>JAPWDM010000005.1:32636107-33923242 GCA_035578155.1 Brachynemurus nebulosus
AGCAATCACCCATATACACGACACGATATGACACTTGAACAAGCACACATTATTCTGTAGTGTTTTGTGGACGCGCACGAACGTCTTTAATGGTGGACGCGCCGAGAAAATATCGGTTTTCTTACACTGTAACTTAATCAGGATTTACTAACGCTAAATTTATGAATGATTTAAAAGTGTCTTTGCATTTTTTTTTATCTTTCGTTCATGTTCACAAATATTTGTTACGTGTCGGTTTATTATTCTGGAAAGAATGGACATAACGTTGCTTTGATTAAAGACAGCCAAGAAATTTATACATCCGTTCGCATCTTTACATTATGACGATCCTATCATTATCATTATAGCCGAAGTATACCAAGTACCCATACTGCATTATCCCCACCTTTTTTAATTAGTTATTACATAATTGTTCTGTACATATTAACTAATAAATAAAACAGGTTTTACTGTATTAGGAAATGATATGGTTTCTATTCAAAGAAAAAACAATTAATGAATAAATAAAATAATATCGCTTCTTCAGACTATGATTACTATTTCTGTGGTTGGTCGGGGAAATTTTGTCAGATCACTCAGTCAGTAGTATTTGTGGGTCATGTAACAGTACTTCGACATTGGTATATGAACAGATCAACAAAATATAGTAGTACCTAGGTACGTAGTATAATCAAAAGGTGACCAAAAATTTAAAAGGTGTGGTATTAGCCGAGCTCCTATTGGCGCATGAGTGGTCAAAGTTATTTTCCTAGATTTTTCATTTATAAACCAAATTTTTTTTTACCGATTGAATAAAAAAAAGTTTTAGAAACCCATGACGAAAGAGTTCTAAGAATTTCGTATTCTAATTTTATTCTACCAGCATTCCATACTTATTATTTTGAATTCCAGCAATTTTTATATGAGTTTTTTCGTTATGGATTTTTAAAACTTTTTTATTTGACACTTTTTAGCGTTGCTTTGTCGCGAATTCTTAAAATTTTTAATTTTACTTTTATCCTGAAAATCCTGGAGTATCCTAACAACGATTCAACCCATTTCCATCAAACGTTAATTTTATTTTTAACCGGAAATCCAGAAATTTCCTAGAAACGGTGGAACCAATTTTCATCAAACCTGGTTAAGAACCATTTTGAAATTACCACCTTTCAACTAAAAAAACATTCTGGAAATTCAACACGCAAAGGTGTATACCAATTCCGTTCCGTTGTGGGTAAAAAATGTGAAAAAATCTTGATTTTAGTTGATTTTAAGTAAAATTAACCAAATACAATGAAGTGCGTCAATAAAATTAATCACTTTTAACCACATCTTTTTTTGGAATAATTTTGGCCACTCATGCGTTAATAGAAGCTACTCTATACCTACTTAAATTTTTAGTATTTCATATTATAGCTCGGGCCTTTTAACTTGGCAGTAACTCGCGCATGATACAGATAGATATATTTGAAAATACATTACAAGTAAGAGACAATAACATCTGAAAAATATCTAGGTTTAAATCATATTAAAAAGAGACACCTTGTTAACAAACATATTGTTCTTTTTCGTTCCCTCTTTTATTACCTACTATTAGATGTACGTGTTAAATTCATTTTCTACGCACTGCCAAGTTAAAAGGCCCGAGCTATACCTATGCATATGTAGATTATACGTGTGAATGATACAAAATAGATTTTTCCTTCGAATTACGATTCTAAAAGTGGTAATGAAATAATTTAGATGAAAAGTCACGAAGTCGCATACCATTCTAATTTTTCTTCTGTATTATGCAAAATATTTAACTGGTAAAGAAGGTAAAGAATAATGTCATACTGATTCTAATTACACATCAGCCAATATTCACTGATGTTATTAAACATTGTCTATATGAGTATAGCCAGGTATCTCTACTTATTTACGTAATATATCGTACGTTGTTAACGATAACATAACAAACGTATTTGATAATTGTCTATTGAACCAATTAATTTCATAATTAAAGAAATTGTTGTAGGCATATGCGGAAATACACCAATACCTCAATTTGCGTCGTGGTTACGTTCCAAAAAAACACGACGTAAATTGAAAGGACGCAAAGTGAATTATGATTTTCTATAGCAAACCATGTAAACATCGAAGATAGGCTTCAGGGTTACGAAAATACTACTTTTTAAAAAGAAAATTGAACAAAGTAAACATTTAAAAAACAAAAATAATATAAAATTTTATTAGCTACATACCTACATACAAAAAAAAAAACAAAAAAAAAAAAAAAAAAAAAAAAAACAAATTCAGTTAAAACTAAACAAACATCAATATTTGTATATCAGTTTGTTTCAAAATTTAAAACTACGTACAATACATTTAGGATGTGCTAACCACCATATAATCCGGCAGTATGGATTTCGTCTATTTAACTTAATTTAACATTTCCATATTCAAAGTAGTTGCCATCTATTATCAATCTTTATTACAATATTAATAGATACATATCCACCATAGTACAATAAAGTCGTGCCACCTTTTAGAAATAAAAAGAAAATTTCAAAAAATTTTGAAAAAAAAAAATTAAAGACTCGAACCCAAAACAACGCAACTTTGAAAATCTAACGACGCACAGTGAAAATTAGTACTAATTCAGCAGCGACGCAACTTCGAAAGAACGCAAACCGAAACGACGCAAAGCGAGCTATTGGTGTACTCGAGAGACTTTGAACCCATTGATTCAAAATTGATTTGTATATTTATAAATAAATTATTCGAGAATCATGAGTTTTTACAAAACTAAAAATAATACTGTTAAGGAAAGTTATTCGTTTTAAATATGTTGCAGAGTTAGTTTTAAGGGTTTTAACACAAAAAATTGACAGATACGTAGGAAGACATTTGGCGTCAGTGAGCATTAAAAATTAAAGTAGTGGCTAGAGCTAAACGAATTTGAAATGAAACAGCTCAGTTCATTTACGCAGGTAGAAAATAAATAAACTCACTGGTCTGTGGTTTATGAGTTACCTGTACATATACTAGTGAATTTAACAGATATCGACCTTTTATGGAACTCATATACACCACGTCGTACGACGTCAACAATTCCATATAAAGTGTACTAGTTGTCAAAATAGTGTACTAGTTGGTCATTTCGTCATAATTCTTCATACGCGTGATTGTATTAAAGTTTCCTTTTTTCTTTAAGAAGCAGAACATTCTATTGAACACAGAACACTAGAAAGAAAGTAAATAGAAAATCGTGTAATCAGCAGTGCGCAGTTTTGAGCAAGTCAGGCTACTTTGTATTCAGTCGTTTGGTGGTAGTGAGTGCAGTACGCCGATGGGTATTAATTGTTAATTAATTGTTTATCATTGTTGCCACAGTCGATCAGCGGTCTCACTCACAGTGTCAATATACAGGGTGTTAGTGAATAAGTGTGAAAGATTTTGACAGGTGATTGTTCAGGTTCTTTTATGTAAAAAACTTCATATAAGCTCAGGTCCGAAAACGCTTAGTTTCCAAGATACAGAGTAAATGGGCTATTAGATAGCCCATACCGGTGTTGTGGTAGGAACAGTAACTGAAAATTATTTTTGATCTTGAAAACGGCTACATGAGCGACAAAATACTAAGAGATCATTTTTGTCAACAATTTATGGGACATATGAAAAAACATTTTCAAATTAAAAAAGATCATTGGCGTGCCTTTTTTTCTTCAAAAATATGGTCAAAAATATTCTGTCTGCTTCAGAATATGGGTATTTATCCTGTCATAGCATGTCCTAAATTTTGTAACAATATCTCAAAACGTTTTTGAAACAGGGCGAGAAACTGAACACCCTGTATCTTGAAAACTAAGCGTTTCTGGATCTGGGTTTATATGAACTTTTTTACATAAAAGAACTACAGCAATCCAGCGCCCGCCCTAGTGTTTATGCCGCCCCGAGGAAAAAGGAAAAATTCCGCCCCGGTATGAAACCGGGAACCTTTTTTTTTTTGCTCGTCAGCTGTAAAAATACCGCCCTTTTTTCTTTTTTTACATAACCGGTGACCTTTTTCTTGCTCGTCAGTTGTAAAAATGCCGCCCAAGGCAAATGCTTCGGTTGCCCCCTCCCCCTGGAGCGTGCCCTGAGCAATCACCTGTATGTATCTATGTATGGTGTATGGATGCGCAATACGCGTACATTAATACACATCACACAAATACAAACACAAACAGTGTGTAGTCATGTAAAACATTTTCTATCCCTTTTTAGCAAGTTTCCAGAATGGAAACACGCTATTACGCTCTCCCTTATAGCGGAACTTTAGCCCGAAACTATGGCAGAAATTTCTTTTGAGGTCCCTAGAACCCGAAATTAACATTCACTAAAATTTATATATATATATATATATATATATATATATATATATATATATATATATATATATATATATATGTATATGTATATATATATATATTTATGTATTCACGTATTTATGTATTTATGTATCAACGCAATAACTTTCTAACGAAAAATTCTATTAAAATTTGTGGAAAACACCGGAAATCCAAAAATCTTGCATGAGTTCTTCGGCCAGACGCGTCCGACGCCAGGAACATGGTCTTTCAATATAGAGATATTTGATATAGGTTATCTATACAATATATTTCGTTATTGAAGTCAAATGACGATTTATAGAAATAGTATGTACATAATATGTACTTCATACCTACATATTCGTCAAAGACCTATGCATGTACATAATTACGAAATAAAAAAGTCGTCAAGTGCAAGTTGTACTTGCGCCAATAGTCCGTAAAATGTTCCGTAAAATTAGTGACTATAATTGATTTAATGTAACATGTAACATATAAAAGTAAAATGCCCCTGTCGCAGCATCCTGCATAACATAACGAATTTCCGTTTACAAAAATTAGTTTTTCTCGGAAATTAGTTGACAGAATAATTATTGTTCAAAACCCTTTTTTATGTGATTTTTCCGCCTCTTTTCAATGGTGTAAAAAAATGTTGTAAAAATTTTTGAATTTGAGGAAATTTTGGCAAAAATTAATTTTTTTCACGAAAAATGCCCAAAAAACCATGTTCCGAGCATCGCATGTATGGCAAGATTTTTAGCGAATGGAATTCAGCTATTACAGCCACTGTCATGACGCGACTTAAGTCCGGGACTATAGCAGAAATTTGCTTTGATGTCCCTAGAAACCGAAAATAATATTCACTAATATATATATATATATATATATATATATATATATATATATATATATATATATATATATATATATATATATATATATATATATATTGTGTGTGTGTGTGTGTGTGTTCTCGCACGGTAACTCTCGAACGAAATGTCCTATTTTTACGAAATTTGGTGAAAATTTTGGAAGTCCCAAACCCAAACCGTTGGACAAGTTCGTTAGCCAGACACGTCCGATGCCGGCCATTTTGGGCATGTTTTTTTGGGCATTTTTCGTGAAAAAAGAGGAGAAAAAATTAGATAAAAAAGATTTTAAACCATCATTCTGTATAAACTGGTTACCGAGAAAAACTAATTTTTATAACCGGAAACTCGCTATGTTATGCAAGATGCTGCGACAGGGGTATTTTGGTTACATTGGTTTCACTAGTATAGAGATAGCCGTGTTCTCTCTGTACTCTGTGCTATTGAAGTTTGTTTAGATAAAATTAAATCACCTGTACACATAAACAAATTGATGTCGACAAACGTTAAAATTTTGTTAGGCAATAAAATCCAGTTCAAAATTAATACAAATAAACATGATTGATCTGTTTACTGCACATGTGTATTTATAGATTTCAACTCTCTAACGCAGTGTACTTTTTCTAAAAAATAAGACCACAACCTAAAAGATGTTAATCTTTAAAAAAGAAAAAAATTCTTATGCTTTAATAAACACAGATATAAATTTATATGCGGACATATACATATGTATAATACTTTTTAAATACAGTGGCCATCCAATGGTACGTATTCCGATTTTACGTAGTGACGTCAGCGATTAAGTGGGGTTCTCCTCTCACAGATATGTTGTTGTTTGTCTGTGTTGGTGAAAATTTATGTACCAAGCCAGAGTCAGGGCCGTAGGTAATATTGTCTGAGGGACTCGTAGCCTTTAAAAATTTTAAAATTTAACTGCAGATATATATGCACATATTCTGTATACAAAATGCAAATGCAAAATGAGTAACGTAAAATTCTAGAATATTCTAATCGTCAACTAGCAGAGATATCAAAAAACAGACTTCATCGTTGAATTGGTTATTAAAAAAGAGATTAAACAGCGCAGTTTGACAAAAATTCTAGAATGTTCTATTTGTCAACTAGCAAAGATATTGAAAAATCAATTGTACCATTTAATTGTCCATTGAAAAAGAGGTCAAATTACACATTTTGACAAATGTTCTGGAATATTCTATTCGTCAACTAGCAAAGATATCCAAAAACAGACGTCGCCATTGTATTGGCTACCAAAAAAGAGACCAAATAACACATTTTGAGAAATGTTCTAGAATATTCTATTTGTCAACTAACAAAGATATTGGAAAATCTACTGCACCACTTAATTGTCCAACCGAAATTAAACTAATGTAAACCAAATGTCCGATTTTGACAAACAATTTTTGCTATTTGACAAATAGAATATTCTAGAACATTTATCAAAATGTGCTATTCCGTCTTTTATTCGATGACCAATTAAATGGTACAATCGATTTTTCGATATCTTTGTTAGTTTACGAATAGAACATTCCTTAATCTAATTTTTAGTGCCCAATTCAATAGTAAAGTTTATTTTTTGGTATCTTTGCTAGTTCACAAGTAGAATATTCTAGAATTTTTGTCAGCTTCCACTATTTGGCGTCTTTTACACTGATGAATGCGATAGTGAAGTTGATTTTTCAACAGTTTTCTAAAAGTCGTCACTCATATTCATTAGTATTAACATTCGATTTCCTTTGTCTACACAATCGAATTTTAGGTGTAAATTGTCTCTTAAGATTATATTGTTTTAAATAAGTTCAGATAAATAATGTTTACCAACCCCCGAAACAAAAGTTTACCGACGCCCCTGATCTTCCGATTTTACGTACTTCCCCTTAAATTTGCACCGACCACTACGTAAAATTGGATTTGTGGTGTATACCATTATTATTCATGGCCCATGGTGTATACCATTATTATTAGGCAATGGCCTAATTTCAAAATCAACTTGGAGTGTCGGTCAAGGTTACCAATATTATTATTGTTACTTATTAGGACATTGTGTGACTGAAGGACTGGTGATACATGTACCGGTGTGAGGTGATTGACTGTAACTTGTTCAACTGCGGTTCTTGTGGTTCTTATCTTTAACTGTACACGCTGTGCGCATTGCTACGCACTACGGACAATTCGATGTATTTAGCTCTATAATATATGTAGTTCCCCGTATTAGAGTGACCTATTTCTTGTTGGTGTGATGGAATTTTTATTAAATCCTTTGACATCTTCCACTCTATTTACTTAGTTCAAGTACTAGTAAAAATTTGATGAAGAAATATATTGATATTTGATACTGCTAGTGCGTATTTTCACTCTTTTAAACCCTCTAGTCCAGAGGTCCAGTTAAAGTTTATTGCAGTAGGTCTCATGACGCGACTTGAGCCCGGCACTATGGCAGAAATTTGTTTTGAGGTCCCTAGAAACCGAAAATAATATTCACTAAAATTTATATATATATATATATATATATATATATATATATATATATATATATATATATATATATGTATTTATGTATCAGCACGATAACTCTCGAACGAAATGTCCTAGGTTTACGAAATTTGGTGAGAACGTTGGAAGTCCAAAAATCTTGGATGAGTTCTTCAGCCAGACACGTCGGATGCCAGGAACATGGTTTTTGTTCTTGCAAAAAAAATTAGTTTTTTGCCAAAATTTGCTATAATTTAAAAGTTTTTGCCACATTTTTTTACACCATTGCAAAGACGAAAAAAAATCACATAAAAAAGATTTTTGAACTATTATTTTAGGTTAGATATCTGTAAAAATGGAGCCAAGTACTTTTTGTGTTGATGCTTCAATATTTATTTAAAATACTCCTGTCGCAGCATCCTGCATAACATAGCGAATTTTCATTTACAAAAGTACGTTTTCCTAGGAAACTAGTTGATATAGAGTAATTGTAAATAAAAAAAGCCTTCTTTATGTGATTTTTCCGCCTCATTCCGCCAATTTTTTTTCACGAAAAATTTCATTGCACTAAAAAAATTTGGCGGAATGAGGCGGAAAACTCACATAAAGAAGGTTTATTTATTTACAATTACTCTATATCAACAAGTGTCCGAGAAAAACGTACTTTTGTAAATGGAAATTCGCTATGTTATGCAGGATGCTGCGACAGGAGTATTTTACAATATATTAACATCTTAACGGTCACTGACGTCCAAAGATGTCAAGTGAAACCTTATTAACTCACATATCACGTCGTACGACGTCAGCAATTCCATATAAAGTAGTCAAAATAGTGTACCAGCTGGGAATTTTCTCGTTATAGGTTATGACTGTCATGGTGTTAATATTCACCTTTAAATATTAAAGTGATCAAATATTATCAGGAGTAGAACTAGCTCTCAATACAGGAGAGAGTCACATATTTTTAATGGATTTATAGCAAGAGCGTAGACACTGCGTTTAATTTAATTTCCGAAATTATTTTCAAATTATTTGTTTACTCGAAACTTTTAAAAGTGTAATCAATCAGTCGCACACTTATAAAAAGGTAAAGTGGGCTATAGACCGAGGCGGCGATTTCTGATATCAAAAATGGAAAGTTCACACTCAAATTACTTTAGTTGAACAACCAATTGTAGTTCAAATGATGTCTATAAAGCTTGGTTCGGAAAAAAGGATTTCGGTTTTTTTAATTTCATATCATTTTCAAGTTTACAAAATTTTTTCAGTGTCTTAGAAACCATAAATAATCTCGTCATTACTTTTTATTACAATTTATCATTATAAGCAATTCAAGTCATTAGAAAAAAGATTTCTGACAAATCAGTTATGTCTCAAAGGAATTTCCTGATTTTGGTAACAAAAGCGAAAAGTTCATACTTAAATTACCAGGGGCGATTTTAGGAATTTTGTTTCTCCTCCGGGACAAACCTCATTTTTACTAAAATTAAGCATGTAGGACAACTAGAAAAAGACTTCTGTCGGATCAGTAAAATTTCTAAAAAAATTTCGTCATTTTGATGGCAGAAATGAAAAATTGCAAAAGAAATATTGTACTTACAAACATTTACAATTATTTTAAGACCTTCTATACACTTACTGGATTGGCGACGAAAAGATTCTGACTTGCGCCTCTGGTGATAAAATTAGAACTAGTATCAAGTAAAAATATGCGTATACGTCAAATTGGTAATATAAAATCTAGTAATCCCCACATAATTTGTATAATACATATTTCTATGCCAATTGAACGTATACGTATATTTTTACTTGATACTAGTTCTAATTTTATCACCAGAGACGCGCGCGTAATCTTTGCGTAGCCAATACACCCCAAAAAAATTTCTTAAGCAAACGATCGTATTGACAAAGTATACACCAGTAGCCCACAGGCGGTAAAATTCTAAAACCGCCTTTAGACACAGTTATCAAAATTCTGATCTGGACGTCAAAATACTTATGTGTTATGTTTCAATTTCAAGTACGTATTGTTTACAAAATTAAGATGAGAAGATTTGATGTTGTACTTTGTTATATGTATATGTATGTATAAAAATAAAAATAATTAATTGTGTAATGTACCAGAAGTTAATTAACAAACAAATAATAAATTCGGGGTCATGCTATAACCATTTAAAAATTAACTGTTCATAATAAACAATATTACGAAATCTTAATGCAATGATGTTCTCAATTCCTATGTACCATAGAAAGACGTAACCTTAGCCTTAGACATAAAACATTATTCATTAGCAGAGCTATTTCAAACATTTGCTTAAATGTAGGGGAATGTAGGGCTGGTTAAAAAATAAGAATAGCATTATAATTATTAGTCTGTAGAGTTCAATATTATAGAGAAATCGAGGTTACAAAAAAGAGAAAAATATCTAGCACGTTGGTTTTTGCTTCTTAATTTACAGAAAATTTGAATAACAGATGTGTCCAGATTTCTCCCACACTTCTTTTGATAGTCTTCAGATAAATGTCATAATGACACGCATTCTTACAATTGAAATTTTTAATTAATAAGATAAATTGTATCTGCCTGTACACAGAGAGGATAATTTCTACGAGTACCCTATGATGAAAGATTAAAAAGTTTCATTTTTCTGCCATATACTTTCTTTGTAAATGAAAAAAAAACCGTGCTATCTTTTCCAATTCTCCCCTACAAATATTTATGTTTATTCTACATTACAAGAGGTACACGACCTTATCAAAAAATAGAAGGACACAGAAAATATTTGATTTCCGAGGGAAATTGTTTGTCTCGCCTTTAGACTTAAACATTGCTTAACCAATTGACTTGAAACTTTAAAGTGATAACTAAAGAGGCTTAGAAGGACACAGGTCGCTTTTTAGCACGGAAAAATATTTGATTTCCGTGAGGGAACTTGTTTTAAGGTCTTTACCCATAATTACATAATGTGTTTTTGATGAATTCTTGTGGGTATACTAATTTGATGCAAACAGATTAGTAGGTTGAGATGTTTTCTATGGAATCTTTTCAAAAATCTAAAGAAAAGTGCATCGGATTAATCAATTAATAAGTGACATTATATTAAAAAACTCCGTTAGATATCTATATTATTTGTTTATAATGTAAGAACAAGTTGATTATGAAACGATTAAATAGATTAATGAAATTTATTTTGATTACCCGTTAAGTATTGCTCAATATTTTAGTTCCAAAAACGATGAGACTAGTTTTAAGTGTGCCCATGTATGCATCAAATACAGTCCACAGAAAATTTTTCGTATTTATAGTTATTCTACAGAAGTTTTATTTCTAGTATGCAAGTAGTCCTACAATCTCAAAAGGATCTCTTAGTTAAAAAAATAAAATTTTTTGAGTTTTTTTTTTCGAATCAAAGAAAATATTTTTTTGATTTAAAGAAATCATTACTGAAAAAAAGTTAAAAAATATTTCTTTACTTTTATAATATTTTTGTATGTTTGTATACGATAGAATCAGAGAAGCTCATTTTACTACACTGTTAAAAGATATGAAAAATAATACTTTATAGCACCAGTTGCATAATGAAAAGCAAAAAGCGCTAGTACTATAAAGAATAGTCTATTTGATTAAATTTTAATTTCGATTTCACAATAAACAGAAAACATTAACTTGATTTGTATACCATATTTACAAATTTACTTTGCTGGACCGACTTTTGTTGAATTAGGTTTGATCGAATTTTATTTGGTTTGATTGAATTTAGTAGCAGCTGCTAACTTAGTTAATACTTCGAATTCTTCCAATTTCGATTTAGAATTTTCACAGAATACTTTCAATAAATTTTATTTACACCATAAATCCAATTTTACGTAGTGGTCGGTGCAAATTTAAGGGGAAGTACGTAAAATCGGAAGATCAGGGGCGTCGGTAATCTTTTGTTTCGGGGGTTGGTAAACATTATTTATTTGAACTTATTTAAAACAATATAATCTTAAGAGACAATTCACACCTAAAATTCGGTTGTGTAGACAAAGGAAATCGAATGTTATACTAATGAATATGAGTGACGACTTTTAGAAAACTGTCGAAAAATCAATTTCACTATCGCATTCATCAGCGTAAAAGACGCCAAATAGTGGAAGCTGACAAAAATTCTAGAATATTCTACTCGTGAACTAGCAAAGATACCAAAAAATAAACTTTACTATTCAATTGGGCACTAAAAATTAGATTAAGCAGCGCATTTTGACAAAAATTCTAGAATGTTCTATTCGTCAACTAACAAAGATATCGAAAAATCGATTGCACCATTTAATTGGTCATCGAATAAAAGACGGAATAGCACATTTTGATAAATGTTCTAGAATATTCTGTTTGTCAAATAGCACAAATTGTTTGTCAAAATCGGACATTTGGTTTACATTAGTTTAATTTCGGTTGGACAATTAAGTGGTGCAGTAGATTTTCCAATATCTTTGTTAGTTGACAAATAGAATATTCTAGAACATTTCTCAAAATGTGTTATTTGGTCTCATTTTTGATAGCCAATACAATGGCGACGTCTGTTTTTGAATATCTTTGCTCGTTGACGAATAGAATATTCCAGAACATTTGTCAAAATGTGTAATTTGACCTCTTTTTCAATGGACAATTAAATGGTACAATTTATTTTTCAATATCTTTGCTAGTTGACAAATAGAACATTCTAGAATTTTTGTCAAACTGCGCTGTTTAATCTCATTTTTAATGACCAATTCAACGGTGAAGTCTGTTTTTTGATATCTCTGCTAGTTGACGATTAGAATATTCTAGAATTTTACGTTACTCATTGTACATTTGCATTTTGTATACAGAATATGTGCATATATATCTGCAGTGAAATTTTAAAATTTTTAAAGGCTACGAGGCCCTCAGGCAATATTACCTACGGCCCTGACTCTGGCTTGGTACATAAATTTTCACCAACACAGACAAACAACAACATATCTGTGAGAGGAGAACCTAACTTAATCGCTGACGTCACTACGTAAAATCGGAGTACGTACCATTGGATGGCCGCTGTAACAGAAAAAAAATTGAAAAAAGCATTAATTGAAATACCGCAAAAATATTTTTATACTAATTATAAATAATAAATCATTTTTTTATCCTAAAGTAAAAATTACATAAAAATTTATATAATAATATCTAGAGCATGAGACGAACGAGTTCTATCCATAAGCGTGAAAACGAGATTACACTAAATCAGTGATTTTCAATTTAATTAAATTCATGTATCAGTAATTATTTCACAAGTAGTAGTGATTAAGAACTACTGTCTTTTAAGTGTTAATTAACACACAAATGGATTCCTATCGACACAAGCGTAATATAGCAATTCTAACATAGAAATTTTTAATTTAATTACATAGCTTATATTTTAGTTTTAGTTATAAAATATATAAATATATATAAGAATTTTTGGAAATTATGAATTATAAAACATAGTTTTAATTGCTACAATAAATGATTTAATGGTTTATTTTAAAATTGATCTAGTAACTGCTTTTACCAATTTTTATTATTGTTTTCAAATTTTTATCTATTTTTTAATAGACCCGTATGTCCATTTTTTTTATATTAATGTAGTTAGTAATAAAAATATTTGATAAGAAGTAAAAAGTTATAGAAATTAGTACAATTTTCTTTTTATCTCTTATACCCTCATTTTTTAATAATATGATTTCGCGATATCTTTGTAGAAAGTAGAAAGCAGAGATTGGTATGTTTCGAGTAGATTTTAATTAAGGGCATTTGATTTGATACTTAAAGTACAACGACGCAACCTGTGGATATTGGTTCCAGTATTTATATTACCAAAGATTCAAGTACTTTTAACGTTATCAGTTCTAATTGATGTTAACCCACCTGGGCTAAATCTCATCTTGTTGGGTGTATAATAAAGTTTTATGATTGAACCCAAATCACAGCAGGAGAGATCGTTTACTTTTTGCAAAACGAAAAAAGTCCCTTTGAAAATCAATACATGTGTAGGTATACTAATGTATTATCTTTATGTGCGTACCAGGTGTTACAAATTATTCATCTAGTAAAAATTGACCTACTAAAATAAATATATTTGTAATAAATTTCATATACGTAATTAACTTACTTTAATTAATTATAATTGTATAAATAGTATTAAGAAAAACTGCTAAAATCACATTAATGATTTGTTGCTAATAATATAATTTAGCAAGATAAGTATGTACCTATTTGATTTGTTAAAAGAGGTAATATTATTTTTAAATTGAATTAGTACCTATTTTTGAATTCTTAGTTGAAGTTTTCCGAAATATACCTAATAAATAATTTGCTGTAAATTATCAAACAATTACATATATCATAAATTAAATAAGTAATATGGTAATTTACAATATTTAATATAAGGATCGTATTTTAAATTTTTTATTCTTAACTCAGAATGTGGAAACTTGTAATATAGAATATACTCTATACCACCAACCACATAAATATGATACATATGTAAATATAATTCCATGCATCAAATTAATGTAGTTAGCGGCTCGTAGAGCCTTGTCAATTGTCAAAAATATTTGGAAAAAATAGTGAATGAATAACAGGATAGGTAGATGTAGGAAATAAATGGATATGTAATAAGGAAGTATGGTAATTAAACAGGATAAAAATAATTTACGGCATTAATAAAGTCAGAAAATAGCTCCTCATTTGTAACGTGAAGATTTCTCCACATATATTCTACTAAATAAGTTTCAGTTTTTGAACTGGACATCCTTCCAATCCTTCGTCTCATGTCCCTCTTAATTTTCGACCAGTTAGATTCTATATTTTGAGTGTGAATGTTAGGATTAAGAGGGTTCACAAAATTTTCGTTGTGGTTCACCGTAAAGTGCGTAAATCCTAAATTTTCTAGGATATTTGTTTTGTAACCCCTCCAGCAATCCGTAGTAATGGTGGTCCCGGCTTCTACAAAATCCAGAATAATATTGGTAAGGGTAGTACTGTCCCGTTTTTGTACCACCTTTAAAAAACACTTTTTTGTTTCCCTTTCTATCCCACCCACTACCCTTGTATAAAAATTGTTGGTTTCACCGAAATTAGTATAACACGTGGACACCATCTGTAAATACAAAAACTGGATTTCCAGCTTTAAATTGCTTTGCTTACCACTCCGATACGACCATTTTTCACAAAGGTACAGCCATTCGAAAAATCGCAAAAATTTGGAATTTTTTTTGATCCTTTAATTATTTCCGCTAGTGTATAATTGTGTGATAATTTACAGCAAATTATTTATTAGGCATATTTCGGAAAAATTCAACTAAGAATTCAAAAATAGGTACTAATTCAATTCAAAAAATAATAATATTATCCCCTTTAAAAAATAAAATACATAATTATCTTGCCAAATTATTAGCAATAATTCATTAATTTGATTTTAGCAGTATTTCTTAATATTATTTATACAATTATAATTAATTAAAGAAAGTTAATCACGTATATGAAATTTTTACTAATAATTATATTCATTTTAGTAGTAAAAATAATACATTAGTATATTACACATGTATTGATTTTCAGAGGACCTTCTTTTCGTTTTGCAAAAAGTAAACGATCTCTCCTGCTGTGATTTGGGTTCAATCATAAAACTTTATTATACACCCAACAAGATGAGATTTAGCCCACCTGGGGCTAAATTTTTACTAATTTTTTAAATTTTACTAATTTTTAAAAAATTTTTACTAATAATTATATTCATTTTAGTAGTTCAGTTTTTACTGGATGAATAATTTGTAACACCTGGTACACATATAAAAATAATACATTAGTATATTACACATGTATTGATTTTCAGAGGACCTTCTTTTCGTTTTGCAAAAAGTAAACGATCTCTCCTGCTGTGATTTGGGTTCAATCATAAAACTTTATTATACACCCAACAAGATGAGATTTAGCCGTCGAATGCCTGTTATAAAACTATCTAGGGGACGTAGGGGAAATTTGAGTCTCGAAATTTGAGTGCCCTCACTATCGCGTTATTAATTTTGCCGCTCGACTACTCCTTATAAGACTATTTCATTTCAGTGTTGCATTCCTAGGTATATTTAGTTTATAATTTTGATAGTTCCAGCATAGTCTTATAAGGAGTGGCCTGGCACAAAATTTGAAAAAGTGATTAAGTTGGGGAAGTTCCAACTGCTGAGTGAGGGGAATAGTCTTATAAGGGACAGTCTTATAACGGGTATCTGACTGTATTTTAAAAATAAATTCTAAATATGCTGGCCATCCAACCTATTTTTGAAGGAATCCTCTATAGTTAGGGAGCTGGTGGCAATTTCGGCATATAATTTCACCGTCATTGATTGTAATATATGTATATTATATTATGTAGTTTACTACTGTGCGAATAAGAAAAAATTGGAGTAGAGTTCAGATGGTGCTAAATTTTCTTGAAAATGAATTTTGAAAATTAAAAAAAAGTTAACTTGAATTATATTATCGTGTCTGCCATTGATATATTGTGTTAATTGTGGTAAGTATAAAATAAATTTATGGAAGGGAAACGTCCACATTGCTGCATTTTCTTTTTGAAATAATTACAAATTAATTTAAAAAAAAAAAAAAAAAAACTGCAGCAATAAACGTATGCCTTCTACAAAGTTATTATACCTAGCACTCTAAAACAATGTTATACAAGGGCAAACACAATACTATAATTTAGAGGAACTTTTTTTTAAAAATTTTTAAAATTCATTTTCAAAAAAAGTCAGCACCATCTGAATTCCACTCTAATTTCTTTTTATTTGCATAATGGTAAACTGCACAGCATATTACTATCAATGACGGTAAAATCCTAGACCAAAATTGCCACCAGCTCCCTAGCTATCATTTAAGCTTTGTCTTTTAACAATGAAGATACTATTGATTCGAAACGTGGTCTTAAAAGTCATATTTTGCATTAATTTGACCTATAATTAAAAAAAAGGGTTTCGAACGTCTATTCTACAGTTGGCAAAAATGTGGAAAAAACGTACGCCACATACCTACCTATATTGAATGATAACAAAAAAATTTCCACTGTTCTATATTTTTTAAATATTTGAGCTAATTATTTCCATTGAAAATTTAATTAATAAACAATCAAGACTAAAATTGAATATAATGATATACCAATTAAACTTTTATTATTACCGACGCGACATTTAAACTGTAACAGGTAATTTTAATTACAACTCTTTAAGTGCTAATGTTGTGACAATGGTTTAATTATTATGTACTACACTTAACAATGAGAGTAGACAATGCAAGTGTGGTATAATACCCCTGCAGCAACCTAACATTAAGACAAATACATATTTATTTAAAATAAAGTTATAATAATGTATAATATGTAACTTACTTATTTAGTAATGCGTAAGAGATGACGTTTAAAGTGGTAAATAGCGGCCAACAGCCGGCCGCGGAAGAATATGAAACAAGTTCTTCTTCTCCTACCTTGACTTTGATACATGAAAAAAAGAAAGCACCTTGCTGATGTATATGTTGTGTGCATTTGTTGAAAACCGCGACCATCGACTGCATGCATATTGTCCATTAATTTCTTTTCTCTTAACTTACTCAATTCACCACATTCTCTTTTAGATTGGTTTGTCGATTGCTTCAATATCTTCAACAAGTAAATGAATAATGAGTCCATAATCATTACAATTGTTTCGGTTTCAATTTTTTCTTTGTTATCTTTTTTTTTGATTGTGTGCGCAACAATGAAATTTAAATTTAAAATTTATTCGTTATTTCGTTCCTAGTGATAATAGTTTTTAATTGTTAGTGAATGGTCAGTTTAACGATGGATATTGTATGTGCCACTCTGTTATACGTTTCCAATAAACGTAAATGTAGGTTAGTTTGTTAATATGTCTACAATTAGTAATCAAAACATTTTTTAGCAATAAAACATTAACATCCGTTATTTGAAAACATTAAAAAAATCTTCATTTGAATATAGAGAGGGCCTTAATATTTTATGAATGGATGTCAAAATGTATAAAGCAATCATGCTAAAAACAAGTGTAATTATTTTATTTTGTTTGTTTACAACAACGTTAATAAGTGCCGTAGAAGAAACGACTCGAACGTATGAAGATATAACCGAAGAAATTCTTGTAACCGTAGACGACGAAGAACCACCGGTCGAAGAATATTCAAATGTAACAATTAAAAGTGGGGACCAATTATGGGACAGTTTATTAAACGAATGTACAAAAACTTACGAGTTATCCTGTATACAAAAAAATGTATACTCATACATTGATTCAAACATGGAATACCCGGGAAATGTAAACATTACCGATTCGATCGTATTCAAACCAAATTATGTGGACTATTCGAAATATTCTCAAGAAGCCAATGAAATTCATAGTACGAGCGAAGACAAAATTGACGATTCAATAGTTGACATCGAAGAAGAAGAGGTTGAAGGTGACAGTGAAAGAGCGGCAACTTCGCCCCTAGAAGAAGTGACCAATGCATTTTATGAGAAAGGTGCCAAATTTATGATGACTCATGATCTTCAGCTACAAATGCCGGATACTTTTTTCTACGGTTCATTATTGAAGGTGTCACCACGTGGATTTGAAGGGAATGGTGTGTTAGTTAAATTGGAAATGATTCCACGCGAAATTGTCGAAAGCGAATCAAGAAGTCTAGCTTTACCGAAAATATTTAAAAAGAAAATCAGTAAGTATTATTTGGATATTGAAACATTTAGTTTGTAAAATAATATTATACTTACACTTTTCTAAATCAAATTTAAAAATACGACGATTCATTCAAACTTATTTTATTTTTACTAATTGGAAAGTTCATTAACTAAATCTAGATATTTAATATTCGTTTCTATAATTCCGGTTTGTATTCAATTTGAATATTAAGATTATTTTAAAATTCATGCATATCTAATTTTTGAATCTCGTATTTCTTTTTTTTTGTAATTTGAGTCAAAGAGAAGTTGACCTACATAATTATAAATTTATTCATATAATATTTAACCCAAATACAATATATCTCTTGAATAAATCTAATAGATAATGCCTAATTTTTGAAAATGAAGCAGATATGGTATTCTATTTAGAAAATTAGGGTAAAATATAAAATATTGTTTTAAGTTGGTAATATGGTTTTGTCTATAACAATAGGTCAGTTAGATCACGACTTTGGAAAATAAACCGTGTTCCTGAACAAACTTTGCTATTTTACAGCAAGAATTAAAATCTCATACTCAAGTACTCAAATTTCATCAACAGATCTAACTCATTTCAAATATAGCCAACTATTTAAAAAATTGTCTTATTGACGTTATAATGTACCTATAACATTTTTTTTTTTAGTCATAAAAACCGTCATTTTCCGGTTAGAGCTATGAAATTTGAACTACTCTAAGTTCTCGAGACTGTTTCTTTCTGTTTTTACTGGAATCAGTACTCTAAAGGCAAATAATAAATTATATTTTGAAAATAAGTCACATTTTCTGGATGAATGTTGCTATTTTAATCTAAGAATTGATAATTATATATTTTTCGTTAAAATTTGTTAAAATTGCATGGCATCATCTCGATTCTAAACCAGCAGGTGCCAGATAATTTTAGAAAGGAATGGACGTGCTAGTATTGAGAATGGCGTACAGGGTCGTGGAGAGAAATATCGGGATTCGGGTCCCGGGAATACTCCAGATTTTTTTAAAAAAATTCTCCAAATATGTAAGTGACGAGCAAAAAAAAAGTCTTTCTGCTTTTCTCCGGGCCCTCTACCAACAGCTATGGGTCCCCTCTTCAAGTCTGGGCTCCGGAGCTGCATCCCTGGCTACTTTGCGCTCTCGTCGGGCTTGGTGGGATAAATTTTTATATAAGCCAAAAAAGTTATTACTTAATTTACTTAAGATGTTTTAAGACTGCTAGTACTGCTACAGAGTTACGTAATGAGATGTTAAATTGAAATAATCTGATTTAAGTTGGTAGTAAGGAAGTCTAATTAAAATAAAATTTCAAGAATTTGTTTCGATTCAGTGTAAGTAATAATTAGTCTCAAATAATTTGCAAAAATGAAATTTCGCTTTAATACTGGTTCTGTTGATTTTCATTTTACAGAAATTAAAAGAGCAATGCCACTTGTTGAATATTACGTTATTAGACGCAATAAAACGTTTGCCACCTTCATTTAACGGCTTCTCAAACGGTTTAACTCCAGTAGAGAGTGCAGGTGAATTGTACAAGATCTTTTAAATTAAAAAGACTGGTCAAACATGACTATTATTCGTACAACGAATTATAAACGGACAACATGTTATAAAATTCAAATACTTCTTTCATTGCCTTTTCCAGTTCTAAAATCTCTCATTATAATTTCAAAAAGTAAAACAGTTTTCTACGGATAAGGCATTTTAAATAAACCATTATGAATAAATTTAAGGTAGTTGTTACCAAAAATATGCGGCAATAACTGAATTATCTTTTTGGATTTGTAGCAATAATTTAATCTCTAATAACGTGCTTACCATTTGAAATTGACTGACTTCATTAAAAATGGTTTCACGTATCAGTTTGTACAGTTAATGTACAAATTTTAAAACGCTTAAAGGTAAATGGCTACTTAAAAATATTGATCTCTTGTTAATATTAATCGGAATTATAATCATAAAAACAGAAACTCAAATTGTATTTAAAAGGTAGCGTGTATTTTAACGAACAGAATTTTAATTAGTTAGTGAAGTTATTAATGAACGAAAGTTTTAGGTAAATAAAAAACATGACCCAGCTACATACATATGCATATAAATACACCTTTGGTGCTCTACTTGTTACTAATCCCCCCATAATTAGTAAATTAAAATTTTAGTAATAGACTAGTAGTAATCATTTTAAAGCAAATTAAACACAAACTCATGATATATATAAGAACTCAAACAAACTCATGATATATACAAACACATGATATATATATAAACATCATTTCTGTCAATTTTTTTTTATTTTGTTCAAATAAATCCAGCAAAATTAATTAAACAAAAATCTGAAAGAATAACGTAATTTAAATAACGGAGAAAAATATTCCGTAATTTCAAAAAGGTGAGAATACGGTCTTAATTTTTATAAAATATAGCATTTAATTTTACTGTATTTTCTTTTTTTTTTCTCATAAACATAAAAGTAAGATTTTTTAGATGAGATTAAAATTGTTAGATAATATGCTATTAGTTAAACATGTATTGATTACAATAGTATTTTACAATATAAGTTCGGTAAGTTGCTTTTACTGATCGAGAAAATGTTGCGAGAACGAGACCCGCAGGGTCGAGTTTTTGCAATTTTCGAGAGCAGTAAAGGCACTTAACGCATCGTGTATTGTATAATATTTTTTGCACGATCGATTTAAAATAATTAAAGAATAAAAATATAGTAATTAAAAAATAAAATTCAGATAATATAGGTGAAATTTATATTTCTATGTTATCACATAGAATGCCATGAATAAATATTATAAATTTTTATGTTAGTAACTATACGAATCTTTGTAGTGATAATTGACAAAGGTATTTGTAAATAAAAAATTAAGTGTCAATATTTAATTGGTGTGAATATTTTTTTGAATTTTCTATTAAGAAAATTGGGAAAAATAGCTTGTTAAACTATAATATTAGTGAGAATAATGAAATTGATGAAGAATTTTAATTTTGGCTGAAAATTTATTCTCGTAAAATGAAGAGAGAAATATGAAAACCACAGAAAATTTTAATGATTGAACGACCTTTTGAAATGTCAATAAAATATGAAGGCTAATGCCAATAATAATAATAATAATAATAATAATAATAATAATAATAATAATAATAATAATAATGTGCAAACTAGTGAAAATTTTCATATTAATCGATTTATTTTCGTAATTGTTCAAATTGTACTTTTAATTTCAATATAAATAAATAATTACAATAATTTTTGAGCTAATTTCACTTACCACACTCCTTTTAACTTACCACGCATCTATTTCACTTACCGCACTGTTATTTTTTGGTTTCCATGGATATAAACAAACGTTCGGGAAATGTAACTTACCAGATTGTCAACAGCATCGGTAAATGGATGAAAATTCACGATCGTGCAAAAAATATATTTTAAAATAACATACTGACTTAATAAAATACATTGTTTATATTTTCTAATAGAAATTTAATAGTAATTATGTTAATTGTAGAATAATTTAAATCATGAATCCACTTAAAAAAATATTAAATAGAGTTATTAGGTTATTAAGCAATGTTGAGGTGATTCATGAATGAATTACGAAAATTTCATCTTCGTGAGTAATAGCCATCATTACCCGTTGATTAAATAATATACTATTAACTAAGTCACACATTATTGTAGTAAAAAAAATATTAATAGAGTTATTAAGTTATTAAGCAATGTTAAGGTGACCGGTGTGTTAGAAATTAAATAATAACTAGATCCCACAAAGTCTATTGTCATAAATTAAAATTATTAGTTTTTGTGAAAAATTTTTTAAATTTTTTTATTTACCGTAAAACCGTCTAGACCCGGACACTTTGCACCAATCTTCAAAGTAAATAATTTCTACATTAACCTGAAACAATAATCATTTGTTCTTGACGTCATTAGAGAGAGAAAAATATCCTCTAAACAGTTGTAACAATAAAAACTACGGATTTCAACATTTACTATCTCATTTTACAGGATTACTATCCTACAGTTTTTCAAAGAAATAAAATATGTGTCTAACTTAGACATGTAATTTTCGTCATAATTGTCATATTGTCTTAGTTTTGATATGTATGTGTTTAGAATTTTATCGCGCATCATCTAATGACGTTTGAAGTTATATTCGATGTATACATAAAAAAATACATGCTATATATTTATATCCGTTTAGACCCGGACACATCAGTTTATCAGAGTGCGATTCGCACCAACTGTAACTCCCACTATCCATACTTTAATATTCCCCCCAGAATTACGCGGTTTATGCCTCCTTCTGGTGCCATATCGTATGTTTACTTCATAGAGAGCTATACTATGCATTGCCGCCTCTCCCTTCCCTTCCCACAAAATATTTTGAAGTCTTTGACAAGTTCAAAGACATCAGACGATATAAAACACTGTCCTAAACCCGACGGGAGAGGTTAGTTTGCATGTTATTACATTATTTAAGTAAGTGTCCGAGTCAAGACTGTTAGGGTGTAGACCCGGACACTTACTAATTATTTTTAATTTTTTTAATTTTTACTTATAATGAAACAAATGGGACAGGGATATGACAAATAATATACACTCTTTCTAATGGTAATATTTTTATTGGTGATATCTATGAAGGAGACATGTATAAATATAAAATTAACCAAAAAATGTAAAAAAATGTCCGGGTCTAAACGCTTTTACGGTATTTTTATATAGCTAGGTATATTTTTAATTTAAAATTACATTGATCATTTAACTCATACGTATTTAGTCCCAAAAGAATATTGTAGTTTTTATAGCGGAAAAATTCATTGGTCATTTCGTTGTAGACAAACACAATAAAAAATGAAAAAAATTTTTATTGGTAAATTTAACTTTTATTATATATATATAGATAGATATATTATATTATTATATATATAGACAGATAGATATATTATCATATTAACACTTGACAGTCCGAGCACACCACATCGGTGTGATAATCAGAACAAACGTAGAGGCCGATCTCGACCAGTGATTGTGATGCTACCGCGGACGTGTATTAGTGAGTACATGAGTAATACACTCAGTGTAATGATGATTTCTGTAAACGTTATAGACGAATAACATAATACATATAATAGGAAAGATAGCTAAAACAGGTCTGCTGCACAATACCTACTGAATTATACCTACTAACTTATTTTAATCATTAAATTGTCCATATTTTTTTTTGAAAGAATTTGTATTTTTGCAACTCTAATTTTTTGCCTAAAAGCTATTTTAGGCAAAGAAGAAGAAAGAAGAACAGTCAATCCAATAATACTCTAAAACTGTGCAGTGTGCTGTCGTAACTCGTAGTTTTGTTAGTTGACAGTACTTCTTGTTAAATTGTTAGGCAACAAATTTTCATTATATATGCATATAAACACAAATTTATTCGACAAAATACAAACCCCCTTGTGTAATGTAAGTGAAAAATTCATTATAATTCACATAAATTAAACTACCAAAATACTAGACATCAGCATTTGTTGATTTTAGCCTTTAAATATCTGAAAATAGTTAATTTTTTGAAATAGGTTTATTTATCATACTTATAATCTTTAGCAGAAAGTGTTTATTTAAATTCGATTAAGTACTGATTTTCGTTGTCTTGAGAAATAACTCCATTATCCAGTTCTTAAGTACTTCAGTAGAGACCTAGAGTAAGTCGTTCTTAAATTATCGTGTTCCTTTTTTAATTTTTATATTTAATAGTAAGTTAAAAAAAAGATCAAAATAAGATAGAAGCTACTGTAATATAAAGATCAGTTTAGTATCATAGTAAGATAAATTACGGACTCTTTTTAAAGTATTAAAGTGGAACGTTGGTCTTACTAAAACTTACTACACTAGTAAAGTTAAATGGCTCAATTTTTTATAAGGGGAAAAAAATAAATAAATTCACTGTTTTTTTGGCAATAATGTAGATTATTTTAGTAATTTAAATAAATGGTTTTAAAATTTATAAACAGAATTAATTATGTACTTAAAATTCATAAAAATATTTAACAATAGATTAATAAAACTTTGAAATTAATTTTTTTTTTTTTTTGTTAAAAATATGAATAAATAAACAGTTATATTGGAAAGAGAAAAATAATTTATGTGACATGGATGTGCTTGTATGTATGTTGCAATTTTTTGCGCGTCTGTTCTTTATTAATACTACACAAACTTAAATGACAAGAAATCAATTAACACAAGAAAAGTATTACATAGGATTACAAACATAATAATAAAATTCCTTTAAAAAAAGCATATTATGATCATTGGCGTCTAGTCACTTTATTTCTTACATGGACATTAGTAAATTGTATATCTTTCATTAAAAAAAATATATATTAATATAGTGGTTTTCTAACAAATAGGGGATAAAAGAAAATGAATGAATTTGTTCGTCCTCTATTTTTTGTCAAAATTAATATTTGTATCTTCTGTATATTCGAGTCAAACCGTATGTTTATTATTGAAATCTTTTATGTTTATTATAGTAAGATTTTCTTTTTATTTATTTAATTAAGTAATTGATTTTTTGAGGAAATTTTTTTTTTTTTTTTTTTTAAATCAATACAATAGTATTTTACAATATAAGTTCGGTAAGTTGCTTTTACTGATCGAGAAAATGTTGTGTAAACGAGACCCGCAGGGTCGAGTTTTTACAATTTTTTAGATCAGTAAAAGCACTTAACGAATCGTGTATTGTATAATATTTTTTGCACGATCGATTTAAAATAATTAAAGAATAAAAATATAGTAAATAAAAAATAAATTTATTTGATAATATAATTTGTTAATTTTTGATATTGTAATATTTAATTTTGTAATAAGCGTAAATAGCCTGTTAGTGCTTAAACGCTTTTTTAAAAATTAAAAAAAAAAAAAAAAATAAAATAAAATAAAATTCGGATAATATAGCTGAAATTTATATTTCCATGTTATCAGATAGAATGCCATGAATAAATATTATAAATTTTTTATTACTCATGCGGGAGAAGTACTAACTTGGCACACACATTTCTGTACGCAAAATAGCTGTTTGCCCACTGTACTCTTCCCACATACTTTTTTTGCGTGCGAAAAGTAAACTTTCCACACGCAAATTAACAATAAAACACGCAAAATTTAATCAAAACACGCAAAGCCGCCTCTTGATTTTTCATTTAATAAATATTTCATAATTATTTCTATAGAAACCACCAACAGAGTAATTTAAACAATATTTAATTCAGAAAAAAAGACGAACACTCAAAAATATTATTTTAGAAAGCTATAAAAACGTCAAAAATAGTAATAATAATAGGAAAAAGTATGTGAAATTCGTAATAAAAAATAGTATGTGCAACTCGCACGGGATTGTCGATTGCCCACTCAAGCGAATGAGTGCACTCACTACGTTCGTGCGCTCAACTTCGCTTTCGTGGGCAATCGACAATTTCCCGCACTTATTGCACAATATACTATTTATAGCAACTATAAATACGAATCTTTGTAATGACAATAAAATTGACAACTATATTTGTAAATTTAATTGGGATGAATATTTTTTGAATTTTCTATTAAAAAAATTGAGGAAAATAGTTTGTTAAATTATAATATTAGTGAGAATAATGAAATTGATAAAGCATTTTAATTTTGACTGCAAATTTATTCTCGTAAAATGAAAGGAAGATTATGAAAATCACAAAAAATTTTAATGACTGAACAACCTTTTGTAATGTCAATAAAATATGAAGACTAATAGCAACAATAATGATAATAATGTGCAAACTAGTGAAAATTTTCATATTAATCGATTAATTTTCCTAATTGTTCAAACTGTACTTTTAATTTCAATATAAATAAATAATTACCATCATTTTTGAGCTAATTTCACTTACTGCACTCCTATTTACTTACCGGGCACCTATTTTACTTACCGTCTTGTAATTTTTTGGTTTCCGTGGATATAAGCAAACGTTCGTGAAATGTAACTTATCAGCATTGTCAACAGCATCGGTAAATGCATGAAAATACACGATTGTGCAAAAAAGTTATTTTATATAGAACCGGCTATTTATGGTCAATGAATATATGGAAATCGCACTTTTTTAAAATGAATTTTTAATGTTTGTAGATTATGTATTTTTGGTACAATTTAAAATGAGGCGTTTAGAATTTTCAAAGCTGTTCAACCCCCCAAATCCATTCGTGTAAATTTTACAGGAAGCTTAATGAACTGTAGAGATCAGTTAACTACAGAATTTCCAAGGATCTAAGATACTTTTTCAAAATTTAATAATTATGAAGGATTTAAATTTTACGGTAGCGGGTTTTGATTCCAAAATCATGACTTAGAGTGTTTTGATTTTAGGTTTGGGATTTAACAGATTTTAAAACAAACACCTAGATTTTATCACAAATGGAAAATTTTAAAATGCAGTCATGATCAGTTATTGCTAAATTATCATTTTGATCAATAGTGTTCAATAAAAAATGTACTATTTAGTATTAACCTTTAACCGGTAAGGTGATGTCTCTGAGTCGTATACAAATATATTCTTGCAGTTTTTTTCCTCCCTGCTTGTTTTTGTTAACTGAACGTTTGTGTGTTCTTTTATGGTTTAGGGCAAATTTTACCCTGCTGGCGTAAGGGGAGTGTTTGATACATGCATATACGTGTGGTCTCCAGTTTTGGCTATCTATGTTACCAGCCCGCGGTATGTCAATTTGTTGATGTTTCTCAGACATCACTTTACCGTGAGTATTATAAAAATTTACCTTACCGATTAAGGGTTAATAATAATATAAAATAAACAAATTGGTTAATTAACTAAGTAACTTGATTCAGAAAAGTAAACAGCAAAACATAATAAACAATTAACACAGAACTTACTACTGTCTAACTGAAAGTCACTTGACATAAGGATAAGTTCTGATTGGCTGAAATGGATTTAACGGACTCTGAAACAAACAATGGCGAAATGAAAAACGGATTTGGGGGGTTTTGCTACAAAAACACCTTTTGAAGCGTATTGACAAGAGTCAATACAATTTTTTTGTCGCCTTCCATCTGCGTTTATAAGCCTGTTGAAGGCCACATGTCAATTTTGCAGACCAAAACGATGCCAACAATATCTCAGTTTCTAAAATATATTTTAAAAAAACTCAGTTCATAAAATAGATAATACTAAAAACTATAAGATTATCTAGAATCAACCCATCAGATATCATATTTTCTTTTTTGCCATTTTGAAAAAAAAGTACGAAATATTGCTTTGTTTTTGAATTTTCAAGCGTTCTAGAAATCGAATATTTTATTTTAGGGGCTAGTTTCGATAATCTTATAAGAAACACCATAATAAAGAGAATGTAAAAATTTCAGTCCAATCGGACTTATAGTTCTTTTTAAATTTTTGGTACCGTTTTAAAACATGTTTAAAGCTTATATATGCTCACGTATGTTCAATCCCTGGATCATATAATAAGTCGTAAACTTCTTCAAAAGTTATTTAAAAAAGAAATTTAAAAGGAAAATCGCTTGTAAAAGACGCTTTAAACAAAAATACAGATCAAAAAATTGGCTTAAATTTGGTAAACCTTTTTGGATGTACAAAGTGTAGACTTTTTACAATCTTATAAAACGCTACTGCTGTCACAGTATACACCTGTAATACATAATTTAAAATTGTTTTATTGAATATTTATAATATAACATTATTATAAGTTTATAATAATATCAACAATTAATATTGTTTATTGTTAATTTTTTTTTTGTTGGAAAATATTTGTATTATTTAATTAATTGAGTAATTAATATCAATCTATTTTTCCTTCTAGTATAAAATTTTAATATAATGAAAATTAACGGTACTAATTATAATATTATTTTCGTTATTGTATACATATAGAGGTATTCTATTTCAACATATTATAATTTTGTAAAATATATATCTGATATTATTTCCGGTTGTAAAAATTTTCTCATAGTCAGACTTTATGAAAATTATTTTGAATTATAGCCATATACCTACTACAGTGAATCTTTAGTGGGTTTTGTTATGGAAACAAAATAAATAATAAACTTTTTTAATTTATTCACCGCTATATTTTCGTGTTCTCCGTGAAATCAACATAATTTTCATTTAAATTTTATGTGGTTTAAGAGGAAATTTCTTTTTCAAACTCGAAAGACATTAAATAACTACCAACATTCTTTAAATGTTTGGAATTCTTGTTTTAAGATACCAATAATGCATAAAATAATAATACATGTAGACCGTAAACATGAATGTAATTTAAGAAACCAGTTCATTAAAAGTTTTATAAATGCGAATAAAATAATTAATAATTTAATACCATAAAATGTTAACGTATATATTACAAAGTAGCGATGAAATTGGTTGAAATAAACAGGTTTTAAAATAAATTTTTTGATAAGATATTCGAAGGAAAAGTGTTGATGAGCCTAGAAATTTTGGTTTTTAATAGATTCACTAATATATAACAATATAAAAATAATTTTATTGTTAACAATTAAATTACAAGCACTAAAATTTCAGTTTTGATTAAAATTATGTATTTTAATAAATTTAGCATAGGTCTTAGAACTAGTTTTATGTTATAGGGATTTTGCTTCCAACTTATTACCTTAATATTCATGGCCTTAGACTTGGGGGCACATACATAACCTTGATCTTCGTCTCAGGTTTGGTTTTGGTCTTGTTCAAAAATACTACAAGAACGGAATATGAGAGTGATCTTGCTGATTCTTGCAGTTTTGAATAGCATTTCGTTGAAGATTTCCTAAAAATTTTAATCCAACAATATTTGATAAATTTTTAGCGTTTTTTTTATATTTTATATTTTAAATCTTGAATCTTGATATTAGTTTTGCAAAAAATGTAATATCGAGACAAAACTGGATGATCAAGACTGATTTTGCTCATCACCACCTTAAGCATGAGTTAGGTTTAAAAATTTTGGTGTAACTTGTACGCGATTTCAAACTTCGGCAACGATTGATTTTTAATGTTATTTGATTAAAACTTTTCTTACTATTTTACTCACTAAACTTACAATTAGTTCCTATTCAGTTTATCTCTACTACTAAACTAAATTATTTCTTTTGATCTTGTAGGGTGGAATTTGGGTACATTTTGGGGTGTGAAACTCGAAGTTTTATTATTTTATTTTACTATATGCATGTGAATTGGCTATTTAGTAAATAAAATTTAGAAAGCATTTTTTATAAAATATACTTCGCAAAATTTCAAAAAGGTGTTACAATTTTATTTGGATTAATTTATTAAAACGTGATTGAACTCAATTCATTCTATATAATTATGTTTTCTGGTATTTAGGAAGTTAGCAATTTTATATTTGGATTTATTTATTATTTATACGGAATTAATAACTTTTTATTACGTTGTACGTAAACACATTCCATTCTATTTTATTATTTTATGCTAATTAAAGAGAGGCATCTTTTCTTTCTGTAATAAAATTTTGCTCAAAAATTTTTTTTCTCATTTTAGGTAAAATTTTCAATCAAAAGTTATTAATGTCATTCTTGTCGCTGATGGTGATTTTAAAATTGATCAAAATGAAGTTGATGTTTGTCTTACCAGTGCTAGTGGGTGTTGGAACAGCAAAAAAAATTATTCTGAAAGTTCTATTATTCTTTTTCCCATTCCTGGCTCATCTGTTCAAATTATGTACGGATTATCATGAAAATTACAGTCCACCTAAATTCCATCATCATCATCATGCGATTGCGCATGTGCATCATCAGGTAAAATAATTTTTATTTTTTTGGAATTTTTTTTTTTTTTTTACAACAAACTTTATTGTATTAGCAATGAAATGCGTGAATTAAAATAATATTTTTCTAATTGTTTATGTCCCTTTTAATTGTTCTTTCCGCTCGTTGAATAGTATTGCTGTCTCTCCTACTTTCATGCGATATAAAAATATATTCGAGATCTTTTTTTATAAATAATACGTATATTTATATTCGTTTATTTCATAGCGTCTAGTCTAAAAGCGAGAGAATAATCTAAAAACAAAAGCTTTAAGGGGGTATTCTAGAGTAGAGGCATGAATTTCGCCCGGTGTTTGAAGCGCTGTACAAAGAAAACAAAAAATATTTTTACTATCCATTTTTTTATCATTTGTTTATTGATGTTTTATTATTACATACAAAAATTAACCAAAAAAAAAGAAAAAATTAAAATTGACAAAGTTATGAGCAGTCAAAGTGGGGGGTCCAAAAAAAAAGGGTGTCCTGGTATGCATCATTCCAACCCTACTGGTGATCTGAAAAATAAAAAACAGACGGATTCTTAATTATTATAGATGCGGTTATCGTATGGCCTTTGGACAAATTAAAAAAAAAATTTTTACAAATAGGCGGGTGTTTGAAAAAAATTTTTTTTTTGCATATTTTTTTAAAATATTAAATGAAAAGTTATAGTTTTGGGCAAGGTCCACATGATAAAGGGATGTATAAAGAACATCCTCTCCAAATTTGAAGTAAATCTCCCTTTAAACATTTTCTCTTATTTATTTATTTATTTTTAAATATAAATTATTTGAAAGTAGACAGAAGAAAATTTGAATATGATATCGAATTGCTGAAAGCTTACTATTTTAAACAAGAAAAATTAATTACAAATTACAGATATTTTAATTGATAAGTTTGATTTGAAATCCGCTCAAATAAATTTTATGCCACTGAATAAAATTAATTGTGTTGTATAGAATTACTGAAAGTGTGAAGGTATTTTATCTATACTGTAAACATCTTTTCCACTGTTTTCGTATGGTAGACGATTAAGATATTAATCAATATTAAGATTTTTAAGGTGCTTGGTGCACTAGAATATTCTAAACACTATTTATGAATGATTCTTAGATATGTTATTTTTAATTATTTAATCCATATTATGTCAAAATTTGAATCAGTTCTAACCAATTGGTTTTCCGACAGCACACTTATAGAGAAATTTTCTAAAATATACCGAAAATTGCACTTAATCGAAGAAATAAATATCTTGGTATTAGTTGAACTTCCGTTTATTATTATGAAAAAATAGGGTTTTCTGGGTAGTGTAAAAATTATGAGTCCGTGTTTAAATGCACGTTCAAGTGGTTTAAGTGTATATAATTTGATTTGATGTTTCAGTTCTATACGGAGCCAATTGTATCTTTATTGAAAATATAAATATTACGTGCAAATATTACTAAATGATTATAAAATAAAGAGGAATAATTAAATGGTATACTTCTACACAATATTTATAATTTTCATATAATATACATATTTAAAAATATATTTAAATGTAGTTACTGTAACTAAATTTCTTCTTTATTTTTTTAAAATTTTAATCGAAAACTATAGTAAAGTTACGTTTCTGTACAATACTTGTTGTAACATGGCACCAGTTTCCTAGTAACGATAAACAATTTTTCTTTCAAACACAAAAAACTCTCTTTGACTCTGACATACATGAAGATACAACTAGCTCCGTATAGAACTCAAAAATCAAATCAAATTATATGCACTTGAACCACCTAAACGTGCATTTGAACATGGACTCATAATTTTTACACTACCCAAAAAAATACTTGTAATTAACTACTGTTATTTTGATAGACTTTTGAGATTTCGTAGTTACTCACTTCTGAACCACTTTAATAAGGAAGTTGCGGTTAAAAATAAGATGATGGGAGCATACGGATTAAATTTTTTTTGTGAGCCTTATTAATTTCAGGCATGTGAAAAATTATAAACCGTATAGTGGCGTCAATGAAGCATCCGCAGAGCTCGTAGTCCCCGGGCGAGAGGTATGAGTGAGAAATTTCTCAAAATGCTTAAAACCTTCATTAAGATGATCAATAATAGGTTTGGTTTACATCTAGAGCCGCGCGGTAGGCATCCCTCTCCTCCTATGTCGATTGTATCCACCCTTTCAACTCGTCCCGCTTGTCAAAAATATTTCCACCTGTAGAAAAGGCCCTTTATGGACATCTTGTGGGTGGGTCTCAAAAAGCTTAGCGCTGCTACCGACAAAAACATGTAAAATAATAAAAGCTATTGACATTTTGTTTACCAAAAGTTATTGACATTTTGTTTGACTATCAATATTAAAATATTTTGGTACATAGTTCACCACTGAAATGTTTTATTAAAATTTGTCAAACGAAATTATTAGTATTATAAAATTTAATTATATTACTTTGAAGTGTATGATATGCAAACATATTTCACATAAATGAATAAAGTATTTAATACTTGTTAATTAATTATCCAGTTTTTGCCAATATGAATGAAACTAAATTACAGTTAGTTTCATAAATTTACACCATTTTCTTATTACATTTTGAGACGACTACCGAAAAGGAAAGACTTCTGAAATCTTTAATATCATTCGACGGAGTTCAAGTACACGCTTCCTAGGTCTAGTCGTCCATTATTGCTTTCCGGTTTTCGATGTAATCTTTGAAGAAAATTATAGTACTATTTGGATATTTACAGACGAAAAAACAACTGGATTTTAAAAGAATGAATTTGATTTTCAAAACCTCTACTTGAAATGTAATAACAGTCGTTTTTATTATTTTTTTAAATTTAGAATCACACCAATTTATGTATTTTTGGATCTGATTGTATATTCTTACATGTAAATATTAATTACATAACTGACTAAATTTAATGACGAAACAAAATGTTTGAATTGACTACATAAGCTAAAATAAATGACATTTTATGATTTTGTAAAAGTTCATTAACTTTTCACGCTTCAATTTCAAGATCTTTTCTACGGATTATTAATTTGATTAATTCTTTAATGTTTATATAATATATATATATTTTTTCTATAATTAAATAATCTCATCGTAAAAGCCCAAAAAAATTTTAATTGTTGAATTAAAAAACTTTTTTTATTAAAATTTTCCAGTTGCCTTCGCATGTAATAAAAATACATAAGGCTCATCATCATAGCCATCATCATCCGCTCAAATTTGAGGTATGTAAACGAGTGACGTCACTCACAAACACAAAAAATCACTACACAACATCATTAATGTGATTTGATGATAATGGCTTCCAAAAAAAAAAAAAAACAAACTTAAAAATCGTTTAGTGTAATAAAACACTTTCTCAAACACAGAACTTACATGGACTCAAAATATTTGACAGGGTTTCAATGAAACGATATTTTAGATAATTTTTATTTTACAGACAGGACCATCGTATCCCGGATCCGAACTTAATACTCCACCACACGTAAGATATTCCAAAACGACTTCATTGACCACCGTAGTAGCAACAAAGTTTATAGATTGCGCTTCTAGTAGTATAGTTTATAGAAAATAGAGCACCATTGTAATTTCTATAGCACGTTCTGCTTCAACTTAGAAAATTAGCTTAATTACTGTTTCACATATTACAACCAAACATACGAATCCATCTATTTTCAAAGTCATTCGCACATTATTCCAAAATTTGACTTACAGAGACAATATTTGATACTGACATTTTTAGACACTGGTGTGGAAATATTGTAGAAATTATACTATTATGTTTGATTGCATGTGTAGACTGTAGATTTTTGAATTTTCAGGAAAACACTTTTGGATTTTGCCTGTACCGACACCTTTTGCTTTTTTTAAAGTTTTTATTTTTTTTTTTTTGTTAACGCTAGTTATTTTCTTTTTAGATCCCACATCCTCCGCCAATTACATCGGGAATTTCTCTTCATCACGCACCGGAAATTCATGTACCTCAGCCAGAACATCTGTTCCAACATGAACAAGATCACTTGGAATTTTCGGGACCTGGACTCGGACCAGAGTAAGTAAATAATTTAAAACAGTGAATTAATTAGCTGTAATTAATTTATATGACCCAAATAGTAAAGGAATCACGGACTAAAAATTTTTTGAATAATTTTAAAATATATTAAGTAAATAACAAGAGGATATAGAATGTCTTGAGGACAATTTAATTGTATATGATTATATTTCGTCAACGGAAATAATCGTTCTTAATGAGCAAACGGTTTTTTTGGTACGATAGAAATAAAAGTATTAGCTAATGGTCAATTAAAAAAAACTATAGAAGGCGGGCAAACAAAATCCAGAACACTTTTTTTTTTTACTATACATACGTTTTAATCATAGAAATGGTAAGTTTTGATTGAATCGCTAGAGGCAGTAGTGTTAATTGACCCGTATAATCAAATTAAAAATTTCTTTCAAGTGATTTGATTTTTTGAAAAATTTATTTCCTTTTTCACGAGGTAGAAGAGAGCGGTGTCAGTTGTAACAAAGACGATTATTCGGACACGTGCTAATTTTATACGGATTGGAATTTTATGCAACTTATCGCTACTAATCAATTTTATAATTACAGTAAAATAGAAAATTATAAAGTAAATATGCTAGCAATAATTTTATACGAAATAATTCTGCTCTTTTTTTTACAAATCGATGTAATTTCATCGTATTTAAAGTTTATCAGTTTCAAATATGATTGATATTGACTATTGTAACACTGAATGCTGTGTGAATTTTTTTAGAGAATTTTTGAATCGAAAATTCGACTATTACAGCCACTGCCATGGTAAGAATTAAGGACGAGATTATGCCATATTAATTGATTTAATTTCCTTAGATGTGCAAGCATTTAAATTGACACCCAGATCATTATTTTCGACATCACTGTGACGTCATTTGTATTGACGACAAAAGTTTCGAGAACCAGATGTAGGAAATTCAAAGGTTGGTTATGAACGATTGCTTAGATTTGATTTAATTTTACAAAATTTTGGACAAAAAAAATTTGTAGACGTTGTTTTGCAATGTTTATTAACAGCAATGTTACAATTGGAATGTAATCATTATGTGAAACAAATAGATTTAATTAATTAATATTTTCGAATTTATTTGTTCAAAATCGCATCAATATAATAAAAAGAAAATAGCCATCTCAAATTTTAATTCAGTCCATTTCAAAAGTTAATGATTTTTACACAAAAAACAAAATTATCGCTGCAACGATATTTACTTTAGGACGCCGTTTTTTACTTCATTGTACATATAATAAAATTGATTAATAGCAGTGGTTCTCAAATTTTTGGTTCGCGGTGCCTCTATGCACTTCCAAATTTCAAAAGACCCTTAAAATATGTAAAAAAAGGCAAGAAATGTGTAGAAAATGGGTATGTAATCTGTAATAAATTGTTTCTGCGACCTCCTCAAATAGTTTTCGCAACCCCCCGTCATTATTACAACTGACATATGTTACAACTGGTACCACTCTCCCCTACTTGAAGGGATTAAAACTATTAAAAGTTAAATTGTGTTTTAAAATATAACATCTTTGAAAACATTTAGGTACGTGGCATATTATTAGCGAATTTCCAGAATGGAATTCAGCTATTACAGTCATTGTCATGATGCGACTTGAGTCCGGGACCATGGCAGAAATCTGTTTTTAGGTCCCTAGAAACCGAAAATACTATTCACTAAAATTTTTATATATATATATATATATATATATATATATATATATATATACATATATATATATATATATATATATATATATATATATATATATATATATATATATATATATATATATATATATATATATATATCCTTACTAATATTATAAATGCGAAAGTGAGTTTGTTCGTTTGACTGGCTTTCAAGCCTCAACAACTTAACCAATCAACTTGAAACTTTGTATAGACGTTGCTTGCGGGCCAGAGACGGTTATAGGCTGTGTTTTATCTCGGGGAAATATTTCATTCCTGTGGGAAAATGCATTAAATTACAACAGCTGACTATTAAAAAACGGATAAATGATTTCAAATTTTGTATATTGCTAACAGAAGGGATGAGAAAGGACACAGACTACTTTATACCCCGGGAAATTTCCCGTGGGGAATTTCATTCCTGTGAAAAAATATATTTCAAATGAAAAAAAATGATGATAGACAAATATGACGATATACAGCGATAAACATAAGTTTTTTTTTTTTCACCGATAAAATATCTCATTCCCGAGGGAAAATGTATTTAAAACGAAACAATGAAATAACAACTGACTATTAAAAAAAAGGATAATTGATTTCAGACTGCATATTGTTTACAGAGAGGACGAAAAAGGACACAGTCTACTTTCTACCCCGGTAAAATATCTAAATCCTGTCGGAAGTCATATTCCCGTGGGAAAATATATTTAAAATGGTATAAAAAGGAATTATTGATTTCATTTGAACTTGGCATGTTGTTAAAAAAATGTTATAGTCTATTTTTTTCCCGGGGAAAATATTGTACTTCTGTGGGAAACGTCCAAAGAAAAAGTAGCAGTACTCGATGCACAAGAGCGACGCGATGAAAGTACACTATACAATCAAACTAGATGTCTTAATTTCAAAAGCCACGCGAGCGAAGCCGCGGGTAACAGCTAATATATATATATATATATCTATATATATATATATATATATATATATATATATATATATATATATATATATATATATATATATATATGCGTGTGTGTGTGTGTGTGTCCGCGCGATAACTCTCGAACGAAATGTCTTACGATTATGAAATTTGGTGAAAATATTGGAAGTCCCAAACCGTTCGACGAGTTCGTTAACCAAACACGTCCGATGCTCGGAACATGGTTTTTTTGGCAATTTTTATGAAAAAAATTAGTTTTTTGCCAAAATTTCGCCTTATTCAAAAATTTTTGTGAAATTTTTTTCACCATTGGAAAGAGGAGAAAAAATCACATAAAAAAGGTCTTTAAAATATTATTAAAATATTATTCTATGCCAACTAGTTTTCAAGAAAAACTAACTTTTATAAATGGAAATTCGCTATGTTATGCAGGATGCTGCGACAGGGGTATTTTTAATTTTTCTTATTTCATTTGTAGGAATATTGAAAGCGATAAGATTTCTTTATGTAAACGAATTTTTTTGTTTATTTAGTTCCGTTCCACTTATTTGTAATTTGATGTTTTTTATGGTTTTTTCAGGTATTTGGCGTACTCTACATAACGATTAATTTTATTCTAAATTCTATCCACTCTATCATAAACAATGAATTGACTTATTGTCTAAAGACTATTGTTGTCCATTCAATGTATTAAATTTACTTTTTGTCAGTAAAATGAACAATGAAAATGTTGACAAAAGAAACAAAAAATAATATTCCTGTTGTTGACAGCAAATGTGTGTTAAGATTAAATTTGTTATATGTGGAGTTTTAAGTTAAATTGCGTAAAATACTTTTAAGTGATTTTTATTATTTCTATGGACTGTAACAGTGCTGATTATTTACATGAGATTAGCATAAATTACTTATAAAAGTGTCATATTATATTGTTAATTTGTTTATAAACTAATAAAAATAATTATCTGATAAACTAACGAGTAATAATTATTGTTATTAATATCCTGTTTATAGGAAAACAGGAACAATCACCTAAACATTTACTAACAATAGGATGCAAAGAATAATTTGCTTTGGTCACAACGTACTAACTAAAAATGATCGAACAAGAGAGTCATTAAAACAGGTCGATTTTTGGCCAATGGGCGGCAAGTATAACAGTGATTGTTTCTTAAAGTTTTTACAATTAAAAAAGTGTTATACCGAGGGAACATCTCGAAACTTCTGAGAGAATTTATGGTTTCTTTTTATTAATGTTAAAATACCTATATGATTTTTTATGAATAAAAAATAAATTTTACGCTATAACAAAAAAAAATTCTTTGATAAGCGTGTTTTGTGATCATTTTCATAACAGCACTTTTGCTTTATATATTGAATTTTAACCCTAATGTCTTTAGAATACTCCTTACTTACATTCAATAGTTAGAGCTATTTTGATCCTGTTTTCGAAAGTCGAAAATTGTATCCTTGAAAGTTCTAATAAACCTTTATTTAACAGTCTAAATGATTATTTTTAACTTTCAGAATGTTTTCTTGTAGTTACACGTTTTTAATAGTTACTTTTGAATTTTACGCATGAAAAACAATAAGTAATAATCACTATCTTACTTGCTTCCCATTGGCTAAAAGTCGGCCAAATTTTCAATGTTTCCTTTTACCCGGATTCATTGCAGTTAATTAAATTTTCAAAATATTGACGTTTAACAATTCAAAGAATTGTTTTGCTTAATATGAACATCACAATCAATATGTGTATATGCCTCTAGATATCATAACACTAAAATATTCCATACGTTTGTGACGTTTGTGGCCGCCTATAAATAAATTGCCTCGAGATTTTTAATTTGTGTGCTAGATTTAGTACGATTTAAATACACAGTGTATACCGATGATGTATACCACTTATAAGTGAACGATATAATTTTAATGCATAAATATTCTTTGTGAATACGATATACCAGTAATATTATTACACCCAAACCTGTTTTTCTGCGACAGATAGGAAGCGTCTAAAAGAGAACACACTCACAAACACACAAAAATATTTGGATTGCTTTTCCAATTAAGAACAATTATTATTGCACACATGGGAACATTTTTTTAAAAATATTTTTCTTACATATTACGTGTGCATATGTACCTATATTATATATTGTATATACTAAAATTGCAATACATACATAAGTAATGAAATTAGCTGACTAACAGTTTACGGCAAATTATTTTCAAATTTCTTACCATTTTTGATTTGAAATCGGCCAAGAGCAAGTCGGGCAGGCACAATTAAAATTCCATATAGTGAGCATTCAATAGACCAAATTCCACTTTTTAAATTTTTTTCTATTTAAATCTTATCCAAATTTTCTGGTGATAACTGAAAAATGCATGAATTGTCCCACATTCTACTGAAACATTAGTAGGTACGTTGCTCTGTTACTGTATTTTACTTTGTTATTAACTTCCCATTAGAAGCTATTGTAACGGGTCTGATTTTGCGAATTGCTATATTTGGACATATCTCGACGTTTCAAGGTCACTAGAATCCGAATCCATCGTTTTTAGCGTGATGTCTGTGTGTGCGCTCGTTAGTTCGTTCGTTCGCGAATTTTCTTTCGTCTCGCACATCTCGAGAACAAATGATGATATCGACTCAGGATTGATTTCATTAGATGCGTAATTTAAAAATGAAGACCGGATAAAATTTTTGGCAAATTCGGATTAGTGGTTTGTTTTTTATACAAAAAAAAAAACCGGAATTAATTTTTTGTGAAAAATTTTCGTTCCGCATATGAATAAATGATGGTATCATTGGTTTGATGCGGTATGGAATTCACCACAAGATACAGGGAAAGAAGCCCCTAGTGGGGTGCAAGAGGCAAACGCCCTGTCGGGGGTTCGGGGGGGGGGGGGAGTCCCCTGAAATGAAAAAAAATTACTTATATACAGTAGTCTCTAATCTTTAAGGGCATTCAATGTGAAGTTGACAGTGTGGATAACCTGTCCCCCCAAATTTTTTAATTTCCTTTCGATCAGTCGGGGAACAATCACTCAAGCAAATTTTGAGCTATATCATTAAAATCAGTAACAGTACGCTAAATTTGAAATTTCTACGTTACTTACACAGTTTTCAAGAAAAACCTGTGAGAGACAACACAAGAAAAACCTCTGTGACATTAATTTTATGAAGGTTTTGTTTTTCCTCTTAACACTTTCAGTCCCATGGATTCGGCATCCGAAACCAAACAAAACATCCCCAGAGGCCGACCGCGATCAATGATTAATTGATTAGTTGGTTACGCATTATGTTTGCGATGTTTATCATCATTCCATCACACGGATGTGTTCCTACTTACATAAATACAACATACCATTACCAACACATACTACTCTTTTGGTTTCTATGCATAAAAATTTCAAGATAAACAAAAAATACATAAAAAATATAATTTATATTTTTAAATAAAATTGATTTGAATGTCAGTGTATATGTATGTAGTATGCACGTATGTTTACAGTTTTACACATACATGTTGAACACTGCTATATAGTTAGCAGTCGAAAAATTTCTTTTAAATTGAAAATACGTTTATTCGATTGGGAATCATTTGGAAAAATTTAGGAGTATAATTTTTTTATTTAGGACATTATAGTTAGTGAGTAATTAATTAGTCTTTTTTTAGCGTATAGTTAGCAGACATGAAAATAAAAAATATTTAATTTTACGTTATTTGATAGTAAACAGTTTGGGAAGAACATTAAAATTAATCACACCATTTGGGAATTCATAATTAATTAATTATGCCGATTTTTCTGTTTACGATTTTACATGTACAATATATTTAATGACTGACGCCACTGACTAATATAGCGGCAAAATTAAAACACTTTTGTATGTTAAAATTATGAATTATTTTTCGAACTGTACTTCATTAGTATGTTGTATATTTACATTTTACATAATTTTATTGACGGAAAGTATGAATTTGAAAGTTATGTTATAATATACAACATACTAATGAAGTACAATTCGAAAAATAATTCATAATTTTAACATACAAAAGTGTTTGAATTTTGCCGCCATATTAGTCAGTGGCGTCAATCATTAAATATATTGTACATGTAAAATCGTAAACAGAAAAATCGGCATAATTAATTAATTATGAATTCCCAAATGGTGTGATTAATTTTAATGTTCTTCCCAAACTATTTACTATCAAATAACGTAAAATTAAATATTTTTTATTTTCATGTCTGCTAACTATACGCTAAAAAAAGACTAATTAATTACTCACTAATTATAATGTCCTAAATAAAAAAATTATATTCCTAAATTTTCCCAAATGATTCCCAATCGAATAAAAGTATTTTCAATTTAAAAGAAATTTTTTGACTGCCAACTATATGGCAGTATGTTGAACTGCGTTGAATCTATTCAGTGTTTGAATCATTTTATGTATTTGTTTGTTTTTTTAAATATTGCCGGCTTCCGGGGAAGTTTACTATGAAAGTGCTCGGGCCTCATAGTGTTAAGGTATGAAATCCTAAAGATCTCATAAAAACAGGTTTGTGTGTACGTTTGAAATTTTTTAAAACGGTGAAGAACACGATTGACAAGTTTTGTATTAATAGTAATAATTATTGTATATATCTTATATCAGTGCTATTCTTTATACTACCTACGAGAGTTCTTATACTATTTGAAATTATTTTTCATTTTATTGAAAAAGGTTTTAAAAAGAATTATAAAACAAATGTCTGTCAATTATTTTTACAGGTATATTAGTAATCGCAATTCGGATTATTTCGCTGAAGTTCAAGGTACTAGTGACGTTAAAATTCCTTGGCAATCGACTTCGCAAACATTGCATGCGTCGCCCAGTAAAAAAGTTGTAACGCATGTAGTCCCACCGGGCAGTCATAAAAAGCTCTCTACCCCAGCCCCGTTAACTAAGAGTCAAATTGAAGAACTGGCTTTGAAAGCAGAAAAAGAAGTAATGGTAAATATTATTTGACCAAAAGAAAAAGTAATTAGTTACTTGGGAAATAATTTGTAAACATATTTCTTTGTTTTAGTTAAAGTCTCGATTGCAGCAAGAAAAGCTTCGACTTCAACAAGAAAATATTCGATTAGCTCAGCAGTTGAAAGCTCAAGAGAATTTCAAACTGCAACAACAGTTGAAATTACATGATGTACTAAAGTCACAGGAACGATTAAAATTAGGGGAACCGTCAAAACTATTACAACCAAAGTTACCACCATACGCAACACCGCAACATTCATTTACCACTCATAACATCAAAAAATCTCAACAATTGGCTCAAGCATCACAACACAGTCCATATGTCGTTGCATCTCCATCATTGGGTTCAAATAGATACCCGTCATTAACCATTGATTCACTATCACAAAATAATGGTCCTTCGGCAAGTTTATCATCTTCAACAATAAATGACTATCAATATTCAAATAAAACGAATAAAAAAGAAAATAATGTCGCTGGTGCGACTCAAATCAACAACCAAAAAGCAAATTCAAAAGAATACGATGCATTTTATAGTCCAATATTGGAAAAAATTGATGCCATTTTCATTAAACTTGGCGTATATAGTGAAGGATGTCGGGAGAGGCTAATTTGCAGCATGTACAAGAATCCACCGCGATATAGTCCTCATAGTAATTTACTGTCAAATGAATTGAGCAGGTAAAAATTATTTTTTTAAAAATACTTTCTTATGTACTCAATCGTGTATTAATCTCTGTGTAACAATTTCAAATATTTATATAATCATTTAATAGGAAAACGACTTCCTATTATATTAGGTACCTGCTTCCGACTATATTATTACGAAGATTCATCAAGTGTGTATTGGATACGTATTAAATAGGGTTTCGTAGTTAGTAGTTTTTTTCATACATTTAAAGATAAAAAAATAGATAAAGATTCTTTTTAGTCGAATTTTCTCCGAAAAATTAGACTTATACAGTCTATACGATAAGAGCTGCGAGAGGCGAGAGTAGGGGCGCTATCCGTTTTCGGACCCGTAGAACACGAATATGTAGAAAACAAAAATGTCTGATATATATATATATATATATATATATATATATATATATATATATATATATATATATATATATATATATTTTCCCGCCACCTTTTAATTTGTGTAGGGCCCCCCTATGGAAGTTAAGAGATGAAATTTAGTAAATGGGGCTCATTTTCGAGGCACCTCATACTATCAAAGTGGGGTCAAATTTTGGGCAAATTTTTTTTCTGACCCGACCTTTAAGGGGGTGGTGGGGGGCGGAAAAGCAATAAAACTTTTCCAAACCGGTTTTAAATAATGTTTCGGTCAATTATCTACAACATATCCAAAATTCAGCTTCCTAGGATGATATGGTGGGAGTAGAGGGGGGAAAAACGATTTTCGCTGGATCTAACAGGCCGCCAGCCCCCCAGAATTAACGTAGAGGGTTGAAATTTGGTGTGTTGATAAAGTTCGTACCTAGGTTGTGCTTTTTGGAGGTTTTAATATTTTACCCCCACCCCCCTCATTTTTAAGCTACAATTTCATGCATTTTCGACGTTTTCGAAGTTTGTACCACTCGCACAGGTCACCCGAATAAACCTAGAGGGCTGAAATTTTGTATTCGGATTGAGTTAGTATCAAGGGGGTGCCTTCTGGGGGTCTCGACTTTTAACCCCTACCCCCACCATTTTTATACCCAAAAGAACATGATTTTTCTTGTTTTTTAACAGTTTCGTTCGGGTCAAAATCTCCCCAAATAAACCTAGAGGGCTGAAATTTGGTGTACAGGTTAAGCTAATAGCCAGACACTGTTTTTTGGAGGTTTCAACTTTTAACCCTTACCCCCACGATTTTGACGCCAATATTTCCTTAATTTTTTTGCTTGTTTTCTAACACGTCTAGAGACTCCATAAGGAAACCTAGAGGGCTGAAATTTTGTACGTGTATTCAGTTAGTATCCAGCTAGTACCTTGTAGGGAGTCCGCATCACTTTTCCCCCCACTTCTCCCATTTTTACATCGGAATTGAATGCTATTGTTAAATGTGTTTTAAAAGCATTATGTTTATTCTAAATACAAGTAGGCGAATAGTAATTTTAAAAAATTTAGAAAAAAGTGAACTTACTTTTATGACAAATGAAATACATACATATTAAGTAATTTAAAAATGTTATTAAAGTCACTGTTTATTTATAAATTAGGAATTTTGGATTTTTAGTATTTATAAAATAGAAATTTTGGATTTTTTTGGAAAGAAAAAATATCTTTATAAAGGCCTTCCAGTTTACTATTTAAGGTCCTTTTTTAATTTTTAAAACTAAAACATAAAGGCAATTAGCGGATAAACATGGGCAGGAATGTCCTCGTACGAATTGTGTTGGCTTTTTTTCTGCTACCTGTTTTCGGCACAAAATTGAAATTTACTGAGATACAGCCCTTAAATACTTAAAACCTTTTTTTAAAGCCTCGATCAGCCGAACACTCATCACCAGTTTTGAAACCAACAAAATGACAATTCGGTTGTAGACTTTCAATCACATTTCGCTTGTAGACATTCAATACCGAAGATGAAGGGGAAAATTCGACTACCGTGATGGGGCCCCGCTGCTCACGGCGTTTTTTGATTTCTGGTAAAACTAAAATGCAAACTGTTAATACTCAGATACCTAATATCCTAATAGGTTCAGATTTTTAGATTTTTTTTATATTTAGTGTACTACGATGTGGAATATAATGAGTTCACTGTGGTTGGCATGGGAATTTCATCAGGAAATAATATAAATGTTATGGATTAAAAAATTGCCTATTTCAATGAAAATTGTCTGACATATCTCTGATTTTTCTCTGACTATTTAAATTTTCTAAGTTCCAAAAAGTGGTCTCCCTGCGAAATGTAAGGGCGTCTGAGATGTGATGTAGACTACGAAACTCTAATTAATTATAATTTAGTTAGAAACCCAAAAAAATTTATGGTATAATTTATACTAATTATTATAAAAATTCTCTCAATTATATTCAATTACTAAAATTTCCATATATTGTTCCCAATTTTTAATTTACCAAAATAAAAGTAGGATATTTCTACTATTATCTATTTAACTCGATGATGGTAGATTAATTTTTTTAATTGTCAATTTATGATTAGAATGACAATTAATTGTTTATATTTTTGTAATTATTATTTATGAAGTTCAAACGGTTAATATGACGACAACCTGGGTTGACAGTGAAAGTGTTCACTGTCACAGTAACCTAGAATCAGAAACATTATAATGACATGGTTTTAACTGTATTTATTTTACGTGCATACGTGTACAAGTTTACGTATGGTTTGTTTGTAGATTATTTTACAAAGACATAAAAAAAGAATTTATGTATTTATTTTGTTCATTTATTGGTGTTACATGTTACAAGATAATATTATAATAAAATTAATAATAATAGACCTCAATGATTTGTTTAAATAATGTTTGCACTTTGTAATTACTATATTAGATATTTGATAATTATATGTAAAATTTGTCCTAATTAATTGTTAAGTGTAGAATAGTATTCGATTCGATCTACTTCTAACAATATTCCATGAATTGTACGTTTCAAATCGACTGTATCTTTCAAGTTATAAAAGTGCTATGTGCATTGCGCTGCAAATCCTAGCATGAAGCAATATATATACTCCGTAAAAAAATTAATGGAACATCAAAAATTGGGACAATTTTTGCTTTTTCTTAAGAGACTATGTCTCAGTACTTCAACAATGATTTTGATAAAAGCATTTTAAAGCTTGAACAGTCTATACTTTTTAATGTTCGAATTATATTTTTTTTGTTGAAGGGTTATTATCAAGGTTAAGAATTACCTTTAATTTCTTTTTTTAAATGACTGAAAACTGTATTTTTAACTTCCACTCCGAATATCTCCGAAACAATATATGTTGCTACAAAACTAGACAATAGACTTTTCGAAAACTCAAATTATTATCTTTAAGATAAAAATATTGATTATGTACTGTTATTGTACCGTGACGTGTTATATTAACAAAAATATTAATTAATTATTATTTTGTTATTAATTTCAGAGATCCAAAAGAATTACAAAAGCCAGTGGTGACAAATGCTCCAGTAATACGTTTCTATCGATACATTCAAGCAGCTCGTGATGGTCAAGAGAAAAATGATTGTTTGAAATTATATACATCCTGTCCATTTCCAACAGAAAGATAAAAATTTACAAGTAAAATTAGTTTGATACTTTAAAATTTTGTATATAAATAATGAATTTACCATTTTCAATACTATTTGAAACACTTTATTATTTTTTTCTCAAAAAATTGAGAAGTATAATCACAAATTGTGTCAAAATGGTTTAATTATACTCTTTTTGTAATTGTGTCTAATAAGATGGCGTAGTAAGAGAAATTTTTAAGATGCCATATTATTCATCTGATCTTGTATATTTATTACTGGATAGAAAATAATTTTGATATGCAGTTTGTTAAAATTGGAAAAGTAGCAAACTGATTGGGCATTGTTGCACAACATGAAATAAATGTAATTACAAGAAGAAGAAAAAGAAGATAAAAAAATAAGACCTTTTCAATAATAATTGTAAAAAGTAAGATATTAAAAACAAATTAAGCAATTAAAGAACCAATTTATAGTTTAATAAACGATTAGTTAGAATTTTGTAAATATTCAGTCATGTTTATTAGATTAATAATAAAGAAAAAGCGAATAATATTATTTTTTTGGATAAGGGTATATAATATGTAGCAGATAACAGTAAACTCAGGGGCTTGGTGCAAAAACAATAAAATGATTAGGTGAAAAGAAATCAAAATGTATTTCATAATAATAAAAACAGCAGTACATTTTATATTAAAACCAAAATAGAGTAATTTCATGGTTAACTGTTGCTTGTTTATTAATTAAGAAAATTAATTAAGTCTGCTTGCAAGAGCCTGTGCTTTTTGAAAATCATTACTAATATTTCTAATATTAAAAAAAAAATACTACGTAAGTGAAAAATAAATTTTTTTTATTTTTTATGAATATCAAGAAATCTATGTTTATTTGTTAATTTTTGCACTAAGCTAATGAATTACGTGTAAAATATATAATCATACTATTTTAAACTATGCCATGTAATTTTTATAAAAATTTTTAGTTTATTTATTTATTTATTTATTTTTTTTTCTAAAATAATATTAATTTTGGTTCAACTAAAAAAATTAATTTATATTTTTAAGAATTTTGTTTAGTATAATTTGATTATGGTAAAACTTTCTTACCAAGTATAATAAGTATATTTCCAATTCTAGTCTCTAAATCATTATGTTAGTAACTCGATTTTCATTTGATCAATTTTGTATACAAATAGATAAATGTAAGTTTACATTTTAAAAAAATCTCTGAACATCGAATGAATCGAGACTTTTAAGTTTATAAATAAATGAAAACGTTTATGAAAAAATGTAGATTTAAGTTACAGTCAAGGTGCAGGATTCAAATACACCGTGGTTGCTCAATTTACGAGATAAGAGTAGAAAGTAGTATTTAAGTAAAAAATTAACTATTATATAAAATTTATTTATGTTATTAAGTAATTAAATTAGTCAAAATAAATTAATCTACAAGTCATTGTGTTCTTAATTTGTCATTCCTAATATCTACTGTCTATACAAGATGTAGTTCTTGTGTAAATTTTTGAGACGTCAAATTAAAAAATCGGTAAATTTAATAGATTTGAGCGTTACTTTATGATATTCCCTATTTACTAATATAAAAAATCGGTTCTAAGAATTCTTTACAATCAGTTTGAACAAATATCTTTACATTTTCCTATTAAAAATATATTATTTTATAGCAACAGATAATAGTACAAAAAAGAAAATTTCCTTTTCACGAAGAAAGCAGTAAAAATTATGTAATATTTTTGCACACGTGTACTAAATAAAATTTGAATATTGAATACATCGGGTATATTTGCTATACACGCGCATAAATATTTGCTCTTTTATGGCTTATTTATTATTTTTTGTTTAGTATGGTTATGTGCGATGCCTGTTACAGCGACTATTGAAAGTGTACAGCAGAAAAATTAAATTCAATAGAAAATTTTGTTTAAAATATAAATTCAATGCCCATAGTTTCGCAAAATGAAACCAAGGAAATATTTTTTCCAAGAAATGTTGTTCCTCTATCAAACGCTAATCGCTTGTTAGCAAGATATATGAATTTTCTTACGTTTAGGTTCCGAGTTTACAATTTATAATCCTGTTAAAATTGAAAAATTTCCGGAAACAGGAATATAATCAATTCTTAGTCTTAGTATCATTGCGATCAACTAATTATATAGTTAATTGTTCAGTGTTCATCAATGTATAGTTAACTAGTTTATTTCTTTGTTTATTATTGAAAATGCAATGATTAATTAAAAAGCATTAAATATTATATAAAATTTTTAGTTTTTTAATAAAAGTGATAAAATATTTTTTCATAAAATTTAATACGACTACGCTTTTTTATTCTAAATATTTTTTTTTTTTTTACAATTTTTGGTTTGTATAAATAAAGCAATTTTTATTATAAATTTGTGTTTAACTGTTTACTTAATTGTTTAAATATTTATGTTGATACGTAACAACATATACCTAAAGTAGAACAATACAAGCAGTGATGATTAGTTACGCCGATCACGTTACAAACTTAACATGAGCTACATGAGCTATTGTAGTCTGTGTTTATAAAAAAAATATTAAGTTTTTCCCTTCTCTAAAGGATCAAGCCTACATACAAAAAAGTATGATTCGAAAGTTGCAGTAAGTAGCAATTTATACTGCTTACTGATTAGTCGTCCATCGGCTCTTCAAGCGTACACATTCATTGTTAAGTCGTGGCCACAGTGGTGGCTGTTCATTGTTACATCACTAGTAGCAGGTACATGCACATGGTTGTTCTAGTATATACGTATGCATTCTCACCTTGGACCACCGCTACATACATACAGAGTATTACACACACAAACATCCACTACCTTACACATACCAACACAAACTCTAAATACGTATATAACCTTCCACCTCTCTGCCAAGTCTGATGACGTAAAATTCTGATCACAGTCGGGATGCTAATTATCATAATAGTAGTTTGGCCCCTTGGCCGTCACAGAACACTAGAAGGTAATTTCCTGTCTCTATACCATGTCCCTGCCACTTGTTTTCAAGGACGAATTTTTAATGTTACAGTTCACTACGTGGCGCTAATGATATTTAGGACATACTAAATAGAGTTGGGACAAGTGAGCATTTTTCATCAAATATATGTCAAAATTAATTATCATATGATTGAGTACAAAAGTATCGTCACCAAGTTACGTGTTAATGAAGAATTGAAATTTTTTAATTTAAATAATCTTCCTAGGTTGAACTACAGTATTTTTTTTAAATACTTAATTTATTGCCAATTTATTTTAGATGAATCTTTGATGAAAAATGGCGAACTATCAAAACTCATGTCCCGACTCTATTTTATTCAAGTACCATCAACGCCATCTGGTATATTAGTTACAGCGGCGTCAGTAAACGGTATATTTTTTTATAATGGGTTATATGGAGAGTGGCAGGGACATGCTCTATACTAACGATACCAACATAGCCAAAAAATGACGTAAGATCCCCACTAACATGTCATGTATAGGTATACACAGAGCTTGTGATTATATATGTGTGATATGTGTATGCGTGTGCATCATCGCTTGTGCCCTGCATTCATACATGTAATATCTACTGTGTATGGACCACGTACGTACTGTGATAACAATCACACAATAATCACCAACAATCCATGTGTACTCGTTCACTGCTTGTGAACGATTGATCACCTAAGCTGTGACAAGGCCTTAAACGGCCTAGTACGAATTACACAATTTTGTTTTTAGACTCAATCTATATGATCTGTGGTTTGTCGCTCACCAGGTAAAAATTAAATAGACTGCTTTTAATTAAATAGGGCTTTTAGCTCTCATAAAATAAGTATTATAATAGATGGTTGAATGGATGAATTATCAAGAATCTATAAAATTCCTTTAGAAAAATGTCAGAATTTTTGAGAAGTTAATTATTCAAATAAAATGTTACCAGATTAGGTTGCTTTTGACTACATTTTACAAAGAGTCAGTTGAGAAACACAGCGGAAAATACAACTGACGAACAAGAAAAAATGACATAAAAATGTCTTCTCACTCTGTCCCTAATCGAGCTCTAACCTCCGTTTTAGACCCGGGCCCCCTCTTTAGACCTGGTCCCCGGGCAATTGCCCCACCTGCCCCACCCTCTCGTCGGCAATGGAGAAACAATCGACAATACCATAAGTATGGTCTTTTATAAATTTTTTATTTTAATTATCACTAATTTGTCTGAAAGTAAATAATTAATATTCGAAACAATTGTCTCAATTTAAAAATAAATTGGTAGTTTGTGAAGTAAATATTTGTCAAAAATGTTAAAACAAATTGAACAAAATACTTACTAATTTTTTTTTATCTAGAGTTTTTCCAGATATGACCACCTTGAATTTTTATTTGCTATTGATTTATATGACTGGTTCGGCAAATCGTGCCGAAGAGACTGGGACTTAATACGAAACCAATTAACTTTAGTAGGCAATATTAGGTATCCACCTCGTCTTAATTAATTTTTCGTTATTGTGTTCTGAATTTGTTCAATTGGTCTATACATATTCAGTTCAGTAATAGTCCCCATTTTGAGAACAACATAATAATATGTCGAGATATGTTACCAGCGCGGCCAGTATTTTAATATTTATTATTTATTTTAATATAGAATGTGAAAATTAATTAAATATTATTTGTTTAACTTAATTATATATTTATTACAAATTACACCACTGAAATTTATAAATACGTCTACAGATGTAACAGAGGTATATTATGATAAAATAATTAAATTAGTTTTCTGTTTTATTGTGTGACTTATTTAAAAATAAATTCGCAAAACTCGGAAAATTTAGTGAGGTAAATGAAAATCAGCTGTTAGATTAATATATTTGTAACAGGTTTTTAAAATCTCATTTGGGTAGGGTATAATATTTTTTAAAAACAGTTGGCAAGTATGTGTTAAACACTCATGAAGTCTGGATTTCGTAGTTCATAGTAGCTAGAGTTTTCCATAATTATCGCAGTAAAATTTAGACTCATAAGTAAGCAATAAAAACAATTAAAAGAAAGCTTGATATAGAGGCGGCGCAAGATTAAAATGGGAAGTGGGCAAGATGATTTTTGTGAGGCCCCCTTCTTTGATTTTCTTGAGAAGTTTGTCCTTAAAAAGTAAACAACGAACCAAAAAGAAAACCCTCTCCAAGTCCACAACCGTTTTAATAATTTTTGCGAGGCCTCTTTTCCCTGATTTTTCAAATTTAAGTAATAAGAAAAACCAAAAACCGATAACAACCTTAATTAGGTCCTACTAGCTTTCTAACACATGCGAGGACCCTTGGTGAGGCCTCCAAAAGCGTGAGGCTATAGGCGGTCGCCCACTTCGCCTACCTTTTGCGCCGCCTCTGGCTTGATATTATTTAGATCTAGAGTTGTATCTCAGTGATTTTCTTACTTTTCAAAAAATTAAGACTAGAATTTTTCTCAGTTTCAACTATTGGTCGTAAAACCATATGTTCTTGGTATTTATATAATTATTTCAAATTCACCAACAAAATTCGAAATCCTGTATGACAGTTGCGTTTATATTTTCATCAATGCATCAATGAAATTATTGTACAAGCTAATTAAAATTTTGTCTGCCAATTTGAGCTAAAATTGTATGGAAAAAGTAAAAAAAAGAAAGTTTTTTTTTATTTCTCTTTAATAATGCTTTGTACATTTTAATTTCTACTCTAATATATGTTTAATAAATTCATCAATCATATTTTCCTTCATGCCAAGACGACTGGTGCGTAGTTGCAGATACTCATAAAAGTCATAAAAATACTTAATGTAAAGATAGATATTCACTTAAAAATACACACAAGAATTAAAGTTTTAGTATGTACGTAGTCGAAATTTGTAAACAAAGCACGCATAAATCGATATCATTAATAAAATATTCGTGATGTTCAAAACGTACTCAACATCATACCGCTGTAAAAAATGGTTGTAGCAGCTTAAATTTATAATAAAGTCGACCAAATGCGAATCGAATTTTTGTTATACATAAAAAAGATCGTATGCAGGACCCGCTCCAGGGGGCGGTAAACCGGGCATCTGCCCGGTGCGGCAAATTTTAAGGGCGGGAATTTTGCAAATTTTTGTAAAAAGAGGGTGGCATTTTACAAGTTATGGAGCAAAAAGAGAGATTTGCCCGGGGCGGGAAATTTTAAGAGTGGACAAAAAAAAAAGTCGCCGGTATAAAAAAAAAAAAAGAATAGAGGGCGGAAAGACGATTTTGCACTGGGGCGGAATTATTTACGTTTGCCCGGGGCGGCGTAAAAGCTAGAGCGGGCGCGGTCGTATGAGAGTTAAAACTTAAGCCGCGTTTCCACCTGCAAGAACACTCGCAGAAGTCTTGTATAAGTTTATTGCAATACCATCTACCCATTGTAAATTCCTGCAATAAATATATTGCAAGAAGCTCACGGGATCATACTATCGCAACTTATCGCAGAGGTATTTTTTACACATGAGAGCTGGATATTGCGGAAGCTATGGCAATTTAGTTTGTACTGTCGAATCATCTCGAGAAGACCACAAACTGTTTTTCGAATAATTGATAGGTACTTTAAGAATATAGAAAAGTTAACTATTAGATTATTCATCCTGTATGAAATATTGTTTTGACAACTAATATACTTTAACTGGAACTGTTGACGTGATACGTAATTACAGATGGTTTTCTTAAACCTTTAAAGGACTTGTCGTGTAAGGGATTAAATTAGGGAGCGTTCATAATCTACGTAGTTCAACTTTGATTAATTTGGACGCTCGCTTTATGGACGCTCCCTTACCACTAAATTTAATCCCAAAATAGTTTATTAGTTTTTGTTGCAAATTAAAAGTTTGTTAATTGTGATTTTTTTACTTAATTTTCATTTTGACTGACATAAATTTCAATACATTTCTTTGGTGCTAACATATTTCGCATAGTGATAAAACTCCTCCCCCCCCGTTTCAGTTTGTGATATTAATAAGGCTGTATTACGCTTAGCGAGTTTACTCGTTATTCAGTGGCGAATGAATTTGACAGCGAATGAGAAAGTATCCACTTGCTCAATGAATACCGATTACACACTGTTAGTAAATTCACTATGTGTTGTTATTAATATTTAACTGAGTAAATAATATTTCATGTTTTCTTTTTTTTTTGCTTCTTCTTATTACTGCAAACTTATTTTTATTAAAAATTTTTCATTATTGTATGTTATACGAGTATAATTTACTATAAACTTTTATTTTCTTTACTTATTACAAACCTGGAGTGAAATAATATTGTGAGTAAATACTATGCTATAGAATATAAAACACCAAAAATTTTCCGTCTTATAATCCAATTTTTTACCTACCTATCGTATTTTTTTTGCTTTTTCTTCAACTTTTTACGTTACAATAATAGTAATAACTAATAACGCTAGAATTATAATTCCTTCACAAATAATTTCTGTTGACATTACACTAAGTGAGTTTACTATAGCAGTGAGTAAATTCGCCACCGAAGAGCGAGCCAAACTCGTCAAGCGTAATAGAGGCTGATATTTCTGTCTGTTAAATGAAGTCAGCTCATTTTTCTTTCGGGACTAATCCTCGGAAGTCCCAATGGGCGAGACAGAATTTGCCAGTTTTATTCTCCAAATATTCCCAAAAAAGTTAAATTTGCTTGAAATAGGGTTTTTATCAGTTAATCTTTAGCCGAAGAAGTGTGCAACTAAATAAGCAACTTTTAAGAACTTCTTTATATCTTACAAACTGCCCATCAAAATGTGTTCTCTAAAGTGCCCGCTATAATTATAAAATTTCGAAAATTAGTGATGAAATTTTTAATAATGTAATAACATTTTTAACATTCGACAAAGAATATTCTTCAAAATGAAAAAAAAATTCGAAACTAAAAAGTATCAATGTCACTGTCACACGAAATATTTGCCGTATACACAAAGCGTTTTGAATGTGTCTTGAATAAAAAAATAATGATTAAATTTGAACTAATTCAATAATACTTACTTATATCTACACTTACATCTATTAAGCTATATTTCCATATCGATAAATTATTTCCGGCGGAGTAGGACATATAAAACTGACATTCTTCCAACCAATAATTGCCAGTTGATGCCATATTGTGATCATTTAAATAAAATTTAAAATAGTTTTAATTTTTAATTTTAAAAAAAAAAAAGTTATTAATTATGAATAGAAAAAATTTTGTACTTTCGATTGTTCTATTTTGTACGTTACAATTTGCATGTGCACAACAATATGAACAAGAACAAAAATCTGCAACTAGATTAATATCGGAAATTTATCACGATTGTTTACAGTATTATTCGATTAGTTGTGTCAAGCCGAAGACGTTGAAATGGATCAGTAATGTTTATGATAAAGATGTCATACAAATCACTGATGACTTACAAATACGTAAAACTGGCGATGTATCACCAGATGACCAACAGGTTCGTTTGTCAATGATTTGAGTGTCAAAGTGTTTCAAATTTTTTGTCTTTTGTGAATGTTAGAAATGTGTTAAAATATCAATAATCTTTGTGTAATCAGTGTAAAACTGTGTGACCTTATAAATAAAACTCTTTAGGATCAAACTGTACTTGCCTGAAACTAAAAGTTTTGTGGCAAATCTAGAAAATACAGTTTTTTCTTAGAATAATTAAGCGTGCATTCAAATTTAAGAAAATCATTCAGTTCAAAAAACATTTTTTTATTACAAAATTTTAGCATAAATCATAATATATTATAAATTGATAGAAAAAAAGATATTTCTAATATTACCATGAAAATATAAAAGTGGGAAAAGGTGTGTTCGAGAGAATTTTTCGAGAGTTCCTTCTCAACCAGACAAGTACCTCGAACATATTTAATTCTTTTGAAATATTCAAAAGAATTAAATATGTTCGAGGTACTTGTCTTGTTGAGAACCTTTTGTGTCTATTTTTTCCTTTAATAATTTTTTTCTTTACTTCTCAGTATTTTCGCATCCTTTTCAAATTAATTATTTAACATTTCAAAATGTTATGTAAATGATACCTTGAACAGAGTATTTATTACAATGACAAATACAAAATATTCAAATATTGCCTTTACGTCAACTTGCGGCAGACCCGACGAGAGGGTGGGGTACCCGGCGTTGTAACCCTGGAGCCCGGGTTTGAAAAGGTACCCGTAGCTGTTGGTAAAGGGCCCGGAAAGAAACCGGAGGAGCTTTTTTTGCTCGTCAGTTATTATTTTATTTAAAAAATTTTAAAACATTAAATTAATTCCCCGGACCCACCATTTTTTCTCACGGCCCTAACTTAACACAGCAGTTTTAAAAAGGGTCAAAAGAGTAAAGAGAACTATTGTTAATAATCAATTTCTCTTAGTTCACATATTAAAATGACATAGTTAATGATATATTCTAACTACGGCTACCTTGCACTGAATGTCTTCGGTTTCTGGACTAGTAATAAATAATATTATAAATACCATTACAGCCGTGGGTGGGTTATAATACAGACTTAATAGGGATTCCACAAGCTTACAGAAAATTTATTTTTAGTATATTCAAAAATAGATTTTAATGTATATCTATTGTACATTTAATTATATTAAATCCATGTTTACTTTCGTTTAAATTGGTTTTAGCGAGTACACTTTTTGGTTTGTAAGTGAGCTTCATTTGGTCTTTTTGGAAAAACACGTTTCAAAAATGATTAGTTTATACATTGATGTTAAACTATTATGTTAAACTAAATCAGTTATTCTAATCCTATACCTTAAGTTTTGCTATTTTTGGTTAGACAACGAATTGTTTCGGGAACTCCAGCTATTATTTATAGTAGCATAATTTTTTTTTTTTTTTTTTTAATATAAAGTGTGATATAATTTTATATTTTGTATAAAATATGAGTACCTACCTAATTACAATTCACATAACACATTATTTTGGTAAAATATAATTCGTTTTAAGATGTTAATTTATATAATTATATCAAAACCAGGGCTGGAAACCAGGACATTTAAGATGATTTGATTTTAAATAATATGTATCTACATATTTAAAATTTAAAACGACATTTTGAGTTTTACATTTTAAATAAGTTTGGTCAAACCATTTTCCATTTTGCATTTAAAATCTTATCTATGATTCAATCTAATCAAATTTTTGTAGTTTAAGTCGTGTCCTTTCATCTTCGCTCTAATTTCTAAGATTTCATTCGTTGGTACACACGCTCTTAACATTTTGATTGAATGATTTTCATAATTTAGAAGTTGTAGCGTATAGTCAAGGTTACACTAGATTAAAGTATTTCCCAAGAGTTAATAGTATATTGTACAATAAGCTTTTCCCACGTATTTTACACTATACTTTTTCTACGAGCATATTTATTCTCGTAAAATTTAACATAAATAATTTTTTATTACTCATGCGGGAGAAGTACTAACTTGGCGCACACATTTCTGTACGCAAAATAGCTGTTTGCCCACTGTACTCTTCCCGCATACTTTTTTGCGTGTGGAAAGTAACTTTCCACACGCAAATTGACAATAATACACGCAAAATTTAATCAAAACATGCAAAGCCGTATCTTAATTTTTCATTTAATAAATATTTCATAATTATTTCTATAAAAACCACCAACAAGGTAATTTAAACGATAATTAATTCAGAAAAAATGACGAACACTTAAAAATATTATTTTAAAAAGTAATAAAAATGTCAAAAATTGTGATAATAATAGAAAAAAGTATGTGAAATTCGTAATAAAAAATAGTATGTGCAACTCGTGCGGGATTGTTGATTGCCCTACTCAAGCGAATTAGCGCACTCACTACGTTCGTGCGCTCAACTTCGCTTTCGTGGGCAATCGACAATTTCCCGTACTTATTGCACAATATACTAAAAATAAAATTTAAATAAGTAGTAAAAATTTTTTTAATTTATAATGTCAATGGTAAGATGTTCAAATTTTTGCCAAAGCATACTTTGAAACTATGGAAACAATAATAAATAATCAACATACATATATGTCAGTGGCGTAGTGAACATAACCGGCGCCCGGGGCAGGACACTTTATTGGCGCCCTTGTAGAAAACATTATTGCTTTTTTCCTCCCAAAAAATAAGTGACGAGCAAAAAAAACCTCATACCTAATTTTTTTGGCGCCCCCCCCCCCAACACCTGTCGATTTTGGGCACATTTGACGCCCCTCTTTGGCGCACATTTGGCGCCCCTCTGCGAGTGGCGCCCGGTGCATGATAGACCCCTTGCACTCCTCTCGCTACGCCTCTGATATATGTATATTTTTAGTATTATTTATATAGAAGATATATATTAAATCAGGGACATACCCAAATCTTTTATTATATTAAGCCGTGGGAAATTATTTTGCACACTCTTTTCCGCACTGGATGGGCAATTTTTAATTTTTACAATAGTTATAGCCGTGCGCAAAATGTTACTTTTAATAGTAGGAGTAGAAACATTTTATTTTCACATCATGAAAATTTTAAATTGATAAAAACCTTTTCAAATAGTTGTCATTATTTAATTTTAATATCATAAAAAAATTAATAAAAATATTTTACATTTTATAATCCATTATTCATTTCTTATTTTAAATATGTTCAAAAAACTATTTTGCATTTTTCGTGTTTATTTCTAAAAACCATTTCCCATTTTCTGTACATGAATTCTACGAACAATTTTGCTCAATCCTGAACACAACAATAACAATAGAGCAACATGAGCTTAAAGCTCCACCTACGTACATACCTATTATTATAAGCTTGAATAATACAAATATAAATACAATGTCGACACATACCATGTACGTATTTGGTACATATTATTCTATCGTCTATAGTTGCGTGAATTTGTTTACGATACATAAGTATTTAAATAAAAGCGACAAGATAATGGAAATTTTGTCCGTTGAAATTCGTGTAAATGTGTGTTATTTATGCTAATGACACGTGTTGATTGCAGTTATTGTCTCTGTCAGAATTTTAAATATGTTTTCTTTTTCTCTGTTTTGTAGGAACGTCGAAATGCAAATACGAATCCTGAAATTGAAATTTTAGATAAAGTTGATGATTTCTTGGCCACACACGAACTTCATATTAAAGTTCCCGAAGCTTTACGACAAGGTGGCGCCCTCGGACAATTTGTACCAAGAAATTTAGCACCTGAAGATGTGAGCGTTCCATTAACATCAGAAGGTATATTAATTTTTGTATAAAACGTTTTAAAAGAATTTTAACTGATTTTTTTGGTTCTAGCTCGCCACCGCAAGAAAAAATCTGGTTTAATGCGTAAAGTAATCATTCCTTTCCTGTTAGGATTGAAATTTAAGGCCGGTGTAATTGTACCATTGGCTTTAGCACTGATTGCTGCGAAAACATGGAAAGCTTTAACACTTGGATTACTTTCATTAGTGTTGTCGGGTGCTTTGGTTATTTTCAAATTTACAAAACCAAAAATCGTTAATTATGAAGTGATCCATTATCCACACCATGTAGATCATCATGTCGATCATATTGAACATGCCCCACCACCTGGTTGGGAACATCCTGGTTATGGACGAACGTTCGATGCGCAAGATTTAGCATATCGTGGACTTAGAGATTGAAAATGATATTATAGAGACTATTTGTTCAAATTATTTCGTTTCAACTTTTCTTTTGTTCGTTTACATTATTTATTGTTTGTTATTTATGTCTACATTTTTTTTTTTTAGAAAAGAAGAAAATAAAAAAAAATTTATTTATTTAATAAAAATGGTTGTGTTTTATTTTTCCTGATATTTGATTAGTTGCTACGAATGAGAATATATCTATGGATCACTTGATAAATTGTCCATTAGCCTTTATTATGAGTTAAATATTTCATAGAATTGTTTTTATATTCCTAGTCAATTGAATTGAGAGGTTACCGACTTCAACGGTGTATAGGAGTATGCAGTCACTTACTTAGGATTAATTCAAGTTTATTCAAGTAAAATAAAATTTTTTATTAAATAAATGTCCGTTTATAAAAACTTATATATTATATTGTCTTATCCAAACGGAACTCTGTTCAGTTCAAATTTCACCTGATGATGGTTTAATCAACCGAAAACTAGTTAATGATAAATAATACTTATATCTCTATATTATTTAAGTGAAAATTTAACAAAATTAAACATTTTTTCACTTATTATTACACGAGAGGTTCGTATTTTTTCTAATAAATTTGGGTTTGTCTAACGAAAATTTGTTGTCTAGCAATTCAATGAAAAGAATTGTTAACATAGAACACTAGAAGCCAACTAACATAAAAAAAGTGAAATTCGCTTGGAGTCATTTGTAAGCCAGTCACAGCTTAAGGCATTAGTCCGTCAGTAGTCGTCGTCGAGTCAACACACCATTATATTAACAATATACTCATTGTTAGTTGAACACGTTGAACAGCTCTCTCTGGTAATACGTGTATTGTGGTTGTATGCGTGTATACACATACTACTACAAAAAACCAAACTAATACACTGCAAACAGTGTGTATGTACACAAACAGACTACGTCACAAACTCATTATAAGTGGAACAGAGGCAAAGCCAATCTAGTTTGTCCCCTTGATTGTTAACTAACAAAAACGCGACAGCGAATCTGAAGCGTTTTTGGGTTGATAGTTTTTCGAGTTAAGTTGCTTTTAGGAAAGAAATTTGAGTTGTAGAGAACACAAGAACACAAGAACACTTATTCAGAAAAAATATAAATATCAAATGTAATACGGTAAGATAATTTAACGAATAAAATAAATTTATACCTATATGGGTCGATTCTGTAACTACATTATTACAGACTGTTATTTTGCAGTACAGAGCTCTGTAAAATTGTTTTTAACAGAATGTTAAAAATTTGGTATTCAGTAAGACACTATGTTAAGATGCCAATTACATTTTATATATTCTACTGTTGTTGAACTATTTATGTTAAATTACCATGGATTTGTGAAAATTTAAAAAATTAATTCTCTTATAGCGATTTATGTTAAATGGAGAAGTTAATTATGTGTATTACCCACGTATATTAAACTCGCGTAAAATTATCATGATTATGGGTTAAACTATTTTTAAATTAGATATTCGGGAATTCTCTAGATAACCAGTTCCTTATAATGGTATAATATTTCACGACACTCGTCAAATGGTAAAATAGGCATAAATATGTACCTATAATGCGATAATTTCGATATCATCACACATCAGAGCTTTCCGTAGATGTCGATATCGATAGTTTTAGAAATACTTCAAGCCCACCCATTTCTCTGGGAGAAATTTTTCCATAAATTATTGATATTTTTATGGGTAATAATTTTTTAAAAAAAAATTGTGAAAACCGGTAAAGTAAGAAGCGCTTATTCACTATCAAAAGACAATGGATTGTGTATTAAATACGTAGACAACAAAATAAAAATTGACAATACTATGAATAAGAATACTTGATGAAATACATTAAATAACTGAAGCACTGTCGAGAAAAGGTAAAACGCTTCATGTGGACAAATTGTATTAGTGTGATTTTGCCCCGAAAACATTCACTGTTTAAAAAAAAAAATATAATTCATAATAAATTTATTTTATTTGAAACTACATCCTGTCCGATTTAAGAACACTGTACTATTTTTTCAACAGTCTTCTTACTGCAAAAAATGCTTCATAATTACATACTTACGGATATCAAATAATTCAAAAAATGACAAATTAAAACGTCAAAATATTGAATTTATAAAAAACGCAAAAATCAAAATTAGTAATATTTAATCATATCCATAGTAATTAACCTATTTAACAGCTCTGTAAAGTTAGCAGACGCAGAGCAGAGCAGAGCAGCACTGCGTCGCACGAGACCGATGTGGCACTCGTGAATGTGACACAGAAACTGCGCAATGCTGCGCGACATTTTAACTCGTTCTCGAGTTTTAGTTGGTTTTATTTCGTCGAAATGAAAACAATTGAAGAAATTGAAGAAAAATAGTGCTTCTCTGCTCTACTCTGCTTTTAAATTTGTGCTATCTCGTTCTACAACAAGAGTCACAGAAACTGCGTTGCCCTGTCTGCGGTAACTGCGTCTCAATGTGCGCCCGACCACACGTGCTTTCCTGCTCTGCCCTGCTCTGCTCTGCTCTGCCCTGCCCTGCGTTTACTGCGTGACGCAGTTCAATGTACGCTTGGCCTAAAAGTCAGGCCGGAGAGATGGAGACTTACAACTCTGTATCTCCGTTAGTTTCGCTCCAATCCAAAAAGAAAAAAAATACCTTAGACCTACGCCTTCTTAAGTCTATGCGCCTAATGTACGGATTTGTGCCAAAGAAACGCAATTAAAATTAGTGTGATATTGGTTCCAAAACTAAATCAAATGTTGACATTGATTACTAAACCATAAAAATTTTTGAAATTCTTCTCATTCCAAAAGCAATTTAGTAGTTTAGTTCAAACAAAATAGGGGAAAGACAGATAAAATGGTGAGACGAACAAGAAGTCAAATGGTGTAAGAACCATTTTTCTACTGTTTAACGTAATTCTACCGGGGAAATAGTCTTTTTAGTAAAATTTTCAAATTTTGTGTATTATACTTTATACAGCATGTGCTGATTAAAACTTGTTCTTATAAAAAAATTTTTACTGTAGGTACGGGAACAGAAAAGGATTCACTTATATTATTTAATATTATACAAAAATAACTATTCTTACAATGTTGGTAAAAATTTTTTATCAAATAGATAGTTACATACATATATAAGTAAAAACTCCACGCAGGTCCAACGAAAGGGAGGCAGTCGCAGATGTAGTGCTGGAGCCTGGGCTTGGAAAGGGGGCCCGGAGTGGTAACTTGTTCTGTTTATTGTAAAGAAAAAAATACAATAGTCACTATGAAACTGTGCACTACCAAAGTGTTACAACCAATATTATTTTCACCACTCTGGTGTGGCAAACACAATCAAACGCTACATGTAAGTACACGCAGAATGTTTGTTTTGTTATTGTCGTAGAACAGGTACATAGCAGTAAACTAGTTACTGGCGTCTACATATTTTTTTTATCTCACTATGAAACTGTCATTTTAGTCCCGTGCTGTAACACTTTCATAGTGCCGACTGTAAGGATAATAATTTCACCGATCAATTTTAAACTAATTTTTAACATACATCAGCCATTTTTTTTGAAAAAAATATTAGCGTATATAAGTACCTATATTATAAATGTGTTAAACAAAAATTGAATATTATATGCCAAGTATGTAAAACATGTAAAGCATGGTAAAGTTCATTTCAGAAAAATTGACTATTTATGTGAATTCGATAGCAAAAGTAGTCAAATAATTTAAAATGTTAACATGTGATTTTATTGCCGCCACTATCTTAAGCTAACAATATTTTTGCTTCAATTGAATAATGTTGTTATAGCTGGGGCCTTTTAACTTGGCAGTAACTCGCGCATGATACAGATAGATATATCTGAAAATACATTACAAGTAAAAGACAATAACATCTGAAAAATATCTAGGTTTAAATCATATTAAAAAGAGACACCTTTTTAACAAACATATTGTTCTTTTTCGTTCCCTCTTTTATTACCTATACTATTAGATGTACGTATTAAATTCGTTTTCTGCACACTGCCAAGTAAAAAGGCCCAAGCTATACAAGTCCTCTTATAATACATGTATTCTTAGGTCTCTGAGGACAACATATCGTCAAATATGAGGACAAATTTATTTGGTACAAACCAATACTCAGCTGACGATATGTATTTATTCATGGAAAACAAAAGTTTATTTACAGTATATTTTAGAAATGAGAACTATTATTCGAATTTTGGCTTAGTACATCAATTTATTCCACTTTTCTCTATGTATATCATCGTTAATACATATTATATGTATGATTAGTGTTGATGATATTGAACTCTGTATTCTTAACTAATTATTTATTCAGAACTCGCATTTGCATTTAAATGTAACAAAAAAAGAAAATGTAACACGTGGTAAAAATATATTACAAATATTCCTAATAAAATCATAACGTAAACAGAAATTGTAACACTTATGTAGATGTACAGAAGCGAAATTTTTTCATCAATTGAAATTTATGTTAATTGTAATCCGGTTAATTCGTTTTATCGACTTACCGTAAGTACGCACATATTTCTAAGACAATTTTTTAACTATCAAAATCACTTTTAAGCGGATACAATAATGCGTCAAAAGTGGATGAATTTTTATTGACACATCTGGTAACATGTATTTTTTATATAAAATAAATTATATAAAATAAATTTTCATCCATACTTTTATTTACGCAGTGATTTTGGTGGCAATTCAAAAAAAAGAAAGGAAAGCCATCAGATTAAATGGTATTATTTTATTTACACACACAAGATCAAAATAAGGCGTAAAAAAAAATTATTTCAAAAAAAATTTATTATATATATATTTAATAAAATTCAAAGCTAGGGCCTGAAGCAAAATGTATAGAGAAACCATTCGAAAATATTCATTAATCCTTTTTAGGATATATTTAATTTAGGAAATATGAATACAAAACCTATGTCCCAATATCTCGAAGGTGTATTTAAAACAAGAAAAAAAAAATCATGGTATATGTTTCACATATATAGTCATACAAGGTTAGGGTTTGAATGAAATTTTTGGCGATGATATTAGTCGCCTGTAGCGTAGATAACATCCACTGTTAAAATTAGGTAAAATTTTTTTTCTAAACGTTATTTTAAATGATTTGGAATAGTATATAATATCAAGAAACGAAGAATTTTTTCAACCTTCTCCCAAATTGCGTGGACTAGCTTTATTAATATAAGAATCTGTAATAATTATTTTTAAGATTTTTAATGAAAAAATGTTCTTTGCAGAATCTAATTTCATCAACGTTTTCCTATCCCAATATGGCAGGCATAACTTAATATTATTTTTTATGAATTCAGGAATTATTCCCTTTCTTTTGTATTGTGTCAAACAAGCAATATGATTTTTTAATTTTGTAAGTTTTATGTTATTGTTCACAAATTTGTTAATATATTTCCGTACATATATATTATATTTTAATTTGATATTTTTTAGGTTATTCATATTAAATTACAACAATATGGGAGAAGGTTGAAAAAATTCTTCGTGAAATTTATATATCCCAAAAAAATATTGTTGTAATATCAAGAAAGCTGTAGACAACAAGTAGTACTTGCACACAAACGGTGTTCCGTACAATAAGCTGTTTTTAAACATTAAATTACCTGTAACTTCATGTTAATCGTAGATAAAGTATATTACGTAACTCAGTTGTAAGACATATTACACACTCGCGCCATTCGCCGCTGCGCGGCTCTTGCGTAACTTTTTCACTCGTGAGTAATATGCAACTTATAACCTCAATCACGTAATAATTATATACTATTTTCTTTAAATTTGTTGCTTAAACTTGTGTATTTAAAATTTTAAACTATAGTTTATATATTGGATCGATACAATTTTGATATCCACATCGGTACAAATTAGGATACTGAGACTTGTCTTGCGTTTACAACTTAATCGGTTAATATAACTCTAAACAGAACCAGAAATTTATTTACCAATATACAAAAAAAATTTTATTACGGTTGCATCAGTTCCAAAATTGTGTGATATTTGTTGTGTTGGCAATAATTTGTATAAGTGTTACCATCACGAACAAAGACATTTAAGTTTGGTAAATATTAAGGTGGAAGATTAAAGAGCCGACAAATTCAGGCACCTGCCAGGGCCGTAACTAGGTCTCCATGGTAAAAAAAGTGGTGAGCTTTTTCTTTTTGCTAGTCAGTCGTTTGACGCCCTAATTTACAGATTAATTTTACAGAAATACGTTAAAATTCCGCCCCCCCCCGGCAAACAGAAACGGCGACCTTTTTTTTGCTCGTCAGTAGTTTGCCGCCCTAATTTTATAGAAATACCGCCCTTAAAATTTGGGAAGAAATAATTATGGGGGGTCCCGGGACAGTGTCCCGGTTGCCCCGGTCTAGTTACGGCTCTGGCAACCCCACCCTAATTGGATCATCACACTCTATTTTGGTGCCAAATTCCAAATTTGTACTTGAAATAGTTTCGAGGATTTTACAAACGTTCCGTTTTGCTACGTAGATGCTACTTCTATAGACGAAATAAATTCTTTAATATACCTAGTTTTGATCGTGACTATAATACCTTCGCTAACTAAATCAGACAACATTACGACATAATGGAAATTACCGTAGGTAAATTGTTAAACGTATATCTACATACTTTTTGTTATTTGTACTTCTGAATATCTCTTGTTATTTTTGTCACAGTATTAATACTTAATCTTCGCCGTAGCTATTGGGTATATTGTTAAATATATGTATATACTTACAAAACATTTTATGTTTATTTTTAACGAAAGGATGAAAATATCGAAATGTGTTTTGTAATTATCGTTATACTGTCGATGTTTATAGATATACATATTCGTCTAAATAACATGTAAAATTACATATAAATAAACAAGCAAAAATTTGTTAAAAAATTATTACAGGTTATACACGGGGACAGTGTATTCTATCTAACTCGAGGCAGTAAGCTAATTTCGTTATTTTGATAGGAAAAATGAAAAATTCACGCTCAAATTATCCTAATTAAAATTACTTTCATAAAACTTGATTTGAGGAAAGATAATTTTTTTATTTGAGAATGTCAATTCAAATCACTTCTAAAGCAGAACTATTTACTTGGTGACGTCATCAAGTCTACTAAAATCTTTTAGTGCTCAAATAATTTTATATTAGGGGTGTTCAAACTTTCAATATCCACGGTTCCCTTAATGTAGGAATAATTTTCGGCAGCGCCCTTCATACGATGACTCTGAAAGCGAATTATAGCTTTTCGCAGTGGTTTTTTCTATTTTTACCAAAATTGTACAGGTGGGGTCACTAGAAAAACGACACTGTTGATTCAGTCATATTTATTTGCAAAAATAAAAAGTTTAGAAAAAATCATTGTGCTTTCAAACGTTTGTGAAGATTTTAAAATACTTTGCGCACTAACCAGACCCAGATGCGTTACTACAAATTTTGCGACCTGGAGCGAACTTGACTCAAGCGTCCCTGCCTCAAAAATTTTCTCTTTTTTCCGCAAAAATGAAACCGATACAAATACCGTGGGGGAGCAAAAAAAAAATCTAAATTTCTTTCGCAGGCTCTAAGGACTACGACATAAAAACCACTTCTTACAATTAATAAAAAATTCCTCATATTTTACCTGTTGCCCCACTTTTTGTTGTGCGCCCTGAAGCGACTGCTCCACTTGCTCCATTGTAGTTACGCCTCTGACCAAACCATCTAAGCCAGTAAGTTTCCAATTTTTGTGTGAATTATTATTAAATTATGTGATTAAATATTAAATTGTGTAAGTTGGCTAGGGGTGCTAGAGGCGCCGGTGGCCGACAGGCAAAACAATCATAAGGGGGTATTCTAGTCTAGAGGTTCGATTTTGAGGTGATTTTACGAGCGTAATAAAAAAAAACAGTAAACATTTTTAATATCCATTTTGTTAACAGTTTTTTTATTGATATTTGAAAAGTATAATAATGTATAAAAATTTTAAAATAATTCAAAATTGAAATCGGTACAAGCCGGCAAAGTGGGGACTCAAACAAAAAAGGTGTCTCCTGATTGACATGATTCCAACCCTCCTGGTGATCTGAAACATAAAATTTAGTTAATTCTTAATAAACAAGCACGTAGAATTAGGTGGATAAAGCCGATTTGAAGAAATAAATTTTTTCAGAAAATGATGTCCATTTAAAAAGAAAAATCATTTTTTCAAATCAAAAGAAAAAAAAAATTCCAAAAACTCCTACGTCGGACTAATTTTGATAGTACTTAGAAGATCAGTATACCAAATTTCAAGTAAATCGGTGTATTAGAACTTGAGATATCATGCCAACCGTATCGAAAAAAGTAGTTTCGAGTAATTTATATTAAATATTTGAAATTAACACTAAAGAGATACACACTACACAGGGAAAAAGTCACCATAACTCCGAAAATAATTCAAATGTTCATAAATCCTTGTAGAGGCTTATTCTTAAGAGTTTGAACTTTGAAAATATGAAAAAAAAAAACCAACAACCGATTTTTTTGAAGTTCTAGACTAGAATACTCCCTTAAATCTGCCTCTGGTTATGAATATCACTTTCAATTAGAATTTAACCAAAACTTTAGATCTATACGTGTGCCTTTGTGTTCAAATTTATTTCTGATAATCTTTTCTACTCAGATTTCTTTTTTTTATCAGACTGTAAATCGCTACATTTGTTTAAGTATATTGCAAACAAACTTAAACATATAAATTTGTATTTAAACTATGCGTGCTGTTCCCATAATATACATAATACGCTATTCCCCAATCGGATATTGTTTCTATACGATGAAAATAACACACTTTTTCTGAAAACAATTAATAATTTTGTATGCAAGTCTCATCCGGATTCGACTAATAAACCAAACGGAACCATGCAAATACATATTGTATACACATAATATCAATTGACTACTAAATGTATGGACAAAAATAAAGTCCCCTTCCAAAATCAATTCACTTCCTACCATGCGACACTGATAAAACTAAATTTTTCAAATCAAATTAAAGACCAGTATAAAAGCCGATAGAATTCGTTAACGCTTATACAGTTGTCCTTTTGGCTCCTTCCTCTAATCAACAAAATTTTTCATTTTCGAAAAAATGGTGAAGTGTAAAACGTTAATATGTATCCTATTCGGATTCATAAGTTACAGTGTCGCATCACCTGCAAGTAAACCAAGTTTTTGGAAGGGCACATCGTTGGATACAGCCGTTGAATCGATGCGTTCGGACTGTGCCAATAACGATGAAATTGCTTGTATGAAATTCAAGGTGATGTCACTTTTGGATACGGTATTTAAAAAGGATTCATATCAGGTAGGGCTTTCTTTTTACGGGGACATTTTTTTCGATTACTTAATTAGAATCTTTTTTTTAAATAGTTAACGGATGACATTTCGGTGGTACGAAACGCTGCACCCGTCGCTAATGAAGTCGTATCGACAGGTCGAAGTGATGGTGAAGGTGATTTCTTAGAAAATGTCGAATCATATATTCGGTCGCATGATGTCACATTCAAAATTCCATTTATTGGTAGCGAGGTCACAGTGCAACCACGTAATCTCGATCAAAATGAATTCAATTTGAATGTGAAATTGACACAGACCCCAGATGAAGCAAAAGGTACAGGATTTACAGGTAATTTTTCTATATATTTTCCTGCGAAACATACCCCCTTTTGATTATGAATGGTAATTAAAATTAATGATATTGTATTTTAAAAAAAAAATCTGTAAATTCATCCTACACAAAATCCGAAATTAAATAAAAAGTTATTCGCATAAATTAAAAAATACCCCTGTCACAGCATCTGCATAACATAGTGAGTTTCCAAAGATTAGACACTGGCGGATGTCATATAACAACTTGTATCCATTTAAAATAGTTTAAGCTCTCTAACAGTGAAAAAACTTTCAAAATCAATTGAGTAGCCAATTTTTGGCACTTTTTGGGTTTTCAGGACCTCGGCGGGTCTCATATAGTATAGCATATATTTATTTAAATGAAATTAAATTTTTAAAGGTGAAGAAATTTTCAAAATCGGTTAGGTAGTTTTATTTTTGACTCTTTGGGACCCCCGAACCCTGGCAGACCTCATACAATATAACTTATGTTAATTTAAAATAGTTTATCTCTCTAACAGTAAACAAATTTTCAAAATCGGTGATGATGCGTTCTTGAAAATTAATTTTTGTTTTGAAAAATGAAACAGACATAAATATTGGTATTGTAATGATAAAAACAATGAAGCATTTATTGTAAAGAAATTTAGCAAATTTCTTAATTTTTCTCAAAACCTAATTCATTTAGAACAATGTTTTAAAAACTTTAAAAGCTTGTCTTATGTAATTTTCTATGCTCTTTTCGATGGTGTAAAAAAATCAAAAATTTTTTTGAATTCTGGCCAAATTTTGCAAAAAACCACTAAAATTGGCGACAATAGGCCAAAATTTTGGCTTCCAAAAATCGGACATTTTGGAATATAGTATTTTGACATAGTTTTTTTTTTGCAGCTCGTCGTACGAAGCTGAAGAAAATTATTGTCCCAATTTTAGTGTTCGTATTATTGAAAGCTTTAACTGTAATACCACTGGCACTTGGCGTACTCGGCTTAAAAGCGTGGAACGCTCTTCAGTTATCATTCTTCTCATTCTTGGTATCAGTGGCATTAGCAATTTTCCAATTGTGTAAGAAAATCGCTGCAGATAATGCACATCCACCACCAATTACGGCTGGATGGGACGCGGCGCAACAATATCATTATCAAGCACGAGCAATTGAGGCAATTCAACAGCCCCACGAACAATTAAGTGATAATTTTGATGCACAAAGTTTAGCATATGCTGCATACCAGTAACTGAAAGCACTGCGGGCGAGATAGGAATTGTACAAATAATATTTTTATACGATGTATAAATTTATATATAGATAGGTAAATTAATTTATTGAAAATGATATTTTTGTTACCAAATAAAAATGCTGTTATGTTTAAAAATTAACGTTTATTTTCCTGCATCCTTTTTTAATTAAATAATTAACAAATCCATCATAGAGTATTGTTTAAAGTATTTTATTCCAGTATTTTTAGACATACAAATTTTGTATACACTTTTTTGAACATTATTTGAATTAAACTTACATTTTTATTTTCTTATACCTCAATAAGTTTTAAAATATTGTCCTCAGAGTATTAGAAGAACATTTATATTGATTGATTAGAGGAAATTGTAAATTTATTTACAGTACACTCTCTCAATATTGTCGAATACGGGAACGATAATGAAAGTATATATTTTAACTGGAATTAATATCACCCTACCCTATCACCATCCTTAATACCGCAACTTCTAATTTTCTTTATTAGTAAATTTTCGAACGGAAAACTGTTATGGTGAGACTTGAACCCGGGACTATGATAAAAATTTGTTTTGAGATCCTTGAAAGCCGAAAATAACTAAAATTTATATGTAGGTATATAGGTGTGGACCATTTTAATAGACGCACCCGATTCCTATATAATATTGGAAGTTTTAACTATAGTATCGTATTATTTTTTTTTCTGTTAATCTACGTTATATAAAAACTAAATTTACTGGGAATAATACAAACCTCTTGTATAATAATAAGTGATTAAATTGCACATTTTGTGAAAGGTGACATTCAGAGAGAGGATACTGTACTTTAAAATATTTAAAGAAAGAACTTGTTCTTAGATTCGAGAGCTTTTGAAAAAAATGGATATGCAATATTTTTATTTACCTTAATATACTCTAAGGATTTTAAAATTATTATTTTTATTCAATGTTTTTATATTCATTTATAGATAAGTACAAGTTAAAAATTTTTTATCAAATATAAAAATTTTAAAAAATATATAAATATGATAAAAAAAACTACTTATATATATTCTTTTTTTATTAATATAAATACTAAAAATACTTTTTCGTTAAGTTACATTATTTTACTTATTGAATTAGATTATTTGTACATTCGACTTTTTAATCAGACGAATTAAGTATTGGTATACAATACAGGGTATTTTCCAAATTTTTGAAAACTGCTTGTATTTAAAGATTGGGACGAACGATTTAACAGAAAAATAAAAATAAATTAATTAATGTCTCTTTTCTCCATTAAACCAATTAAAGTCAAATTGATTTTTAATAGTTCTGAATTTACCGCCAAAACGCTCGATTCGATGACGTGTGCTATGTGACGTCAACTTTGTGTAAACAACAAGTGAAATCGAGTTAGAAATTTACACAAAGTTGACGTTACATAGTAGACCTAATCGAACCGAGCGTTTTGGCGGTAAATTCAAAACCATTAAAAATAAATTTGACTTTAATTGGTTTAATGGAGAAAAAAAGACATTAATTAATTTATTTTTATTTTTCTGTTAAATCATTCGTCCCAATCTTTAAATATAAGCAGTTTTCAAAAATTTGAAAATACTCTATTTACATAGAGGATTAGTTTTAACTATATGTACATATATGAAAGATTAGAATACATAGCATGTATACTAAGTATTACGGTGTGATATTTGTTTTTAATTTAATCTAACATAAACTTTTGTACCAATGACAATCCAAAATACATATTAAGAAAATTTTCAAAAATAATTTATTGCGTCGACTGCACATTCTCGGGGAAGATCGGTCGGCACGAAACTGTTGTTGAGATACTTGAGACGAAACAAAAACACTCGAATAATATCTCGAAAAAGTACAGCCAGTATAGGGCAAATTTATTTTCGATAATATTTTTTAAGTTACACATATTTACAAAAAAAAAAAGATACCAAGTCTCTCTCTCTTTGTGTGAGAAAAATATTTGTGTAAACAAATTTTTATTGTGATGATATTATATTCTATTTTTTGGAAAAAATAAATAAAATTTTCTTTCGTCTATTTGAATTGTAAGTTGTCATTGATATAGAAAATAATTTGACACGCAATGCGTTGAAATAGTTGACTTATTTTTTGAAACACGTAAGTAATTGCTTGACACGTCAGTTAAGAAAAATACCAATTGTCTATGGAAATATAGTTGAAAAAATATTCCCAGACATTTTTGATAGTTTCTTTGTCAATGTATGATTGTCTTTTTCTAATTCCAGTCAAACAAATAAATAGTGCATAGGGTACTAATTGAACATTAGATTACGAAATAATAATAAATAATAAGTTAATAACACTATTTTATATTTTTATGTAAATTCTGTTTATTCAATAATAATTTGATTACAGAAGAATATTTCTTAAAGAAACCGAAAACAAATGACATTAATGATATATTATAACTTAACTGTAAACATATACATAAAATAACTGAATGACTGGATTCATTGCAAAATATTTGATAACTACTATTAAAAATATAATTTTGAAAAACAAAAATCAGTGGATGTCAATATGTACTGCTTAGAATTTTCAAATCAGTTAAAATCAAACGAAAATAGTTTATTCTAATTGAAAATAACATCTTTCACTTTTCTTTACAGTCTTGCATCATTTTTTTAACTTTGTGAAGATGAAATTTTATTATGTAAAATATTTAAAAAAATTAATTAAACCATTGATTAAGGACATTGGTGTGGTGTTGAAAAGTGTACGACAAGGACAAAAATGAAGGAAACCTACAAATGTGTCTGGGAATATTTTTTCAACTAGTTATTATACTTAATAGACACCTACAATTCAATATAGTTAAGTCCCGGTCTCACCAGAACGGGTGCCCGAACCATTGTCCACAATGGCCATAAAACCATATTATATTTGACATAAGAGGAACACGTAATAAATTAACTAATAAAACAGAAATTATGGTCTACTGGAGTTTGAGTTTATTGCGGCCAATGTGGCTTGTGGAAAATAGATTAAAATTATAATTTCAATATTTTTTTTTTTTATTAATTTACTTATAACTTTTCTGAGTAAAAAAAAAAACTTACTTTTGTTCATCCTGTAAGATTATTTTTGTGGTCACGTATGCTTAGAAATCCTCGAGTTTCAGTGCTGGATTCTTAAACTGCATCCAAGACTACTTGCCGGCTTCGATGCTGAGACAGATATGTTTTTGAATGATAATATTTTTGAGCTATGTGAACTACGCAACTGACTTTCGAATATTCGAAATCCGAAAATGGCATTCGAAAGAGAATCGTTTGTACCCGATTGTACCACTTTTCTTTTCGTTTGTACCTCCAAGGGTTCGGAGATAAAGCGACCCCGAAATTCGAGGTATGGTGAATTTCGTTGTTTCTTAAGATACTGAAAATCTGAAAACGGCATTTCAAAGAGAATCGTTTGTACCCGATGGTACGACTTTTCTGTTCGTTTGTACCTCAAAGGGTTCGAAGATAAAGCGACCCCGAAATTCGAGGTAGGGTGAATTTCGTTGTTTTTTACGATATTGAAAATCTGAAAACGGCATTTCAAAGAGAATCGTTTGTACCCGATTGTACCACTTTTCTTTTCGTTTGTACCTCAAAGGATTCGGAGATAAAGAGTCTCCGAAATTCGAGGTATGGTGAATTTCGTTGTTTTTTAAAATATTGAAAATCTGAAAACGGCATTTCAAACAGAATCGTTTGTACTCGATTGTACCACTTTTCTGTTCGTTTGTACCTCAAAGGGATCGGAGATAAAGAGTCTCCGAAATTCGAGGTATGGTGAACTTCGTTGTTTTATAAGATACTGAAAATTTGAAAACGGCATCTGAGAGAGAATCGCTTGTACCCGATTGTACCACTTTTCTGTTCGTTTGTACCTCAAAGGGTTCGGAGATAAAGAGTCTCCGAAATTCGAGGTATGGTGAATTTCGTTGTTTCTTAAGATACTGAAAATCTGAAAACGGCATTTCAAAGAGAATCGTTTGTACCCGATTGTCCCACTTTTCTTTTCGTTTGTACCTCAAAGCTTCGGATATAAATAGACCCCGAAATTCGAGGTAGGGTGAATTTCGTTATTTTTTAAGATATTGAAAATCTGAAAACGGCATTTCAAAGAGAATCGTTTGTACCCGATTGTACCACTTTTCCTTTCGTTTGTACCTCAAAGGGTTCGGAGATAAAGCGACCCCGAAATTCGAGGTATGGTGAATTTCGTTGTTTCTTAAGATACTGAAAATCTGAAAACGGCATTTCAAAGAGAATCGTTTGTACCCGATTGTCCCACGTTTCTTTTCGTTTGTACCTCAAAGGTTCGGATATAAACAGACCCCGAAATTCGAGGTAGTGTGAATTTCGTTGTTTTTTAAGATATTGAAAATCTGAAAACTGCATTTCAAAGAGAATCGTTTGTACCCGATTGTACCACTTTTCTTTTCGTTTGTACCTCAAAGGATTCGGAGATAAACAGACCCCGAAATTCGAGGTAGTGTGAATTTCGTTGTTTTTTAAGATATTGAAAATCTGAAAACTGCATTTCAAAGAGAATCGTTTGTACCCGATTGTACCACTTTTCTTTTCGATTGTACCTCAAAGGGTTCGGAGATAAAGAGTCTCCGAAATTCGAGGTATGGTGAATTTCGTTGTTTCTTAAGATACTGAAAATCTGAAAACGGCATTTCAAAGAGAATCGTTTGTACCCGATTGTCCCACTTTTCTTTTCGTTTGTACCTCAAAGCTTCGGATATAAATAGACCCCGAAATTCGAGGTAGGGTGAATTTCGTTATTTTTTAAGATATTGAAAATCTGAAAACGGCATTTCAAAGAGAATCGTTTGTACTCGATTGTACCACTTTTCTGTTCGTTTGTACCTCAAAGGGATCGGAGCTAAAGAGTCTCCGAAATTCGAGGTATGGTGAACTTCGTTGTTTTATAAGATACTGAAAATTTGAAAACGGCATCTGAGAGAGAATCGCTTGTACCCGATTGTACCACTTTTCTGTTCGTTTGTACCTCAAAGGGTTCGGAGATAAAGCGACCCCGAAATTCGAGGTATGGTGAATTTCGTTGTTTCTTAAGATACTGAAAATCTGAAAACGGCATTTCAAAGAGAATCGTTTGTACCCGATTGTCCCACGTTTCTTTTCGTTTGTACCTCAAAGGTTCGGATATAAACAGACCCCGAAATTCGAGGTAGTGTGAATTTCGTTGTTTTTTAAGATATTGAAAATCTGAAAACTGCATTTCAAAGAGAATCGTTTGTACCCGATTGTACCACTTTTCTTTTCGTTTGTACCTCAAAGGATTCGGAGATAAACAGACCCCGAAATTCGAGGTAGTGTGAATTTCGTTGTTTTTTAAGATATTGAAAATATGAAAACTGCATTTCAAAGAGAATCGTTTGTACCCGATTGTACCACTTTTCTTTTCGATTGTACCTCAAAGGGTTCGGAGATAAAGAGTCTCCGAAATTCGAGGTATGGTGAATTTCGTTGTTTCTTAAGATATTGAAAATCTGAAAACGGCATTTCAAAGAGAATCGTTTGTACCCGATTGTACCACTTTTCTTTTCGTTTGTGCCTCAAAGGGTTCGGAGATAAAGCGACCCCAAAATTCGAGGTATGGTGAATTTCGTTGTTTCTTAAGATACTGAAAATCTGAAAACGGCATTTCAAAGAGAATCGTTTGTACCCGATTGTCCCACTTTTCTTTTCGTTTGTACCTCAAAGGTTCGGATATAAACAGACCCCGAAATTCGAGGTAGTGTGAATTTCGTTGTTTTTTAAGATATTGAAAATCTGACAACTGCATTTCAAAGAGAATCGTTTGTACCCGATTGTACCACTTTTTTTTTCGTTTGTACCTCAAAGGATTCGGAGATAAAGAGTCTCCGAAATTCGAGGTATGGTGAATTTTGTTGTTTTTTAAAATATTGAAAATCTGAAAACGGCATTTCAAACCGAATCGTTTGTACCCGATTGTACCACTTTTCTGTTCGTTTGTACCTCAAAGGGATCGGAAATAAAGAGTCTCCGAAATTCGAGGTATGGTGAACTTCGTTGTTTTATAAGATACTGAAAATCTGAAAACGGCATCTGAGAGAGAATCGTTTGTAACCGATTGTACCAATTTTCTTTTCGATAGTACCTCAAAGGGGTCGGAGATAAAGAGTCTCCGAAATTCGAGGTATGGTGAACTTCGTTGATTTATAAGATATTGAAAATTTGAAAAGGGTATTTGAAAGAGAATCGTTTGTACCCGACTGTACCATTTTTCTTTTCGTTTGTACCTCAAAGGGTTCGGAGATAAAGGTTACCCCGAAATTCTAGGTACGGTTAATTTGTTTGTTTTTCAAGATCTTTGAAATCTGAAAACGGCTTTGAAACAGAATCGCTTGTAACCGATTGTACTACTTTTCTTTTCGTTTGTACCTCAAAGGGTCGGAGACAAAGTGTATCCGAAATTCGAGGTATGGTAAACTTCGTTGATTTATGTTATTGAAAATCTGAAAACGGCATTTGAAAGAGAATCGTTTGTGCCCGATTGTCATGCCATTTGTACCCGATGCCGCTTTTCCTTTCGTTTGTACCTCAAAGGATTCCTGATAAAACCCCTAATCATTTATTCTTTATTTGAAGAAAATATTTATTTTATGTGGGTATACGTTTGAAAAGTAGATTTGTACGTATACTTAATTAATGCTAGAGACTAAATTTTTCTTTATCAGGCGTTGACGGATACTAGATGGATATAGAAATCCTATTGTAATTAAATAAGTAATATAAAATGTGTAAAAGAAAAGTGGTACAATCGGGTACAAACGATTCTCTTTGAAATGCGGTTTTCAGATTTTCAATATCTTAAACAACAACGAAGTTCCCCATACCTCGAATTTCGGGGACGCTTTATCTCCGAACCGTTTGAGGTACAAACGAAAAGAAAAGTGGGACAATCGGGTACAAACGATTCTCTTTCAAACGCCGTTTTCAGACTTTCAGTTTCTTATAAAACAACGAAGTTCACCATACTTCGAATTTCGGGGACTCTTTACCTCCGAACCCTTTGAGGTACAAACGAGAAGAAAAGAGGTATAATCAGATACAAACGATTCTCTTTCAAACGCCGTTTTCAGATTTTCAGTATCTTATAAAACAACGAAGTTCAACATACTTCGAATTTCGGAGACTCTTTATCTCCGAACCCTTTGAGGTATAAACGAAACGAAAAGTGGTACAATCGGGTACAAACGATTCTTTTGGAAATGCCGTTTTCAGATTTTCAATATCTTAACAAACAACTAAATTCACCCTACCTCGAATTTCGGGGTCGCTTTATCTCCGAACCCTTTTAGGTACAAACGAAAAGAAAAGTGGTACAATCGGGTACAAACGATTCTCTTTGAAATGCCGTTTTCAGATTTTCAATATCTTAAAAAACAACGAAATTCACCGTACCTCGAATTTCGGGGTCGCTTTATCTTCGAACCCTTGAGGTACAAACGAAACGAAAAGCGGTACAATCGGGTACAAACGATTCTCTTTGAAATGCGGTTTTCAGATTTTCAATATCTTGTAAGTCAACGAAGTTCACCATACCTCGATTTTTCGGAGACCCTGTATCTCCGAACTCTTTGAGGTACAAACGAAAAGAAAAATGGTACAATAGAGTACAAACGATTCTCTTTGAAATGCCGTTTTCAAATTTTCAATATCTTAAAAAACAACGAAGTTCACCATACCTCGAATTTCGGGGATGCTTTATCTCCGAACCCTTTGAGGTACAAACGAAAAGAAAAGTGGTACAATCGGGTACAAACGACTCTCTTTAAAATGCCGTTTTCAGATTTTCAATATCTTAAAAAACAACGAAATTCACCCTACCTCGAATTTCGGGGTCGCTTTATCTTCGAACCATTTGAGGTACAAACGAAACGAAAAGCGGTACTATCGGGTACAAACGATTCTCTTTGAAATGCGGTTTTCAGATTTTCAATATCTTATAAATCAACGAAGTTCACCATACCTCGATTTTTCGGAGACTCTTTATCTCCGAACTCTTTGAGGTACAAACGAAAAGAAAAATGGTACGATCGAGTACAAACGATTCTCTTTGAAATGCCGTTTTCAAATTTTCAATATCTTAAAAAACAACGAAGTTCACCATACCTCGAATTTCGGGGATGCTTTATCTCCGAACCCTTTGAGGTACAAACGAAAAGAAAAGTGGTACAATCGGGTACAAACGATTCTCTTTAAAATGCCGTTTTCAGATTTTCAATATCTTAAAAAACAACGAAATTCACCCTACCTCGAATTTCGGGGTCGCTTTATCTTCGAACCCTTTGAGGTACAAACGAAAGGCAAAGCGGTACAATCGAGTACAAGCGATTCTCTTTGAAATGCTGTTTTCAGATTTTCAATATCTTAAAAAACAACGAAATTCACCATACCTCGAATTTCGGGGTCGCTTTATCTCCGAACCCTTTGAGGTACAAACGAGAAGAAAAGTGGTACAATCGGGTACAAACGATTCTCCTTCAAACGCCGTTTTCAGATTTTCAGTATCTTATAAAACAACGAAGTTCACCATACTTCGAATTTCGGACACTTTTATCTCCGACGCTTTTGAGGTACAAACGAAAGGAAAAGCGGTACAGTCGGGTACAAACGATTCTCTTTCAAATGCCGTTTTCAGATTTTCAATATTTTAAAAAACAACGAAATTCACAATACCTCGAATTTCGGGGTCGCTTTATTTCCGAACCCTTTGAGGTACAAACGAAAAGAAAAGTGGTACAATCGGGTACAAACGATTCTCTTTCGAATGCCATTTTCGAATTTCGAATACTCGAAAGTCAATTGCGTAGTTCACATAGCTATATTTTTGTACATTTTAACAAAGCTTTTTTTTTTTTATTTTAAGAATATGATTAAAGAATCAGAAACACTCAAACATGAACTGCCGGTCATAAAACTATAAAGTAATTACATATATTGCATATAGAACATTACTTGAGTTTTAATGTTCTTACAGTACTTGAGTTTAAGCTAAATTTTATGTGTGGGGTTGGTAAATATTATTTATCTGAATTAATTTAAAACAAAATTATTAAGTAACAACTTACACACCTAAAATTCAGTTCTATAGGTAAACGGAATTGAATGTTATATTAATGAATATAGGTGCGACTTTTAGAAAACTAGCAAAGATGCCGAAAAACCAACTTCACTATCGGATTCATCAGCGTAAAAAACGCCAAATAGCCGAAACTGGCAAAAAATTTAGAATATTCTACTTGCCAAATAGCAGAGATATCAAAAAACAAACTTGACTATTGAATTGGTTACTAAAAATTAGATTAAGCAACGCAATTTGACAAAAATTCTAAAATGTTCTATTCGTCACTAACAAAGATATCGAAAAACGGGTTGTACCATTTAATTGGTCATCAGAAAAAAGACGAAATATCGCATTTTGATAAATGTTCTAGAATATTCTATTCTGGCTGACGAACGGATCATTCTAGAATGTTGGTCAAAATGGAACAATTAGTTTATATTAGTTTAATTTTGGTTGGAAAGTCAAATGGTGCAATCAATTTGTCAATATCTTTGCTACTTGACAATTAGAATATTCTAAAACGTTTATCAAAATGTGCTATTTGGTCTCTTTTTAGGTGACCAATTCAATGGCGACGTCTGTGTTTGGATATCTTTAGTAGTTTACGAATAGAATATTCCAGAACATTTGTTAAGATATGCTATTGGCCTCTTTTTCAATGACCAATTAAATGCTGTAATTGATTTTTCGATATCTTTGCCAATTAACAAATAGAACCTTCTAAATTTTTGTCAAACGGTACTGTTTAATCTCAGTTTTAGTGACCAATTCAATAGTGAAGTCTGTTTCTTGATATCTCTGCTAGTTGACGACTGGAATATTCTAGAATTTTACGTTACTCATTTTGCATTTGCATTTTGCATATTACGTATACAAAATATGTGCATATATGTATGCAATAAAATTTTAAATTTTTAGTCTACGAGACCCTCATACAATATTACCCACGGCCCTGACTCTGGCTTGGTACATAAATTTTCACCAACATATTTGTGAGAGGAGAACCCCACTAAGTAGCTGACGTCACTACGTAAAATCAGAGTACGTACCATTGGATGTCCACTGTAATACAATAAAATTTCCGGGTAGTCCATGTTGGTGTGTCTAATTGCAAACCTTTTTCTGAAAAAACCTTTTATTTGAAAATTTTAGAAAACACTAGGAAACTCTTTAAAAATTATCACATTATATTAACTTTTCAAATCGATAAAAATAAATCGAAAAAGTTCCACAGCTTTCACTTTTTTCACAAAATGTATTATTTTATAACACACATTCATCAATAGCCTCGCATCATTTGTTGATTAATTCTCATACACTACACCCGTCCGTACTGCTGCCCGGATTTGTATTAAAATCGGACATTTTGTAACAATCATTGTTGAAAAATGTCGAAATGGTATATTTGTTCGACGATTTCATTGAGCCCACTTGTAGAATTGATGTTTGTGACATTGGATGATTGTCCGAACAATGCCGTTCTAACATCATTTGACGTTTGATCTTATGTTTCATCTTCACGCCACGTATGGAACAGAGTAATAATTCTTTCATGCCGCGACGAAATTTACGTGATAGAAATGCATACAGCATTGGATTTATACCTAGAAAAATAATAGAAAATATTATTGTTAAATTTGAATTTGAATTTGAATATTCATAGTGGGTACGCTGGCAACATGAATTCAGGGCCGGAGCTAGAGTTATTAGGAAGGGCGTAAATTTTCCTACTGGTGAAAAAAAGGTCAACAGTACATTTTTTAAGTTCACCTGGACCGTATCCTAAAATAGACAGTGTTGACCTTCTTTTTTTTTTTGGCCATCCCTTCCTTTTGCAGGAAGGGATGACCAAATTTACCTGGGCCCTATCAAAAATGGACACTGTTGGCCTTTTTTTGGGTCATCACTTCCTTTTACACGGAATCGTTTTTAAAATATCACTGCGCCAAAAAACTTTTAAGCATTTTCCCCGTTTTGCGCACCTCAACTTACGTTTTTGGCGCCTCTAAAAGCTTGCAGGGGGCGGTACATGTCCCCGATGCCGCCTAGATCCGACCCTGCATGAATTGTTAGGATTTTTGGAAATTACAAAGGTGGAAAGGCGAAGAAAAACATAAGACTGCTATAATGGACGTTCGCAGATTTCTGTCAGCTTCATCAGTCAATAATAAACACTCCTAATGAATGAAATTATTCAACTGACAATGAGCGGAACTTGACATTGATAAAGCACCAAAGCTTTTATTTTTAAAACATATAAGTATATAATTACATTAATTGTAAGTATTTCTCAAAATTTTATTATTTTCCGTCGAGGAAGAATAGCAGAATTTAATTAGAATTTTTTAAAAACAAAAATTCTAATTAAATTCTGCTATTTTTTGATTTGTATTTATAAATGGAATTTCTGAGGCGAGTGGGAAAAGTATACAGACGTGACGTGGTTCGGAACCAAAGAATAAGGGAGCTAATGGGGGTAGCAAATGAGAAAAATATCATAGAAACTGTAGAAACAAAACAGTTGATTCGGTATGGGCATGTACAAAGAATGGAGGAACATCGTTTACCTAATTTAATATAATATAAATGGACACCTACGGAAAGGCGTAAGAGGGGCCGACCTCGAAAAAGTTGGAGTGAAGGGGTCGAAGATGCTATGAGATATCGGAGGCTGATCGAGAAGTGTGGAAAGTGGGAGCCGAAAGACGAAGACGTCTGGCGAAGTATAAGTTGATATACTATAACCCTACAAAAGAATGTCGTGATCTGAATAACATTGATTGGCGTGGTATTTCTATGTCTTTTTCGACACTGAATCTAAATCAGACGGCAAAAAAATCCTTTATTCTTTAAATTTTTTTGTAGAGCCAAAAATATCCGTTAAATAGGTGTAAATTTATACATGGTATGAATGGACATTTTGCAAACTTTGTGCCCTCATATGATTGCCAAGGGATTCACCAAGGGTGTAACAATTCCGGAAGGGGTTGATACGCCCTCTACACCCCTTCTACACCCTTCTGAATAGAGATCTGCTTCTAGCTTACAAACTCTTTAGAATACAAAGAAATATGGTAAAGAGTGAACATAGCCAAAGGGCCAACCCCGTAGAGGAGTGAAAACTACCTTCTGCTGGATGTGGGTGGTGAAAGATACGGTAGATATAATACAGTAGTTTTTCGAATTTCACTTAAAGCGGTTTTACCCGAAAACGAGTACGTTTATAGCCCTAATATTGATATACAAGACTAATTGCTACACTGTGGATTTAATGTCGCTGCTGGATTTTTAATATTCCATTTAGACATTTTTACCCCCTTATCCTGAAGGGTCCTGTATCGAAACACTTTTATTATCATTATTATTATTATTATAAAATACATAAACTGCATGTTGAAGTAGTGTTTCCATAAATTTGTTTTTCTGTTGTTAAGTAGTTAAAAATTGCAATTGCAACCTGTCATGTACAGTCAATAATTTTTTTAAAATTTTTATACCGTTTTAAAAACAATAGCTATTTAAAGTCACATGAACTTATTTATAAAAAAGATATTAAACAGTTATAGGAGTATGCGGAAAAAATTAAAAATTTTTATATTTTCTATATTATTGACAGCACACACAAACACTTTCAGAAACTTTTTCAATTTTCTTCAAACCGTTTCAGGCAATATTGAAATAATTTTTTTAATTTATTTTTATTTCTTTATCATATTTCTTATGGTTTATGTTAGACAAGTAATTTTTTATCCAGTATTTTACTAAACTTTTTTTTTAAACAAAATATGTTTACGTATACTAATGTTTTTATGTACACGATAAAAGGTGCATTTTCATGCTGTCGCTAGTCGCTGATTTTTAGCGACAAATGCGGTCACGTGATGAAAATTTAATATGCGCGCCATTGAGAATAAATGTAGCGATAAATTTCAGCGTTTAGCGTCAAATTTTAGCGACAAATGTATCAAAAGTCGATGTATCAATATAACCTATAGATATATAAATGACACTTGTTTCTAAACATTCAGCTTATAAGTAACAAATACAGAGATTTGACTAAAGTAACAAATAAATACTGTTTTTGTAAATATATTAACAAAGAAAACCATGTCTAGTCTGTATGATTATCAAATGTGGATTTATCAGTGTCAAAAAATTATCCGGCAAGCGTAAATTAATAGGATTCGACGAAGTAGGGTTATATTCACGCTTTTAGTTAATCATATTGCTATTGTGAATAAAAAAAAACAGGATAAAAAAGAGATTTTGGGTTCATCCACTTACAAATTGCGACAAGAACATGGATTTTTTGAAGCTGTATTCCCGGCATTTTCTTCATACTCTGACAAATTCGAAAATTATATTCATATGTCGGCAACTTAGTTTGAAGAATTACTATGTTTAATTGTGTACCACACAATTAAACAAGCCCTTAAAAAAGCCATTTGCCCCATAAATTTACTAAAATGAGCGTTAGATATGGTACGCATGTTGTTTATATGCATTGTACTGTGACAGAATACGTGGAATAAGATTGTTGTAGGTTGTCTAAAGATAAAAATGTATCAATAAAAGAAAGGAAACATTAACGAATCTAAAAAAAAAAGTAGCAGAAGGGTAAACGAGGTTTTTAAAATCAGTTAGCTAACTAGATTAGTGTTGATTCGATTGTTTAAATAACATTGACGCTGGTCGCTGATATATTGGCGAAAAAGCTAAACAAAATTTAGCTTTATCGCTACATTTATTCTCAATGGCGCGCATATTAAATTTTCATCACGTGACCGCATTTGTCGCTAAAAATCAGCGACTAGCAACAGCATGAAAATGCACCTTAACGCTCGGTATAATATAATATAAGCAACACGTCGACTTTCGCCGCTCTGTTATATTGTTCGAAATATTATAATATATTACATCAAATTTTGATATCAAAATTTTATGAACGAATCCTAGAAAAAGTGGGGATATACCTACTAGGGTAAAGTTTGAAGTTTAAGTGGAGCCCGAAATTCCCATTTTTCAGGATGCTACTCTGGTACTGCTTCGGTCTTCTTTAATATAATCAAATAAAAGTTGTAGAGTGGTGGATGCGTTAAGGAATACACAAAAAAAAAAAAAAAAAAACTACAAAATTACTAGACTCACCTGAATTAAAATATGTAAGTAAAAACGTTGTGGGTGTTAATAACATACTGAAATTACTATCACCCTTGTAATCCTCCGACCAATATTGCCACATTTTACGCGCATGAAACGGTAAATTGCACAGGGCAAAGGTTAACACGACAATTATCAACATTTTGATGACACGCTGTCGTGCTTTCAGGACATTTTGTGACGACGCTGAAAGTGTATTGGGCGCACGTGTTTTCCACGTTGACGGGGAGATCTGTAACAAACAAGCAAAAGAAAATAATGTTCGGAAAATGAATCGTCACTGTAGATACATAAATCAATTTTAATCAATTTTGTTTTATATAATTATTATATATTATAATAAAATGATTTATAATTTTAAATTTTAGGATAATTTGCATACAAAGCGGAACGTCTTACGGCAATGTTTAATTACCGTAGACTCCCTGGCGTAATAATTGTAATAAATATGTAAAGTATGGAAATATTCGCATACGGATGTATATCGGAACAAAATGTAATACTATTATTATAGATGTTTCCCAAATTTGAAGTCCAGTGGGAAGAAAGTAACTGATTCAATTTGGAATAATAGTTAGGATACCTTTTATAATTCTGTTATCACAATTTCAATTTATTAGTCATTAATTTTGTACATTCCCATTAAAAGAGAACTCGAGTATTTGCTGCCCTAAAAATATTCTTTTAACAAAAATTAATTTTTTAAAGACATTTTGATTACCATATCAATATAACACACAAGTTTTAGAATTTTATAAGTTTGTCCAACAAGCATTCAAAAAAATTTTGGGGGACAGGTCTAGTCACAATGTCAACTTCACCTTGGATGTCCTTAAAGACTAGAAACTACTGTACATAAATAATTTCTTTTCGTCGTAGCAGGCTACTCCCTCCGAACCCCCGACAGGAACTTGGCCTCTTGCGCCCCACTGAAGGGCTTCGCGCCCTGTATCTCGTGGGAGACTCCACCTTTCATTAAACAAAAGATATCATCATTTGTTCTTGAGATATTCGAGACGATAAATATTTCACAAAAAGTTTTTTATTATAAAAACAAACCGCCAATCAAAATTGGCTGAAAACTTTATCCGATTTTCATTTCTTAATTACGCATCTAATGAAACTAGTCCGAAGTTGATACCATCATTTGTTCTAGAGATATGCGAGACGAAAAAAAATTCACGAACGAACGAACGGAACGAACTAACGAACGCACACACAGACACCACGCTAAAAACGATGGATTCGGTTTTTAATGATCTTGAAACGTGGAGATATGAATAGTCATTAATAGAAATGATCCACGTAACATTTTAATTATATTGAGATATGCTGATATTTGAATGAAGATACTAATAAATTAATTTTTGGGTAATTTACATTCAAAAAACTTAATCTTTTATATGCATATAGTGTTCCAAAAGTGTGTGATTTTATGTTAAAAATTGTTAGTTCTTTAACTTAACTCAATTCTGCAGTTCCGAAATATTAAAAATACCAAAAATTATAAGTGAGATTAATTATTACGATTTATTTGTATATTAAAGACGTTATTACATTTGGATGACTTTTGCAATGGTTACATTACAATGGGTACATCCTACACGAAGAGAAAATTCCTATAAAAATTACTGTGCTCATACTACAATCGACGTGTAACAGGCGAACATATCCAATTTTTGTACGGTAAAATTATAAAAATTACAATAATATAACTATAATTTTTATATTTTTACCGTACAAAAATTGGATATGTTCGCCTGTTACACGTCGATTGTAGTATGAGCACAGTAATTTTTACAGGAATTTTCTCTCCGTGTAGGGTACGGAAATGGGGTTAACTCAATTTTAATAAAAATGTTACTTGAATCACTTCTGTTTCTGACTATTCCTATGTCCAAATTAGCGATTCGTAAAATCGGACCCATTACAATAACTACCAATGGGAAGTTAATAAACGGTTGGACGGATTGGGATTAAATTTTTATTCAACACATTGACGGTCATGAGGGATTATGACGAAACGTCTAACTGATACACTACTTTAATAACCAATACAACGTAATTATTGCTATAAAGTACATAAACAAACGTAGTAGACACATTGTTTAGACACGATAGGTACCACAGCGATGTGGTGTGGTGCACAATACATAATGTTTAGTATAGAGTACACTGGACCGCTGCGATATCTATGGTGTCTAAACAGTGAGTGAGCTACGTTTGTTTATATACTTTATTACACTTTATATGAAATTGCTGACGCGATACAACGTTGTGTCGCAGTTGATCAAGTTTCACTTGACACCGTACGGCATTCATGACCGTCAACATGTTAAAAACTATTAAGATCGCAGAACAAATAAATGTTAGATTATAATATTTTTCTTGCCAAAAAGGGTCAAAAATTTAAGTACACGTAACTACCGTAGATTTAAAATTGTTCCTCAGGGCCCCTAAGTCGTAAAAAAGTTCCACAATTCAAGTATACACGTATCTACGAAAAGATTTCAAGGATTAGATACGACACTGAAATTATAGAAATATAGAATTTCCAAAAGAACATGCGTATACGTCTAATTGACAAAATAGAAAAAAAACGTGTTATACAAAATATGTACACGTCGTTAGATTTCTCTCGTCAAGTAGATGTGCATATGTATATATAATTTAATCTAATTTCACCATCAGAGGCGCAATAAGATATTTAATTGTTGTTTAAACTTTGTAGACTTGAGAAATTTATATTTACGCCTTTTAGGCACAAAGTTTAATTATAATGCCAAATTCTAACATTGCTTTGTTTAAAAAAAAGACAACTCCACTCCATCATCATAACTTTAGAAAATTATATTATCCAGTCGTGAAAAACAGTGAACGAGTTTAAAATTCAAAGAAATTATCTTTTTTTTAAACAATTTCAAAGCTAAAGAATCAACGAATCATTTTGCCCATTAGACCGTCTAGTGTCTACCTTAAACATAATAACTCACCTTGGATTCCGTACCGCCGGCAACCATCGGTGATGTAGACATATACTTCGTTTGTGATATGGCATTTGTACCGCCACGCAAGATAATACTCCGTTCATACAGTGGCGGTTCACTGAATTCCGTTTGTACAGCAGCAGCAACTCTCGAAATCGGTGGTGTTGCATTGGAGGCATTCAAATGACATTTTAAACGTCTCGAACTTTCATATAAACCAATAGCAATTTTTGTATATAGTATTGTCATTACTAACAACGGTAACATATACAAAAGGCCGAAATTAATTAAATCGTACAATTTTGAATTGTATTTTTGTCGATGCGCGATACAAATGGTTTCTTCGGCGCCATTTGTAATGTTGATTGTGATGGTTTCGATGTAGATAAATTTTGGTGAGCTATATAGGGCGCTAGTAATCCATACGGCTAACATTACCATCTGTAAACAAAAAGATCATCCCTATGTAACTACTTACAAAGTTAATAGGGATAATTTTTTGGTAACGGGAACCACCAATGTATAAGTGTTGTGTGTAGTTGTGTTGAGCTCTAAGTTATTTAATATCAACTTATTTTCGATTCTTCCAATTTTCCCGGGTTTGAGCAAATAAAGGGTTATTCGTTTCTACAAAATTTTATATTTAGTAATGTAAATTTTATAAAATTGATAACAATTTTTATTTCGGCTTTTATCGGGTTTTGAAAATAATATAATCCGATCAATTTAACCCTAAAAATAGTAGTAAAGATACAAAAATTTTGGGAGAGCTGAAAATTGGTAAGAATGTTCGGAACACCATTAAGTGTTGAAAAGTCCTTATCGATCCTGTACGTGGAAAAAATTTTATTCAAAGTGAAAGGTTTCAAAAATGGGTTTTTCGCGTTTTTCAGCAAAACGGTAAGTTTTATCATAAAATTAGGTCAGACAAAAATTGTAAATCATATAATTATCTATAAAAAATGTCACAGTACTTTCTTTTCCTCAAAGCCACCGTTTCTGAGATATAACTATTATAAAAATCTCCCACCTGCGCCGGAAAAACTCCTCAACACAATTTTTTGTAATTGTAAAAAGGAATGTAGTGCAAAATGCGGCTGCAAAAAAGTTGGATTATTTTGTTCTCTTGCATGTACCAGCTATCAGGCCCAGTCGTGCTCTAATGATGAATCACCAACAGAAGAGAATTCGTATGATACCAACGAGGAGACATGTGATGCATCGCTATTGAGGCAATTTACTTGCACCCAACAAGAAGAACAAGAAAAACAAGAAGAAGAAGAACAAGCACAAGAACAAGAAGGAGAAGAACAAGAAGAAGAGGAAGCTGAGTTATTGATTATGAATCTGACGAATAATTTCCCTCACTTTTTTTAAACTTATACCGCTTTTACCATTCCCAATACTAATATTTTTTATTATTCAATAGTCTTCAGTTAAACAGGATCACCATAGACGGTGGAATAGGCTTACCGGGAAAACCCATTAAAAAAACCCGCTTAGTACACTACCTAGGCGTGGAAACGTGTGCATATTATGAAGATTACAACTTTTGTAACAATTATATCTCAGAAACGGTGCCTCCTAGGAAAAAAGTACTGTGATATTTTTTATAGATAATTATATGATCTACAATTTTTGTCTGGCCTAATTTTATGATAATACTTACCGTTTAGCTGAAAACGCGAAAAACCCATTTTTGAAACCTTTGACCTTGAATAAAATTTTTTCCACGTACAGGATCGGTAAGGACTTTTCAACACTTATTTATAATGGTGTTTTGAACATTCATACCAATTTTCAGCTCTCCCCTAATTTTTGTACCCTTGCATGTTTAAATTGACTGGTGTAAATAGGCGTATTATGCAGTTATTCTATAAAATACATATTATTAAAATTCGGATCGGATGTTATATGGTAAGATTATTTAACGAATAAAATACAATTCATATTATTATTTATAATATTTTGTAACTACATATATCTACTACTACATGTAACTACAAAATCAGCTAAAATTTGTGTTTGATAACAATAAAATGATCAATGGAAAGATTCCTACTATATTTTTTTCGCTCTAAAAATCTGTTCTAACTTTCTTTTTCACGGCAAAAGTGAAAAAATTACAATATTCTTTTGGAAATTAAATACATGAGTTAATTAAATTGTTAATGATATAAATTATGCTGCCGATTAAATTTTCGAGGATGAAATTTGGATTAATGTTGTAAAACTTTGTAGAAGTAAACCATCCTTAATTTTCTTTTCTTTATAGTTTGATAGTATTTGAGTACCATTATCAATAGAAATTTCTAACACAAAAAAAATGATTATAAACATACTTATAAACATTTCAATTTCAAATATTATCGAGTGCTTGTGAAACACTACTACGTATGACAAATTTTTGTTTGCATTTTAAACACACGCAGTATTCATATGTTCACTTATTTATCGTTCAGCTAAACTGAAACTTTAAGCACTCCAATCCAAAATCCAAATGTAAAATAAAATTCACAAAGTGATTGAAAAAATTATCAAACTGGGACGTCTGTCGAACAGAGAATTGTTGGTCTAGTGGGAAGACACCAGGCTAGTTACCCCTGGACCGGATCAAATAGACAACAAAATATTAAAAAATTTATCAAAAAAAGCAATTATCCAGTTAATGCATATAATAAACGCAATTATTATAAACGGGTATTTTCCCAAGCAATGGAAAATTGCAACAGTAATACCGATACCAAAGCCAGAAAAGGACCTGACAAAACCTACTAATTACAGACCAATAAGTCTACTAAACAGTATGGCGAAAATGACTGAAAAAATCATACTAAAAAGAATAAATGACTACAACAGCAATAACCAAATATTAATAGACGAACAGTTTGGATTTAGACCGAAACATAACACGACTATGCAAGTAGCTCGGCTGACAAAAGACATAAACGATAACTTTAATAAGAAGAACGTGACTTCACTTGTACTTTTAGACATAGAAAAAGCCTTTGACACAGTATGGACGGACGGGCTAATATATAAACTAATAACATACGGATTCCCGCCCTACCTAATCAAACTACTAAACGACTATCTACGTGACAGAACATTTAAAGTAAATATCAATAATAAATACTCGGAAACTAAAATGACAAAGGCGGGAGTTCCCCAGGGATCTGTACTGGGACCGAGCATGTTCACATTATTCATAAACGACATTCCAAAGTTTGCAAAAACTAAAATAGCCATGTTTGCGGACGATACTGCTATCTATGCACACTCGTTCAACGCTCAAGTGGCAACAAAACAAACGCAAATACATGTCGACATGATATGTGAGTATGCTCGGGACTGGAAGATCAGACTGAACGAAACGAAGACTGAACATATAATACATACAAGAAAATTTACGAACGTAAAAGTATACACGCCGCTGACTATTAATAACCAAAAAATATCACAGAAAAACGTTGTAAAGTACCTTGGAGTGGACCTGGACAAACGACTTAATTTTCATGAACACATAAAAAAGGCGCTAAAAAAAGGATCTAGTGCCCTTCATGCACTGTATCCATTATTAAACGCCAAGAGTAAAATGAACCAAATAAATAAAAGGATGATGTATACTGCAATAATCCGACCAATCATAACATACGCCGCTCCTGTATGGTGCCAAACTAAAAAGACTAACTTACTAAAACTACAAAGACTTCAAAACAAAATACTTAGACTGGTCCTGGACCAAGACAGATATGCAAGAATACGAGACCTACATCTAGACTCGGACATACAATTATTGAATGACTACATCGAACAAATGACTAGAAAATTCTATGACAAACAGATACAAGGAAGTACGTTGACATCACAACTAGTTTGCCCAGAGCTCACCCATTAAATAAAACAAATAATTTTGTAAATATTGTAAATAATTTATTGTATATAGTGTATATATTTTATTGTAAATAGTGTAAATAATATTAGTCTTAAGGATAAAAAAAAAAAAAAAAAAAAAAAAAAAAAAATAATAATAAAAAAGGTTTTTAAAAGTTTTTCCTTTATAAAATAAAACAAAATATCAGATATAAATAACAAAAATTGAAATACGTAGGTACCAAATAAAAATTTGTATTAAATACTTGTATATATGAAATCTAATATTTAAGAATGAAAGCGCTTAGCGCTATTAATCTTTAATTTAAGTAATTATTGTAAATATTTATTGTAAATATCAATTGTAATTTCTTAACATATAATAAAATAATTTTGAAGGTGAAGGCTAGTTACCGGGAGATCCTGGGTTCGATTCCCAGGGATATCGTTTGATAATTTTTTCAATTACTTTGTGATTTTTAATTTAATTAATTTAATACAACTTTTTATAAACATTTATAAAATTATAATTAAATACACAGGTTGTTAGTGAATAAGTGCGAAAGATTTTAACAGGTGATTGCTGAGGTTCTTGTATGTAAAAAGTCCGAAAACGCTTAGTTTCCAAGATACAGGGTGTTCAGTTTTTCGTCTATTTTAACACTTTCCTCAATATTTCAAAAATGTTTTGAGATATTGATACAAAATTTTGGAGACGTTATGACAGGATAGATACGCATATTCTGAAGTAGACAGAATATTTTTACTCAAACCAGTGGCGTCCGTACAGCCATGTGATTACATATTTTTGAAGAAAAAAAGGCACGCCAATGGTTTCTTCCAATTTGAAAATGTTTTTTCAAATGCCCCATAAGTTGTTGACAAAAATGACCTCTTAGTATTTTGTCGCTTATGTAGCCGTCTTCAAGATAAAAAACAATTTTTAGTTACTGTTCCTACCACAAAACCGGTACGGGCTATCCAATAGCCCATCGTCCTTCTATCTTGGAAACTAAGCGTTTTCGGACCTGAGTTTATATGAACCTTTTGAAATAAAAGAGCCTCAGCAATCACCTGTTAAAATCTTTAGCACTTATTCACTAACACCCTATATAACACTTATAAAAATAGAAGAATCTTCAAAATTCAATTAAAACTCTATGTTTTTCGGGTTGTTCCCGTTATCCAGAGAATTATCCAGCACATAATTAATTTTCAAATATTGTACTATATCTACACAGTAAAAAAATTTGTGTTCTGCCTAAAAAAAACTAGTGGTTAAAATTTTTGTGTTAAATGAGTAACACAACCCTCCGATAATGTAACATTTCGTGTTTGTGTTAAATGAAAATATTAAAACAAATTTAAATTTAACAGAATAAAAATGTTAACCTGTTTTGAACAACAAACAAGTAACATAATATTTGTGTAGAGCTAAAGATGGTTATAAGTACCTAAATTAGATTAGAATATATATCTACCAAAATATATATAATAAAAAAGATGCGAGTAGTTCTTATTATTAAACAAAACCGAAAAATTATAAGTTTTTTCAGTTATTGACGAATATAGTTTTATTAAACGTTTAAAAATGATACAATTTTAAGGTTACTTTGTTACAGATTCAGTTACAAAAAATCATGTAAGCTTGCTTACAGGTAAGATTGTATATTATATAATACAATCTCAAATAAGCTTACATGATTTTTTTTTAACTAAATCTGTAACAAAACAACCTTAAAATGTAAGAAAATTGTTTCATTTTTAAACGTTTAATAAAACTATATTCGTTAATAACCGAAAAAACTTACAATTTTTCAGTTTTGTTTAATAATAAGAACTACTCTCATCTTTTTTATTATATATATTTTCGTAGATATATATGGACAAAAGTAAGAATTGTTATAAAGAACTGACATACTTTGCGTTCTTTGAGTCTCATTTACAATAATATATGAACAAAATCGTTTGACGATTTTCAAATATCTTAAGCTTCAGTGGAATTAAAATATTGAATGAAAAAGTTTAACTACTAACTCTGATAAATCTGAAAAATTAACACAAAATGTATGTCCTCTTATGTGTTAAATCATTAACACAAATCTTCTGTATAGATTTTACACATATGCTTTGTGTTAAAATAACACAAAAAATTGAGTGAACCGTTCTGGACATATGAAATGGGTTAATTTTAATACAAATTTTTTCACTGTGTAGGGTTGATTAGCTAATGTGTACTCTACATGTCCTTACCCGTAATCGGCGCGGTGTCAATATTTGCTTGCACGTGATTGGATGTACAATAGCAAAGTAACGTTCCATACAGATCACAACTAATATAAATATCGATGCCGTGTAGCTTAACGAATGAATAAATTGGTACATTTTACATAAGAAGTTGCCGAATACCCAACTGTAACAAGAGAAAAAAAATAGAGTTGTATATAAAGTGTTGACAAACGAAACGGGTACATTTAAATTTCCAGGCTATATAGTTAATTAACAGATCCACCAACTTATTTGTTTAGGATTTGTCAATACCATTCGGCTCATAATTATTAGCACGTGTCGTATATTTTCGGGGCATGATTTTCTTTTTTTTTTGAATTCGATACGAATTTATATAAGTTCGGGTATGTTTATTTTATATATTAGTGTTTTAAGTTTTGACCAGATACATGGGCGTAGCAATTTATTTTATTGTGGATCTAGAGGGAAACTAGATCAGTAAAAAATGATAATTTTTCCTACAACCATTCATTTATTTAAAAAAAAAAATTTGCTTCGTTTTTTTTATAAGTATCGGTGAAGTTTTCTGGAGAGGGCTGCGCCCACCCACATTCCCTCTAGGCTACGTTCATGGCCACATGTCTATATTAATTTTAACGGAAATTTTCCAATAGTTCATTAAACATTGTAAATACTTTGCTTTAAGACTTTAAATTTAATAAAAATTTATACGCTTTAATAAAATATTGTTCTAGTTTCAAAATAAGGTTTTATTCCCGGTGTCGGTTAGATTAATTTTGGCAACACGGTTTGCCGAATAGGAATTATTTATAAATCTGACTAAATACATAGAATCAGAACAAATAATAAACAAATAGTTGGGGAAGCTATTGGAATAAAAAGGTTCTATGTTTCATTCGGGGATAAAAATAGTATATTGTATAATAAGCTTTTCCCACGTATTTTATACTATACTTTTTCTACGAGCATATTTATTCTCGTAAAATTTAACATAAATAATTAAAATAAAATTTAAATAAGTAGTAAAAATTTTATAAATTTATAATATCAGTGGTAAGATGTTCAGATTTTTGCCAAAGCATACTTTGAAACTATGGAAACAATAATAAATAATGAACATATATATTATGTCACAGAACACTGAATCAAACATATTAACATATGTTTCCTAGAGATAACACAGGCATTAAATTTTGAAGCATGACTCCATTTTAGTAAGCCCAAATTGTAACCACGGAGACTTGTTTATAAATATTAGATAAACCAATTAAACCATTAAATTAATGGTTTGACCGCCATTAAAGTAATCCCATCAGTCAATTTTTTTGCTCACATCAGTCAATTTTTTTGCTTCAATTTCCTAATGTATTTGTAATACACAGTATTCTCTCTAGTCGATTCTCTCCTCAATGTATTATGTATATTTTTAGAATTACATATGACATTATATATTAAATCAGACATAGCTAAGCTTTTTATTATATTAAGCCGTGCGAAATAATTTCCCACGGCTATTTCCATGCAGTGTGGGCAATTGTTAATTTTTACATATAGTTAGCCGTGCGCAAAATGTTACTTTTAATAGTAGGAGTAGAAAAAGTAGTTTAAACAACATTAAGAATTTTGTCTTAATAATATATACAAACAATGTCATTCAAGTGATAGTTTCTTAATTAAAGAAAACACAAAGCGTTGTGTCGTCAGTTGACTACAAGAGTGATAAATGTTACTGTCTTTAAATATTTATGTTTAAAGATAAAGAATGTGATTTTTTGATTTCAAAACCTAATCTAACATTGAAAACGTTTACAGGGGCTTAATTCAAGTTTTAGATAGAATCATATTGTTACGGTGCTTTTACTATTTCTAGAAACTTAAAATTGTCACTTTTTCAATATCTAAGCATCTTTTTAAGGGTAAGTTCCTAGCCTATTTAATATATGTATATGGTGATATAGCAGGGCATGGTGCCTACACCGTTAAATGATTCAGTTAATATCGGATAATATACTACTATGCCATTACGTAATCTACCCACTAATGCTTTTCAAGATTTGTTATTCATGTAGTTTCATTGGTAATTTCCCTAATTATTGATTTATAATATATTCATGTTGTGCCGTTGAAGAGATAATTGAAAATTTATGTTGATAAAACACACCATTAGCGGCATATATTGGTATCAATAAAATTTTATTGTATCGTCTAATTATTGTTTCATGGAGCTTGTATTAACAGTTTAATGCGAATAAATTTTTGAAAAAGTATTTAATGCGTTTGTATAAATTCAGTGATTTATTAAATCCCAAAAAGGTCGATCAATTGCGTGTTAAAAAAGTAATTTTTAAAAATATTCATCTCACAAACTATATACATTAGAATTTGTTTCAAATTTCGGTATCTTGGGTATTAAATTTCTATTAAATAAATTTAAGGCAGTATTCTTGTCAATAAATTTTTTAAATTCAATATTTTTTTGCTTCATGTTCTGAAAGTATAGACTTTTAAAAACGGATCCTCAAAAGGAAATTTAAAAGTTTTGAGAATTCCCAAAGTTACGGTAGGTAACGGTATCAGGTATTATACTTTAAAACTTTAAATGCAATTTTCTTGAAACTACATTTTCAAGCTAGTGGGCATGATATCTAGAGTTCCATTTATTCAATCGATTTCAAATTCTGCGCATATTTTTAATACACGTTGCTTTAATTATGGCAAAAACTACGGACATTGCAAAATTTTAATTATTATTATTTTTAAAAAATAAGAAACTTAAATACAAGTAAGAATTTAATAATTCTTTTTTTTAATCCCTAAAAAGGGTTGAAATTTTTGCTCTCTAGACTAGAATACCCCCACAAGTAAAAAAATATTTTCACTCCATTGACTGATTATTGAACTGGAGTGGCTCTCGAACAACGGCTTGGTGGTCTAGTGGGTAAGACATTTGGCTAGTTACCAAGAGATTCGGGTTCGAGTCCCGGCCGATCCAGTTTGATAATCAGAAAATTGTACGTTTTACAACTTTCATAATAACTGTTACGAACGCAACGTATCGTTAACAGTTTGCAAATTATTCGGCAAAAACTAGAAGTTGGTTTTTTTAAAGCGCCATAACTTTTAAAATATTTACTTTTAGGAAATACCTAAATTTCAGATAAAAAAGATAAAAAGTTTAATTTTCTATTAAAAAAATTTTCTTACTAATTCACGAGATATTTGGAAAACGCATTTTTCAAGATGGCGGCTTCAGCATAATCTTCAAAATGACACCTTTTTGGTTTTATACTACTTATAAGTATACAAACCGATTGCAAAAAAGAAAATTGGTTCGTGTTAAAAATGTAATGCAAAATGCTCTACCGACTAGACTAATATTATAACCATAATCACTACGCACATATATTCTAAAAATTTCATAAATTATATCAATAGTTTCATAGACCAATGAACACTATTATATTATACTGCTAGACAAAGCGTAAAGCCAGTTTGTAAGCATTTTTCTTGAAGCAGGTAACAGAGTGAGACGGGTGAGATTTAAGGAATATAATATAATGTCAATTTTTCAGCAAATGCCACTACAATTATTGCAGGACATAATTTGCATACGTACGTATTTTGAGAATAAAGCGAATACCACTTTCTTTCTTTCAAAATTTTGCAGTTTCGTCTCAAAAAAGTAAAATTTTATTATCAATATTATATTTTGACAATAATTATTTCAAAACGTTACTACGGATACAATCGGTCACTCTATATTACAGAATACTATTAGGTCGGAACTTGGTCGTAACTGGCTGCCTCAATTATACATTTATATAATTAGTCTATATAATATAATATATATGTTCATTGGTCTGTAATAAATTTAGTTGTGTTTCTTTTGAATATCTTCCAGATCGATCGACAGACCAACTGAATGATATCAACATATTGTATTGACACGTAAACTACTTACGTATGCGAAATTTCAACTTGATCAGTTAATATAAAATGTAAGTTAATTCGACTACAAATTTTGAAAAGAAGAGAGACATTTATTTACTTACAAATTGAAGAACATAGCAAGTTAAATAAAATCTTATAAAAATAACGTATTCAAAAAAATCATTCTTTAATCTTTAGAAGGCTTTAGTGCGCCAATCACTTTAAATCCCTTCTATTAAATCTTATTTCCATTTTGAAAGTCCTTAATAAAAATATAAAACACTGCATTAAATTTTTTTTATATACTTAAGGTTCTTTGTATGTGTAGTTGGTTTCATAAAAATTTGAACAAGTCTCATTGGCCATTTGATGCATTGTAGCAGATTGTAACCATTATACGAGTGAAAATATTTTACTTAATTTTGATTGAAAATAGTATATTGTGCAATAAGTGCGGGAAATTGTCGATTGCCCACGAAAGCGAAGTTGAGCGCACGAACGTAGTGAGTGCGCTCATTCGCTTGAGTAGGGCAATCGACAATCCCGCACGAGTTGCACATACTATTTTTTATTACGAATTTCACATACTTTTTTCTATTATTATCATTATTTTTGACATTTATATTACTTTTTAAAATAATATTTTTGAGTGTTCGTCTTTTTTTTCTGAATTAATTATCGTTTAAATTACTTTGTTGGCGGTTTCTATAGAAATAATTATGAAATATTTATTAAATGAAAAATTAAGAGGCGGCTTTGCGTGTTTTGATTAAATTTTGCGTGTTTTATTGTCAATTTGCGTGTGGAAAGTTACTTTCCACACGCAAAAAAGTATGCGGGAAGAGTACAGTTGGCAAACAGCCATTTTGCGGACAGAAATATGTGCGTCAAGTTAGTACTTCTCCCGCATGAGTAATAAAAAATTATTTACTGTTGGTCGTATATGATGCTAAAAATTTAAAGCACGCTACCAAAAAAAAAAAAGAAAAAATTGTACTAGATTTTTTTGAAACAGACTATACATTTCGCACACTTGAAAAAATTATGAGCTTTAGTAAAGTTAAAAAAATATATGTTAAAAATTATCCATTTATCAAATATATATGTACATATATTAGAGTTTATATGAAAGTTTGTACATATAACATTCGTTCGTATTAAAGGCGAAAAATTTTTAAAAACTTGAAACATAAATCGCTACCAACATGAATAATAAATAATGTGTTTGTAATAAAATTTTATTTTGTTAAGGAGAAGTCCCTCTATCGGGAGGTTATCGAAAGAATGATAATATCATTTTTCTTCGAGAGTATAGTAGTTTGGTATGTAGCAATAATTTATTATGTCAGAATTGATACCTTATTTCTGGAAAAGTGGAACTTGCATGTGTATATCTATTAAGTCTACTTGTAAGTATACTATCATAGCCTAATATAAATATAGTAGAATTTCGATTATTCGTCACGGATTAGACGGATGTCTAACGGAAGTGTTTTAATAAATTGATTTTACTACTGGTTACAATAAAAAGAAAACTTTAAGTTACAAAATGGTAAAACCCTTACAGGCCATTACCAATATAAAATAATTTTATCTACGACTACCATCAAATTGCTTGTTTATTGTACAAAAGACTATCTAAGTAAGCGACGTTTTACATACAGCCACATACCCAGCTGTACAAAAAATGTCCCTTTACACGAATGTATAATAAAAATAACAAAGCCTACTACACTTTTATTAATTCTTATAATTATTATATATTATACAGTGATATACATGATACATATTATATTAGAATCTGTACAAAAATTTTATCTAGCAACTGAATATTTACGTTTGTTTTTAATAAATTTCAAATACTACATAATTTTAATGTATTGGTATTTGTAGGTTTGTACCAAATTTTTAACGTTTATTGTGAATTTCATTGTAGTCGTAGATAAAGTATAGTACGTAACTCGGTTGTAACGCACGTAAATCGGTTGTAAGGCTGCACGGCTCTTGCGTAACTTTTTCGCTCGTGTGTAATATGCCACTTACAACCTCAATCACGTAATATTCCTACTATTTTGTAATCGTATTTTTATTTTAACAAAGTATTTACTTTTCAATAGAATTATGTAAGCGCTTGGAAACTAGGTTTGTATACTTAATTCCAGAGACTGTATTTTTTTTTTTTATTAAGTGTTGACGGAAAAAAGAAACTGACCTATAATTGAGTGACGGTTACTCGAACTTCTACTGTATCCGAACTTGTTAAAACTCTTGAAATTATAACATTCTTTCTGACAATACAGTATTTTAATAACAGTGGTAATTTATACAAAACTAACGCACCTAATCTGTATTAGTCATGTATTAGACTATAGTCATGGATCAGGGGTAATTTCACTCCTCATATAAATCAGCAAGATTATCAGGCTACCGTAAATACACACACCGGCAGAATTAGCGGAACATACAAAATATCTATAAAAATCAAACAAACCATTTAATTTCAAGAAATTATTAATCTTATTTAATTATTCACTTAAAATTACATGTCCACAAGTCGATATACCTTTATTTTCGAACGACATTTGAATTCGAAAGTGACCGACCTCTTAAAAAGAATTGCATCAATAATAAATAAAAACAATTCTATGGAAAGTCAATTGATTCGTTTACTTCAATATTATTTTAAGTAAAAATGAAAAAAAACCGCCAACTTTGTTTAATAAATAGGTTTTTATATTTTTTTTATGTTCCGCTAATTATGCCGGTGTATGTATGTAAATTTAAAAATAAAAGTTTGTATTTCGGAAGAAACAGAACATTTATTTAAACATTCTAACAATTTTTGTTTTTCTTAATGTACAGAACAGCAAACAATAAAAAAAATTTTAAATATTGTCCTTTCTTGATAATTACTGTTGCACTATCCCCATAATGATCCACAGCAGCAGGGCGTGGGTTGTGGAATGACAACTGGAACAACTTTTGCTTCTGGTCCAGGACACGCAATTACACATGGAATTACACAATTCCACGCGGGTTGTGCAAGTTCTGGGCAACCCATTTTTTTGTAAATATATTGACTTGCACTTCCAAATTTAGAATTGTGGCAAAAGATTTTTCAAATTGACTAGATGAAACACTGTTAATGACAATTTTGAATTTTGATTGATTGTTTACTGAATCTAAATAAGGTATCTAGGAGAAGTTTTCAAAGGGTACTTTGATAAAAATTTGATCGTGTTTAAGCTAAAAAATTCGTAGTCTTTTCTAGTTCTAGTAGTTTAAAGGTTCGAATCAAACTGACTGAAGGCCATTGTTTAGACAGAATTCGAAATTATATATGAATTAGGTCAAAAAAGTAGTTCTAAAAAACGTGTTTAAAAAAATTTGAAAAAAAAATCAGACAATTACACCAGCTCAAACCTACGTTGCTTGAAGATTAAAACTAAACTCAATACCTACTGAACTAAATTAATTATATATTGGCTATATATCTGCTATAAACTTGGACAGTACAGTAGCTATAACTTCATAAATATTGGAGATTTAAAATTTTTTTGAGCACATATTCTTATAGGTCTAAACTTCTAAACTTTATGTCGATTGTCTCAAATTTTTAGGCCGAAAAATTGCCTTAAGACGTTACATTTTCTAAATTAATTATCTGTTTTGAGACTACTATAGCTACAAATTTTGCTCTCGTTACTTCATTTTAAGTATAAATCAATTAAATTTGCAGACAATTTATTATTTGAAAATACCTGTGCTTTTTTGTGCTTTGTTAAAACTAGGTCAATACTTGTCTACATTTAATTTACAAGAGGGCAATAAAAATTTAAATTATTTTGTTATTATTTAGTACTAAAGTACCAATTTAGTATTAAATTTACAAAAGTTGAATATACTTTAGTGTTTTTAGACAATTTTATTGTTTGTCATAAAAACAAAGGGTAATTATTTAAAAGGAGCTCCACCTGTTTTTGGCTATAAAGATAAAACTAATGGTACGATATTAATTTTTTTTTCCAAATGTCCCAACATTACGGAGAATAATTTAAAGAGAACACTAGAATTCGATACAAATACTGAAAGTGCTGGGAAACTAATAGACGGTTTCCGCTACTCATCTTTAATTTTTTTATGGTATATTACGGTTTTTATTTTGATAGAAATAAGTGAAAAATGGACGGTACAGTACCATTGAAACCTCAATTTCAGGCAAAGGGTAATGATTTACAATTCGGGTTTTTGACGTCGTTCCAAAGTTATTTAACTATCCTTTGCCTGAAAATGAGGTTTCAACGGTACTGCCTCATCTATTTTTCACTTACTTCTATTCAGCAGTGCTCAAAATTAAAAAGTAACAGTGCCAATACGCATAAATATGGAATCAAAAATTTGTGGTTTTTCAATTCTTACCACTTTTCCAGCGTTTCCAGTATTGCTATCGAATTTTAATATATCATTAAATTCTAAATAATTACTACACAAACAAAATAATTACCCTAAATATTTGGATAAATACACTGATTTCTCGTTGTAAGCAACTTGAAATAGAATCATATATCTTACTCTTTTTTAGATAATAAAATTCGCATCTACATAAAAAGAGTAAGGCATATGATTCTATTTCAGTTTTGATGTTGCTTACAACGAGAAACCAGTGTATTCCATTTTTTTTTATTTATCACCTTTAAGAAAAGTTATAAAAAGTCTATAAAGTTAGAAAAAAAAATTGAAAATTATATAGTGGTACGTTACCTTGGTATTAAATAAATCGACAAATTCTGAAAGACGCAAAAAATCCCAACGCAGAAATCAGCTATCGCTAAATTAGCCAAGAAAAAATTGGTGATTGAACGTAATCGTCGGCTTAATGTTACAACTAACACCACCAGGAGATTTCCTGTAACAAGCAAACAAAAAAAATTATTATTTTCCAAGAACACACATTCATTATTTTTCTTTTATTTTCCTTACATTTTTATCATTTTATTATAAAAATTAAATGTAATAGCTGAAAATACAAAATAACATTTCTGGTTCTCTAGTTATTGTGATAAATTTATATTGAGTCGTAAAATCAAATTTTTAGATTTTCTGTTTCGAAATCAATTTTTTATAAGGAGTAAATATATTAGGTTTCTAGGTATTATTACCATTATTATTATTATTATTATTTAATCGTGTCACAAGGAAATACGAAAGGCATTTCCTGCGTTACAAGAGAATACGAAAGAAATTTCGTTATTCTGATAGTAAAAATGAAAACTTCATACTTAATTCTTTTAAGTATACTAATTATACTATACTATACTAACTTCATACTATATCTTAATTTTGATGAAAGCTTTGAAAGTCCTACCAGACACGTTCGATGGCCAGAATCTCGAAAAAATGAGGCATAATTCAATAGACTTCTTTCTACACTGTATGGCAAAAAGTGGGAAAAATCACATAAAATACGTCTCTCAACCGTTAATTTTTTTACCGGAAATTCACTATGTTATGCAGAATGATGTGACAGGGGTATTTTATTTTCTTATTTTTTTAGTTAATTACTTTCTAAAGAAGAAGAAAATTATTTATATAATAATGAGATTTTCGTAGAATTCACGGGTGAAAATATCGAGCTTCGACAGATTTTCTTAAAAGAAATGTAGTTGTAATGAAATACAGTTAAAAAATGACAAATTTATTCTAACCACACCAGTATAGAAACCACTTATGTAAAGAATTAACAATAATAATAATATCTAAGCGCCATGTTATTTTCATAAGTTTTAAATAAATATTTTTCACCTTTACAACGGTCCGTATTATATAATCCACTAATGTATTTAACAAGGCAATATTTTAGAATAATATTAAATTATTAAAATTATTTCGAATTTAATTCTCGAAAATATATTGAGGCCGTATTGCGGATGGATGATTTCAAATTTTCGATTATAAAAGTAAAATGTATTGAGAGTAGACCTTGGCAATTATAACCCGAAATTTGAAATATTTACAAAGTTATAGCATGTACAAGTAGGCTACAGCGATTTACTCCTAAAAGGATGCTTGGAAATTACAAAAATGACCATAAGCGTTCTAGGTACTGGATTTCTTTTTAGTGTCCTATACCAAAATTGGCAAAACGGAACACTTATGCAATCATGAAAATTTGAAATTTAGCACAGAGATAGAGTGTGGTGGCCCGATTATTATAAATGTGAAGTTAAATTTCGATTCTGATGGGTAATTTCAGGGGATAACTAAATCTTCAGTGAAAATGGCTCAGATATTTAGCCGAAAGTACTATTATGGAAGTCAATGTTTTAAAAATTAACTAACAATACGAAGAAAAGGGAACAAGATTTAAACTTTAATTTATTTCTGTTCAATATCCCTTAAGGTACCTACCATCGCAGTGTGACCGGCCGAAAAATAGTAAATTTTGCAATTTTCGCAATTCTTTTCGGATGGATAGAATGGGGGAATGGGGATGAATTTTCTTTACGGTTAATACCACTATTTAACAATACAAAAATATTTTTTTTATTAATTTTTACTTATTTTTTTATAAACATTATTTAAAAAAAAAAAATCAAATAGATTATTAATCTGTTAGGTAAGCCGCTGTGTACCTACGGAAGTAGTTTTTTTTTGAAATCTTAAAAAATGGCGGCGGTCTGAATAAAAAGTACAAAATTTAGACCTGTTTCAACAGTTTTCCGTATGAAAAAATAGGAAGATTTAAAAGAAAAGCTTCCATAGGTCATGGAGAATGGAATAAAGAATATTCTGTCAAAATTTCAAACTTATAGCTTGGAAACTTTCCCTCTGAAAGTGGGTACCGTTTTTAAAAAGGGCATTTCAAGACAAATGTGTTTAAAGTTTGTGTAGTATTGGAGTTGCTGATGATGATAATTAAAACACTACTTGTATATTTTTAATATAATTTTATTTTAAACAAAACCAAAACAAAACAGATAAAACAAGTACACTATTTTTGATGGTTGATGATTGACTTGATATAAAATGGTAAGTGTGTAATCAAACGGGTGTGTATGTTGTACTAATGAATGAATGAATGATGATCCTGGTGCAATGTCCGTATTTATATAATTATATATATATATATATATATATATATATATATATATATATATATATATATATATATATATATATATATATATAATTATATAAATACGGACATTGCACCAGGATCATCATTCATTCATTCATTAGTACAACATACACACCCGTTTGATTACACACTTACCATTTTATATCAAGTCAATCATCAACCATCAAAAATAGTGTACTTGTTTTATCTGTTTTGTTTTGGTTTTGTTTAAAATAAAATTATATTAAAAATATACAAGTAGTGTTTTAATTATCATCATCAGCAACTCCAATACTACACAAACTTTAAACACATTTGTCTTGAAATGCCCTTTTTAAAAACATTTCAAGACAAATGTGTTTAAAGTTTGTGTAGTATTGGAGTTGCTGATGATGATAATTAAAACACTACTTGTATATTTTTAATATAATTTTATTTTAAACAAAACCAAAACAAAACAGATAAAACAAGTACACTATTTTTGATGGTTGATGATTGACTTGATATAAAATGGTAAGTGTGTAATCAAACGGGTGTGTATGTTGTACTAATGAATGAATGAATGATGATCCTGGTGCAATGTCCGTATTTATATAATTATATATATATATATATATATATATATATATATATATATATATATATATATATATATATATATATATATATATATATATATATAGCATCTGTAGGGTTGTTAAGTGTTAATAAGGGAGCATATGTGCGTATGGTGTAATAATGAACATATGGTGTAGTTAAGTTAACAAAATCAATATGTGTGTAATCTTGAACGGATATTATGCCTATGTATAACTCTGTAACATATCTGTTATCATGTACAAGCTACTGACCGTGGGAATAGTAAGAGCGGCGAAACACAAACGCACCGACATTGTTATGGACGTTAGTTATGACGTGCGATTTGAATTATTTGTTGAGTAGCGGATGCTACAATTTGTCTCGAAATTGTTTCAAATCATTGTTTCAACAAAAATGTGGTACTGTGGTGATGACAATTGATCTTATATGTTCACTGGTTGTGGAACGACTGAATGTAAAGTGGTATAAAATCCCGCCAAAAGACGCCTATCGATCCACAGAATTTTGTATTTAGACTGAATCCATTGACCCTAATAATTCGAATTTCAATTTGAAATTTTTAGAGAACTTGCATCACAGTAGGGTCTGTAGGTATGTACTTGAAGATAAGACCAAAAAAAAAAAAATTGATTTTTTTAAAATTCTACACTGTGTGGTACTTTAAATTCATTATTCATAACATTTTATATTATTATAACAAAATACTCCCAGCAGTAATTTTGATCAAATATTTCTTCGAATAATATTTGAATCATTACGTTTATATTGGGAATTTCTTACTTTTTCTCCAACACATGTTGCCTCATAAAATTTTCTATTTTAAACCGGATGATAAAATCAGTATTAGATATTAAAAATTTATGTATTTATAATTTTCGTGAAAATGTCAATCGATATATTAAGGTAATAAATTAGAACAGATATTTTCAATGCAATTCAGCCCCAGTCAACCAGTAAGATAGCGCGAACACATCGTAAGTCAACAATAATATAAAAATTCAAGTTGATCATCATTTTTTGAACAATAAAATAAAATGGATATATTTATCAACTGCTTCTTGTCTCAGATACGACATTTTGATTGATAGGTGGTGTATACGATTCATTGTGCTAGTCGAAATGAAGCTTTATATTGAAGTATAATTATTTTAAAGACAATTAATATTATTAACGGATACATTAATAATACCTACATAATATCTGAGATAAGAACTTTGAGGTATAGATGGATTGAATAAATAAGGGATAAATGTCATAATCAGAAATGAGATGTTATCAGTAACTTATAATTGCCTACCTTGAGTAACATCTGTTCCTGTCATTATTGAAGGGTTTTTGTTTGCTTAATATAATGATAAAAAGTTTTACACATTTTCTACAAGGTTGTATGAATCAAAAATTTACAAAAGTCGATCTGTTTATACGGTAGTATTAATACAATGACAGGTTATAGGAACTTCCACACCTGAAATCCCAAACAGTTAATCACTCATAACTGAAACGCATCAAGACAATTAAGTCCAAGTAAATCCAAATAACTGAACGATTGAATTTGGTTGGCTCATAAAGGACCTCCGTGTGAAATGTGCCCAGAAGCCTCTCTCAAAATCAAATTCAACCTTACGGTTGCAAAGTGTTACTGAATACAATTTCTCAAATTATAATTTTATAAAACCAAGGAAATAGAGTCTTACGAATGTCATTAAGCCTTGGCATTCGGTTCAAACCGTCATCTAAAACACTAAAGCTGTTGGAAACATAGAACACTAGAAGCAAACTAAAATCAAAAAAGTGTGAATTGCCTAGAGTTATTTGTTTGTCGGTCACAGTTTAAGGCATTTAGTCATTCGGTGGCGCTCACCGAATACATGACAATTGTTATGTATTGTTAAAATCATTGTTAGTTACACTGCATGGATCTCTGTCCGGATGTGCGTGTTATGTAGTCGTGTGTGTGACCACTCACACACATGCTAACATTAAACCCACACGACTACAAACAGTGTGTACATACACAACATAGTGGAGAGAAGTGGAAGGGATTTTTTGTCTACGCGGGTATCAGTAGTACTGAGATAATAAGGTCGTTTCTGTATTCTTTGGTTAGAAACTGGTCAAAAAAAGTGAGGAGTAATCGAAAGAGACAACATTCTTAACTGAATGTCTTTTTTTTAAGCACAAAAATTGTAAAAATAACCCTGAAGTAATATAAATAAAGTACCATTAAAGCAAAAGTTAAGGTTTAACAAAATATTTAAAAGTTAAGGTAATAAAATGTTGGCAGTTACCATATCCTATGTACTTATCTACATACAAACACAAAATAGAAAGAACAGTGGTGAAAACGACCAAAATCGAACCCAGAGAGATTCTTTTGAACGCTAGCAAAAACGAACATTTTCCTTTATTTTGAGATTTTATTTGTAGAAACCCCCATTGTGTGAAGACTCCGGGGCACCTGCCTCAACCCAAGTACCCTTATGTAAATCCAGCTCTGGGATAATGTAGATGCGGGTGTTAATGAGTTGCAACATTAACCATAACTTCTAAATTATCGAATTGGAGGCTTCCTCTTCTTTCTCATTTGTAAGTAATTTTACAATATTTTTGTGTATGTACATATATACAGTGATCCTTCTCAATAGTTACGCAGAATGAAACAATGGGAAGAGCTTTTCCAGGAAATGCTGTTCCCCCACCAAAGTCCGTATAAAATTTCTTTACGTCTAGATTCAGAATTTTTAGTGGAGTTCAATAATTTATGATTCTGTCAAAATTAAAAATTTTTCAGGTGCGTCAAAACAAGTAAGGGGGTCTAAAAATAATAATATAACTTAAAAATTTAAATTATTATTTATACATATTACATTGTAACAAAACTCTAGTGGTTTACGTTTAATATATGAATATACATACATAGATATTCATAATTAATATAATTATTCTGTGTGCGTATAATGTACCTGTAAACAGTATTGGACTTAGGTATATATAATCATTTAATGATATACCTACGTATCATTTTCATTACACTGATCTATTTATGTATGCAGTTAACAAGTTTAATTTATTGCATTTTATTATTTAAAATCTAATTAAAAAGTATTGAACATTATTAGAATTACCAAAAAACGCAACCCATCCAGAAATCATCCAGCAAGCATTTTTATCCAAGTTAGGAAACTTTCCTAACTCATACAAAATATATACTGATGCATCCAGAAATGATGACGGTGAAGCCGGATTAGCCTTATGTTTCGAAAATACAAATATCCGATACAGCCTACCAAAAGGCTCATCTGTATTCACAGGAGAAATATCAGCTATTTTAGAAGCATTAAAACTATGCCAATTCCATAACTATCCAGACATCCTAATAATTACTGATTCCCTCAGCTCCCTGAAATCAATATCACAAATATACCCAGATAACTCAATCGTACGACAAATTCAAGATATAATAACCCAAAGAACTGCATCAGGAATAATAACACAATTACTCTGGGTTCCATCTCACACTGGCATCAAAGGAAACGATGAAGCAGATAGTGGTGCTCGTCAAGCAATAACCAATCCAACCAGCATCATACCTGATATATATTTTCAAGACTTCATTAATCTGATCTCAAAAAAAATAAACAAAAAATGGCAAGAACAGTGGACAAGCAGCAATCACAAATTAAAACTAGTGAAACTGTCAATAACAAAATGGGAACTAAATAAAACACTATCCAGAAGGGAACACATAACACTCACACTTCGTTTGGGTCATACATTGATCACACACGCCCACATATTCAATAAGGAAGAACTACCACGCTGCAATATCTGCAATGTTCCAATCTCGGTGAAACACATCCTCATCGAATGCCCTCAACATGATCCGATCAGAAATAAAAATAAAATGTCCAACACGCTCCAGGATATACTGCACCCAGAACGAAATCAAATAATACAAACTATTCGTTTTCTTAAGGACATTGCCATTTACCATAGAATATAATTATGTACCTGTAAATATTTGAGTATTCTACTCTATGCTGCAATAATTATATTATGTATTTTATTTGTAATTTTAATGGGTGCCAATGACCATTGTAGTTGAGGCACCCTCAAATAAATTTAAATAAAAAAAAAATGTATTGACTATTGTGTAACATTTTTCTCTTACTGATTATCTCCTCATAAAATACTGCAAGACTGCGCTCGCTTCTCTAAATGTTTTTTCATAAAATCATAATTTTTGTTTTGTATAAACAAATCAATTTTTTTTATACCTGATTTATCTATAACTGTTTACAACTGAATACACTAATTGATACATATCAACGATACAGTGGAACAATATAAGTAGTGCTGATTAGTTAGTCGAATAATGATGTTACAAACTTAAGTTGTCTTACTATGTTTATTTTATTTAAGTAATTTTTCTTTCACTTAATATAAACAAAACAAACTTTTTGATTTTTAGCTCTTATGAAATAAATATTATAAAATTTATAATAGGTGGTAAAGTGCGGGTAACGCTCGAATCTCAAACTGGGGAAGCGGAACTATTGAGAGCGGAAATATTCAGAATGTGCACTGTAATATTAAAATATGTAGTCTACATAATACACACACCGGCATAATTAGCGGAACATGAAAAAAAATATAAAAATCTATTTATTAAACAAAGTTGGCGGTTTTTTTTTTATCTTTACTGAAAATAATATTGAAGTAACGAATCAATTGACTTTCCATAGAATTGTTTTTATTTATTATTGATGGAAATTAGCTTAGCTTAAATTATTCTTAGACGACATAAGATTCCGAAAATTTGCCATTTTATATGGTTACTTGTTTTTGCTACCGAAAATAAAAGTATATCGACTGGTGAACATGTAATTTTAAGTGAATAATTAAGTAAGATTAATATTTTCTTGAAATTAAATAGTTTGTTTGATTTGTACAGATATTTTGTATGTTCCGCTAATTATGCCGGTATGTGTATTTGTATTAAATAAATATTTAATAGATAATAAAATCTAATATATGATATATTAATTTATTTGTTTAATATTAAATGTTTATTGTTTAGTTATTATTCGTTTGCTAGTATTAATTTGCTGTTATTTTTATAATTATTTTCTGCGCAAACAATTTTATTTACTCAATATATATATATATATATATATATATATATATATATATATATATATATATATATATATATATATATTTATTTATTTATTTATTTATAGTATATATTTATTTTTATTAATTATTTTTATGCCACTGGCTACAGCCTACACATCGAATCACTCCTATTCGGAACTAGAAGTACATTGTGGCTTTACGCAGAAGTTGCTGTTGTGTTATTGCTTAACTGTTTGAAACCGACAACTTTGTTAAACATTGTTTTCATGTTCCTTTTTTATATTTCGTCAAAAAATTTACAACTTGTACATCTAAACCTTCCATGAATCACTCTATCTGGAACAAAATCCATTCAGCACTAACAGAGAAAATTCGTCTCAAACGGACAGACAGATACGGTGAGCAAATATGAATTCATATCATACTTATCTGTACGAATTATGATGTTAAGCCTCTACGCTTGAAACATTTGATACAGTAGCAGCGGTAGCATCTATTTATACAGAGGCTTTAGAACGTTAACAAAACACAAACAAAATTTATGAGCAAAATAATAAATCAAATATTTGTATAAATATTTTACATGAGTTTATTTTTGTTTTAGATGAAATAATATTCGTAGCTAATAATAATTTATGATAACTTTCAATGTTGCAAAATTAACGATATATTACGTATTTCTTTTTCTGTGAATTTTAAAATGAACCACAATGCACTAGCTATAAATAATTATATTGTCAAGTAAATGTCACCAGGGGCGCTCATATAATAATTTGTAGGATGTGGGGGCGAAAATTGTTGTAAGTAGTATCTTTAATATTCAATTGGCTATATTTGTAAGTAATGTTTGTAATGACTAAAAACGTTTCTAGTCTACGTAAAAAAAAAAAAAAAAAAAAAAAAAAAAAAAAAAAAAACTTGACTCATTATATTTATATATTTTATCGTTTCCCTAACAGCTAACAGCTAGGAGGGGGAGGAGGCCTCTTGCTCCTGTATATATATATATACAGGAGCAAGAGGCAGTTCATTACATATCACTGATTATGTAATGAAAAAAAAACTAAGAATCCTACGGGAAAACCATGCGCTGCGGTTATAGAGGACTGTTATTGTGATCAAACAACAAAAAACTAACTTAATAGAAGTTACCATTTCGAAGTAATGTGTACCTAAAATATGCCTTTTTTGTCAGGAAAACCGAGACGGCCGAGCTCCCCTTAAGTCTTTTTTTGTTTTCCTTTCTAGTGTTCCGGATCAAAATAGATAAATCGGAACACTTATGAGATCACTTCGGTGTCCGTCGGTCTGTCGCAGGCCATATTTTCTGAAATCATTCGACACGAAAATTTGAAATTTGTATCCCGTATCCCGTATAGCACCCCGTAGACACTAAAACCGCAGGAATTTTTTCGGAATTAACAGTCGCGTCACCCCTCAAAAGGACAAGAGTTATTTATAAGAAAATAACTCTTATCTTTTTGAGGGGTGACACGACTGTTAATTCCGAAAAAATTCCTGCGGTTTTAGTGTCTACGGCGTGCTATGAGTCACCCCTCAAAATATTAACATTTATTTCTCTGACACCCTGTATATATATATATATATATATATATATATATATATATATATATATATATATATATATATATATATATATATACCCCCTTAGTAACGTTTTGAGCGATCCTTTTATGGTGATAAGATTGGAAGATACTAATTTTTAGACCTAAAAAAAAGCATTTCCTTTCACACCATACGCGATACCTTGAAAAAAATTTTTTTCGGCTTTTCAATTTAGACCCTAAAATTAGACCCCAGAATAAAAAGTAAACTCCGCGTTTATAATTAGATCAACAGACTCCATCTTTTCGCTAAATTTGAAATTTTTACGTCAAATAATTTCAGAGAGAATTTGTCACGATGTCCGTTGGTAGTCCGTTTCGTCGGTTTTAAAGTAACTGTTAAATTTGTCACGATGTGTTTATAGTCCCAATTCCCTATGGCCTTGTGTCTACCCGGTATTGTTGCAGTGGACGATAAAAAATGTGCTGATAGAATAATATACACATAATTTTATACATACTAAATTTGATCGTTACACAAAAAATATTTTACAAGAACCGAATTTAACGAACAATGATATTAATTATTCATACGAATTTGATGAAGATCAAATTATAATTATCAAAAAAAGATACCACTCTCGCAGCACCCTGCATAACATTGCGAATTTCCGGTTACAAAAATTACTTTATTTTGAAGTTTAATATTTCGTAAATGGCGGCTAAAAATTAAATACTCCTGTCATAGCATATAACATAGCGAATCTATAATAATAAAAATTATTTTTTTCTCGAAAACTAGCATACATAAGATAATGGTTCGAAACGTATCTTACGTGATTTCGTTCGCTCTTTACCGCGATGTAAAAAAAAATAAATTTTGACAAAATTTTGAATTTCAGCAGAAAAAATTCATTATATAAAATTTATTCATGGTTGAATAAATTTTAAATAATGGCTGAAAAACTTGTCTAAGAGTTTGGTACTTTAAAGGTTTTCACCAAATTTCATAATAACTGAATATTTCGTTCGAAAGTTATCGTGTGGACAAATACATGCATATGTGGAGAAATTTTTTTTTACTTTCCAGATTACGTCCTGAAATTAACCCCCAAAATCGGAATTCAACTTTATATCTAAAACTGGGTCACCCCACTCTATCTTTTTGCTAAATTTCAAATTTTCGTGTCGAATGATTTCAGAAAATATGGCCTGCGATAGACGGACGGACACCGAAGTGATCTCATAAGTGTTCCGATTTATCTATTTTGATCCGGAACACTAGAAAGGAAAACAAAAAAAGACTTAAGGGGAGCTCGGCCGTCAGTAACAGTCCTCTATAACCGCAGCACATGGTTTTCCCGTAGGATTCTTAGTTTTTTTTTTTTTTCATTACATAATGAGTGAAGCGTAAAAAATCTCGAAAAAAAACTTTTTAAAATAATTTATAAAAAAAAGTTTACCATTTTTCATACTTTTTTCCGCTGGGATTGTTGTGCTAGTAGTCTATTGTTACCATAAAAAAATTGATACGCATAGTATCAATAGTTCGGAAGAAATATGTACCCGAGTATCAAAAAATGCTACTTTTGAGGAGAAGCATTTTTCTAAAAAGCTTGAGTCATCAGCTGCCAACTTCTATTTCCCTTCTACTTCTACGTAAAAATCAATTTTCTAAGGTTTCCTGCTTCAGAATTGTAGAGGAGTTTTATTGTGAAAATACTAATTTTATTAACTGTGAAAATACTAGTTTTATTGTGATAAAGAAAAAAAATGTAATAGGAGTTACTGTCTTTATCTCATTAAAATTAGTACGGTCAGAAGAACATTGAGCGTTCAGCGAGAAAAGCTCTATTTTCTAACCTTCAATATGCTTTTTAGATGACTTCCGGTGGTCGGATTCACATTCATTTTTGTTTGACCGAAATTCGGTCTAGCTCCCCTTAAGACATATAGAACCGCACCATATTGTTTCCTCTCCATTTTCCATAAAATTTACCGTGGACGCCAATTAAAAAAAAATTTCGTCCAACACTTAACGACTTTTCGTGGAATAGCAGTGTTCCGCGCAGTTCTGCGGATCCCAATTTGAGAATCACTATTCTAAACTATTAATACCCATAAAAGTGGTATTATATATCACAGTATATCGTAACATACACTGTACTTTGAACATTCAAATTCAAAATTTAAAACAAATTTCTATCACAGTCCTAGATTCAAATCCCACCATCACAGTGGTTATAATAAATGAATTTTCCATCTGGAAATTCATTAAAAAATTAAAAAAAAAAAATACTCACAAATTAAATTACTTTAATTTTTTTTCTTTTGCTAATTAAATTATAATTTTAACATCAGTGTCAAAAACATATTTTTTATGCAAAAACAGAAAGTTTTAAAAATGTAAAATGTTTGTACTATTTCATTTCCCTGATCTTCAAAGAATGTTTTATTTATTTAAAATGTATTCTGGGTTATTTTTTTAACTTTCCATGTAAAACTTTTCAGAACAAGTATGACACAGCGGAAATGAATATACGCGTCCCTTTCACGCTATGGTGAAAAAAATATTATGTAATAGAAAATGATAATAAAAAACGGATTACGGGATGTGGACTACAGTTCTTTAAGGAATCTAATATACTGATGTTAATCCGGAATTATGAAGGGAAACTGTAGAAAACTTACGAGAAGAACTGGCCGTAGGAATCGAAACCTCGACTTACCAGTTGATGTTTATATGTAAATTGGAATTACATGATTTTAAAAATTTAACTTCCAATTTTAAATTAAATTCTCCAAGTTCCTTTGCATAATTTGCCACCATGAAGCTTTTGTTAAAATTTTCATTTTTTCTCTTCATTTCCCTAAAATTTTAATACCTACAATTTTTCTTCATTTTGATATTTCAACAAACATTTTTTTAAAAAGTGCGAATAAAAATAAAGAATTATCATTCTCATTTTGAAAAAGTAAGTAAAATAATTCCAGTAATAAACTGTTCGTTAGAACGAGAATGAAAGTGGATTTTAATTCTCACTAAAATCAACAAAATTAGCAACGTCAATTATTTCAAACAATTAATTTTTACAACAAATTCACAATTTTGTTAAATAAAAATATCTCAAATCTAAACGGGCTATTTAAAATATCATTTACTTAAAATTATAGCTCAGTGTATTTGGAGACATTTTTAATTATCTACTAATGTTACCAATTTAAAATAAAAATGAATGAATAAAATCTTTTTTTCTGTTTATGTAAACCTAACTACATGATGTTTAGTATGTAATAATTTCAAACTAAAAACTTTTCCTAGTCGGCAATCCTAGTTAGGTATATCAACTTTAATACATTGTAAGGACTTACGAATAATAACAAGGCAAAATTAAAGGAAGAACAAATATAGTATAGTAGCGTTCAGTAACGTCAAATTTGTCCAGTAGGAGAGTGAAATTTCTAGAAAAGTTATATCGTCACTGTATTTCACTCCATCTAAATAATGCTAACGATTTAAAAATTATAAATTTTGTTTAATACAGCCGACTCTCGTTAATTCGAAACTCGAGGAACTCTTAAAATGTTACAAATTATCAAGTGTTTAAAATATCAAATGGTTCGACAATAACAAAAACAAAGGCTCGTATACGATGATATGTACAAGTTTGAACTTGTCTCAAAATGTACTTACAATCTTTCTGTCTCTTTCTCTCTGCAACTTTGAATTGTCGAATGTTTGACTCCGATGAGTTCGAATTAACGAGTCGTTTTGTTACGTAGCAATGATTCTTTCGTTCGAATTAACAAGTGCATAAAAATGTATTGATTTAGTTCGAAATATAAAGAGATTTTGTAGGGAACTTGTGATAACTTTGAATTATAGAGAGGTTCGAATTATTGCAGATTTGAATTAACGAGAGTCGACTGTATTTGGAATTATATTCGTGTTGGTTCATACATTGAAACAAAAACATATTCATGTGTATATCTACGCACACAGAGTGAATAACACAGTGATTCTCAGGTGGGTTACATAAACAATTGACTACAGATCATATACTATTTTTCTTTACATTTTCTGGATATATCGATACACATTTGGAAAGTTTTTTAAAAGTTTAAAGTAGATATACAAAAGGGGGTCGCCCACCAAAAATCTCGCGACACTTCATGTTGCCTCGTCGAGAGGAAAAATGATACCATAACATGTGACAGTAAAAAATTCAAGTAGGTTGTATTCGAGGTAACTATATACATTTTAAATATAAATAGTGTTTGTGTACACACTACATTATATAAAATTATTATTTAAAAAAAACAATATATATATATATATATATATATATATATATATATATATATATATATATATATATATATATATATATATAACAATAATCATTTGAGAATAATTTAATTAACTTTTTGCACTCAAGCAAAAATAAACGTGTTTCTCGGCTAGCTGGTAAGACATGTGACACATGACATGACGCATGATTTTTATTCCTATTTTTTCAAAAAAACTTGCAACCTTTTTTCTCAAAGCTCGAATTAAATGTTTTAAATGCTCTTTTTGTTAGACTTGTTACTTTCAAAAGTTGGTTAAACGCTATTTATTGTCTACAGACCCATATTTTAATGTTTAAATGTAAAATATGGTTGAGCTAATGGCCAAACCACCTTGTCATGCCAGACATGTCTTATAATTCATTCATTATTTATTTGTGGTTTATAAAACATTGCAAAATCGTGCTTGGAACAAAACTCTGTGACAAAGATGACAGAACTCTCGCTGAGATGTTGAAGAACGAGATTATTTTTGAGTTCAAAATCAATTGAGCTTTAAGATGAAAGAAATTTATTAAGTTAATTTATTATTTTGATAAATATATTTCGTATAAAATACATTTTTTTATATAAAGGACAAATCTAAAAAAAAACTTACATTGGCAAAAACGAAAAAAAGTAAAAATGGAAAGAAAATTCCTAACATTTAAAAATTATTTTGATAATCAATTGTAAAAAGTACAATCAACTCGTGAAATTAGAAACAAAAAATACGAAGCAGATAACAAAAAAATTTTTTTTTGGATGGAAATGGAACTAATGTATAACAGATTTAATTTTGTTAATGATACTGGGGATATTAGCTGTTAGTTTAATTGAACGGCATAGCTAAATGTAATCCATTAAGATTCAACATTAATACGAATAAACACACCATTTTACGAATACTTATAGATACTGCCTAAATAAGAATTAATTTGAAATTTTATAAACGAGAATCTCGTTCACAAATTGTTAATTTTAATTCAGTCCTGTAATGATGATTCACAAATATCTTATTTCAAACGAAATTGAAATTTTACAAAGCACTTTCCGGTATGTACTCGTAAGACTGAAAGAACAAGAGATAAAAATTTAAAATTTCATAAATGGTAATGATCAGAAGGAAAAGGTGGTAATTAAGATTCGCTAATAATTAATATTATTAAATTTTCATCAATGGTTGTTTACTAAGTATATACTGGAAAAGTAAATAAATCGTAAATAACTGTCACTTAATAATAATTATAGAATTGAAATTAATTGCGTATACCTATACAGCTTTTCAAAATATATGCGATACATATCAACAAATCTATCTTTTTAATTACCTTCATGAAGCTTTTAATATTCACCAAGTGCGTACCAGACACGCACTAACTCAGGATTCCCTAATATAGGGACAAAATATAGGCTTAAGTACATTTTGGGCCGTTTATAAAAATAGATAAATATATTTTACAAGTAAAAATCACATAGTGGCAGAGCCGTGGAAAGAAATGGCGGGCCCCGGAAATAAAACGCTTTTTGAAAAATTTCCTCCCAAAAAAATAAGTGGTGAGCAAAAAAAGACTGTTAACTTTTTTCCCAGGTTCGCGACCAACAGCTACGGGCCCCCTCTACAAGTCCGAGCCCGGGATCTGCAACCTCGGCTACCCCACCCTCTCATCGGACCTGCGTAGTGATTGCAAAAATATCAGACTGGAGCGGTTGGGACTTGAACCCACGATTCTTGACAACTAGTCAAGTAGTCTCCGTATTTTCCAGGTATAATCTACCCTATTATTTGCTCCCTTATATCTTTTGAATAGCATACATATTTCGGAAAAACGTAAAAACCCGTATTTCTTAAATTTTTGTGTTCTTTTTGTTTATGATGGTGAAAATTTGATACATTGAACCACTTTGGCTGTACAAGAAAATTTTAGTCCGTACCCAATTACTAAAATCTAGAGAAACCAAAATATATCAAAATAAATTTTAAAATTTACCAATAATTAAAATCACATTTAGTACGTTTAATATGAATTTCACTAATTATAAATAGTATTATTTCAAAGCCACAAAGACAACCTACTGATATAAATTATATTATAGTAAGAAGACATTATTAAATAAATCATCCTTAAAAATGCAAAAAAATAATATTTTGGATAGTTCAACAGGATTATTGAAAAGAGGATTCCGAGACAAACTTTGACTTCTTATGGATTCTGGTTCTAGCCTGACGACTGTTAATCTTGAACTCGGTTTGAAAATAATTTATTTTTTTTTTTTGTAGTTGGTTTCGCACGTTCGTCTGTAGCCAAGACTCCTTCAATAACGTCCTATCTATAGAATATATTTATGCTACTTCGAATGAATTACTAGAAGTTTTCACTTTGATCGTGGGGAATTAAGCAATCTTACAATTTTTTTTTTTTTTTTTAAATATTAAAATTTATTATTAGACTAAAGGTATGTGAGTTAGAAAACCATTATATCAGATAGGTTACGTCACTTGAAAGAATACTAACATATTATATTTTAAGTTTGGTAATTTTTTTGGTTTAAAATTTTATATGTATATCAGCCCAATTTCCTTTTTGTTATATACATATGTATGTATGTATGTAATCATTTTATATCAAATTAAGGGGAGCTCGACCGTCTCGGTTTTGCTGACAAAAAAGGCATATTTTAGGTACACATTACTTCGGAATGGTAACTCCTATTAACTTAATTTTTTGTTTGTTTGATCACAATAACAGTCCTCTATAATCGCAGCGCATGGTTTTCCAGTAGGATTCTTATTTTTTTTTTTCATTACATAATGAGTGAAGCGTAAAAAATCTCGAAAAAAACATTTTAAAATAATTTATAAAAAAAAAGTTTACCATTTTTCATACTTTTTTTTCCGCTGGGCTTGTTGGGCTAGTAGTCTAGTATTACTATAAAAAAATTGATACGCATAGCATCAATAGTTCAGAAGAAATATGTACCCGAGTATCAAAAAATGCTACTTTTCAGGAGAAACATTTTTCTAAAAAGCTTGAGTCATCACCTTCCAACTTCTATTTCTCTTCTACTTCTATGTAAAAATCAATTTTCTAAGGTCTCTGCTTCAGAATTGTAAAGGAGTTTTATTGTGATAAAGAAAAATAATGTAATAGGAGTTACTGTCTATATCTCATTAAAATTAGTACGGTCACAAGAACATTGAGCGTTCAGCGAGAAAAGCTCTATTTTCTAACCTTCAATATGCTTTTTAGATGACTTCTGGTGGTCGGATTCACATGGAACCAAGACCGTTCTGTTCTGGATAATATCTACATTAAAAATAAAAAATTAAAAAAATTCATTTTTTTTTACCGAAATTCGGTCTAGCTCCCCTTAAAAGACGTAAGAGGTTAGTTCATAAACAGAACAACTTTGTACTAAAACAAGCTAATTAGCAAGATGAACAAAGGTTAACAAAGTCTCAAATTTCACTGTATATTGTGGTCAGTAAAATTTACCAAAGAAATATTTTCAAACTTGAAAACAGGAAAGTAAATATTACGTAACAAATAAACATATAAACTTTGAAACATTGAGACACTATTTTGAGACAAAGTTAACACAGTTATGTGTATGATTATTATCGGTTATCTGCACAAAATTACGTGTTTCCGGTAGAATAAAATAATTTGGTTCGACATCTTTGTAGCAAACTTTGATCATTCTCCTTTTGGTTGAATCAAAATAACGTTGTTATTAAATTGTAAAATATTTTCCTGAATATAAATTAGAGCTACTGGAACTACGTTTAAAACTTTTTTTTTCGTCGTTTACAAAAGTTATAAGCTTTAAAATTTTGTTGAAAATTAAAAATTAATTCACTAAATTTAATTTAAAAATAAAAAATAAAAAAATATGTAATTAAATTATTGATATTTTTAATTCCCTATTTCAAAATTTAATTCGTTTAAAATTTTGGTTGTTGTTATAAAACATTAAATTTTTAACCATCTGAGAACAGCGCCATATGTTAAGTTTTAAGTGTTCATTTAATTCTAAATAGCAGAATTGTAAATAAGAAATTTTGAAAATATTTTCTTTATCACCTTTCACGAATAGTGCCACCTTTCACGAATAAATAATTTTAAGAAAAGAAATTCCATCATTTTGTTGACAAAATAGAAAAATTCATACCCTAAGGTTAAATAATTTTAAGAAAAGAAATTACATTATTTTGTTGACAAAATAGAAAAATTCATACCCTAAGGCTTCATTTAAAAAAAAAAAAATGAATAAATAAATAATTCAGCCAATCATTCTGATTCAAGTCACTTCCATAGAATTTAGTTTGATGATGTCATTAAGTTCACCAGAATTATTTTTCAGTGCCTTAAAACCCTTATGAAGATAAAACTAGAAATATACTACGTTTTGGAAGTCGTTCTTTTCATTTTTGGATAAAATCTACCTTTGAAGTTATGTTCTTAAAAATCAAATAAACTTATTTAACAACGTTTTAACTTGCTAATAACCAAACTGCAAATGAGCTCTATGTTAAAACCAGTTTATACTTTTTTATTTTATTGTAATATTTACAAAATTAATTGCAAAAAGATTGTTTTTATTCAAACCCACCTTAATTTCATATTCATATTTCATACCGCAACTATGTTAAGGAATTTTCATTTTGGAAATTCAGCTATTACAGTGAATGTCATGGTAAGACTTGAGCCCAGGACTATAACCGTTTGTTTTGAGGTCACTAGAATCCGAAAATGATATTCACTAAAATTTTAAAAACATGCTTAAAAGATAAATAGATCTTTTAAGCATGCGTAATGAATTTTTTTTATTGGATTTTAAATGAACAAATTTTTGAGAGTGATGTCATTATGCTTAAATAATATTAAATATTATATAATAATTAATAATATAAATCGAATTGAATTTGAAAGAATTTTCACTGGTAGAGAGTTCAGATATTTTAGATAAACATAGGCTATGTTATTTGAAATTCAGCAGAATCCTGACGACCCAAATGTGCAAAAAATTAATTACTTAACCGATTTTGAAATATTTTTGATCGTAAATCTTTTGAAATTCCCTATGACATGCAGGATGCTGTGACAGGAGTATTTTCATTTATATTGTGTTGTTTTTATTTATAGAAAACTAATATTTTCAAATGCACACTCAAATATACCTATCCTCGTTTAAATTGTAACAAACGTTTAATAACATTATTTATTATAGTATATTGACGCATATATACACCCTTGATTTTTGCGTGTACCATTATAAACTTTGTCAAAATTACAAAAATAAATGATGCCACATAAATCACATAGATTGGAATAAAACTTTTCGGGTTACCTACATGGCCCGATAGATCAAATTCAATATTTTTTACATTGATTTATTATAGTAAAATAAGTTCATACACCCAAAATTGATAAATCGTAGTGTACTTTATCAAAAAAAAAAAAAAAAAATCACCAAGTGCAAGTTGGACACATAGATCACATAGATTGAAATAAAACTTTTCGGTATACCTACATGGCCCAATAGACCAAATTCAATGTTTTTTACATTGATTTATTATAGTAAAATTAGTTTGTACACCCAAAATTGATAAATCGTAGTGTACTTTATCAAAAAAAAGTCGCCAAGTGCAAGTTGGACATGCATTACGTCAGGGTTCCTCAATGGCTAGACGAGTTTTTTACAACTTTCGCAATAAAACATAGCTGATTTATAACAGTAAGTACATTTTTACCATTTTTCTAAAAATGGATAAATATATTCGACAAGAACCTCAGTTTAACTCGTTCATAACTGCAATGATTGCTAGGAAGATTATTTAAAATAAAGTTAAGGTTCTTTTAACTATTTTTTTTTATTCCTCATTTGGGAAACACTGAACTTCGAAGCTTATAATTTTTCTTACTATAATAATTATAGTAGGGAAAATCCTACTAAACTTCTTCAGTAATTTTATCCACCAAATTTCTACACCAAAAATAGTAAAGTCACAACAACTCTATACCAAAAGTGGTAAGGTTACAGCGCAGTGGCGGCTCGTGAGCTTTAAGACTGGGTATGCGCTTTCAAAAAGGTAAATCACACTTAATGTGTAAAGAGGTACTAAAATAGCAGGCGGGTCACGTGTCCCGGGCGGCAGGTTTTGAGGGGCGCCAAAATTAGGTATGTGAGGTTTTTTTCTTCTTTTGCTCGTCACTTGCTTTTTGGGAGGAAAAAAGGAAATACTTTTTCTACAGAGGCGCCATTTTTTGATCTTGCCCCGGGCGCCACTTAGGCTAAGTCCGGGCCTGAATAACATACAAGAGAAAAGCTTTTTTGGTATCAAACAACCACCTAATTTTAGAATATTTATCAAAAGAAGTTTGGAAAATGATGTGCAAACGCTTTTTTGTAACAAACTGAGTTGTAGAAAATATAAGATTCAGGAAAAATATAAAAATATGGAATAACTTTTCTTTCACAGTCAAAGTAAAACACCAGCAATATTTTTATGAGGCTAAATAAACACGATTTAAATTACCTTCAATAGTCTAAAGAAAAATTATTTTCGTCAATATTCCTTAAAAAAAGTTGTGTTAATTACTTTATGTTGTGTTAATAACGCAACCGTTGTTTTTTAGTCATTTAAAAAAAAGACAGTAGGTAATAAAATCTTAATAATCAAATCACAGTTGACAGCAACGATAAATTTATAAGTATAGGAAGCATGCTAAAAAATCTAAAAGCTGAGGTGATTAGAGCACAAGTTAAGATTTGGTTAGTTCGGCTGTTATCGAATATACGATAAGCGCCGAGCCTGGTGCCTACGATGGAAAAGAACTATACGGTATTATAAGCCACTAATACAGCTGCACATATACATATACATATGTAGATTCAGTATAGCCATTACATCGACTGTTATCGAATATACGATATGCGCCGATCCTGGTGCCTACCATGCCAAAGAACTACCAGTATTATAAACCACTAATACAACTGCACAGATACATAATATACATATGCAGATTCAGTACACACGGATATGCTCAGATGATGATCGCATAGCTGAGTAGGTACATATGCGTATGTACGTCCTATACACAGCTACATAGACTGGCTACAGGGTCTATTGTTGATCGTGTCTATATGTAACACGTACTGTGGACCATATTTATGCATTTTAGGTATATCATAATTAGGTATGTATAATTGGTATAATATATGCATTCTAATGTGCAATATATATGCAATAATGTAAGGTAAATCTTATGGAAATTGTATATTTAAATTATTTTGTAAACAATGTTATTTTCGTTATAAATTTATTTCAGTTTTTAAGAAACAGCTAGGGTAAGCGGCACCTACCCCGCATACCTGGAATAACCGCCACTGTTACAGCGGTTTTATATCAACAGTAGTAAAATTACAATGATTATATACCAAAAGTAGTAAAGTCCAAGCAAAGTAAATTTTTACGTGCCAAAATTAGTACTTGGATGCGCGCACTTATTGCATATGTTAGTGCAAGTCTTTAAGAAAATTTTGAGACCGTACACGTGCCTGCAGGTGATTCAGAACCTGTTTAAATCAAATTCTCCGAAAACATCATTTTTACGAAAAAATTGATTCTTGGAAAAACTACCCGATATTTGGCAATTTTTAAAAAATGCTCCTATTCTACTTTCTACTAAGATCTACACTTTCGTCAGATTTCATAAAAAATATTTTTTCCACTTTAAAATATGAGCAATTGAAAAAATCGCGATTTTCGGCGGTTTTTTTGCAATTACTAATTTGTTTATGCACTAATTTGTATTAAATTGGCCTCATTCTGTTGATATTAAACAGTTCTACAACTTTTGCATGAAACTTTTTGTTATGTTAAATTTAGTGTTCTTTAAAACCACTGTTTTTGGCCTTCTTTGGCCGCCATTTTGGGGAATCTCTCCAATGATTAAGCTGTTTAAAAATAATTCATCGAATTCTACGGAATCTTTCCTATCTTTTCCATATTTTCATTTCCAGGAATCTTTCCTATCTTTTCCATATTTTAATTTTGGCGAAAAACAAGGTTTTAATCGGTAATTTGCTTGGACTAGTAGTTCTATACCAAAAATAGTAACGTTTCAGCGGTTCTATACCACAAATTTTACGTAAACGAAATAAAAATCAGGTATGAATATATATGTTTTTTCATTACAAATTGTAATTTTATGGTATAAAAGATGAGAACTACCGTACATCGTTCAAAGAGTGTATTGTCAGTAGGGTTGCCAACTGTCCCGATTTAATCGGGATGTCCCGATTTTAGGCCTAGATGTCCCGCGTCCCGACAACAGTAGTGGCGGGATGCTAATTTTCCCGGTTTTTAATTATAGGAAATTATATAATTATATTTTACATATAGGAAATTTGTTTTGAGACTTCGCAAGTTAATATTGCACCGGGCCTCGCTTTTGTTTGAACTAGCTTTGTACGTATCTTAGCGGTGATGTGTCTTCGGAACTCTAATAAAACAAAATAGTATAATATGTAAATATTGAAATAAAATAAAAATTTTATATCAAAATCGTATCCACGGATCCATAACATTCTCGAAACAAATAAAATTCGAGAAATTTATTTATTACAAAAATACATGGCGAAAACTTGTAACATGTCATCGCATAACGCATAACCACAACTTTATATTGTATTTTACCTTTTTTTCCATCTACAAAATTTGTTTTTAATGTAGCGCCATTATTGATTTGCTGTTATCTTCCCGACTCGATTCACCAAATTTTTATTACTTCCCTTAGAGGTATATAGCGAAACAAATGTATTATAAGTAGATATATACTTTTAATGTTCCATATTAAAATTGTCAAAACGGAATACTTGTCCGCTGGTCCCAGGTGATTTTCTCTAAAATTGTTTAACGTGAAAATTTGAAATGTAGGATATAGGTAGAGTTTACTGGCCAAATTATAGACGTGAAGTTGAATTTTAATTCTAGAAGTAACCTGAAAGCTGAAAAAAATTGGTTCTTTCCTTTTTTGGGAGGAGATGGAGAAATCTCTTAAAAATGGCTGTCTCCAAGCAGTCTCCGATTTTCTTATGGTAAACACAAATAGGCTAACATAAAGATACGATCGTTTTGAAATCGAGAATTACATTTTGTTTCCAGAATAAAAATTATCCGTCAGAATAAATATTTTGTATACCCCCATTTGCTACTATATCAAATCCTTAATAAGAACTGAAGTACGGAACACTTTTTTTTAGTATTATTGCGAAAGTATGTACATTACTCAAACAAAAAATAAATCTTAGGTTTTTAAGGAAAGGCACACACTTCTAAATACTTAAATTTGAATTGAATTTCCATTATATTAGGTCTCAGACAATAAATTCGCTGATATATTTATATGAACAATTTGTTCCTGTATAAGGTATTAGGTTGTTGCAAACAAAATGTCGGAGATGATTACTGGATGAGTCGAATTTTCTATATGCCAGTATGTTACATTATACTGTATTTTTTTCGGCGATAGACATAAATAGCGATGATGAATTGGTTTTTTCTAAAACTTTCGTTAAAAGAGTATTACGAATGCCATGAAGCCATAAGGCATTTTTAAATAAAGATGCTTCATGGCATTTTTGATACTCTTTTAACTGGCTTTATAAAACTATTTTAAATAAATTGTATTGTCAAACGGAGGTATTACTTTGAAACGTTACCAACAGGAGACAGCACGGGCATAAATAAAACCGCTTGCAAACCGGTCTACCATACGAATTAGGGCTATTGCTCAAAATACCAGACTGTACATTAAAAAGTATGATGACAGACATGCCAAAATGATTAGAGTTCTGATGTTTTGTAAACACAAGACTTATTTTGCAACAATCTAATAACATTTTTTTTTATTTTTCTAATAACAATTTTTATTATGTTACAAAGTTTGTCTCAACATTTTCCGATCTTAATACGCTATTAGGATTTATGATTCAAAATTAATTTCCCGACACTTCCACCGTTACATTTTCAAAAAATTTTCTTTCTACTAGACGTAACCCACCCAAGTATGGGAAAAATTTACAAATATAAAATACGGAATAACTTGACAGAAAACTAAGGAGCGACACTATACTTGTACTCCAGTGTGACAAAAATTTCAACTGCAGTGGAGCATCGATTATCCGAACCTAGGTTAACTGAACTCATTCCAGAAGGCGACATTCAAATTTGTATAAGCGCTGTTAGTGTAGCTTCGCTTTTCTCCTCCATGCTTTTGATTCTTTTTTATTTTATTCTTTGTTTCCTATATTTATGTGTGCCTTTGCGTACTGTAATTTATTTGTTGTTCTTGTGTAATCCAAATATTTTATTTTTCGAAAATGATTGGTTATCCGAAATATCATTTATCCAAAGATGGCCGATCATTTATTAATTCGTATATAATCACTATTAAAAGAAAATACCCATAAAAATTTTACCATCGATTTTTATTTTATACTGTTGACAAAAAATCATTTCCTGAAATTTTCTTCAAAATAAAATTCCAATTTGATTCATACTCAATAAGACTTTTACGAATTTCAAGAAAAAATAAATTGTACCCCATTCTTCATTCATTCGACATTGAAAAAAGGTAACCAGTATGTATCCGTACCTGTCTGACATTTTTATGAATTTTTATGTTAGCAGACAGCATTAGGTAATCAGAAATTTAATTTTATAACAAACATTTTTAGTTGAAACAAATTAATATGGAGAAAAACAAAAAATAGATGTCTACCAAAATGGTCTTTTAACTCGAATAATTATTTTCGACGCGACAACCTTCGCACAAAAGTTCGCGTAAAATTAAAAAAAAAAAACAACCGCAGACCAAATATTATATTCAAGCAATTAAAATTTTAATATTTAATTAAAGTACCTACTGTATTTCATACACATATAAAAAATATTTTCATTACTTGTTAGGAGAGATAGGCCCGATTTACATTAACGCTCCGCTATCGGTACGACATCACTACGCTCCCGATTCGATAAAATATTCTTACACAATAAACAATGAGTGTATTCATATCGTCGTTCTGATATCGATCCGATATCAGTCACGGTTCGCTCCCGGTCCAATGCCACTCCAACATCTATACAACTCAGGTAACATTTTATCGGAGCGATATCAGACTTGTTATGAAAAGATATTTGTATCGAACTGAGACCGAACTGGGAGCGTACGCAGAGCGGCATTATAATGTGAATAGAAAACGAATAGGTACCAGCATGATATCAGCATTGTAATGTCAACACAACAAGATTATATCGGAGCGAGAGTGGAGCAGGAGCGTACCGAGAGCGGAGCGTTAATGTAAATCGGGCTTTATTGTGACAAAAATATCTACATATTTGAGATTATAAACAAACTAGAACAAGAATATTACACGAGCCATTGAAAATGATAAATACTTTTCCATTTATAATGAAGTAGCTTTTGAAAAGCTTTTTTTACAATTACAACTCTTTGATATATTACGTCGCTTGTTATAATCTACAGAGAACACTATTCTACCTAATGAGCCACATGTATTATAATCACTGTAAAATTAATCATACAGCCTTGATTAAAGTTTAAATTTATCACTTTTCAAATAGAACCAAAAAAGTTTCTGTATTTTTAAAAGTGAGCACAAGTTGAAAGAGGATTATGTGTATTTTGTACATATGAAAAATTTTCACAATAAAATATCATAAACATTTGATTTTTTCCACAAGTAATTTCAGTTTGAATTAGAAGGACAAAAATTAAAATTTTAATTTCAAAAACAAAAATCGGCAAGCACGTGTTAGACATGCATTAAATCAAGGTTCCTCAGTAGCGCCAAAATATACATTTACACGTTTGTTTTAATAATTTCTTCTATTAAGGTAATCCTGAACTAAGAATTGATATCAAAACTATAAAAGTGATATTGTTATTTTTTATCCGACAAAAACAGATATTTGGAAATATCTGTAAAAAAATGGCCCAAGAATATTATGTATTTGTATTTAAATAAAAAATAAAGCTTTGAAAAAATAATTGAAATCCATTGCTATTCCAAGAACAGACATAATTATAATAACTCAGCTAACGTACAGATAGTACTTAAAAAAAGAATCTAAAAAAAATTAATACTAATTTCCGAAATAAAAACTTTTGTTGTACTTGGCTCAAGATTTTTTTTGTTTCGTTTTGTTTATTAATATCAAAAAAAATCTTGAGCCAAGTACAACAAAAGTTTTTATTTCGGAAATTAGTATTAATTTTTTTTTAGATTCTTTTTTTAAGTACTATCTGTACGTTAGCTGAGTTATTATAATTATGTCTGTTCTTGGAATAGCAATGGATTTCAATTATTTTTTCAAAGCTTTATTTTTTTTTTTTAAATACAAATACATAATATTCTTGGGCCATTTTTTTACAGATATTTTCAAATATCTGTTTTTGTCGGATTTTACATATTTTTGAACTATGGACAGGGTTCCGTGCGCCCACTCCAGTCTAATTGGTCCATAATACCTATATTCCAGTAGTTTATGACTACTAACAATGAGTTCGTATCTGGTGGATATAGTACAGCTAAACCTTTTTTATGCGGTCTTTTTTATGCGATTTTTTAATGCATTTTTTTATACGGTTTTAAAAAAAAAAATGACTATTAAAATGCATAATGCGAATCAAAATCAAGAGACAGTAAGAAACTTAGACATTAACTATCATTAAGTTTTTTTACAGATGTATTTTCCACCATTTTCCTAATATTATAAATATGAAATAAAATGTTCTCATGTGCAAATTAATGGTTCATCTTGTTTAGAAAAGCAACTTCTAAGGAAATCATGAGGTTTTGAGTGTTACCTGTAATTTTTAAAACCTAATGTTTTTTGTCGTTACATCTAAGTTTTTTTTTCACTGACAAGACTATGTTCAGACCGCCTGTTAAATATTTAGAGTTAGGGGGTAATATCACCTTGTGTTCACTAAATTTCATGTGATTTTCTGAGACGTACCACGAGTCTACAAACGATAGGAAAGAGATAGAGATATGAGGTTTTGTACAATGTCTGTAACTACAAAAAATATGTTTTATTTTAATTTTAAAATGGCGGCACAGCAGCGCACGCAAGGAAAAAAGATCTCGGACGGTCGAAATGGGGGTACCGCTACAGGTCACAATTTTTAATTTGGAACAAAAAATCAAAAAGTTTTTTAAAATATAAGTAGTCCAAAATCTAGCGAACGTCGTAGGATTTTTTCTAAAAATTGTTTTTTAAAAAAGCGTGTTAATTTGAATATTTTTTGTTTTTTTGAAAAAATTGACCAATAATCGCTTATAAAATCTATAAAAATCAATTTATTATCAAAAGTTTTTTTTCATAATTATGTTTTTTAAGATGTTAGAAATACTTATTCACCTAAAATTTTATTTTAAAAAAATTAAAAATCAAAATGTTATGGGCATTTTACTGCGCGCACTTTACTATAATTCATTGACATAAAAATTTAAGTTCCCTGGAAACTATGTTTTTCGACATAGTTCCGGGTAAATTTCAAAAAGTATTTGAGGTATCGATATAAATCAAAATGCATATTATTCCTCAATACCGTCATTTTGGCAGAAACTAGGATCTTCTGGTTCCGTAATATATTTTTAAAATGGCGGCTATTTACAGTCGAGAAAAAACCGTGATTTTTGATGAATTATTTTCAAAATGTGATTTCTCGCTGGTGTTTGATTTTTTTTCTTAGCCCCTAATTTGTGCCACAACTGATTTGAATTCACTGGGAATTTCAGAACGCGCGAAACCATCAAGGTGAAAAAATCTCTCAATATCGATTTCAACGCCATTTATGAATTAAATTTTTGAATTAATTTTTTTTTTTTTTTTTTGGTAGACTCAAGACATGTCTTCGCACATTTAGTTTTTTTAATAAAATATTTATTTATATAAAAAAATAAAAAATAAAAAAGCTTGATTTTTGATGGTTTACATATCACGCGTACTTTGTCCCAACCTTGTATCTAAAAACTCCCAATTTTTGGACATACAAAAAAAACATATTTAAGTCTGTGTTTTCGTCACAATGAACTTAAGATTTATGCTAGTTACACCCTTTGATGTTGGCTACCTATATATATATATATATATATATATATATATATATATATATATATATATATATATATATTGATACATATATATATATATATATAATATATATATTAATATATATATATATATATATATATATATATATATATATATATATATATATATATATATATATATATATAAAGAATATACATAAATACAGTATTTAATATGTTTTTTGTGTCCTAAGACATGTAATTTTTGATACACGAGGTTGGGACAGAACGCGCGACATGATATACTTATGTGTCAAACTAATAAATTATATATTATCTTTTGTTATTGGCTATTGCACTGCTTTCACCCCTCAAACTCACACCAACCAAACATTCATTAGTAAGTTAGTAACAGTTTAAAACTACATACATACATATGTGTATATTGTTGTGTGCTGGGATTATAAAAATATTTTAAAAATTATAACTTTCTTTTTTTAAGAATTGTCGTCTACTCTTCATTTACGGATATTGTATAGGGTCTTAAGTTTCTGAAAAAAGCAGTTCGAGACCTAGGTTAATAATTTGTCCAAATTTCCCAGACAAAATATCGTTTTTCATTTAGCAGTACATAATTAATTAAAATGTGATCTAAACATTTCAAAGAGAGAGACACGCGAATATTAGAATATTATATGACTAGAATAATCTAATTAAGCATTAACAATCGCCATTATACTCGTATTTGACGTCATCAATGCCGAAACAAACAATTTTTACATGCAAATAGTTAAGTAATAAGTTCGATAATTATACAAGATTAAAAATCGTCAAATGTATGATAAAACATTTTCATCTATGACTACCAAATTCAAAATATTATTGACACCACTCTACTTGATATTAAATACAGACTAATAATGTTGACAATCCGTGCACTTTTCCTTGTACAAATTAAATTTTAAAAATGAATGTAATGTAAATTTGAAAGATAAACAAGAATGACAGATAGGCTTCATATTCAAAATCTATGTTTCCTTTCTGTCTAAAAAGGGCCCACCTAAAAATATGTAGCGTGTGAAGAAATCCTCATATTTTTGTACATAAAAACAGAATGTTTTACTAGTGTTAGATACTGATATTTAAGAACAGAAATAGTAAAAAATATGAAAAGCTGATCGGACATATTCTCTCAAGTTAAGATTTTATCACACAAAAGTCTTTTCAAATGTATTGTGGGCGGTGCTTATAATTTAGGTAAACTAATTTCTTTAAAGACATATTATTTAAAGTCTATTTTCCAACCGACTTTACGGCACGTATGCGGGGATGGTACAAATCAACATTTGATTGGGATATAGAAAGAAGTTATTTTTCTGTTCGTTTAGACTGTTTTCGCTAACTTTAAAGCAAATTTTTAATATTCTCGGGCCAAAAAATACCTTTTTTCTTGATATACTACCCGTAGCATGTAGTTAATCAATCGCATTGTTACCGACAGAACAACTAGTATGTATACACATATAGTGTACTTATATTGATGAATTGTAAACAAAATAATGATAAAATAACATTTTAATATAGTTTTTAACATTATTTCAGAAATTAAAACGTGAATCGTCTTAAACTGCGTAAAGTTTTTGTTTATATACCCCATTTCAAATACAATTGATGATGAGTCATCGTTAAAAAATTAAATAATTCTTATATTCGAAACAAATCAATGTTCTATTCTTTTCTAAAAACAAACTGGGAATTTAAAATTTACGTAAATGCAATAATGAAAGAGATAAAGCCAAGGAAACGGAAATTATTTAAATTCATAAGTGAGAAGCATGGTTAAATTTAAGTGAAATGGACCATACATGTAACCATGTGACAATTTTTTTTTCAATAATATAAATAAATCCGACTATAATGTAATTCAAATGGAGTAGCGAATTTCGACGCGCACTTTTACATTGATTTTCTCTGTTTCCATACAGTAACTAATTTTTTTTATAAGACCAAGCTGTAATCTGCCCATACTGAATAGTAAGTAACAAAATTTAAAAATTTTCCTAAGAAAACTATTTCCTCGAACGAGTTACCTGAAATTATCGTTTTAGACACTGCAATAGTGTTTGATGGATGATATTTCAAAACGAAGCTAAAAAATAAAAAGGGGTAAGAAGAACCCCAATTTGATTGTAATAGATTTTCTAGTAATAGAATACGTAAAAATCCCCACTTTTCGATACTGGTAAGTACCCCCAAAAAATTTTAGAAAAATTTTTTGTTTTATATTTTTTTGTAAAAATTTTTGTGTACATATCCTGAAAGATGTAGAAATTATAGGGATGTGGCAAACCGTCGTATAAATGGAAATGACGAAATTACAAATGTTCTGAAATATTTTCTTTGAAAGTATAAATATTACAACAGGTTAAAATATTCTACGTAATCTAAAATTTTACGAAAACTGTCACCTAACTTCTATTTTTATTGCTTTCTGTAAAAAAAAAATATGTACAAAAAAAAATTGGGTGTCATATTTCAACATTTTTTTATGACATCACGGATTTAAAAAGAAAACGTTATCACAATCTAAAACTTACCGAAAAAACAGCAACAAAACACTAGCGAATACAGAGTGATAAAAACTGCTCGTATTTCAGGGCGATCGAAAATATACTCCTCTTCATCTTCCCAGTTATTTATCTCTGTTAAATTCAACGGGTCATTTGCCAAGGTGAGGTTAAAGAATTCACTCATGATACTATCTGAAACAAGGGAAACATTTTTATTTTAGTTTATTAACTAATTATAATTAATTCATGGATGTGACAGATAAATTATAAAAAGTTAAAAGAAAAAGGTATAAAAACTTCTTAAAAATCTATTAATAAGTTTTAATTACTATGACGTCAAAAGAAAATTTTATCAGACTACTTATTGTTTACTACCTACTCTTTAAAATAAAATAAAAAATAATGATAAATTTATGTGCTATAGACAGAATTTTTCTACCGTGTAATATTTCCATTTAAAAAAATATGTACCTATGACGTGTTAAGAAAAATACAATATATAATTTTGTTCTAAATTTTCATAACATTTGTCACGGTATAACAAGTAAAAGAAATTGATAATAATATGTAGTAAAATGTATAATATATACTTTCTTAGGTTTCATAAGTATATGACAGCATTCTGCGTAACATAGAGAATTTCACAGTTTTCTTCGGAAAACAGTTTTACGATGGTGTAAAGAAATGGAGAACTTGTAAATTTTAGTAAATTTTGACCAAAATTTCTTTTTTTACCAAAAAGCCCAAAACTACTCGGGTCTGGCAATCGGACGAGGCTAGCTAAATTTTCGGACTTGCACATCTTCACCAGTTTTGACAAAAACCGACAAAAAGCATTTATGCACCGAAAAGCCCCCTTAAAATATTAAACGACCTTTAAAAATGTGTTTTCAAAAGGAAATTTAAAAATTTTAAAAATATACAAAGTTATAGCTATTTGAATACGATAGGTAGAGATATCAGGCATTACTTATACTTAAACTTTAAATGTGTTTTTTTTTTTTTCAAAACTACATTTTTCAAGCTGGTTGACATGATATCTCAAGTTCCATTAATCCAATCGACTTCTTTGGCATGTACCTCCAAGTACATGTTGCTATATGATAGAAACAATAGGTATCGCGATATTTTTTTTTTTAATATTTTTAAGAAATAATGAAATACTGAGAAAAGAATGGCACACAAGTACTTATCAAACAGTTGCCATTTCAAGACTTTATAGACTTTTTTCCATTGTAGTTCCTGTAAAAATGACAACTTTTATGAACCTGAATCTTTTTGTTTTTTTTTTCGTTTCAGATGAGTACAAAACCCAAAATCATGTCAACCAGCACATCACTTTTTTGCATCGCTATCTTTAAATCGCCATTCGTCCTTAAATTTTAATGTTTTTGTATCAATTTTTTTTATATGTATTCTTAAAATCTTAATAAATAGATGATACAAAAATGGACATTAAAAATATTAATCGGTTTTTTTAATGTAAACTAAGATTTTTTACAATCTCAAAACTTGTCAACTTGTCAATTTTTTAAACTGAAAGGCTATAGGTAAAAATTTTATAAGACAATTCTATCACCACCAAGATTAAACATCAAAGCAAGGATCATGTAAAACAATTTTTACCGGAAAAGATGGCTGTTTTGTGCTATCTAGAATTACAATTATTTGAATAATTTAATCCAAACGAACTTAAATTTAAATTTAATTAAATATTTGTAAATTATCTGATAGGTATATAATTTAGTTGCCATTCAATAGATCAAAGACGCATTGAAAATTATTTAATGAAATGAAGTTATATATAATATTTCAAAAATAGATAGCATTTGTATTCTAAAATAAAAATAATATGAGATATAATTATATATTCTTGTTACTACATATAATTTGATTTCTCTTTAATGATGAAATTTTTCAGAATTTTTTTATTTATTTCAAAACTGAAAATTCAATAAAAAATCTTTTGAAAGAATAATATTTTTTTGATATTATTTCATAATAAGTAGCGTCAAACTACGTAACTTTAACATAATTAACTATTTTAAAGAATTAGTGACAAGTACCGCTGTGGCAGCATCTTGCATAACATAGCGAATTTCCGTTTATAAAAATTCGTTTTTCTCGGAAAGAAGTTTACATTGAATGTGGTTTAAAAACCTTTTTTATGTAATTTTTCCTCCTCTTCCTAATGGTATAAAAAAATGTTGCAAAAACTCTTAAACTTAGGAAAATTTTGGGAAAAACCTAATTTATTTCACGAAAAATGCCAAAAAAACATGTTTCTGACATCGAACATGTCTGCGGGAAACGCACTTATCTAATAGTTTGAGACTTCCGACAGTTTCACTAAATTGTATATATATATATATATATATATATATATATATATATATATATATATATATATATATATATATACACACAATTACCGAAATTTTAAAGAACTGATAAAATAGGAGGGTCAAAAATCTAGATCTATATTCACCACCAATAGACTAACGATAAGTGTTAAATAAATGGTCAAAACGTTCAAATTTTAAAAAAAGTATTTGGTTAAAATGCATTAAAATTTTAATAAATTTAACAGATTTGAGTTGTAATAACTTAAAATTTACGAAAAGACGTGAGTTTTCCACAAATCTGCTGATAATATTTGCATTTTACTTAAAAAATTAATTGGTATCACATCTGAAAAAAAAATAGCACAACCTATATAGATGTGGTTATATTTCTGTTGATAATTATATCACTGTGAAATTAATAATCACTAAATTTTGTGATAAAATATTCAAGACTTGTAACTGGAAAAAAATCTGTTAATTTCTCGTATGACGTCATTTTTCCACATGTGTTATGTGATATCTAAATTCAAGACTTGGCCCCCTGGAGGCCAACTCCTGAAAATGTGATAAATACATCACAATTTCACTGTTGTTATTTTTATCACATTTGCAATTTCACATACCACATGTGAAATCAAAGAAAAGCAAGTCCTGAAATTATTGTGTGATATTGTGAAAATTTGCTTAACACGTACAATGCACGTAGCACATGTGTTAAGTATAACCACATATAACGATGGAAATTACAAATTGCATAAAATTTGTTGTTATGTCAAATCAGAAAAACAATATTTGACATTTCAAACTGTCAAAAAATCCACAATTTTATTAATCAACAATTTCTTTTCTTAGTTACCTATAAAAGATGAGCATTATTTTTCCTTATTCCTAGTTACAAAACAGCTATTGAGATGCATAAAATTATTAATTTAAACATTGAAAACTTTTTTCATTCATTAAACATTCTAGTAAACCTAAATTTCGTTAATTATTGTAAAGATTCTTTTAAAATTAGTCTCATTCAATCATTTTAATTATATATGTACGAAATTTTGCAACCTTGAAGTTCCAATTTTAGGGGTTAATATTACCTCTTAGAAGCGTTTTACGCAGATAAATGAAAACGCTCTTAAATATTTCTAGATTTTTATGAAGAAACATTAATGTTTCAGTTTAGCTGAACGATAAGTGAACATATGAATAATCCTTATGTTTAAATGCGAACAAAAGTTCGTTATACGTAGTAATGTTTCACAAGCAGTCGATAATATTTGAAATTGAAATATTGTAACTATTTCTCGCATTAGAGAGAGTATCAATACACATAAGCGGTTGAATGTTTATCGGATTGGGGCGGCTGTCGAACCGAGGATCGTTGGTCCAGTGGCAAGACACCTGGCTAGTTACCGGAAGATCCTGGGTTAGATTACCAGCCGATACAGTTTAATAATTTTTTCAATCACTTTGTGATTTTTAATTTACATTTGGATTTTGGTCAAACTAACCAAAGAAATCGAGTGCTTAATGTTTCAGTTTAGCTGAACGATAAGTGAACATATTAATACTGCTTATGTTTAAATGTGAACAAAAGTTAGTCATACGTAGTAATGTTTCACAAGCACTCGATAATATTTGAAATTGAAATATAGTAACGAAAAGTGTTAAATAAATGTTCAAAATGTTCAAATTTTAAAAAAGTATTTGGTTAAAATTCAGTAAAATTTTAATAATATTAGCAGTTTTTTATTTAAAAAATTAATTGGTATCACATGTGAGAATAAAATAGCACAACCTATATAGATGTGGTTATATTTCTATTGATAATTATACCACTGTGAAATTAATAACCACTAAATTTTGTGATAAAATATTCAAGACTTGTAACTGGAAAAAAATGTGTTAATTTCTCACATGACGTCATTTTTCCACCTGTGTTATGTGATATCTAAATTCAAGACTTGGCTCCCTGGAGGCAAAGTCCTGAAAATGTGATAAATATATCACAATTTCACTGTTGTTATTTTTATCACATTTGTAATTTCACATACCACATGTGAAATCAAAGAATAGCAAGTCCTGAAATTATTGTGTGATATTGTGAAAATATGCTTAACACGTACAACGCACGTACCACATGTGTTAAGTATAACCACATATAACTATGGAAATTACAAATTGCATAAAATTTTTTGTTAGGTCAAATCAGAAAAACAATATTTGACATTTCAAACTGTCAAAAAATCCACAATTTTATTAATCAACAATTTCTTTTCTTAGTTACCTATAAGAAAATGAATATTATTTTTTCTTAGTTACAAAACAGCTATTGAGATACATAAAATTATTAATTTAAACTTTGAAAACTTTTGTTCACTCATTAAACATTCTAGTAAACGTAAATTTCGCTAATTATTATAAAGATTCTTTTAAAATTAGTGTCATTTAATCATTTTAATTATATGTGTACGAAATTTCGCAACTATTCCCTTGCAGTTCCAAATTTAGGGGTTAATATTACCTCTTAGAAGCGTTTTACGCAGATAAATCAAAACGCTCTTAAATATTTCTAGATTTTTATGAAGAAACATATAAGGCTCGTATTCAAAGCGCAAATCGAAAAGAACTCCTAGAGAAAATTTCCATGTAGATACAGCCCTATTTTCATTTCTTTCTTTTTTTTATTTTATTTATAAAAACTGAAGTCAGTTCAAAAGTAAAATATGGTCAAATACCTAAATTTTAAGGAATTGATAAAATAGGAGGGTTTAAAATTTAAACCTACATTCACCACCAATAGACTAATGATAAGTGTTAAATAAATGTTCAAAATGTTCAAATTTTAAATATTGAAAATATTTAAAGTTTTAGTTACTTTGTTAATTTCATGAAAAATATTATTCTTTTTACTTAACGTGTTTTCAACCCTTTGGGCGATAATCAGAGTCAAATTTAAAAAAAATATTTGGTTAAAATTTAGTAAAATTTTAATAAATTTAACAGATTTAAGTTGTAATAACTTAAAATTTACGAAAAGACGTGAGTTTTCAAAAAATCTGCTGATATTATTTGCATTTTACTTAAAAAATTAATTGGTATCACGTGTGAAAACAAAATAGCACAACCTATATAGCTGTGGTTATATTTCTGTTGATAATTATATCGCTGTGAAATTAATAACCACTAAATTTTGTGATAAAATATTCAAGACTTGTAACTGGAAAAAAATGTGTTAATTTCTCACATGACGTCATTTTTCCACATGTGTTATGTGATATCTAAATTTAAGACTTGGCCCCCTGGACTGATATGCATCGTATTTTGCGTAGTGCTATTGTATTTGATGGTAGAAATGTATATTGAAATTAAACTGAGAGGTATGGTAATACTGGAGATGACGTATTTCCCCCGATCGGTTTCGAAGTCACGATTTACCAAACAATGACTTTACACGAATTTTTTGTTATTATAGTCAATTAATTTCTAAGAAAATTTTTTAAACGATAAAAAGAAAATAATGTTCCCTTTATGGAAAATTTAAATTTCTATTTGAAAATTATTTGACATAAATAATACGACACAGCAAATACTAGGAAATCATTATAATACTTTCCGTTAGAAAAATAAGTATCTATAAATATTCTTTTGTAATAGAGGAAGGTTGCCCGAAGCGAGTACCCCTCTTAAAGGGGGTAAACGCTTGTATTTCGTTGTATCGAATGTTTTTGTCAGGTCGTGTGTATACCGAGATTAACCGAATATCAACCAATATCAATTAGTTGCACTTGAACGCTTGTGTCGTTTATTGTCCTAGTTAAGTGTCATTAAACTCTTGTTGGTTTTGTTAAAAATTTTGAGGATAAATATTCTGTGACTAGTCACAAACCTTTTTATTTGTAATCTTTTTGGTATTACCTTATTATGTTAACATCATTTAACTTTTAATGTAGAAAAAGATAGACATATATCGGCTTTCATTTTGAAAGTTTTCTAAGTTAACAAAATTAAAACTGTTGGAAGGGGAAAAAATTAAAAAATCTTCTTTTTACGACGGAATGGGGGAAAAACCTTAAAAAAAATATTTCTGCCTTGTTTGTGGTGATTTTGATGTAGAACCACCTGAAGTAATATACTCTAATGAGGAGGTTGTAAAGAAAGTTACATTTAATTGTTAAAAATTGATTATTTTTGTCTTTCTTCAATTTTTTTTTTACTTTATTATTATTATTGTTAAGTTCTATATGATTAGGAAAGTTTATATTAATAAATAATAACAGTATTTAAATATATAATGTACTTACCCACTTTGCCCAAAGAGGATTACCCGCTTTAGGATACCTATACGGGTAAAGCGGGCTTTTACAGAGGTTTTATATTTTCTTTATTAGAAATAAATATCGTATAAAAATTTCTTAAGCGAAGTTACATTTTAAAGTTCGATAACTAATCTATCTGACAATTTAATAAAAAAAGATCTTCTTATCGAGGTCAAAAGTCCATTTTTTGGGCGTTTAATCTTAGCTTACCCGCTTTGGGCGACCTCCCCCTACATTTCAGTAGTTTTAATTTATTTAAAAAATGTACATTATTAAGTTACATAGGTATATTTTACATATATTCTATTTCTCTTTTTTTAATTCTTTCTAATTTTTATAAATATTGTCGCCAACAAGTCAATTTTTTCATAGAATTTACTTGAGATTGAAAGATCACTTTTTAGTCGAATTTTTATCGAAAAAATTAGACTATTACAGCAACGACAACAACAGATCGAGGTGATTATAATAAGATGTATCTATCAATATATATATATATATATATATATATATATATATATATATATATATATATATATATATATATATATATATATATATATATATATATATATATATATATATATATATATATATACAAGGTGGTCCAGAATTATGTACCGTAATTGCTAGAGCTGGTAGTACGTTCAAAAATAATGGTACCTGTTCATCTACACTTTTTTTCAAAACTCAATAATAAGGGAGATACAACTCTGTAAATGGGTGAAACGAAAACCATTATTTCTTAAATATTTTCCAAACCCTTTTGAATAACGGATTGATATTTTAGGGCTACTTATTTTGCGTTAGAAGGATTAAATTTATGTCAATACTTATTCCACCACTCATGACTAAGGGGTGGTTTTGGGTGGTAGGTGTGAGTTATCACGTCTTTTCTTTTTTAACTTGCAATTATTTAAACAAAATCCTTGATAATATGATTCCTCAGACAATTTCACACAAAAAAGGTATACTTGTTACATTTCGATAAATATTACCGTTTTCGAGTAATTTAAGGTAGAAGTATCTATTTCCAAATTATCCCCTAATCATAAGTGATGGAATAATTGATACCATAAATTTAATTATCTTATTGTTCATACGCACCCTCGAGTAATCAAAAGCGCCCAAAATTGTTTTTAAAAGAAGAAGTTAGTTTCGTTCCACCCCTCTACATTTTACCCCTCTGCTTTATAACCCTTATTATTGAGTTTTGGAAAAAAGTGTAGATGAAAAGGTACCATTATTTTATTATCAGCTCCAGCAATTACGGTACATAATTCTGGACCAGCCTGTATATATATATATATATATATATATATATATATATATATATATATATATATATATATATATATATATATATAATTCCAGCTATCTTTTGACATGTGTAGGGCCCCCATGGAGAGAATGAGCTGACAATTAATAAGTGGGGTTGCGATGCACAACAAACCATAAAAGTGGGGTCAAATTTTGGGTGAAATTTGGATCCGATCCAACATTCAAGAGAGTGGTGGTAGTTTTTAATAATTAAATATAAATCACAAATTTCGATCCCATTTAAATATCTTGAAAATATCGAAGATGAAGGAAAAAATTCAACTCCCGTGATGAGGCTCTGCTGTTCATGGCGTTTTTCTATTTACATATCCTACCATCTGTAGGGTATAGTGTGCAAAGAGGAGCGTTTTTACCGTAAATGAAAGAAACTAGATTAGAACAAGATGATTCATAATAATATTAAAATATTATTTAAGTACCTAACCTTTTATGTAAATTTAAAAGCCCACTTCAGAATAATATTAAGTGCTTTCAAAGTCATAAAGGTTATTTAACAATAATTCTCTGTTAGTGATTAATATGTCTGATTTTTGTATTATGCTATACTTGTTTACTAAGTACTTGACGCGTTATTTGCATATTGCTTATTGAAAAAAAATTACTTTATCCACTTCAGCGATAATAGAACAATTAAAAAAAATTTTTACCTTCAATAAAGTTAAGTGTTATCATCACATTTTTAATCTGTATCAAATAAATTTTTTCATCTCAACAATTTAACTCATGTGTATTAAGTCCCACAAGAATATTGCAGTTTTTTTCATGTTTATCGTGAAATGAAATTAATGGAAATTTTTTTTACCGAAAAAATTATAAAAAAAATATTTTGTTTAGCTAAATAACTCCTGACACAGGCTATATTATATTACATATAAGTTAACGTGAGGTAAAAATTGTCCGTCAGGGTATTAATTTTAGACCCAAAAAGGGCTTAAAATAAAAAAAACTAGACGAAGTTTGGGTATTAAGATCACAGTGATTATTAACTATTGGGTAGTAAGGTCATAGTGATTGTGGATCACTGAGTAGTAAGATTACAGAGATTATGGGCCACTGGGTAGTAAGATCATAGTGATTGTGGACCACTGAGTAGCAAGGTTACAGTGATTATGGGCCACTAGGTAGTAAGGTTATATGGACCACTGAATAATAAAGTCATAGAGATTATGGACCATTGAATAGTAAAGTCATAGTGAGAGCGTAAGTAAACAAACGAATTATTTTTCCTTTGTGTCCTTCTTTACTTTACAGTTTTTTTCTTGGTCTAAACGGTTGCATTGGCAGTGTATATTTGGATTATGTAACATTACAAATGGCTGATACGTAAAATTATAAGTAGATATTTTTTAACCAGATTCAAAAAAGGAGGTTCTCAAATTAACCCGTATGTTTTTATTTTTCTTTTCTTTCTTATTTTATTTATTTAGTTATTATATAACAATCTTAAAATTACAGGTATTGTGTATATATAATAACTGGAATTGTTACGTCATTTTTTCCATTTAATATTTTTCAAAAGAATTTCATTATTTGCATATTTTTTGTGCTATTTTTCCTAATCTAATTTTTAAATAAAAAAAGAGCAGCATCGCTCTTTCGAAAAAAAAAAAATAGAAACACGTGATTGTAGGAAAAATGTTGAATAAAATAAATTTTTATACAGTGAAAAAGATGAAGGAAGAAAAAAAGGTTTAACTCTTTCAACCAAAAAAAATCATATTTCACATATTTTGCGATTACGAGCCGATTATACAGATCTGGTGATAGAATATACAAGAAAAGATTGGACAAAGCCAGACATAAACTGTTGACAGTTTAATACAAATAAATTGAATAAGTCTGTCTATTCAATGTGTTATTTAATAGTGAAAAGAATGTTTTACGAGTGGTAGCTTCGATAGTTTCACGATTAATCATTGACCAGGTTGTCAATTTAATAAAAGAGATGATAATTAAAATCAGGACAGGAAGTGTGTATACACTTGAAACGTAAATGTGTTATACTAACACTTAAAGTATGAAAAAACATTACCTCGTGGGAATCCAACGTATTCAAGTTAAATTATCGGAGAAATTGAAGCAGTTAAAATGTTTATTCATTTCAGTAAAACAGACAATAATTATTGATTTGTAGTGTTTTTACACACATTTATTTTTGCGGTGTAAAATTTTAAATGAATATGTCATATTTCGTTGTTTTTTCTATACGAACTCCAACTACCTTTTTTTAAAATTCTCACTAAAATATCAAATTGAATTTTATTAAAACATTAAGGGGTTGTCTTGTGTTTACAAGTGTAAAAGTAATCGAAAAAATCCTACGATCTTCACTATAGAAACCCATTATTAAGTTACAATTATAGATCTGCCGTGACTAAAAGGACCCGATACCTTATCTCTATACTTTGATCTATCCTTTTTCTTGCAGTTTGTCTTTTTTTATATTTATATAGTTGCCACAGTTAGATTCCAGTGACCACCAAACAGTTATGAATAGAAATTTAAAAAAAAAAAAATAGATTACTCTTATTTGTTAATTTACTGTTCCATATATTCTTACTTTAATAAAACACAGTATAGTAAAATATTAAGTATTATTTTATAAACTTTCTAAATTTCATAAAGTAACGTTAATATCCATTAAATATTAAAAAAAGTTTGGTTTGAAAACGAATTAAAATAAATATTTGCACATCAAAATCATATTTACAAAATAAACAAAAACCACAAAAATATCTTCAAGTTAAAAAAGTCAAAAAATTTTTGTTTCTTCTTCATAATCTTCATACGTTGGAAACACACTTGCCAACACAGTTATCATCATGTTATCAATAAACTATGTAATAAAATTTTTCAAAAAAGCCCAGAAATAAATTGTATAAAGTGGTTGGGGTAATAAAACAATTTATTATCCTAACTTCAAAATCAGTATTCCAGCTTATTATTGATAATACATATGTTATTGATAATATGTACAGCTGGCCCACCGATTGGTAATCACAGATACAATGTTTGGTGTACGCTGTTGGGGGTTATTCATACTATTGTATTCACCACTCAAACTGTTCATAATTTTATAACTATAGTAACAGTCATACACGCTCTGTATAGCTGTATAAGATTAGAAAGCAAATTAATTAAAAAGGCTTAATTTCGGTTAGAAAAATACTTTTCACAAGACATACTACACCCATAAGTTAAATAAAAATGGTTTTTAACCGTTTCCTTTTGTAATTAAAGTTATATTTATAAACGTAATTGGAAAATACATTAACTTTATGTGTAAATGTACAAGCAATTCTGTAAGACATTATTTTCTATGTTATGTATGGTTGCTTTACCTCCTCTCTTTCGTCACTCACCCGACGAAATCGGGTCCAAATAGTCACGGCACATCTGTACAATACAATTTGTAATGAATAGGATAAAAATTGGAAGAGTGAACGGTACAATAAGAGAAAATAAGGTTGTTGAACTGCTGCGACACAATTTTGTTTATAAAAGACACACAAAAGATAAATTCTTTCATTTTTTTTAAATAAATGAACCTTTGAGATACATATGTGAATATACGGTGATAAATACTACCCCTTAATTCAAAATAGTATATTGTGGAATAAATGCGGAAAATTGTCGATTGCCTACGCAAGCGAAGTTGAGCACACGAACGTAGTGAGTGCGCTCATTCGCTTGAGTGGGCAATCGACAATCCCGCACGAGCTGCACATACTATTTTTTATTACGAATTTGACATACTTTTTTCTATTATTATTACTATTTTTGACATTTTTATTACTTTTTAAAATAATATTTCTAAGTGTTCGTCTTTTTTTCTGAATTAAATATTGCTTAAATTACTTTGTTGGTGGTTTCTATAGAAATAATTATGAAATATATATTAAATGATAAATCAAGAGGCGGCTTTGCGTGTTTTGATTAAATTTTGCGTGTTTTATTGTCAATTTGGGTGTGGAAAGTTAGTTTCCGCACGCAAAAAAGTATGTGGGAAGAGTACAGTGCGCAAACAGCTATTTTGCGTACAAAAATGTGTGCGCCAAGTTAGTACTTCTCCCCCATGAGTAATAAAAAATAAATAATTAAATGTAGTAAAAACAGACGACGATTCCATCATTAATATCTCTAACTGAAAATCACATTTCTGTAAAATGTGCTAGAAAAGAATTTACAAAAAAAGTATATATATTTTACAACCACATCTTATATTAGTTATAGTACCATATTTTCGTACAAAACTGTAAGAAATAAATTAACTATATATCACACAAACATAAACAAATGTAGCAAAACTATAAATACTGTAATACGTGATTTAAAGCTCATGCTGCATTTTGTATAATACTGTGAAAGTATATAATATATCGCGCGTACTCTGTCTCAACCTCGTATCTGAAAACTCACAATTTTTGGACACAAAAAAAAAAAACATATTTCAAATCCGTGTTTTCATCACTATGAGCTTAAGATTTATGCTAATTACACCCTTTGATGTTGGCTATCCATATATATAAATATATATAGATAAGTATATATGTAAATACAGTATTTATTTTATTTTTTTTTATTTTTTTTTATTTTTACTGCGCTTAACTGCTGTGGTCATGTGCGCAGTACAGTATTTAATGTTTTTTTGTGTGTCTTAAAACATGTAGCTTTTGATATACGAGGTAGAGACAGCCAACGCGCGATATTAAGAAAGCCACAATCAACACTAGATTTCTTATGTTACAAGCGAACAACATGTGTATGAAAATATATCATCTTTTCTCCACCTATACGTAAGAAAATCTTTACGAGAAATTATGAAAATGAAATACTGTATTATATTGCTGATGGTATAACGAATTTTCTCATATTTTGTTGAGATGTTATTATAACTGGTGTTGGAAATGTAACTTGCTTTTTTATTATTATTATTTATTAAAATTATTTATAAGGTACTGGTGGAGAATAAGATTAATTTAGAAATAAATAAATTCACCAAGTGTGTGTTATACAGACATTCAGTCAAGATTTCTGAGTAACTAAAGTATTTGTAGCTTTTTGAGTGAAATAAAGGACATTTAAGAAAATATTTTACGGTTTTTCATAAAAACAGATAAATATATTTAATAATGTTACTTACACGATAATAATATTTTCCTTAAAAGTGGTTAATACAGTCCAGAGAACAAACACCTCCAGCATTTTCTCTAGTACATTTGATTTTTGAAAGATTTTCCTTCAAAAAAAGCGTATAATTGATAGTATTTCTTATTTTTTCTTAATTCTGTTAACATTTCTAAAAATCTTTCATGGATAAAATTTATATAACAATAATTAACTGTGACTGAATTTGGCTGTGATTTCTGCAGTGCAGTTTTACTGGTCCATTTTTAAATACGTGTAAAACTTTAAAGTATAATATGAGAGAAATTTCTATTTAATAGACAGAACTCTAAGAACAAAAAATAATTTAACTTTTTTTTTTAAAATACAGTTGAAGAGCAAAAAAAAATTTACATTTTTCCCAGATCTCTTACCAATGGTTTCGAACTCCGGATCTAGGACGACAGCTGCCCCTCACCCGTCGGATATGTTAACAGGCCATATTATTACCCACCGGGTCTTATTTTGAACATTCAACTTTTCATAAATCTGATTTCTTCCTGTCTATGTAAATGTCGGATTTTCGTGATGTATCGTTTTATATATATTTATTTTTTTGATGAATTATTTTCATTTAAACTATGGTACATTTGATTTTGAAAATAAACGTTACAACCATATCCCTGACGTCCCTAGAATTAAGTATAGACCAGTAAATACCACCATAATTATGTCTTAATTAAATGAAATTTTTAATGTTAGGTAATCTAATACCTAGCGTCATTAATTATACAATATCATAATGTGTTATCAAGAAAACCAGCCAAGAGCTAATTGGACTCACGTAATTAGGGTTCTGTACAGAAAATCTTATATTTCAGAAAATAATTTAGTTAAAATTTAAAAAAAAAAAATATGTTTGGAATACACAAAAGTAGCTCTTTCCAACGATACTCCGTACAAAGTACAATAAATTCAACTTTATTTTCTGGGGATCAGATTCACCCACCAATAAACAAATTTACAAAAAATTTTCTTCACCTTTGTTCATCAAATTAGGTACGCGTTACAAAGACTTCGGGTGATACCCAATTTTCCAGATGAATGCATCAAGTATGATCTTATAATGATTCTTTTCTTTAAGGTACGGAACTCTAGATCATTAAAAAATTTTTGTTGGAAAATTTCAATTTTTTCTTTTCGAACTACTGAATACAAACAGGTGTATATCATCTGCGTATATAAAAGCGTATTATTACATAATGGTAAAAATGATAAATGACTATAATGAGTGCTGGATATTCAACAATGATATTAAATATTAGCTAGCAGATAGTATAGACGAAATAAAGGCAATTTTTACAAACAAACACAAAAAAGCTGTTATGTCAGGCAATAAAGCACACAAGTTTAGAGCAATATCTTTTTGAAATGAAACTCCATAATATAAATAATAAAACATCACTATGTCTATAAAAGAAACTTGTAACAGCTGTTTCGAACAACAGTTACTTATTTCCAAATATTGTGAAGATTGATTTATGCATATCTTAAAAAAAGGGAGTGATAAGTGATAGGAATAAAAGAATTAAGCGGTTCAAAATCACGAAAAGCAAGACTAGACACACGTGATGAATATTTTAGTAAATACAATCGTATATAGGAAAATGATGATAATTAAATTATAATACCGAAGGCTGAATTGTAAATGTCGGTGTAATCGTTTAAAAGATAATCAGAATTATATTTACTAATTTATATTGCTGCTAAAATTTTTAATTTCTATCGCTTTAAATGTCTCGATTCCGTAATCATCTAAAGTTTATTTTGTTCAACAAAGTATAGCAGGCAGTACTTCAATTTTCCTGTCAAGTAGTTGTTCTAATTACTTCACGAAATTGTCCTCTTTATCTTCTGGTGTGCGATTCTCCTATAAAATCATTTATATACATATTTATCATATATACTCGTATAATCATACATATTTATTTTGTTGTCGTATTACATCTCTTTCATATCTCTTTAATAATAGGTACATATAATTTTTCAAAACATTATTTTACTTAATAATATTTACCTAATGTAGGTACATTTTTTTTCCATTTGAGACACAATTTTTTGGGGTCCATAAATTTCGTTTTCAGTGATCCATTTTCTCCACTCGATACATGGCACATTTATTTTTTATGGAGTCGACTCTCTGCATAGTTCTATCGTAATAAATTGTTCCAAAAAAAAAAAAATAAATAAAAAAATATATCCATAAATTTTGATCCCGAGTATTTAATTACTTTTTTATTACTTTACATCAGTTTTTCCATTTCCAATAAACTTTATCGTTCACATTTTAAATGATTAAACTGATAAACATTATGTGATAAAAAGTTTATCAGTTTTACCAGAATGACGTCATTAACAATTTTAATTAGTGTATTTGTTGATTTTCACCACAGTCCTTATGAAAATGTTCCAGTAATGAGGTGTCAAGTACGTACTGGACACACATTTTATCAGTATATTTTATTTTTTAAACGATTTTTCATAAAAATAAAATATATATTCAACAATTTTATTTGTATATGTGTGATGATTAATGTTATTATGACGATCAATTACACTGATCATTTTCTTTAAGAAGAGACATTTTTTTTTAAACATATTTATTGGTCAGCGAGGAATGAAATTTTTTTTATTTTTCAACACTCTCTTCTCTGCAAAATTGTATTTATTGGGAGCCACTGTTCCCCCTACTTTTTCTTTACTTGACTGACGGAAATTTGGCTGCTTACATTTGCAAAAGTTATCGCAAATTAGTCGAAATAATTTCAATTAATTTCTTTAGTCATTTGCTAATACCTTTATTTTTTCAAATTTCTTAGACTCCTGATTGAAATATAACAGAATCTACAAAATTTCATTTTCATAGGTCTAAAGATGTAGCCGTTATCTTAATTCCAAAATTTTAAGGTGTTTTTGTTCGGAACCATAATGTTTACCTTTATACCCATCTACATATTACATATATTCCATTATAAATGGTCGCCTTTAGATTGTATTAAAAATGAAATACGTTAACAATCGTATCAAATCAAATATTGAACTCATATTATTTTGAACTGTAGGTGGTATCCATTTATTTCATCTACGATAGATTATATATTTCAATTTTTCCATTTTCTTACTGACACAGAAGAAAAGAAAAATAAATTCTTGAAGTCGTTTCCTTAACAAAAATGTCATTTTCTAGGCAATATACTATTTGAATAACGCAAACAAGTACCTACGACTAGGGTTGCCAGCTTTCAAAACCGAGAAGCCGGACAGATCAGCCAGTTTAGCCGGATATTTGGGTACAAAGGCTGGACACGCTTAATTTTATAGTCTTAGTATAACATGACAAATTTTTTTTAAAGTAAAACAGTGCTTTTTATTTATCATTTACCATAAAAGCTTCTTAAATTTTAATGAAACAATAAAATTGAATGAATCAGTCTTCTTTATTATTAATCAATTCATTACAATATTAATTTCAATAATTGCATTGCAAATAGTTAGTAGTAACTACTATGGCAATTTGCAATAGAAAACAAAATTAAAAGCAAACTAATTAACATCTCTTTAGATTCTTATGATATAATGAACAAGCCCTTTTTAAATTATCATTCTTTAGTTTACTTACCTACTTACTATTATTGCAATTTGCAATAAAAAACAAAATTAAACAAAACATGACAAGTGTAAAAAAAAAATGGTCAAATTTAAAAGGCCTAACAAAAGCCGGACAGGTCGGATACTGTCTTATTTGGCCCGACACCGAACCAAAAAGCCTGACTGTGTTCGGCTTTATTCGGTAGCTTATAAAGTACTTGAAACCTGACAGAAACTTGATAAACATCAGAAAGTACTTGAGAAACACCGTATAATAATCAAATACTAGGCATGTTTTCAGCAAGAACGGCAGTTTTCAGCCACACAAATGACGATCTTATCTGTCGTTCAAAACGTCGCTCTTGGATAACGTATAGGACTACCTTACCTTACAGAATCTAACATGAACCCTAAAAACATTACACTCCTTTTTTTGGACAATCGTCTAATAACAACTGGATATACATTTTCAATTTCAAATATTATCGAATGCTTGTGAAACATAACTACGTATGACAAACTTTTGTTCGCATTTAAACATACGCACTAGGTATTCATATGCTCACTTATCGTTCAGCTAAACTGAAACGTTAAGCACTCGATTTCTTTGGTTAGTATGACCAAAATCCAAATGTAATTTAAAAATCACAAAGTGGTTGAAAAAATTATCAAACTGGATCGGTTGCGAATGGAAACCAGGATCTCCCGATAACTAGCCAGGTGTCTTCGCTACTAGACCAACGATCCTTTGTTCGACAGCCAAATCGAGTGCTTAAAGTTTCAGTTTAGCTGAACGATAAATGAGCATATGAATACTGCGTATGTTTAAATGCAAACAAAAGTTCGTCATACGTAATCGTCACAAGCACTCGATAATATTTGAAATTGAAAATAGTAACTTTTTCTTGCATTAGAAAGAATACCAATACACATAAGTGTATTGGTATTCGATGGTTGGTATTCGATGGAATGGTTGTCGATCTGGGGCGGCTGTCGTACAAAGGATCGTTGGTCTAGTGGTGAAGACACCTGACTAGTTACCGGGAGATCCTGGGTTCGATTCTCAGTCGATCCAGTTTGATAATTTTTTTCAATCACTTTGTGATTTTTAATGGATATACATTCTTTTTTTTTGGAAACCGCGGAATTCTTATTTTGATTATGCTAATACGAACCTTAGCAATTATCCCGAAAAATAACTGGAATTGTACAAAAATCCCATTCGAAATCTTTATGTAAAATTTTTTTGATGTCTACATTTTTAAATATTAAAATTAGACATTGATTAAATGTCTGAGAATAATTTTTCCACTTGGAATAAAGTATTTGAGGTGTAAGTAATTGTATAAAAAAAAAAAATCATTATATCATGAGTGGGTAAACAACAATACTTTGATAACCTACATAGTATTTAAATAATTTTTAAATTTATTCAAATTTCTGTGTAGGTAAATCTATACATATAATAAAACTGTAACGAGACCATTTCTGCACATGGAATATTTTTTGAAAATTGTACTGGTACTGTAAATAGTTATTAATGTAGATATCGAAACAGCGATTTTTAAAATTTTTGTCTGTCTGTCTGTCTGTCTGTCTGTTCACGGATTTTAATGAAATTTAGTATGATGATAACTTATTTTCTGGGTCAACATCTAAGATACTTTCTATGCCGGGAAAATGTTCCATTCCCACGGAAAAATAGAAAAACCATTCTGAGCATGGGCACACATTACGCAAAAACTAGTGGACGGATTTTAATGAAATTTGGTGTGATGATAGCTTATTACCTGGGTCAACATCTAAGATAATCTTTGCTCTGGGAAAATGTCTCGTTCCAACGGGAAAATAAAAAAACCATTCTGAGTGTGTGCACGCATTACGCAAAAATTATTGTTCTATGCAAGTTCTGTATAATTATTACACTTAGGTATATACTGTTCATTGAGTTTATAACAATGCGTCGCGCGAACGACGTCGCGGGTACAGCTAGTATAATATAAAATTATGTACCTACCAGTTCGAATAAAAACACAATTTTCATGATATTTGTTCATTTAAAGAAAATCTATATTCATTGTGGAATATTTTGTGAAAGAAATAACTGGAAAACTGAAAAGACATAAAAATATCACATATTAAATTTATTTTTAGACAGTGGTTTCGAAAGTTCTGAACTTTGATAATAAGCTTGAGTTCGAAATAGAGTTCCGTTTTCCTTTATTAAGATGGGGTTCTCTTCCAGCAACCTAAAAATGTCTTTTACTGGAATTTTGATTGGAGGTTTCGTAGTCCAACAACGAAATCCTTATAAATTTGTCGTGTCAGGCATCGCATTAGGTGGTCTACCAGCACGTGACTACTCTTAAATAATTGGTTAGTACCTTACACAATTTAATAGATAGTGCTGTTTTCTTTTTTAAACTGTTATTGATTTTTTTAAAACTGAAATAGCAAGTAAATTAGCGAGTGTATTTTTAATATTAAATAAAAGCAAAAAAATATTTAATCCCGGGAACTGTGAAAATTTTTAGTTACTAATAACGAAATTCTGACTTAATGCTTGTTTAACACGCACTTGACGAATCTTTTTATATAACAATATAAATAAAGTATTCGGAATCTTTGCCATATATTTATTAGATGTGGGAGAAGGGTAAAATAGTATATTGTGCAATAAGTGCGGGAAATTGTCGATTGCCCACGAGAGCGAAGTTAAGCGCACTTACCTACTAGGTTCGTGCGCTCATTCGCTTGAGTGGGCAATCGACAATTCCGCACGAGTTGCACATACTATTTTTTATTACGAATTTCACATACTTTTTTCTATTATTATTACTATTTTTGACATTTTTATTACTTTTTAAAATAATATTTTTGGGTGTTCGTCTTTTTTTTCTGAATTAAATATTGTTTAAATTACTTTGTTGGTGGTTTCTGTAAAAATTATTATGAAATATTTATTAAATAAAAAATCAAGCGGCGGCTTTGTGTGTTTTGATTAAATTTTGCGTGCTTTATTGTCAATTTGGAAGTTTACTTTCCGCACGCAAAAAAGTATGTGGGAAGAGTACAGTGAGCAAACGGCTATTTTGCGTACAGATATGTGTGCGCCAAGTTAGTACTACTCCCGCATGAGTAATTAAAAGTTTTTTGTCACACAATAATGTTAATGTAATTGTTCAAAAAACAGATAAAATCAAATTTAAAATATTTAAACTTCCATTTTACCCTATTTTTACGTTCTTTGAGGTATTATAAGATTTAGTTTAAAAAAAAAGCTACATTTTACTGCTGGACGATCATTTATGTTGACTTAAAGAAAACGTAGTTTCGAGAAAACTTATTAGAAAAAGTTTTTTTCGAAAATTTTCGTATTCCATTTTTGAAAATTAAATACAAAATAATTTACCTTACTTTTCTTCTAATTTATATTTTTCCACTTGTGCCACGTGGTCTGTTTTATTTGATGTAACTGCTGCTCTTGCGGGGTAAGCAAGTCTAACTTGCTTATTTCTTTTTATTTTTACGAAACAACTTTAAGAATATATTCAACACACACATCGCTTTTAAGAAACAGTACAAAAAAATTGACTTTTTGATAGAGTTTTATAGGAACTCCACCTTAAATCATTTATCTTAAAGCGTACTTTCCGTTAAACTATACCAATGTGCTTTAAACATTTTTTTTGGAAAAACTTCTCTCAATTGATGCTAAATCAATCATTTTCAAAACGTGCTCCAAATCATCAAATATAAAATATCGATTCATCAATGTCACAGATTTTTTTTTACTTGATCTTTACAGTACTCCCTTACCTCCACCCCCACCCTCAAACAAATATAAATAATAAGTTTTATTTCAAAACGAAATAGTAGGTATACTCGTATTTCATTATTTTTTTTTTCAATAATGTAATTAAAATTGTATGGATGGCCAGGGAGAAATTTTCAGTTAGTCCTTTGTCTTTATTATATTTAATTTTTTTGTTCTGTATAGCCTGGAGACGGTTATTAACAGTGTACAACAATAGGTGCCATTATACAACGAAGGCACACTCCATTAATGGTGAAATGAATTAGTAATTTTTTTGCCACATATCATTTTCAAATATGTTTTTTGAAAATTTGTAGAGAGCACAACGCAAAAAATTACATAAAAAAGAGAATAATTTATTTTGACATGGATATGTTTTTCGATTGCCGTACAGTGGAAAAAGTTCGTGACTCTTAAAATTGGTATCGAAAAGATACGATGGTCTACATATAATCAAGTACAAAGTATGTATAAACTAAGTACGTATAATCAAGTACCATTAAACTATAAATAAAAAGCAAATTTTGGTACTACTGCTTAAAATAATAATACTCAATGTCACTTTATTCCACACAATTTAAATAGCATTTTAATTTTTTTATGTCATCGAAGGATGACATATTAATATCGTTGTGTGATCATAGTGGGGGAAACATTATTATAGAAATGTATATCCATATTGAATAATTATAGAGTTGTACATCCATATTGAATAAACGCAAGAGAGTTAACAAAAAATCATAAATTAACACTTTCACTGAGGTGACATTACTTAGTGCGTGTCAAACACACGCACTTAACGAATTCCTTTTTTTAAATTATTTACGGGGATATGGTTTTAGCTGGGGTACAGACGAGTATATTTATAATTTCTTTTGAAATGACAACGAAATCTTATTTTAGCATGACCTACTACCCATTTGGCGAACTTTTAATAGTTAAACTAAAGTATATAAAGTATTGACTTGAGTTAAAGCTCAGCGCAATCAGTACGGGTGTTCTTAATATTACCCGTAATTGATATAAAATTTAACTGTACTACTTCAATTTAAATTCAGTCAAATAGACCATAATGCAGTGTTAAAATTTCGCAGCAACTCCCCTTCAAACACTCGCTTGCCAATAATATGTATAGGTATATAGTTTATTATTTGTCTTAAATTCAATTATAGTTTGCAGTATGCAACTAAGTTTTAATAGGTGTGACAGAAAACAAATAAACAGGTAATTTTGGATTCGAGTAAGGCCCGATCCTCACTATAGTGCCGATTTCGACACGCTCCCGCTCCAATCTCGCTCCGATATAATTTTGTTGTGTTCACATTACAGTGCCGGTACCTGCTCGCTCTCTATTCACACTATGGTGCCGCTTTCGCTCCACTCTCGCTCCGATAAAGATCTTTTCTCCCATATTTTAAAGACTGTTGTATTAGGAGAACATAAGTGGACTGGAGAAGAATTAAAAAAGTGTTCACACTTTCGGAGTGTTGAAGTGGTACTGGAGCGAGACTGGACCACGACTGGTATCGGAGCGGTATCGGACCGATGATATGAATACATTTATTGCTTCTTGTGTAAGAATATTTTATCGAATCGGAAGCGTAGCGATATCGTATCGAGAGCGGAGCGATAATGTGGATTGGCCCTAAAACTTAAAAGTTTTACCATTATAATAACTATGTATGAATCGAACATTTTTCGGAACAAACAGTACCGTATTTTGTACATGCAGGTATATTTCACGTGATAAAACATACGTATACAACACACACATTCACATGTGTATAAAAATATTATTTTACGTATTTTATGTAAGCAACTTTTTTGATTGCTTTTATATGTTATCCGTCACAATTGAAATGTTCGACTGTATTTTGTATGTGTATAATATGTAAGTGTATTTTATATTACATCATTTTAAATTTAATGAATCCACCCTTTTTATTGCTTTTAATTTTAAGCATAGAACACTAGAAGCCAACTAATATAAAAAAAGTGTAATTGGCTTGGAGTCATTTGGATATGTGTCACAGCTTAAGGCATTAGTCAGTCCGTGTCCGTCGTCGACCCCACAGTGCATTATATGTACATTGTTACCATTGTTGGTTGAACACGTTGAACAGCTCTCTCTGGTAATACGTGTATTGCGGTAGTGTGCGTAAATACGCACACTACTAAAAAACACCAAACTAATACACTGCAAACAGTGTGTATCTACACAAATAGAGTGGGGAGATTTACGTCATAAACTCATTACAAGTGGAACAGAGACATAGACAATCAGTAGATAGGCTATAAGAGAGCGGGAGCACCGTAGAACCTCAATTATCCGGACTACTTTTTTGACCGTGTTAGGAACCGTGTAGTTTGGGGTCCTACTGTACCTAGTGTATGAATTGACCTTTGACCTGGCACGTACATGTATTTAAAATTTGTTGTTGACATTTGACCCCAACACTCGCTTATACTGTTAGCCTTGAAATTCCTAAGAGGTGAGTCAATACCAGCGACCAAATTAATTTATGTTAACCCATTATGCATCATCACAATTTACTTATAACAATTTCATTTTGTGTTAACCCATTACCAGCCAAACCTAACGCATGCGCAGACTGAATTTAAGTACACGACGCATGCGCAGACTGAATTTTAGGCCACAATTTGATAGATGGGGCACACTACCGCGTCTAAAATGTGGGGAATACCCTAACTCGGGGGTGGTCCCAAACTTTTGACACCGTACTGTACTTAAATTTTTGGTACACTACCGTGTCAAAAGTGTGGACCCCCCTGGTCAAAAAGGTATCCGATCACTTTTTGAAACGTACTGTACGTGCAAACCTTGGCCCCAACACGCGCTTGCCTTAAGTAAGTCATATTAAACGAACTATCACGTCAAAAAATGTGGGGAGTACCCTAACTCGGGGGTGGCCCCAAATTTTTGACGCCGTACTGTACTTAAATTTTTGGTACACTACCGTGTCAAAAGTGCGGGCCCCCCTGACCAAAAAGGTATCCGACCACTTTTTGAAGCGTACTGTACGTGCAAACCTTGACCCCAACACGCGCTTACCTTAATTGAGTCATTTTAAACGAAAGGTACATTACCAAGTCAAAAATGTGGGGAATACCCTAACCCACGGGGTGGCCGCTAAATTTTGTGGGGGCACTGTACCAAGCGCTAGATTTTAAAACCAGACTCCGGGGTCCAGATTTCTGACCGCTACTGTACTGTAAATCGAATGTCTACTGTACTTTTGAACAAGTTTAAGCCTGTTTTCAGCAAAGTCAGCACTTTTTTAATTTGTTTATTTATATAAGTTTTAATTAAAAAAAAAATGTTTATTTAAGATTTTGATGACTCAGCAATTTCTTTGTTTGGATTTCAAATACGAAATAGTCTTCTTGGAATTTTTAATTTATGGCCTGATTGTTGAATTATAATTATAGTATGATTCATACAAGCGGGGATTTTTGTTATATTTGTTTATTTATATAATAATTTTGGATCATGTAATAATTTTAAAATTGTTTATTTAAGATTGGGAGGCCGCTAAATTTTGTGGGGGCACTGTACCAAGCGCTACCGCAAAACTAACTTCAAACTCCAGGGTCCAGATGTCTGACCGCTACTGTACTGCCGGAAATTTGGGTGTCAACTGTAACTCAGGGGTTTTTGTGTATATTTAACCTTGGAAAATTCCAGGAATTTTTATCAGTTTTAACATAAACAAACAACTAATAATTAAATGTTTGTTTTAGCTGAATTATGATCGTAAGACTCATATAAGGAGTTTTTTTGGTATAAGAAAGATGACGTCATAGAATATTAATGAGTTAAAAAATTGTTTAGTAAAAAATATCACCCATTGTAGGCCTCAAGCAAGAAATTATTTTTATCAGTTTTAATACTTTAACATTTAACCTACAGTGACCAATTTTTTAGTTAACTAACAGAAGTTCTTGAAATTTTAACAAGTTACAAAAAATATTACTTCTTATGGTGCACAACATTTTTGAATTTGACTGTAGCACAAAACTGTTTCTATATCAAACGAAAATTATCTGAAATAATTCAGTATGTACATATGTATAGACTCTGTATATTAAAAATATTTTATGTATACACTCTGTATATTGAGAATAAGAAAGAAAATTTGTATATAATTTTAATTTTTATGAATACTAGTAAACGAATTGTATAGCCATTTATGAATAAGTATTAAATCTAATTATAAAATAATTTATAAATATTGCAAAAAATTTGTTTAATCAGCAAAATCAATGTATATCATTTTAATACTGATACATATTTATATTAGGGTATAATAGTATTGTATTTAACATTTTTAAACAGAATAAAAGTTCAATTTTTGGTTTTAAATTACTATAAGTTAAACACGTCGCTTAATATAAAAATGATAACAGCATTGAGTTTTACTAAATTTTTAAGTCTGTAAAATCAAAATTTTTTATAGACTAGAACATTTTGAATTTGCTACTCTATCATTAACATACAAATAATATCATGTATATATAACGGGTGTATATTTAGTATTTTTAATAAATATTTTAGTATACAGGGTGAAATATGCTTTTCAATTAGAATAATAAATTTCATAAGATTTTTGTTAATACTCTTATAGGTTAACGAAAGAAACTTTTTGCTGTAAAAAAATAGGGGAATGCAGGGTAATAATTAAATAAAACGCACATATTTTTTTTTTAAATTTTATTTATAGAATATGCATACAAAAAATTAAATTGCTTAAATCTATATATTACTTAAAATCTATTTATTTTCCATATAAAAATTTTTTAAAAGAATACAATTTTCTAATGAACAAATTTTATCTGAATGAAGCATACAGCGTCTTGAATAATATTCATCTCGCAGAATGGAAATCTTCGGTACATCAAATATTTCTTCCAAATTCAAAATCCACGGCTGGTTTTCGGTACCATCAAACAAACTTGATATCCATTTCTTCTTTTCACCACCCTTGACGTATATAACATCATACTTCTTTAATATAGGTTTCAATATGGTATGAAGTTTTTTGTATGGAATAAATCCATACGACCAAGGTATCCCATGCCAATTTCGGTAAAGCCAACTGGCTACTCGTTGATATTTCTTCGGCAACTCGTTGAAATCAAACGGTGCGTCGAATATAAGATGTAATATATCATCCGAATTTTCTGCAGCAATACCAACTTCTTTAAAATAAAATTCGTTGTTAGCTCCTTGATAGCCTTGTATGTCAAGAAACGCCATTTTTTACCGCCACCGTAGAACTGAAATTATTCACACAATCCACAACTTTATATAGAATAATTAAAAGTGGTGGGGGTAGTTAGTTAATTTGTGGAACGTATTCGAAAATGGCTATTAATAGCTATTGCTAGTTTACCATCAAATTACAAACTGTTAATAATATTTAGCACATTTGTGAGTACCAGGTTCTTTTCACTTTAAGACCTAGTGATTTAAGGAATGCTAAATTTTCAGGTGAAATGTGTTGTTGCTCAAAAGTTTTACGTTTAATGATCTTAGGTTTCGAAAGTCCTTTGCTAGGTTCTCTAGCGGTGGACTGCGCTGAATTGTAAATTAACATGGTTCCAAAATGTAATTGTTTTACCACGAAAGTATAATTTTCAACGAAAGAGATGTTAACTCTTTGACAACCACCGGTAAATAGATAATATTTTATGTAAGTTCAACTATTTTATACCCTTCAACCATGATAAGGTGTATAAGCTGGAGTATAACTCAGCAAATTATATAGCGGTGGTGACGTAACACACAAATGCGGTGGTTGTGTTGCGGTTGTGGCGGCGGCGGTGTTTGTGTGGCGGTTGTGTGGTGGTGGCGGTGGTGTTTGTGTGGCGGTGGCGGTGGTGTTTGGGTGGTGGCGGCGGTGGTGTTTGTGTGGCGGTGGTATTTGTATGGTGGTTTCGGTGGTTGTGTGGTGGTTGTGGGGGTGGGGGGGGGTAGCAGCGGTGTTTGCGGCTGACGTGCACAACACTATCATTAATTCAATCGAAGCAGCAATTTACTGTAGACAATAAATCGGTGGTGACATCTCGCGGTGTTTGTTGAACGCAATATCTAAATTAATCAATCTGGTGACGTTCCTGTTCCCTGCTCTTATAATGGAAGATTATTAAATATCGATTTTAGATAAAATATTGGAAAATTTCGGTTACAAAATACTATAAATACAACTGAATTATTAACCGGATGTCATTTGTTGGTTAAGTTCCAGAAGGTAAACAACAACACCAACATGCCGATTTGTGGTATTTGTAAATTTCAACCGTCACAGTGTAAGTGTGCCTTCTACGAGTACTGTGATAGGTGTCGAAATGAAAAACGAATTTGCATGTGTTGTAAACGATGTATGATGCCATTTCCAAACTGTGTTTGCAATTATATAAACTGTACCACATGTAAAAGCCGCTGCAATTGCAAATAATTTAGTAAAATCAATCATCTGATTGCCACATAATACATATTGACCAATTCCACGGTTGCTCAAACCAACGTAAACATTTATTTATAACGCAATGACCAGCGATGTAATGAGGCATAATGCATATTTTGTGTAACAGTGGAATTGGTCAATATCGATTAAATATCCATTTTTTATAAAATATTGGATTATTTGGTTTCAGTCAAAATACTATAAATACAACTGAATTATTAACCGGATGTCATTTGTTGGTTAAGTTCCAGAAAGTAAACAAAAACAACATGCCGATTTGTGGTATTTGTAAATTTCAACCACCACAGTGTAAGTGTTCCTTCCCCGAGTATTGTGATAGGTGTCGAAACGAAAAACGAATTTGCATGTGTTGTAAACGATGTATGATGCCATTTCCAAACTGTGTTTGCAATTATGTAAACTGTCCCACATGTAAAAGCCGCTGCAATTGCGAATAATTTAGTAAAATCAATCACCTGATTGCCACATCATAAGTATTGACCAATTCCACGGTTGTTAAAACAAACATTAGCATTTATTTAGTAATGAGGTATAACGTATATTTTGAGTAACAGTGGAATTGACCAATACCTATTAATCAGTATTAAAGTTTTTATTGAATACTCAAAATATGCATTATACCTCATTACTAAATAAATGTTAATGTTTATTTGATATTTTCCATTGGTTGTGGTGTATAAACACTGATCATATGAAGGTGTGGTTGCTTTAGAGTAACTTAATTTGTAGCTGTGTGGGAATAAACATATCGGTGGGGTAAAATGAGCAACTCAAATTTTGTAGTTGTGTTGGGGTGGTGGTGGTGGTGGTGGTGGTTTTTGTGGTGGCAACTCATAATTTATTTAAGCGACGTGCTGTAACAGAAATTGGCAGTGAATTGGCAAAATGTCTGAACAACACGGTGTTGAGTTAAGTATAAGTGATCTGTGGACCACTTTTACTGCCATTGATACAACAACAATGGATCCGGTTTTGGAGAAGTTGAATAAACTTGGTGCTGGTAAACCATTCAAATCGCTATCTACACTCAAACCGTATGAAACGTGGAAAATTCTTGATGTACGACGCATGGAAACTCGATATGGGCCAGCGGTTGCGGTGGAACTTGCAGATGCTCAAGTGTTCCTTCCAAAACGATTCGCGGATTTGGATGAGCAGACCATTCAATGTTTACGTACAGGACAATATTTTATTACATATAAAGGAACTGATTCTAGTGGTTTTTTACATATTGTGGAATTTAGTAAATAGCTATCACATGTATGATGTTAGATGTAAGATTAAGGTAACTGTCAGATATGAAAATGAATTGATTTACTTTTTAATTTTAATATTGTAAACGTATATTTCATTAAAAAATAAATTATTTTACGTATAAATTCTTATATTGTTCTTATTTTACAACACACTAGAACCTCCCAAATTGTAATAATGTTGGTGTTGAGTCACCTGACACTTGCATATAGCTTTTCATTCATTTTTCTGAACTAATTTCCAAACCGAAAGAGCGTAATGGGGGCAAAATGTGTAAGCCGGATGTCAACAGCTACTTCATGGAGTAAAAAGAGCAACTCAGATGTGGTGGTTGCGGCGGCGGCGGTGGTGGTGGTGGTGGTGGTGGTGGTGGCGGTGGCGGCGGTGGTGGTGGTGGTAGTGGAGTATATAAGTAATCGCTAACACAATTCTGAATTAATCTTGTAAGACTAGTTGAGCTTTACACATCTATTATAATGTTCGAGTGTACGCGGTGCTATAAAAGCTTCTCGCGGAAAGATTCTCTTTCACGTCATATAAGAAATACACATATGCGGGAATTTTCACCAAAAAGGTTTGAAAAGAGTTACTCTCTTGATCCGCTAAAAAGACAAACATTAGACACGGCTGATGACTTATCTAGTTATGATACCGCGAGGAATGATGTTGATGATGAATTTCTAAACAATAAAGTTGAAGAAAGGGTCAATCCACTTGAACAAAGAATTAAAGCTGCATCAAAAGCAATTCAAACTAAATTTAATAATTTAAGAAATCAAAATAGTGTTTACACACCCAGCGATGAGTCTAATAACAGGGTTTTAACCACTTCTGATAGTGGAACTGTTATCATTCCCAAGTTAACTACAGCTCTGCAAACCCTTTTGGATATTTTATTAATCAAAGAAACTCAAAATAAAGATGAGGATTCTAATGAACGAATAGCAATAAAACGTTCAGTCAATTCAACGGACCGAGAGCTACTTGCTAAGCGTATCAAATACAACGACTCGGAAAATGCTAATGGGCAATCGAAAAAAATAAAATACTGGCATAATCCTAATACTTTAATAGATGAATTACGACGTTTATACGAGACTTCAGAAACTGGTGAAAAAATACTCAGTATTATTCGGAGTTTAGAGGAAAATAAAAACATATTGTTTAACGTTGACGATAGTGAAGCTTTAATCGAAGAGTTAGATGTTTTAAGAGAAACTACTGTCGGTCAAGAAATATTCTCTATACTTCGTGAACTTCAAAAGGCTGATATTATTGAGCCACTAGGTGATTATCTGGATGAAACTGATAAAGAAGATGCTAGCGATTATGATGATGATTAATTTAGATATTGCGTTCAACAAACACCGCGAGATGTCACCACCGATTTATTGTCTACAGTAAATTGCTGCTTCGATTGAATTAATGATAAAGTTGTGCACGTCAGCCGCAAACACCGCTGCTACCCCGCCACCCCCACAACCACCACACAACCACCGAAACCACCATACAAATACCACCGCCACACAAACACCACCGCCGCTACCACACAAACACCACCACCACCGCCACACAAACACCACCGCCACCACCACACAACCGCCACACAAACACCGCCACCGCCACAACCACCGCATTTGTGTGTTACGTCACCACCGCTATATAATTTGCTGAGTTATACTCCAGCTTATACACCTTATCATGGTTGAAGGGTATAAAATAGTTGAACTTACATAAAATATTATCTATTTACCGGTGGTTGTCAAAGAGTTAACATCTCTTTCGTTGAAAATTATACTTTCGTGGTAAAACAATTACATTTTGGAACCATGTTAATTTACAATTCAGCGCAGTCCACCGCTAGAGAACCTAGCAAAGGACTTTCGAAACCTAAGATCATTAAACGTAAAACTTTTGAGCAACAACACATTTCACCTGAAAATTTAGCATTCCTTAAATCACTAGGTCTTAAAGTGAAAAGAACCTGGTACTCACAAATGTGCTAAATATTATTAACAGTTTGTAATTTGATGGTAAACTAGCAATAGCTATTAATAGCCATTTTCGAATACGTTCCACAAATTAACTAACTACCCCCACCACTTTTAATTATTCTATATAAAGTTGTGGATTGTGTGAATAATTTCAGTTCTACGGTGGCGGTAAAAAATGGCGTTTCTTGACATACAAGGCTATCAAGGAGCTAACAACGAATTTTATTTTAAAGAAGTTGGTATTGCTGCAGAAAATTCGGATGATATATTACATCTTATATTCGACGCACCGTTTGATTTCAACGAGTTGCCGAAGAAATATCAACGAGTAGCCAGTTGGCTTTACCGAAATTGGCATGGGATACCTTGGTCGTATGGATTTATTCCATACAAAAAACTTCATACCATATTGAAACCTATATTAAAGAAGTATGATGTTATATACGTCAAGGGTGGTGAAAAGAAGAAATGGATATCAAGTTTGTTTGATGGTACCGAAAACCAGCCGTGGATTTTGAATTTGGAAGAAATATTTGATGTACCGAAGATTTCCATTCTGCGAGATGAATATTATTCAAGACGCTGTATGCTTCATTCAGATAAAATTTGTTCATTAGAAAATTGTATTCTTTTAAAAAATTTTTATATGGAAAATAAATAGATTTTAAGTAATATATAGATTTAAGCAATTTAATTTTTTGTATGCATATTCTATAAATAAAATTTAAAAAAAAAATATGTGCGTTTTATTTAATTATTACCCTGCATTCCCCTATTTTTTTACAGCAAAAAGTTTCTTTCGTTAACCTATAAGAGTATTAACAAAAATCTTATGAAATTTATTATTCTAATTGAAAAGCATATTTCACCCTGTATACTAAAATATTTATTAAAAATACTAAATATACACCCGTTATATATACATGATATTATTTGTATGTTAATGATAGAGTAGCAAATTCAAAATGTTCTAGTCTATAAAAAATTTTGATTTTACAGACTTAAAAATTTAGTAAAACTCAATGCTGTTATCATTTTTATATTAAGCGACGTGTTTAACTTATAGTAATTTAAAACCAAAAATTGAACTTTTATTCTGTTTAAAAATGTTAAATACAATACTATTATACCCTAATATAAATATGTATCAGTATTAAAATGATATACATTGATTTTGCTGATTAAACAAATTTTTTGCAATATTTATAAATTATTTTATAATTAGATTTAATACTTATTCATAAATGGCTATACAATTCGTTTACTAGTATTCATAAAAATTAAAATTATATACAAATTTTCTTTCTTATTCTCAATATACAGAGTGTATACATAAAATATTTTTAATATACAGAGTCTATACATATGTACATACTGAATTATTTCAGATAATTTTCGTTTGATATAGAAACAGTTTTGTGCTACAGTCAAATTCAAAAATGTTGTGCACCATAAGAAGTAATATTTTTTGTAACTTGTTAAAATTTCAAGAACTTCTGTTAGTTAACTAAAAAATTGGTCACTGTAGGTTAAATGTTAAAGTATTAAAACTGATAAAAATAATTTCTTGCTTGAGGCCTACAATGGGTGATATTTTTTACTAAACAATTTTTTAACTCATTAATATTCTATGACGTCATCTTTCTTATACCAAAAAAACTCCTTATATGAGTCTTACGATCATAATTCAGCTAAAACAAACATTTAATTATTAGTTGTTTGTTTATGTTAAAACTGATAAAAATTCCTGGAATTTTCCAAGGTTAAATATACACAAAAACCCCTGAGTTACAGTTGACACCCAAATTTCCGGCAGTACAGTAGCGGTCAGACATCTGGACCCTGGAGTTTGAAGTTAGTTTTGCGGTAGCGCTTGGTACAGTGCCCCCACAAAATTTAGCGGCCTCCCAATCTTAAATAAACAATTTTAAAATTATTACATGATCCAAAATTATTATATAAATAAACAAATATAACAAAAATCCCCGCTTGTATGAATCATACTATAATTATAATTCAACAATCAGGCCATAAATTAAAAATTCCAAGAAGACTATTTCGTATTTGAAATCCAAACAAAGAAATTGCTGAGTCATCAAAATCTTAAATAAACATTTTTTTTTTAATTAAAACTTATATAAATAAACAAATTAAAAAAGTGCTGACTTTGCTGAAAACAGGCTTAAACTTGTTCAAAAGTACAGTAGACATTCGATTTACAGTACAGTAGCGGTCAGAAATCTGGACCCCGGAGTCTGGTTTTAAAATCTAGCGCTTGGTACAGTGCCCCCACAAAATTTAGCGGCCACCCCGTGGGTTAGGGTATTCCCCACATTTTTGACTTGGTAATGTACCTTTCGTTTAAAATGACTCAATTAAGGTAAGCGCGTGTTGGGGTCAAGGTTTGCACGTACAGTACGCTTCAAAAAGTGGTCGGATACCTTTTTGGTCAGGGGGGCCCGCACTTTTGACACGGTAGTGTACCAAAAATTTAAGTACAGTACGGCGTCAAAAATTTGGGGCCACCCCCGAGTTAGGGTACTCCCCACATTTTTTGACGTGATAGTTCGTTTAATATGACGTACTTAAGGCAAGCGCGTGTTGGGGCCAAGGTTTGCACGTACAGTACGTTTCAAAAAGTGATCGGATACCTTTTTGACCAGGGGGGTCCACACTTTTGACACGGTAGTGTACCAAAAATTTAAGTACAGTACGGTGTCAAAAGTTTGGGACCACCGCCGAGTTAGGGTATTCCCCACATTTTAGACGCGGTAGTGTACCCCATCTATCAAATTGTGGCCTAAAATTCAGTCTGCGCATGCGTCGTGTACTTAAATTCAGTCTGCGCATGCGTTAGGTTTGGCTGGTAATGGGTTAACACAAAATGAAATTGTTATAAGTAAATTGTGATGATGCATAATGGGTTAACATAAATTAATTTGGTCGCTGGTATTGACTCACCTCTTAGGAATTTCAAGGCTAACAGTATAAGCGAGTGTTGGGGTCAAATGTCAACAACAAATTTTAAATACATGTACGTGCCAGGTCAAAGGTCAATTCATACACTAGGTACAGTAGGACCCCAAACTACACGGTTCTTAACACGGTCAAAAAAGTAGTCCGGATAATTGAGGTTCTACGGTGCTCCCGCTCTCTTATAGCCTATCTACTACAATCTAGTTTGACCGCTTGATTTTAAGAGACAGTAACAGTAATTGTTTTGGAGAAATTTGTTTTTCAATAATAATAAATAGTTTAATAAATATGAATTATAGTAATCTGTCCAAATTTTCAAAAAACTTTTAATAATTTTTATTTTTTTTTAATTTTTTTAAAATTTTCTTATTTTTGTTAAACATAAAAATGTCGTTAGTACCTATTCTAAATGGTGGAAAATCCAATTTAGGTGTAAAATTCTATTGTAATAAGTACGGACCTAACTTGTCCGAAAATGTTCGCTCCTATAATAACATAATTTCATACAGGTATACTGCATAAAATATTAAGTTTGTCGGTTTATTGGAGAAACAATGTAAACTATAGCATCGGTGGCCTAGTGGGTAAGGCGCTTGACTGGTAACCAAGAGATCCGGGTTCGAGTCCCAGCCGATCCAGTTTGGTAATTTTTCAAACACTATGTCAATTTTAATTAACATAATGAATTGGCCATTTGCCAAAGTACATCGAGTGTTTAAGTATCAGCCAAAGCTGAACATTGAGTGAACATATGAATATTGGTGTATGTATAAAAATACGGATAAAAATCCGCCATACACTAATAATGTTTCACAGGCACTCGATAACATTTGAAATTAAAAGTATAAAACTGCGTCTCGCATTAGAGAGAGGTTGTGTTTGATTGATTACTGAATTGGAGTGGCACTCGAACAAGTGATCGGTGGTCTAGTGGGTAAGGCGCTTGGCTGGTAACCAAGAGATCCGGGTTCGAGTCCCAGCCGATCCAGTTTGGTAATTTTTCAAAAACTATGTCAATTTTAATTATAGCACGGTTGTATAAACAGGTCCTGAAGCGCGTATATTGTTTGCATTGATGAGAGAATTTTCTTATTGAAGGAGATGTTTATGAAATGACGTTGCAGTCTATATGGGAATTCCCGGCAGAAATAATATAATCAAAATTTCCGTAAAAATTAAAATACGAATCAAAATTTATAACATTAACAAAAATTGAAACATGTGGTGTAATTTTATTACAAATTACATGAATTTTGATAAAAATAAATGTAAATAAATGATCGCATTAACCCTTAAACACTGATTTGTAATTTTGTTTAGGTATAGGTGCTCTGAGACTAATTTTGTTATAAATGCATTAAACGATCCAAATATATTTAGAAAAAGAGTGCAAATTTTTTTTATACTAGATTCACCGAAACAATTCCTAAACGCAAAACATTAAACAACAACAAACAGCTCGTAGGACACTCCCACAGAACATCAGTCATCGTGCTTTGTTCAAACTGAAGCGATATATTCAAATATTTTAACAGTATAGATAATTACCAGTAAAAATAAGTAAAACAACTTTATTAAACTGGATAAGTATTTAAATTTTTACTAAAATTTAGGTTTATTTACTAGTCTTGTTTATACTTAAGTTATGTGTAGATATTTTAATATTTTGTGCAATATTATAAAAATGAAATTGTTTGCAACTAATCAAAATAAATAATTGGTATATTTTGTTATTTACATTCTTTTTAAGAGAATACTGAAATGTTAAAGTAATCTAAAAAAAAAAGCATACTAAAATTGTTTTCGAAAAAATATTTTTAAAATCCTTCCAATTCACATATTGCCGTTTCTGCGTAATCGTTTGTACCAACTTCATGAAACATAGTCTGGGCGTCAACTAAATTGTACTTTATGTGTCCATTTTGGAAATTTCAACGAATAAAAATTTATTCAATCACGTGGTTTTGTTTTGTAGCTAGGAATTCTTTGGGTGAATATAGTATAGAAACATTATTTATTACTCAGCAAATTTACATATATTGAAAAGTGATTTAAGCAACGGGCCACATTCGTACATCAGTGGTTAAGGGTTAAATACAATTTTTACTTTTTATTATAAATGTTTAATTAATCTTTTATTAATAGTTATAAGTTACAATCAAATATTTACAAATAAAACTTTAACCTATTTAAATTAAACACAATATAATTTTTTTTTAAATTAATAACTATAACTAAAACATACTGGAACAGCAATTTATAATTTAAAAGAAGTATATATAATGAAAGTTCAATTAAAGCGTTTATTTTACACACAACGATTTTTACATAATGAAAATTAATTATAGAAAGAAAAAAAAAATCCTATCACTATTGAAAATTACCTAACCCAAAATATTGAAAAATAACAAAAATTAATTTACAAATTCAAATTATTAGAAAATTTAATTAGTTACGTAGGCAACCTAAGTAAAAAATATGTATTATTTTGCAATCTTTATCTATTCATATCTCTTCCATATAATTTTATCCTTTTCCCCTTTTTACAATTTGATAACGATACACAGTCAGACTTCAATTTTTGTATCTTAATTTCAAACTTTCTAAACATTTTAAATATACCTAAATATAATTATTTTTTATTAATATAATAAAATTTTATACCTAATTTAATTAAATTTACTGAAGTTTTGATTACATTTTTAAAGGGTATAGCTACATAAGCATAGGAAAATGGCCCCCATGGCCGATGTCTGTAATAATATATGTAGTGACATTGGTACCCCAAGTGATTACCAAATACAGGGTCATTGACCCTTAACCTTGACTTGTCCTTGAGATATTAACCAAAATATGTTTTAGTGCTGTAATTTTTCAAATTCAATTTTCTCGAAAACTATAACACCTAGAAAAACAAAGCCGACGCCAAAATTTAGATAATATTTGGGACTATATTATATATTTTTTTGACATTTTTCCCTAAATTTTAAAAGTTTAAAATAATTGCATTAAAAATATTTTTTATTTTTTAGTATGGTTCTGGTAAACTTACACCTTTCAAAAAAATACAGAATATAGCTTATCTTATCTACTTACACCATGCCAAAATTCATTAAAATCGAAGATGCGCTTTTTGAGTAATAAATCATTTATTGAGTATATGTTATGTATTACGTTAACCGTATAAGAGAATGATTAAAATAATTGTATAAAAAATAATTATTGATTTTTTTATACAGTTCTAGAATACTTACATCGTTCAAAAAAATATAGTATATAGCTTAACCTTTCTACATATACCATACCAAGGCTCATCAAAGTCGAAGAGGCGCTTTTTAAGAAATAATTAATTTATTGAGTATGTATGGTAGGTACTAACCACAGAGGCAACATTTTCTGATTATAGAAACTACATACATATTTTTATTTTTACCTACTGATGATTTCAATCGTCGTCATCACTGTTTTCATTTATGACCACATTAATCGATTCATTTAAAAATATTTTTGATAATATTTCAGCTGGTCGTACAATGCGAGACAAATATCTCGCAAATATCCTAAATAATATATCACACTTGCAACATGAGCACAGCATCCAACCGTTCGATTACCATTCGGACAATTGTAACAGTACCGGCGAATTTGTAACAGTACCGGATAATATTTATTGTTTATATGCCGTGACCCAACATTTAACTTTATAATATTTGGAGTTTGCTTCGTGTAATATTTTAGATTTTCCCAGACTAACTGAAATACAATTAAAAATGTTGTTTACAGGTTCCTATCAGTTTTCATTAGCTGTTTCATATCTGGCTGAAATAATGGACGACAAGAATAACGTTTTGCATATATTACAAACGAAGCAAACTACAAGTATTATAAAGTTAAATGTTCGGTCACGGCATATAAACAATAATAATTATCGGGTATTTATTGATTATCTTCCTAATTCTAACAATATTGAAGGAATTCGCCGGTACTGTTGCAATTGTCCGAATGGTAATCGAACGGTTGGATGCTGTGCTCATGTTGCAAGTGTGATATATTATTTAGGATATTTGCGAGATACTTGAGCCTTGGTATGGTATATGTAGAAAGAAAGGTTAAGCTATATACTACATTTTTTTGAACGATGTAAGTATTCTAGAACTGTACAAAAAAATCAATAATTATTTTTTATACAATTATTTTAACCATTCTCTTATACGGTTAACGTAATACATAACATATACTCAATAAATTATTTATTACTCAAAAAGCGCATCTCCGATTTTAATGAATTTTGGCATGGTGTAAGTAGATAAGATAAGCCATATTCTGTATTTTTTTGAAAGGTGTAAGTTTACCAGAACCATACTAAAAAATAAAAAATATTTTTAATGCAATTATTTTAAACTTTTAAAATTTAGGGAAAAATGTCAAAAAAATATATAATATAGTCCCAAATATTATCTAAATTTTGGCGTCGGTTTTGTTTTTCTAGGTGTTATAGTTTTCGAGAAAATTGAGTTTGAAAAATTACAGCACTAAAACATATTTTGGTTAATATCTCAAGGACAAGTCAAGGTTAAGGGTCAATGACCCTGTATTTGGTAATCACTTGGGGTACTAATGTCACTACATATATTATTACAGACATCGGCCATGGGGGCCATTTTCCTATGCTTATGTAGCTATACCCTTTAAATTATTTCAGTTTTTTCATCCCTTGTTAATATATATATATATATATATATATATATATATATATATATATATATATATATATATATATATATATATATATATATATATATATATATGGGAAGGCTCGCCATAGTGGCCCAGGCAGGTAAAGTGGTCATCACTAGTTTAAATGATAGATGGACAGTTTATATAGTGTCATGGTGCATATTAACTTGTTAGGTGTTACTTAGAAAATTTTATTTAAGAAAAAGTGTTTCTTGTGCCCTTTGATCTAAGGTAAGAACTTACAATCATTGTATAATAGTATATTGTGCAACTCGTGCGGGATTGTCGATTGCCCCACTCAAGCGAAGTTGAGCGCACTCACTACGTTCGTGCGCTCATTCGCTTGAGTGGGGCAATCGACAATCCCGCACGAGTTGACCATACTATTTTTTATTACAGTGGTACAAACTTCGAAAACGTCGAAAATGCATGAAATTGTAGCTTCAAAATGAGGGGGGTGGGGGTAAATTATTAAAACCTCCAAAAAGCACAACCTAGGTACGAACTTTATCAACACACCAAATTTCAACCCTCTACGTTAATTCTGGGGGGCTGGGGGCCTTTTAGATCTAGCGAAAATCGTTTTTCCTCCCTCTACTCCCACCAAATCATCCTAGGAAGCTGAATTTTGGATATGTTGTAGATAATTGACCGAAACATTATCTAAAACCGGTTTGGAAAAGTTTTATTGCTTTTCCGCCCCCCACCACCCCCTTAAAGGTCGGGTCAAAAAAAAAATTTGCCCAAAATTTGACCCCACTTTGATAGTATGAGGTGCCTCGAAAATGAGTCCCATTTACCAAATTTCATCTCTTAACTTCCATAGGGGGGCCCTACACAAATTAAAAGGTGGCGGGAATATATATATATATATATATATATATATATATATATATATATATATATATATATATATATATATATATATATATATATTATATATATATATATATATATATATATATATATATATATATATATATATATTATATATATTATATATAAAAAAAATGTCTGATATATATATATATATATATATATATATATATATATATATATATATATATATATATATATATATATATCAGAAATTTTTTTTTCTACATATTCGTGTTCTACGGGTCCGAAAACGGATAGCGCCCCTACTCTCGCCTCTCGCAGCTCTTATCGTATAGACTGTATAAGTCTAATTTTTCGGAGAAAATTCGACTAAAAAGTGAATACAATTTTTTAACAAATGAAATACATACATATTAAGTAATTTGAAAATGTTATTAAAGTCACTGTTTATTTATAAATTAGGAATTTTGGATTTTTATTATTTATAAAATAGAAATTTTGGATTTTTTTGGAAAGAAAAAATATCTTCATAAAAGCCTTCCAGTTTACTATTTAAGTTCCTTTTTTAATATTTAAAAATAAAACACAAAGGCAATTGGCGGATAAGCATGGATAGGAATGCCCTCGTACGAATTGTGTTGACTTTTTCCCTGCTAACTGCTATCGGCACAAAATTGAAATTTACTGAGATTCAGCCCTTAAAAACTTAAAACCTTTTTTTAAAGCCCCGATCAACCGGACACTCATCATCAGTTTTGAAACCACCAAAATGACAAATCGCTTGTGGACTTTCAATTACATTTCGCTTGTAGACATTCAATACCGGGGCTTCAAAAATGGGGCTCCGCTGCTCACGGCGTTTTTTTTCTATTATTATCACCATTTTTGAGATTTTTACTACTTTTTAAAATAATATTTCTAAGTGTCCGTCTTCTTTTTCTGAATTAATTATCGTTTAAATTACTTTGATGGTGGTTTCTATAGAAATAGTTATGAAATATTTATTAAATGAAAAATTAAGAGGCGGCTTTGCGTGTTTTGATTAAATTTTGCGTGATTTATTGTCAATTTGCGTGTGGAAAGTTACTTTCCACACGCAAAAAAGTATGCGGGAAGAGTATAGTGGGCAAACAGCTATTTTGCGTACAGAAATGTGTGCGCCAAGTTAGTACTTCTCCCGCATGAGTAATAAAAAATGTATTGGATGTATTATAAATACTTAGTTTCTGTGAATATACCCTGTGTCTATTGTAGTTCTGAAGTAATTAATTTTATAATAAACAATTACGAATCACACGTTGGGGCGGGACTTATTTTAGTTTCCCTATTGTACTTAGTTTTGGCTAATGTGGCCCACTATATATAAAGGTAAAGTGGCCGGGTGGATTTAGTGATGGTACCAGAATTATGACCGGAATCAAAACCAAAAGGCTGGATACGATGTACGATATGCAAAAAGATGGGCCCATGAAATCTGCTCTGGTTGCAATAAGGAAGATGATGATTTTACTTGTGAATTTTGTCTTAAAAATAAATAGTTACCATCTGACTACTTTGGATAATTAAAAACTGTTTTTATGATGACTATTTAGTAGCGAATTGTAATATTTTTGATTAAAAACTGTAATTTCAATTAAAAATTAAAAAATCAATTTTATCTATGTTAATTTTTAATACTAATAATACTATACCACTTGACCTACCCAAGGTGGGTAATGTGGTCATTTTGTCACTTACGAAATAATTGAAAATTTTTTGTTACTGTAAATATGTAAACCGTATTTATGTTACAAAATAAAGACTTCATTAAATTTGCAATTGTATTACGACAAGAAATATTAGTTTATTAAAACCGTTTAGAAAATATATCAATTCAAACCTTAGGGTGGCCACATTATTCTACCTTCCCCTATTTAGTTAATATATTTGTCTCCCAGCTAGATTACAGCGCCACGACAAAACGTCTTCAATAAGAGAATCCATTTAGAGCACTTCTGTGTCAAAACCTGTATGTAAAACCATGCTAAAGAGTAAAGTATGTTTCTTTATTGTGAATTATTCATTATCTGGCGGTAATTACAAAAATAAAAACTCTACTTACAACAAAATATTTGTCTGCTAAAACAATTTTACACATTTGTAGAAATTAAAACCATCTGTGAATAGTCTCTTTGTTATAACTATTTTTAACAGAGTGTTAAATTCTGTGACGACAAACCGCATACCTGCCGTAATAATCATTTCAACTAAAACAACATTGTATGTAACATATTATGGACATTATGGTTTTGTATTTTCTTCATTAATGCGACAATAACGTAGTGCATACATATTTTGTTAAACATAATACAATTTACGGAAATAAATTATTATTATTATTATTATTATCATTTTTTTTTTTTTTAATTAAAATTGAGACACTGCTGCCGGTGGATGGCGCGGCCAGCAGTGTCCGGCGGCATCGCCATCGACGGGCATGCGCCGCCAAAACGGAAAATGATAAAAACGACACATAAAGACAGGAACACATAAATGCAATAGACAACGAACAAACATACACATGATAAAATTCACCGATGAGCCCTGCCATCCCAGGGCTTCAAGACGAGCGGACAGTCCTTGGTGGCGGTACGCTAAGTACTGGCCAGAACGTCCGGTCACCAAGGACCGAAAGCCAACGATGAAATTCCCTCCGAGGTGTAAAAGGCCCCGGAGTGGAGGAAACCGACTAGAGATACACAATAATAAAGAGAATAGAAAGTAAATATCACAGACTGCATCGCAGGACTCCACTGTACTCATGGGGGCCAGGAACCACCCACCAGCACAATGGAGTAACAAACGAAAGAGGAAACAAAATATCACAGACAATCATCACAGCAACCCACTGCACTCATGGGGGGACTAAACCACCCAGTGTGCAGTGGGGATCATAACAACGCTACCGGAGGCCCACAGAGCCTCCATTAGCTAGATAGCAAACAAAAACTCAACAAGAAAGGAAATAACAACAAAGAATAACAACAGATTATCACAGTCAATATATATATCACAATTAACCCACTGCATTTCTGAGGTCCTAAAACCGCCCAGGACTATAGTGGGGATCACAACAACATCGCTGGAGGACCTCCAAGGGCCTCCAGTGGTAGAAAAACACAAAAAATCACAGCTCAAATATCACAGACAGGCCGTTGCACCCTGAAAGTGGTGCAACGGGTACACTAACAACACCTTTGGGAGCCCGAGGGCCCCCAGCGGCAAAAAACACACAATGAACAAAAACAATAACAAACTTTGTGTCTAAAATGATTTGTGTTCGTCTTATTTATTACCAAACCAGAGCCCCGTTAGCCTGCTAGCCAGCTAGCAGTTACCGCCGAGCACGACGAGGACGAGGGGTTGGATTTATGCCCGGCTATTATTATTATTATTATTATTATTATTATTATTATTATTATTATTATTATTATTATTATTATAGACTTTTACGCCAACCTGGCGCTCACTACTCAGTAGGACAGTACTGGGTAACATTCACCTATACCGGCATTATGCAAGGTATTAGGCTCTGTGGAAGGGTAATGTGCCAAACCAATCCGTAAAAGTACCGTAGTACGTTCACGGACGGGTTTGTCACATCACTCCTTATATTGTTGTTGTTGTTGCTTGAAACGAGGTGTTATGCGTCTATCTTGGTGTATACTGGTTCGTACGACGAGACTTTTGTGGGAGCGTAGATGTTGGCTCAATGACAGAGGGCTGTGAAAGCCTAGTTCGTTTTCGTGTCCTCAGATGGTAGGTAGGAGTAGGGACAGAGGGAAGGGAAAGGACTGTTTGTGTTTGTGTGTGTGTTTGTGTATGTGTGTGGATGTGTCTTTCTATTTTACGTTTCTTGGTGTAGATGTTTTCTGGTTCATCAAATTATTATTATTATTATTATTATTATTATTATTATTATTATTATTATTATTATTATTATTATTATTATTATTACGGTATTCAAACTTTTTTACATGTGCATAATATAAATTTGGTACCTTCAATGTGCATCCATCAGTAAAATTATATAACATTTACCGATCTAAATCAGTGGTTATTAAACTTCTTGGTCGGCAATCCAATTTTTGGCACTTAAAAATTTGAAAGGACCACTTAAATATGTAAAAATGTGTAGAAAATGGGTATGTGATCTGGAATCAATTCTTTCTGTGACCCTCCTGGTGGTCGCGGTCCCCACTTTCGGAATAATTTCTATAGATGTTCCATGAAATTCTTAGAAACTATATCTCAGAATATTTTTGCGTAAAAATAGCAAAATTTGATAAAAGAAAAGAAAGATTTATTTTTCGGGTAATGAAAACAAAATTGTACTGAAAACCTATGAGTAGCCTCAAATTTCGGATTCCTGACATTAAAATTAATATGATTTAACTGGAGCTTTTAAAAATTTTATTATACTTGATGACGTCAACAAGATCAATTTTTTTTTTTTTAAATTATTATTAATATTACAACTACATGACTACAAAAATTATATTTCTGCTAGATCAGTTGGTGAAGTTTGGATAATCTGAGTATAATATTTCCATTTTTCCTGTAACAATAGCCAAGTTCATTTAGAAAATGTGACATACTTCCTAGATATGATTCTTAGGTAGGGCTATATTCCTTTTTCAACTTGTAAATAAGGACAGGAGATCGATACTGCTGTAGCGATTTTGGGAAATAAATTACTGCTGGAAAACTTTTATTAAATTCTCTGTCAATTCTGGCAAGCAATATTTTTGATGTAACTTTATCTATTTATCATTTCTGGACACTCTGTATTGACCATTACTAAATAGCACCAGAAAAACTTTTTTAGTAACGGAATAAAACGAAAATAATTACTCAAGTGTAAAACTTTTCATCCTAGAAACCTTCCCGTAGAAATTAACAAAAAATTATCGCATTATCCCTCAAAGATATGACAAGACACGGTAACCTTTTCTGTTCATAATACTCTCCCATTTATTTGATTGTATTATTAATTATTACACATTATATTCAACCCTTTTAATAATTGTCTCATTTATACGAAATTCATTTAAAAATAAATAGCTGAGGACATGCAAATGTAATACAACCCAGTGACCAATATATACAGTGGCGGTCCCAAAGATCCCTCCCTGAAATATATGTACTGTTCTAAACAATAAGTATAAAACAGTACTAACAATAAGTACATTTATTTAAAAACTGTGAAAATCATTATAAATTAAATTTGTGGTGCTAATAATACAATGAATATCGTTATTAGGTACTATTAGATTGTCTTGGCAGAAACTCTGTTCTGCGATGGTGGACAGTGTTACCAGATTGGCTTATCAAAATCCCCCACCCCTCCCCAAACATTAGTTAAAATTATTCAAAAAATGGAAGAAATTATTTAATCTAAAGTAGGTATAGTAATGCTTAAGGCTTATTGGCTAGTTTAAAATTAATTATTGATTGAATTTTATTATTTTTAATTAGAATAACAATCAGAATAAGAAATAACCTATATTTTTTAAAATTTAAATAAGAAAAACATTCAAATTCCTCTCAGTTTGAAAATTTTCATCCTAGAAACAGCTCTCCGAAATTTTTTCCTACGACCACCTCTGACTATATGACCTCGCAGAAAACCTTTCAGATACTCACATTGCGTATACACGAAGTACAAAGTTTAATAATTACTTCCGGTGTTTTGACAATATTCACTCAAAATGTGACGTAAACAGACATAAAAATAAACATAAAATGCAAAAGTATGTGACCTAATTTCTCTTTTCTCAAAAATATTCTTTTCACTAGATTCGACATTGTGATGAAAAAATCGGAAAATCATATTTAAATGGGAAATTATGAGTAATAAAATGAAGAAAAAATATTTCATTGATATCTGTAAATCAAATGGAAAATATCCTTAGGGTACACGACATATTGTGTCAAATGATAAATTTTAAATAAAAGTAAAATTTTTATTGCGAAATTTCTTTTTTGTATCGGAATAATCTAACGTTTGAAAGAGGGAACTGGTACACGTAGATTGGAAGAGAATTTCTACAAACTGTTCGCGAACCCTTGATTAAAGAACATTGGTTTACACAAGCACTTTGTACGCTACAACTGATAAGATTAACTTTTACTAAATTTCCAAATGGAAAATTCAGCTGTTATAGCCGCTGTCATGATAAGATTTGAGTCTGAAATTTGGTGAAAATGTTTGAAGTCCCAAACTACAGCCAGACACGTCCGATGCCGAAATCCTCAAAAAAATGAGTTATATTTTTTAAAATTCAAAAGTTTTTTCAAATTTTTTACACTATCGTAAAGAGGGGAAAAATCACATTAGATACACTTTTGAAGCATTATTCTATGTAAGCGGACTTTCGAGGAAAAAAACTTCGAAAATAACTTTCGATATTCATTGTGTTATACAGGATGCTGTGACCTAATATGCTTTCTGTAGACTGTTTATATATCATCGCATATATACAATATTTGTGTTAGGATTCTGAAGAAAAATCTTAAAACTCTCATGCCTTTATGAAATTTTGTATGTACCGCAGACCAATGAACACTATTATATTATACTACTAGATAAAGCTTAAAGCCAGTTTCTAGGCATTTTTTTGAAGCAGGTAACAGGGTGAGACGGGTGAAAAATGAAATAGTATAATATCAGTTTTTGAGCAAATGCGACTATACCTAATTATTGCAGGACATAATTTGCATACGTACGTATTTTGAAAATAAAGCGAATACCACTTTCTTTCTTTCAAAATTTTGCGGTTTTTTCCTCAAAAAAGTAAAATTTTATTTTTATTACTCATGCGGGAGAAGTACTAACTTGGCGCACACATTTCTGTACGCAAAATAGTTGTTTGCCCACTGTACTCTTCCCGGATACTTGTTTGCGTGTGGAAAGTAACTTTCCACACGCAAATTGACAATAAAAAACGCAAAATTTAATCAAAACACGCAAAGCCGCCTCTTAATTTTTCATTTAATAAATATTTCATAATTATTTCTATAGAAACCACCAACAAAGTAATTTAATAGTATATTATTCAACGAGCTAGTAATGATAGCTATTACTCACGAAGATGAAATTGCGACACTAGCCGAGCTTGTGAGGCGAGTGTCGTAATGCATCTGAGTGAGTAATAGCCATTGGAAGCGAGTAGAATACGATATTTTTTCTACCACTTTTCTTTTTTTTTTTGATTTAAATAAAATTGAATATAAATTTTAAATCAAATTTTTAATTTATTTCTAATTTCATTAAAAGTTTGTATAATATTATGTATAAAACGATCAAAACAAAACATAAACTACTTTATTTACTTGAAGTTACTAGGCAATATATATTAAATTAAAACTTGATACATACATATATACAAAAAACAAAAGCAAACCCATGGAATAATGATTAATACTGTGATTTCATTGGTCAAGAGGGTATTGAGTAATGAACATTCCTCCACACCTTTGAATAATGCCTAACTTTCTCGACAATTAACGGATATATAATGAGTGTGTTCTTCAATAGGAGTAGAAAAACGATAATTAATTCAGAAAAAAAGACGAACACTTAAAAATATTATTTTAAAAAATAATAAAAATATCAAAAATAGTGATAATAATACAAAAAAGTATGTGAAATTCGTAATAAAAAATAATATGTGCAACACGTGCGGGATTGTCGATTGCCCCACTCAAGCGAATGAGCGCACGAACGTAGTGAGTGCGCTCAACTTCGCTTTCGTGGGCAATCGACAATTTCCCGCACTTATTGCACAATATACTATATCAGTATTATATTTTGACAATAATTATTTGAAAATGTTGCTATGGATACAATCAATGACTATAATACAGAATACTATTAAGGTCAGAACTTAGTCGCAACTGGTTGCCTCAATTACACATTTTTATAATTAGTCTGTTTAATATAATGTATAATATGTTCACTGGTCTGTGGTATGTACATTCTAAAGGTGTCTCAGATCTCAATTAATAAATAAATAGCAAATAAAAAAGATGGAAATAGGAAAGTGGAAATGAAAATGATTTTCTCGCGTATCAAATCGTGTTGGATATTGTTGGAAAGGGCGACTAAAGTAAAGTTATTTAGCTGCTAAGTTTGTTATTTTATTTTATTTATTAAAAATAATATATTATTTTTAGATACTTTTTAAATTTTTACCAAATTTCTGAATGAAAAATTCAACTATTACGGCTAATTTAAAAGATTTTCAAAATCTTTTTACACCATTGCAAAGAGAGGAAAAATTACATAAGATACGTTTTGATCCATTATCCTATGTATAAGGGTTTTCGAGAAAAAATAATTTTTATTACTGGAAATTCGTTGTGTTATGCAGGATGCTGCGACAAAGTGTTTTTAAAGAGTTACTACCATAGAACACTAGAAGCAAGCTAATATCAAAAAAGTATAGCTCGCTCCGAGTCATTTGTAGGTCTATCACAGCTTAAGGCATTTAGTCAGTCGGTATCGGTCACCGAATCTACTACGATTGTTATATATCCTAAGACCAATTGTTACTTGAGCTGGACGTTGCTCTATCTCATAATACGTGTTTTGTAGTTGTGTGTGTGAGTACGCACACAGAAGCAAACATTAAACCAACACCGCTACAAGTAGTGTGTACCCACACAACATAGTAATGCGAAGTGGGGAGGATTTTACGTCACTTTTCTGCTACAGTCGGAATACTATCATAATAGTAGTTTGGCTCCTTGGTTACTACCTATGTATATATTAATACGCATTAGAGTGTAAATATTGATATTAAATTGTAAACACGCAAGTTTTTTTTTGTAGGTAAACATAATGTTGCAAAAAATTTAAGTACATAGACATTTTGTCAACATTGCAAATAAATTCTATGAAAAACGTTATCTGCTCTTCCTGTTTTCATTTTCGATATATTCAGCATAATAGGTACCTATATACCTATAAAGAAGAGTATAAAAAAGAAGAGTATAAAAAACTGGCTAATTTTTAACCAATAGCTAGCAATTGTATTGATATCAGACTCACTAGAACAGTGTTTTTCAACCTTTTTATGGCGTGACCGCCCTAGAATGAAAAAATATTTCGCGACCCCTACTCACCGCTATTTCTAACTTTTATTTTTTTATGTTCGAAATAAAATAAATTATTTTTAAATATCGAATCTCTTCATCATTATTAATTACTTTCAGTTAGGTATCGATTAAATATGTAATTAAGGACTTCAAACAGGCATATTTTTATATCGACATCGAAGCTGACGGTTTTAGTCACTTCTGATAGCGCGCGTGGCGTGTGTGAGCGAGATACAGCGCGATGTGATGAGCGCTGCGTAGAGCACCAGGCGAATAAAGAGTGACACGCCTTAGTGTTTAAATCTACTGAATTGACTTGCTGTTTATTTAGCAGATGCTCACTGCCTTTAATTGTCTAATATCCAAAATTCTCTGCTCATTATAATTATTGAAAGTTTCCAGGCTAGGAACTTACCCTTAAAAATATGCTTAAAAATTGAAAAAGTGATCACGAGCGTTCTAGTGGCTGGTTTTTTTTTAATCAATGCAGAATTTAAAATAAAATATAAAATTCAAATACTATTTTTTGATTATACCACAGCCTGAATGATAAAAATTGATAAATAGTATATTGTGCAATAAGTGCGGGAAATTGTCGATTGCCCACGAAAGCGAAGTTGAGCGCACGAACGTAGTGAGTGCGCTCATTCGCTTGAGTAGGGTAATCGACAATCCCGCACGAGTTGCACATACTATTTTTTATTACGAATTTCACATACTTTTTTCTATTATTATCATTATTTTTGACATTTATATTACTTTTTAAAATAATATTTTTGAGTGCTCGTCTTTTTTTTCTGAATTAATTATCGTTTAAATTACTTTGTTGGTGGTTTCTATAGAAATAATTATGAAATATTTATTAAATGAAAAATTAAGAGGCGGCTTTGCGTGTTTTGATTAAATTTTGCGTGTTTTATTGTCAATTTGCGTGTGGAAAGTTACTTTCCACACGCAAAGAAGTATGCGGGAAGAGTACAGTTGGCAAACAGCCATTTTGCGTACAGAAATATGTGCGCCAAGTTAGTACTTCTCCCGCATGAGTAATAAAAAATAAATAATTTGACAAGTATTCTTATAAATGTTTGATTTTAGTCTACGTATTCATTCTAAAATATCATATTTGTCAATAGATTTTTCTCTCTAAAAAAATGTTATAATTTTTTTTTTTTTATATATCAATTGTGCTTAGAGAATACTACAAATACAAAATTTATATATGTATCTTACCTATTATTTTCATAAATTTCAACTTTTCACAGTGACGCCGGCATTTGGTAAAAAATTAGTATTGGAATTTTTATTCCTTTTTAAATTTTGAATCGATTAAAAGAAAAATCAGCCACTAGAACGTTCGTGGTCGCTTTTTGTTTAAAATTAGGGTTAAGTTGCTACTCTATTCCGGAAAGACATGCACAACCATCAACATCAAGTTGTAATGAGAATAAAGAAACAAAGCCAAAGAAAAAGGGTCTATATGACGACAATTATTTAAAATTCGGAATTACTGTTATTGACAATAAGCCAGTTATTTGTTTTGAAACTTTATCACGCGAAAGTATGAAACCATCACATTAATGTAACCATTAATTAACCTTTCCTTTATTAAATATTATACGTACATTGAACCAGAGTGGTTTTATTTTTAAAGTAACTTCGACCCTCTTAAAAAGGCTTCACGACCCTCCCCCCAGGGGTCACGACCCACAGGTTGAAAAACACGGAGCTAGAGTATCTCATTTTAAAAAAAAATAGCAAGCCATCTGGTGCAAGTTGTACTTGCAAAAACAGTGTTCCGTACTATCAGTTGTTACGTATATTTATGTATTTGACGCATGTAATAGCATATTGAGGATAGATAGATAATAGTATATTGTGCAATAAGTGCGGAAAGTTGTCGATTACCTACGAACGCGAAGTTGAGCGCACGATCGCAATGAGTGCGTTCATTTTGTTTTTGAAAATTTTTGCCACTGTGGGAAAGGGAAATTATTTTAAATGGATAACAGCTACAGTACAAATCCGTCAGGGTCTTAGGATCTCAAAAGCGCCAAAAATAAACTACCTAATTAATTTTGAAAATGTTTTCACTGTTGGAGAGTTAAAACTTTTTAGATAAGCATATGCTATGTTATATGATGTAACAGGATTCTAAAGATTAACTACCTAACTGATTTTGAAATTTTGGAAAGAATTAATGACAGTGATAAACAGTAATAAACATATTTAAATTTTCTATATTCTATCCTGAGAATTGTGCAAAACTGTAGTTACTGACTATAAAATGCATTGTTTTTTTGAACTTTACATATCAAAAGCAGTAAAAAACAACCACTGTTTTACTTGTCATCCATTCGCTAAGAATTGATTATATTTTCACTCTCTTTTTTATTATGGAAGTCTTTATATAAACGTTAACAATTAAGCGATGCGTGTAGCAGAGAAACATCTCCTCTCTTAACAGAAAATATTATTTTCTTCAAATATTGTTTATTTTATGTGTTATCATTGCACGGTTGACAGATTATTGATTCATCCTAACGTAAAATAATATTCACAAAATATTTACCTACAGAAAATCCAACAAATTTGTTGTCTGTCAAGATGTAAGTGTCAAAGGGAATAAGGAAAATAAATGTTACGTTTGACAAGATTTCTAGCGGTACACAAAATTAATATAAGTAATTTATATACGGTCCATAAAGCCCCAATCTTCACTATTATATCATTCTCGGTACGCTTCCGATACGTTGTCGGTTCGATAAAATGTTTTTAAACAAGGAACAATAAGTGTATTCACATCATCGCTACGATACAAGTACGGTTTCAGTCGCGGTCCAATCCCAGTCCAATACCAATAGCATTCAAGTAATATTTGATTGGAGTGATAACAGACTTGTTATGACTTGTTCAGTTATCAAAAAAAAAATTTTTTATCGAACTGAGACCGAACTGGGAGTGTATCGAGAGCGGCATTATAATGTGAATGGAGAAGGAATAGGTTATTAGCACTGTAATATGAACACAACAAAATTTTACCGAAGCGAGACTGGAGCGGCAGCATATCGAGAGCAGCTCTATAACGTGGATCAAGGCAAATATCAAATGGAAACTATTTTTTATTCAAGAGTATCAAGCGAGTTCAACTACAAATTACAAAATAACTAATGGAAAATATCTAGCTCAAAGAAAAAATAAATTGAAGGAAAATATTTGTACATAATTTTGTGACATTTAATACGAACAAAATTGGAAATTGAAAGTTTTACAAAACTCTTGCTACAACTAACTTTTTGTATTATTAATTTAGTATATGTAGGCGTTTCTGACTCAAAATAATATCTAACAGTTTCCAAAAGTTTAATCTATACTGAGCGCTTTTGATAAAAAAATTTACTTTGAGAAATAATTACAGCCGTTAGTCAAAAATTCTGAATTTATTTGATTGACCCATTAGCTCACAAATAATTATTACTGTGAAGGAGACACTAACAACAATAATGCAATTAAAAACTTGCAGATCCCCAAACGGACTAAAAAACCATTTTTTTTGAGGTCACTCTTTATAAAAATTAATCTTGAATGGAAACGTATTTTATTTCCATTTTTTTTTAATTTTAAGACATAAAAAGGGAAAAAAATATACGACTCTCCATCGTAGGGTTTGAGTTTCTTCCCAAGTTTGATGACCTAACTTCGAGCACGCAAGTAAATTTTATTAAGTATGAGTAGGTATAGATATAATATTTGATAAATATTTACAAATACATACGTTTTTTTAACGAATTTCGAGACTGGAAATTCAGCTACTGCGCCCACTGTCATGAAACGACTTGATCCCTTGAGGACTATGACAGAAATTTGTTTTGAGGCTCCGAACCCGAAAATGACATTCACTAAAATTTATATATATATATATATATATATATATATATATATATATATATATATATATATATATATATATATATATATATTAGTGAATGTCATTTTCGGGTTCTAGGAATCTCAAAACAAATTTTTGTCACATACAGTCAGCCACACTCATATTCGTACAGCAGCATATTTTCTCATATGACAAAATTTAAACTAAGTGAATTCCCATAATTTCCCATAAATTTGAAGTTTTTTGTTTGTAATATTAATATTTGGATCTTCTACTTCCTATATAAGCTAAAAAAATTTCATTAATAGTTTTTAAAAGAAAATTCTCTAAGAAAAACGTTATGCTTGCAATTTCTATCAACATGTCCAACGCCACATTCGTATTCGTACACCATAAAATTTGATAAATATTTTTATATGGTTCAAAAATGAATTACTTTATTTTCAAATTTAGAAGTATATTTACGTAGATATGTACTTTTAATTTAAATAGACATAAAATTTAATAATCCTTAGGGTAAAATTTTTGATTAATTTGCCGAAAAATTAAAAAAAATGTTAATGGAGTTCAAGAAATTGTTATTGATGTATGCTAATAAAATAAATTCCTATAGAAAATCCTTAAACCTCTTAAATGATAAGTGAGCAACTCTTTCACATTTAATTTGTCATAAAGGATAACCAACAGGATAATAAATTAGAAAATAACTCTTGAAATATGGAAAAAAATATTACGTCTTACTCTAAACTGTCATTTTTTAATGAAAAAATTAACAAAATTCCATAAAAAAGTGATAGAATGGTCAGGATTAAGCGAAAGGATTACTTAGCAAAGTATTTTTGTCCTGGAAGAATTTCTCGCGTTACTGAAAAACGTGACATATACCGTGGGAATGTACGTGGTAAGTAACATAAATAAATACTAAAACTTATATTGCTCTAAAATGGAAGAAAATAAGGATTTAAAAACAAGGTCAATGATGAAAATCTTAATTTTACGTTTATCTGTGAATATTTTGTTACATCGAAATTCAAAATCCTTATTTACGTAGTTTCTGGAACAATCTAATCTATCTTTGTTTATATATGTTATTTACATGCATTCTTTCCCACGGTATATATCACGTGTTATAATAACGCCAGAAATTCTTTCAGTGCGAAATTTATTTGCTATGCAATCCTTTCACCTTGTCCTGACCATTTTATGGCTCTTTGGTGGATTTTTGTTAATTTATTCATTCAAAAATGACAATTTAGGACAAGATGTAGTATTTTTTATCCATATTTCAAGAGTTATTTTCTAATTTATTATCCTGTTTGTGGTCCTTTATGCCATATGAAGTGTTAAATAGTCGCCTACTTACAATTTAAACCCTTTCTGAAGAATTTATTTTGGTAGCACAGATCAATAATCGATTTCTTGGACTCTGTTGAAATTCTTTTAATTTTCCAGTAAATATATGGAAAAATTGACCTTGAGGATTATTATATTTGATGTTAATTTAAAATAAAGGTACATGCCTACGTAAATATACTTCTAAATTTAAAAATAAAGTAATTCATTTTTGAAACATATAAAAATATTTATTAATTTTTAAGGTGTATGAATACGAATGTTGAACATGTTGATACAAATTGGATGCATAGCATTTTTCTTAGAAATTTTTTTTTAAAAAACTATTAATGAATTTTTTTTTACTTACATAGGAAGTAGAAGATCCAAATATTAATATTATAAACAAAAAAGTTCAAATTTGTGGGAAATTATGGGAATCCATTTGGTTTAAATTTTGTCATATGAGTAAATATGCTGCTGTACGAATACGAGTGTGGCTGACTGTATATATATTTTAGTGAATATCATTTATATGTATATGTATGTATTTATGTATTTATGTATCAGCACGGTAACTCTCGAGCGAAATATTCTGTTGTTATGAAATTTGCTGAAAACATTGCAAGTCTAAAAATCTTGGATGAGTTTTTCAGCCAGACACGTCCAATGCTTGGCACATGGTTTATTGGGCATTTTTTGAGGGAAAAGTTAGTTTTTGCCAAAATTTCCCTAAGTTCAAAAGCTTTGCGACATTTTTTTACACCACTAAAAAGAGGAGAAAACATCACACGAAAAGGTTCTAAAACCATTATTATACCGTAAAGCCGTCTAGACCCAGACAGGGGGTCAAGACCCGGACACTTTGCACCAATCTTCAAATTAAATAATTTCTACATTAAACTGCAACAATAAACATTTGTTCTTGACGTCATTATAGAGAGAAAAACATCCTCTAAACAGCTGTACCAATAAAAACTACGAATTTGAACATTTACTATCTCATTTTACAGGATTACTATTCTACAGTTTTTCAAAGAAATAAAATGTGTGTCTAACTTACAATTAGACATGTAATTTTCGTCATAATTGTCATATTGTCTTAGTTTTGATATGTATATATTCAGAATTTTATTGCGCATCATTTAATGATGTTTGAAGTAATATTCGATGTACATATAAAAAAAATACATGTTATATATGTATATCCGTTTAGACCCGGACACATCAGTTTATTACACTATGGCCGCAATTTGCACCAGTTGTAACTCCCACTGTCCATACGTTAATATTCCCCCCAGACTTACGCGGTTTATGCCTCGTTCTGATGTCATATCGTATGTTTACTTTATAGAGAGGCATACTATGCATTGCCCCCTCTCCCTTCCCACAAAATATTTTGAAGTCTTTGACAGGTTCAAAGACATCAAACGATATAAAACACTGTCCTAAACCCAACGGGAGAAGTTAGTTTGCATGTTATTACATAGTTATTACATAAGTGTCAGGGTCAAGACGGATTTAGGGTGTAGACCCCGACACTTACTAATTATTTTTTATTTTTTTCATTTTTACTTATAATGAAACAAATGGATCAGGGATATAACAAATAATATACTCTCTTTCCAATGGCAATACTTTTATTGGGATATCTATGAAGGAAACATGTGTAAACATAAAAATTGCCAAAAAATGTAAAAAAGTGTCCGGGCCTACACGGTTTTACGGTATGTAAACGTGTTTCCGAGAAAACCAATTTGTTTATACAGAAATTCATTATGTTAAGCAGGATGCTGCGACAGGGGTTATTTACTTATTATTTCGTTACAAAGGTTCGTATAAAGAAAATTTGTTGCCTTGTCATTTAACGAGATAAACAGTCAACTAGCTAAAATGCGACAGCTTTCAGGGAACAAATCTAAGTTATAAAATAACAAATTTATTCAGATTGAGTATAAAACTCGAGCGTAATATGGTAAGAGTGCACGGAGAGAAAAATCCTATAATTTTTGTAGAGAAAATTTCAGAAAAATTACCATGCTCCCCTATAATCCGTGCGCGATCGACGACCAAAATAAAAAATATGTGCTAGCATGGTAAAATTTTATGTGGTGCTAACACAACTTTTATCACACTCTTATGCATATATATTATAGTTTAATTCTTGTTGTCGTACTCTTTCATTGGCGCATCTAACTCGCGACCTTATGTTGGTTGCACTGTACCTGTAAAAACATGTATACAAAAATGATTGCCAACAATATATTCTAATACATATACTAAAGATAGGCAAATAACAAAAAGATGAATTAAACGATGACATCATCCTAAGAGAGTGTAAAAGAAACTGACTACTAGCTGTGGCTAGCTGCTTGTAACACTGTCTGATAAATAAAGGTGCTTGGTGCGAACTGTCTGACAAAGTTTCTTCCACAGTCCACACCTATGGTTCGCATGTAACTCACTGATTGAGGTACATTTCATTACAGCGTTCCCAACACAACCAACCTTCTTTCTGTTTTTTTTTCTTTCTATTATTAGCATGTTAGCATGGTAATTTTTTTAATAAAAACAATTAAAAATTATTTTTTTGTCGGTAATGGAACTTTTTACTGTGCTGTTTTACAAATTTTACGGAGATAATATTACGAAAAGAACATTCCATCCTTTAAATTTTTTATGATTAATTATAATCTTTATATTTTTAACTTACAGAATTGAATATGTTCGCCTTTTACACGTCGATTGTAGTGCTGAGCACAGTAATTTTTATAGGAATTTTCTCTCCGTGTGGTAAGACAATTCAACGTATAATATAAATGTATAAAATAAGTTAATATAATTGATATAATTATTCAATATTTCGTTACTATGGTTTTGAATTCAGTCAAATTTACATGTTTGTCTATAATGAAGTGATCAGTGAAAAGTTTTTTTACCATTTTTGTAACAGGTGTTTTTTACGTTAAAAGTGAAACAGCTATGCAATGCTCTTATGGGACTTAATACACATTAGTTGTTACGTTTTTTATTAAAAAAAATGATAAAAAATTAAAGCTATTATGTATACGGAATAACGTTTTCTAATGTTCCTGCTACAAAATTTTATGAATAATGCATTGGACCATAATTGAAATTTTATTACCATAATGAGGTCGCTTAATGACAAAATGTCTATAACGAACAGTCAATCACAAAATTAATTCTGAATATACTGAATTTTGTGACACACTGCAGGTAAACTTTTAAATTTTAATACACCTACTTAATACAAATATTGGATATTATAAACCGATAGTTAGGTATTTTTTCAAAAGATTTCAACGAAATTTCTCTAGATATTTATTTAATTCAATACCAATAATACGAGCCTATTCTGATTAAAATTGACTACCCGAATTTTGAGAAAAACGATTTCAAAGTTTTGTAATTTTAACACGGGCTCTTATGGGAAAACTCTATTATTTTTAATTAAATGAAAACGTGTCACACTAATTAATAATTATAAATTCAAGCAGGCACCTTAATAAAAGAAAAAATAAAATAAAATAAAATAAACGAGATAAAGGATAATAAACGATATTGAAGTTTCGAAAGTATTTATCTGTCTTGTATTAAATTGTGATCCGGTATCCGGTATAAATAATGTAAAAGAATTATTAAAGTTTTTTTGTCCATTCAATAAACCAAAGGATCCTTCTTTAACTTTTATATCTTTTATAATTATTTATAGAGATACTACAGTCGGCACTATGAAAGTGTTCCAGCACGGGACTAAAATCACAGTTTCATCTAGTGAAATAGACGCCAAAGTAAAATTTTGATTATACATTTAAGAAGTTTATTAATAAATTAAAATGTAAAGTTTATAAAAAATACAAAATGTACATTAAGTAAACAAATAAATTAAACAAATTAATATTTTCTTTATTTAAATTTTTATTTTTGGTTGATTCAGTTTTATTACTTTTAATAAGCAAAAAAATATCTAGACGCAAGCTATGTACCTGTACTACGCAAATAACAAAACAAATATTCTGTGTGTTTGTGATTGTGTTTGTTGTACAAGAGTGGATTAGTTGTAACACTTTGGTAGTGCACAGTTTCCTAGTGGTTACTGTAATATGAAAATTATTTTTGGTACGTACTATGTAATATTTAATATTTTGATTCTTCATATTAAAATGTTTATTATTAAATTTAAAAAAAAAAAAAAATATTGAAGAATGTAACTGAATATTTTGCTTAATTTTTTTTATGAAACTGAACTTTACAAAATTAATAATAAGCGTATAAAGGGTAAACAAAATTTTTAAAAGTATTTTGTTTTTAATAAAGAAGAAAATTTTGAAAAGCTTTTTTAAATAAACAGTTTTATTTAATCTTCTCAATATTTATTTTCTTTTTTTAAAAAAAAGCTACTTTATAATCAAAACAAAATATTATAATTAATAAAAATCTGTTAACAATCAGACATCTTAATGAAGATACCTTCGATAGACGTCAATTTAAGAATTTTATTAGAAAGATCCAAAGCCCCTTAAAACTTTTAAAAATGTTACCAAATTCGATTAAAATTTTAAAAAAGCAAATGGAAAAATTGAATTCAGTAAATATTATTATAGTCAAAACACTAAGTTTTTAATATTAAGTTAATGTAGTTCTTTTAATTTCATTATTTGGTTGAACAAATTTTTACGTTATTTAATCTTAGTCCATAAAAATTTATATTTGAAGTCTAGGCTTATATTTCTTTATTTTTCGGTAAAATTTAAATTTCTGTGATGACTCGATCAAATACAACTTGTTCCCAAAAATTTATTTAATATTGCTTTTATCCCCCGCCCCCCGCATCAAAAGCGTTCGGATTCATCCATCCTTATAATTCTTAAAGAATTCTTTTTTCCAACGTCAGAAGCATAATGTGTTAACTAGTTAATATTTCGGCTTACTTAAAAAGTCAAAATAGAAATTTCTAAAGAAATTTTGTTTAAGAAGTAAGAATGTCAGAAAAAGAAATCAAATTGGTATCACATTCATGAATGTCAGGCAGTTCAGAAAAATGTGACTTCTTTTAAGATAGCTTTGTGATCTTGTGATAACCGGAAAGTTTTCAAATTTGCCTTTTTTTCTTCAGTTTTTTTTTTAATTAATGAGTTACCAAGAAATATTATAGAAGCATGCAAGATATACAAAATTTTACTCCAAACCTTTTTTGATTAAAATAAATTTTTCACTATCCTTTGAGCAATGTTCAGTCACTTAAGAAACATTCATAATAGTTCAAAATCAATTTTTTTAAGCTTTAAACATTTTACAAAACTAATATCAAAATCATTTGGTTCAAACTGTTTATAATATTTCATTTCGTTAATTTATTAAAAAACTTTTTGATTATGAAAGCAAAACTTTTCGGAATTACAATTTAAAAAAAAAAAAATTATTTTCTTATCATACTAATAATAAAATGCACCTTTTAATTTACTTGTTGATAAATATTTTTACGGCCGACGCGGTTAGTTTACGCGCGATGTCGCATATTTTTGCACAGAGTGAATAAAACAAACTCAACACGTATTTATTATCCCCTTTTTCGCAACAACAGTCGTTCGGAACGCGCGAGCTATCGTCGAAATAATAAGTTTTCACTCGAAAGTGCCGAAGTAGTTGTTATGAATGAATTTACCATATATTCACTCGTTACGCATACATATACGTTGCATAGAGATTTTCCTTTCTCTTTTCGTTCTCGATTTTCCATTCTTGTTTTACCGTACATATTTACGTATTTTGTCTATACGTACCCGATATTGAAAAAAAATGGAAAATTAATCCCTTTTACAATATGTCTCATTTGAATTACCTTTACATAAACGTATTTTATTTAAGAGCAGGGTAAGGTATTAAAATAATTTGGGAAATAACTATTTGAGCAGTCTTTTATACATTTGGTCAGTTACCTTGGTCAGTTAAAAATTTAAACGGTCAGTATTATATTTTTTTAGCAGTATTAAATCAACTTGAGCAGTAAAACGTGGTCAGTAATAAAAATGAATTTCGTCATTTATTTTTTCCTACAATGGTCAGTAAAATAAATAAATGGTCAGTAAAATAACTAAACGGTCAGTAAAATAAATAAATGGTCAGTAAGATAATTAAATGGTCAGTAAAATATCTAAACGGGCAGTTAAATAAATAATTTGCCAGTTCCCAGAATACAATAAAAGTGAAACGTTATTTTGGTTGAAAATAGTGTGAAATTTGAGCCAAAAATGATGAATATTTTGCGATAGCGTAGCGCGAAAATTAATGTTTTGTTATTTTGTTTTATGAAAAATGCATTATAATATATTCAATGAAATTTTATAATTGAATTTCAACAATTAAAATTCTAATTCTTTATAAAATTCTATAAAACCGTTATAGAATTTTATAAATCTAAGTTAACAAAATATGATTGAAAAGAAATTCATATACAGAATGTTTCCAACAACCAAGGACACATAAATTTTAACATAGGGAAAACTTGTTATAATCAAAGAGACCTATACGACAAAATAATGTTCAAAAATAATTTAAAACCAATAACAGTAAATTTATTGAAATAATTGTAAATGAATCTTAATCTAATACTGAAATATTTATTAATAAATAATACTACTCAGGGAGCGTCCATAAGCTACCATTTTGGTTAATTTTTGAGCCCCTCCCCCTTCCATGTACACTAGAGGTGACTTTTGCCTTTACCCCCCCCCCCCCCCCAATAGTGGAGAGTAGGTTTTTTTCTTACCATTTCCAAAAAACATTCAATTAAAATAATAACCTTTTTATTATAAAATATGAAAATTAAGGTACTTTTTGGCTGCTTATTCAGATTTCCTTAAAAACCACGTCCCCTGACAGTAAGAATTTTAATGTAAAGATTGTGTGATCACATGGTTACATAGTCCGCTTGAGGAAGTATTGTTTAATTCAAAATATTCAAAATATTAAGCACCTCATAAGTAATTCAAGATTATTCATGAATTTTCACATTCAAATTCATGTTTGTTTAACTTTTCCAAATAAAACTATACTTAACTCGATTTTGACTCTCCCCTTTCCACATGTAATCCAGCGTAGCTTTCAATAAAGTCATTTTCTTATTTTGATTTAAATTAAGGTTTCTTTCCAGTTAAAAATGTATTTCGATTTTAAATTATTTAAATAAATCATTTTCGTAGTGCATACTTTCTTTATTTCACCCAAAATCTAGAAGAAAACGAATATGTTAAATTATTATTTTTTAGGTAAATTACTTGGATACAACTTTTTATGTTTGTAAAAGTTAACATTTTTTTTTCTAAATATCTATTGTTAGCTTTAAATAATAAAAATTATTTAAATATTTTTTACTGCTTTAGTATTTATAAAACCACCTATTTCAAGATTTTTAACTGACCAATTTCGATTTAATAACTGCTCACAAATTACTGACCAATTATTAATTTTACTGACCAATTGAATTTTTAACAAGCCAAGTATATATTAAACTGCTCATTTCAAAATATTCTACAGTCCGTTTCTATTTTCTTTACTGCTCATATTTTACCGCCAAATCTGTTATTAAACTTACCGTTAATATTTTCTTACTGACCAAAACTGTCATTTTCTACTGACCATTTAAATCATAGCCAAATAATTTTTTTTTTACATTTTTTGTATTTTTTTTAACTGAATGCATAATATCTCAAGAATATTGTCCCAAAATTTCAAATTGATTGGAGCAAAATTGACGAAGCATTTTTGTTGTTACCTGGCAGATGTTTCTCTCTGTATATATCTCTTTCTCTCAGTTATATTATAGAAATTTCAATGAAAGTACTAACGTGTTTATACCTGTACTGTATATTTTGTCAGTGTAGGGTACAAAATTTAGTTTAGCAATAAGTATTCTAGATATCAGTCTTATACAAGAATTTTTAAGTCTTCAAAACTTTAAAGCGTTTTCCCCACAGCTCACGTTTTCAAAGTCGGTGCCCCTCATAACTTCAAAACTGCAGCACCGATCCATTTGAAATTTTGAACACTATTTCTGTACATAATTTACGAGGTTACGCTGGAGAGTTTTTTCCAAATTTTTAATAATTTTTATTTTACAATAACAAATTAACCAATTTTTTTCGTAAAAATCGTGTTTTTCCGTTCTAAGTGTTCCAAAAAAGTGAAAAATTGAAATTTCGAAAAACTCTCCCAGCGTTACCTGAGGAAAACTATTATCTAACGAATGAACTTTAATTTTTTATTTCGGATGATCCAGCACCAAGTTATGAGGGGCACCGCAATTCTACTTTTTTCCGAGACACGTTCGAATAATTGCTGCCATTACTGTATTTTTTAATATCTTTTCGTGCAAAATTTTATACAATATTCTTCCAATGTTATACTTTAATGTACCACTGGTTTTAATAAAGAGATTTTAACTGTGTTGTCACAAAAAAATAACAAAAACATGCCTTTTTTGTACGAATTAACCTTACCCTCTCCTTGACACTACATAGACATTTAGGTAATATTATAAAATGTAATATTTAAAACTAAAAAGAAAATCAAAATTATACTTATTATTGATTTGTATAGTAAAACTACAGTTTTAAACAAGTAATTATTGAGAGTGACTGTTGAAAGTCGTGATTAAAACTAGTTAAAGGCGTAGACTAAAGAAGAAATTATAAAATCAATAAACTATTTTTAAAAAAAGGATTTATTTTGGTAACAAAAATTGTGATCAAAAACATGAATCGTTATTTACAGTTCTGGAGCTAAAATATACATACTTTAGTTACTCATAATACTCACGTAAAATCTCACATTTGGTCCCAAGGAACTTAGGACTCTCTCATAATAACAACAATAAACAATTTTTTCATCGTCTCGAATCATAAGCTGGCGTTTACTTGTCACGTAAATAACACTTACTTTCCTAGGAACGTGAGTACAGCGGATCTACGATTTTTTAGAACCGGGACAGAAACTTGATAGTGGCGCACCCTCTCTCCAGTGTTTGAGATAAATTCTTAAAAAAACTCATAAGTATATGCAAGTATTATCAACAAGTTTTTATCAATAAGTTTTATCAACAAGTTTATCTTACAAGTTTTCTTTACAAATTTTTAGGTAAGTTGCCATCATGAGGTCAATACCTATCGACAAATACTTTTTATCTACGGGAATACTAGGGTAGGGTCGTGTAAGATGGCGCGGTCGGTAAGAGTGCGCACTCCTGTTTTCTCGAAACAGGAACGAAATTTGTAACCAACTTCTTCTAATCGTGTTTTGAAGTGTTCGGGTGTACCCACATTTTTGATACGGTAGTGTATTAGAGCATTAAGTATAGTACGGTGTGAAAATTGTGGGTCAGGGGGTTCCCATACTTTTGAAATAAACTGGGGTAGGTTGGTTGGTACTCGCATGTGAATGAATCAGGGAAATTGTGTTAACATATTTTGAATAACAATTTATTTCACAAGTTGATATGTCTGAATATGGTATGGTACCGCTATATGGTACATTTCATATTACGCGGACAAATATGTAATTTAGTTATAGTTATTTTCGATACATATGCGTAAAGAGAGGTATTCTAGTAGGCTTAAATTGGGGAACGAGTCTAAGGGACTGACGTATACACAACGAGATCGAGTGCGCTCTATACCCCCACGAGCCGTCAGGCGAGTGGGGGTAAGCGCACGAGTCTGTCCGTCAGTCTGCCACAGACGTTTTTCTCGAAAACTGTGTAACGAGGAAATTTAAAATTTGGCATTTAACTCATTCGACTGACTGCGGCATAGGAGAAAAAAAGTCCGTTTCGTATATATTTATGTACTTTCATTTTAAAAAGGAGGATTATGGTGCAGACAGTTGTTGTACATTCTATTATGGTTTCTGTTAGTTTTTACTTTACGCTTAACACTCTAGTTTCACCCCTTTTCTAATAGAAAAAAAAAATATATATATATATATATATATATATATATATATATATATATATATATATATATATATTTATTTATATATATATATATATATATATATATATATATATATATATATATATATATATATATATATATATATATAATCATATTCTATTATTATGTGTATAAAACATTTTATAGAATAATAAATAGTTACAATGTTATTCATACAGAAAATTACATATTTGTAAATTGTAGCAATATTATATAAAATGGTCACCACGTATGCACATTTACATTTTCCACCCAAAGTAACTTTACACGTGCATTAAAAAAAATTTTCTCTTTTAAAAAACTGATTCGTTAATTTCATGTGGTCGCTTTTTTAAATGGAAACCTTCTAAATATAATAATACAGTAAAACTTGCAAGGCTACTGTTCAAACTTTCTTCATTTCTCCACATTTTATTAAATGACCAGCTGGGACAATTTGCTCAGTATTACAAAATTATTTTGAATTCTGTTCAAATCAGCGCAATTAAATATTTTCCTTAAATAATTATAACTAATTAATTTAAATAAATAGGATTTTGCAGTAGTAAATTCTTTTCCACACAATAGTCAACCACGTTTCTTAATCCCGCCCTGACGTCGTCAGTTCTAAATAAGTATTTTATTTTAGACTCCAAGCATTATACTTGGCAAATATGTATTCGATAAATAAGATTATAACGTGTATATTTTTATTATATGTGATTTATATATGGTAGTATATGGAAAGATTTCTAAAAAAAAATATATTTTTTGTCTTTAGGGGAAAAGGTCGAAAGAGGTTTATTTTATTGAACAATAAATACACTGAAAATGAAATTTTTATTATTTATTGATATCTCTATGAAATATAAGAATAAGAAGCCATTATTTATGCCTAACTAACACCATGTGAGTTTTTGAGAGTTGCCATTTTCATTACAACCAAATTTGTATGATAGAAATGGTACTGGAAAAGGTTTTTTTCTTGGAAATGTAACCAACCAGAACACTATCGGTTCAAGTAGCCTCAAGTACATATGCATATTTTTACCATCTAACTATAATAAACTAAAGAAAAATTAAAAAATTAAACTTGGGTAAAAAAATTTTTTTGCTCATTTCTGTTGTTAATTAATGCATTAGGTCAGTTTTACCGAAAAGTTAATATATAGTCTCATTTAAAAATCAATATATTTGTATCGTAGTTCGAAAATCATAAGAGCTCTAAAGCTCCTGACTATAGCAATCGGTTGCCCCCGTCGATATCTACAACTCTTATTTGAACAATTTTTCGATTAAATCAACGGTTTGGTTGTAATAAGAATGGCAACTCTCAAAAAACTCACACACTATAAGAAGGTGCTTTAAAAGTTAAATTATTGATTTTTTGAATGCATTTATACAATTATATAAATTATTTGGCTATAATTATTATATGGCTCAAAATAATTTATATTACAAGAAAATTTTGATCCTTGGAATTTTATTATCCACAATCGATTAAATATATTTGATGACGTCACATAGGTAATTTTTTAAATTTTTTTAAATAATGTGACACAATTTCTTAATTTCCTGACAGATATTTAAGTGGATTGAAATAATGGGTTGAAATACTAACTAGCATCAAAATATTATCTTCGCACGTTAAAGATGTGGTTTATTTCTATTTCTGTATAAGTAAAAAACGCCGTGAGCAGCGGGGCCCCATCACGGTAGTCGAATTTTCTCCTTCATCTTCGGTATTGAATGTTTACAAGCGAAATGTGATTGAAAGTCTACAACCGAATTGTCATTTTGTTGGTTTCAAAACTGGTGATGAGTGTTCGGCTGATCGAGGCTTTAAAAAAAGGTTTTAAGTATTTAAGGGCTGTATCTCAGTAAATTTCAATTTTGTACCGAAAACAGGTAGCAGAAAAAAAACCAACACAATTCGTACGAGGGCATTCCTGCCCATGTTTATCCGCTAATTGCCTTTATGTTTTAGTTTTAAATATTAAAAAAGGACCTTAAATAGTAAACTGGAAGGCCTTTATAAAGATATTTTTTCTTTCAAAAAAAAAAAAATAAATAAATAAATAAAAAATAAAAAAAATAAAAAATTATTTCTTCGGTATTGAGTGTCTACAAGCGAAATATAATTGAAAGTCCACAAGCGATTTGTAATTTTGGTGGTTTCAAAACTGATAATGAGTGTCCGGTTGATCGGGGCTTTATAAAAAGATTTTAAGTTTTTAAGGGCTGAATCTCAGTAAATTTCAATTTTGTGCCGATAGAAGTTAACAGGGAAAAAGCCAACACAATTCGTACGAGGGCATTTCTATCCATGCTTATCCGCCAATTGCCTTTGTGTTTTACTTTTAAATATTAAAAAAGGAACTTAAATAGTAAACTGGAAGGCTTTTATGAAGATATTTTTTCTTTCCAAAATAATCCAAAATTTCTATTTTATAAATAATAAAAATGCAAAATTCCTAAATAATAATTAAATAAATAAATAAACAGTGACTTTAATAACATTTGCAAATTACTTAATATGTATGTATTTCATTTGTTAAAAAATTGTATTCACTTTTTTTTAAATTTTTTAAAATTACTATTCGCCTACTTGTATTTACAATAAAAGTAATGCATTTAAAACACATTTAACAATAGCATTCAATTCCGATGTAAAAATGGAAGAAGTGGGGGGAAAAGTAATGTGGACTCACTAAAAGGTACTAGCTGGATACTAACTGAATACACGTACAAAATTTCAGCCCTCTAGGTTTCCTTATGGAGTCTCTAGACGTGTTAGAAAACAAGCAAAAAAATTAAGGAAATATTGGCGTAAAAATCGTGGGGGTAAGGGTTAAAAGTTGAAACCTCCAAAAAACAGTGTCTGGCTATTAGCTTAACCTGTACACCAAATTTCAGCCCTCTAGGTTTATTTGGGGAGATTTTGACCCGAACGAAACTGTTAAAAAACAAGAAAAATCATGTTCTTTTGGGTATAAAAATGGTGGGGGTAGGGGTTAAAAGTCGAGACCCCCAAAAGGCACCCCCTTGATACTAACTCAATCCGAATACAAAATTTCAGCCCTCTAGGTTTATTCGGGTGACCTGTGCGAGTGGTACAAACTTCGAAAACGTCGAAAATGCATGAAATTGTAGCTTAAAAATGAGGGGGGTGGGGGTAAAATATTAAAACCTCCAAAAAGCACAACCTAGGTACGAGCTTTATCAACACACCAAATTTCAACCCTCTACGTTAATTCTGGGGGGCTGGGGGCCTGTTAGATCCAGCGAAAATCGTTTTTCCCCCCTCTACTCCCACCATATCATCCTAGGAAGCTGAATTTTGGATATGTTGTAGATAATTGACCGAAACATTATTTAAAACCGATTTGGAAAAGTTTTATTGCTTTTCCGCCCCCCACCACCCCCTTAAAGGTCGGGTCCGAAAAAAAATTTGCCCAAAATTTGACCCCACTTTGATAGTATTGTTGTGCATCGGAATAAGCCCCACTTACCAAATTTCATCTCTTAACTTCCATAGGGGGGCCCTACACATATTAAAAGGTTGCGGGAAAATATATATATATATATATATATATATATATATAGTTATGTAACCATCACATCCGCTCTAATATTTAATTAATACATATTATACTTTTATACATTTAATCAATATTTTTGTAATATTAAGAATTGTACAATTTATGTAGACAATAAGTAATAATTCATTCCATAAGGAACTCATATAGATAATTATTTAATATTTCATGTAACTAAAAATAACAAAAGCTTAATCATCAAAAACTACTAAATAATTAAATACAATGTATTGAGACAAAGGAATTGCAATGATATTATTTTGCAGTTACATCTTTCTCATTTTTGCTTATTCAGCAATCTCTTTGTCTAAATTTCTTATAAATAATGTAACTCAGTAAATTATCCGATTTTGTTCGATCTAGCTAATGGTGAAACATCTTTGTAACTAAGTTTGTAATTTTGAAACTTAAAATAAATTTTTTAAAAACTAACTTTAATTGTTACGAAACGTAACTGGCGCAGTCGGTAGGATTTGTTGTAAGCATTGTTACCGGTATTGGTGATATCGTGAGTTGTGGAATTGACGGTTTCTCAAGGAAACAATTCAATCTTAACGGCAAATTAAGAACTGTGGTACACTCTGGTTAGCAGTGCGTGGATTTCAATCCTTCAATCAACAACGGATCTACGAGGAATGGAAATTTACTGGAGCATTCTGTAAGTAGAGTAAATTGCATATTTTTCGCTGCTTATATTTTTTGTTCCTGCTTTTTCCTTTTCGTATGTCTTTCATCGTAAAATCAAAATTGTTTAAATTATCACACAGACCATATCCTAGATCGAAAATCCCTCAACTAAACGGCGCAGAAAACGCAATAGTTGAGTCAAACGTGAGCATATCGGAGGATACGATAAGCAACGTTAATTTAGATTTAATTAGTAATAGTAATATTGAAACAGTTCAATCAAATAATTTAATTACAAATACAAATAATTCAATTAGTTTAGAAAGTTTAGATTTTAACAAATATTATAATAATACAAAAATGCAAGTAAACGAAAATGCAGTTAGTGGCTTCTCACAAGTGCTCGAAGCATTTAGAATACCGGATCCAATTAAATTCCTACCTGAATTTAATGGAAATCCGAGAACACTGCATGATTTTATTGAAAACGTAGATGAAATCATAGCATGTGTAAGTGTCGATTGGACACAGGGATACGGTAAATTGTGGATACGGGCTATCCGTAATAAAATCGTAGGAGAGGCTAACGAAATTTTAAACATGTACGGTACTCCGACAGATTGGCAATCAATCAAAGCAAATCTAATTTCACATTATGCAGACAAACGAAACGAGACAAACTTAATTAGGGAACTTTATAGTCTAAAACAAAATCAAAATCAGAAAATGGAAGAATTTTATGCGAAAGTAATCGAAATACTTTCTTCATTAGTTAACTTCACTAAATTAAACGAAAATGATTCCATTGCAATAAATTCTAAATTACAATTATTTAAAAATTTGGCAAAAGATGTATTTTTAGCTGGACTTAGAGAACCTATTGGGTCAGTCGTACGCGCAAGAAATCCAGACACAATTCAAAACGCATTTGAATACGCTATCAAAGAGCAAAATATTCATTACCATCAAAAATCATATCAACAAATTACAGTTAAACCTCCAATATCCGCACCTGTACCGATTAGATCACACAATTTTCATAATCACCAACAATACCAAAAACAGTTTATCACACATACACCGTTTAACACACAAAATAATATTCAACAAACGCGACCATTTTATACACAAAATAATAATCAACAAATACGACAATTCAACACACAAAATAATACAAAACAGTTACCGCGACCAACACCTATGGACTTAGGCAGTAATAGGTTAAGCATTAGACAACCTAACACACAACAGCAACAATCACGCCCTAATTTTCAACAACAACAACAACAACAACAACCATTTAGACGTAATATTTTCCAACCCCAAAGTAGACCGACTTTTGCTTCAAACGAACTTTTTAACACAGAAGCATCAGGATTTAGTTCATTAGACGAATACCTAGTTGACGAAAATTATGACGAAAACAGTTATTTGGTAGACGAATACGAACAGACAGACCAAAATAATCAAAATGAGATCGATGATCAAAATTTTCGGTTAATCTCGGACAACAATTTGGATACATAGATTTAAATCTTCATGAATCTACTTTACCCTATATACATATTACTAACCAAAAGGACTGTACACCCTTAAAATTTTTAATTGATACTGGTTCTTCAAATTCCTTCCTTAATCCTGAATTAGTTCATCCAGACCTTACAACCGAAATTAAACCTACCACTATTAAATCACTTTTAGGATCATATAATGTTACAAAAAAGGCAAAATTACCCATCTTTAGTGAATTCAATCAAGACGGTACAATAGATTTTCTTCTTTTACGATTTCACGGTTATTTTGACGGACTTATTGGACTTGACATACTTAACCAACTTCAAGCTCAAATTGATATTCCCGGTAAACGATTAATAACACCATTTTCTACAAATAGATTGTTGTTCAAACCCAACATCACAAGTGGCATACACATAATTGAACCAAATTGTAAACAATTAGTCAAAATTCCAACAGACGTACAATCAGGCGACGTATTAGTACATGACATAAAAATTCAAAATAAATTTTCGATTCCTTCTGGCGTATACAATGTTAAAGATTGGCATATACTCGCACCTGTTTTAAATCACACAAACAGTGCACAAAAATTTTTAATCGAACAGCCACTGAAAGTAGAAATTTTAAATCACGAAATTATTGACTGTAAATTTAACCAATTTCAAACTGTTAACGACACGGAATTACCCCCAATCGAATCTCTTATTAGGACCGAACATTTAAATAGTGAAGAAAGACAAGCTTTGTTTAAACTTTGTCGTAAATATGAGGATGTTTTTTATAAAGAGGGTCAAGATCTTTCATTTACGAATAAAATTAAACATGAAATAAAAACAACTGATGATCTACCCGTTTATACCAAATCCTATCGGTATCCTTATATTCATAAGGATGAGGTTAAGAAGCAAATTGATAAGATGCTTCACCAAGGCATCATAAGACCAAGCTATTCTCCTTGGAGTAGCCCAATTTGGATAGTTCCTAAAAAACTAGACCAAAGTGGAGTACGAAAATGGCGATTAGTGGTGGACTATAGGAAACTTAACGAAAAAACTATAGGGGATAAATATCCAATCCCAAACATCACAGATATACTAGACAAACTTGGTAAATGCATGTATTTCACTACTCTAGACTTAGCATCTGGTTTCCATCAGATAGAAGTTCATCCTAGGGACATTGAGAAAACTGCTTTTACTGTAGACCATGGACATTTCGAACATGTTCGCATGCCATTTGGACTAAAAAACGCTCCATCAACTTTCCAAAGAGTTATGGATAACGTTCTAAAAGATCTACAAGGTACAATTTGTCTTGTATACATGGATGATATAATTATCTTTTCCACTTCGCTTCAAGAACATATTATTAATCTCGATAAAGTTTTTAGCAGACTAAAAGACGCAAATTTAAAAATTCAGTTAGACAAAAGCGAATTTCTAAAACGGGAAGTAGCTTTTCTGGGACACATAGTATCAGAAGCAGGTGTAAAACCTAATCCTGATAAAGTAGCTGCTATTAGGAAATTCCCTGTACCAAAAACACAAAAAGATATTAAATCTTTTCTGGGACTTCTTGGATACTACAGGAAATTTATTAAAGACTTCGCTAGGTTAACAAAACCAATGACTAAATGTTTGAAGAAAGGTGAAACAGTTAAACATACACCCGAGTTCCTTAAATGTTTCGAAACATGTAAGGACCTCTTGACAAACGATCCAATCCTTGCCTATCCAGACTTTAACAAAGAATTTATTTTGACAACGGACGCAAGCAATGTAGCAATCGGAGCAGTCCTTTCACAAGGACCTATTGGTAAAGATAACCCAATATGTTACGCTTCTAGGACCTTAACCGACTCAGAATCACATTACTCTACTATAGAAAAAGAACTTTTATCGATCGTATGGGCAACCAAATATTTCAGGCCTTACTTATACGGACGAAAATTTACCATAATTACTGACCATCAACCACTCAGATGGCTCATGTCACTTAAAGAACCAAACAGTAAATTAGTAAGATGGCGACTTAAACTTGAAGAATTTGACTACAAAATTATACACAAACCAGGTCGACAAAATACTAACGCAGACGCCCTTTCACGAATTATAATTGACAGTAACCCCCATACTAATGACGATTCTACGCAAGACACTTCTACACAAACAGTACATAGTGCATCAGAGGATGATACCTCCTTAATTAGAATCTCGGAAAACCCCCTTAATGATTTTAAAAATCAATTAATCATATTAAAAGATGAAAACATTCAAACTGCAACTAAACGCAAATTCCAAATTCTTTTTAATACACGTCGACGTATTACAATTACACTTTCTGCTGACGACGACGATATTTTAATTTCAATTATAAAAGAAAACATTCCACCGAAGGTAACTTTAGCTATATACTGTCCTGATGACGAATTATTTATTAAAATTCAAAGAATATATTCTGATTATTTCTCTCAAGGTAAACAGTACAAAATTATTCGAGCAACTAAACTATTAGAAGACGTTTTAGAAGATGACCAACAAGACGAATTAATAAAAAAGTATCATGACTTTAGACATACAGGAATTAACGAAACTTTTAACCATATTAGAAGAGAACATTACTTTCCAAATTTAAAATCAAAAATTTCTTATTATGTTAATAATTGTAAATTGTGTAACGAAAATAAATATGACAGACGACCACCAAAACAAAATTTTGAATTAACAGAAACACCGTCACAGCCACTCGAAATTGTACATATTGATATATTTTATTTGGACAAATTAATATATTTAACAATTGTAGATAAATTTTCACGTTTTGGCCAAGCATACCCAATCGAAACAAGAAATACATCCCATATCCTTGAGGCTCTAGCACAATACATATCCCAATACGGTAGTCCTAAAAATATTGTAGTCGATTCAGAAAAAGGATTTGACTCAATACGTTTTCGACAATTTTGTGACACGTATAGTATTAATATACATATAACAGCTGTTAGAAGTTCAACATCAAATTCTCCTGTAGAGAGATTCCATTCTTCTATCCTTGAAAAATATCGTATCACACATGCAACTGATAAAAGCAGCTCAGCTGATTTAAACATGCTACATACAGTTTTTGTTTACAATAATTCAATTCATACCGCGATTAAATGTACACCATATGAATTATTTTTCGGACGTAAATATGACATTAAATTAACTGCCGACCCAGCAACAGTACAACAAGAACGCGAAAAATTTCAACGTGAATCTTATCAGAACCAAATTCAACAAAAAGAAAACAAAATTAATACTCTAAATAGTAATCGCGAATCCCCAATTGATTATAAAGAAAAACAAACTACATATTTTCAGGAAAATAAACATAATTCCAAATTACACCCAAAATTTAAACAAATTACAGTAAAAACTAATAATAAGGTAACGGTAACAGACGATAAAAATCGTAAAATCCCAAAACAAAAATTAAGACGACCTTTGTTACAGGGCAATATTAACAATAATGACAACGGTGACGACACAGAAAATCGAGATACGCGACCTAACGAACAACCCGGGACTAGTGGCTATAGAAATAGGACAAGCGAAACTTAACTAAGAATTTAAAACAAATTTATACTCAAAATTAATCTTTAGTTTAACAAATCGTGAACAAAACTTTCTAAATTCAATACAACATGACTATCATATAATTTATAATATCGACCTCTTTTATTCACATTTGATTCAACTAGCTAAAGCTCTAAATTGGCAAAACTCAATGTACTTTCTACCTTAATATTAACCCCTGAAGAATTAAACCATTAACCACTAAAAACAAATCTGTAATTCCCTATCCTGTTATCCTAAGCGGAAAATATGTAAATTACTTTTCACAGAAAGAATGTTTACGGCTAAATAAAATCTACATATGCGGCAAAGAAGATCTAACCAAGTACCTACATCAGATCACTGCTTTAACCATGCAATTCGTGAATAAATGGGAAGTTGCATCTACGAGGAATTCAACGAACAAACAATAGTCAGACGTCTAACACCACAACTCGTTATATTGAAAACCGTTAAAGAAAATCAATCAATTTCAACTACTTGCGGTATTAACCAACGATTCAAGGGACAATACTCATCTATTTTCACCAATGTGAAATCATAAACATCATCCTGTACAAAAACCAGGAACTCAACAAAACACAACTTCATATATTACCTCCACACGAACTCCAAATTAAAGAACAAAAAAAAATTGTTACCTAAAATCAACCTGAAAAAAAATTCATCACCTACAACACAAATAAATTATTTTTCGTCTGGCCATCCCAATTGAACCAAAGGCTCATATGGTCTATGCCAGAAAGTCAGAGGGGAGGAGTTATGTAACCATCACATCCGCTCTAATATTTAATTAATACATATTATACTTTTATACATTTAATCAATATTTTTGTAATATTAAGAATTGTACAATTTATGTAGACAATAAGTAATAATTCATTCCATAAGGAACTCATATAGATAATTATTTAATATTTCATGTAACTAAAAATAACAAAAGCTTAATCATCAAAAACTACTAAATAATTAAATACAATGTATTGAGACAAAGGAATTGCAATGATATTATTTTGCAGTTACATCTTTCTCATTTTTGCTTATTCAGCAATCTCTTTGTCTAAATTTCTTATAAATAATGTAACTCAGTAAATTATCCGATTTTGTTCGATCTAGCTAATGGTGAAACATCTTTGTAACTAAGTTTGTAATTTTGAAACTTAAAATAAATTTTTTAAAAACTAACTTTAATTGTTACGAAACGTAACTATATATATATATATATATATATATATATATATATATATATATATATATATATCAGACATCTTTTTTTTTTACATAATCGTGTTCTACGGGTCCGAAAACGGATAGCGCCCCTGGTCTCGCCTCTCGCAGCTCTTATCGTATAGACTGTATAAGTCTAATTTTTCGGAGAAAATTCGACTAAAAATAGTATAGAAGCAAAAATTTTGATGAAAACTAACAATGTCTATGTATAATTTTTTCCAGTTTATATATTTTTAGTCGAATTTTCTCCGAAAAATTAGACTTATACAGTCTATACGATAAGAGCTGCGAGAGGCGAGAGTAGGGGCGCTATCCGTTTTCGGACCCGTAGAACACGAATATGTAGAAAAAAAAAATGTCTGATATATATATATATATATATATATATATATATATATATATATATATATATATATATATATATATTTTCCCGCCACCTTTTAATTTGTGTAGGGCCCCCCTATGGAAGTTAAGAGATGAAATTTGGTAAATGGGGCTCATTTTCGAGGCACCTCATACTATCAAAGTGGGGTCAAATTTTGGGCAAATTTTTTTTCTGGCCCGACCTTTAAAGGGGTGGTGGGGGGCGGAAAAGCAATAAAACTTTTCCAAACCGGTTTTAAATAATGTTTCGGTCAATTATCTACAACATATTCAAAATTCAGCTTCCTAGGATGATATGGTGGGAGTAGAGGGGGGAAAAATGATTTTCGCTGGATCTAACAGGCCCCCAGCCCCCCAGAATTAACGTAGAGGGTTGAAATTTGGTGTGTTGATAAAGTTCGTACCTAGGTTGTGCTTTTTGGAGGTTTTAATATTTTACCTCCACCCACCTCATTTTTAAGCTACAATTTCATGCATTTTCGACGTTTTCGAAGTTTGTACCACTCGCACAGGTCACCCGAATAAACCTAGAGGGCTGAAATTTTGTATTCGGATTGAGTTAGTATCAAGGGGGTGCCTTTTGGGGGTCTCGACTTTTAACCCCTACCCCCACCATTTTTATACCCAAAAGAACATGATTTTTCTTGTTTTTTAACAGTTTCGTTCGGGTCAAAATCTCCCCAAATAATCCTAGAGGGCTGAAATTTGGTGTACAGGTTAAGCTAATAGCCAGACACTGTTTTTTGGAGGTTTCAACTTTTAACCCTTACCTCCACGATTTTTACGCCAATATTTCCTTAATTTTTTTGCTTGTTTTCTAACACGTCTAGAGACTCCATAAGGAAACCTAGAGGGCTGAAATTTTGTACGTGTATTCAGTTAGTATCCAGCTAGTACCTTGTAGGCAGTCCGCATCACTTTTCCCCCCACTTCTCCCATTTTTACATCGGAATTGAATGCTATTGTTAAATGTGTTTTAAAAGCATTATGTTTATTCTAAATACAAGTAGGCGAATAGTAATTTCAAAAAATTTAAAAAAAAGTGAACTTACTTTTATGACAAATGAAATACATACATATTAAGTAATTTAAAAATGTTATTAAAGTCACTGTTTATTTATAAATTAGGAATTTTGGATTTTTAGTATTTATAAAATAGAAATTTTGGATTTTTTTGGAAAGAAAAAATATCTTTATAAAGGCCTTCCAGTTTACTATTGAAGGTCCTTTTTTAATTTTTAAAACTAAAACATAAAGGCAATTAGCGGATAAACATGGGCAGGAATGTCCTCGTACGAATTGTGTTGGCTTTTTTTCTGCTACCTGTTTTCGGCACAAAATTGAAATTTACTGAGATACAGCCCTTAAATACTTAAAACCTTTTTTTAAAGCCTCGATCAGCCGAACACTCATCACCAGTTTTGAAACCAACAAAATGACAATTCGGTTGTAGACTTTCAATCACATTTCGCTTGTAGACATTCAATACCGAAGATGAAGGGGAAAATTCGACTACCGTGATGGGGCCCCGCTGCTCACGGCGTTTTTAAATATAATATTGAATTTTTTTCTTAAAAAAGTCAGTTTTATTATTGTAAGGTTGACCGGGGTAAATGTGAATTGGGGCAATTGTGAACGGCACCTATAATTTCTAAAATAACATTAATTTTGTTAAAAATTAAATCTTAGTATGTTTTTCTGTCCTTTCTTAATATGCTATTAAAATTTCATAACATTTCTCTAAGTATTAGTATCTTTTTTTTTTTATTTTGAAAAAACCCTTGCAAAATTTTATGTATCTTACTTCGACCAATCCTCAAAGAAATTTTTTTTAAATACATTTTCTTTTTTTTTAAAAAGGTAAGAAATGGATAAAGGTACTTCTAAAAAAGTAGTCTAAAGCCTGAGGGGGTTCCTTATTTAACTGCTAAAGAAATTGGACAATTTATTACCAATTCACAATTACCCCATGATTTTAAAATTCCGGGGTAATTGTGAACGTCATTCACAAATGCCCCCATCCGGTCACAAATTTCAGTAGTGTCCTTTTCAGAGTTGAACATGTTGATGATGATGTACAATGACATTATTGTACAAGTTTCCGTTGTACAAACAACACAAAAAAGTAGATTCTTGTTCTTTGTTCATATAAACTGAATGTATTTCCTTGAAAAAGTCTTATTTCCCTTGTTTTTGTGTGAAAATCATGTAATTTTTTGATTTTTTATTTGATAAAATGACAAAATATCATCAAAATATCATTTTTAGCTTGTAACAAATTTATTCTTTACCATTTTTGTTATTTTTATTTAACTTTGATTTTTTGTACAAAGGGCATAGCCGGGTAAGATAGGGAAGACGGTCCTTGATGCAAAATTGATTGTTTTTATAGGAAATAATACTTCTTAGCCCCAGATGCATTCCTGCCAAATTTCAACCCTCTGAGGCTAATAGTTTATGAATACACAAAGAGACAAAAATTTTTGAAAAAAATTTTTTTTACGAAATTACTGAGCCGATTTATTTGAGTTTAATATATATTGTGTACCCACCTTAGGCAAAGTAATAAAAATAAAAATTAACGTTATATCCCTTTTTTATAATAATTTTTTTAAATTTTTAAATTTAAGTAAATTTTTTTTTGGCACTTACGTGTTAGCGACACCCACCATTTTTTGTTCAATAATATGTCTCTTAAGTACTCTATAGTAATATTTCAATACAAATGCATGCCATGTTCGGTACTACATATATTACTTATGTATAAAAAGGGCCATAAAGTAAAGCATCTGCCTTATTGCCTGCCTAAAAAGAATGTTGTATATATTATTTAGAGAAGGTAACCTACGTTTCTATTATAGATTAAGACACTATTATAAATTTAACAACAATGAAATAAGGAATTTGAGCCCTTTAATCCCTTAACCATCCCTGGCTATTTGGTATAGAATTAGGTTAACAAATTACTTGGTAATCACTTTCAACTCCACCTTTAGAGTAAGTGCTCATGACCTCCCTGTAAACAACATTCCTGGTTTTTCTCTCTGGCTGAAGAATGACCAGGCTATCAGGTGAACTGACTCTGGAGCACTCCACATACAACTGTCCATGGAAGAAACAGTCATTTCTCAGATTCACACCAACCATTTTCAAACTCTGTCCTTGTGCTTTATTGTTAGTCATAGTGACTATCAATAAAGCACACTGACTTTTCTGTAAATATCTTTGAATAATTATCATAAGCGGAATGTTTTCATATACTTACATAAGTAATGTCCTAGTTTCAAAAACATAACTCTTTTTTCCTCCCTTAATAGTTTATATATTTCTATTAAAATAGTTTCATGTTACACTCTTTTAGTACTAATAGATGAAATGACGAAAGATAAATGACCTTTTTTCTTTCAATAAGAAAAATGAGTAGCTAACATTTCTCATAAACGTAAAGCAACAGAAAACAAATTATTTCACTATGAAAAATATTAAAATGTCAAAGGAAAAAAAGGAAAAAAATACAAATACTATTACAAATTCTTTTATAATTCATGTTTCCAATATTTTTTTATTTTTCAAGGTAAGCCGGTAACCAAAATGTCACAAGGTACCACACGTCCACGCGTTTATTAACACTTTGAAGTTTTTAGTCAGAATTTATTATATTTGTGAATGCTGTATTTTTTTTTTTATAGGGCTTTTTATATCTCTGAGGCGTTATAATTTCTGAGCATTGAATTATTTTTAAAAATTATTATGTAATTTCTAGAGCTGACAAGTACGTTCAAAAATAATGGTACCTTTTTATGTACATTTTCTCCCAAAACTCAATAATAAGAGAGATAAGATGTATGGACAGTATGTAGAGGAGTGGAACGATACGATTTCTTTTTTTTAGCGAATTTCCAAAAGTGAAACTGGAAATACGCTATTACAGCAGGTGTCATGACGGGACCTAAGCCCGGGATCATAACAGAAATGTGTCTTGAGGTCCCTAGAATACGAAAATGATATTCACTAAAATTTATATATATATATATATATATATATATATATATATATATATATATATACATATATATATATATATATATATATATATATATATATGTATATATATATATATATATATATATATATATATATATATATATATATATATATATATATATATATATATATATATGTCGCCACAATAACTCTCGAACGAAACGTCTAATGCTTATGAAATTTTGTGTGCGGACTGGATTCTGAATTGGCTCAGCTAAGTTCGTTAGCCAGACACGTCGGATGCCCAGAAGTAGGTTTTCTGGCCATTTTTTATCATAAGACAGTTCGATTTTTACATCGTTGAAAAGGAAAAAAAATTATGAAGAAAATATTCTTATAATTTTCTTTCTATTTTAAGTATTTTTCGAGAAAATGTAAATTTTCACCATTATATTAGTTTTCTTTCTTTGTTAGTCTAATAAGTAATTTATATTTATATCTCAGTTCTTTATGAAGTATAAAAATATTTCACTTTTTTATTAAAGAATTTTGTGAGAACAAGTGAAGTCTATTCACATACATGTGTTATAACACACATACATGTATAGAGTTTTGTTTCTCATTTATTGCATTATAATTAGCATGGTTCTATTTCAAGTTGAAAAATGAAAATTAAACAGATTTTCTAAGCTAATGTAATGAAGAATTTTTTTTTTTATTGAATTTTTAAGTAAACAAGAAATTGAAGATTATGTTATGATATAATATTATTAAATATGAAACAAAACAAAATATGTACAATGTACATATGTATGCACGGAAAAATATTTTGAATCGATTTTGAAAATTTTTTCACCAATAATTAATAATGTTAAAAAATTAAACCATTTCAAATTGATTTAAGGTATTTTATGTGAGGTCAAAGTTTTCGGGACCTAAAAAGGCCAGAAATTAATTAACCAATCGATTTTAAAAATTTTTTCACAGTTAGTAGGTTAAAGTATTTGAATTAATTAATTAAATGATGTCCGCAAGAAGCTTACGGACTGCCATAAGTTATATGAGATTCTTAGAACCCTTTTCTTACTGTTAGAGTACTAGACTTGTATGAGTTTCGCCAGGATTTACTGATCCCATAATTGTAAAAAATAAACTAAACGACCAATTTTAAAAATTTCTTCACTGTTACAGAGCTAAACTATTTTAGATAAATTTAGAATAATTATGTAAGGTCCGCCAGGGTTCACAGGACCCAAAAGTGTCAAAAATAAACTAACTGACCGATTTTGAAAATTTTTTCACTGTTACAGAGCTAAACTATTTTAGATAAATATCGATTACGTTATGTAAGGTCCGCCTGGGTCCATAGGACCCAAAAGTGTCAAAAGAAACTGTCTGATCGATTTTGAAAATTTTTTCACTGTTACAGAGCTAAACTGTTTTAGATAAATATAGATTCCGTTATGTAAGGTCTGCCAGGGTCCATAGGATCCAGAAGTGTCAAAAATAAACTAACTGACCGATTTTGAAAATTTTTTCACTGTTACAGAGCTAAACTATTTTAGATAAATATAAATTACGTTATGTAAGGTCCACCAGGGTCCATAGAACCCAAAAGTGTCAAAAATAAACTAACTGACCGATTTTGAAAATTTTTTCACTGTTACAGAGCTAAACTATTTTAGATAAATATAAATTACGTTATGTAAGGTCTGTCAGGGTCCATGGGATCCAAAAGTGTCAAAAATAAACTAACCGACCGATTTTGAAAATTTTTTTACTGTTGGGGAACTAAGCTATTTTAGATAGACATACATTACGTTATTTAGGGTCCGCCAGGGTCCATGGAACCCAAAAGTGGTAAAAATAAACTAACCGACCGATTTTGAAAATTTTTTCACTGTTACAGAGCTAAACTATTTTAGATAAATATAGATTACGTTATGTAAAGTCTGCCAGGGTCCATCGGATCCAAAAGTGTCAAAAATAAACTAACCGACCGATTTTGAAAATTTTTTCACTGTTGGGGAGCTATTTTAGATACATATAGATTACGTTATGTAAGGTCTGACAGTGTCAGTGGGACCTAAAAGTGTCAAAAATAAAATAACTGACCGATTTTGAAACTTTTTTACTATTACCGAGGTAAACTATTTTAGATAGGTACAGGTTGTGTTATCTGAGATCCACAACTGTCCTGCGGATGCAAATGCGGCGTAGAATGCTACACAACGGGTTTTGAATATACATATAGTGTATGTATGAGAACTGCATATATCATCATCAAAATATATACTACAGTAAAAGCGTCGCTCAAAACGATCGAACCGTGCATTTCGGGTAGGCAGCAATTTTTTTTCTGAAATTCATAGAAGGGCCTGTGGTGAATATAAAACTGAGTTTTCGGGACTGGGGGTGTTGCCGTTTAGCCGCCATCTTGGAAAAAAGGTCAAAATTAATTTTTCGATTATCTCGGTAACCGTGAGGCACACAAAAATTTTGTAAAGACCATTTTTATAGAAAATTTTATTTTCTACAATTTTTATTCGAAACATTTTGTCAGAAAATCGATATTAAAAAAGTTATTCACAAAAAACTGTGGAAAATTAAGGAGTGGAAAACTTTAAGGCCATATAACTTTTCTATTTTCAACCCGACAAGATTAATGCTTCTTATGTTTTTCATAGGAAATTTCTTAACGAACAATTTGACGTACCTATTTTTATTATTAAACATACAGTTATCGAGTTTGCGCGCTGTAAAGAAAGGTAAGTGAGGTATGTAAATAAATAAAACTATCTTTTTTATTTGAATGATATATTTTTAAGCATTTAAATATTATTCATTATTATTATTATTTTTATTTTTAATATTATTATTATTATTATTATTAGTATTATTATTATTATTGGTTCAGTTGGGTACATTGTGTCTGGTAGTGGATTAGGCGAGTTGCTAAAACTAATTTATGCTAATAATTGTGTTAATAATATTATGTCTGGCCACGCATACGCAAGAGTAGTACGGGGTCACATTTTGGTGCACTTGTCTTTGGTAAAAAAAAAATTATGGAATTTATTGATTTCACTGATGAAGAACGAGATTTAATGGACAGTATTGTAAGTAATAAAACACAGATTTTACAAGCAGCTGAAATCACGGCATTTAAGGAAATAGCTACTAAATTCGAAGATGCTGTTACAATGTTAGAACATAAAGGACCAACAGCCAGGCTCTGGATACAGTATTTCAAAATGATCACGCTTTTAAAACAATTCATTAAAGCTGAAAGATCTGGTAACTGGACCCTTCATTTAGATTCAGTTCAAAAAATGCTCCCTGTATTTCACTCTAGTGGGCATTTCTTGTACGCAAAATCAGCTCAACTCTACCTACAAGATATGTAAGAACTAGACAAACGTATGCCTCCACAAGAATCTGAGGACTATACTTCTGGTGGCCGATTCACTATCAGACGGACAAACAAATCCTGGAGTGGAATAATGTCCGACCAAACCATTGAACAACTTATGAGGATGATGAAAACGTCTGGTGGGTTAACTCATCGTGGAATAACTGAAAGTACGCTTGCTTCCTGGATACTGGGAATGATATCTTTGCGAGACATCTGCGAGCAAATAGAAAATTTCTGTAATGTTTCCTTGGAATATTTGGAACAAGACGTCGATCACAGAGATACACGAGTCATCAGAGATAACAAAGATGTTGAAAAATTGGATCACTGGTTGGCATCTTATGACCCATTTTTGGAAAGATCGGAATTAATATCAGTTTTTACTGGCATTATTGCCCCATATTATATTAACTGTGACCGTGCAATTGAAATTGGAAAAGCCATGATCTCTCAAAATATCGACAAGAATTTCAGTAATTTATCTTTCAATAGAAAAACTAAAGTGCTTCCTTTGAGCGCAGTCTCAAGATCTATTGAAGTGGATACATCTCCAATAGTAGTTAATCATTTGCTTATTTTCCAAAGAATATGTATATCCAAGCAGTCAATCGGCAATATAAAAGAATGCTTTAAATACGAACTTTCACCTTTCCCATTATCGTTGTTTACAGAGGATGGTATGCGGAAAGGCATGAAATCCTCTTTATTCAAAGCATTTTTACCACTTAGTGCGCCTGTGCAGCTTGGAGAAAATAATTTCTTCATTATTGACGGTGGATACCTTCTCCATACAGTTGTGTGGGAGCGGAACGTATCATTTAAAGTAATTTGTCAAAATTATGCCAAATATATTAAAAATCATTTTGGTTCATCGGTAGGTATAGTTTTTGATGGTTACTTTGACGATCCAAACATAGCTGACACCAAATCGTGGGAACGTCTTCGGAGGTCGAAAACGCAACACTGTGCAGATGTAATTTGCAGTAGCAATAGTATTCCGACAATCCCACAAGAAAAATTTCTTTCAAATGAAAATAACAAGAAAAATTTAATTACTCTTCTAAAGAAAGAACTACTGGAATGGGACTATAATATCGAGCAAGCAGAAGCAGACGCGGATTCACTAATTGTAAATTCTGCTCTGAAGAAGTGTGATTTGTACGACTCCGTAACAATCGTTGCTGAAGATATAGATATTTTAGTACTGCTGGTTGGTCTTGGGCGTAACAAATCAAATGTTTTTTTCTTTAAACCAAAAAAAGGCAACACGCATGATTGCACACAAATTTACTCTACATCGAGCTTGAAGCATGTGGATGTAGTAAGTTTTTGTTTATTCATGCTTTTTCTGGGTGCGATACAACATCGGCAACCTACAATATGGGCAAAATAAAATTTATATATACTCTTGAAAAAAATTCAGAGCTGTCTTCAGGAGTAGAATTATTTCAGAACGAAGAAGTATACCGCATTTTATTAAGTGCTGCTGGAGAGCGGTTTTTTATTGCTTTGTATGGCGGTGATAAGCATGAAGAATCGATCAATATATTGCGGTACAAACGATTCGCAAAATCAACAATTAAAAGTAAATTTAATCTTGCCTCGCTCCCGTGCACACAAGATGCAACTCGTATGCACACATTCAGAGTGTATCACCACGTACAGTCGTGGTTGGCAAGATACAAAAATCCAGAATACTGGGGCTGGAGGAGAACCTTACGAATGTTCATCCCTATACAGTGCACCAATGAATCTGCACCTCCCGAGTTACTATAATTTAATTTTGTAAAACATTGTTCTTTTAAATAAAAAAAGGGGCGTTTTTATTAAAGAATTAAAAATGGATGAGATTTGTTATGAATGAGGATTTAAGCTGTTAAAAGAAATATTACGAGAGAGGGGCTTTAAGCGCCACGGGTGGTGCGGAAAGGTGTTAAATTTCAGGTTAATATGTAATATGTATTTTTTCGTAAAATCATACTAGCCAAAAAAAGTAAAACAATATAAAATAATTGTATTTTAAAATTAATATGTCACTTAAGAGTCGACGATTTTTTAGTTACAATTTTTACCTACCCACTTTTGGAGAGCTATAACATCCTAACTAGAAGTCGGATGATAAAATTTAATACCTCAAATTTTTCGTTGAAAAGTACTCTATAAAAAAGATAAGAAGCATATTTTTTGTCGGGTCAAAAATAGAAAAGTTATCTGGCTTCAAAAGTTTTCGTTCCTAAATTTTTCATGGTTTTTTGCTGATAACTTTTTTGTTTTTAAAGTTATGTAAAAAAGTTTATAACAAATTTTGTAGAAAATGAAATTATCTGTAAATAAGGTCTTTACAAATTTTTTGTCAGACTTACGGTTTTGGAGATATTCGAAAAAATAAAATTCGACCTTTTTTCGAAGATGGCGGCTAAACGACACCACCGCGGATCCCGAAAACTCGGTTTTACATTCATCACTGACCCCCCTACGACTTCCAAAAAAAAAATTGCTGCCTACCCGAAATGCACGGTCAAAGTACGCTTTTACTGCACTAATATTACTAAACACATTGGTATATTCGTGTCCATACATCGTGTGTTGTGATTGTGTGTGTGCTGTGTTGCGTCACCCATTGATTATAGTGGGCACCACAGAATAATCAGAAGCCAAGTTGCTATCTCTGCACTGGTGATACCAGTGTAGACAAAAAATCCCCTCCAGTTCCCACCACTATGTTGTGTAGGTATACACTGTTTATAGTGGTGTTGGTTTGATATTTGCAACCTTTGCAACTGTGTCAGTTGTCACACACACAATTACAAAACACGTATTGTCGGACAGAGCAAGGTGGGGTCCAAGCTAACAATGGTCTAATAATATACATTACAATGCGTTGTGTATTCGGTGACGGACATCGACTAACTGAATGCCTTAACCGGTATCAAGCACACTCAGGCACACTGCTATCCACAATTTTTTACACATACGCTTAGGGCTTGGTGGGCACAGTTTGGTAGACATTCTAATTTGACCCCTTGCTTTTTACAATGTGTCGACATCTGTAATTTAAACTTAAAAGAGTAATGCTAATGATACAAAGAGTATGATGCGTATGATGAATCTGCAAAACTGCATAGTCATTTTAGTTCAAGCAAAATAATATCGTTAAGAAATGTACAAGTTCAAGTTCATATTAACAGAGATTAGGTACTGCGATTTTTTTCGCATCGATGAAAAAAGCATTTAGATACGTTCATATATGTTGAGATTTACTTAATAAAAAAAAGTACTTAAATTACAGTAAAGATGAATATCCTTACTGTAATTTCTTTAATTTTAATTCGAAATATTATAAGGTGCAATTCTTATAAACCAGTTGTTTTAATACATGGTGTTTTAACTGGAGAGGAGAGTATGTTTTTAATTGCAGACAGAATAAAGGAGGTTATGTCATATTGAAATAATTCCTTTTTGAATTATAATTTTAAAAAATTAATCTAAAATATACCCGAGTATGAATTTCAATATAATACTATTTAAAATCGAATTATTTTATTTTCTTACTTTGGCTTGTCTTAAATAAATAAATTTTATATTTTATAACAGATTGTCCTTCAGTTTACGTAAATCAGATTTCACTTAAATATAAAAATTTCTTATTTTAACAGGTGCATCCTGACACGATTGTATATAACGTTGATAGATTTGCACGATGGTCAAGTTTGGAGCCGATGTGGCGTCAAGTTCTTGAAATTGGGAACGATATAATGAATATTAGTAAAACACATCCTGAAGGAATACATCTTTTAGGATATTCGCAAGGAGGATTATTGGCAAGAGTTATTTTAGAAACATTTCCTGATCATAATGTCCACCATTTTATATCATTAAGTTCACCGCAAGCGGGACAGTATGGCAGTAAGGCTTTATTTATTTTTTATCGTTGGTTTAATTACTTAAGTTAAATATTTATTTTTAGCTGCCTTTTTACATTTATTCTTCCCGGATTTAGTTTGTAAGACAGCTTATGAATTATTCTACTCGAAAATTGGTCAACACACGTCAGTGGGTAACTACTGGAATGATCCACATGAACAAAAGCTCTACTATAAATATAGCATATTTTTACCGTATGTAAATAATGATATTTATTCTAATAGAAGTGAATCTTTTAAAGCTGGGTTAGTAAAATTGAAAAAAATGGTACTAATCGGAGGACCCGATGATGGTGTTATTACTCCATGGCAATCTAGGTAAGTGTTTAAGCACTCCAAGATTTTTTCTTCGGAATCCTCAAAAACTTATTCTGAATCTTATTTTGTATGTTTAAAAATAAATTTTTGTTTCAGTCATTTTGGATATTATAATGAAAATGAGACTATAATTGATATTAGAGACCAAAATCTATACAAATACGATCGACTAGGATTGAGAACTTTAGATAAAAAGAAGCGATTAATTATTCATCAAGTACCGGGTGTTAATCATTTGAGTTGGCATCTGAACATATCAGTGATTGATAATTATCTATTACCGTATTTTACATGACATTTTGTAAATAGTTTAATTGATATATTAATTAATTTTTTTGGTGCGATCGCCTAAAAAATGGTGTTCGTGACTCGTGACTAAATAAAACTCCTGCTAAATGTATTAATAGTCTGATAGCTATATCTTGATATGTAGGACTGAATGAATTTTTTTTATTAATAAATGGTGTCAATTTGTGTTTTAATAAATTGTAATAATTAAAAATTAAATAAAATTTGAAAACAAAAAAATTTCACCTTCACGTCAGTATATTTACAACAGACATATCTTACAAAAATTGTATATAAAACGTTTATCTTGAGATCACAATATCGTTCACCATAAAACGAGTTGAATAGTAATAAAAAAAAAAAAAAAACAATTTATAGTCTGGAAACGATTGTATTTGAGTTTGTGATAAGTTGTATGAAAATCGAATGTAGTTCAATACTATTCATCACGTTTTACGGTACTGTATAAATAATAAATTATAACCAGACATAATTACACAATACATTCAAGGTTATATGAAGCCAAATCGGAAAACATGACATTAATGCTTCATATGACCTCGAACAGTTCATATTTAAAAATTCATTCTACTTTTATTGTATGTATTATAGTATGTTTATTCAAATCATTCGATCGTAAAAATCGCTTATCACATAAATTACAACTGAATGGTTTCTCGGCTGAATGCGTTAGCATATGCTCCTTGAGATCGGAACCGACTACAAATGCGCGATTACACTCATTACACCGATAATTCTTTTCGCCCGCGTGTCGTTTCATGTGAATGGTCAAACAACTCGATTGTGCGAATCCCTTATTACATTTCGAGCACACGTACGGTTTTTCACCGGTATGTGTGCGCATGTGTACAATTAGCGTGCTGGAACCGTTAAATTCTTTATGGCACACGGAACATGAGTGACTCTTTTCACCAGTATGAGTTCTCATGTGTTTTGTCAATTCGTTCGATTGACAAAATGCTTTTTGGCATACACAGCACACGTACGGTTTTTCGCCCGTATGCGTACGAATATGTGCGATCAGGTTACTGCTTGTGGAGAAGGCTCGAGGGCACAACGTGCATTGATGGGGCCGTTCACCAGTGTGCGTTCGCATATGTTTTTCCAGATCCTGCGCCTGTCGACATCCTTTATCGCACACGCTACATCGAAATGGTCGCTCGTCTGTGTGCATACGTAAATGTATTTTATAGTTACCACTGTGCGCGAATGCTTTGTTGCATAATTTGCATTTGAAGGGCATGTCGTTTGAGTGGGTTTTTACGTGTCTGGATAGTTTTATGGCTGTGGGGAATATTTTACCACAGGTGCTGCACTGTTTGATGTCTTCGTCTTCCTGTTTTACTTTTTTCTTTTTTACTTTTTCATTTGTTTCTTTGTTTTGGATTCCGTTAGTCATCTGTTCTAGAGTCGCTGGTTGATTCTGATTCATTGTCATATCGATATTGGTGTCTTGGACTGGATGTGAAAGTTGTACTGGTCCTAGACTCAATCCTGATGGAAAAATATTATTACTGGTGGTTACTGGAAGTGACATTTGATTTACACCTAAATGTTGTACATTATACGAATGGAATTGGACGTGATTCATTGTTTGAATGTCGTATGTTTGGATGTGTATGGGCGGTATGGCTTCTTGGGCCCCATTAATCATATTCATCGTTTGAGCATTATAATTTATGTCCGCCATAACGGGTTCTGTTGTAGGACCGGCTGGCATAGTATTATATTGACATGTTTGCTGTTCTTGTCGTATATCATGATTAGGAATTTCAACATTTTGAGCGCAATTGTTAAAAACTTGACAATTATTGTCTGCTGACGGAGCCTCGATAGGTTGCGTGCGATTATCATTTTCATTACTCAAACTATTATTTAGATAAAGTCGTAATTTTGCATCCGATTTTTCGCATTGTTTTTTGAATTGGAAAGCTATGTGTAATTTGGCTACACATTTATTACAAATTTTTGACGGTAATCCATCGTTCTGCCACACCTAAATTTATTAAATTAATTATTGCCTAGTTTGTTTACATTGTGAATGTATGATTTACTTACTTGTACTGAAGAACAGGCCATTATCTTCTTTGAAATATTGACTTTGAATATAGACATCATAACCCCTTCGGATAAACATACTCGGCAAATATTTTCAAAATCATATACCATTTTTCAAATTTTGGTATAGATCTTAAATTAATTTTTATTGAACTTTTGTAAAATTAGCACTCATAATAAAATAATTACAATCTTTCAAGTCAGCATTGGTGATAACCGCTGATTTAAACTGTAGAATATATTGAATACACGATCGTGTATACTTGAATACTATTACCAGGATTGCCACTAATGATTGCATACATATTTTATTGCAATAAAATAGGAAAAGGCTATTTTACAAAATAATCATTAATCATTATTTTAATTTAATGACTTTTCAAAATTTTTTGGTTGTCTTTTATAGATTTTGAATCGCTTTGTCGAAAATATCCGAATTCATTTATTAGATCAATACTTTCCTGTCGCTTAAGCCATCCGACACTCAAATCAAGGGACTGGAATTTTGCCAGTTTTTTGACCAAATAAAAAAACAAATAAATAAATAAAATAAAAACTTAAATATTCTTAGTTTCAATTTTTTACAGTTTGTTAATGTTCAGAGAATTTTAAAGAAAAGAAAATTCCTATTGTACTAGGCTTTTCTAAAAAAATATTTTCACTATTAAAGGAATGATAAAAGGGAAACAGAAAAAAAAAACAAAATTCTAATAGATCATAAAAAGTACTCTTTTATTTACAAATGTTTGCAACAATTAATCGAATATATATATATTATACAATATAATATATATACGTTATGGAAATCTTACAAGTATTTGGCGAAGGAAGTATTACATAATAATATTTAGATTTACAATAAATTAATAACATCATTATGACTGCAATCACAGCAAACATTTACAAGGATAGTTTTATTATTATTATAAACAATATGGATAAGGACCATAATAATGTTTTAATATTTTCTGAATTGTAAAGTAAAATGTATGTTTTTAAAGCATTATTCTCTTGTATGTAGTAAGGTCTCTTTACAAGCAATGTGATTTGCTCTAATATTATTAAAATTTTTATTTTTGTAAAATGTATAAATTTGAATTTGCCTCTAGAACTATGTAAGTAGATATTCTTCAAAGTTTGCAATGGATATATTCTGATTTTAATTTGCTATCAAAAATCAACTTTGTGTCAAAGCTGATTTTAGTTCAAATATTTTTAAATGTACACGAAGTCTATAGCAAGTTCGAGTTTGAATCCACGAATTTGTGACACTAAACATAAGGCCGATTTTTTGACCACTTTTGATAAAAAAATATGTAAATGTTTAAATTATTCTAATATATTTTGATTTTAAGTGATCTAATAGAATTCGTGTAGGTAAAATATTGTAAAAAATTTAATATAGTTGAAAAAATTTTTTTCACATAATTATGCTTAAATTGCTTGAACAAAAACATAATTATTTAATTAATTATTTATAACGAAAAAAGATTTTTAATTTTAAAAATCTGGTAAAATAATGTCTTCTTTTCTTTACATAATTTTTTCCTTGAACTAATAAATTGCTCTCAGTTTGCTCCATCCGGTTTAAAAACTAAGTACCTATATATTATTTTTTTCTGAATAATATTTATACTCACAGAGATAACAATTACAAAATATAGACAAGAATACACAAGTTGTGTATTATTGGTTGTATATATGGAGAAATAATTCGATTTTGTCAAATGTACCTATGAAAAGATTATGCTGATTTCAACAGAGCAATTTGGGAGAAATTTAAGAATATATATATAAAAAACTTTTCCAACTTCCGGCGCCAACTAATTCCGGTAATAAAATGCCTTTAAAATTAGAAATTAGCTTATATTTACTTAAAATTTTTTACTCGAGCCGTGCGCAAATACTTTAATGAAAAATATTCCTATAATTTATGTTTAAAAAACGTATGAAAATTTCTTTTAACTTTTTCTCTTTTATATCAACATTTTTGTTTTTCAGTCATAAATATTTTTTTTTCTCTATTTACAAATTTTTAATTTTTTCTTTAATTAAACTGTACAGTTAAATAATTAAATTAATTTCTTACAATTCATCCATAATAGTAGTGCAAATACAAAGATATTTAAATATTAGAAATGAATTTTATTTTTTTATAATATTCTACTAAAATATACATGCAGTGATCCCTTCTGGTTGCTTTGGCGATTACAATGATAACATTTTTTTTAACCCCAACTATAATTTACAGTATCTGTAAAGCGTTAAAAAAATTATAAAAATTAAAGAACAATATCTAAAAAATAATAAAGTCCGCAGTACCTCGCAACCATACTTCTCGAAAATACCAACATTCCCGTCATAACTATATTTCCTGAAAAATTAGGGTATATAAATTCTGGGATAATCCTAAAAATATGACTAATAAATAATTTACTCTTTTTCTTACAAATCACAAAATCACTGTAAACTATAGTTTGTAAATTGCACAAATTACTAAAAGTAAGTAAAAGTAAAAACTAAATTACCAAATATTTAAAAATAAAATATTTTTAACACGTTGATGGATGTAGCTGCTGTAGGTATCTGGTATAGTATATATTTTACTTTAGAAATGACGTTATTATCATCTCTTCAATTTATGACGCTAGGCTGTCCTTTAAAAAAATTATAGGATACTGATCCTTAAAATAGTACAAAAATTAAGCTTTTTTTAATTTTTTGTTTTTCTCACTTATTTCGATTGCCAAATTATATAAGATTTCACTTACGGATTTGTCTATACTGAATGAAAGTTAGAAAACGATAACATACTATTAAATTAGGTATTATTAAATAATTTTTACCAATAACTTTTTATTTGACCCAGCCATTTCAGTTCATATTTTTATGTTACCTAGGTAGTAGGGTACCACAGGTATCGTAAAAATATGAATTGAAATAGGTGGGTCAAATAAAAAACTATCGGTAAAAATTATTTAATAATACCTAATTTAATAGTATGTTATCTCTATTTAACTTTCATTCAGTATAGATAAGTCCGTAAGTGAAATCTTATAGATTTTGGCAATCGAAATAAGTGAGAGAAACAAAAAATGAAAATAAACTTAATGTATGTACTATTTTAAGGATCAGTATCGTATAATTTTTTTAAAGGACAGCTAGCGTCATAAATTGAAGAGATGATAATGACGTCATTTCTAAACTAAAAAAATATACTATACAACAATTTTTATCCACTTTGCGACAGTACGTTGCACGGCACTAGTGATTAAATTTAAAATATTCATATAGTATACCACCAAATATTATAAATGTGTAGAAAAACCAAAATAGAATTTTATTTTATGTATTTATTCCCTTCAATACATATAAGTATGTAAATATTTGGAAAAGAAACTGTTTCAATTGGGATTGCTTACAATATTTTCGCCCATCAACAGGTTAAAAAAATGCATTATTTCATGTTTGTGACATAATACTTGAATATAAGAAATTTTTTGTCATAGTTGACGTTTATTTTTACAAATATTACAAATTTTTACTTGTTTCTATTTAGCGAATGGTAACAAATTTTAGAAAACAAAAAATATATTTACAAATTTAATGTTTTCCTTAAAATTTCTTTGGTATAAAATAAATATGTTTATGACATTATGACATTATGACAATAACTGGCTAATTCCCAAAATTTGTGCCAACCTATAAAGCTGTCAAATTTTCTCTTTTTTTTTGATTGATTTAGTATTAACCCTAGAATCATACGTTGGTCTACGATTCAAGTTAATCATACATCGGCGTCGTTTCGACGAATGGACTTTTTACGGGGAGTTTTGGAGTTTATTTGCAAAAAACATTTTTTTTACATAACAATACTACAAAAGCGAACAAAATATTTAAAAAAAATTGGATTTGGAAAAATTTCTTAATATAAATATTTATTAATTTTTTTAATCTTTTTATCAAAGCATATTTTCACTACAAAAATTAAAAAATAGATAAATACATCAATTGTATCATAAAACATGTCTTTCAAATAATTAATTTATGAACTATTATGAGTCAGTGGACATGTGTGACTTTACAGAATGTGAAATTTCTCAGTAATAAATATTCCTATAGATATGTAGTTATTTCCCCATTAGGCACATTTGTAAATTTTCTAAAATTTGTTAGTAATTTTTCGAAGATCTCAAAAAATAATAAAAATTAAAATATTTTCCATAAAATAAATTGTTTACCTTTTATTAAGTCACTTGAAACGCATTCTTTAGTTTTCGATTCAATATATTAAAACTTCAGTATTATGTCGTCTCTATAAGTCAGACAGCTGTAATCATCTTTCACATTATCATAATCATTGAATAAATTAAGTATAACATCCATATCTTTAATAAATTTTAGAAAAATTAGGAAAACTTTTATATGTGGAGTACAAAATCTTTAAAAAAATATATGGGTTAATCATACATCGTCGTCCTTTTGACGCACACCATTTCAGTATAAAAAAACGATAGTAGCTATAAACAAAATTTATACGTCTTATGTGTTATAATAACAAATAAATTAGATAACAGAAGTTTCACAGCGAGGAGGCACCGACAAGTTGTAGTATTGGAGCAAGTAGAGAAGTTCGTTCGTCGTTTTGACGAGTACGTATGATTCTAGAGTTAAAACAAATAAAAATGACGACAAAAGTTTGTGCACATATTTAATTTTCATTAAAAAATATTGAAAACTTAATTTTTTATTTATAGGAAAGCGCTTTGTATGATGGCACTTTTTACTATTCCTTTTAGAAATTTAGTAATAAAATAAATAAATAAATATGATATATAATTAAATTAAATTGTTTGTTTTTCTTTCTAGTATTTCCCTTTGCCCAAATTTAAAAAAGAAAAGAAAAGTGGGTTATGTACTTATTAAACGCAATACATAATATATTAAATTTTAATATTTTTTAACGAAAATTAAACGTGTCCGAAAATTTGTATCTACTTTTTTACTTCTTGCAAATCAGTCAAGAAAAAGAGAAAACTTTACGGAATTTCGTTGGCATAAAGCTTAGGAAATTGCCTAATAATTAATAATAATAATTGATAAATATATATAAGCTTTTGTCATTTTCAAAATTAGTTTAAATGAGTCATAAATATACATTTTTCTTTATAATAACTAATTATTAAAAATAGAATTCTTTATATTTTTCTTAATTTTAAGACATGTGAGAAAAAAGAATACTTTTAGTTAAAATTGTAAATACCATTTTAAAAATAACTGGGATTTGTTTCGATAAAACAAAAAAATGATTATTAAGATTATAATATTCATCTATATTTTGTTTTTACTTTATTTACTATGTTCTCCCCTGAATATACACCATTTTTGGGAAAGATGCGTTATTATAAACACTTTTATTTCGGGTATGTATGCAATTACCCACTGAGCGTTGACTAGAACATATTAACGGATGTTTTCTATACCGCTATACGCGGAGTATTATGGCATTAAAATGTGGGACATAATATGCCGCCATTAAACTAAACCCTATTTGTGACATTAGCTATTTTATTTACCATTATAATCACAGAAGAGGAATATTAACCAGTTGAAGATCATTACCTATAATGACACAATGCTCAGTCAGTACACTATTTTGACAACTGATACACTTTATATGGAATTTTTGACGTTGTACGATGTGGTATATGAGTTTCAGGTCTTGACGTCGTACGACGTCAATGGCCGTCAACTGGTTAATATTAATTTTGTTCATTTTTGTAAATTAAATCTTTTTCCTCCCACCCCCCCAAAAAAAAAAACTGCTGCGAAAAATTACAAAATAATTAAAGAAGCATTACCCACATTGAAAATAATTACATACCTATAAAAAATAAAACAATTATTTTTAATTGCCATTTTATTAATTTCACAACCCACGAGTCGTTCTCTCTGATTTAATGCTCAAAGGAATTACTACAATCATAGTCAAGAATAGATCTCAGCCTGGGAAATGTAGATTGTATTCTTGTATTGTAATCTGCTTGGTTTGTGTTAAAACCCTATAATTAAAAAAATAATTCAGATAAAAATAAATTCTTTTATTGTTCAGAAATTCAAAATACAAATAAACCAATAAAAAAACATATCAATTTAGTTATTTTTAAAATGACACCTGACTCATAAAGTATTGTAAACTTTCAAAACAAGTACGAAAATAAGTAAATAATAAGAAAATGAGTATTTTTCATACAAATCAAAAATGAGAATATAGTTACAAGTTAAATAAGGCCCTCTTTATATAATTATTTACACTGACATTTAAGCAACAAAGATAAATTAATGATATGTGTCTTTAAATAAATAATATAAAAAAATTCAATTGAACCTAAATGTAATTACACAATAATTGCTCATCAGCCAGTTTAGCTTAACATTTAATAAAATGAAAATATTTTTAAAGTCTCATGTCACATGTACACACATAAAAACATAAATATATTTTCAACTATCAAAAAAAGTGTTTTTCCTGAAAAACACAATTACAAAAAAACCCCTTAAACATCTATAAATACTTTTGTTTTTAAAATTATCCTACAAAATGTACTTAATTAAATTTTAATACAAATTTTCAAATTGTTCGTTTTTATTTTTTTTTAAATTCTTATTTTTTTTTACCGTTTATAATCTATAGTAGAAATGAAAAGTTTGCTTACAAAAATCTTATTGGTCATATTATGAAAAAATTTCTACTTCTAAAAGAATGTTAGTCTCAATATTCCATTATTTTTTAAAGTTTTTTTTTTTTTTTTGCTTTTAAATACGTATTTTTGAAAATGTATTTTCTTTGTGTCGTTAAGGACATATTATCTACTAAGTGAGTTTTAAATCATTTTATACAGTAATTGGGCGTGGTCGTTAAATTAGAATCAGTGTAATCACCGAAATCCATAATTTTAAAAATAAATAATTAAAATATTCTAATTTAATGATCATAGTCGATAAAAAAATTTATTTTTTATGTATTTCAGTTAAATATTTGAGTTAAATATCTTCTGAAAAAATTTGCCTTGTTCCAGAACAATTTTTTCGATAATGTTGTATTTTAACAGGAATTATAATTTTATTTCAACAAAAACAAAAATTCAATATAACATTAGTACGTCAATTTAAAAAAAAATTGGTTTTAATACTTTTTACTTTTTACTATTTTTCTTAATTTTAATTTTGTAAATAGTCAGTAAATATTACCTACTAAATATAACTGAAATTATTATATTTCAAATTTGCTAAAAAATAGCAGCATCAGAATATGAATTCCAACAGTCTTCAATTAATCCTATTCATCATTTTTAATTTTTTTTTTTTTAATTTGCTCTACATTAAATCTCTCAATACAAAAATTCAGCTTTGAAGTATTTAAAATAGTTTTGAAATTAATTAATTTAATATTTTTTTTTTTACAAAAATATTATTGATAAATATCTAACAATAAGTATTTAAAAATACTTTGAAAAAAATAAATAAATAAATAAATAAGTAAAATTAATTTAATTAAAATATACTTAAATATACAAACTTTTTTTTCTTCACTTAAGTCGAAAAAATATATAAAAAAAAATAATCATAGGTAATAATAAAAATAACAATTTATTACATAATTTGACTGAATAGACGAGTTGTAAGAATGTCCAATGTCCTTTTAAATATTTAGATACAAATTTAGTTTTTAGAAATTTTTTTATTTAACTAGGACGTTATAATTAGCTGTAATGGTACGTAAGAATTTATTTTCATTTCAGGTTGTTATAAAAAAGTTAATCAATGAAGTGAATCAATAAGAATTATCTTTTTAAAATCATTAATATCCTTTTTAATTGTTTCTAATTAATAACCAAGTACCCAGAGTAATAAAATGAAATTTTAGAGATATAGTCGCATTTTTATCAAATGCAAATGATTCATGGCTTTGGAATTTAAAAATGAAATTTTGTTATTTATCAAAGGTATTATAATTTTTATTATCCTTTTTCAATACACTTGGTAGTAGATCTTGTAAGAGATAGCTATATTACAAGCAAGTCTGTTATCTTGTTAATGACTGATATTTTTTTAGTGTGGGAGCGGGGAATAAATTATGAGATTATTGTGTAAAAATTGGATAATTACTATAAATTGGACACTCTTCAATTTTATCACATATCTTGCAAATTTTTTAATAAAATGAAACGTAAAACAAAGTTCTTTAATATTGTGTTGATATTTTTGTAAATTGTTTTCTTTATGTAACGTGTTAATTTTTTGAATTTTATTTTTACCCAAAATATTGTAATACACTAAGGCTTATGTAAAAAATAAAAGTTACAACAAAAAGAATATGTGTAAGTTAGACAATTTATTTACAAGATATCGTATAAAATTGCACTCGTTACAATAAAATAAATAAAAAAAACTGCTAAACATAATCATAATAATCATAATCAAACTTATCAAACTTGGCCGTAGACTAGATGGCGTTCAATGCCCTTCGTGAAGACGCCCTATGCGGTGAATGATAATCCTCATCACGTGCGCCCCGATGCTCACCACGTGGCGCAATTGCACCTCTTTCCAAAATACCCCGTTCTCGATAATCTTGACCACCAGCCAAATGATGCGACACATGTTGCGGATGTATAGGTCCCTCATGCGGATACAATAGGTCACGTTCCGACAGTAACTCATGTTCCAAATACTCGTCGTACTCCCGGTCACGATCCATACGATTTCGTCCACGAGAATGTGCTGTATGAAATGATGGGCCTAAGTGGGAATGCATGAATAACATATCAATTATTTTTTTTTAATAATTGTATTTTTTTTTTTTTTTTAGTGATACAACATTAATTGTATGAAATATGATATTTTTTAACACGTTTACTGCTAGTATACACGAATCCGTCGTGTATATTGCGACATTAGAAATACACTAGAAGAAGCATGGATACACACGTTGCTGTGTTATCTATGTCAGTACAAAAATGTTGAATGTACCGAAAAAGAAATAATAATAAATAATAATTAATTCAAATAAATAATTAATTCAAATAAATAATTATTCCGGTAATGACAAATATTTCTTTATTTAAAAAAAGAAAATTAAGACGGTTAGAGCGTTAGAGATGAAGTAACTAGAAAATCCCAAAAAAATCTACCAGTTACTGTCGCAAATTAAGATTGGATAGTTGTTAATTTTTTTTCAAAATCTTTCGTTTGATTTATTTTTGAATGTTTTTTTTTTCTTGGTATTATTTTTGAAAGCTAGTTTTATAATTAAAAAATAATTTTGTAACCAAAAATGGACGTTCAACTAATCTTCAGTATGGCTGACGTAAGTTCCGTTTAAAATTGAGCATACTAAAATAACATTTAATATAGTTGAATTTATTCCTTAAATGTACAACTTTTTAAGTTATTTTTTAATCATTTCATTTTTAACAGAAAATATTTATTTATTCGATTATTCGATTAAGTGTTCGTTTTCGGTGTGATTTAGATATTATCTCATTTGCGTGTTAAAAAAGTGATTTAAAAAAAAAATTAATCTCACAAGTCATGCGTCAGTATATGTTCAAATTTTGATATTTTGTGTATTAAATATTGAAATGTAACATCCAAAAATCATATCAAGATATTTACTTTGAAGTACCTAAATAAACATTTTGAGACATTACAGTGGCGGCCAATACATGGCACTGATGTTTCACTTTTCGCGTGGCAGTGAACGTGTTAATGCCTCATTTTTAATGAGATTGTTCTTATTTGATTTTTATCAACATATCTGCATTAAGAACCTCATTAAAATGAAGCATTCAATGTTATTTTACTAAAAATTAGTTCAAACAGAAAAAAAAAAACTGTAAGTTATCAAATTAAAGGAGATATTAATGCGATCATTTTATTTCAGAAATGAAGTTCTGTAATTTTTATTAGGAGCCAAAAAATATAACAGCTTTAGGTCTGTTTATTCGCAATCGACTAAGCAATCTTTAAATATCATGCAAGCATTTAAAAAATAAAATTAAGCATTGGTAAACTCTTCACACAGAGTCAAACAGATTTCTAGACCCAGGTTTAAATTACTTTTTCGATATTTTAAAATAGATAATTTCACAATTTTCTTTGAAGGATTTAACTCAGTTCTTTCTATTTTAATTCAGACTTGTTAATTACATACATGAACAAAGGAAGCATTTTTGTGTCTAAACTAAAATTTTTAATCCACTAGATCATGCGATCACGGTGCTTACCTAAACACCACGAATGTACTTACAAAATAGCGTGTACTTTTATCAAAATTTGGTGGAAAATTCTCAACAAAATTATGCAATTTTTGTTTAAATCTATAAATAATAATTTTTATATTTGAAAAATAATCGAATTTTCAAAAATTTTAAAAAATTAATTTGTTTTAGTTTTGCTACTTAACATTAAATTGTACGGTAATTTCATTCGATATGCGAACTTTCCCGGGACTTGGTAGTGGTTCTTCAGGCATTGCTTTTAAAATAAAAAGAAGCACATGAAAGCACACAGTAGACAGAAGCAGATGAACATGGCACAACAAGTGTATGCGGTAGTACAAGAGAAGAAACCAGAAAAATAAAAAAAAAAATAAACAATAAATAAAACGAAAAATGAATAAAATAAATATAAATAAATAAATCGTTGTAGTACTATTTTTATTAAATAATTATTTTGGCAAATTAGGGATAAATTTTTTATTTTAAATTTTCAAACCATCAAGTTAATTAATCCATCCTAAATTCCATCGAGTTTAGTTAAAACCTGTAGCTTATTACTGAATAACCAAGACTTTCATCTTAAACAAATGACTGTATATGTGCTAGACACGCATTAAGTCAGGGTTCCCTATAGTGGTTAGGGCTTTTCACAGCTTTCGGCATTTAACTACGTAAGCAGATTTTCCGATTTTACGGGTGCGAAAATTTTATCCATTTTCCGGCATTTTCGTTTAATGATTTAACCTTGAATTTTTTAAAGATGTTTTCTAATATCGCAACATACCGTGATGCCAAATTTCAGTTACTTGGGATCATTTTCTTATTTTTTATTTTTTATTTTTTTAATTTCAGAGGTTTGGTTGCCTACATATCTTTAAACGCTATCGACATAATTTAACCGAAATAATATTAGTTGAGTGCCATTATCTGTATTTTTTCAAATTTCTTAGATTCACAGTTAAAAAATTATCGTTACTTTGAGGCTTAATATTAAGGCTTTGAGGTCGTAAAAGGAGCCTTAATTTCATTATATAAATCCACTATAATAGTATCTTACACGATATAGTGCGTGAAAAATTAATTTTCATTCGTATCTTTTAAAACGAAAATGTACTTGGAGTTTCGTGACTTTTTCTTTGGAATCCTACACGGAGAGAAAATTCCTATAAAAATTACTGTGCTCATACTACAATCGACGTGTAACAGGCGAACATATCCAATTCTTGTACGGTAAAATTATAAAAATTATAGTTATATTATTGTAATTTTTATAATTTTACCGTACAAAAATTGGATATGTTCGCCTGTTACACGTCGATTGTAGTATGAGCACAGTAATTTTTATAGGAATTTTTTCTCCGTGTAAAAACGACTAAATTGTGCTTGATGATTCTCAAGTACTACAACGATTCAAAAAATAAAAAATTAGTATAGCATTAAAAGTAAAATCATATTTCTTTTATAACCAACGATAAACCAAAAAAAACCCACGTGCGAACTCAAATTATAATAAATAAAATAAAATTATATAATAACCTGAAATAAATGATCAATTAAATAAAACACATGAAAAAATGAGGGCCAAGAGAAACAAACAAATATGAATTGAATTGAATCAACTCTCAAGAAAATCTTAGTATATTATCGGTATTGGTGTGATACTGCCAGAAAAATCTGAAATAGCAAGAAATATGGAATAATTATACAATAAGAATACCGAAGTTATTTTGGAAAAAGTGATATAAAATAAGAAAAAATGATCGTTCAAGTTGAATGATGATACTTAATCTTCCTAAAAAAGAGGAAACTCTTAAAAAATTCTACCCAAGAAGATGAATTACGTACATGAGTTTTAATCATATCTCATTTAACGAATAATTTTGATTTTTATTCACCGCGTTATGTTTGAATTTTTGTCGATTTTTGTCGACGCGTCAGTGTAATACTGAGGCAATTAATTAAAAGCACTGAAATCTGATGTTTCATCTGTTATAATGAGACATGATTATTTTTCTAGAGCTACTAAAAATTGTTTAAACAATTTTTTCACTAATTTTTACTTCAAACCTAAAAATCTATTATGGCATTGCATTTGGATGAAAACCTACTACTTAATACAACTACATAGAAAAACTGCTAAATTACAATACTTTAAAAAATTTGATTTTTAATTGAAAATACCTCTCTCGTGTGAATATGCGTAGGGATCATGATGGCCTGAAATATTTTTCAGGTATCAATTATTTATCATTTTATTTTGGTGAAATTTGATAAAAAAATATTTTTGTAAGCATAATATTTTGATTACGTACCAGGAGGCGTTGCGGCAATACGACTAACCGGAACATCCCCACTCGGAGACGGTTGTGGAGATTGTTGTAACGGTCGTGGAATCGGCTGAGGTACTACTTGGGGCGGCGTTACTGGTGGATGTGTGGCTCTCCAATAAGCCTAGAAAATTTATTATTTAAATCCATTTATTATAGTCTATAATCTATATAGGGTGACAAAACTGGCTGAAATATTTTATAATGTATTAAAGAAAAGAAACTATAAAAAAATAAACTTTTGATAATAACAATATATTTAAAGTTTTAATTACTTTGTTAATTTCACGAAAATACTATTCTTTTTATTTAACGCGTTTTCAGCCCTTTCGACCATCATCAGAGTAAATAATTGATGAAATGAAATGAAGAGAATTTATAGCTAAGATGTGTAGGGTGTAATATTATTGAAAGTAAATTGGGAAAAACCCATAAATTTTTGCTTCGGAACAACTGCACGTGTAAAGTTAAAAGCAATCAAAAAACCAGTTTATAGGTACCAGCATGGTGGCTATTTTTACCTAATATTGTGACTGTTCTAAATGGCTTGTTTATGAATAAATTAAACTAGGTGTTTGTCCCACATATTTGGCGTTACACGCTGGGACAAACGGGACGAAGTTTCGACACAAGATATAAGGAGGCTTACACATCCGGACGGCTTTTCTGCCAATGAAACGTCCAGTCCATCTGACTACTGCATGAATACTGCACGTATTGGTTAGAGATTCATGATTGTGGATCTCGACAGGTGAGCTCCAACTCGGATGTCAACCTGCTCAGTTGGAATTGTGTTAGGTATCACGTGGCCCGACAAGCGGCGCGAAGGATCTTGAAGAGCCAAAGTAAACTGGTAGCATGGGCCTAGGTCTCTAGGTCTAGATCTATGCTCGCTGACTGGGCGTATTCTAGTCCCTGCCTAATAGTGGCTATGGCATTATGTATCCCCAGGGTTGTGTGTCTTGTAAATCCTGGGATGTTTTGCAACGTGTGCAAACTCCACACTAGGCTATGATGGATTGGGGATTTCAACGGTACTCGACGGTGAATAGTTTCTCATCTGTAAAGCTGTTAGAGCCAGGGCTGGGAAAAATGGTTCACAAAAACTATTTAAAATAGAAAATGGAAAATGGTTTCCAAAAAGGCATTTAAAATACAAAATGGAAAATGGTTTTGCTGAACATATTTAAAATTGAAAATGGAAAATAGTTATTTAAAATGGATTATAAAATGCAAAATGCTTTTTTTACTTTAAATTTATTCTATAAATTTTTTATCATTATATATATATATATATATATATATATATATATATATATATATATATATAAATTTAAAAAAAAAAAGTTAAAAGATAAAGAAAATATCAAACGTACTGAAATTAAATACATAAAGGCAGTCTTTTGAGACATTTTGTAAAGTTTACATGATATGAAAACGAAACTTAACTCTTCAAATATTGTTACTTAAAAATATTGTAAAATTTAATTCGACCTTAACGTATTCAAACCTTGACGACGCTACGACTGCAACTTCTAAATAAAATTATGAAAATCATCTACTCGAAATACAAAAACATTTCTTATCGACGTGTCTTAAAGATAGTAGTACACAACTTGAGTCAAAAAAGTTTGACTTAAGGGAACTGCAACTCTAGTAACAAATTTAACTCAAGTGACATTGCAACTCGAGTTATAAAAAATTTGAGTCAATTAAATCAACTTACATTTAACTTACAATTTGTTGAGTATACATGCATTTTCATTTTAAATGTAAAATGGATTCAAATTTCCATTTTAAATACAAAATGGAAAATGGTTTGACCGAACTAATTTAAAATAGAAAATGCAAAATGTCATTTTGTATTTTAAATACATATTTAAATGAAATCATTTTAAATAGTTCCCAGCCCTGGTTAGAGCTTTGTATCGACGCTAGTGGAAGCCACTTTGAAACTGCTCGAAATTGTTTATTCGTTGTGGTTTTGTTAAATTTGTTTTATTTCAGTCAATTATTTTTTGCCACCCTGTAAATAATTCGATTACAATTTTACCTCTAAATATTCAGCTATATGTTCACAGGCATCTTCTAATTGATTTTCATCTAAGATAACATCGAACATTTCTGGCGGACATTGTGCTAATTTATCGGCAGCCACCATTTGAACATTCAAATGTCTCGCTTGACTTTTACCACGCGATTTAATTAATCGTTGTAATACTTTTGGACTAGAAATTTTTAAATAAACTATTGTTGGTGCTAACGATGTTTTGGCCAATTGTGACGGATGATTTATTGTATCACAATCCAATACGACTAATTGTAACGTTCGCGCCAATTCAAATATACGTTCTATTTCCGCTTGTACTTCCGCTAAACAGGAGGAGCGTGAATTAGAACGTTCCATTATCGCCCGCTTCGATGGATTGTTTAATAATGAACGTTTTGCTAATGATATATCGGCCATTACACGAGTAATTATAATTCTGAAATACAAGAACATAAAAATTTATACGATGTCTGTTTTAAAGATCTTTAATTAATTATATTTACCTTCCTTCAAATCTATGTTTTAAAAAATCAAACAACGCTTTTTGCATCATATCGGTTACTTCGTACCCTTTCAATGACGGACCGACTAAAACTACTGGTCGCATTGATGGTACCACATCGTACGGTGTCGTTGTTTCTTGTTTCTTGAAAAATGGTTTCCGTTTTTCTTTGGCCGGTGGTGTTGTTAATGTTGTTTTCCCGGCTCGTGGATTAGTAACCGAATCGGAATCGTCACCTTGATAGAAATCACAACTTTATTGATATTTGTATTATACATCAAGTTTTTTTTTGCATTTGAATTTACTTACGTACGTATTTTGATAAAGTTTTAAAATCAGTTGAAATTTTTTTAAGCTAATCAAGTTCATTAAATCACGGGTTAATTTCAGTTTCGTCCAAAAAAAAAAAAGTGTAAAATTTTTTATTTTAACTGCTACATTGAGATTTTAAGAAGTGGAAAATGACATTCGCAGTCAGATCCATCGAGTGCTCTGACCTGGTTTTCGAGAAAAATTAAAACATCTGGATTTTTTATGCCGGTAATTAAAATTTAGTTAAAAAATTAAAACTGATTTTAAAAAATAACTCTTATAATCGAGAAAATGTCATAGAAAGAATGCTTAAAGGAAAGCCAGTTTTCAATTCAGTTGATATTTTCTTTGATATATCTATCCTATTATTTTTTAGTATTATTTTCTTTTAAAATTTTTAAGCATCCTTTCATTTGCTTATAATGTAAATAATGTAAAGTGCAGAGGCGTAACTAAATTTGACGCCCTGGAGCAACTTTAAGTCAGGCGTGTCCTCACGCAAAGTCCAATTTTCCCCGAAAAATAAAAGTGGCGAGCAAAGAAAAGAAAAAACATTTTCAACTTTCCCAGTTCCCCCATTTCCTATTTCATTTTCTGTAAATATTGGCCTGACGAGCAAAAGTAAATAAGTAAATAAATAAAAGCCTTTACTACTTTTCCAAATTTTTTACTTCCTTCGGTGCGCCCCTTTTTATTATGCGCCCTGGAGCGGCTGCTCCACCTACTGCATTGTAGTTACGCCTCTGCGTAAAAGTGTGATACTATCGAAGCGTATTATTTTATTTAAGTTAAATACCTGTAAAACCTTTTTCAATTAAATTTATTAATTAACTGAATTATTACTGAACATAAACTCACTAATACTATAAACGAAAGCGATTAGTAACTTTCAAAACACACAAGTTGCTTTAACGCCTACTAATATCGTTAACTAATTCTAGGTATTAGTAACAAATGTGTGAATTTATAAGTATATAGCAGCTACCTAATGGTTTATGTGACTGTATAGCAAGCTATTGATAATTTTCACCATCTTGAAAGTTTGCTTTCGTTAACGTGGCTCCAAAATATTTAAAAAAAAACAAAAAAACATTTATTATTTTTTAGATTGATGTGAGAATAACGAAAACAAACAGTTAAACAAAAATTGCGGAACTAATCTGAATTCTAATTTTACATGGGTTAGAGTGCATGTGATTCTCAACATGCTTCTTTACTAATCTAGATAAATCTGCTAAATCAATTTATTTAAGAAAATGTTTAACATTCAAGTTAGTCGAGAAAATTAAGATCTAAATGCAGTTGATAAAATATTTTTAAATATTTTCTTAAATAAATATAGTATGTTAGGTAAAAAATTAACTAAGTAAATATCTAAAATAAATATCACAAAAAACTATATACTAAATTTAATTCTAAGGGGTATTAATCAAGGAGGTAAAATTTTTTGGGACTGGGTAGGATTGGACTAGGATTTTGTGATTTGCTTACAATGAATCCAAATAAAAATTGTGATGAGATTCTACAAAAGAAATGAAATAATTCAACCAATTAATGAAATAAATAAATGATATTTTTGGGTCGTGTTTCATTATTTAATGAAAATATGGTTTATTTTCGCATTTGAAAATGATTATTTCTTATTTGATTGACGAAATTTTTTTTTTTTTTTTTTAAACTAAGCGATATAGTTTTGAGTGCAATAAAAATTTTTGTTGTTGAATTGGAAAACTGTTGGTACATACCTTTCTGTACATATTAAATTGCCAAAAAAATGAAAGAAATATATGAAATTTTTGAATTTTAAAAATGAAAAAAGTTTGAAAATTACTGGTAAGAAAATGTTTATTTTTACCAAATAATACAAACTAATGATTATTATTGTTATTATTATTATTTTTAACTAAGTTGCATCATTAATATTTAGCAACATCGTGAAAATTAATAATTTTTTCAATAATAAAACAAATATTTTACTTAACACAAAATACCACGTTTATTTTTTAATTGTGACAATTGTTTCAAGCTTAAAAAAAAATTTTCAAACAAAGTTTAGCTTTTCTGCAAAACAAACAAAGCTTTTAAGCTTGAAACAATTGTTACAATTAAAAAACAAATGTGGTATTTCCTGCTAAGTAAAATATTTGTTTTATTATTTCCAAATATGGGATACCATAAAGTAACTCTCAAATCAGTGGACAATATTATTTTCTTTTATTACAAAATATTAATAGGTTTAACTATAAGTTAGAATACAACAAAATTAAAAGGAAACATAAGTCAAACTAAAAATAAAAAAATAAATAAAACATTGCTAATGAATTACGATGGATAAAACATCAAAAAATTAAATAACACCAATTAACAAAATCCAACAAAAAGACAAAAACAAAAAAAACAATACATCAAAAATAAAAAATTATTTGCACAATAGACAGTGTAAATTTGGGGGACCGGACATACCAGGTGTGGGAGGGGTGCTACCTCTGGACACGTCGTTCCCTACAGCACCTAGATTGCTGCTGGACGATGTCTTACTCGAGTACAATTTTGAATTCCGCGCTTGACTCTGTTGTAAACGTAAATTTTCCAATTTCACCGGGCTCGGTATGAATCCCACATCACAGCCTTCTTTAACCAAACGACCAATCCACCAATTATTATCGTATTTCTCCTAGAAAGAGAATAAATATTAAGTGTCAAGTGTAAAAGAAGGTGTCTGCGTTTATTTGAGAAGATTGAAAGGGGAGTTAGAGTTTTTAGAAAGAATTAGAATTGAATCTTTAAAATCAGTTTTAGTCTTTTGCAAGTCTCATGTTGCATTTTCTACAAGTCCAAGACTGGGACTTTTAAAGACTAGAATCAATATCAATAGATAAGAATATTCAAAAACCCCAAAGTTTTATAGGTACGTTTGCAGGACAAACGCTAAGGCTCAAGTGGACAAGACCAAGATAAAAGCAAAATTCTTGATAAAATATAAGAAACTTTAGAAATTTACCAGATATTAAAAATTTTGAGAAATCCCTAAAATGGTTCTAATTAGTTCATTAATCAATAATTTACTAGAAGTTGGAAATTTCTTTAAAATCTCCATCAGAACATAATTTAAAAATGCCAGAGTATGCAAGATTAGTCTTGCTTTTGTAGAATTTTTGAATAAGACTACGACAAGATTCGAAACCGAGATTGAACTTTATGCTACCAAGATCAAGACCAAAATTACTAGAGTTTTGACCTTTGCCACTTTAGAATACCTAAATGCTAACCTTGATATGTAAAAAATCTCGAACTTCGAAGGAGATTGCGCTGCCGTGCACGGGAGAATCGTCATCCAAGGCGCCGTCATATGACACATTAGTGCGCACCGCAAATGCGACGGGCTTACTCTAAAAGAAAAAAGAAAAAACACCGTTAAAAACAAGCTCATTCATTTTTTGATTATGCGGTAAAAAAAAAAGTCTACTTACTCTTGCCTTTTCTAACTGATTAAGAGCTTGGCGCTCCTTCTCCCGCCGGAGCGTCTCCTTTTCCTCGTCCAGCGACAAGTCGGACGATGGCTGTGAATAATTAGAATCTGCTGATCCCTGTTAATAATAAAACCATAGTTAGTAACCGGATAAAATAAACAATTTCAAAAAAAAAGAAAGGAATCGTGTTCAAACTTCTACCAAAAAGAGTAAAAGTGTATCTTTCGTTAAATATGGTTTAATAAGTTTAGTATATCGTAGCTATGATCTAAAATACTAATATCAAGCTTTAAATCAAGTTAATTGTGGCAGTAACTTTCTAATGCACAAAATACTTGTAAAATTTTCCTATAAGTTAATGATAAAGCTATTAATAGCAAACAATTTTTTTATTAACTTTCTAATATTAACTAATGAGTTAATAAAAAACGCAGAACATCTACTGAATTTAAAAATGACTGGTAATAAGAATTTTTAATTTATTGAAACTGTAAAAGCAACAAAAATTCTTTTTACTTTATTTAGAATGCATGTTAAAATCTTCTAAGCTCAACTAAAATTTTATTAAAATACCTACGCTAAGAAAAGTTTTTTTGACTGAAAAAAAAAGAAATGATTTTTTTCAATAGTGTTAGGTACAAAAATATTTATTTCAAAAATTTAAAAAAAAAATTATTTGTGATGTAAAAAAAAATTTTGTCGTTATTGAAAGAAATCATTTCTTTGAGTTAATGAACATTTTTGTCTCACTATGTAGACCTCAAAATAGGCGCTTAAATGAAATGGTATTATAATTTAATACGAAATTAATTCTCTTAAAACCATTTTTTAAGAGAGTAGTTATAGAAACTCTGGAAAGAAAAATTACATCTTCTTGTTGGTTTTCTATTATTTTTTTGTGTGGAGAGGGAAGTATACAAGAAGACTTTTGTCGTTAGAGTACAAAAAGTTTAATTTGATATGAAACTAGCATTCGAAAATAAGCACTATTACTTCGAAACAAGTGGATTTTTTTTAAAACATAAATTTTTGTACCCAATAAATTGTTACCTACAACTGAATGTTTAAAATCGTTATCTAGATAATTCATATATATATATATATATATATATATATATATATATATATATATATATATATATATATATATATATATATATACCATGTGAGTTTTTTGAGAGTTGCCATTTTTATTACAGCAAAATTTGTATGATAGAAATAGTACTGGAAAAGGTTCTTTTCTTGGATGTAATAGAAATGTAACCAAAAAAACACAATTTGAAGTAGCCTCAAGTACATATGCATATTTTTATCGCCTAATTGATAAATTTAAAAAAAAATTCAAAAATTAAACTTGGGCAAAAAAATTTTTTTTCTCATTTATGTTGTTAGTTAATGCATTAGATAAGTTTTATCGAAAAATTAATATATAGCCTTATTTAAAAATTTATAAGTTTGTATCATAGCTCGAAAACCATAAGAGCTATAAAGCTCCTTACTATAGCAATCGGTTTCCCCCGTCGATATCTACAACTCTTATTTGAACAGTTTTTCGATTGAATCAACGGTTTGGCTCTAATAAAAATGGCAACTCTCAAAAAACTCACATGGTATATATATAACATCTTATTTTGAGATGGAATCCATTAAATTAGTTATAAGTAATTTAATAAAAAGGCATACAAGTGAATTTCTAAAATTGTATTTACGCATTTTAAATTGGATAAAATTGATGAGTGTTCAAGAAGATTAAGAATTTTAAAAATATACCTATTTTTAAAAAATTCAAGTATCGTATTTAAAATTACAATCATTTAGGTTGTTTTCCGTGAAAAAATTGAAAATTTACAAAGTTTTGATGACAATAATTGAAAAAAAAATTGTAACATTGAATTCAAGCATTTTATATAAAGCACATTTGAAACATTTTAAAGCGTATCATGCAAATATATTACACCTAAGTCAAATTTGAAGCAATATTTGGTGTGAAATTATTAGTATTTAATAAAAAAGTTGATATTCTTACTTAATTATTTTACTTTAAGAGGCGATTTACGGATGTGATAGGAAAAAAATTTAAAAACGAAAATAAAAATTATTATTTTCAGTGCCTGGGTTATTTACAATAATTTATATTAATAAAGTTATTGTAAAGGAAAGCATTTGTGTTAATTTAAGTCAATAGCGCATATACTTTTATATTTACAAATTGAACTACAGTGAAAGCTTTCAGTAATGCTCAATTTCTCCATTCTCCACCTACACTTGAGCACCACTTTCGTTTTACTCCATCTAAATAATGCCAGCGATCGTTTTTGCTGTTTAGGACCTGAGGAAATTGATTTATTCATCTTCCAACTCAGCTGGAATAGCTGCTTCCCTCATGACATCACGTATGTAGATGGAGCGATTCAATTAAAATTCGTTTTACTCCATTCGAGCAATGATAAAGAGCAAAATTGTTTAATTTTTGTAATTATAGTTTCTTTAGTCAAGGCAAGTATGTACATTTTAAAGAATTTGTTTTGGTGAGCTCATAAACTATTTTAAATAAAATTATTATTTGAAAATATTTATTTAACAAAATTCTCCATTACACATTTTTTGAGTTTTCTTTTCACACATAAAAATAAATGAAATATGTTTAATTCTAATTATCTAAAAATGATATTATTGAGAGCGGCATTATTCAGATAGAACGATTCTTTCAGTAAAAACTCGTTTAGAATGAAACTATTGAGAAAATTGTTGACCTCTATTGAGGTGTAAGGATTACTCAGAGCTTTGACTGAGCAGATGTAGAGTATGTATTTGTACGCAGTCGTCATTCAAGTTATTAACGTCTTAAGCTATTACCACTGCTCCTAGTTTCGCACGACTTATAGACAAACCATACGTATATATGGTCATAGAGACAAGGTCATACGTGCTATGTGGTACTATGACAAGGCGTACCTACGTATGGCTTGTCTATGAGTCGAGTGAAACTACGAGCAGTGATAATAATTTAAGACATCAATAACTTGAGTGAAGACTGTACACATATCGTACAAAGTGATCCATTACCGATGATTTTGTAGCTAAAGTACATGAAGGGTGATTTATCAACAACTGACGAAAATAAAGCACTTTGTAAAAATACTTATTGCATACAAAATTAGTTATACTTTGAGATAGCTATTTCTTACAATAGTAACAAATCTAGAAAGGTGAGCATCTTGTCGCATAATTTACATCAAATAAATGTATATTATTTTGGTAGAAGGTGGAATGGCGCAAGTAACTTCCTTGTTTTTTGTACCTTTCTAGAATTGTTGAGCGATTTTTTTGTAGATAATTGTGAATTTAAATTTACCCGCATGAAAAATATACAAAAGTACTTAATATGGTAATTCAGAGAAGAAGAAAATCACTTTGTTACCTACCAGCGATTTGTATTTGGACATAAGTTAGAATTCTTGCCACTGTGTGGTGTTTATACCCCAACTGTGAGAACACATGTGTTTTGTTGGTGCAGCATGCAACAATAAATACGCATAATAAACAAAAAGACACTAAAAAAAAGAACAGGCATGTGTGTGCTTTTCTTTCTTTTTCACTTGTTGTCACATTAAAAAAGAGTGAGATGAAACAGAGCGACATATTATGTGTTTACTTAAGCAATATTTACATAGTTTGTTTATATATATAATTGAAAATATCAAAATTATTTTGTTATTAACTGTCACACTTTTTTAAGTAAGGAGCTGTAAGAAACTGATTATATAAATATAATTTTGAGATATTTCGCTTAATCTCGATAGTAAAATATAAAGTATCCATATATAACCAGTGATGTATTTCCGGGGGAGGCGAAACTGGTAAATAATTCTAAAAGAAATCTCATAAATTTGATCACTATAATAAAAAGTTCATACTCAAATTGTTTTAGTTTTATCAATCATCTCAATTCAAATCATTTTTCCATTAAGCTTAATTTGCGAAAAAAGAAATTTTTAAATTTGATGACGTCATCAAGTTTAATAAAATTTTTCAGTGGCCTAAAAATCGTAAATTAAATGATAGAATAATCAGAATGGAAGCGAACTGTAGACATTTAAAATTGTTGTTTTAATTCTTGCCAAAATCAGTTAGGTAAGATTATTAGAAAAAAGAATTCTGTCGAATCAGTCATATTTCTCTTAAAGGAATTTTGGTATTTTGATAACAAAAATGAAAAGGTATTTGGTAGACACTGTTTTTAAAAATTTCTAAGACAGGCAATCATACGTTTAAGAGTTTATTAATAGAGCAGAAACAAGATAGTGCTAACTAGATTATCTGTCTTAATAAGTATCTAATTTTTGTATGAACTAGAATTTATATTATGTATGTAAGTATTAATAGACAATAGTGTGGAGAAGTTTACCAATTTTTTTTTATGGGTGAAAGTAAAAATTAAAACAAAATCAAACAAAAGTGTAAAAGAAAAATTAAGATATCTCAACAACTAATAAAGTTACGGGACTTTAAAGTTGTACTTTACACTGATAGTTCTATTTCATCCGATACAGATGTGTGACGTCATCTTTGCTACGGCATTGCAAATAGAGCGAGGAGTCTTTTTTAATAAACTTTTATAATGCTGGTAAATACGTTAATTACTACGGATACGACGATTTTGAAATTTTTGTCTTTTACAACGTTTTATACATTTTTTGAATTTATAAACATTGGTAAATATGTACATTGAACCTGGATAAGCAAGAGTTGAAGGGACCGCGATTTATTTTTCTTTTATAGAGGTTTCTCACTAACCCGAGTTTCTAGCTTACAGAGGTACGGGAGAGATTTATCTCACTTATAGAGGTCTAGAAAAAATACAATATGTATTAAGAAACACGCATGTATTGTATGGATACTATAGTTATTAGAATAATATAAATATTAATATATACCTAATACATATTTGGACATAGATGAGCTTACAAAAAAAAAATGCATTTTTGCTATTTGAATAGAAAAGTTCCTTGAATTATAAGAAAACAAGAACATAAGTACATTCAGGCATTCTAATAAAATATGTATAAGTTAATTAAAATTGACATAGTGTTTGAAAAATTACCAAACTGGATCGGCTGGGACTCGAACCCGGATCTCTTGGTTACCAGCCAAGCGCCTTACCAACTAGGCCACCGATCACTTGTTCGAGTGCCACTCCAATTCAGTAATCAATCAAACACAACCTCTCTCTAATGCGCGACGCAGTTTTTATACTTTTAATTTCAAATGTATCAGGCACTCGATAACATTTGAAATTATGTATAAGTTCTTTGAAATTTAAGAATGAGTCATAAATAGCAAATGTTAAATACGTTTAACTGTCGCTTCTAGAGGTACAGGCAATTAGAAGTCTCAGTTATAGAAGTCCATGAGCGAAAAACGATTCTAACTTATACAGGTTTTTGTTTCTCACTCATAGAGGTTTTAGAGTGATAGAGTGATAGAGTGACGAGACCTGGCAATTACTCTCACTTACAGAGTTTTCTCGCTTACCCAGTTCTCCCTTATCCAGGTTTGACTTTACAACAAAAATATTTTTTTTAAAATATTGAATCCGGTGTCCAATCGTGCGGATATTTGACCTCAGAAGTGAATTGAAAATCAATCATTTCGCTTTAAACTTTGATCTTCTATTTCTCTATTATTTGTTAACGGATTTGAAAAATTTTTTCACCAGCTTATTAATTTTGGTCTATATTTTAGTTAAATATATCTACATATTACACTATCCACACTACGAAACTTCTCCATTGTGTTCATTTCAATTTTACTAAAATTAGTCATGAAATTTGTGTTGCAAAAATGTAATTCTACATAAGTATTATCAATTTTTGTAGAATTCTAAAATTATCAAATATGTTAAATATTGATGTATTTGTATTTAAATGTCGCCGCAGATGAATCAATTGAAACGGTATATGTATACATCATTAATAATACCACTTGGTCTGTTGTGATTCAGGAATTTGGCACAAGTTTTATGAGTACACCGTAAAAATAAATAAAATAGAATTAAAAAGAAATTTTTTAATCATACATTTTCTAAATGTATACCATAATAATTAAATGAATTCATTTGTGAAGAAAAGTTTTGGTGGCCTCAATTTTACGATACGGGACTGTGCTTAATGACTGTATAGGTATTTACATACATTGACCTATCTATTTGCAAAATATTTTTGGAATTTTGAAAGAAAAAAAATTTTAATATTTTATAATTAAAAACTAAACGTGACAGATATTTTGTACATTGGTACAATATCTGTCAACAGATTTCCAGAATAAAATAATTAATAATAAAAAAGTTAACAGTATTTTAATTGTCTTTTGTCCCATTTAAAAATAATTGAATAATTCCTATTGAGGACACGATATAATTAGAGATGTCACTCTAGAATTCTAGCTACCTAATTTCTTTTTCTAACCTAAATATCAGCAAAAAAGTGATATTTTTAACAGTTTTAGAGTTCCATACTTAAAAAGTAAATACCCCTGTCGCAGCATGATGCATAACATAGCGAATTTCCGTTTATAAAAAATAGTTTTTCTCGGAAACTAGTTGACATAGAAAAATAGTTTAAAGACCGTTTTTATGTAATTTTTTCTTCTCTTTTAAATGGTGTAAAAAAATTTTGCAAAAATTTTTGAATAAGTGAAAATTTTGGCAAAAGACAAATTTTTTGCAAGAACAAAAACCATGTTCCTGGCATCCGACGTGTCTGGCTCACGAACTCATCCAAGGGTTTGGGACTTCCAATGTTTTCACCAAATTTCGTAAAAATTGGAAACTTCGTTCGAGAGTTATCGCGCGGAAACACACACACACACACACACATATATATATATATATATATATATATATATATATATATATATATATATATATATATATATATATATATATATAATTTCAGTGAATATTATTTTCGGTTTCTAGAGACCTCAAAACAAATTTCTGCCATAGTCCCGGGCTCAAGGCACGTCATGACAAATTCGCTAAAATGGAACTCCTGTGGCAAGGCGTCAATGTTCCGCCTGTACATATCGTCAGCTGAGTATTGGCTTGTACCAAGTCAACTTAAAAACATTTTTTCTAGATAGTTGTTTTGTTAGTTTTGGGCATTGTGGAAGCCGAAACCACTATCAGAAAAAAAACTGACTTGGTAAAAACCAATACTTAGCTGACGATATGTCAAACTAATTTTTTTTTCACTTCTAACCTCCTTAATTTATCATCTATAATTATATAAATAATAGATTTGCTCATTTTTTCAAAATTACGTTCCAAAAAAGGAGTTATCGAACTATTTCGAACTACTGATGAATATTAATCCAACTTTTCACCAATTTTTTTATGTTTATTTTTCAATGTTGTACGGAATCCTCTGTGCACAAGTTAGACTCCCACTTTACCAAACTTTTTTCATAAATGATAAAGCTTCTTGACAGCTTTGACAACGTTGATAGTTGTGATCAAGTTATTTATATTTGGATTCGATACATATATTTCTTTCAATATTATAATAATTCGGTACTTTTTTGGATGAATATAATATTTTGAAATTGCAGATTTCTTATTTTTGTTGATTGATAGGTTCGTCCACACGCTCAAGCTTTATCATCGATTTACCTGTGCACACCCGTTTGTACAAGTAAACATGTACGTATATGGACGGAAAAACAGTAACTCGCACAAATCCATTGATGTGGCTTGCGTAAACGTCACGCTGTTGAAGACTTGTAGAGTTTGACCATATTTCTTTTAAATGAAATGACTTTTCAAGTACGGCAATAATCAGCACTATTGTGCGCAGCAGGTTATATACTTATATATGTAAGTGCTAAAAGAAACCGTCACTGGTAAAACAGGTAATAAATTTAAACACTATGAACATAGGGTGGTATTTGTTGTAAGCAATAAAAAAATTTAACTTTTTAAGAGTTTATGGTCACTAGTAGTAAGGATTGGAGAGAACGGGAGCCACCTTCCCACCTGCCGACTTTTTGAGTGACCTCGGCAGGTGGTAAAACTACCGAGGCGGTTCTAGAAGCCTCCGGCGGTGGGTGGAGCAAAAATTTGGTCTCCAACCTAACGATATCTAGTGAAATTTTTTTCTAACCTAACAGAACCCAATGGAATTTGACCTAACCTAACGAAACCTAAGCGAACTTAGCTTAACCTAACAAAAGTTTTTTCTAACCTAAGAACTGAAAAATTTCCTAACAGATGGCGCAGCCACCTTCGAGCCAGTGAATTCGCTACTAGATGGCGCAGCCACCTTCGAGCCTGTGAATTCGCTACTAGATGGCGTTGCTAGTCTGGATTCCTGTGTGTGTAAGTTTGAAAAATTGTCAATAGATTGTATCGAAAACCTTTTTTTGATAGTTAAACTAGCCATTAAAAGATGGCCTTGCTTTCATAATTTTATAATATTTTTATCTGAAAACAGGCTTAAACTGTCAGCTGACGTCACTAAAGGTAAACTGATATCAAACAGCGAAGATTTCTCTCTAATATGCGAAAATGAATTTTATCATATGATTGTATATTTTTATCTGAAAACAGGTTTAAACTTGTATAAATTGTCAGCTGACGTCACTAAAGGTAAACTGTTATTAATAGCGGAGATTTCTATCTAATATGCAAAAAATGAAGCAACAGGTTTTAACCTGCATGGCTACATAAAGTGTGATAAATGACGTCATCAGGCTATCTTTCTGCTATAAAAGGGCGCGACAGAATTTCTTCAGTTACAATTTTGTTCGAAACTTTAGTGAAAAAACATTAAATCTTATTGTTGTGAATTTTCAATTGTTGTGTTAACAATTAATTATTGCCAACAATGGAATCCATTACTACTGGTGCTTCATCTGGAAACAGAAACTTAATTCAAAAAATGGCTGGAAATTTTGTGGAGGAATTGAATCATCTTGGTGCTGTTAAACGATGGATTAAACTTTCTGATATGGAAATTGGAAAAGTATATAAAATAATGGGCGCAAGTCAATTGCCGTCAAAATTCGATTCATCGAAAATGAAGACAATATTGGAATTGGAAATTGGATACATTTCGTTACCAGCGAGATTTGACAATTAGAACGAGCAGATGCTGGCATGGTTGCAAAGCAATCCAAAACTGGGTATTATGAATAATGGACCCATTGGACTAACTCATAAATTGCAATTCAAAACGTTGGATCTTCTTGAAATCGTGGAGGATGCTGAATGGCGAATTTTGTAATTTACTCTCTTCAAAATGTATTATTTAATTGTACTATGGATTTTAAAAATTTCAATATTGTATCAATTTTTATATATATTTAATAAAAAAATTATAAAAAAAACAAAAAACAAAAAAAAAAACAAAACAAAAAAACAAAAAAAAATTTCGATTTTTTTTCAATACCCATCGCTAGACATTGATTTATATTCTAGTTTTGATTATGCCAGATTAATAAATAAACATTATTTGGTGTTTAATAAAAAATTTAAAAAATCGATTTTTCAATTCAGGTCTCGTCTCTAAATCACAATTTTTGAACTAAGTATAAATCAATAATACATATGAGTAATATTTGATATGCATCGTATTATTAGGTTTTATGGTGAATAATTATAAAACAAAAAAAGATTTAATATCCCCTGAAAACGAAAAATTTAATTTTTCACATGCTTAATAAAAATTATTTTTCAAGTTTAATAAAAATTATTCTTTATAAAATTGTCTATCAAATATTAGCCTTGCACATACATATAAGAAATGCTGATTTGCTAAAATATAAATCTTGGAATGTGGATACATAATGTTATAAAAGTCCAATACGTTCATACATATGTATATATGAATATTACATTGTAATACAGGTATTCGCTATATCTATATGAATCGTGTTTAAAAGCCAAATTTATTTTCCTGAATTTTTTAAAATATATATAGTAATATAATATTTCGCATATATACAGTACTCTGTTAAAAGTACGGGTTTCTACACCGTTAAAAACATATATTTTACAATATCAATATATTGTAAAAAATCATATTTCTTAATATTTTTAAAACTGAATATGTAATATCAAGAATTTAAAACAGTTTTGAAACATTAATTTCTCCTCATAATATTTTTTAGTCTTAAATTAATAGCACAATGTTCCATATATTTTAAGAAAATTTTTCTTTTAATATTTTATAACTTATCTAAAAAATTTATAGCTATTTTTTATCCAAAAATTTATTACTTGCTATTGTTAAAAAATTAGTTAAATATATCTATAGGTATTAAGTGACCCCTAGTTTTGTGAAAGACGGTAGTAAGAGCAATTCATCTTAAATACGAAATTATTTTATCAATGCTAAATAAGCGTTTTTTTTCTCATATTATCATACTCCAATATATTGTATATTATTATAATTTATAAAAATGTGTTTTATTTATTAAAAAATTTAGCAAAATTTTAAATAATATCACGTCAAAATAATATTCAGAAGTCAATAAAAGACAATAGCAGTAAATTTATTAAGATAACTATAAATAAATATTAATCTAATGTTGAAATATTTATTAACAAATAGTACTGCTTAGTAGAAAATTAGGTACCTATTGTTTTGTTTTCAAATTTACCTTTTTGCAATTAAAGAAAATTTTAGTAACTATCGATACCTATATAAAACGATACCCATAAAAGACAAGCATGCTCTGATCTCAACAATTTTTTCCCATGTTAAATTTGTATGTTCTTACTTCGCTGAAACTTATTATGTTTATATATTCCCCCAATATTTTCTACCATAAACAATAGTTATAGCAAGCTAGGTAGGTATTGAATAAGTATTTTTTGTTTGTTAATTTATTGATGATAGAGAAAAAAAATTTATGATTTTATAGACAGTGAAATACATTTAAACTATTTTTTGCAGTTTAATTTTGTAAAAACACCTAAAAATTATCAGTCACAGACAAATATTTCTAAGCAAACGAATTGAAAATGTAGTTTTATATCATAAGAATAAATGCGTATATATAGGGTGGACAGTAAATAACTCTCATAATTTTTAAAGAGCGGATGAAAACTTTAATTTTGGATTACGAAATTTTATTTTTTTTTCCGGAGTTAAGCTGCATTCAATTAATTAACCCTTTCCTGCACAGCAGTTTTAGATCATTACTGTGCAAACGATACTTCAAATTAGCAAATCATTAATAACATGGGTAAATACTTATTAGCAAGAATTACATAGTTTACACATATGTTCTATCGCACCAGAATGTTAATAGGACAATGCGATTTAATTGCCTATATTCAGGAGCAAGCAAAAACATTACCTATTTTAATAACTTAGAAAATACACATTACATAGTTCGTTGTAAGAACAATCATTTCGGTGATCTTTTTTTTTTTTTAACGAATTACTAAATTTGCTTAAGGACTATGGTATGTAAGAAATAACAACACTCACATAATTTTAAAATAATTAACATATAGCTATTGGAAAAGTTACAAAGATTTTTTTAACAACTTAATAAATGCTGATAGCTTATTTTAATATCTCCTATAGGGCCTTAAGTATAACCCTTCACCCGAAATTTTTTCATCACCATCGTTGGCGACTGTATTCTCGTCATCATCAGCTTCTCCTTCGCTCGCAGTATCTTCGCTATCGCTAGTAGATGTTTTTTCATCATCATTGAATACATATTTTAACACTGGTTCAATAATATCATGCTTTTCCAATTCCCTGGTTATTGAGATAATCCGCTTTCCAATGTCACTTCCCTTTAAATTATTAAAATGGCTTCGTTTTTTCTCGTTTTCGATATAATCCGCGAAGCTGGGATTTATAATATGACTCCTTTCCATTAAATTGCACACAGTATTAACCATTTCTTCTCCAATTTGCGTCTGAGTCGCTAAACTTCTTAGTTCATCAACTAAATGGTTCGGGTCATCAAAATATTCTTCTCCATCAACAGGTTTCGAATGGCCATTATGAAGGTTAGTATTTTCATCATCATATTTGAAACGTTTAGCTTCTCCATTTATTGAATTAGATGTTGAAGGTTGGTCCTTTTCTTCCGAATTTTTATCTTCTTGTTCTTCATCCTTTGCGCATGCGTTCTGAAGCTCTTTGACCATTAATATGTCTAGAGCAGTTTGTAAGAGACCAGCTATCTTTGGAGTAAAACTTGTTTCTTTGTAGTTATCAGGCGATGGTAAATGCTTTTGTTCATCAGATCGATTATCTTCGACATTTACCGATTGTAGAATATTATGCGAGTTTTTTAAAGCGTGGAATTTACTTCTGATTGCTTCTGCTGCAGCCATCATACTTTCATCAAAAGTATTCAAGTTTCTTTTAGATAGATCTGTATCATTTTCGTGTTGATTTTGAAATACTGGTGCTTTATCTTCCTTTTCTTCATTTCTTGCTTCAAAACTATATTCGGTTTCATTATCATCATTTTCATCATTAGATTTTGACGATTCACTTTGTCTCCTGTTCTCCGCGCTGTTCACTTGTGTCCCATTATTTACCGTGGTATATTCAAACTGATTATTTGCGATCTGGTCATTATTGTTTGTTTCATGTTCCTGAGTATGCACTCTTCTTTTCATATGACGTAAAAGAGAACTTCTCCGCGAAAATGTCTTGTCACAACGTATACAGTTAAACATTTTGATAGATGTGAAGAGTTCGATTTATAACATAACACTGATTAGTTTTTATATCGACATGATCTTATATAGTACAACCAGAGCAGAATTGACGTAAAGTAATGACACCAAAATGCACCAAAGGTGCACCAAATGACACCAAACTGCACCAAAGGTGCACCAAATGACACCAAACTGCACCAAAGGTGCACCAAATGACACCAAACCGCACCAAATGACACCAAAATGCACCAAAGGTGCACCAAATGACACCAAACTGCACCAAAGTTGCACCAAATGACACCAAACTGCACCAAATGACACCAAAATGCACCAAAGGTGCACCAATTGACACCAAACTGCACCAAAGGTGCACCAATTGACACCAAACTGCACCAAAGGTGCACCAAATGACACCAAACTGCTCCAAAGGTGCACCTTTGGTGCATTTTGGTGTCATTTGGTGCAGTTTGGTGTCATTTGGTGCACCTTTGGTGCAGTTTGGTGTCATTTGGTGCAACTTTGGTGCAGTTTGGTGTCATTTGGTGCACCTTTGGTGCAGTTTGGTGTCAATTGGTGCACCTTTGGTGCAGTTTGGTGTCAATTGGTGCACCTTTGGTGCATTTTGGTGTCATTTGGTGCAGTTTGGTGTCATTTGGTGCAACTTTGGTGCAGTTTGGTGTCATTTGGTGCACCTTTGGTGCAGTTTGGTGTCAATTGGTGCACCTTTGGTGCAGTTTGGTGTCAATTGGTGCACCTTTGGTGCATTTTGGTGTCATTTGGTGCAGTTTGGTGTCATTTGGTGCAACTTTGGTGCAGTTTGGTGTCATTTGGTGCACCTTTGGTGCATTTTGGTGTCATTTGGTGCAGTTTGGTGTCATTTGGTGCACCTTTGGTGCAGTTTGGTGTCATTTGGTGCAACTTTGGTGCAGTTTGGTGTCATTTGGTGCACCTTTGGTGCAGTTTGGTGTCATTTGGTGCACCTTTGGTGCAGTTTGGTGTCATTTGGTGCACCTTTGGTGCATTTTGGTGTCATTTGGTGCGGTTTGGTGTCATTTGGTGCACCTTTGGTGCAGTTTGGTGTCATTTGGTGCACCTTTGGTGCAGTTTGGTGTCATTTGGTGCACCTTTGGTGCATTTTGGTGTCATTACTTTACGTCAATTCTGCTCTGGTTGTACTATATAAGATCATGTCGATATAAAAACTAATCAGTGTTATGTTATAAATCGAACTCTTCACATCTATCAAAATGTTTAACTGTATACGTTGTGACAAGACATTTTCGCGGAGAAGTTCTCTTTTACGTCATATGAAAAGAAGAGTGCATACTCAGGAACATGAAACAAACAATAATGACCAGATCGCAAATAATCAGTTTGAATATACCACGGTAAATAATGGGACACAAGTGAACAGCGCGGAGAACAGGAGACAAAGTGAATCGTCAAAATCTAATGATGAAAATGATGATAATGAAACCGAATATAGTTTTGAAGCAAGAAATGAAGAAAAGGAAGATAAAGCACCAGTATTTCAAAATCAACACGAAAATGATACAGATCTATCTAAAAGAAACTTGAATACTTTTGATGAAAGTATGATGGCTGCAGCAGAAGCAATCAGAAGTAAATTCCACGCTTTAAAAAACTCGCATAATATTCTACAATCGGTAAATGTCGAAGATAATCGATCTGATGAACAAAAGCATTTACCATCGCCTGATAACTACAAAGAAACAAGTTTTACTCCAAAGATAGCTGGTCTCTTACAAACTGCTCTAGACATATTAATGGTCAAAGAGCTTCAGAACGCATGCGCAAAGGATGAAGAACAAGAAGATAAAAATTCGGAAGAAAAGGACCAACCTTCAACATCTAATTCAATAAATGGAGAAGCTAAACGTTTCAAATATGATGATGAAAATACTAACCTTCATAATGGCCATTCGAAACCTGTTGATGGAGAAGAATATTTTGATGACCCGAACCATTTAGTTGATGAACTAAGAAGTTTAGCGACTCAGACGCAAATTGGAGAAGAAATGGTTAATACTGTGTGCAATTTAATGGAAAGGAGTCATATTATAAATCCCAGCTTCGCGGATTATATCGAAAACGAGAAAAAACGAAGCCATTTTAATAATTTAAAGGAAAGTGACATTGGAAAGCGGATTATCTCAATAACCAGGGAATTGGAAAAGCATGATATTATTGAACCAGTGTTAAAATATGTATTCAATGATGATGAAAAAACATCTACTAGCGATAGCGAAGATACTGCGAGCGAAGGAGAAGCTGATGATGACGAGAATACAGTCGCCAACGATGGTGATGAAAAAATTTCGGGTGAAGGGTTATACTTAAGGCCCTATAGGAGATATTAAAATAAGCTATCAGCATTTATTAAGTTGTTAAAAAAATCTTTGTAACTTTTCCAATAGCTATATGTTAATTATTTTAAAATTATGTGAGTGTTGTTATTTCTTACATACCATAGTCCTTAAGCAAATTTAGTAATTCGTTAAAAAAAAAAAAAGATCACCGAAATGATTGTTCTTACAACGAACTATGTAATGTGTATTTTCTAAGTTATTAAAATAGGTAATGTTTTTGCTTGCTCCTGAATATAGGCAATTAAATCGCATTGTCCTATTAACATTCTGGTGCGATAGAACATATGTGTAAACTATGTAATTCTTGCTAATAAGTATTTACCCATGTTATTAATGATTTGCTAATTTGAAGTATCGTTTGCACAGTAATGATCTAAAACTGCTGTGCAGGAAAGGGTTAATTAATTGAATGCAGCTTAACTCCGGAAAAAAAATAAAATTTCGTAATCCAAAATTAAAGTTTTCATCCGCTCTTTAAAAATTATGAGAGTTATTTACTGTCCACCCTATATATACGCATTTATTCTTATGATATAAAACTACATTTTCAATTCGTTTGCTTAGAAATATTTGTCTGTGACTGATAATTTTTAGGTGTTTTTACAAAATTAAACTGCAAAAAATAGTTTAAATGTATTTCACTGTCTATAAAATCATAAATTTTTTTTCTCTATCATCAATAAATTAACAAACAAAAAATACTTATTCAATACCTACCTAGCTTGCTATAACTATTGTTTATGGTAGAAAATATTGGGGGAATATATAAACATAATAAGTTTCAGCGAAGTAAGAACATACAAATTTAACATGGGAAAAAATTGTTGAGATCAGAGCATGCTTGTCTTTTATGGGTATCGTTTTATATAGGTATCGATAGTTACTAAAATTTTCTTTAATTGCAAAAAGGTAAATTTGAAAACAAAACAATAGGTACCTAATTTTCTACTAAGCAGTACTATTTGTTAATAAATATTTCAACATTAGATTAATATTTATTTATAGTTATCTTAATAAATTTACTGCTATTGTCTTTTATTGACTTCTGAATATTATTTTGACGTGATATTATTTAAAATTTTGCTAAATTTTTTAATAAATAAAACACATTTTTATAAATTATAATAATATACAATATATTGGAGTATGATAATATGAGAAAAAAAACGCTTATTTAGCATTGATAAAATAATTTCGTATTTAAGATGAATTGCTCTTACTACCGTCTTTCACAAAACTAGGGGTCACTTAATACCTATAGATATATTTAACTAATTTTTTAACAATAGCAAGTAATAAATTTTTGGATAAAAAATAGCTATAAATTTTTTAGATAAGTTATAAAATATTAAAAGAAAAATTTTCTTAAAATATATGGAACATTGTGCTATTAATTTAAGACTAAAAAATATTATGAGGAGAAATTAATGTTTCAAAACTGTTTTAAATTCTTGATATTACATATTCAGTTTTAAAAATATTAAGAAATATGATTTTTTACAATATATTGATATTGTAAAATATATGTTTTTAACGGTGTAGAAACCCGTACTTTTAACAGAGTACTGTATATATGCGAAATATTATATTACTATATATATTTTAAAAAATTCAGGAAAATAAATTTGGCTTTTAAACACGATTCATATAGATATAGCGAATACCTGTATTACAATGTAATATTCATATATACATATGTATGAACGTATTGGACTTTTATAACATTATGTATCCACATTCCAAGATTTATATTTTAGCAAATCAGCATTTCTTATATGTATGTGCAAGGCTAATATTTGATAGACAATTTTATAAAGAATAATTTTTATTAAACTTGAAAAATAATTTTTATTAAGCATGTGAAAAATTAAATTTTTCGTTTTCAGGGGATATTAAATCTTTTTTTGTTTTATAATTATTCACCATAAAACCTAATAATACGATGCATATCAAATATTACTCATATGTATTATTGATTTATACTTAGTTCAAAAATTGTGATTTAGAGACGAGACCTGAATTGAAAAATCGATTTTTTAAATTTTTTATTAAACACCAAATAATGTTTATTTATTAATCTGGCATAATCAAAACTAGAATATAAATCAATGTCTAGCGATGGGTATTGAAAAAAAATCGAAATTTTTTTTTGTTTTTTTGTTTTGTTTTTTTTTTTGTTTTTTGTTTTTTTATAATTTTTTTATTAAATATATATAAAAATTGATACAATATTGAAATTTTTAAAATCCATAGTACAATTAAATAATACATTTTGAAGAGAGTAAATTACAAAATTCGCCATTCAGCATCCTCCACGATTTCAAGAAGATCCAACGTTTTGAATTGCAATTTATGAGTTAGTCCAATGGGTCCATTATTCATAATACCCAGTTTTGGATTGCTTTGCAACCATGCCAGCATCTGCTCGTTCTAATTGTCAAATCTCGCTGGTAACGAAATGTATCCAATTTCCAATTCCAATATTGTCTTCATTTTCGATGAATCGAATTTTGACGGCAATTGACTTGCGCCCATTATTTTATATACTTTTCCAATTTCCATATCAGAAAGTTTAATCCATCGTTTAACAGCACCAAGATGATTCAATTCCTCCACAAAATTTCCAGCCATTTTTTGAATTAAGTTTCTGTTTCCAGATGAAGCACCAGTAGTAATGGATTCCATTGTTGGCAATAATTAATTGTTAACACAACAATTGAAAATTCACAACAATAAGATTTAATGTTTTTTCACTAAAGTTTCGAACAAAATTGTAACTGAAGAAATTCTGTCGCGCCCTTTTATAGCAGAAAGATAGCCTGATGACGTCATTTATCACACTTTATGTAGCCATGCAGGTTAAAACCTGTTGCTTCATTTTTTGCATATTAGATAGAAATCTCCGCTATTAATAACAGTTTACCTTTAGTGACGTCAGCTGACAATTTATACAAGTTTAAACCTGTTTTCAGATAAAAATATACAATCATATGATAAAATTCATTTTCGCATATTAGAGAGAAATCTTCGCTGTTTGATATCAGTTTACCTTTAGTGACGTCAGCTGACAGTTTAAGCCTGTTTTCAGATAAAAATATTATAAAATTATGAAAGCAAGGCCATCTTTTAATGGCTAGTTTAACTATCAAAAAAAGGTTTTCGATACAATCTATTGACAATTTTTCAAACTTACACACACAGGAATCCAGACTAGCAACGCCATCTAGTAGCGAATTCACAGGCTCGAAGGTGGCTGCGCCATCTAGTAGCGAATTCACTGGCTCGAAGGTGGCTGCGCCATCTGTTAGGAAATTTTTCAGTTCTTAGGTTAGAAAAAACTTTTGTTAGGTTAAGCTAAGTTCGCTTAGGTTTCGTTAGGTTAGGTCAAATTCCATTGGGTTCTGTTAGGTTAGAAAAAAATTTCACTAGATATCGTTAGGTTGGAGACCAAATTTTTGCTCCACCCACCGCCGGAGGCTTCTAGAACCGCCTCGGTAGTTTTACCACCTGCCGAGGTCACTCAAAAAGTCGGCAGGTGGGAAGGTGGCTCCCGTTCTCTCCAATCCTTACTACTGTCACTAATAACACCCTCTCGAAAAGTCATCCCAAAAATTGTTGGATAAGGTATACAAGCCAAGTTTGTACAGTTTTACTTGTGCGTGTAGACTGTGCTCAAGCCACACTTTAGTCGCTGTCTTATACAAATCATAGTGTAAGTACACTGAGAACTACTGTAAACAAACTAAGATTGACACAGATATGCTACTACTGGTTGGCCATCGAACCATAATTCGTGTTATTACAAACTGAAAGCGCAGACAAGTAAGTCACTGTCGTGTAGACGGACCATATAATCACAAATAAACCTTGACATTTTGAGTCCCTAGAGATTGTATATGTTTTAATTAATAATATACTAATACGTGTGGTAAGTGTATATAGGCAATTTACTACTCCTTATCCCAGGAATAATTTAAATTTAATTGGATTGTACTACGTAATCCCCTAGGAACATTATTTTTTAGTATAATTAAATTGTATTATATTGTAAATTGTATAATATTCATTAATTTGACGGCGATTGTATTTGAGTTTATCAAAAGTTACTATTAACAAATAATAATAGAATAATCTAAATTAATGTTGAAACTGGTCCGATTAAAAAATATCCTTGTTGCAGCATCCTGCATAATATAGCAAATTTCCATTTTTTCAAAAATTAGCTTTTCTCGGAAACCATAGTTACCAAGAATAGTGGTACAACCTTTTTTATATAATTTTTTCTCGTCTCTCTAGTGATAGTCAACGTCAATTTCGATTTCTAGGGACTCAAAATTTTCTATCATAATCTCGGGCTCAGGTCGCGTCATGACAGTGACCTTTTCCATTTCAGAAATTCGCTAAAAAAATAAAAATTATGTTTGAAAGGCTGAAATCCCCATTCGTTCCTATTGACTCTGACAACGGGATGAATAGTAATTGACTTAAATATTTCAAAATTTTCCGGTCATATAAAAAAATAAAATTGATTTTCAAAATGGTAAAATTAAAGAACCGAAACGAAAATTAATTTGTTTTATATCATCTAATATGTAAGAAAGTGTACGAAAATCGGGTGTAAATGTCAAAACGTGCTAATTCATTCCATTTTACGGTACTATAGTTAGAATCAGACAATAAAAGAATTGTTAATGAAAAATTTCAAAGGATAAAATAATAAACTAATTTTGAAATATTGTTTGTGTTACAGAATTATAAAACAAAAGAAGTAACAGCGTAACATACGTAACGAGTTAACAAACTCTTTATGTATTATTTATAATGCATAACAAAAATATTAACACACAGGTGGTCAAATTAATTATAACCTCACGAAATCACAAAGTATACACGAAAGAAAATGAACTGAGAGATGCGCAGAAACGCATTTTAAAATGGGTCAGTCTAAGTCATTTTGATGGTAAGGTCGACATCTGTCAAGTACATGTGTCTTATAAACCATAGACCAGTGAGTTGATTTATTTTACCCACTCCATCTGCGCAAACAAAGACAGGTCTCTTACTTCAAAATCTTTTGGCTATAAGTACATTATTAACTTGTAAATTTATATAAAAACAAATATTTTACAATCTAATTTTTTTGCAAAAATGGAAAGAACTTCTTTGAAACTTTAAATAAAATTTTCTTTATTTTTGATTATTATATTTTTATGAAACTAATACGCGCAAACTTATTCAGGCGCTAATGAATAGTTTAATGTCAAGTATACCTTTACGACGATAATAACAAAACAAACATTCTGGTTGTACTTACAAGCAATATTTGATCGTATTTGCTACACAAGAGTGTTGAGGGTAATGCTAGCTGTAAACAGTTGGATAGTGAACAGTTTCGGAGAGCCAACTGTACCTACAAATACATGTAATAATTTGTCCATATCTGTACCTCCTTCATCTGTTTTCTGTTTAAACTTCATTTATTTCAGCTCTTTTATTTTCTCTTTTATATATTCCATAATAAATCCAACTGTTCATAATTACTCAGTGGTTCGACATTTTCCTCGCTCTCTATCCGTTCGTTTGTCTGTCTATGACGACGTCTATATGTGTGCGTGGTGTGCACCGTGGAATGCTTTTGTTTGTCTCATTCACATTCATTTCAAACAATAATATCACGGAAACAACATATAAAGACCATACAGTAATATGCTTGTGATCACAGGGATAAAGGGATGAATTACTTTTGAATTTATAGCGACCAAGAATGTGTATTAAGGACAATACTTTTGTGTTAACTATTATTGATTAGTATTTGTGGATTGTGCAATCTTTGTGGTTCGTTTAATTCCCTTCTGATTTTAGCGAATTTGCAAACGGAAATTGAGCTACCCAATAGTCCATAATCACTATGACTTTACTACCCAGTGGTTTATAATCACTGTGACCTTGCCACTCAGTGACCCATAATCACTGTGATCTTACTACTCAGTAGTCTACCATCGCTGTGACCTTGCTACACAGTGATTCATAATCACTATGATCTTTCTACCCAAGTTCCGTCTAGCTGTTTATTTTAAGCACTTTTTAGGTCTATAATATCCTGACTTTACGTTAACTTTTTCGTTAATTCAATAGTATTTGAGAAGAAATTTCTCCAGAACCCTGGGCAAACTAATATAATATAGCCTATGTCAGCCTGGAATTCTTTAGCTTTTTAACAGTAAAGAAATTTTCAAAATTGTTTCGGTAGTTGATTTTGGAGTTTTTTTGCGTCGAATTTTATGAAAGTTCGAAAATCTTGAATAAGTTTATTAACTAGATACTTTCGATGCCTGGAACTGATTATTTTGGACATTTTTTTAAATTGTTTAATTAAATGCATTATATATGTTTTATCCGGAAAGCTGTAAAAAACATTAGCCGTTGAGGAACCCTGATTTAATGCGTGTCCAGCACGCACTTAGTGAATTTTTTTTTTTGAAACATTCGTCAATATTTTATTTAACAATGTCATGCAACATTTCATTTATTTTTGATTAATTATTTATAACAATAATGATATTGTTTAACATTAATCTTTTCCCTTCGATGTTAACTACATGTAAAAAGTTCTCTTTATATATAAATGTAATTTTTTGTATATGTAGATTAATTAGTTTTTCTATAGAATTAATTTATCGTGGTTGTCATTTTTCCAGATCGGACATTGTTAACAAGACAGCTCCCGTTTACGTGTTCTAGTGGATCTAGTAAGCTTTGACAGTTATTGTCATACATGTTCTTTTAATAATTTATTTGCATAATTATACCTATTTTTAGTGTTCCGTACCATAAAAAGGAAAAACAGAACCCACAGAAGATCACGCTCATGTTCATCAGCCTGTCCGTCACAGAGATTTTTTTCGAAAACTATGTAACGTAGAAATATGAAATTTGGCATAAGGTTAGGTTTTGGTGATATACATATCGTCAGTCAGCGATTAGAAAATAGTTATTTATGTGACAATTTGCAAAATAATGGTGTTTTTTTCACGAATCGTAAGTTTGTCAAATGAGGCCGAGTTGGACAAAGTTCGACGAATAAAAAAACACTCATTTTGTATGTGTTACATATAAATAAAACACGTTACTTTGCAAAATACGACTTTTATTTGAATATAAAAACTCTTATGACATGTTTCGGTCAATATGACCATTTGCAAACGTGTTACACGTTTGTGAATACACGTTTACACGTTTGAGAATGGCCATATTGACCGAAGCATGTCACAAGAGTTTTTATATTCAATAAAAGTGGTATTTTGCAAAATAAAGTGTTTTTATTTAGTAATATCAAATATGGAATACCATAAAGTAACGCTCAAATCTATTAAATTTATAACATATAACATTTTTTTATAATTCTGAATTAAGGTAGTTACTGTGTGACATGCTAGTAGAAAAAATTGCAAACCAAACTTACTTTATGTCATTATTGTCTATATTAATGGATAGATGTTGATACGTGACTTTGTACCGGCACATAATTACATAGTTTGCCGTGCATAAAATTGATTATAAATTAATAATATTAGTATGCTGGGAGAATAATCTTGGTAACAGATAACAGGGAAAAATAGATGATTTTGGACTGACAATCGGATTATTATTTCTCTTAATAAATATCGATAAATACGGAGTCAAGCACACGCAACATAATTATATAACTTCATACGAACGTGTATTCATACATTCAAACATAGTCTGTGCATATACACTTATACTATCAAAGCTTTTTATGATAAATACTTTGCCATCATGTTTTAATACATATATAATTTCCAATACATTATGGTACTCTGTGTGACATCTGTAAATACTATTTGCAACTAAATACTAAGAAACCAGTTATTTAAGTACTGTAATGATAATCAATTTATCATTTATAATCTTAATTGAGTTACAAATTAACAGTATTTAATATTTTTTATTAATATCTTTTTTAAAAGATAATATAAAAGAAATTATTTATTAATACACTGATTTGTAATTAAAATTTTGAAATTCGCACTGCTGTATCCGAGTTGTATAGTGTCATAAAGCGTTGTCAAACTGCTTTGGTTCAATTCCTTCAAACTGGTGTCGATGTTAAATCCTTATTAAAATACTATAATTTCTCTGACGATATCTTCAATTCAAAACGATCAACAAATAATTCAATTTTTTCATTACATTCAGGACTTATTAATCTATATTTCCCTAGTTTTTTATTGAATTCTCTCGATTCATTATATTATTAAATATAAAATAAGGGTACGTAGTCAGAATATTCAGATCTAATACGTGGAGTAGATACAAACTTTAACTCTAATTATCTTAATTCAGAAGCGATCAATCTTTCCTAAATTACAAGGGTAATCAGATATAGCATTCTTCTTTATACTATTAAAATTTGAAACTATTCTGTCGAAAAGTTTAATGTCGAGGTAACTACCTTAAAAGGAAAAAATTAACGAAAAATGGATTATTTTGGATGATTATGACTTGTACTGTACCGTTAGTCGTTACTATAGAAATGAATTTGTTTATCACCTTTTATTCATGCGTGATAAAAAGTAGATTCTTTTTTTTACGTGTGAAAAAAATAAGCCATTTTGAAAATATCACAGGCAATTGTCAGGTTAACTTTTCAATTCAATAGGTTTAGCTTAGAGTAACCATTTGTGTATTTTAAATTTAGGTAGGCGTTAAGAATAAACTTAAGTTCAGCTTAAAAGCGTCTATGAATAAGTTATGGCTTATTCAAACTTAAGTTCAACTTGGCCTTGTCCTAAATGGACTATGAATTACGAAAGTAATTTCCAGTCGGAAGCGCCTAAAAACCGTTTCAGGAGTCACTTCTTAGACGAAATAGAATATGTAAAAAATTTCAGCAAAATCGAGATGGGTCGTTTTCGAAAGTGTAGCCCTGTTTTGAAACTTTTAATTACTTAATGGAATTAACTTAAATAAATAATTAATTAAAGTAATTAATTTTGTTTGTTCAGTCAAACGAATCGTACAAACTTGATTGTTTTGTACATCAGCGATTTATAATTTGTATCCAAAGTATATTCCCACATAATACACATTTATTAAATAGACTGGAATATCGAGAGTATGGTATAAGTATCCAGATATCTCTTCATATTATCCAGACGTACTATATTGATCTTTATACAGTGACGCCGACCACCGCCCCCGACATTGTGACGCCTATGTGTGACGCTCGAATGATACGATAATAAAAATAATATACAATTTTGTCTTCTTTATTGTCCTTGAATCACATTAAACAAAATATTTAATGATAATCAGTAGTTGCAATCTTATGTACAAAGATGAGCTGACAGTGCCTGTTTCTACCGAGGTGGGAAAAATTTTTCGAAGTTTCTATAGCTTATTTTCTTAAACGCACCCGAGCGCTCTGAAATATTTGAAATAGTATATCGTGAGGGAAGCAATTTGGAAAAAGAACTTTTATAGCTTACTTCCTCAGAAATGTTTTTAATGGCTGCTTTGCTTCAGATATCAGTAAAATTTAGGCTTGGAATGAATTCTGTATACGGTCCCAGAATAATAGAATCAGAGTATAAAATTAGCAAGCTGATATTTTCAATATTCCATAAACACAAATACGTTTTGAAATTTTACACAAGTCTTTATTTCAAAACGACGTTTTTCACAAAGGGAAAATTAATCAAGATTATGAAAAAAAACTTCAACCCTTGCCCACCGTTTACATTTTTGGAAAAATAGTTATTTACAAAGATAATAAAATTTTTTAGAAACTTCAATGTAGTACGCCCTTTACCATTAAACGTAAATTTTCTTTTAGGCCAATTAAAATTTTTATTCTAATGTAGAAAATAAATTTTCACTAATTATGTAGTATTTATAAGAAAAGGCAAAATTCTCATAAATTAAAATTATGATATTTCATGAAAGCTATATTAAAAACAAAACGCTAAAGAATTTTTTTTGGCATTCTTTCATAAAACGTAATTTTCTTCAGTACTTATTATAGATATTTTTATTGAAACAATGCATTTTTAATTTGCAGACTTAGAATTACAGAATTTCAAACCTAACCTAATAATGTCGATAATTCGTTCCGGATAATACTTAATGTAAGCAAAGCAGCAAAAAATGATGACCATGATAGGCAGTGGCGTAGTGAATATAACTGGCTCGCTACGCCACTGATGATAGGTTTCTGTAGCATGATAATTTCATCGCCTTTGTTGCTTTTCTACCAAGTGCTATTAAATTCCTTATTTTTTCTCATTTTCTGAATTCACTTCTCTTTTAAGGGTTTTTCTAGTGGTGCCCAACAATTTTTTTGCTAAATGTATCTTAATTTTGATTTATACCATAGATATCTGTCTCGATATCAAATTCCATCTCAATAAGTATAAAAATTGTAGAGCACCTAATTGGGAAATTTTTTAAGCTAACTAGCAAAAATAAAACATAAAACTTCGTCTTAAAAAAGTTCCCATGAACCTTGAAACATCGTCACTTAATCGGACATTTGCTCTCCAGTAGCACATGCAGAACCGGATCCAAACAAATCACGTCATAACTGGACACTCCGGTCGAAAACCGCTTGGTTGACAACGCTAGTCAGATCACAGTTTTGCCCAAAATTCGACCCCACTTTTATGGTATTATTGTGCCTGTAAGAAACAACACTATTTGCCGAATTTCAGCTTGTTTCATCAATGGGGTCTAAGGGGTTCTAAAACGGAACATAAAAACCAACCCCACCTTAATCCGATGACCTTGGATACAGTACAATAGTCTACATTTCTGATGAAAAATCGACTAAAGACAATATAATCATATGTGCAGGAATCATAAATGTGATGACTAATTAACACAACATTCTCCATATCAACTGAAGTCCACTTTTCCCCTATTTGGGGCCGTTTACAAACAGGATAGGTACATGCAGATGACACATAGTGTTGGCATTCAATGCTGCAGTTTATTCATTAATAACGAAAAAGTTCGTTTACGTATACATTCTATTCGATATATGTATGTAGTTTAATTCGTAGGAGTTTATTCGTAGAAAAGTACTAAGTTGACTCACGCACTTTGTCCGCGTATCAATAGGTCATATCTTGGTATAGTATGTCCAATTTAGTTGGCAATATATGTAGTAAGTTTTAAGTAACTCTTTTAAAAACTGATCTACAAAAAGCAACGATGCATCAAAATGTATAACAAAAAACACTTTCTCAATGCTTTCACCACAATATTTTAATATAGGCAGGACCGGCGAGAAAAATGACGAGTCCCCGGACACAGCAAAAAATTTTTCAAAAATATTTTTCTCAAAAATACAGGTAGTGAGCAAAATAAAGCTTTTTTACTTTGCCCGGGCATCTAATCGAGGCTTTGGGTCCTCTTTTTAGCTCCAGGCTCCTGGCCAACTGCTTCTCCTGCCCTCCTCCTCTCGCCGACCCTAAACATAAATGATCAAAATCATCTCGAGACCGAGAAATCATAAAATTTCGAAGAAAAAATCTTGGTTAAAATATTTGATTTTGGCACTCTCTGTGTTTCCCTTCTTTGTTAGTTGTTCATTAGTTTTGGATGTGGTTGTGGATTTAAATAATCTGAAGAAATCATTTACCTTCGGATAATTTCAAAGAAATGATCACGTAATTTACCTAAAAATTAAAAAAAAAAAAACAAATAGGAAAAGTAGTTCTCGGTGAATGACAAATTTTATTAAAGTATGTTTCGAGATTAGAAAACATCCCCCAAAAATTCAAGTTCAATTCATCATTCAGAACTTCCAACAAAAATTTTTTTAGGTACTTTCATAATGAAGTTATCACGTAATTTACTTGAAAATTCAAAAAAGTATATTTTGATATTAGAAAACAGCTCCCAAAAATTCGAGTTCATAGTTTATTATTATCATAGGAAAGATCTTTTAAAATTAAACTGAAGTTTCGTCATTCCCGAAATATTAAACGTTAAAGTTTATGCGTTAGCTTAAGGAAAGTATATAGGGAATCAAATTATAACGTATAATTAACCCTCGAGTAACTTATGTGCAAATAGTGTTGTCGAACATACTCGTAAAAAATTTAAAGAAATGCTTTAGTTACCGAGGGATCCTGACTTGGTGTAACACATTTGGCAATTTTGTACTGCAGTCAGTAAAACTAACGAACAGAGGCGGTAAGTAAGTAGCACATACAGTACAATGAATGGATATTTCTATCGTCGTAAAATCATTGACGCAAATTTGCTATAACAACAAACAATCGTGTATGTGTATACCTTCAAACAATAATAATAATAATAATAATGATAATATAAAAACACAAATACGAGTATATAATTTTGTATTATACCTATGTATATACGCTAACGCGACATAATATTATTATAAATACAATATTTTACATTCATTTCTTCGATTCAGTTTTATGTATATATAAGGCAAAATGACGTCAATGTGACGCATCATGATCGTTCGACGATTGGCTGACTCCGTCCGGCATCGTGGCGACAAATAACTTTTGACTAATCACGACCATTATATATCTACACGTTTGCCTCACAATAAGGTTTCTTCACAAACTGAATACAGAGAAAGAGATAGAACGTTATTTGTTTACCTTATCACAAGTTTTTTTTTTGCTAAAATGTAATGTATACAGTTGTTCCTTTAGATATTTTAATTCACAATTTTTAGTGACAAAAATGGTATCATTATAATGTAACTTTTTAAATAAGAGAAATACGTACATAATTTATGTATCCTCATATAAGATATGTCATATGTATATTCTGGTTTACTTAAACATTAATTGATAGGCTTTTAGTTACATATGTACATATTATTTTCAAATCTTCAAATTGTCATATGTTTATGTATTTTTTATACAAAATAATAAATTAATATATTAGATAATTAAATACATATTTACTTTTGCACAGAATATGTGCACACTTCACGATGTTTTTTCTCAGAAACGATACTATAACATGAATATTAAAAAATATTTTTAACTTTAAAAAAGTGATATTGTGTTATATGTGCATTTATTATTACCGATTTGGTATGTACAAAATTTTATTTTATTTTTTATCTTTATCACACTTACGTTACCTTTATTGCCTTTTTATGTATATCTATCTATCTATCTATATACATATATATATATATATATATATATATATATATATATATATATATATATATATATATATATATATATATATATATATATATATATATATATATGTACATTTTGAACAGCCTTCATAGAAAGAGCCAAACCTTTCTCGATGTTCCGTTTTGCGCGGCATTCGTGTATATATTATTATACATTCATACAAACAAGTTTCGTTTATAGAATATTGCAAATGAAAATTCATACCTAAAATTTAACTCTTTATGGTAGTTGACAGGTTAGGGATCAAGTAACTACCAAATCCCAAATCACTCTACCAATTATTATTATCGCAAATAAAATATTTGGTTAATTGCGCATTTCCAGATTTTGTCTTTTGACAGTAGAACCCTAATAATAAAATTTTTTGATACTGAAAAAATTATTAAAACAATATAGTTATAATAATAACGGACTTTCACGGAGAGTTTTTTTAGATTATTATTTATAATAGACGCCACCCATATCATTTCTTGATCACCGTCAAGGTCATTAATTAGCAAGATTCATTAACGCAACAAAATAATTTAAATGTCGCTCTAATATCTACTTTTCAAATAATATTACACAGACTGCATTCACATATTTTTTAATTTTTCTTGAAAACCAATTTATTTTGGTAAAAAATTCATTTTTTTACGAAAAGTATTGAATACATTCTGGGAATCGAACTGAAAATCTTATTCAAACTTTCAACATTTTCACTATATTTGGTAATTTAAAATTTTCAGCTTCCGGAAACATCAAAACAAATTTCAGTCCAGGGCGTTCATTCAAGATTCATTATGACAAAAAGAAGCTCACATTTTTGTTTGAATAATATCTAAGAATTTCTTAAATACTTACTTTTTTTTTTAAAATATGTATTTTAAGAAATTAAAAATATTTTCACGAGTAAGTCGCTGTCAGAAACATTTGTTCAAACTATACTTTATAAGCAGCTTAAAAATTTTTAACATACGTATAGATGTAAATTATTCAATGTGCTTAAAGCTTCCCGTAGTTTGGAATTCAGGTTAAAATATAGGTCACGATAATGCAAGCCGAGAGCGCAGTCGGTGTCGATACACCATCGATAACATACATATACAATACGTTAAAGCTCAAGGCTTCCACGAAAGCTTATACGTTCAAAAATAAAAAAATGCTTATGTATAAGTGTGAATATAGTGTTTCAATTTGGATACTTGAAATATTAAAAGAACTTTAAATAACATGTTTTGGCGGAATACACGACATAACGTACCAGCGAGAAAACGTACTAGCGACAAAACGTACCACTTGGGTCAATATTTACCTGTGAAAGGTTTTATTGCTTAATAGTACCCCGACAAAACGTTCCACTTAATATTTCTTTGAAAAGATATGTACATAACTATGAAAAGTATGCTTATAGAAGATAGCTATCATTTTATCATGTACATAACCCGAAATCGTCTTCGTCAGTATAAAATTATATATATCTACAAGAAGAAAACCACTTTGAGTATTGCAGAAATTTACAAAAGTGGAGAAATAGCTTTAAATTTTATAAAAACATATGTATGTATTATGCATACAAATTCAAGAAATTCTCAAAAGCAAAATATCAAATAATTAATTAGTAAAGTATAATGACAATTTTGAAAATGCAAAAAATTATTAAACCGTTATAAAAGATACATCAAAATAGTATATCCGGGCTTATTAATTTTACTAAAAAAACCGGTCTAAAAAGTAAATCACACCATAGGGTCTTATATTAATTAAATAGAATAAAGATAATCACTAAATTCTGCAAAAATCCGAAAAGTAACAAAAATAATGTAACGGAAACAAGTTAAATACAATGGAGACAGCCATACTTTGCCAGTCCAAAGCCTGGATAAAGTGTGATGGGAATCGGAAATAAATATGTGAATATGTGTATAAAATATATTTGCAATATAAAGCAACCGCACAAAAATATATATATATATATATATATATATATATATATATATATATATATATATATCTAAATATATAAATATATATATATATATATATATATATATATATATATATATATATATATATGTATATATATATATATATTCAAAAATATCATAAATAGCTATAAAAAGTATAGTTCGATCCAGATTGCACAAAAAACTTTTTTTATGCGGTTGGTCGGGACCGCATAAAAAAAGTTGCATCGAAAAAACATCACTCAAAACGCTCAAGACTTAGAAATTTCCTTAGAAGTTGCTTCTATAAACAAGATAAAGCATTAATTTACACGTAGAAACATTTTATTTCAATTTTATAATATTATGAAAATTTTTAAAAATACATCTTTAACAAAATTAAATGATGCAATAATTTATGTTCTTATGCAATGTATTGATTAAATGCTTAAAAAGTATTTTTATCAAAGAAAGTTATTATAGTAATTGTTTAAGTTTGTTACTATCTCATGATTTTGATTCACATTATGCATTTTAATGGTCATTTTTTACAAAACCGCATAAAAAAATCGCATAAAAAAAACCGCACAAAAAAAATCGCACAAGAAAAGACCGCATAAAAAAGAGTTCAGCTGTACTTATATTTTTTATTTAAATAAAACCCTACTGCGTGATTTACTTTTTAGACCGGGTTTTTTAGTGAAATTAATTATTTGATATTTTCCTTTTAAAAATTTCTTGAATTTGTATACATAATACACACATATAGCTGTTTTTAGCGAATTTCCAGAATGGAATTCAGCTATTACAGCCACTGTCATGACGCGACTTGAACCTGGGACCATGGCAGAAATTTGTTTTGAGGTCCCTAGAAACCGAAAATAATATTCACCAAAATTTATATATATATATATATATATATATATATATATATATATATATATATATATATATGTATATATGTATATATATATATATATATATATATATATATATATATATATATATATATATATATATATATATATATATATGTGTCCGCACGATAACTCTCGAACGAAATGTCCTAGGTTTACGAAATTTGGTGAAAATGTTGGAAGTCCCAAACCGTTGGACAAGTTCGTTAGCCAGACACGTCGGATGCCAGGAACATGGTGTTTGTTCTTGCAAAAAATTAGTTTTTTGCCAAAATTTCCACTTATTTAAAAATTTTTGCGAAATTTTTTTACATCATTTAAACGACGAAAAAAAAATTACATAAAAAAGGTCTTTAAACTATTATTCTATGTCAACTAGTTTCCGAGAAAATTTAATTTTTATAAAAGGGCATTCGCTATGTTATGCAGGATGCTGCGACAGGGGTATACCTATATGCATAATTATATGAAAGAATGTGTTTGTGGTACAGGAAGATAGATTGTATATAAGTCATATACGTCATACATATGTATATGTTTGTATGTTACTTATATGCCGTTTTTTAGGGTTCCGAAGAAAGTTCTATTTTTTAGAGCTCCGAAATAAATCTCCCAAGACTATAATAGAAATTTGTTTTGGGGTCCCTAGAAACCAAAAATAATATTCACTAAAATTTATGTATTAAATTTATATTTAGTCCCACACCGTTGGACAAATTCGTTAGCCAGCCATGTCGGATGCCTAGAACATGGTTTTTTTGACCATTTTTCGTGAAAAAAATTAGTTTTTTGCCAAAATTTTCTAAAGTTAAAAATTTTTTTGACATTTATTTACACCATTAGAAAGAGGAGGAAAAATCACTTAAAAGGGTGAAAAATCGGAAAAAGAAAAACGGATTTTTATAAATGGAAATTCGCTATGTTATGCAGGATGCTGCGACAGGGGTATTATAAATTCTAACGCTGTCTTCACTTTTGTAAATTTTTGTAATACTTAAAGTGTTTTTTTTTTTTTTTGTATATAATCTTATACTGACGAAGACGATTTCGTGTCATCTGCATAATAAAATGATAACTATCTTCTATAAGATAGCTTTCCTAGTTTTGCAGGGGTACTATTAAACAATAAAACCCTTCACAAGTAAATATTGACCCAAGTGGTACGTTTTGTCGCGATACCGTTTTGGCGAAATCGGCGTTTTTTATGATCGTGAAGAAAGTCTCGGAACTCTGACGATTTTGTCATATCGTCCGTCTGCTAAATTTTTTCCACGTACCACATCGTATGTGATACCGTTAGAAAAGATTCTTTATATTTTATTAAAATTATTTCGGCTAATTTGTGTCAACTGTGCCCTAGTAAACGAAATTTTATCTGAAGGTATGTCTTGACATTAGAAAATCTTTAAAAAATCAGGTCTACATAATTAGGGGTAGGCGTGCGTCTATCGTCAATTTCTTTAAAGGATCTATGTCGATATTCATCTATAATTGCTAAGAGAAACTGCAAAGAAACGTCACGAGCATAGTCGGCCGTGGGATTGGAACCCTCGACCTACCAGTTGGCAAGTGCTAGTACACACTCCGCCACTCCGCTGGTAATGTCGTTGAATAAAAGTAAGAAATCTTTTATTCCAAGGATTGTGAGAAATTCTAGCTACTACTGCCACGCACTTTCTTACATCATAAACATGGGCGTTAATTCTTTGGGTGTCGTAAAAAGGAGTTTTTACTGTAGGTATTATCAAAAAAATGTAGTTTTCAGAAAACTGATTTAACAATAGTCAGTATACACTTATTTTACAGATATGTACTTTTAAAAATAGAAGCCAACTGACTCCTTTTTATTGTACATATTATATGGTTAACATTATATAGATTTCTCTTTTCAAAGAAAATTTGACGAGTGATTCAATTAAATGTGCATGATCTCACCTGTGTAAATAACTTGTTATATCCCTGATTGTAGGAATTATATCCTATCATGTTACGACATACTCCTGGTTCACTCTTATGCACCATTAAGTCCCACTTATTAACCGTCTTTCAATAATACAATGTTAATTTTATCATTTTTATATATATTTTTTTTTTTTTTTTGGTTAAATTTTAATTGTTGTTAAAACTGTTTTTATTCAACAAAAAGAGGAAAATTAATTTCTTGTATTTTTGCAAAATGAAATTAGGCAAAATAAAATAATAAAAATGTGGTAAAAATTTTGCAATAACGTAAAAAAAAAGTTTTGACTCTATAATAATAATTACATAAATGATTAAAAATTAAATAATTATTTACAAATAATTTAACTGATTGTAGTACACTTCAATACAAATTTGATCATTACCGGATTCCACTTTTTACCTTGAGCTTACTTCAAAACTCCAAAAGAGGATAGAAGGAGTTTTTTTTGTACCTAATAAAGGAGTTTTTTGCAATAATTTAAATTTCATTCACACTGTGTTCTTATGTATAGACTGTGTGTGTGACACTATAGCGAATCACTGTACAAGAGAATAAAAAAACATACTTTATGCATTTTCTTATTCACTCATACAGTCTGTTTCTGCTGCAGCAACCGCGGAAATTCGACAAAAATTCAGATTTTTGTTTCTGTTTCTACAGAATTAAACGTGCGGTACTACAAAGAAGTGGGGGCGTGCAATTGAACGGCGACGAAATGTACCGGCACAAGGATTGTCATAAAAATTGCAAATTTCCTAATTTTGAAAATTTTAATAATTGGCATATAGTTAAAAATAATTACTATTGATTGAGTTTTCCTATAGCGACTAAAATAATAAAATAAAAATCAGTCTAGTACTGCAATTCAAAAGATATAGACGTGTTTCATTTAACTGCTGTTTTCGTTAGCGGATTAAGCTATGATTGAGAAGTCTCAAAAAAACAGTAACGAAAACAAGATTAATCATCTTTTTGTGTATTACGTTATGAGAGTACTTACTGCAGGCACTGAGAAAAAATGAATTTCAAGATTATTAGATCAAATGAGTCAAGCTTTTGTTTGGCTGTCGAAACTATCGCATCTAATTTCGTTAAATAATTATACTTTCCTTAAAAGTCTGAGTATTAATAATGCAAAAAACTTGGGTGACGTAAACATTTTGGATGTTCATTACAATTTATTAAAGATTTGAATTTTCTAATTTTGATGATTCTTTGATATATTGTTTTCTAAAACAGCGGTTCTCAACCCGGCGGGCGCGCCCCCCTGGGGGGCGTGGAAGAATTCCAGGGGAGGCGTCAACAAATTAAAAAAAATTAAATAAGTTTGTAGTTTTTGAAACAGTTGTTTTTGCATGTATATTTACAATAACAAAAATTTGAATTTGATGCTGGACACAAACACACAATCATTGAAATTTCTTTATAGCTATTAACTCAATAAAATGTAAGTGACCGTCCGGCCAGGCGTGAGGAACTAGCTGACTTGTGATTTTTTCGATGATTTGTGTAACAAAAATTTGTATTTGAAGAAATATAATTTTATATTCCTTACCAGAGTATGTCTAGCCTAAGTTCACAGTCATTTTACTCAAACATAATGTAATTAAATTTATCATATATTATATATGAGTCTAAATTAACTTAATCCGTAAAGGGAGGCGTGACCTCACACCAAAGTATGAAGGGGGGCTCAGGGTCTGAAAGGTTGAGAACCCCTGTTCTAAAAAAAGGCGTTTCAAATCAGTACTGAAGTGTAGCAAAAAAGAAAAAAAAATATTTATTCGATCTAAACAAAAATACATAATTAATTTATGTAATAATAACTTAATATTTTATTTATTAGTTTTCTTTAAATCCTTAATATTGTTTAGGGGTTACTTATAATAAGACTATTATAATGAAAGTAAATTTTTTTATTCTACGAATTCAATTTTAAGATTTAGGTTAGTTCACACATTACAATTGTGCGGTAATTTTTGCAAATAAAACATACCAGTTGTAACTATAGGTCTTTAATGATCCATTAAAATACTATTAACTACATTATTTTCATATGTGCTCCAGCTTCAGTACATATGAGTCAATTAACGTAATTATGTTGTTATAAGCGTGTGCGTAATTTTTGGGAATTTTACACGCATATTTACGCAATTTTACGCAAGTACATACATGTATAATACACTACTACACGTTCGTAAAATGACAATAATAATGAAGGAGTATGCAAACAGATATTTAACTATAATTGAACTGGAAAAATTGTATTACTTTCATTATAAAAGTCATTAATTTATCACTTTTGCTGTAACATTATTATGTGAATGTATAGTTTAGGGCCACCCAAAAAAAAAAAAAGAAATTCATAATAAACATGCATTTATCAACTACATAGTACTATGCTAAATTCTAATTTTCATTTTTCAAAATTAACAAAAACAAAATGCAATGGTGTACAATATCAAATATTTAGAACAAAATTAAAAAAAAAAGGTGATAGAAATAGTTCTTGTCGAATGACATGTGGGAGGTGGCCTTATATAAAATTTGTCAAAGATTGTCAAATGTAAGTGGATTTTAACCCTCCACCCCTTTCGTTGATTTACTTAAAATATGTTTCTGGCAAAATAGGTTAAAGTATGTTAATTCCTAGTTATGTAAACTCATTTTTATGTATGCAATATAGAATAAGAAATTTTCTAAATAATTCTAAAAAAAAAAACGTTAATGTAATCTATATGAAAATTATCCAAACGAAAAAATTAAGCTAAACAAGCATATTTTTGAAAAAATTTATAATAAGTTGATGAGAAAACATATTTTAAAAATGGAAAAATGAAACTAAAATCAAAAAAGGCCAAAAGATCGGTAAAAGATTCTCACTTTGTCTAAATTTCAACAAAAGTTCATTCAAATGTCTATTTTGTTCGTAACATTACACAAAATCACGACATAATCAGACAAAAATTCTTTTTTGTTTTTTAAATAAATTTATTTTTATATTCCGTTTAGCTTTTTTTGTCACATCTAATTTTAATTCACAAAAATTGAAGTATAACACGCAATACAAATTAAATTTTATCGTTATTTTATTCAATTTTTGCACAATTTTATTTAATTTTATTCGTTAAAATTAATTTTCTCCAAATTCGTAAAACAAATAAACATGATTTCCGTCGAAAACACAACCAAAACAAAAAGAATTCTAGACAAATTTCACAACGTTACTGTATTGCAGGTTGCCATCACTATAGGAGCTTTGATGCAACCTAACCTAATATAGAAACTTCACTTTATATGTACATTTGTATAGTACTAGTTGGGAAAACTTCATTGAATTTACCCTGACAACGTTTTACAAGGGGTGAAGTTTGTACCGAATATACAGTACAGAACAGTACACGTTATAACATATATTTTTCATTATATGTGCGCGGTGATGCGCATGCGCCATTATCGATTTTCATCATTATTTATACAGATATAACGCGCTCGGGTTTTTCATACATTTGATTGTTTGACAATATAATACCGTAAAAACAGAAAACGATACCATAACTTTCAAATTTAAGTAAGATGAACACCAAATTACAATGAAAAAAAAAATGACAGAAATCTTTGATTTGCTTCATTTATTAACTTTCCAGAGATTGAAACAACTAAATCAAACGATATCAAATGAAATGTCAAATTTACCTACCCATATTGCTTCCGAGACTACTAAAGTAGCGGAAGCATTGTGATCACTTTTGAAAAATAAAAAATTTTTTCCCTCCAAAATAAAATTTTTTACGCACATTTTACGTTTTAGTTCTTCTTGAACAATTTTGGTTTGGTGTCTGTCTGTCCGTCTGTGTGACGTCAGTTTGTACCACGTGGCATAACTTCTGAACTAATCAATTCTTTTTCATGAAATTTTCAGAAATTATGCACTTTGGTTCTTAGATGGTCCCCCATGAATTTAATCGAAATCGGAGTAACGGTAGCTAAGCCGCTACCATGAAATCCCATTAAATGTCAATATCTTATTTACTGCTAGTTTCATTTCGCTCAAATTTTTAGGGGTTAGTTTTTAAAATACTTTTGCTATTATTTTATAATTTAACCTTTAAGTATTTTCAGTTACAACAATTTTTTATGAACTTTACCTTACGTTTCATACGATTTCAATCGAATGTTAATCGAATCGAACGAAAATCGTATAACAATTGGATGTGTAAACCGGTAATTCAATTATGATCGTATTGCCTTCGATTTCAAAACGATTTTTATAAAAATAGATTGTGATCCTATTTTAGTTCGATTTTTTGAAAATCAAAATGGCTCAAACTGAAAATATTAAGAAAGATCATGTGCCTATTATTATTATTTTAAGGATAAGTGTGCGTGCGTGCAATTTATGTTTTCATTGACATTTGACATTTTAATTTGTTCAATTTTTAATAAGATTAAAAAATAAAGAAAAATGCAATTATATGGTTGACATTTTATAATATTTAATATAATTATGTATTTTTTATAATTGTCATTTAATGCTTTATACCACCTTCATACATATAAAATCAGAGGTTATGTGAATACTTATAAACTGATATTTTATGTAAGCGCCATTTTCTTTTTTTTAAAATCGAAAGAAGAAATCGTATGTGTATAAACCCGCAAATATCATTAAACGATTCTTATTTCGATTTTCATCCAATCAAAATCGTATGTATAAACGCTCCCTTAAGGCGAAAATATAATTTCACGGTATATATATATTTGGTAGAATACTGTTTTAAAGTCTTTTACGAGTACGAGGAAGCTGTGTGCCACACCCCATTGGCAGTGTATTTGTTAGTGAAATAAGAAAGATGCAACAAAAACTGTTTTCATAGAGTCTCTTTTATACAAGTTTTTTGCAACTCGTTTTATGCGATTTTTTAAGCATTTTTTAATTTTTATAAAATTCCCATTAAAGTGCACAATAAGAAAGGGAAAAGTAAAAAAAAAGTAAAAAATTTGAGCATTAATTTGAGCATTTTAAGGAAATCGTGAGGTTTTTAACGTTGCATTTTCTGTGAAACATTTTTAAGCGGTGCCGATCCACCACCACCAGTTTTTTTTTTACCATCTGGAGTGAATTTTTTATTTATGAAGTTTTTGAATATTTTTTTATGCGATTTTTTTATACAGTTTATATCCACCGCATAAGAAAAGAATAACTATTACCTATATATGCTGTATTATATAGACATTGTGAGCAGAAAAATTTTAATTTTTTTAAGATAAACTCCAGTATGGTAAAGTTGGCTTCAACAGGTAAAGTTGTTACCTTTTACGGTACTAGATATTATAAATATATGTGTATATGTCACATTATAAAAGAAACATACTATATTATAATAAACAAGAAAATTTATTGTTACTTAATATACGTGTGAAATAATTTTGTTTTGAAATTACTAGTTAATTTTTAAAAGTAGTCTTTTATTTGAAAAATTTTTGACAAAAGTAATTGTTTCCAGTATATTAAAAATATTTTATATAGGTCACAGAGCATTGAAGTGATAATGAGAGTTTAAAATAATATGAAAAGGATTCGCGCGTGGAAATTTTCAAACATATATTTCTTATCTCCAGCTCTAATAGTTAATTATAACCAGCGATCTATATAAGTGTTACTATTAAATAGTTTTCTCAATTTAAAATTGCTAGGAACCTAAGAAAAGAGTATCATATATTTCACTCAAATTTGAAATTGTTTAGAAAATATACCCCTGTCGCAGCATCCTTCATGTTATAGCAAATTTTCATTTAAAAAATTACTGTTTTTCGAAAACTCATTCAATATTTTTGGACTTTCACCTTTAAACGGTGGATCTTAACTTTAGGAGCCCTTTCTAACGATACATTTTTTTTCTCCAATTTAATTATTAATTGAGACTGCTTGTAGAGTGTATATGCATTTCATGAAGCTATAAGAGTTTCGATATTTTTCTTCGGAACCCTAAAATAAAACTGATAATATACAAAAATACATAATGTACGATAATATACAACCTGTATAAGTGGTCAAATATATGTATATACAGTCGACTCTCGTTAATTCAAACCTGCGATAATTCGAACCTCTCTATAATTCAAAATTATCATGAGTTCCCTACAAAATCTCTTTATATTTCTCTTTATAAATCAGTACATTTTTATGCACTTGGTAATTCAAACCAAAATATCATTGCTACGTAATAAAACGACGCGTTAATTCGAACTCATCGGCGTCAATCACTCGACAATTCAAAGTTGCAGAGAGAAAGAGACAGAAAGATTGTAAGTACATTTGTAAGTACAAGAGTCCCTCGAGTTTCAAATTAACGAGAGTCGGCTGTATATACTATGCATATTATTACTACTATAATTATAGAAACCCCTGTCGCAGCACCCTGCATAACATTGCGAATTTACAAAAATTATTTACAAAACGTATTTTTTTCGAAAACCCTCTTACATAGGACAATTATTCAAAAACGTATCTTATATGATTATTCCGTTCTTTGTTATGGTGTAAAAAATTTCAGTTTTGGGAAGTTATTGCAAAAATGTGTGTCTGGCTAAAGAACTCATGCAAAATTTTTGGGCTTTCAACGCTTTTACCAAATTTCTTAAAAACAGAATGTTTTGCTTGAAAGTTATCGTGCTGATACATAAATACATGATATGTATTTTTATAATCTTTATATAACCTCAAAACAAATTTTTATCATAGTCACGGGCTCAAATCGCGTCGTGACAGCAGCTATAATAACTGCATTTTTTATTTGAAAAATTGCTATTATCAAAATAATTATACAACATTTGGTGGTACAATATTAATATTTTAAATTCAATCACTAGTGCCGCGTGGCGTACTGTCACAAAGTGGAACGAAATTGTTGATGCTATACTTATCAATATGTTTATAATACAATCAAACAATCGTTGTCATGATTCTTATGGCTTCCGCTGTACAAATAATATAAATTATAATTATTACAATATATTATGAAAAACGCGATTGGTAAAAAATGAAAATTGCTGTAATGCGATAACAACTTTTCAATAGTTTTTTCCGTGTTGCAGTGAAATCGTGACTGCGTCTATGCAAAGTCATACGCTAATGTAATTTAAACGGTATGATATTAGCATACTAAAAGGGGACGGCAGGAAGGGGCGGGGGAAGGGTGTGCTGGAAAAGATTATGAAATATTCACAAAATATTTTTACTTTTATCTTTGTAATATGTTTCGGACTAACTACGGTTAAAGATTAAACTGTTAGCATATTTAAAATATTTTTCTTTCAAGGTATGAAGCTAAAATACCGTTAGAAATCATGCCGTCAGTGTAGACTGTAGAGTGTCTATAAGAGCATCTAGAAAAACTGAAACATCTAGAAATATGTAAGAAAATTTTAAACATAACAATCGTTTTGTTAAAAAATGTGTTTTAAACAGTTACATATTTCTAAGCAATAAAATAACAAGAGAAGAAAGATTAAAAGCTTTCTAATTCTTCCTGAAATGTGTTTCAACGATGTATATTTCAATTTTAAAAATAATATACATTGGAACATCAAATATTCCTATATATTATAAAATGGTATTTAAAAAAATATTTGTACATTGTATGTATGGTTCCCCCATTTCGAAGAAAACTTACGTTGTTCTGTCAAAAACATTACGGTGCGTCCAGGGCCGTAACTAGCTCTTCAGGGGCCCCGGGGCAAAAAGTACATTCGGGTCCTCTACGCCGCCCTGGACTAAGACAAAAAATTCAACGAAAACAAAAAGCGGCGACCTTCTTTTTTGCTCGTCAGTCCTTTGCCGCCCTAAAAATTTTCCAAGAAATCAAGAAATTTACCAATTTGAAATTTCTTGTATTCTCCTGGGGGTCCTTTGTATTTCCGTGGGGGCTCTTTTTGGCTGAGGGCCCCGGGGCGACGCCCCGGCTGCTTCAGCCTAGTTACGGCCCTGGGTGCGTTGGAAATTAAGGGAATTTAAGGTTTTTACTCAAAAAATTGACAATATTTAGCATAAAACTAAAGCTTTGTACCAAATTACGTCTGTATCCGAATAGATATCATTTTAAAACAGGAGCTGATTCAGCTTTCAAATTATAATGAAAATTTAAAAAAAAATGTATCTGTAACCATCACTCTGAACCGGCGCTTGGTCCTACATGCCTAATTTTTTCATCGAATATCGGACAACCTAGTTTTGTACCGCAACTTTAAAATACATTTTTACGATTTTAAAATCTAGCAACATATCTTTCAATAGTGTTACGTGACTGAGGTTGTAAGTTGTATATTACACATGGACAAAAAAGTTAAATATGTCTTACAACTGAGTTACTTGCTATACTTTATTACAACTAACATGAAATTGACAGTAAATAATATAAATTTGGTATGAATATAATACAGAATAACTTTTTGTATACGGTCCTATTTGTAGGACTTTTTTTCATAGAATTTTAAAACAAATGCCCATTAAAGTGTACAATGTGAGTAAAAAGCAAGGGATAGTAAGAATTTTAAACATTAATTGACGATAAGATCGTGATTGTTGCTATAAGCATTTGATCAATACATTCAGTGCCGGATTTACACTAGGGGCACGCGTGGCACTGGCTCCGGGCGGCAAAATTTGGAACACACGTTATAATTTTTGTTTCTCTTTTTTCTTTTGGTCATCACTTATAAATAGGAAAATAAGAACTGGGAACTATTTTTTTTTTTGCTCGTCGCTTATGTTTTGATAGGAAAATAAGAAATGAGAGTTGTTTTTTTTTTTATTCAGAATATGTTATTGCATCATTAAGTTTTTTTACAGACGTATTTATCGCAATGTGTAAAAATGTGTAAGTTTTATCTTGTTTACAAAAGCTAAAAATTGCGGTCCATAGAAAACCAATCCACAGCATAAAAATTTTTTTTACAGTCTGGAGCGAACTACACTTTTTGAAATTTTTTTTTTTTGGATATTTTTGAATATTTTTTTGTACGATCTTCTTATGTAGTTCTTATCCAACTTATAAAAAAAGATTATACTGTACATTAACAGAATTTGCAATTTATTAAAAACAAATGTCAACATTCAGTTTTCACGTAGAAAATTGGTACAGGTTTTAATATATTATACAATATAAAGATTAATACAAGTGTAGTAAGCTGTGATTTCTTACACAGTCGTAGGTAAAGTACAATGTTTCGTACAGCTGTAAAACATAGTTTACCTAGATAGTATTTTGTACAATAAATAAGCAATTTCATGGTAGTCGTTGATAAACATACTTTCAAGATTCTTATATTTAAGTAGTTGTTCTTGCGTTAGTGTTCAAGTGTAGTAATATATGATTAAAAAAAAATTCGCAAACAGTTTTAAAAAACAGAGAGAAGGAAGTTAAACAACCAAACAACAACAACAAACTGAAAAACTTGTTTTCCATCAAATTACTAATTACCCGTCGATTTCTTCCAAATCCCAACGGCTTATAAAGATCACGTTTAGTCGGTGGACGTCGTAGATGTGCCATTTTTACCAACACTCACAGTTTTTTTTTACTCAAAAGTAATTATTTAACACCTTTTTTTTTAAATAAAACAAAAATAAAAAAAGCACTAAATTTATTAAATTATGAAAACGTAATTTATTAGAAAATATTTACACTAATATTTACTTTCATTTTCAATTAAATATTCTACACTTTAGTTTTCAAGCAGTCGTTCATGACCGATGATAAAAACAAAATATTTGCACGCCAAAATTTAACACCTACAAAATAAATTTTTAATAAATCACCCGATTATTTGGTACATATTATTGTTAGTATTTCTTGTTATTTGTAAGATAAGGATTATGAAGGGAACAATCTAAAATAATTTTTTATCAAAAAGGCGATCCTACCAGGCTAATTTTATCATAAAAAAAATAAGAAACAAAATACATATAGTATTGTAATGGGAAGTTAAAATCTATCGTGGTTTGTTTCTTATATGAGTACAATTTACAATAAGGTTATTGACGAAATTTTAAGGATTGGTGCGTCTAACCAGAAAAATCATATGTTTTTTAGGGGAACAAGATTTTAATATTAGTGATAAGAAATCTTTTCATCTTTAGAAGAAATTCAGTGTTTTGATTTCAAACTGATTCAAGGAGCGTCAAGTGGGAATCATTTCATAATGCTTAAATGAAAAGTGAAAGCACAGACTTTTAATAAGTTTTGAGGTTATCTTTATATTCGATTATTTACAATTTAATTAGTACAAAAAATTTAGGAACATTAATTATATTGTACAATAACAAATTTAGAGATACATTTTATTTAAAAAATAAAAGTTTATTTTTAAGGATTTACACAATTAATTTTAATTAGAAATTACTTATACAATAAATTTAAATTGTCTAAAATGTTAACAAAATTTTAACATAATGACGCAAAAAACAATCGACATACACCCGTACAAAAAAAAATTGCCACTGTCAAATTTAAAAAATATGACAAACGTTGAAGAAATAAAACAAAAAACTTAACGGAGAAAAAAAGAAACGGTTTTCATTAACACAGCAACGAAGAATGAAAATATCGTTGAAGACACATTTTGTTTCGTGTAAAGCGGTTCAACCTTAGCCCAGTTGAAGCGCTAAAAATAGAGTTAAGTCAGTTCAAAACGTCCAGACGCTTTTATACGACGCCGACGTACACAATATGTGTACTACGTAATGCACTTAACACGAGCGCTACTTTTTATGCGTATGGCCGTCATTTGGCCATGCGTTTAGTTCGTATACTTTTGTAGGTACATCAATTTTATCGATATTCAAGTAACGGTGTTACGATTTAATTGTATACATCGATACGAACTGAGAAGCGACATTAAGCGTAAATTGGTTGTCTTTTTTTAATTAATTTACGAGTTCATAAAAATTTAATTGGGTACAACAAACAGGAAGCGTCAGTAAAGAGGTAAATGTGTCATTTATTCGAAATGAGGGTACTATATTTGTAAGCAGAATGAGGTCGCAATGAACCCTAATTTATCTAGGTGGTAGTTGGGGAACTTTTACAAAATTTAGTTGGTCTTGACTTTACATTTAAAATGGAAGTCGCATCAAATTTCAACAGTAAAAATATTATTTTTTTTCTTGGTTACGTTTTTCGAAATCTAATTCTGTGCAGAATATGATATTAATTGTGATTTTCGAACTAAAAAATTAAGCAAATTATAGCAAAATTAAGGTTTCTACCTTAACATAGTATAAACAAAACAGTATGATCAGAGCCGGATTTACATAAGGGCACTTGGGACATGCGCCCTGTAGCCTCCAGACAATAGGGGCCTCCACAAAATTACTTAGTATTGTTTAGGAAAATTAAAAGAATTTTGGAAACTCCTTACTGCCTTAGCAGGAGCCTCCACAAAAGTACTATAGAGCTTCCACATGTGAAGGACTCAGGGGGCTCCACATGACAAGTACCCCAGGGCCTTCGCAAAGTTATGTCTAGCCTTGAGTAGGATGTAGAAGAATGATAATTATATTAATAGGAAGGAATAGTAAAAATTACAAACGTGTTTTTTTATATAACTAAATTTGGACAGCGAATCGACTTGATTTTTGTTTTACTTTAAAATGAATTAAATTTACTGAAGGTTATAACTAAAAAATACAAAGTTTTAATTTTCTTTTTAAATCTATTTGATAACACCTTAGTGCGAAAAAAGAGGAAATATCAGAATGTACATTTTTCACAATCACCATTTTACTAATGTTCGACTTTTCAATAAATTTATAAGTTCCAAGAAATTTTGGATAACTTTTACGAGAGCAATCCATGCTAATTGGATACTTGTTTTCTGAACAGTTATCTTGCCAAGGCATTATTTTTCAATAAGATTTGAAAATGTCGAGTACTCGATATTCAGTTTTGGAAAAACTTATTGTAAGATAAACAAAAAGTCGTTTAGAAACTCGTAGGATCAACCTCCGGGAATTGAAGGACAGTACTTACTTTGGGATTATATCACAATTTTTTAACATTCTAGCAAGATTGATATTTTTAATTTGATGTCAAGCCGCAGCAATTCTAAATACAATCAATACAATAATATCTGTAAATAATAAAATTTGGTCTTAATTGAATGTTAATAGAGTAAACATCAATTAATTGTTGCAAATAAACTTATATAAGTGTTTGGTTTCAAAATAATTTGTCTCCACCTGATAATCAGTACCAGGTGAGACAAAAATGACCTTACGGACGAATACACTCTGGTGCTCGTACGTACAAGATGATTCAGATAAACCCTCAGTCAAAGAAGTTTTCAACTGGATATTTGTTTCTCTAAAAGAATTGGTTTATAATATTCAAGATAAAATCGATGGTATTCAAACTGAAAATAACGGATTTTTTGTAAAATTTCTGGAATCAGAACTTTGTGATCATATTATAGAAAATTTAAATGGTGAAAGTAAAATAAAAAAAGATGACGGATCAATCATTAAAATCAAGATAAGTCATGCCGGAGTTGGATTTAGGCGGATTAAAATTCTCCGACTTCCCTTTGAAACGCCAGATCGTGAAATAATCTCTGCTCTTGCGAAATATGGAGAAATTCAGTCCATCGAAGATGAGTATTGGCCTCTTGAATACTCCGCAATGCAAAGACGAATTAAAAATGGTAACAGAATACTTAAATGCAACTTAAAGAAACATATACCATCATTTGTCTTAATAAACGGTGTCAAAGCAATGATTCTTTATGATGGACAACCAAAGACCTGCGCGTATTGTGGTAGTGGTGAACATTTAATCGTAAACTGCCAAAAACGTCCCACCAAAAATGGTAGATCATCTTACAGTGATGTTGTTTCAAATAATCATCAGATAAATTCAGCATCTAACATTACATCTGAAATAAACGATCATCCCAAAAATTCAGACCCTGTAATCAGTATAGTACTTGACACTACTTTTGAAACAAGCGAAGAGTCACATGCAGAAACATCTGGTGTTAAACGTGGCCATCAAACGTCATCTTCAAATGAAGAGGAAATTGAGACTGAAAACCGAACTGAGTCTGTAGAAAATACTACTGAACAACTTTCAACTAAATCGGATCCAAAACCAAATAAAAAGTCTCGGCCTAGTTCCAAAGATAGATTTGAATGGGTAAATATAGTCGAACCGCTTCAGCCGATAATCAGCAACCCAGCATATAAATTTATCTTAACTACAGAACAAACCAAGGAATTTTTAATTGAATCTGAAGAATCTGATGATATTTTACAAACATCGTTAAAATACACCTCAGATACTAAACGGCTAATTGAAATGCTGACATGCTTACACCAAAAAGTGTCTGAAAGAAAAACTAAGCTACGGTTTACCAGAATAATTAAAACTCTTACTAGAAAACTGGAGGAACTTTATATGCTACAATCAATAAACCAGGAAACCTCTGAAGAGTCAGAAATCGAAACATTTAACAACTAAAACTTACAAAATGAATAATACAAACATTCTCCAATGGAATATTAACGGCATACTTAGACACAAACCAGAATTAATGCATATCATTCAGAAATTGGAACCAGCATTTATTTGTTTACAAGAAACGCACCTATCACCTACCCAAACTTTTTCATTAAATCAATATCAAATAGTCCGCAGTGATTATACTGGTGGTTTAAAATCTTCCGGTGGGGTATCTATATTAATTCGAAAAGAGTTCGTCGCCTCCCATATAGCATTACAAACTAATTTACAAGCTGCTGCAGTGCTAACTGGGATACCGTCCATAGGTAAATTGTGTATTTGCAACATATATACACCACCAGGAGCATTAAATATTCAAGATATAGATTACCTTATATCGCAACTTCCAAAACCATTCTTGATGATTGGTGACTTTAATGCACATAACCACTTATGGGGATCTTACAAAACGGATAACCGAGGTATCAATTTAGAAAAGCTGTACACCAGACAAGACGACTTAATACTTTTAAACAATGGTCAGCCTACACATTTGTGTCTAGCCTCCGGGACCCTATCAGCAATTGACCTCACATTTAGCTCAAAATCAATAGCACCTCGACTGACGTGGGAAGTAATTCAAGATCTTCATGCTAGTGACCATTTCCCAATTGTTATTAAACTACCTGACGCTAAAACTAATCTTCCTCATAATAAAAGATTTATTTTTGAAAAAGCCAACTGGGACTTATTCGAGCAACTGACTGACGTTACCAACAAAACACTTGACGGAGACATAAACAAAATTGTAGACAACTTTGAATACTTAATCTAAACAACTAAGAGACCTCCTGTTCCTTGGTGGTGTGAAGAAATCTCGGATGCCATTAAGGAAAGAAAAAGTGCTCTGAGGAAATATAGAAAAAACAGGTCAATTGAAAATCTTATTAACTTTAAACAGAAACGAGCAAAAGCCCGCAATTTAATTAGAGAAAGGAGTAAAATATCTTGGCAAAATTTTATATCTTCGATTAACTCATCAACTCCGATGAATCAAATCTGGAATAATGTAAGAAGGCTGTATCGAAAACCAGTTAGCGCCCCAGTAACACAAATAGAACATAATCAGGTAGTTATAACAGAACCAAAGAATATCGCTGAAGCTTTTATAACTCACTATGCGCAAATCTCTAGTTCTAATAATTACACAACAGGTTTTAAAAATTACAAACAATTAAAAGAAAATCAAAGTATTAACTCAGAAAGTAATAATAATGAAGATCTCAATTATGATATTACCAAAGAAGAATTTGATAAAGAACTGACTAACTTACACCTTTGCAGCGCTGGACCAGATAATATTCACGTAGAAATGTTAAACAAATTACATCCAACTGCCAAAGAATTACTCTTTGAAATATTTCAATACGTGTGGAAAAACAATGTATTTCCAAAACAGTGGCGTACCGCGACAATCATACCAATAGGAAAGGCTGGTAAAGATGTCTCTAAAATAGAAAATTACCGACCCATCTCTTTAACAAGCAATGTTGGTAAGCTACTGGAACGAATAATTAACCGGCGTCTACAGTGGAAATTGGAAACAGAGGAAATACTCCACCCTCTACAAAGCGGCTTCCGTAAACACAGGTCAACATTAGACAATTTAATCAGCCTTGAGAATGAAATCTGCCGCGGATTCCAACTTAAAGAACGAACATATGTAATCTTTTTCGATATCAAACGTGCTTTCGACATGGTATGGAGATATTCAATTTTGAAGAAACTTGCCGATATAAATGTGAGAGGACGTATGTATCACTATGTAGCAAATTTCCTTGGAGAACGGCTCGCTCAAACAAGGATAGGCGTCATAACATCGAGACAAGTAATTCAAGAAAATGGTGTCCCGCAAGGATCTGTCCTCAGTCCTTCATTATTCTTACTAGCTCTCAATGACCTAGCATTACAAATCCCTGCTTCAGTTAAGATGTACATGTACTGTGATGATATAGCTATATCCTTTCGAACTCAAAACAGTCTATTAGCTGAACGGATACTACAGGATACACTAAGGAGAATAGAAAATTGGTCCAAAAAAAATGGTTTACAGTTTTCTCCAGAAAAAACAAAATATATGGCTTTTTCTCGAAGACGTGATGGCTCAGCTGGTATTAATCTTAATTTACACAACAAAAAAATAGAGTATGTCGAGCAATATAAGTTTCTTGGAATGACATGGGATACTAAGCTTACATGGCTCCCGCATATAAAATATTTAAAAGCATCTTGTTTAAAAAGAATCAATATTTTAAAAATACTAAATGGACAAAACTGTGGCGCGGACCAGCAAAGCTTACTCCATTTGTACAGAACCCTAATCAGATCTAAATTAGATTACGGCTGCCAACTGTACGGATCTGCAAAGAACAGACATCTAAAAATACTTGACTCAATTCATAATTTAGGACTGAGAATAGCCACAGGTGCCTATCGCACCTGTCCTATTGAAAGCCTTTATTGTGAATCCGGTGAACCGTCACTTTCTCATAGAAGAAAATATCTTTGCCTTAAATACGCCTTAAAAATTAAATCCCTTAAAAACCACCCACTAAACTCCGTACTATTCCAAAATCAACAACCAATGCTCTACACTATTAACCCAGATTATCCCAAACCTTTCAATATCCGACTCATTGTCATTTCAAATCAGTTAAAAACTAAAATTCCAAATATTATAACCAGTGAAGCAGGAACAATAGTAGCGCCTTGGAAACAAAACATAAATATAAAAATCGTAGATAGTTTTCCGAAATTACCCAAAACAACAACTCCACAACAACTTTATCATCAAATATTCTTTGAACTGAAAAAAGCATACAAGGACTTCACCTTTATCTACACCGATGGTTCGAAGAAAGAAAATACAGTTGGATGCGCATTTTATATCGAAAACTCAAGATATAGTGAACAATACAAATTACCTGGAACAGCCAGCTCCTACACAGCAGAACTAATGGCAATTTACACTGTCCTCAAATTTATACTAAACAGCCGCTCAAAAAAATACCTAATATTAACTGATTCAATGAGTTCATTGGCTACAATCCGAAGTCGCAGCAATAACAATCTCACGACAAACATTTTAGATCTGATATCTAAAGCTTCTGAACTTGAAAACGAAATAACATTCGTCTGGATACCTAGCCACATTGGAATACCTGGTAACGAACAGGTTGACCAATATGCTAATGAAGCTCGGAATTCTAGACTTATAACAAAAAAAGTTCCACTACTTGATGCTACGGAACACTTTAAGAAACTACTCTATGAAGACTGGCAAAAAAACTGGGATAATTCCTCTGAAAAACTTCACGAAATAAAACCTGACATCAAGAGCCAAAATATTTACTCTTCAATGAGTCGCAAAGATGAAATCACGTTCTTTAGATTACGAACAGGTCATACCAAAATAACACACGAACATCTTCTGAGGAAAGAGCCACCCAAAAACTGTCGTTTCTGTAGTGCACCTTTAACCGTTAAGCATTTACTAACGCAGTGTGCCTATATTAACAATATATTTAAACGTGCAGATATTCCGCAGAATCAGCTAAGTGTCCTTCTGAACAATAGTAATCTAATACCAAAAGTGTTAAAGTGTCTCAAAGACTTAAATTTGTATAAAAGTTTATAGTGTAAAATCTAAATGAAATTTGATAATGCTGCGTTAACATATTTTAGTTATTATGGTGAATTCTGAAACATGCTGTCTATATATTTTTAAATAATTATAACAATTAACTTACATAACAGTACAATTAAGCATGCACAATTTTGTCCCCGTAATTGATTTAATTAAGTTACATAACAAAAACTAAAAATATTAATCGTAACCACTTATTATTTATAAAAATTTAAAATTTGAAACTATCGAAAATAACTCGTACATAATTATAGATGTATATGCATTATGTTTACTGATGATTTTTCTTTTATATTAATTTTATAAATAATTTATAATATATATAAGGACTTGTTATATCATTGTGTATAATTTCGAAAAGTAGCGTATATAGCCGTGCAGCTCACACGCTACTAAAAAAAAATAAAAATAAAAAAAAAAATAAAAAATAAAATTTATATAAATTTAAATGCGATCATTATCGGTAAATATACAATGTATGCTGTAAAAATAATACCGTTTTGGAAATGTGCCCAAATATTAAAAAAAAAATTCTTATTTTAATCATTAAAAAAAAATATATATAAATACTAACAATAAATATTCTTGTGCATGTTTTTGTACTGTATTTATTTATTAAAATAAAATATATAAAAATAAAATATTATAATTTATCAAAGTCCGACTGTCCGACACGTCTCAATGCATCATTTAATTCTTCAAATACGTAACTGCGATTAAAATTTCGATACATATTTCGAAAAAATAAATGCGTCAAAGAAAATGTAATTTTTTTCTTTAGTTATTTATAATTTTTGTAATTGCTATTTTGATTTTATCATTTTTCAATTTATTAAATTATTTTCAAAAGTATTTTTAGCCAGAATTTTTGAAAACAATATAATATAAAAAATATTTATTTATAACGCAAAGGAAACAGTATTTTTTGCGGTCGTAAATTGTTGAAGCATACTGTGAATGCGGGGAGTACTGAGAATAAATTTTTTGGTTTTGCTACTCATAAGATCAATTAAATTTGGACTAGAATCAAATTGTACATGAGATTTCATTTCCAAATTCAAACGTTTAAAGACGTTTAAACTGTCATGTAAAAACTTTTGTTAGTCAGAAATTCTCTGTAATTAGCAAAAAAATATCGTTTTACTGTCAAAATGACCAAACCCCTTTTAGAAATATGGCTAATTTAACAGAAATTCTTTTGCTAGTGATTCTACATGTCTAATTTCGGTAAAATTGAAAAAAAAAAAGTATTTTAAACATCTATAACTCGCTTTAAATTTCATCATTCAATTATTTTATTTACGGTTTCTAAAGCATTGAAAAATTTTACTTAACTTTGTGACGTCATAAAATTAAAAACGATTTTCTAAAATCAAGCTTCTTTGAAGCGGTTCAAATTAGGGTGACTGGATGAATTACGGTAATTTGGATTAGGGATGTCATGGATATGAAATTTCGGATACGGATATTTAAAAATATTTTTTTTCAGTTTCGGTTTCGGTTACGGATATATAATAATATCGGATAATGTTTTGGATACGGTTGCGGTTACGGATAATTGCTTTTAGTGAACATTTTTTTTTTTTTTAGAAATAAAGGCGAAAATTGTTCCAAAAAAAGTGAACGCCAAACACAAATCAACGCAAATCTATCAAAAGAAACACATGCAGCAAATATTTTCTTCGATTTGAACTGAATTTTCCAACGGCAGTTGTCTGTTTTTATCTGAAACAAATCCGAAACTTTTATTTTCGGTTACGGTTAATTAATTATTTCGGATATCCGGATGTTTCGGTTACGGTTACGGATATCCATAACATCCCTAATTTGGATGTAAACTTTTCATTTTTACAATCAAAATGACAAAAATTCTTTTAGACAGGGCCATGGAGAGAAATGGCGGGCCCCGGGAATAAAGCATATTTCTTAAAAAATTTTCCCCGAAAAAATAAGTGGCGAGCAAAACAAAGCTCGTTTTAATTTTTCTCGGGCCCCTACCGACCGCTACGGGGCCCCTCTTTTAGCCCGGGTCCCGGGGCTACAACCTCGGCTGCCCCACCCTCTCGTCGGGCCTGCTTTTAGACATTATTAATCTGACAGAAGCCTTTCTTCTAGTGATCCTATATGCTTGATATTGACAAAAATGAGGAGGAAAACTTCGAAAATCGCTATTTTTACTATCAAAATGACAAAATTCCTTTTAAAAATTGTCATTTATCTCACTGTGCAATTTTTGCATAATTTTTCTTTATTAAAAAGAGGTAAAGTATCGTTTTTTATACAATGCTAGATTTCATCAAATGATAAAGTTTAGTTTTCCTTTGTTTTAAAACTGAGTGATATCATTTAATTGACATGTTGACATGACACACAACCATAAATCACATTACATGTAGGTATGTATGTGATGAACTGATGACGCTACGTGTAAAAAATAAAAAAAAGCTTACAAAGGATTAAGGATTAACAAATGCATATATCAGTATTCAAATGCTAAAAAACATTTGAAACGATAGCTTCCAAAAAAACTATTTTTTTTTTCAAAGTGAAAAATTTATTCAAACACCATTTTAAGGTTTTTGGCTTATCTTGCTTTAAGAGAATTTCCAGAATGGAATTCAGCTATTACAGCTACTGTCATGACGCAACTAGAACCCGGAACTATGGCAGAAAGTTCCCCGCACAAATCTTATGGAAATTTGGTCCTGGTTAATTTCTTCGAAACTTTGGAAAATAATAGTTCTTGACCTGTAGAACAAAAGTCTCCATAAGCGCAAAGTTCAATAATGGACAGATTTTGAGATATAGGTAGTTAAATATACGTATACTGTCAATTGAATATCCATCACCTATCAAATGATGTCGGCAAAAAATTTCGAAACGAATAGTAGAATCGATTGCCGACACCATCTGATTGGTGATAGATATTCAATTGACAGAATATGTATATTTAACTACATGTATCTCAAAATCTGTCCATTATTGAGCTTTGCGCCTATGGAGACTTTTGTTCTACAGGTCGAAAACTATTATTTCCCAAAGTTTCGAAAAAATTAACCGGGACCAAATTTCCATAAGATTTGTGCGGGGTCCTTTGTTTTGAGGTCTCTAGAAACCGAAATTGTTTTTCACTAAAATATATATATATATATATATATATATATATATATATATATATATATATATATATATATATATATATATATATATATATATATGTCCGCGCGATAACTCTCGAACGAAATGTCTTACGTTTATGAAATTTGATGAAAATATTGGAAGTCCAAACCGTTGGACGAATTCGTTAACCAGATACCTCCGATGCCGCAAACATGGTTTTTCTGACAATTTTCGTGAAAAAAATTTGGTTTTTGCCAAAATTTTCCCTTATTCAAAAATTTTTGTAAAATTTGTAAAAATTTTTTACACCACTGGAGAAAAAATCACATAAAGAAGGTCTTTAAACTATTATTCTATGTCAATTAGTTTTCAAGAAAAACTAACTTTTATAATCGGAAATTCGCTATGTTATGCAGGATACTGCGACAGGGGTATTTTCATTCATATGAGGTGAATTCGTACTTTTAACTTTTCTTTGGCCCCTAAAAATGTTTTTTCAGTAATTTTCCAGTCCGAAAATTGTTATGAACACTAAAATGACCAAAAATAATAAAATTTTATTTTAATTTTACGCTACACAGGGACGAAGCTAGGAGACGCAGCGGGGGCATGTGTCCCCTGGGACACCAAAGGGACGCCAAAACGTATGTTGAGGGACGCCAAAAACGTATGTTGAGGGACGCCAAAACAGTGAAAACGCTTAAATTTTTTTTGGCGCAGTGATATATTAAAAATTTTTTAAAAGAAACCAAATGGGGCCCAAAAAGCCAAAAAGGTGAACACTGCCCATTTCTGCCAGGCAAAAAAATATCAACACTGCCCATTTCTGATAGAGGCCAAGTGAACCTAAAAAATTGAGAGTTGACCGTTTTTTTTTTTTGGTCATTACTTCCTTTTCCAGGGAAACATTTTTTTTGCCGCAGAGGACGCCAACAGGAAAATCTCCCCCCCCCCCCTCGTAATAACTCTAGGTCCGGGCCTGGCGCTACTTACCACATTTCTACCATTACTTGTATGTAGAATACTGTACAGAAAAGTGTAATATGTTCTGTGTGTAGAACTAGTACAGTTTTGAAAAATTGTATTGTAAAGATGGCAGCAAACACAACATTAGTTAATATACACACCAGGTTTTTTATTGGTTTGTAGCCAGACTAGACGGTATTGTTTCTTCGTTTAGTTCAACCCGTCGTCGCACGATGTCAGAGCTTGAACATTTTTTTTTAATGATTTTATACATACATTAATTTAGCAATGCGACGTTGGCGCCTCGAAAATTTTCTTTTTTAAATCTAAATTAACTTCTGAATTAACGTGTGATAGCTTAAAAAATTGCCCTTTAAATGCCCTTTCCGAATATAAAATTGCCTTAGCTGTATCTTTTAGCAATAATAAGTTATCATTATATAGATATATATTATTTAACCATTTTGACATATAAATTAGCATTAAAACAATAAAAAAGTTTTTTTTCATAAAAATGTTTTTTCCTAATATTTTTAAATTTGCCCTTAATTTAAATTTCTTAATTCTTTTAATTTTTTCCTAATACTTTTAAAGCGCCAAATTCTTTTTTGATTTAATTATATAATCAGAGAGAAAAAAATTAAAAACATCAAAAAAGAAAAAAAAAACTTCGAGGCGCTACCTTCACTTAACTCATAAATTTTACATAAGATTGATTGTATTCTCTTATGTCTCAAAAAGCTCCCTAGACGTTTGTAAGCAATTTTTATTAGTCGAGTTTATCAGTGTGATTTTCAAAAATATAATTTTAATTCAATCCTGCACAATTATTGTATTTCTCTATATTACAATAATAATTATACATATTAGGTAACTTTTAGCGAAAGTGGTTCATCTCAAATACGGCATTATATTTTTATTATTTTAATTTTATTTAATTTTTTTTTTTTTAAATTTGAATTATAAAGTGTAATCCGGCTAATAAACCAGTTCAGCTGACGACTGAAATTTAAAATAGTATTTGGACATTGGTTCACAGATGATTATAACATCTTTACATATTTTAAAGTATATTATGTATTTTTGTTTTTAGCGTTGTTTAATGCACGCGTGTATGTACCTATTATACAGATATTCAAAATTCATTGAATTTATTTAAATTGGTTCATTGAACTTAATAAAAGCTTAATACATACGTTGATATACCTACATGAAATAAAAGTACCAATAGCTATGTAAAATATTATGTACGTATTGCATGCATTCAGTATGTAAACGGAAGTATTAAATTCAAGGAAAATTATATAATACGGAATTTTGATAAATGCGGTTTTCGCGCGTGTCTACGAATGTATACGAGATTTTCTGTTCCCTTAATTCCAAGAGTAGCATAGGAAGTATGAAATGTCAAAGAATGTTACTATAAGAGCTGTGAAAAACAGAAAGCACCCTTGAAAGTGCTAAAATTCATGCAATCAAATGATATTACGCAGTTGCGGGCATCAGATATTTTTGTGCAACTTGTTTGTATATCTCCAACTATATGTTATCATTGCAATCCATAATTACATAAATTAGGTGTACACCAATAATAACCAGTAACCACAATATTTTCAATAAATTTACCCAGTGCTTCCACCATCTACAATTTTTGGCACAGTGAAATCAAGTTTAAAAAGTCGGAGTCGAGTAAATAAATGATAACGTGTAGTCGGAAGCATCAGGTATTTTTGTTCAACTTATATATATATATATATATATATATATATATATATATATATATATATATATATATATATATATATATATATATATACAATATATATAATTATATGTATATGTATATATGTGTCTGCACGATAACTCTCGAACTAGGTTTACGAAATTTTGTGAAAATGTTGGAAGTCCAAAACCGTTGGACAAGTTTGTTAGCCAGACACGTCCGCTGCCCGGAACATGGTTTTTGTTCGTGAAAAACATTAGTTTTTTGCTGAAATTTCCACTTATTCCGAAGTTTTTCCGACATTTTTTTACACCATTAGAAAAAGGAAGAAAAACTACATCAGAAAGGTTTTTAAACCATCATTCTATACAAACTGGTTTCGGAGAAAAACGAATATTTATAAACGAAAATTCGCTATGTTATGCAGGATTAGTATTAGTATCAGATGGTGCTATTGGTTTTTCTTATACTTCATAATTGCGTTTACATTTTGTACGGATTAAATCTACTTAATGCTATGTCACTGTCTTAATGCTACTTCAGCCCGGAACTATGATAGAAATAATTTATTTTGAAGTCTCTAGAAGCCAAAAATGACATTCACTAAAATTTATATAACTCTCGAACGAAAAATCTTGTTTTTACGAAATTTGGTAAAAATATTGGAAATCCAAAAAGTCAGACACGTCCGATGCCTGGAATGGATTTTTAGTCATTTTTGCCTAAAAAATTTTTGTGGAAAAAGTAAGTTTTTTGCCCAAAGTTCCTCAAGTTTTTGCCATATTTTCTTACACCGTTGGAAAGAGGAGAAAATAATCACATAAAAAGGATTTTTGAACAATAGTTGTATGTCAAGTAGTTTCCAAGAAAAACTAATTTTTGTAACCGGAAATTCGCTAAATTATGCAGGATACTGCGTTAGGCATATTTTTTTTTAACAACAATTAATATTTAAATATTATTAAAAATCAATATCAGGAAAAATTTTTAGTAATAGTTTTATTTACATGTTATAAAACATCGGAGAACAAAAAAAGTATCAAGTATGTATATATGCTCAACTCTGCATAGGCAGAGCAAATTGTTCGAAAAGTTATATTGCTTGGCGGGTCGCATGAAAGCTTGTAACGGGCCGCATGCGGCCCGCAGGGCGCAGGTTGCCGACCCCTGCTATAGACGAATAAAACAGTTGAAAATCGGTGTGCGTGCTGCCACTGTGTGTGCACCCAAAGTTCTTTCGAAAACAGATTTATTCCGGTAAACAGTAAATGAAATGATCTTGAAAACAAAAACCAAAAATTCTCTCCAAGAGGTTGTTGTTTTTTTCTAGGAGTGCACAGATAAACAGAGAAGTTATTTGAATATGTGTGTGATACAAAAATGTGTTTTTATGTAAAGAATAAGAAGAAAATACGTTGTACATAAGCGCTGTACGCAGCCTACAGCAAATTACAAAAATATCGGCTCAGTTGTGTAGAAATTCGTTTTTAATCCTACAGAATTTAAATATAATTTGTAAACAAGCAATGTGAACTACGCAACTGACTTTCGAATATTCGAAATTCGAAAACGGCATTCGAAAGAGAATCATTTGTACCCGATTGTACAAACGATTTTCTTTCGAATACTATTTTCAGATTTTCAATATCTTAAAAAACAACGAAATCACCATACCTAGAATTTTGGGGACTCTTTATCTTCGAACCCTTTGAGGTACAAACGAAACGAAAAATGGTACAATCGGGTACAAATGATTCTCTTTCGAATTCTGTTTTAGAATTTCGAATATTTGAAAGTCAGTTGCGTAGTTCACATAGCTTTAGAAACAAGCACCAAATTGTTGTCAACTACCCATTTTTATCTTTACAAATACTAAAAAATATGTTTTTATTATCTATTATAGTCTTATTAGTAATTTAAATTAATGAATGATGTCTGAATATGTTATTTTTTAATATACACATATCTAATACACAAAATAACAAAGTTTGAACTGTGAACGTGCAGTAGTCAGTAAGAGAATAATTTAAAAAAAAAATTAATTCTTTAACAAGTAGCTAATAAAAGAATGAATCCTTAAAATATGCCTCAAACCAGCATTTAACCGAATAAATAAGTACCTTCTGCTAAAGTTTAAATGGCAAAAAACTTAAAAACTTTGACTAAAGTCAGGAGGAATATTTAAAGTATAAGCTTAACAAATTCTGAAGTATCTTAAAAATTTAATTTTAAAAGCTATGGAATATCAGTTGAACGTTAATTTCTATAAAATACTTTTTCTCATCAATTAATTTTAAAGGAGGTGGTTGGTGATCGAGCATTTTTAATTCCTGATAATTACAACAATTATTCTGTTTGTAGTTGAAGCTCAATTATTTCGTATAAAGGAAAGAACAATTTTCAATAACAATTTTATTGATAGACCCTTTTGTTATTTAATAGACTGGCGCATACTTTTTTGATTCACTGTCATTAATTTCATGTAAGTACATAATATAAAAGTACATACTATGCTAATAATACAAATAAAAATGCATGCCTTGGTGTAACCACAGAAATATATTTCGGGATAATGAGGAACACGTGCCATTCATACACACAAATTTTTTTTTGTTCATATTACATACATACATAAAATAAAATTAATGTATATTTAAATATAAAAATTAAAACGCACAAAATGTGTATTTATTTTATTTTATTGCGTTGGTATTATTGTATTTTTTTATTTTCGTACTCTGTAATCTAATTTTTTTTGTTTTTCGGGTTCCGTGCCTTAACAAGAAAAACGGAAACCTTATAAGATCATTCTAATCTCCTTATATTTGTCGGTTACGGAGGTTCTTCTAGAAAACTACACAGTGAAAAAATTTGTGTTAAAATTAACACATTTCACATGTCCAGAACGGTCCACTCAATTTTTTGTGTTATTTTAACACAAAGCATATGTGTCAAATCTATACACAAGATTTGTGTCAATGATTTAACACACAAGAGGACATACATTTTGTGTTAATTTTTCAGATTTATTTATTTTCAGAGTTAGTTGTTAAACTTTTTTATTCATTGTTTTACTTCCACTTAAGATATTTGAAAATCGTCAAAAATTATAACGATTTTGTTATATTATTATAAATGAGACTCAAAGAACACAAAGTAAGTCAGTCCTTTGTAAAAATTCTTACTAGTTTCCATATACTGTGTGAGTTTTTCGAGAGTTGCCATTTTTAGTACAGCCAAACCGTTGATTTAATCGAAAAATTGTTCAAATAAGAGTTGTAGATATCGACGGGGGCAACCGATTATTATAGTCAGGAGCTTTATAGCTCTTATGATTTTCCAGCTATGATACAAACTTATAGATTTTTAAATGAGACTATATATTAATTTTTTGATAAAACTGATCTAATGCATTAATTAGCAACACAAATGAGCAAAAAAAATTTTTTTACCCAAGTTTAATTTTTTAATTTTTTTTTAATTTATCAGTTAGCCGGTAAAAATATGCATATGTACCTGAGACTACTTCAACCCATAGTGTTTTGCTTGGTTATATTTCCATTACATCCAAGAAAAGAACCTTTTCCAGTACCATTTCTATCATAAAAATTTGGTTGTAATAGAAATGGTAACTTTCAAAAAACTCACATGGTATATCTACTAAGACGAGACGAGAGTACTTCTTATTATTAAACAAAACCGAAAAATTAGTTTTTTCAATTATTGACGAATATAATTTTATTAAACATTTAAAAATGAAACAATTTTCTTACATTCTAAGGTTATTTTGTTACAGATTTAGTTACAAAAAATCATGTTAGCTTACTTGAGATTGCATTTTATAATCTACAATAAACAATCTCAAGTAAGCTTACATGATTTTTTGTAACTAAATCTGTAGCAAAATAACCTTAAAATGTAAGAAAATTGTTTCATTTTTAAACGTTTGATAAAACTATATTCGTCAATAAACTGCAAAAGCTTAATAATTTTTCGGTTTTGTTTAACAATAAAAACTACTCTCATCATTTTTATTATATATATTTTGGTAGATATATATTCTAATCGAACTCACGTACTTATAACATTCTTTTGCTCGACACAAATGTTGTATTACTTCTTTGTTGTTCAAAACAGGTTAACATTTTTATTCTGTTAAATCGAAATTTGTATTAATACATATTTTCATTTATGTAACACAAACACGAAATGTTACATTAACGCAGTGTGTTACTTATTTAACACAAAAATTTTAACCACTAGTTTTTTTTACGCAGAACACAAATTTTTTTACTGTGTATCTAACATAGGAATCTGAAATTTGGTATAATGTTAGGTCTTGATGACGCGCACACATATTGTCAGTCAACGATTAGAAAGAATTATTTTAGAACTAGCTGTTATGAACTCAGTGAAAAATATATAAGTGTAATAATTATACAGAACTTGCATAGAAGAATAATTTTTGCGTAATGCATGCACATGCACAAAATGATTTTTCTATTTTCCCGTGGGAATGAGACATTTTCCCGTAATAAAAAGTATCCTAAGTGTTGACGCAAGTAATAAACTATCATCACACCAAATTTCACCAAAATCCGTTCAATAGTTAGTTTTTCTATTTTCTCGTGGGAATGAGTCATTTTCCCGGAATAAAAAGTTTCCTGGATATTAACCTGGATATTAATAAGTTATTACCACACCAAATTTCATTAAAATTTGTCCAGTAGTTTTTTCGTTATGTGTGCACATACTCAAAATGATTTCTCTATTTTCTCGTGAGAAAGAGACTTTTACGGAGTAAAAAGTATCTTAGATGTTGACCCAGGTAATAAGTTATCATCACACCAAATTTCATTAAAATCCGTCCAGTAGATTTTGCGAGATGCGTAATGCGAGACAGACAAAAATTTTAAAAATCACTCTTTTGATATCTACATCGATAACTATTTACAGAATCAGTACAATTTTCAAAAAATATTCCATGTACAGAAATGGTCTCGTTACAGTTTTATTATATGTATAGATAAAATGAGGCGTCAGTTTGGTCAGAAAAAGAAGTTTTAATTAATGTATCTCATGAAATATTATTTGAAAGAACTACCTCTAAGGGTTCTAAAGGTTTATTTAAATTTTAGGGCCAGTTTAGTGGTAATGATAAATTTCAAACTTTACTAGAAAAGTTCGTCCCTCTCCTAATACCTATCTTCTAGGTTTCTAAAGTCAAAATCTCGATTTTAACAGGATCTATTTAAGAATAGTTGCTGGATAAAAATGTTTTTGAAAAACAAGGGGAAACCTAGTAATAGACAACGTTTTTACTAATGTTTCAGTAAAATGTGAGACAATTCATGCATTTTTAAGTTGTCACAAACAAATTTGGATAAAATTTAAACATACATAAATAAAAATAGTTTAATTTGTTCTATTAACTGCCCACTATATGGGACCCCAACTGTGTGAGTTCGATTCGTTCTTGGTCGATTTTTGTTTCTCTATTTTACTAGTCAAACAGAGTTTATTCAACTAAAAATTTAGACAAAATAAATGCGAAGCGACAAAAATATATGTGCGTACGAATGCTGCGTGCAATAGTTAGGTGAATTTAAATTTAAAAATTTTAATTCACACATAATGTAAACATGTGTGAATTATAAATATCGAAATTGTTACAGAACAAATATTATTTTCAAAAAACAATTATTCCTTCACAAAAATAGTTTAAATATTATTTTTAAAATAAAATAATTTTAATGGTGGAGGCACTGGGAATATAAATTTTTTTAAGATTTTGTAATTACCATCACAGAATTCTAATAATTTTTTGAGTTTCGTTTATGAAATACTGAGCTTTCCCCTCCACTACTCCTCCTTAATAACTTTTCAAAAACTACAATCCAAAAAGTCTGCAGCAAAACTTACTTACGCATTTGTTAAAAACTTTCAACAAAAATTATTTTGGATAAGTAGGGACGATAATTTTAAGTAACATTATCGAATAAATTTATCTAAAATACATGTTCGATATGGTTTTGGGGAATTTTATCAACGGATTCTTTTTCAGATAAGCTTTCCAACAATAAGTTAGATTTTTGGTTTTCTGAATTGTCCTTATTTTTTGTTTAATTTACCCACTGAAGTCTCGATTACTCTTAAAATATATTAATGATTAACATTTTTGCTTAATTTTTTTTTTTTTTTTTTTTTACTAAGTAGTAGTATATTCATAACTATACATATTTGTAACAACAGGTTTTTTTTAATTCAAGTTTTTTTAAATTATTTTTTCGTATAAAATTAATACGCCTATTTAAAATGGTTAATTATTTACGTAACGAACGTACACCGTAAGTTTTATTAACACTATTAGAATTTCCGGGCATTAAAATACATATTTATCCATAGCAATTATAGGCGTTTAAAAAAATAATCAAGTAAAAAGAACAGAAATATTCAGATTCTAATTAAAATTAAAATACTCCTTAAAATGTTCAATACATTAAATTGCTCATTTCATTCTAGTTAATATTGGTTATGTAGTTGTTGTCTTTGTTTAAGACATAAAACTGTAATTACCAATAAAAACTTCATTGACTAAAAATATGTAGTTTTTTTTTTTTTTTTTTAAGAAAAACGTCGGTTACTTTTATCGGGTGTAAGCATCCTACTGGGGGAATTACTGTAATAAACGGATTCGAAGGTTAATTTAACTACATTGAATATTCTTCGAAAGTTAGTGAATAGGCAAATTCCAAGATTTTTCAGGGACATTTTCGTTTTTAATTCGTTTATAATAATTATTTCGTTTCGCTTCTAACAAGTAATAACTAGACGAAATAAGAAATTAAAAAGTTATGAACATAATTAGAAAATTTAGTTAGATCACTATTAAAAGAAAATACAAAAATAAATTTTTATTTATTCTTACATGTATATTTTTGAGCTTTTAGAAAAGTGTATTTTTCCTGCTTTATCAATAGGCTGTATTGAAGGGGATACAATAGTTCATTAAAGGGGCAGTGCTAAATATCACTCAGTTGTTCAAATTTATGGATTATTTTTATCCAATAATTGTTATTTGATTATTTTTGTTCGAAAATTTTCATTCAAAAGGAGAAAACAAAGTATTAAAACTTATGAAACTTAAAAAAATTGTTATTGCTAATTTTAATCAAGTTTACCAATTTTCATTTTAGGAGGAAACAATTTTTTTTCAAAAATGATTACAGTGCTTCCGTTACTTTAGTAGTCTCGGAAGCAAAATTAACGTCTATAATTGAGTCATGAGTGGATGCCTGGTAATATAAAGTGACAAAAGGTTCAATATGTCGCAAAAAGTTTGAAAAATGTTAGGAAAAAATTACTTTGTACTACAAATAAATTTAAATCGACAACATCGCTATTCTGAAAATAACAGCAGCTTGGAGTCAGGATCGAACGAGTTTTGTAGTTGTAAAGATTGCGCTATAAGAGGTTATAAAATCCAACAATCCCCGCTTTTATCTGTTAAAAAAATTTCATATTTTTGTAAAGAAAAAAATGTAATTTGTGCGATTTTAAATTAAAATAAAAAAGAAAAAAATACATTAATGTCATACTAGACTTTTTTGTCACATTATTTAAGTAAGATATATTTTTTTAATTAAAAATACACAAAATTCGGTTAGGTCAATAGAACAGAAGAGGCTGGCAATTAATGGGTGGGGGACCACAACCAAAATTGGTGAGACAAAATCTTATTTCAATTATCATAAAATACTAAGATTGTTATTTTTTTATGTGTTTTTCATCTTTTATGTATGTAGGTACGTAAATTGTGAAATTGAGAAATAAATTCTATTGCTAGACTACATAGTAGGTCTCTTCTCTCGTTATACGAATAATATGCTTTACTTATCGAACAAAATAATATTAATAGTACATTTCCGGACAAATATTTACGAACAAATAGGTATAAATAACGAAATTCACATTAAACATTATCGAAAGGGAATGAAGTTAGCGATCACAATAGACTCACAAGGAAAAGTCCTGAAGTGATAATTCCCGATTTTGATGCAACTTGGTAGGTGTGTAGAATAGGCAAAAATACGGGATCCGTATTTTTTATCTATCGGCCATTTTGCACCTTTATGGGGTGAAACCAGCCCCCGAAGCTGAGGGTTAAAATCGTATTTCTTAAGATATCTCGAAAACTATAAGAGACAGAGGAAAACTTTAAATTGACGAAATGAAAGACCTATTTACTTGTATAGGCTGGAGGAGTGAAAATGGGGGAAATTTTCTTGTACAGCCTGAGTGGTTCAATGTATCAAATTTTTGCCGTCACACATAAATAGAAAGAACACCAAAAATTAGGTGATACGGGTTTTTGCGTTTTCCAAAATATGTGTGGTATCCGAAACATAAGCAAGAAAAAAGTAGGGTAGATTTTATTTCACTATTATTATTGATTGCAAATGCCTTCTATATGTTTTCAATTTTTTTATATTTATTATCATCATTAAAATGTAAATTTTTATTTTCCGATAATGATTCATGTATTTTTCAGTAGTTACTTAATTGGTAATTTAACCATGTGTATATAATATGGTTACCCATATTCTACATTTTTTATACCAATTTTCTGTGAAATTTCCCTGGCCTGCCTGTTTTAACCCTAGAATCATACGTACTCGTCAAATTGACGACCAAACTTCTCTACCTGCTCCAGTACTACAACTTGTCGTTGTTTGTCTGTTCTAAAACTTCTGGTATCTAATTAATTTGTTATGATAACATAAAAGATGTATCAATTTTGTTCACAGTTGCTGTCGTTTTGCTTATATTAAAATAGTCTGCGTCAATTTGACGACGACGTATGATTAACGTATGTTTTTTTTTTTAAAGATCTTGTACTTTACATATAAAAGTTTTCCCAATTTTTCTAAAATTTATTAAAGATATAGATGTTATAATTAATTTGTTCAATGGTAATGATAATGTGAAAGATGATTACAGCTGTTTGACTTATATAGACGACATAATACTGAAGTTTTAATATATTGAATCGAAAACTAAAGAATGCGTTTCAAGTGACTTAATAAAAGATTAACAATTTATTTTGTGGAAAATATTTTAATTTTTATTATTTTTTGAGATCTTATTCGAAAAATTACTAATAAATTTTAGAAAATTTACAAATGTGATTCATGAGGAAAAAACTACATATCTACGGGAATATTTGTGACCGAGAAATTTCACATTCCGTAAAGTCACACATGTCCATCGACTCATAATAGTTCATAAATTAATTACTTGAAAGTCATGTCTTATGATACAATTGATGTATTTATCTATTTTTTAATTTTTGTAATGAAAATATGCGTTGATAAAAATATTAAAAAAATTAATAAATATTTATATTAAAAAATTTTTCCAAATGCATTTTTTTTAAATATTTTTTTCGCTTTTGTAGTGTTGTTATGTAAAAAAATGTTTTTTGCAAATAAACTCTAAAATTCTTCGTAAAAAGTCCATTCGTCAAATTGACGACAATGTACGATTAACGTTTCTCGTAGACCAACGTACGATTCTAGTGTTAATGAATGCTCGCTCGACAAGAAGCAGTAATCTCTTTCATTTTACAATTACAATTCACATTTAAGTCACTCTGTGAGAGCCCGAGTAGTTACGCTTATTCCGCTCCAATCAACCAAAGCGTAATTGATATGAAATCATATAGTTTTTTTCTCGAATATATAGCTACGGTATTGTATTTTTGTTAGATGACAGTTCTTCTTGTTAAATTATTACACAGACTTTCGTCAGATAAACACAAATTTATTCGGAAAAATACAAATCTGTCGTATAATAATAAATTATCATCAGTCTCTATCAAGTGTTTTAAAGAATTAGATGATTCTCGTGGACCGCGGTGTTAATTTCCATTTGTCCCATGGGGTATTACAAATAATACATAGTAGTAAATGTATGAATCTCGCTATGCAGGCCAACGAACGATGCGATGCGTTCTTAAAAACTATAATAAAAATAGTGAATTATGATGTCTTTAAAAATTTCTTTTTACAAAAGTTAAAATAACATTTAAGTAATTCGTATACGCACACATACACACACACATATAACTATTGTATGTCTGTATTTTTTTGATTAGATTTCTGCTCTATGGCCCGTTTTTAAATGATACCAACCAAATAAAATTACAATTAATTTTTGTGTTATCTACAATGTCGTATCGTTAACGACAATAAAAAATCCCTTTTGTTTCATTATTTTTCTCTGATTTTATATTTATCCTGATTGTAATTTACTGTTTGTATTATTTACGTTTATTTTATTGTTGATTTATTGTTGCGATAATATAACGTTGAAACTGGAGTGTCTTCAATGCGATGAAATGGACAACCTATTTGTTTACATTTTTTCATTTATTCTTTTCAAATTAATTAAATTTGGATGTCATTTGGGTGAGAGAAATATCCAAGCTTCGCCAATTTTATCGGACGTCTCAGTTCCATTGGTGAGTTTTCAGCCAACAAAGATTTTGGTTAAGGCGGCCAACCGTCGCGGTTTCTGCGGGATAGTCCCGGGAAGGCAGCTGTTTTCCCGCATTGAAATTTTTGTTAAAACTGTCCCGGAATCAAAATAGTGCGTCCCGGAAATAATAAAAAAATTCAATAGACAAGTAAAAGTGTCGAGGCCGGACCTAATGATTTTGATGAAATTTGAATATGTTGTAAAATAGTGCCTCTCCGCCCTTCTTCAGTCACGGCCCGGTAAAAGTTCGGATCATATTGTGCGGATAAGTCACAGTTATAAAATGATATACCTGTGACAGTTATCAGTTCTTTAAATTACTTTTATACTTGTATGAAATGTGTTTGTTTTTTCGACCAGTTATGTAATTCAGATACGTGTATGTCGCCACTTTCTTAAACATTAGAGAAATATAATAAAAAACTGTTCTTTAATTTCAAATAGTAGGGGAAGGTCGCCCAAAGCGGGTAAGCTAAGATTAAACGCCCAAAAAAGTGACTTCTGACCTCGATAAGCAGATCTTTTTTATATTATCAGATAGAATAGTTATCGAACTTTAAAATGAAACTTCGCTTAAGAAATATTTATACGATATTTATTTTTAATAAAGAAAATACAAAACCTCTGCAAAAACCCGCTTTGCCCGTATAGGTATCCTAAAGCGGGTAACCCCCTTTGGGCAAAGCGGGTAAGTACATTGTGTACTTAAATACTGTTATTATTTTATAATATAAACTTTCTTAATCATATAGAACTTAACAATAATAATAATTAAGTAAAAAAAATTGAAAAAAGACAAAAATAATAAATTTATAACAATTAACTGTAACTTTCTTTACAACCTCCATATTGGAGTATATTACTTCAGGTGATTCCACATCAAAATCACCACAAACAAGGCAGAAATATTTTTTTTAAGCTTTTTCCCTCAATCCGTCGTAAAAAGAAGATTTTTTATTTTTTTTCCCTTTCCAACAGTTTTTTCCATTAAGATGCTTCTATTTTGTCTACCCGCTTTGCCCATACCCGTTTTGCCCAAGAAGACTTAATTTTGTTAAGTTAGAATAATTTCAAAATGAAAGCCGATACATGTCTACCTTTTTCTACATTAAAAGTCAAATGATGATAACATAATATGGTAATACCAAAAAGATTACAAATAAAAAGGTTTGTGACTAGACACAAAATATTTATCGTCAAAATTTTTAACAAAACCAACAAAAAAAGTTGATGAAGCTTAAGTAGGACATTAAACGACACAAGCGTTCAAGTGCAGCTGATTGATATTGGTTGATATTCGGTTAATCTCGGTATACACACGACCTGACAAAAACATTCGATACAACGATATACAAGCGCTTACCCGCTTTAAGAGGGGTACCCGCTTTGGGCGACCTTCCCCTACTATTGTATTCTGCAATCATTTCCGTCATTAGTTGGAATAACATTTGGTCATGTAATATGAAATGTCGCATTTCGACCACTTTGTCTACCATGTAATTCAGATACATATTGACACTTGCTTAAGCATTAGTAAATTGTTTAAAAGCAATTCTGTAATTTTAGACCGAATTTTTGTATCCCAGAATCACTTCCGCCATTAGTTGGGATAACATCTGGTCATATAATATGAAATGTCGTTTTCCGACCACTTCGTCTACTATGTAATTCAGATACATATCGACACTTTCTTAAGCATTAGCTGATTATTTAAAAGTAATTCTTTAATTTTACACCGAATCCTTGTCGCCTAGAACCATTTTCGTCATTTGTTGACCATTTGACCTCGCCATGTTCACTAACTCTTTTATTGAGACAATCGTACTGTGGTTTGGTCTCGGGGCCATTACTTGTGAGTTTTTTTGTTTTGTTTTTGTTTTTGCTCAATTTTATTGTTTGCAAAAATGTATATTATCTTTTTAGCGAATTTCGAGAATAGAATTCAGCTATTACAGCCACTGTCATGATGCGACCTGAGTCCGGGACTATGGCAGAAATTTGTTTTGAGGTCTCTAGAAACCGAAAATAATATTCACTAAAATTTATATATATATATATATATATATATATATATATATATATATATATATATATATATATATATATATATATATATATATGTCCGCGCGATAACTCTCGAACGAAGTATCCAATTTTTACGAAACTTGGTGAGAACATTGGAAGTCCCAAACCCTTGGATGAGTTCGTCAGCCAGACACGGCGGATGCCAGGAACATGGTTTTCGTTCAAGCAAAAAATTAGTTTTTTGCCAAAATTTCCATTTATTCAAAAATTTTTGCGAAATTTTTTTACACCATTTAAAAGAGAAGAAAAAATTACATGAAAAAGGTCTTTAAACTTTTTTCCTATGTCAACTAGTTCCCCAGAAAAACTAATTTTTTTAATCGGAAATTCGCTATGTTATGCTGGATGCTGCGACAGGGGTATTATTTTATTTTTGCCCCTCAATATTCCATTTTTGAAAAGAAATTTTTTCGAATTTTTCAAAATATCAAACGAATAAAAATAAGGTCCAAGATTGTTATATTGTTCCGTATTGACTAGTGAAAAAGTTGGCCATCTTAATTTTGGTAAGCCTACTCATGGGACTCATTGTCAGTAGAATTTCAATTCAAGTAGAACAAGATCAAAATCAGATAAAAGAATTCCCATATAACACCTTAAATTATTTCTTTTTCAAATATTTAAAAAAAAAGTAATCGTCGCCCACGTTCTATTAATTGACAACTTAATTTACACGCGATAGAAATTTATTTTTTTATCGCTAAAATATAATTTTACACGGTAGAGACACTAAACAGAATGAAATCCATCTTGCAATAAATTGTATTTTTATACACATAACTGTCGAATATTAAAAATATGAAACAAATTATAAAAATATTATATTTTCTAAACATAAGTACATTACATACTTATTTTAAAAACCAACAAAATACTAAAAATAATTTATATATTTCCAAAGTTGTAGGTATTCATTTAGCCCACAGTTATTTTACTATTCCGTTGTTCAAATTATGAAATATGAACAAAACATACTTAACAAACAAAATATATTTTAAAAATATTTTAAATATATTAATTAATAACAAATATTAATAAATATTATTATATTATTTATTTAGAAAAAAAAAGAGAATGAATTTTCATCTGTTCAGTAAATCGGAAACATTTAAGTATGCTTAGCAATAACGACGGAAGTTAGCTTAAAGATTAATTGTTAAAACACTTCTATACTAGCGCTAAAAACTGAACATTTAGTATGAGTATAGATTTTTAGAAATAATAATTTTTGACTAAAATATTCTCATTATTTGTGTTCATTTGATGCAATTCTCTAAAAATGCATATGTGTGTTTGCAAATGCATATATATGCATGTGTGTATGTATTTAGTATCGAAAAGATACTATAGTAACATACATAAAATAAAAAACAAAGAAGCCTATATACAATACATAATATTTTGAAGAGAGATATGTCAATTTCAATGATATTTTTTTCAAATAAAAAATTTCAATTGATATTTTAAATTGTCAAAACGTTAACTGTCAGTTTTGAAATACAAAAAACTTAACGAAAATGTGAAATTCTTCATTAATATTATTGTTTTTATTATAAATTCAAAGGATTTGGATGAATGATTTAAAAATTACAGGCTGAAATTTTTTACGGGGCCCTTAAAATTGATCTCATTTATCTTGTTTAGAAACACAATAAAAAAAATTATTAATCAAAAATTACGTTAAGTTGAAAGAAAAGTAATAAATATAGACCGGATGAAATAATTTTTCACAGGACCGGCTTAACGATTTCAGTGTAATACTGTTAGACTGTTTGTATTTATGTATGAGTCTGCTGCAACAGAAATAACAGAATCCTGAAAATTTATTGAAATTCAACATAGAGAAGCAAAAACTTTTTAGAAAAATTTTATTATGTGAGATTTATATCAAAAATATAAAGGGGCCCCAAATTTTATTGAATTAAAGTTTTGCAATATTTATTTGTCTAACTAGCTCGCAGTTACATATAAAACAAAATTTATTACTTCCGTTCCCACCGACAGCTTTCTTTGAGTATCAATTGACAAACAAACTCCTTATCTCTTTTTAACTTTTTAAAATTTAATATATGTACCTTGTTTACAATTTTTTAAAATTTTTAGTTTTCTACATAGGTACATACACATGCAATGTAAATCAAGCAATATTTAATCTAGTTGTCCATTCCATTTCATTCAAACACATAAACAAAACATCATTTTGATGACATCGTACGTGTCTTACGTATAAATATGTACGTATGCATTATTTGTATTTAACCACAGATACTATTGATATTAGAATATTTGTATGGACCATACAATAGAAGTTTTTTAGATATTATTTTTTTGAAGCAAAATCGTCATATTGATTAACACCTTTTTATAATCTACAAACACAGAATACCTACAAACTATCGATGGTAATGAATATTTTTTAATTTTTATGTGATTTTTGTTGTAATTGGAGAGTATTTATTAATAAATGTTCTAAAAATATTTATACTAACAAATATAACATCAGTTAATCTAGAAAAATTTTAAATCCCCTCTTGTTTAACCATCCATATTCGTCAACACTTTTAGTCACTTTTCATTTTCATATAGATTGTGTATATAAGTGTATTCCCACTATTTATTCAATGCTCAAAAGTATATACAAAAAAAATATTAGCAAAAATGAAATAAATACCTACATAATATTTTATTAGATAACACATTATTAACGTTACATTTTTTTTTCTTAATATGTATACTTTTATTTGTGTATAGTTTGTTGGCAAGATATACTAGTTTTGTATGAACATTTTTTAAGGAAAAATTAAGTAATATTTTCTAAAACATATTATGTTAATTCGATTTAAGTTAATCAGTTTATGTATGTATGTATGTAAAGGAACATTATTTGCTCTAGCAGTCTCATACATAAATACAAACAGTCTAACAGTATTACACTGAAATCGTTAAGCCGGTCCTGTGAAAAATTATTTTATCCGGACTATAGTAATAAAAAATTGATAAACGTAAAAAAATTTCAATCTATGTTAGGAAAAAAGAGCCAAAAGTCAAATTCATATAGCACAAATTCAACAAAATAAATCAAGTAAACTACTTATCTTTAAAACGTGTAAATTTACTTCACATGTGGGTATTTTTCTTTTAAATTCAAATCGATTTTAGATGAATTATTAAATCTTTTTAAAATGAAAAGTATTACTAGTGATCGAAGAGGTTGCGGTGCTGACAGTATTGTCTTTATTTTTTTAAGGTATTAAAAATTGTTTATTTATTTTAGATAAAACATTTTGATGCGATTTTAAATATATACAACAGGTAATTATGGATGCCTATATACGGACAATATCCTCTTATATTGATATGTTTTGAATATATTTTAGATATGCGTGTATACATTTATTGTCACAACTTGCTTGGTCCGATTTTAATTTTATGTATTGTGTTAAGGTATGTTTTGATGTAACCAGTGAATGATTTATGTGTATCAATTGTCTTTTTTCTCCCAGTAAAATGTGAGAGAGACAACACATTATTATGTTTTCCAAAAAATATTTTTTTAAATGACAGCTTATTTTTTTATTAACAAGTTTTAAGTTACAGTCAGTCAGTCAAATTTTCAACAATTTTAATTTAAAAAAAGTTAAAATTTTTGTACTTTTTTAAAATAACGCTTTTTTGTAACTTGAAACTAATTTTTATTAACAGCTGATGGTTAATAGAGAATATACCGATTCAAATTTTTTTAAAAAAAATATATTTAGCCCGATTTTTTAACGTTTTAAGTTTTGAAAATATAAGTACGGTCCTGTCAGCACCGCAAGATTTCGAACACTAAGTATTACACTCAAAGACACTATGTGTATTTTTAATGTTTAATATATGCAAGCATCACTGTATACCTAACAGTGAATTAAAATTAAATCTATTTACATAGATACACAATTAAAATAGGGAAATAATAATAAATTTAAAATAATATCTATTTGAAAATTTATTAGTAATTCAACATTTTAATTGTTATTTCTTGTAAATTTTTATTTCACAAAAAATAACCCAAGAAAAAAATAACAACAAAGTTTTTATATGTAAGGTACCTATGTGAAATGTTTCTGCAAGTGTTATCTAATGCGCTATGATATTTACCATGTAAAGGAAATGAAAAAACAGTAGTGTAAAAAAATCTTTGAACAGAACTGAAGATAATACTTTGACACTGTGTTACAAATTCATCGAAAATATTAGAATTTTACAATGGTATGGTGAAGGGGCCGGGAAGTTATTAAAAAAAAAAACAAATGATTCAAAATTTCTAGAGAGTTTGACTCTGAGAGAAAATTATGGTTTCTTTAAAGACGCGCATTTTCACTAGTGGAAATTGTAAAGATGCCAATTATTTCGAAAAGGAATTTCTTCATTTTCAGTGAGCAGAAATGAAAATTAGACACTCATATTTCACTGATTCAACAAATCCCCCTAATTCAAATCACTCGGCCAGGGTGACCGGTAAAACTTGGTTTGCAAAATCGGAAATTTTTAACTTGGTGACGTCATTAATTTTATTAAAACTTTACAATGCTTTAAAGTCCGTTAATAAGATAACAAAATGATAAAATTAGAAGCAAATTATTGATTTTTTAAGTCATTCTTTCCATTCTTATGAAAATTAAGCAAGTAGGATAACTAGAAAAAAGTTTTCGGTCGAATTAGTCATATTTCCAAAACAATTTTATCATTTTGACAGCAGAAATGAAAAGTTCACATCCGAATTACTGTAGTTTCATCAATCCCTCTAATTAAAATTACTTTCTTTATGACGTCATTAAGATTATTAAACTTTTTCAGTGCCTTGGAAATCGTACATAAAATGATAAAATAATGAAACTGAAAGTGAAATATGTTTTCAAAGTTGGTCATAAATTAAGCATGTAGAAAGAAAATTTCTGTTGAATCAGTTATATTTCTAAACGGAATTTTGTCATTTTGACAATAAAACTGAAAAGTTTACACTCGGAGTACATCGGTCGCTTATAGGCGGTTAAATTCAAAACACGTCTCTGCCAGATCTATGGTTCCAAACATTTAATCGGGTAGGTACACGATTCTTTGTTAAGATATTTCTTGACACTACTGTATATGTTTTTTTTCTTTTTTTTTAAAAGTGTTTAATGATAAACGGTGATAATTAATAATTTTTGGTAACATTTGAAATATATTTTTTATGTATTTTTCTTGGTAATATTGGATTTTTATTAATTTATTATGAATGTTGCAATTAATCTTAAAACATAAGTCAATATTGTACGCAGATACGCATTTTTATTTGATACGGCGTAGCGGTCTTATACATTTGACAAAGAAGATTTATCTCTTTAAATATATTGATTTATATAATTTCACCAATTGAATATTTTTACATAAATAATTGTGTTTCTTTATATACATTTTTTTCTATAAGTAGGTATTTCGAATAAATTGTATTTTTAGATTGTAATATTCAAATACCACCGTCCCAGCATCCTGCGTAACATAGCAAATTTCCCGATTTTTCTCGAAAAGTTATCCAGGTAGAATAATGGTTTAAAAATTTATATGATTTTTTCCACTCTTAACGACGGTATATTAAAAAAAATTCACAAAACTTCTAAAAAAAAAGTTTTTTTATTTTTGTCGAAAACCAGCTAACTTAGAAAATGGTTTAAAAACATCCTATGTGAATTTATCCACTTTTCCGACATGACAGTGTAAATAAATTCGATAAACTATTAAATTTTTTGGCAAAATGGCCAAAATACTCGGTTCTGAGGATTAAATGTGTCTGGCTAAAGAGCTCATACAAGATTTACGACTTTCAACGTTTTCAACAAATTTCGTATTAATAGGATGTTTCGCTCGAGAGTTATCATGTTGATACATATACAAATACATTATACATACATACGTACGTACATATAGGGTGAATGCGGGAGAGATGCGGCACATTTTGAAAACACTTGATAATTCTTAAAGTATGTATTTAATTGATTTGAAATTTGGTACACAATAAATGTAAACACTATTCTTTAAAATCATTTATAAATAATTTTAAATTTTCAGTCATAAAGGATTCATAATTAACAGTTTTGTAGAACCTGCAAAGCGGCGTCTCTCCCACACCTATGGGAGAGATGCGGCGTCAAAGAAGGTGAGACGTCGCATAGTTCATATTAAAAATTTTGGATTTTACACACGTCTCCATACATGATGCATGCCATATGTAACCATTTTTGGCACTTTATACATCTTAACCAGTGAACTTTTTTTTTTGTTTCTGAGTACTTTTCAAAACATTCAATACACAGGCAATCATCATTATTTTCGTTATCTTCACTAATATGAGAGCTCTTCCTGATCCATTAATGGATCTTTTATATTTACCTGGCATAATTTACAGTCCAAAAAAAATTTCATAATTAAGGTATAAGTCTATGTTTTTAACATGTAATATGATGCGGCACCTATACCAACATTAAATGGGGCATCTCTCCTTTTTGTTGGGAAGATGCCGCATGTTGCTATAGCAAGCACAGTGCGAAATTCCAACATAAAATTTTATAGAGTACTTTTAAAATATACCTAAATTAATAACAAAACTCATTTTCATTAAAACCATGAAATATACATTCTTAAATTCTAACGAATTAAAGGCTTGATAAAATATTATGTTAAAAAACTTACTTTTCAATAATAAAAAGTTGGATAATTACTAAACTGATGGAATAATCATAAATGTTACCATATACAGCTTAAATAAGTGACTTGTTTTAAACATATAATGCATTAATAGCGCTATCTATCAATCAACGGACGAACTATGGCTACTGCGGCATCTCTCCCGCACTTACCCTATGTAAAAATATACAAAATTTTAGTGAATATCAATTTCGGGTTCTAGACACTTTCGAGTCTCACCATGACAGCAACTGTAATAGTTGAATTTTCCTTTTGGAAATTCACTAAATTAATGAAGATTCCGTTACACATTAAGGAACAAAAGTGCAAATATTTGTAATTATGTTTATTACAAATTACAATATAAATAAGGTTACTATGAGTTTCGTCGTAGACTTATTGGAAAAATTAGACAAATTTGTCCAATGAGACTAGAGCTGCCGACTTTTTGTACAAAATATCGTATATTTGGAGGTAATTTGTAATCATAGGTTTAAGGGTCATATTTTCGAATTTAAAAAAAAAAAATGTAAAGATTTATTGATATTTTGTTTGGCATACATGAAAGTACAGGTCCTAGGGTGCAAAGAGAAAATTTGTATATATTTTCAACATCTCGCGCAAAACAAGCATTTTTCATTCTTTATCATAATCCCTAATTACTTTAATTTTTACCCGATTAACTTCAACCCTAGTAAACATCGTAGAACTATTTTAGTTTAATTGATCTTCCACTCTGAGACACGCTGTTGCAAATGTACACACTCTTACATTCCTATCTGAATATTTATCATAATTTGTTTTCAGTTTTCAAGTCGACATTTTTAAATAATGTTTTTTCAATAAATGATCTTTTCTTTTATAAATACATACATTTGTCTTATAACCACATTTATTTGAAATAAAATTTATTAAAACACATGCAGATACGTACATTAAAATTATTATTATTTAATAAAATTTCGTCTCTCAACATCTCTTTAAATATGTAATTTAATAATAAATTACTTTATTCGGCAATTTTATAAAAAAAATCGCTGTATTGATGTGGAACCAAACCAATGTACACTTTAACATCTTTATTATTTATTAATATTGAATGTGAGTAAAAAAAAAAGCGGACCGTCATACCACGGTAACGCACGGTATTTACTGATTTATTTGATTATTTTGTAATTTAATATTTCGATGACGGATGTGATAATTTTTTTTCTAGTTAAACCTAATTTGGTTTTTTAATTTTTATATTTTTAAAAATTCCAATATTTTGTTTAAAAGAAGGACTATTAGGCGCGATCCACATTAACGCTCCGCTCTCGATTCGATAAAATATTCTTACACAAGAAACAATGAGTGTATTCACATCATCGTTCTGATATCGGTCCCACATCAGTCACGGTTCGCTCCCACTCCAATGTCACTCCAATATCAATACCACTCAGGTAACATTTTATCGGAGCGATATCAGACTTGTTATGGCTTGTACCTATAGTGTAAACACTTTTTTGATTCCACTCCACTCCGCTTGCATTCAGTGGTTATGAAATGATGTTTGTATTGAACTGAGACCGAACTGCGAGCGTACCCAGAGCGGCATTATAATGTGCATGGAGAACGAATAGGTACCAGCATGTTATCAGCACTGTAATGTGAACACAACAAGATTCTATCGAAGCGAGAGTGGAGTGGGAGCGTATCGAGAGCGGAGCGTTAATGTAAATCGGACCTAAAGTGGCATAGAAGCGTGAAGAAAAAGATTTGTAATAATTGTTTTACATGTTAATCAAGGACATCAACAAACAAGTGATTTTAGTAAATAAAAACACTACTTTGCAAAATACAACTTTTATATTAATAGTGCTACTTTAATACTAAAAGTGGTATTTTGCAAAGTAGTGATTTTATTTACTAATATCAAACATGGAATACCATAAAGTAACGCTCAAATCTATTAAAATTAAACAAGTGATTCTTCGTTGCTTAGAGGTTGTTAAATCGGAAAAATATACCTTTTCCTTGAAAAGTTTGGTTTTGTAGGTAAAAAAATTTTTAACTCACATAGAATACAAGGAACTATTTGTGGAGTTACTTGTAAATACGAAATTATTATAAATTTTCCAGAATTTCCTTTCCTGATTTGGACTTGAATTTTGAGGGATATTTCCTCATATCGCGGAATATTATTTACTGGACACTGGGCACATTCACTGGTGATGGTCTACGTAAAATCAACTATAAACTACGAATCTAAGAACGGGTAATTAAAAATTACGTATAATCGTGTACCATTGAACTACAAAATACAAATTATAATAATTGAGCTATATAAAAGTTTGCTAACATTGCTAGGTAATGAACAATTAATTTAAATTAGTAAACAAATTCAAACAATTAGAGAAGTAAATAAGTAGCATTTTTTTTTTTTTAATATTTTAACATGGAAAATATGTTTTTTGCTTGGGCTATGTGTGATTGTAAGTGGGTAAACAATATACGAGTAATGTACCTATACCTATACATATAATAAAACTGCAACGAGACCGTTTCGGTACATGGAATATTTTTTAAAAATTATACTGGTACTGTAAATAGTTATCCATGTAAATATCAAAACAGCAATTTCTAAATTGTTTGTCTGTCCGTCTGTCTTTCTGCCTGTCTGTCTGTCTGTTCACGCGTCACGCAAAAACTACTGGACGGATTTTGATGAAATTTGGTGTGGTGATAACTTATTACCTGGGTCAACATCTAAGATACTTTTTACTCCGGGCAAATCTCTCATTCCCACGGGAATATAGAAAAATAATTTTGAGCATGTGCACAAATTACGCAAAAACTATTGAACAGATTTTTATGAAATTTGGTGTGATGATAACTTATTACCTGGGTTAACATCTAATATACTTTTTACTCCGGGAAAATGTCTCATACCCACGGGAAAAAGGAAAACCATTTTGAGCATGTGCACACATTACACAAAAACTATTGAACGAATTTTAATGTTTGGTGTGGTAATAACTTATTATCTACATCAACACTTAGGATACTTTTTATTACGGGAAAATGTAAAATTTATGCATTTTTTGTAAAATTACCATAGAATTTTTTAACAGTGAGTAGTAAGGATTGGACAGTTTGGGGCCCTCCTTCCCTCCTGCCGACTTTCTGAGTGACCTCGGCAGGAGGCAAAACTACCGAGGCGGTTCTAGAAGCCTCCGGCGGTGGGTGGAGCAAAAATTTTTTTCTAACCTAACAGAACCCAATGGAATTTGACCTAACCTAACGAAACCTAAGCGAACTTAGCTTAACCTAACAAAAGTTTTTTCTAACCTAAGAACTGAAAAATTCCCTAACAGATGGCGCAGCCACCTTCGAGCCTGTGAATTCGCTACTAGATGGCGTTGCTAGTCTGGATTCCTGTGTGTAAGTTTGAAAAATTGTCAACAGATGGCATCGAAAACCTTTTTTTTTGATAGTTAAACTAGCCATTAAAAGATGGCCTTGCTTTCATAATTTTATAATATTTTTATCTGAAAACAGGCTTAAACTGTCAGCTGACGTCACTAAAGGTAAACTGATATCAAACAGCGAAGATTTCTCTCTAATATGCAAAAATGAATTTTATCATATGATTGTATATTTTTATCTGAAAACAGGTTTATACAGGTTTTCCTCTAAATAAAAACACATTTTTTTATTTTTAATTTTTAATTTTTATTTTTTTATTAAATAAAAACACATTTTTTTATTTTTTATTTTTTTTATTTTTTCTTATTTTAATAAATTTATTTTAAAAGAAATATTTTACAGTAAAAATGTTTAAATGTTATTACAATAATATTTGTATATGGATATGACATTTTCCATGGCGCAAGTTGCTCCGGAATGATAGCCGCATTGAGGACTAGTGTATGTTGATGTTATGATTCTCAACTTAGGGCAAATTGTTATTTCTTCAAAGTTCATTATGGGCGCTGACGGTAGTAGTCGTTTCAAATAGCGTACTTTTTCTTCTCCCTTCGCATAAATGATGCGAGTTCCGTGTAGATTGTTTATTAAAATGTATTGTAGTTCCTCGTATTCAATATGTCCATCCATCCAGGCGAACCCATGATGGTTTTTCCGTAACCAGCGAGCTGTGCGTTGATCTTTTTCACTTAATCCGCAAAACGGTATTGGTGATTTGAAAATATAGTGTTGTAGTATATAATCTTCACCACAATTTTCTTCGGAAGAATCGAATTTCAACAGAGCTAATTCCTTTATGTAGAATTTCCCATTTGTTGAATTTGGAAATCCTTGGAAGTCAACAATTGCTGCGTCGGTCTTCATTGTGCGTTGTCTAGAGCGAAACTGACTGATTTATAGCTGGATTGCGATGTTTTTATACATATTTTGTAACAATATTCGTCAATGGATTATATTGAACCACACGATCATGTAGTAGAAGGCAAAATGCTGATGTATTCTCTGGCACCTCCTTCAATGTTTTAAATTCAATTCGAATATCCGCCGGTCAACTTTTCAATGATTCGTTATCGTGTTATTTTATTGTGTAAAATCAATTAGTTTGTCGACCCCGAGTTGGTGTAGTGGTTAGCAACTCCGCTCTTATCTGGTAGATTGTGAGTTCGAAACCAACCGGGGGAGATTCGTCATCTACATTACTACGCCGCTCATTAGTTTATCGTAGAATTGTTGGTATTTCAGAGTTTTCAACGAGTTGTTTAATAATTTCCTCTCGACGCTTCGCTTTACTTAGTTCTCTTAATTCTGCGTTAGAACATTGAAGAAGATTGATGTAATGATCCGTAAATTACATACAACAGAAATATTCCGATATTTCAATATTTCCAATATTTCGTCTATAATTGAACTTGAAAAGTCTACAAACCACCTCTATAAATTCAATGGTGTTTGTTGAATAATTTTTTACTATTTTAATACACAAGTCGACCAATTGGTGATCTTTGATTCCTCACAGAACACTTTCTTGCATATGCACAAATTTTTAATATAATTATAAATTTTACAAGTTAAAAAAGTGATCATTGTGTACCTATTTTTGTTTAAAACTATACTTAATAAAATAAATTTAAAGAAAAAAAAAACCGATCTTTTGATTTACACCGATCCCCTAAAAAGAAATCAAACTAATTTTTGATATTATACCTTAAACTTGATGTATATATAAAAATTCCATTTACAATTATGGTACACCATATATACTCGTAAATTTTACAAAAATGTATCACTCTGTACATTTTTTTTTTAAATCTGTGTGCATATTCTTTGATGTTATTTAATCAGCTAAATCTTTAATCAACTAAATCAGCTAAAATTGTTACATATTTACGTTATAAATATCTAAGTGTGTATTTTTCATTTAAATATATAACTTATAAATACTCATGATTACTTTACTATATAACTGTAATCACGCGATATCATGTTATAAAATACATAAGAATTTACTCATTTAATGTAAAAATATTTGGTCATCAACAATTAAATAAAAACGAATTTTTTTTAAATATATATAGTAATATAATATTTCGCATATATACAGTACTCTGTTAAAAGTACGGGTTTCTACACCGTTAAAAACATATATTTTACAATATCAATATATTGTAAAAAAATCATATTTCTTAATATTTTTAAAACTGAATATGTAATATCAAGAATTTAAAACAGTTTTGAAACATTAATTTCTCCTCATAATATTTTTTTTGTCTTAAATTAATAGCACAATGTTCCATATATTTTAAGAAAATTTTTCTTTTAATATTTTATAACTTATCTAAAAAATTTATAGCTATTTTTTATCCAAAAATTTATTACTTGCTATTGTTAAAAAATTAGTTAAATATATCTATAGGTATTAAGTGACCCCTAGTTTTTGTGAAAGACGGTAGTAAGAGCAATTCATCTTAAATACGAAATTATTTTATCAATGCTAAATAAGCGTTTTTTTCTCATATTATCATACTCCAATATATTGTATATTATTATAATTTATAAAAATGTGTTTTATTTATTAAAAAATTTAGCAAAATTTTAAATAATATCGCGTCAAAATAATATTCAGAAGTCAATAAAAGACAATAGCAGTAAATTTATTAAGATAACTATAAATAAATATTAATCTAATGTTGAAATATTTATTAACAAATAGTACTGCTTAGTAGAAAATTAGGTACCTATTGTTTTGTTTTCAAATTTACCTTTTTGCAATTAAAGAAAATTTTAGTAACTATCGATGCCTATATAAAACGATACCCATAAAAGACAAGCATGCTCTGATCTCAACAATTTTTTCCCATGTTAAATTTGTATGTTCTTACTTCGCTGAAACTTATTATGTTTATATATTCCCCGCAATATTTTCTACCATAAACAATAGTTATAGCAAGCTAGGTAGGTATTGAATAAGTATTTTTTGTTTGTTAATTTATTGATGATAGAGAAAAAAAATTTATGATTTTATAGACAGTGAAATACATTTAAACTATTTTTTTGCAGTTTAATTTTGTAAAAACACCTAAAAATTATCAGTCACAGACAAATATTTCTAAGCAAACGAATTGAAAATGTAGTTTTATATCATAAGAATAAATGCTTATATATAGGGTGGACAGTAAATAACTTTCATAATTTTTAAAGAGCGGATGAAAACTTTAATTTTGGATTACGAAATTTTATTTTTTTTTTCCGGAGTTAAGCTGCATTCAATTAATTAACCCTTTCCTGCACAGCAGTTTTACATCATTATTGTTCAACGATACTTCAAATTAACAAATCATTAATAACATGGGTAAATACTTATTAGCAAGAATTACATAGTTTACACATATGTTCTATCGCACCAGAATGTTAATAGGACAATGCGATTTAATTGCCTATATTCAGGAGCAAGCAAAAACATTACCTATTTTAATAGCTTAGAAAATACACATTACATAGTTCGCTGTAAGAACAATCATTTCGGTGATCTTTTTTTTTTTTTAACGAATTACTAAATTTGCTTAAGGACTATGGTATGTAAGAAATAACAACACTCACATAATTTTAAAATAATTAACGTACAGCTATTGGAAAAGTTACAAAGATTTTTTTAACAACTTATTAAATGCTGATAGCTTATTTTAATATCTCCTATAGGGCCTTAAGTATAACCCTTCACCCGAAATTTTTTCATCACCATCGTTGGCGACTGTATTCTCGTCATCATCAGCTTCTCCTTCGCTCGCAGTATCTTCGCTATCGCTAGTAGATGTTTTTTCATCATCATTGAATACATATTTTAACACTGGTTCAATAATATCATGCTTTTCCAATTCCCTGGTTATTGAGATAATCCGCTTTCCAATGTCACTCTCCTTTAAATTATTAAAATGGCTTCGTTTTTTCTCGTTTTCGATATAATCCGCGAAGCTGGGATTTATAATATGACTCCTTTCCATTAAATTGCACACAGTATTAACCATTTCTTCTCCAATTTGCGTCTGAGTCGCTAAACTTCTTAGTTCATCAACTAAATGGTTCGGGTCATCAAAATATTCTTCTTCTTCATCAACAGGTTTCGAATGACCATTATGAAGGCTAGCATTTTCATCATCATATTTGAAACGTTTAGCTCCGCCATTTATTGAGTTAGATGTCGAAGGTTGTTCCTTTTCTCCTGAATTTTTATTTTCTTGCTCTTCATCCTTTGCGCATGCGTTCTGAAGCTCTTTGACCATTAATATGTCTAGAGCAGTTTGTAAGAGACCAGCCATCTTTGGAGTAAAACTTGTTTCTTTGTAGTTATCAGGCGATGGTAAATGCTTTTGTTCATCAGATCGATTATCTTCATCATTCGCCGATTGTAGAATATTATGCGAGTTTTTTAAAGCGTGGAATTTACGTCTGATTGCTTCTGCTGCAGCCATCATACTTTCATTAAAAGTATTCAAGTTTCTTGTAGATAGATCTGTATCATCTTCCTGCTGATTTTGCAATACTGGTGCTTTATCTTCCTTTTCTTCATTTCTTGCTTCAAAACTATATTCGGTTTCATTATCATCATTTTCATCATTAGATTTTGACGATTCACTTTGTCTCCTGTTCTCCGCGCTGTTCACTTGTGTCCCATTATTTACCGTGGTATATTCAAACTGATTATTTGCGATCTGGTCATTATTGTTTGTTTCATGTTCCTGAGTATGCACTCTTCTTTTCATATGACGTAAAAGAGAACTTCTCCGCGAAAATGTCTTGTCACAACGTATACAGTTAAACATTTTGATAGATGTGAAGAGTTCGATTTATAACATAACACTGATTAGTTTTTATATCGACATGATCTTATATAGTACAACCAGAGCAGAATTGACGTAAAGTAATGACACCAAAATGCACCAAAGGTGCACCAAATGACACCAAACTGCACCAAAGGTGCACCAAATGACACCAAACTGCACCAAATGACACCAACCTGCACCAAAGGTGCACCAAATGACACCAAACTGCACCAAATGACACCAAAATGCACCAAAGGTGCACCAAATGACACCAAACTGCACCAAAGGTGCACCAAATGACACCAAACTGCACCAAATGACACCAAAATGCACCAAAGGTGCACCAAATGACACCAAACTGCACCAAAGGTGCACCAAATGACACCAAACTGCACCAAAGGTGCACCAAATGACACCAAACTGCACCAAAGTTGCACCAAATGACACCAAACTGCACCAAAGGTGCACCAAATGACACCAAACTGCACCAAATGATACCAAAATGCACCAAAGGTGCACCAATTGACACCAAACTGCACCAAAGGTGCACCAAATGACACCAAACTGCACCAAAGTTGCACCAAATGACACCAAACTGCACCAAAGGTGCACCAAATGACACCAAACTGCACCAAAGGTGCACCAAATGACACCAAACTGCACCAAATGACACCAAAATGCACCAAAGGTGCACCAATTGACACCAAACTGCACCAAAGTTGCACCAAATGACACCAAACTGCTCCAAAGGTGCACCAAAATTCACCAAAAGTGCACCAAATGACACCAAACTGCACCAAAGGTGAACCAAATGACACCAAATGACACCAAATGATTCCAAGTTAAATCAAAAATACGCCATAAAGACATCAAATTACACCAAAAACAAATTCTAAAATGCACCAGTCTCTGTGCTGCTTTACTGTTGGCGTTACTTTACTTCAATTCTGCTCTGGTTGTACTATATAAGATCATGTCGATATAAAAACTAATCAGTGTTATGTTATAAATCGAACTGTTCACATCTATCAAAATGTTTACCTGTATACGTTGTGACAAGACATTTTCGCGGAGAAGTTCTCTTTTACGTCATATGAAAAGAAGAGTGCATACTCAGGAACATGAAACAAACAATAATGACCAGATCGCAAATAATCAGTTTGAATATACCACGGTAAATAATGGGACACAAGTGAACAGCGCGGAGAACAGGAGACAAAGTGAATCGTCAAAATCTAATGATGAAAATGATGATAATGAAACCGAATATAGTTTTGAAGCAAGAAATGAAGAAAAGGAAGATAAAGCACCAGTATTGCAAAATCAGCAGGAAGATGATACAGATCTATCTACAAGAAACTTGAATACTTTTAATGAAAGTATGATGGCTGCAGCAGAAGCAATCAGACGTAAATTCCACGCTTTAAAATACTCGCATAATATTCTACAATCGGCGAATGATGAAGATAATCGATCTGATGAACAAAAGCATTTACCATCGCCTGATAACTACAAAGAAACAAGTTTTACTCCAAAGATGGCTGGTCTCTTACAAACTGCTCTAGACATATTAATGGTCAAAGAGCTTCAGAACGCATGCGCAAAGGATGAAGAGCAAGAAAATAAAAATTCAGGAGAAAAGGAACAACCTTCGACATCTAACTCAATAAATGGCGGAGCTAAACGTTTCAAATATGATGATGAAAATGCTAGCCTTCATAATGGTCATTCGAAACCTGTTGATGAAGAAGAAGAATATTTTGATGACCCGAACCATTTAGTTGATGAACTAAGAAGTTTAGCGACTCAGACGCAAATTGGAGAAGAAATGGTTAATACTGTGTGCAATTTAATGGAAAGGAGTCATATTATAAATCCCAGCTTCGCGGATTATATCGAAAACGAGAAAAAACGAAGCCATTTTAATAATTTAAAGGAGAGTGACATTGGAAAGCGGATTATCTCAATAACCAGGGAATTGGAAAAGCATGATATTATTGAACCAGTGTTAAAATATGTATTCAATGATGATGAAAAAACATCTACTAGCGATAGCGAAGATACTGCGAGCGAAGGAGAAGCTGATGATGACGAGAATACAGTCGCCAACGATGGTGATGAAAAAATTTCGGGTGAAGGGTTATACTTAAGGCCCTATAGGAGATATTAAAATAAGCTATCAGCATTTAATAAGTTGTTAAAAAAATCTTTGTAACTTTTCCAATAGCTGTACGTTAATTATTTTAAAATTATGTGAGTGTTGTTATTTCTTACATACCATAGTCCTTAAGCAAATTTAGTAATTCGTTAAAAAAAAAAAAGATCACCGAAATGATTGTTCTTACAGCGAACTATGTAATGTGTATTTTCTAAGCTATTAAAATAGGTAATGTTTTTGCTTGCTCCTGAATATAGGCAATTAAATCGCATTGTCCTATTAACATTCTGGTGCGATAGAACATATGTGTAAACTATGTAATTCTTGCTAATAAGTATTTACCCATGTTATTAATGATTTGTTAATTTGAAGTATCGTTGAACAATAATGATGTAAAACTGCTGTGCAGGAAAGGGTTAATTAATTGAATGCAGCTTAACTCCGGAAAAAAAAAATAAAATTTCGTAATCCAAAATTAAAGTTTTCATCCGCTCTTTAAAAATTATGAAAGTTATTTACTGTCCACCCTATATATAAGCATTTATTCTTATGATATAAAACTACATTTTCAATTCGTTTGCTTAGAAATATTTGTCTGTGACTGATAATTTTTAGGTGTTTTTACAAAATTAAACTGCAAAAAAATAGTTTAAATGTATTTCACTGTCTATAAAATCATAAATTTTTTTTCTCTATCATCAATAAATTAACAAACAAAAAATACTTATTCAATACCTACCTAGCTTGCTATAACTATTGTTTATGGTAGAAAATATTGCGGGGAATATATAAACATAATAAGTTTCAGCGAAGTAAGAACATACAAATTTAACATGGGAAAAAATTGTTGAGATCAGAGCATGCTTGTCTTTTATGGGTATCGTTTTATATAGGCATCGATAGTTACTAAAATTTTCTTTAATTGCAAAAAGGTAAATTTGAAAACAAAACAATAGGTACCTAATTTTCTACTAAGCAGTACTATTTGTTAATAAATATTTCAACATTAGATTAATATTTATTTATAGTTATCTTAATAAATTTACTGCTATTGTCTTTTATTGACTTCTGAATATTATTTTGACGCGATATTATTTAAAATTTTGCTAAATTTTTTAATAAATAAAACACATTTTTATAAATTATAATAATATACAATATATTGGAGTATGATAATATAAGAAAAAAACGCTTATTTAGCATTGATAAAATAATTTCGTATTTAAGATGAATTGCTCTTACTACCGTCTTTCACAAAAACTAGGGGTCACTTAATACCTATAGATATATTTAACTAATTTTTTAACAATAGCAAGTAATAAATTTTTGGATAAAAAATAGCTATAAATTTTTTAGATAAGTTATAAAATATTAAAAGAAAAATTTTCTTAAAATATATGGAACATTGTGCTATTAATTTAAGACAAAAAAAATATTATGAGGAGAAATTAATGTTTCAAAACTGTTTTAAATTCTTGATATTACATATTCAGTTTTAAAAATATTAAGAAATATGATTTTTTTACAATATATTGATATTGTAAAATATATGTTTTTAACGGTGTAGAAACCCGTACTTTTAACAGAGTACTGTATATATGCGAAATATTATATTACTATATATATTTAAAAAAAATTCGTTTTTATTTAATTGTTGATGACCAAATATTTTTACATTAAATGAGTAAATTCTTATGTATTTTATAACATGATATCGCGTGATTACAGTTATATAGTAAAGTAATCATGAGTATTTATAAGTTATATATTTAAAAGAAAAATACACACTTAGATATTTATAACGTAAATATGTAACAATTTTAGCTGATTTAGTTGATTAAAGATTTAGCTGATTAAATAACATCAAAGAATATGCACACAGATTTAAAAAAAAAATGTACAGAGTGATACATTTTTGTAAAATTTACGAGTATATATGGTGTACCATAATTGTAAATGGAATTTTTATATATACATCAAGTTTAAGGTATAATATCAAAAATTAGTTTGATTTCTTTTTAGGGGATCGGTGTAAATCAAAAGATCGGTTTTTTTTTCTTTAAATTTATTTTATTAAGTATAGTTTTAAACAAAAATAGGTACACAATGATCACTTTTTTAACTTGTAAAATTTATAATTATATTAAAAATTTGTGCATATGCAAGAAAGTGTTCTGTGAGGAATCAAAGATCACCAATTGGTCGACTTGTGTATTAAAATAGTAAAAAATTATTCAACAAACACCATTTAATTTATAGAGGTGGTTTGTAGACTTTTCAAGTTCAATTATAGACGAAATATTGGAAATATTGAAATATCGGAATATTTCTGTTGTATGTAATTTACGGATCATTACATCAATCTTCTTCAATGTTCTAACGCAGAATTAAGAGAACTAAGTAAAGCGAAGCGTCGAGAGGAAATTATTAAACAACTCGTTGAAAACTCTGAAATACCAACAATTCTACGATAAACTAATGAGCGGCGTAGTAATGTAGATGACGAATCTCCCCCGGTTGGTTTCGAACTCACAATCTACCAGATAAGAGCGGAGTTGCTAACCACTACACCAACTCGGGGTCGACAAACTAATTGATTTTACACAATAAAATAACACGATAACGAATCATTGAAAAGTTGACCGGCGGATATTCGAATTGAATTTAAAACATTGAAGGAGGTGCCAGAGAATACATCAGCATTTTGCCTTCTACTACATGATCGTGTGGTTCAATATAATCCATTGACGAATATTGTTACAAAATATGTATAAAAACATCGCAATCCAGCTATAAATCAGTCAGTTTCGCTCTAGACAACGCACAATGAAGACCGACGCAGCAATTGTTGACTTCCAAGGATTTCCAAATTCAACAAATGGGAAATTCTACATAAAGGAATTAGCTCTGTTGAAATTCGATTCTTCCGAAGAAAATTGTGGTGAAGATTATATACTACAACACTATATTTTCAAATCACCAATACCGTTTTGCGGATTAAGTGAAAAAGATCAACGCACAGCTCGCTGGTTACGGAAAAACCATCATGGGTTCGCCTGGATGGATGGACATATTGAATACGAGGAACTACAATACATTTTAATAAACAATCTACACGGAACTCGCATCATTTATGCGAAGGGAGAAGAAAAAGTACGCTATTTGAAACGACTACTACCGTCAGCGCCCATAATGAACTTTGAAGAAATAACAATTTGCCCTAAGTTGAGAATCATAACATCAACATACACTAGTCCTCAATGCGGCTATCATTCCGGAGCAACTTGCGCCATGGAAAATGTCATATCCATATACAAATATTATTGTAATAACATTTAAACATTTTTACTGTAAAATATTTCTTTTAAAATAAATTTATTAAAATAAGAAAAAATAAAAAAAATAAAAAATAAAAAAATGTGTTTTTATTTAATAAAAAAATAAAAATTAAAAATTAAAAATAAAAAAATGTGTTTTTATTTAGAGGAAAACCTGTATAAACCTGTTTTCAGATAAAAATATACAATCATATGATAAAATTCATTTTTGCATATTAGAGAGAAATCTTCGCTGTTTGATATCAGTTTACCTTTAGTGACGTCAGCTGACAGTTTAAGCCTGTTTTCAGATAAAAATATTATAAAATTATGAAAGCAAGGCCATCTTTTAATGGCTAGTTTAACTATCAAAAAAAAGGTTTTCGATGCCATCTGTTGACAATTTTTCAAACTTACACACAGGAATCCAGACTAGCAACGCCATCTAGTAGCGAATTCACAGGCTCGAAGGTGGCTGCGCCATCTGTTAGGGAATTTTTCAGTTCTTAGGTTAGAAAAAACTTTTGTTAGGTTAAGCTAAGTTCGCTTAGGTTTCGTTAGGTTAGGTCAAATTCCATTGGGTTCTGTTAGGTTAGAAAAAAATTTTTGCTCCACCCACCGCCGGAGGCTTCTAGAACCGCCTCGGTAGATTTGCCTCCTGCCTAGGTCACTCAGAAAGTCGGCAGGAGGGAAGGAGGGCCCCAAACTGTCCAATCCTTACTACTACAGTGCACATACCTCAAGACGAGATAAAATACGAAAGAGAACCTCAAAAAAGGAGAAATTTTTTTTTACCTCTGTTTAACCATGATGAAGGATCTCTACTTGTAGCATATATATCTATGCAAAATTTAATGTTCGTAGGTTCAAAAATGTAGAAATTATGAAAGTATGACAAAAACACTATCATAAATCTAAATCAAAAGGTTAAAAATAGATACTTGAACTTTTTTTGCTATGATTTGGTAATACTAAACGCACTAAACCGAATTTTAAAGAATAGGGTGGTAGTTTTCGGTATTTTGTTCCAGTTTAATTTTAACATAGTAAAATTATTTATTTAAAGAATATTTTAAGGAATCATCACTATTTGTGAATTTCGCAACATTGATTTAAAATAAAGTATGCTCATACTATATGAATATTTTATTTTATTTTTTTACATCCAAAAATATAAAAATTTTTATGTCAAATCTTTTCTGAAGGTATACATTTCTATAATGCACATATGTATGTCCGTCCATTGAATATTATATTATAAGAATTCATAGATATTTTTAAAAATAAATAGGAAAATATAATAGGTATGAAAAGAAATAATAAAATTAACATTATGTGTGATAAAATGAGATGCAAAATGTAATAACAAACACATAATTATTATGTTATGAAAATGTGTAGAAATAAATATTATGGCCGAAACATTTAAAGCGGTGAGTACACTCCGTTACAAAATATCAGATACAAATAAAGCTCTGGGGTGGGGGGGGGCAGGTTCCAGGAGGACTAAGTGGGTTATAGCCTGAAATAGAAAATTTCTGGGGCAACAAATATTACTTAAAGCAATTTTATCATTCTGATAGCGAAATGAAAAGTTTACACTTAAATTACGATAGTTAAAGTTTAATCTGGCAAAAAAATTTAATTTGATGACGCCATTAAGTTTACTGAAATTTTTCTACGTCTGTACGTAAAATGATATAATGATGAAACTGAATTATATACACTTTTGAAGCTTTTGTTTCTTCTTCTAAAGTCAGGCACACACAACCGACTAAAATAAAGATTTTCGTCGAGTCAACCTTATTTCTCAAAGGAATTGTATTATTTTGTAAGCAGAAATAAAAAAAAGAATAGTGTGGTTACAAGTGTTTAAAAAATTTGTCAGATAAGCGACATTAAAAAGCAATGCTATAGTTCTAGCAGGTTATGTGGATATCTGCTATTTCCACATAAACTATAAAAAATTATCATGTAGCTTCAGAGACGGCGCAAGATCAAAATGGAAAGAATGCAAAATAACTTTAGCGAGGCCCCTTTCATTGATTTTTTTTAAAAATTTTTTTCCAAAATATATTCTGCAATGCCTCTTTCCTTTCCCTTTCAAAACAATTTTCCTCAAAGTATATTTTCCGAGGTTTGTTTTCTTTGATTTCATTTTTTTAAATTTCTCCTTAAAAGTTTAAGTGACGAAATTTTTTTTAAGATCCCAGCAAGCCCGTTTACCAAAAAATAACCTCTCAACAAGCACTTTTATCAAGTTCTACCACCTATCTTTTGCACGTGCGATGTCCCAAAGGGCGCGATGATAAGGGCAGTCACGTACAGACTTTGCCCACCCGTTGCGCTGCCTCTGTGTAGCTTACTATTTGTAGAGTTTCTAAAAATTGTTGGAGCCAGTTGATTTTCACGTATTGTACAATGACGTACTATGAATTGTGTACCGTTTAGTTTTATACCGGATTGTAAATCAATAAACATGTTTGAGGGTAAAACATACAGTAACACTTAAAAATATGTATAAAAACAAACACATGTGACATTTGCGCATATGAAATTATTTAGTAATAGAAGTTAAACTCAAAATATGTATGTCCATTTGACATTTTTCTTTATTTTATAGTAAACTACAATATTTTTGTACGATTTTTATTTTATATTTCAATACACAGTTCCGTTCAAGTTGGCTATGATGTAACGAAAATGCAATCATATAAATATTATGTCTACGTACCTCTCTGTTGAGATTTGAGCGATAACAATTCATTGACGAACACATGAAGTTATAAAATTTACACTACGTTTAAAAATTGATTGAAAATTGAGAGGGATCATTCATTTTAATTTCAGTTTAATGAGTACAACATCGACTACACTACTATTAACAAAATATTCGTTATGAGTGTTTTTCCTTTGTATGTAATCAACAAATATACACAATTGAATTGAAAACGACAAATAAATCGATAGACCTAAATTTATGGATGGAGAGTGTACGTGTGATTTAAATAGTAAATATGTGTCAACGCTTTTATTAAATAATTCAGAGCGAATGAATAAATTAAAGTTAATTATCACATTAAAGTAGCAAGGCGAAAATAATTTTTAATAAATTTTGATTTTGAATTGATATGAAATTTTATTTATTTACTAGCCGTACCCGTGACGTTGTTCACGCGAAACGTTGAGTAGTTTCTTTTTCCAATTTGTAGTTTCTTGCAACACAAAATGCATTAAATTGTCTCGAAATTGACAATAATTGTGAATTTATTGTATTTTTCGGTACACAATTAGCAACATTTTTTTTTTATTTAAAATTCAGAAAAATTTCCAAACTACAAAATTTATTTACAATTTTTGTTACCATAATTATGAAATTTTTTATGAAATATGTAAATTGGCGTAATGTGTGTAGATGCTCAAAATAGTTTTTCCCTTTTCCCATGGGAATGAGACATTTTCCCGGAATAAAAAGTATCTTAGATGTTGACCCAGGTAATAAGTTATCATCACACCAAATTTCATTAAAATCCGTCCAGTAGTTTTTACGTGATGCGTGAACAGGTAGACAGACAGCCAGAGACAGATTTACAGTTTTATTATATGTATGTATAGATTAGATAAATTAAGAGCCTATAATAGTGGCGTTGTGTAGTTTATTTTACAACTAAACCGACTAACCGATTATATTAAGGTGGCTGCTATCTTTCTTTATACATAAAATTTAAGAAAGGAGGAAGATAAGCCGAAAATGACTTGGGGTCTCTCCTAAAATAGTAAAGAATCGAATTTAATAAGAATGATTAATCAATATTGCGGATTATATGTGGTCATTTAAAATTTATTTTAAATCAAAGATCCACAAAATATTTTGAAAACACAATTCAGCAATCACCAAACATACAGTGATTGCTCGCGGTATAATCAAATTTTAATTGTACAAATATTTTAAAAGTGCAGACGAATTGACTAATAAAGGATTCGAGGACCCATAAAATACACACACCGGCATAATTAGCGGAACATACAAAATATCTCTAAAAATCAAACAAACCATTTAATTTTAAGAAACTATTAGTCTTATTTAACTATTCACTTAAAATTACATGTTCACAAGTCGATATACCATTATTTTCGTTAGCAAAAGCAATTAACCATATCAAATGCCAAATTTTTGGAATCTCATGTCGTCTAATAATCATTTACGTTAAAGATTATTTAACAAATAGAAAATGAAACACAGCGTTTTAATATCGCGTGCTTCTTCCCGTGCTCTTGTCAAAGCTTTCATTCGTCTTGCTATACTCAGAATGATGTTATCTATAGTCTCCTGAGGCAATCTTTGCCCTTCTTTAATTACGGCAGTTTGAAGCTTGACTACATTGAGAAGAAGCGGCATTTGAGTTCGAAATTGACAGACCTCTTAAAAAGATTTGCACCAATAATAAAAAAGAACAATTCTATGAAAAGTCAATTGATTCATTACTTCAATATTATTTTAAGTGAAAATGAAAAAACAAACAGCCAACTTGGTTTAATAAATAGGTTTTTATATTCTTTTTATGTTCCGCTAATTATGCCGGTGTGTGAATTTTACTAAATGTTTACTAAATGAAAGCAATTGGAAAGTTGAAAGTTTCAGAAGGACAGAGTTTACACAAAGTAGTGGAACTTTTTAACTTATTAATTAAAAAGTATTAACCATTTTGAAAAAGTAGAAGGGTCCTAAAGACTCAATAGTACTCACGAGTTAATTGAAAGAAACCTCGATAGTCAGATAAAATCCACACATTTAGCGCGTTAGTTTTATTATACTCTTTCAGATCATTTGATTTTGAATCATAATACAGTACCCAACACTCTCACCGGTATGCTTGATAAATCTGTCGTTCACAAAGAACTTGGGATGATAAGGGCCATTTCTAGCCTTATTACCAAATTATTAAAATATTTTGTTGGAACGTAATTGAAAACTTCAAACGCCACAACTGTTTTTGTTAGTTTTAATGGTTTTTAAATGTATTGCAGTTGTTAGAAATGTCTCATATGGTCCAGAAATAAAAATTGTAATGTGTCGCTTCGTTGTACTATTATGTATACTTAAATATTAAGTCAACATTATTTTATTACCATTAAGCTAGCTGCTAGTGCACTCACTGGCTTTGGGTATTGTGTAAGAAGTGATTCATGTTTTTTTCCTTCTTTTTTTTTTGATAATAAATAAATATGTTAGGTATGTTTTATGCCTGTGTCTACATATGTTTCTAGGTTTCAAACTCACTGCTAATACATGTTATTTTTACATATAAATAATAAAATAAAATGCACCTAAGAAACCTTTAACATATTATTTTTAAAAAATTGGCTAAATGCGTGTTAGATTTGTATTAAATCAAAGTTCGTCAATAAGTAAAGTTTTCACAGTTTTCAAGATAAAATATTAATCCGAGATAGTAATAAATAATTTTTTTTATTTCCCAACATTTTAGTTTTTTAAGGAATATTTTTTTTTAATACGAAGGCATACATATGGACCACTTTCTCATTTCTATTTCCTTTACTTGACCGACAAAAATTTTGTTGTCTTATCTTTTGAAGTTAAATATTTCCTCAAGCGGGTTTAAAAATGGGAAATAGTAAAAAATGATACCACACACAATGTGGTACGTGAAAAAATTTCCATTCTCTATATGGAAAATTAATTATTTCGAGAATTAATTAGGATCCATATCTGCCTAAAAATGAATCTAGGAATCCTTTAGACCGGGAGCATCTAACACCAAGTCTCCCATTATTGTGCGGATTTAAAAAAGTTTTATTACAACTGATAGTTTAAAAAATACAAACAAACTGAACTTGGCACGGCGGGGCAAAGCGGATTTTGGTGAAATTTATGGTACCTATATATAAAAGATTATATTCTCTTTCAGAAAAACTTGGTATGATTGAACATCTTCTCTTACCGGAAGTGTCTGTCATATCTCCCAAAAAGGTAAGTTTTCGGAAATTTCCTGTAATCTGGATTTTGACAAAATTTATGGTATAGATACATTTGTGGTCTCCTTCAGAAAAATTTGGTATGACAAATCTTCTGCCGCCGGAAGTGTCGTCGTACCTCCGGGAAGAGGGTGATAGTTCCCACAATTGTGAAAATAGTTAATTTCTGGTCTATTTCAACATATTTTTGAAGCTAAAGAATCAATTAAAATTTTTTACTGTAAACTTTCCATAAAAATCGTTCAAAAAGAATTTTTTTCAAATTTTTATAGCTAACTCTAATCGCACCTGTAATCTATGAATGGAATTTAAAAATCACCTGTACATTTCGTTAAGCAGGTAATTATATATTTAATTGTAAGTGTTAATAAGTTGTTAATAAATAATAAATAAAAGAAAAATATTGATGATATAAAAATAGCGGTATTAAAAATTAAATATATTTTAGCAAACAGTTAAAACAGTAATAAGCTGATTATTTTATGGCCTGTTTGATTTACAATATGTATTGGATAATAAACTACAAATAAATATCAGATAGACTGATATAATCTTACAATTAGTTGCAAATTTATTAGTTATTTATATATAACAACATTCGGTGCATGAACATTTAAAAACAATTTCTACTAAGCAAATTCAATTTTTGAAATAAAGACTTCTTTAGCGAGGGTAACTTTTAAATGAGAAAATGTAATGAAATCTGTAAAAGCCTAGTATATGGTATAATGAAAATGGAAATGCTTTGGTTATAATAAAATTTATAATGGTTGTTAACACGGTAACGAAATTTGATAAAAACGGAAGTCCTAAAACCTTGAATAAGTTCTGCAGGCAGGTACGTCCGATGCTCGGAATGTCATTTTTTGGGCATTTATCATGAAAAAAAATTAGATTTCTGTCAAAATTTCCGAAAGTTCAAAAGTTTTTACGACATTTTTTTACACCATTGGAATTTGGAAAGAAGGAAAAAAATCACACAAGATATGTTTAAATTATGAATCATTATTCTATGTAAACAGGTTTCCAGGAAAGAGTTTTTTGTAATCGGAAATTCACTTTGTTATGCAGGATGCTAACAGGGATATTTATATATTTAAGCCTTAAACCTTATTTAATATAGATATTAAATGACACTGATGGGATGCAAATATAGCACAAAATTTTTATTGTGGACAAGGTCTGAAATACTCACTTTTTTGAATTTTTAAATTGAATTTTCGCAAGATGAAATAAGTTGTAACTTATCTAGAAACTTTTCAACAAAAAATTTCTTTCGCTTTTTATGCTCATACTTTTTCTGTTGCGCCCTTTTTATCATGCGTCCTGGAACAACTGCTCCACCTGTTCCATTGTAGTTACGCACCTGTTTACACCAAGAACCGAAAATTAATGCTTAATTTTCTAGATATAACAAGCTACAGTGCTTTCGCAAATAATTATTAGTTCATTTTTAAAAAAAATTTTGGTGTAAGCGCTGGAAAATTAATTTTTATTACAAATAAAGACCAGTTTGGGGAAATTTTATACCAAATTAACTGTACTTACATTTTAAAAATGATATAATGTACCGTCAAATGGGATGGAATTGATAAAAAACATATTTTGGTCTTTATTTTACAGAAATAAAAAACAATCAAAACAAAATGGGTTTATATATACAGAGTATGGTAATACGGACCTTGACACAAAATATTGTGACCTTACATGCCAAAACATAGTCTAGAGGAAGCAAATAAGCCATGAACAATCTCATACTGGTTTTGGGGTGAGATTGTTCACACGAATTCGCAGACCTGAAAACACACTTTCTTCCTTAAGAGTAGGTCCGACTAGAGGGTGGTGTAGCCGGGGTTACAGCCTCGCGGCCCGAGCTTAAGAAGGGAGTCCGTAGCTTTCCGTAGAAGGCCAGAAAAAAAGTTAAGGGCTTTTTTTTGTGCATCGCCTATTTTTGGGGGAGGAAAATTTTTAAAAAATACGGTTTTAGTCCCAGGGCCCGCCATTTTTTTCACGGCCCTAATTAAGGGTATAAAAACTGTTTGACCACCACTTTTTTTTAAATTTTCAAAAAAATTCTTATTGTAAAAAAGTTTCTTTGATGCTTATAATAAATTTTAACAGTTTTAAAGAGTATAAAACATGGTCAGATACATCGTATACGGGCTATACGCAATTAATCTTTCAATACAATGATTGAACAATCTCACCCCATGTATATGATTAATCTCATCCCACGCAATAATATGTCCAATATGACAAAAAATACTGAACTGATTATGTACAGCCAAGTACGTGATGGTTACAAAGCATCAACAGTTATGTGTGTATTTTATTAAAATATAAAAACTGTGTTTAGATTTTGACTTATCAGATAAAGTTTTAAAAGTTCACTTTCACCCAAAAATACGACTTCTTTTAATACACTATATTTTTTTTTAAATATATGGAACTGCTGAACTTGACGTGTATAGGGTATTTTCAGCCATCTGTTTCTTCCATTATCGGTTGGGAAAATCACATTCTAAACTATAGTTCTGACGCTATATTCAATTTAAAAAAAATATGATTTAGTGAGCAATCTCACCACCGATTATCAATTCCATCCCATTTGACGGTACTTAATAGATGTACAGATATTTTAATTGATATATGTATGCGAAGCTGAAGAATACGAATTATCATAAAAATTATATGTATTATTAAAATCGAACATTAAAAGTAATAAATTAATGTTCGATTTTATTGGATGAAGTGAAGTGTGAAGTGGGGTACTGAGGTGTATTGATATACATATATACAAATGGTAACCATTTTTGTTTACGAGCTAATATTATTGTAAATATAAACAATTATATGACCGCATATACATACCTATATGGATTAATAAACACACCGATACCGAGTGTTACATTTCTTGTGACACCAACAGAAGCGATAATTAAAATTCATTCAGTTTTATAAAAACAAAATGAAATTAAAATTTAAGTTCTAGTCTAGGAACTTTCTTAAAGACCTATTTTGAATGGAATTTAGTGAGCCTATCATGCCAAATATTGACATTATGTTGTACTGCTATGCTCTGTTGTAAAAGAATCACTTTGTAAAATATTGAACTGAACTTATAATTAACATTTAGGTACTGAATAAACGAGATTAATACAACATTTTTTTTTAAATTTTTTCGTTTTATTTTGTGTATTATATAGTTCAATAAACTATTTACATGTATTTTTATTTTAGATATTAAAAATTGTGTACGCTATATACACATATGTATGTAATATAATTTGTACATATATTTCAATACACACGTGGACAAATTTTTGTCAACTTATCGTCATTCGAACTGTAAATTTAAATAGCTGGACTCATTCGTATCGAAATAAAACATGTGTTGTGTATGTAAACATAGCTAAATAAATAACATAAATACAAATATTCTAGAAGGGTTAACCTTTTGTTAAAACAAGTAAAACTTAAAAAAAAAACAACCTTAATTTGGATGGTGGCAACGCCGAGTAAGTTTACTGAAACCGTCAACAAACGTGTAATAAGCTTTTGTTAAAACAGCTCCAAATATATGAAAAGTAATTTTTTTTCATTACTTTATTCCATTACCCCATTTCATTACATTTGCTATATTTTCATAAATCACTCAAAAATAATAGGTATTGACACACAAAACGATAAACATGTTTTGAAAATTTACATAGGTTTTCTTAAAACTACGTTTTCCAAAACGACAGACGAGATAACTCCAGCAATTTTTATCCGATAAACTTGAAATTTTACTTTCCGTTTCCTTAGGTAAATTATCTAGGACAGTACACAAGATTTTTGAAATTGGTTAACAAATGTATTTTTTATAAGCTTTAAGCGGCCCCCACACGCTCAATAATATTGTGCAATCAACTTGTGCAATTTATTGAACTTCCCTCCAGACAGTTCAATAATTTGTAAAAGAAATTTGTACAATAAATTGAATGTATGAATTCTACAATAATTCAATTGTGGTTTAATTTTAAATATTAAGTGATGAAGATGTTGCGAAGCAGTAAATAATTACTCTTTCAAATTAATAAGTCAAACTGATTCAATGAATAGCAATCAAATCTGGCATTACAAAACAATTAATAAATTGAAACGTAAAGAAATAAAGTCATATTGCGCTATAATATTTGCAAAGCCTACAGACATTACACTATTCATTCATTGCACAATATATTTCAAACTGTTTTTAATCAGCACAGTATATTGTACAACCCTTCAATATAACCTACATACGGTCAATAATATTGTGCCACCTCAGAATTTGTGCAATATTATTGAGCGGGTAGGGGCCGCTTTAGCTTTACTTTTTAACAATTTTCAAAAATTTTTTTCAAAATGGTGCCAATTAACGATTAATCAATATTTTTTAAAAACCACTTTAGTAAAACTAACCTAAATGATGAAAAAATTAGGTATATTTTATCTTCTGCATTTAACCTGCGCCTACGCCGCTATTTTGTTTCATAAATTGAAAGGAAAAATTTTTCGTGTATACCATAAATCGCGTCTAATACATTTTAAAAAGTTTTACATTGATTGCGTTCTGACATTTCAAAGTGATGTAACTAGTGATGGGTCGCACATGTGCGAGTCACTCCAAAAGAGTGACTCTTTTAAGTGTGCGGTGTGCTGTGCGACTCTTACAAAAGGAGTTATTAGCACAGTCCGCCATTACTACACATGGCACATAATTGAGCACATTTTTTGTCTGTACATGCTATACTCAACTGGACATCAGATTAACATATGTTGCATATTATGGCATAGACAAAAGATTTCAACTTTTTCAAAAATGAAGAAGATACATGTTATGCACTAATTTATGGGTTCCTACTTCCTGGGTTGACATTTGACAAATTGTGTTCCAGTTTATAATGTTTAAAAATATTTCATATGAATTGAACAGTATGACTTTTTTACGTATTATATGTTATTTTATTAATATGTCCGAAATATTGTACAGAAAACTACAGAGTAAAGAAGTAGTATATTTTATTTTATTTAATACAGACTTTAAAATGTACCTACTTAAAAGGGCAAATAAAAGACAATAAAAGGAAAGGACGGAAAGGACAATAAAAGAAACGACAGAGCAATAAAAGAAAGGACAGCACAGCACCTATACCACAATAAAACACTGTGCTATGTGCTCCAGAAGAGTTGTGATTCGTTTCAAACTTAATTGCACACAACATGGCACGTAACATAGTAGGCGAGTGTGCTTGGTACGTTGTGTGCTCCAAAAGAGTCGCTCACTCTGTGCGGCACACCTCACTGTGCGGAGTCATGTGTGCTAGCACACATAAAAGAGTCGCTTCGACCCAACACTAGATGTAACGTCTTAAATACTATAAGTACTCGAAAATTTGTCGATTCGAGTAGATTATCAAAATGTACGTATTTTTGTAACAAAGTGTAATACTTTGTAAATGATTGGAACACACCTTTTTTTTATTAACAACGAGTTACCTAGTTAGTAAGCTGTATATGTAATGATTTTTTATTATAAAACTCACATGCTTTAACCTTTAATTAGCAAGATCTTGCACGGGTACACACCTGAGATAATACGAAATATACATATATACTTAAGTGTACATATATAAGATTAAAATTATATTTATAGCAGGATTATTATAAAGCATGACACTCATTTCAAATTTCAACGCTTCACTACTGTCTATCCGTCCAGCTTGTCAAAATTGTAATAAAAATTTTATTAAAAAATTAAGCAGCACTCAGCGGGTTAATTGGGTATTTTTGATGTAAGATTTCTGCAAAAAATTATAACGTATGAAAAAAAAGTTTTATATTAATTGGATATACGCAAAAATAAATAATAAAATTTTGAGATATAAAGAGCTCCATGTTTTGAAATTTACCTGGAAAATAGTGAAAAAAATATTTGGAGGAGCAACTGAAAAATTTACTAACTGGTTTCAAAGTTCGTTGCATGCAGCTCTTGTTATTTTTAAGTAATATTTTCCAAGATGATTTTTATTCAAATAAACTTTCTGGAGACATTCAAGAACAATCTTTTTACTTATACAAATTAAATATGAAAATATTTGCAATATAAAAGAAAAGTACGATATTAATTCATATATAAATAATGTTGTTTAAAATCAATCTTACCTTATAATAATTAAAGTTTATAATTTATTATAAATACAATTTTGTAAATATAACTCTAAAAATTGTTCTTTCGGAAAGAAAGCTTTCAATTCCTGCTGTTCTTAGATAGTTAAAATATTCTGAACTTTTAAACACACATTACCGGAAAAAATGGAAACCATACTATAAATTAATAAAATACTTACAAATTAATAAACTTTATAATCACCCGTGTATTAAAATCAAAATATAATTAGATATTTAATATTAATAATCGTATTAGTAATAAACTAGAATACAGTGGAAGTCGAAAACTTTGAATTTTTCAAATAGACATTAACATTTTTAGAAATATACTATTCCAATTCTTTATCAATGTTTTACTTCAGTAATTTTACAGAATTCTAAATAATCTAACAGTTGAAAAGGTTGAGCAATCGTTAGTAATATTAAGGTTCTACTGTACGTCTGTAATACAGAAATAAGTATACCTGTAGAATTGTATATATCGAGATCGTTCGTTATAGAACGGTCGGAATTCGTGATCGATTAGAAAAAATATTTGCAGGCAGTTTTTTGTATCTTCTTGTTCAGGATGTGGTACTGTTACCTATATAAAAGTGAATCTTTCCACCTGGAAATGTGGAAAAATTTCTTCATATATTTTAGTGTAAAACAAGCAAAATGCTAGACATTTTTTTCTAAAATCGTTAGTTTTCGAGCAATGCAAAAGACCCCGCAATTATTAAGTGTAAATTAGGTTTCCGTCAAATTATCAAATTTTTTGATATGTTACTCTATACATCCCCCCGATCAAGAGTCCCAATGGCCATGAAGTCCCAAGGACTCGAAATTTTAAGCTACTGACCTTCAAAGTTCAACGTTTTACCTATGTAATAATTCACAGGTGCTATCATTCGAATAGTGGGATCTGTGAATTAATCCTAGGTTAACATGTTGAATATTTCTCACCCTGTCACGGATGGTAGTAGGAAGAATGGCTATGAGACATAGTCATCCTTCCTTGCGCTAGGGGTTGATTTAGGGGTAGAAAGGGGGTAGCATAATTAAAAAAATGGTGATTAAAAAAAAATTATTTTTGAATATTGAAATGGTGCAATATTTTGGGGTTGCGTAGAAAAGTATGATAGAGTGCACGACCCCTACAATGAACCCTTCTGCAAGGGATGATAATGAATTAGAACTATTCAACATGTTAATCTAGTATTAATCCACAGATCCCACTACTCGAATGATAGCACCTGTGAATTATTACCTAGGCAAGACGTTGAACTTTGTAGATCAATAGCTCAAAATTTCGAGTCCTTGTGACTTTATGCCCATTGGGACTTTTGATCGGGAAGATGTATAGAGTAATATATTAAAAAATTAAACAATTTGACGGAAACCTAATTTACACCTAATACAGGGTGGGGCAGGGAAACATCCCTACTTTCGAGGTGGCATTGTGAGTAGTGGGGACATGTTGGAGGAGTGGGGGTAGGTTCGAATGACGCTGTGGCCACGGAATTTTCCGATAGTAGCGCTGTCAGTTGTAGACATGGCTTGGTCGAATGAGCAACGCGCTTTTGCTGTCGAGACGTATTTTTCTCAGAATAAGTCTATTGTTGCAGTGCAGCGTGCGCTGCGAACTCGTTATCGGATTCCCCCTCGCAACCCTGTTCCTGACCGCAAATCCATTTTGTTGTGTCCACAACAAATGCTTCGCAGAGTTATGCAGAACTTCAGAACCAGACTAGCTCAGTGTGTTGACAATGAGGGACATCACTTGAATGATGTATTGTTTAAAACAAAGTAAGAATTAACTTCCATCTGTACCCTTTTGATGCCACAATAAAGTTTTGTTCTAACACTTTTCGTTTTTTTTTAATTTACCTTCAAAGTTAGGGATACTTCCCTGCCCCACCCTGTAATTGCGGGGTCCTTTAAAATTATGTTTTTTTTTTTAAAATTTAAATAATTTTTTTCTCGGAAACCAATGCCTAGAAACATTTTTTATTTGTGTTATTTTAAAATGTACGGAAAAATTTTTGAACAGTTTTTCAGCCCGGAAAATTGCAAATTTTGGGCAATTCTAATTTTAAAAATTTTGCTGTCGAAAACTATTGATTCTAGACACCAAAATATGTTGGAATATTTGGGAAATACTTGGAAAATATTTGCTTAATTTTAAAAATTTCTTTAAGTAAAATGCACTTTCCTATGTAGTAGCAGTGAAGAGGAGTATAATAGAAGTTTAATTCTTATGGGCTAATGTGGACGAAAATTTTAGTCAATTTTGTTTCTGTTAGATGGCAGAACGATCGAGGTCCAGACGTTTTTAAGTTGTCAGGCGGAGGTTCAGTTTAACAGGAAGAGGTAGAGAACGTATATTTCAATTTGTATATTTCCATTTTTATTCTATAAACAAATTTCTTGTTTCAAAAGTACAATTATCAAGACATAACAGTGCGTACTGCTTGCCTGCATAGCACTGCCATCTGTAGATGGGGTGCCAACATCGCGGTTTGGGGTGCTCTAAAACTGTCCATGAATTTAACACAGGATTGAAGTTCTATATCCGTCTCTCTTCACTGGTAGTAGTATATTCTGAATCCGAAAGTGAAAAAAAACTGTGTGAGATGTTTTTTGCCAGTCCCTCAGCGATTCTGTCCAGTCTATTAAAAATATTTTTAGATATTAAATATCAGAAAATAATTATAAGTTTTATGAATATGCTGAAATATCGCAGTAATAAGCAACTGTAAAAATAAGTTACGATTAACTGAAAGAAATATGGAACTGACTTTTGTGGTATTTTGTACCATTGGATATTTTTTTGGTATATTTACTCAAAACATTGTTTATTTAAAATATGTAGTTGTATACTCTAGCTTGAAGTAAACTGGTTTCATTCAGTACGTATGTGTAGCAACAATTAAATATTTTTAACTATTTAAATTGGTATTTAAAAAAAAATACATTATCCATATTATGTATACACCTATGGATAAAATTGATAATTGCTTGAAGGCGTAATTCTATTTTTTCAAAAATTGACCTTTTCAAAATATATGTACGTAAGTAAGCACTTAACAAGAGGAGAATAGGGGAAGGTAAAATTTTAAACTGTTGAAAATTTTGAACAAGTCCTTGATTTAAATAATATACCTACCTACTTAATCAAATTTATTTTTATTGAATGAAACTCGAAAAGTATTTTTCCGTAACTCATTTTCCTGAACCATTAAGTTTCTTAAGACTTTAAAAATCATTTTAATGCGATTAACACGCTTGATATTAAGTAACTACGAAATCTCAATAGAGTCTACCAATTATTTATTGAAATTTTTCTAAAGTTTCGACTTCAGATAGGTGATCAGCAACAAAATGTACACAAAATATATTTAAAAAAAGTTTTGACGGACAGAATAGTTACCCCAGCACGGAAGGTCCGCTAAAAATTGGATGTTCAACTAAGAATTTTTAATAATAAATAACTAAAATACTGTACGATAGAATGTTGATTTTATTCCTTAAAAGTTCTAAAGGAATGAAGCTTTTTGAAGTAAATTTTTTATGATTTAGTCATTGGCAACGAGGTTATTTATTTAATTGAATAAATGTTCGTTTTTAATGTGTTTTGGGGGACAACCCGTTAACTGCCTCTTAAAAAGGAATTATTCGAAGTTTAAATACTAATGCGCTAATGCGTTAGTCACTTTAAATAATTATTTTTACGTATGAATAAATCATAGCAGCCTATTTTATTACACTGTTGGAAATGTGAAAAGCAATACTTTATGACACTAGTTGCATAATGAACAGCAAAAAGCACAAGTGCCATAAACAATAATAGTCGAATTGATAAATTTTAACCTTAATTTGAAATATACAGAAAACATAATAGTTTATTTCTATCTTCCAAAAAAACGTCCTAGAATTTTATTTACTTCAGACGACTGATAATAAATAGTAACCAAAGTTTTTGATTATGTATTTGTTGCATTTGTTTTGTATTACATTTTTTCATTTTATATAAAATTCTGATAACAATATGCAATAATCTCATCTTCCTGAACCATTAAGTTAACAATCATTTTAAATTATGTGAAAGTTCGAAAAGAAAGAACGATTACCTACCTAGTCGGTTACACAGCTACAAATAATATGTAAATTAATTAAAACACAAATTAAAACACAAAATACATAAAATATGTGAATTCAAAGATAATCATTATAGATTAATTTTACCTAAATATAAACTTGAAAAGAGTAAAACCGACACTAAAAAACAAAACAATATGTGAATAGATAATATTTAAAAATTATGTTTTTTATGATATTTTTTAATAAATTTTAAAATGTGATGAAATTATGTAGTTTTTTTTTCAATATCAAAATGAAAATATAGCAGTAAAATATAATTAAGATTAGAATCTAATTATTGCGGAACTGATTAAAAAGTATTTTTATTATTTAAAATGTAAAAAAATTTATATATTTGTATATTTTTATTTATTGTACATCAATGGCCATATAATAGTTCATAAAAATAAATAGGTACAGTTAATTCTTCTTTTTCGAAACCTATATTTAAAAATGTAATATAATAATGGAAAAGTTTGTGAAAAGTGCATAGCAAAAGTCACTTAACAGCAGATTTTGACAGGTGACATGTCTATCAATAGAGAATCATCACAGAGGGGCACAATGTAGACAAAATTTTGAAATTCAGTATCATTTCTGAGTTACGGGTTTTCCAAATTTATAAATACTTTAAAAAAAAATAAACGTTTAGTAAAATTATTTATTATTTTTTCTCGATACGAATAAACAATTGACATCAGATAACTATAGATACTATTATTACTGAAATGGAAAAAAGCTGTCTCAAGTTAGCTGTGATAACATTACTTTAGGATACATTTTTATTTGCAGAAATCATTTGAAGTTATCAAATAGGTCGCCAATGAAATCGTAGTATTGATTTTATGTAAAGTCATTCAAATTACGGTTAATATCTACTTAAAAAATTATTTTTCTCTGGTGACGTCAGAAAGGACGAACACAGATTTGAAATTTTAGGTTATTTGGTATGTCTCCATTCCAGCTTTTTTCATTTTTGATAAAATTAAAAGCATTGGATTAGCAGAAATTTTAATGTTAGTAGAAAATTACCACCTTTGAATGAAATTTCACTTACGGGTTGGATAAGTCATTAAAGTTTTCGAGTCCACACATTCAAATTGTATAAAATCGGAGACATAGGATTAGCAAAGATTTGAGTTTTATTATTTTTGTTACTAAGACCGTATTATAATAATCCCTCAATGGAACTCTATGCTTTTTACTATAAAAATAATTGAATTAAGGATTATTTTGAGTACGTCTTATATGATGTAAAATATATGACGGATGTTGTACTTATATATTTTATATTTGTAGTAGCCCATTAAAAGAATAATTAAACAAACTGTAATTGCATATGTTACCTAGCTAGACTCATTGATTATTTTTGATTATTACAAATATGTTTATGTATCTAATGGGAACGTACTCAAAAATTTGAATGAATGATGTTAATCGTAAAAACATTTGATAATTTTTTAATATTTAGAAAAAAATGTTAATTAGTGATTAGTTTCTTAAAGCATTAATACAATTTTATTTTTTTAATTTAAAAAAACATGTGTATTCTGGTTGCACCTACAATATTCGGTCCGTTAAAATAACCGAAATCGTTTATGGTTAGTTGTTAGGTAAATGAACTTTAATTAGCTATATTTAGTTGATTATCAGTAAGTTGCAAAATTTTTGATATAAAACTTAAAATGTAATGAACTACAAATTCGTCTTTTTGGAGAAAAATGAGGTTATTTTTGCTTTATTTCAAACTTTACGGGAAGGAATCGAAATTCCACAACAGATGCCACCCATATCATTATTTTACTAACCTTATTGACACAATTACATTTATACTGGTACTTTGGACTGTTAAGTCGAATGTTCGAATCCTGCAATCGACTATGTGTGACTAAGTGACTAGGCACTCAATTCGGGTAGGTACTCTAGTTTATAAATCCTTTAATAGTCATTGACGTTGCAAGACGTCAAGTGAAACTTGATTAACTGTGGACACCACGCTGTACCACGTCAACAATTCCATATAAAATGTATCAGTTTTCAAAACAGTGCATCAGTTGGTCATTTTGTCATATTTCATGACTGTCGTCGTGTTAAGTGCTATACTGAGTAAAACTATAATCATATAAACTGACTAAAAATAAATTTAACTTTTATTAAATCTAGATTCATCAAATGACTTTTTAGATTATTAGGTAGTTAATTTATTGATGATGATCTTCATTTTATATTAAATTGAAGAAAGTTATAAAAAAAAATATTCCGCATTTGAATGACATGAATTTTTTATACAAACACATAAAAATGTGAGACAATAACAATTATTTTTATTATTTTTATTAATTTTATTTCTTAATTAGAAATCGTTGAAATGAATAGCATAATTTGTTGAATAGTTCTACATATATTTTAAACCTTTACACTAACGATTTTTAATATAGTTACTGTTTACAATATATATAGAACGAATTTAAACAAAATTTCAAACTCCTACGACCTATTATTATCAGTATAAAAATTTCTATTCAACCAGTTCATAGTAAACATGATTATCTACATGCAAATTTGTGTGAAAAAACATCGATTACTATATGTATTATTATTAGCAATGAAAAGGTAAAAATTGTAAACAAAATGTTCTTTCAAAAAAACAATAAAAATAATATTTAAACAAAATACATAAAAAAAATATGAATATTAAAATCACAACAATCTAATGATGATAAGATAATAAACAATATTTGAAGTTAATGAAGTTAAAAAGAAATAGAAAGAGAAAACAACTATAGTATGTAAATAACCAAATATGTAATTTATAGTGAAAATTTTTGATGTGACAATATCAAATTAGAAAAGGAGAAAAATATCGAAACAATATGAATTAGTAAACAGGTTTTTAGGTTGATGAAAACACCAAAACACCTGCATTTTAATAAAAATTTATTATAATTATATTAAATTTACTAATTTTATTTTTAAATATAAGTATGTACACTGTATATCTGTATAATACAGGAGGTATATGTGTGTACTCTTGCAGGTATTTTTCATATTCAGTCTGTTTGCACCTAAGAAAATTGCGACTGAAAGGCGTATTTATAGGCGAGCTAACAATAATAAGTGGGCTAGAACTGGAGGCGGTAAATTATCAGGATGGTAGATATTTCTAAAAGAAATTTCGCTAATTTGATATCCAAGCCCAAATTCAAGTAATTTCCATAAGAGTTGATTTTAGGAAAATAAATTTTTTAATTTGATTACGTTAACCTAAAATATTTTAGTAGTTTAAAAACCATACCTAAAATGCTAGAATGATGCAAGTGAAAACGAATTATCGATTTTCGAAGTTGTTCTTTTTATATTTACCAAAATTAACTATATAATGCCACACTAGAAAAAAAGACTAGTCAGTCATATTTCTGAAAGGAATTTCGTCATTATTGAAAGCAAAAACGTATTATATAATTAAAAAGTAAAAAGTATACAATTAGAAATGGTAATTTAATTTAAGATCAACTTTATATTTGTACATTTTATAATACCTAATGTATTTCCTCTTTAAATTAAGTATTCATGCTCTACCCACGTAAATTTTTTTCTTAATAAATTTATAATAATCCAAAAATTTCCAAATAATAAATATGTATTTAATACCGTGTAATAAAATTAATTAAAAATTCATAATAAAAAAAAAATCAATAATTTCTAAGTTTATATAATTCGAAGCATAACAGTTAGTGTGATCGCTGCATTAAATCTCAAAAAACTCTATCAATTATTTGTCGCAATTTAATTTGAAATCACACTGAGAAAACTAATAATTAAAAAATATTTTCAAAACACGATACCTACGTCAAAATTTTGAATTTTATTCTTGAAATGTTCCTAAAGAGTTTGTTTTTTAAAATAAACTTTTTATCAGTTAATTTTGAGCAAAATGTATTTATTGAACTAATTGTAAGTATTGATTTTTCGATGTGTTTTGGATCCTGTTAGGTTTGGTTTAACATCCAAAAACTATTCAGAAATATATGGCATGGACACTAACTGGACTCAAGTGTACCACCCACCTTATAAGAGAAATTTTTATGAGAAATACTATTTTATAACGTTTTAGTGTCCCGTACCAAAACTGGCAAAACGGAATACTTATATGCAATCCACTTCGGTGTTTATCCGTCTGTTACAGACGATTTTCACTAAAATTTGAAATTTAGCACAGAGATAGTGTGGTGGTGCGATTATAGGTGTAAAGTTAAATTTCGATTCTGGTGATTAATTTCAGGGGATCACCTGAAAAGCGGAAAATTAATTTTTCCCCAAGAGCTTTGAGTAAATTATCAGCGGAAACCCTATTAAAATATGAATTTAATGATATCTATATAAATAACTGTATATTTTTCTTTCTTTTTTTTGGGGGGGGGAACCCTTAAAAATTTCTGTTTACGATTCTTATTACCACAAGAATCGCTCAGAAAACTCCATGGAAAAATCCATGAACATTAAGAATGGCGTGTAGATTGAACGCAAATTATAAGAACTGAGTTTTCTTACCAAATTTTATTGGTAAAAAGACTGGTAAATTTTTTATAAAATGAGTTCTAGAAATTAAAATACCCCTGTCGCAGCATCCTGCATAACATAGCGAATTTCCATTTATAAAAATTAGTTTTTCTCGGAAACTAGTTGACATAGAGCCTTTTTATGTAATTTTTTCTCCTCTTTTAAATGGTGTAAAAAAATTCCGCAAAAAATTTTGAATAAGTGGAAATTTTGTCAAAAAACTAATTTTTTGTAAGAACAAAAATCATGTTCCTGGCATCCGACATGTCTGGCTGAAGAACTCATCCAAGATTTTTGGACTTCCAATGTTTTCACCAAATTTCATTACAACTGAATGTTTTGCTCGAGAGTTATCGTGCTGATACATATACATATATATATATATATATATATATATATATATATATATATATATATATATATATATATATAAATTTTAGTGAATGTTATTTTCGGGTTCTAGGGACCTCAAAGCAAATTTCTGCCATAGTCTCGGGCTCAAGTCGCGTCATGAGGAAGACCGTAAAAGCTGAATTTCCATTCTGGAAATTCGCTAAAAGAATGAATAATTGATAAATCTACATACGAAAAATGTATTAGAATTTCTGCAGTTGAATATAATTTAGTACTGATATTTCTAAAATTTTATTAGCGTATCTATGAAAATAATTGATTCTAAATATATTCAAAGAAATTAACCATAAAATTTAAATAATTTGTTGACTTAAAATTATTGAAAGAAAACTATCAATAGCGACAGTTGATATATTCAGTAAATATCTCTGAGGGAATGAAATTTATTCATCAGGAAAAATAATTTCTCTATTTTATTATGCTACTTATTACACTAAATCCATAAGAACCATTGATTGCACCGAACACTATTTGCGCAAGTACAACTTGCACTTCACAACTTGTTTATGTTGGTTTCAATTAGGTCTAATTGTAAAGAAAATCAAACGATTATGGCTCGTTTTTTGAAAAGCTGAATTAAATTTTGGTTTCAATATCTACTTATTATCTACCTATAAAAATATTTAATAAAAATTAATGAATAATAATTTTCGTCTACGAGATAAAATTTTAATACACATTTTATTACAAATGTTTTGTACATCAGGCAATATTATGAAGCTATAGAAAAAAATAGCTATAGTAAGTAGTTTGATGGTTAAATATCTATTTATCTCCCGTCAAAAGATTGGTACAACATACCTTACCCGGTGCTTGCGTACCTTTCAATTTGATATCAGATGTTATTTCGTGACTGTATAGGACATACACTTGGGTATCAAATACACAACACAAATTACCGATCAAGTGAATTAAGTTCATCAAATATATACTTTTAGACAAGAAAACAAACGGGGCTCACTTAACTACAATTACCGCTGTAGAATATATTCAAAGGCGTTTCAAACCGCATTTAATGGTTATTAAATAATATTATAAGTATTAGACGTAACAAAATGATAGACGCATTAAAGGAGGTTACCTTGATGAAATTCTTTAATACAAGACCTCTATTTCGTGTGGAAAAAATTTGGGGGACAGGTCTACCCACACTGTCAACTTCCCATTGGGTGTCCTTAAAGACTAGAGACTACTGTACATAAATAATTCTAAATAATTCACTGTTGAGAGATTCACTTTGTGAAACTCCATTTTAAATATTGAAAAATATTTAAAGTTCCATTACTTTGTCTATTTCACGAATTAAAAGTTATTTTTACTGAACGCGTTTTCAACCTTTCGGTCATCCTCAGAGTAGAAAGATGAAAATAATTAATGGGAATTTATAGGTAAGAAAGATATATAGGAGGGGTGTAATATTATTGAATTGGGAAAACCCATAAAATTTTTGTATAGAAGCAACTAAATATACGTGTAAAGAAGAAAGCAATTAAACCAGTTTGTAGGTACCGATATGAAAAATTTTTATTTTTACCTAATAATATGACTGTTCAGATAAATGACCTGTTTATGAAAACTAAAATAGGGGTGTCCAAAATTATTGAAAGACTGAAGTGATTATATTCTGATTAAACTTCTATTTGTGGGTCACTGTTTAATCTATTAATTTCTAGAGCCTCTAAAAGATTCAATTTTAAACCATTATGGGAAACATGTAGAACATTTGGTTTATGGTCTGTTTTGGGAAAATGACCTGTTTCCAAGATGTGTAGACTGAAATTAGAGCTGTGTTTTTGTGAACCAATGTGTTCCTTATATCTTATGTCGAAACTTCGTCCTGTTCGTCCCACGTATTTGGCGTTACAATGGCAACAATCTAGGCGGTAGACCCCACTCCTTTTTAGTGGATCAGTTTTTTCTTTGGCGTTGTAAAGGAAACGGCCAAGATTTCCAACAGAATGAAAAGCTGGTGATATATTATATTTTGTAAACAGGTTACCAATTTTATGTGAGATGATACCTAAGAATGGAAGAGATACATAATGTTTTGGGTCTGGGTCATAATTGTAAGCGGAGGATATATTTGTTTAATGGTGACTTTGTGCTAGAGAGATAGCAAAGCAAGTTGGTTTCTGAATTCTATGTCTAAAACATATGCCGACAACTTGGCTGAACTACTCCGGTACTATAAGGAACACTATCTCAAAATTACAAAAAACGATTTTTTGTACATATCTCAAAAAGTGTTGTTTTCGAATAAACAAGCTTATGAAAATTTCTCTGAGATAAATCGTTTATAAAATTAAAGATAATTGAAACGATAGAAGCGGCCATGTTTTCAAAACAGTAACACATTCAATCATGTAAAATTCATTCAAAATGTAAAAAAAATGCCATTGTGCTTAAAACCACAAAACCTAAGTGAGAACTTTTATGGTCTATTGTCCATTTGCCATAAAATAAATTATGTAGGAAAGTTCGCTTTGAAATAATATAAATGCAAGTATTTGATACCAATTAAGTCCATATTAATGTGCTTTCAATTGTCCAAATTTTTAATATTTATTTTGATTTATTTTGATTTCTATAGATTTATATAAATTTAGTAGTCTAACAAGGACGGAAATAAACTGATATGTAGCCATAATAAAAGAAAAGTGCAGTTACATTTATTTAATTATTATTAGTGTTAGTGAATAGAAATATTAGGAGCAAACATTCTCCTAGTATATAAACTGTATATTAATTATTTATTTTTATTATCAGAATTTTTTCGACAGACAGACAGACATATGTTACAAACAGAGATACGTTACTGCACAATTATTATTATATATATATATATATATATATATATATATATATATATATATATATATATATATATAGGGGAGAGGCTTAATGAATGGGACGATTATTGAATGGGACAAATGAGCTTTAGCTAACAAGGAACCTTTAATGGAAATTTGTCTTACAGTCATTAGGTGTCTTTTATATAACTATGTTTATATGCGATATATGTGCTCACGATTTTCCGTTTGTTTCAGCAACAATTAGGAAATACGATTTTAAATAGAAAAACTTAACATTTATTTTTTTATAAATTACTAAATATTCTATGAAAACTATTATGCATAGATTAATTGTATTAGTTGATTATTAAACTGCTTAGTATAGACTATAATTAAATAAGTATTGTTTGCGCATTGAGGCTATGTATACTTTTTATTTCTTGACTTTAACTTGTTACTTGACAAGGAATATTGAATGGGACATTATGAATATGAGCTTGAATTTTGATCTTGACCTCAAAATCAAGGTCACCATCGGATGCGCCGTCAAAAATGCTGAGACTTTTGTCCTCATCATTTATTCCAAAAATGTTTGCCCGCTGAGATTTTTAACCATTTCCATATTTTTACTAACCTGTATAAACCGCATGAATTTTACATTGTATTACATTGTATTACATATGTCCCATTCAATATTCTTATTGTCCCATTCAATGAGAATAAAATTACTAAATGGGACAAAAATCCCATTTTTTTCAAACAAAAAAAAATTACTATTATTTAAAAAGAATACATTTTTTTTTTAGTTTAAAATATAAAGTAATGTTTGAAGTATCTTATGCCGCAAAAATTAAAATATTTGATTAGTTTGAAGTTAAGACGATTTTTAAGAAAAATGTTCCATTCATTAAGCCTTCCCCCTATATATATATATATATATATATATATATATATATATATATATATATATATATATATATATATATATATATATATATATACATCGAGAATACTGGAATAAATTAAATGATTTGAACAATATAAAATATTAATCATTAAGCAATGATCAACCAATCACTAGAATTTATTTCACCTTAAAACGATTACAAATTTCATTATAGCCAAGGTATTACCGTTTCCACTCTCGTATTATGTATTTCATTATACCCTCACTTTACAAATTTTATTACACTCTCGTGTAGAATTACCTGGATTATAGAATTTCTCACTTAAAGAATCGATCTATCATTTCGAGCATGTGCGTAAAATAAATTTTATATTACATTTAATAAATATAGACAATGTAGAATGCTCACGGGTTTCAAAACACAAATAATAATTGTATATCTTTTAAGTAAATGCACGATTTTAGTAATTGTACCGGTTATAATTTCAAAAAAAAAAAAAAAATTAAATGTTTATGTATTTAAATAATAATAATGAAAAAAAGAGAAAAAATTAAACGCTATCGTTCTGAATACAATTTAAATTTTTTTTATAAAGCTATTTTTTATTCTTTGAATTTTATAAGAACAAAAAATTACTTTTTTTCATTTATGTATATAGGGATCTCGTAGGCAAAGTATTATAATTTTGTAATTTAATTTGATTATATTTAAAATATCAATTGTGTTTTATGTGTTTGATGTTTATAGCTTGTCTTAAAACAATTAAACTAATTTTATTTTTCAACAATATTTTTTTTGGGATATATAAATTTCACGAAGAATTTTTTCAACCTTCTCCCAAATTGCGTGGACTAGCTTTATAGAAGGATGGACATAATGAAACCAATATCTTCTATTTCATAGCTTTTCTTTATTAAAATTGCCAAAATATTTTCGATATGTTTAATATCATCTTCAGTGGCTAAACATCAAAAAAAAAAAAATTTTACAACGTAATGATAAACAATAACATCATTTTTATATATTTACAATTCTTCGTTAACTTATACTATTATTTTTTAGGTTATAAGCTACATATTGGATAGGAGGATTATTTATTTGTTTTTGTAAAAACAACAAGAATTTGTGATTTAGTTGATATATAGGAAATTTTATGTTTGGAAGAATATCTATTTGTGTTAAAAAATAGGTTTTGTTTGTTTCGTTAACACAAATAGATATTCTTCCAAACATAAAATTTCCTATATATCAACTAAATCACAAATTCTTGTTGTTTTTACAAAAACAAATAAATAATCCTCCTATCCAATATGTAGCTTATAACCTAAAAAATAATAGTATAAGTTAACGAAGAATTGTAAATATATAAAAATGATGTTATTGTTTATCATTACGTTGTAAAATTTTTTTTTTTTTGATGTTTAGCCACTGAAGATGATATTAAACATATCGAAAATATTTTGGCAATTTTAATAAAGAAAAGCTATGAAATAGAAGATATTGGTTTCATTATGTCCATCCTTCTATAAAGCTAGTCCACGCAATTTGGGAGAAGGTTGAAAAAATTCTTCGTGTAATTTTATTTTTTATTTTAAAAGAAGTATTAAATTGTAACATAGTGTACAATTATTTTTAGGTAAAATGGTTGATCTATTATTACACGAAATTACCAAGAGAAGTCATTGTGATAATGCATATTCCTTTAAGATTTGAAAGGCACATTTAATTAATTAATACATTACCCAGCGCGTCCACACAATTCTGTTCAGGGAAATTTCATTCATTCTAATAGCGAATTATGTCTCATTGTAAAATTTCATCTATTGAAAATCATTTGTTTTACTTCAAATTTTATTTTGAATTTTTTTAAAAATTTTGTTGCTTATGTTAATTTTAATTGAGTCTTTCTCCAACCGCTGAGTATCTAATATCTATTTTATTATTGTTTTTATATTTCTAAATCCCACGTTTGAAAAATTACAGGAGCGAGTACTAAGAAAATAATAAATACCTCTGTCGTAGCATTTTGCTTAGGATAGTGAATTCCTGATTACAAAAAATTACTATTTCTTGAAAACCCGCTTACCTAGGATGATGGTTCAAAACGTATCTTGTGTAATTTTTCTTGTTCTTTATCATGGTGCAAAAATACTCGAAAAACATTTAAATTTTGGCAAATGGTTGCAAAAAACACATTTTTTAAGTTCCCTGATATCGAAGGTGTCTGGCTAAAGAACTCGTCCAAGATTTTTGGACTTCCAACGCTTTCACCAGATTTTATAAAACATATATACCATTTTCGATTTTTAGGGACCTCAAAAAAAATTTCTATTACAGTCTCTGACTGAACTCATACTCTGACAGTGGCTGTAATAGCTGAACTTTCGATTCGAAAATTTGTTAAAAATATATCAGTTTCATTGTAGGAATCCTTCCTAACTAAATCCTACACGATGTGATACGTAGGAAAAAATTTTCGTATTCAATTTTCAATATGAAAACGCATCTTTAGAAATTAAAAATAAAGAAATTGGCTATATATTAACTGGGTGAGATTTACACCTGTAGTAAGTACATGAAAAATTTCATGTTCTTAGGTCTAAAGATATCGGAAACATGAAGATGTGACAGAGACGGACATTACGAAATTGTAAGACTTTCGGAATGTTTATTCTGGAATCCTAAAAACGACTGGACCTGGATTTAATCAAATTTTTCTCAGATTTTTTTAAATGTTAAAATTTTTTTGATTCTTATTTTTGAGCTCATTACAGTAACTTGGATCATGAATAAAAAAATATAAAATAAAATTCAAAAAATGATGAAATATTGGTTTCGAAACGGAAACCCAGAATTATTTTAATATATTACCTTAAAGATATTATTATGTCTAGCGCCGATAAATATCGATCCAAGAAACACCTTCAATTTTGACCCTACAGTAAATTATTGTGTATGGCCAGAAGTAAAAACATAATTTTTTTTCGGTAGTTTTGCAAATTTTTTTCTGATAATCGTATGTAAATGAATTCGATTACCTTGAGACAAAATTAACAATAGATTATTATTGAAAGTGCATTGAAACAGTGGGTTGCAGCTAAACATTTGTCGAACGGCAGCCAAAACGTTTATCGTATAAAATAACAGATATTATAGCCTTTTGTTGGTAAATATATATTTTTGATTTTGAAATATTCTCGTGAATTATTTAAAAGTATAATTATTGTGGGTATTTATCAAAAAATGTATTGAATATTTGGTATTCATCCATAATTTTTATTTGATAAATTGATAATTTTCGAAGAATTTTTTATACATTTTTCTACGAATATCAAAATAATCCTTTGCTTCAAATAATTGAGGTTTTACTATAGTTCAGTGAATTTGTTAGCAGCTTGTACACTACATATATGTAAATATACATAGCAAACAGTATAATTTTTTTTTAAATTATTAACGTTTCTTAATTGATTTTTTTTATCAAAAAAATTAAAATGACAGTATATTTGCGTATAAAATTCTTCTACAAACTCTGGTCATTTTTCAAAGGTGACGTGTGTGGCAAAGAGAGCAAAACACGATACCATAATAAGTTGGACATAGGTTCGCTACTTCCGTGTCACACCAATCTCACGTATCTCAGAAATGATAGTTTTGATAAAACTTGATTTGAATAAAATATCAGATGATCTCAAATATCTTAGATATTACTAAATACCTGAAATAATTAATTTTTATTATGCGTTATTGATTCAACGTTGCACCATTGATTTAATAACGTATAAATATACTATTTGAAAATATAGAAAATTAAAAAATACAAGAGATTAATTATTATATTATTATTAAGAAATTAATTAATTTTTTGTCAATATAATATATACTAGGGATTGAGTAGAATCCTTTAAACGTTATTACGCGTAATTGTTGTATCTCAAGATACATGACATTCGTGTAACACGGCAGCACAAGCAGTTTCGAGACAGGCTATAGGTATTGTGTGAAATAATTTTTATATGTTAAAAATCGATGAATATCATTAAAATTTGAAATAATATGATTAACAATACTTAACCAACAACTGCTTCTTTTTATTTTTTATATTTAATAAAAATTGTAATTTCATTCCTTAAAAAATTATCCAGTAATATGGGAAAAAAATTTAAATATTTATTTTATTAATATAATTAGCTACAACCCCCGGAAACAGCAAAACATATGTGTAGTTTTTTTTTTTTTTTTTTTAACTGAAATGCATTTCGTGCTGAGAGGCGATAATATTTTAATTAAAGCGATTGATAACATCTTTTTATTGATATCCTCTAAAGGACAAACTGTATTTTTGGAAATACTGGAATAAAATTTTCCATCTAGTATCAATTATTTTGAAAACAAAGTATTTGAATTGAATCAGTGAAGAAATTTGAGTTTTCCACAATTTGTTTGTACGTTACACTCATTGTTTTTTCTTAAATTTTCATTTTTGCTATCAAAATGAACAAATTGCTTTGGAAAATATGACTGGCTCAACAGGAGTCTCTTTTCTAGTGGTCCTACGTAGCAAATTTTGGTAAAAATGAAAAGAACTACTTCGAAAATCTATAACACGCATCTAATTTCATCTTTCTATCATTTTATTTACGATGCGGAAAGCATTAAAAATTGTAGTAAGTTTGACAATGTCATCAAATTTAAAATATTTCTTTTTCCTTAAATCAAACTTTCGGTTAGGATGATCGGTTAAATTAGAGAAATTTAGGTTGGGACTAACATTTTTGCTATCAAAACATTGAAATTCGTTTCAAAAATATGATTTATTCGAGATAAGCTTCTTTACTAGTGATCCTTTCATGTTTCACTTCGGTTAAAGTGAAAAGAACGATTTCGAAAATCCTGAGTTCTCTTTCAGTTTCATTATTATGGTTCTTAAAGTATTTAAAATTAAAAGTTTTAGTTAACTTGATGACCTCATGAAATTGGAAAAATTCTTTGTTCTACAATTAAAGTTTATGCAAGTGATTTGAATAAAGATGATTGATTGGATTAGGATAAAATTTGAGTGTAAACGTTTCAGTCTTGCTATCAAAATAACGAAATTCCTTTTAAATGTATTTATCTTCCTAGAATTTATCAGCTTACTAAATACGCCACTGAATTGGGTGTTAAATAAGATATTTAGTTTGTAATAAAATGTCAATATTTGGATAATTTATTTTATTATCGAAATATATTTTTATTAAATGTCATAAATTAGTTGTAAAAATCTGTTCAGATATCTAAATCAAGATGTTTTACAATCTTAATAACGTGATTTAAGTTGTTGCCTTTTAAGAATTCATCAACTTATAAAACATGCGAATTTTATTAACTGAAAATTTAATAGATTTGTTATCATTGGGTAGGCAAATTAACTGACAAGTGGCAATAAATAAATGAAATTGTAACTTAATTGTTTTATAACCACTTAGGTGTGGAGGGGCTCTCAACTAACAACCTAAAAATAAGCTGTTTTTCTGGATTTTATTATAAGGATATATACAAATTAAATACTGGGGATTTTTGTCACGGGAAAACGGGCTTTAAAGTTCCTGACCCGTATAATAATCTTCTACCTCGTATTTTGCCATTTGTGCGGCGTAGGTAGCTTCACTTGATGTAGCAGCTGCATTTTCAGTTAGCAATGTGGGTACTTAATGGTGCTATTTAACTTACTTTTTTTATTTGAATAATGTCACTTCAGACATAATTAGCTTGCAAGGAACGTAACAAAAAGAAATTTTTCTGTTTTTTTGCTTTTTTTGTTTGTTTTTTTTTAGCTGTACATTGTATTATTTTTTTTTGTTCTGATAAAATTAAAAAAAATCGATTTTTTGATTCAGTTCCTAATCAACTAACACTCAAACAGAATATACTTTGAAGTTTTCGTTAAACAATTAAAAATTTGGGGGGACACGTCTACCCACACTGTCAACTTCCCATTCGGTGTCCTTAAAGACTAGAGACTAATATACATAAATAATTCTTTTTGCATTTCAGGGGATTCCTCCCTTCGAACGCCCCACAGAGGCTTTGGCCTTTGCGTCCTGTATCTCGTGGGGGACTCTCCCCCTCATTAAATAAATGATATCATTAATTCTCAAGATATGAGAGACGATAAATATTTCACAAAAAGTTTTTAATTTTGCTTCTTTATTATAAAAAACAAATCGCTAATCCGAATTTGCTGAAAACTTTATCCGGTCTTCATCTTTTAATTACGCATCCAATGAAATTAGTTCGGAGTTGATTGATATCATCATTTGTTCTCGAGATATGCGAGACGAAAAAAAATTCACGAACGAACGAACGAATAAACGCACACACAGACATGACGCTAAAAACGATGGGTTCGGATTCTAGTGACCTTGAAACGTGGAGATATGCTCAAATTAACGATTCGTAAAATCAGACCCATTACAATAACTTGCAATGGGAACTGTGGGGCTGGATTATACCTACATAATAATAAAGTTTTTTCCTTTAAGGAACCACAAAAAATTTTTGTGGGTCCTTAAGGGAAGGAACTGTATTATTATTCCAATGGGAAGTTAATAAATATACCTATTTTTTGACGTCTTATCGAATTTTAATATTCAAAATTCTAAATGTAATCACTGAAACTTAAAAATGACAATTCCATAAAAAAAAATATGTATAACTGTATTTTCAAAAAAATATCGTTAGACATTAGTTACATCAGCTAAAAATTCATTTATGTAGGTACATATAAATGCTGTTTAACTCTTTTTTTGTGTGGATATAGAGTATATCAAAATAAAATAAAAAATTAAACAAGTCGAATACCACAACAATGTATGTATCAAATTTCCTTGTAGAATTCATTACAAAACGCCGCCTCTTTTTCCAACATCGCTGGCTACTGAGAATCTGAACGTGATTTAATAATGAGATAGTCAACGCTTATACAATACAGTCATACTATACAATGTACGGGTACAGTGAACGCTTAAATGTACGGCTTACTCCATTTTACTGTCACACAATTGTTTCCTATAATAGGTCTTTTCATTTTTGACACAATTAACACTATGAGGCCCGAGCACTTTCACAGTAAACTTCCCCGGAGGCCGACAATATTTTTAACGAAATTTTATATAAACAATTGCATAAAATGATTCAACATGTACATATATGTGATACGTACATACATATATTTGACATTCAAACACATTCAAATCAATTAGAAAATTACAGAAAGTTTAGATAACAAACTGGTAAAAATAAATAAATAAAAAAAAACAGATACGTTTATTATTATTGGTTTTTATATTGTTTATTTTAAATTTTTTTATAGAAACCAAGAGACTAGTGTGTGTTGGTGTTTGTATGAGTTGAGTATATACACATCAGTGTGGTAACATCGCACACTTACATAATGCGTAATCAATTAATCATTGAACGCGATCGACCTCTGCGGTTGTTTCGATTATTTTCGGATGCCGAAGCCGTGGGACAGAAAGTGGTGATGTTACAAGATTGGCTGAAAATGCAGCTTTCCACAGGTGAAAAACATTTCCAAACAGAAATTAATTTTAAAGACGTACGTAGTACCCAATTTCTAGGTTCTAAAATTTTCAATTTTAGTGACAACGATTTTTTTCCAATCATACTAACACGATAAATGTGAAAGTAAGTTTGTTTGTTTGTTTATCTTGTTCTCACGAGTCAACAGCTTAACCAGTTGATTTGAAACTTTTCATAGAGATTGTTTGAGGGGTGAAGAAGGGTAAATGCTACTAATTATCACAGCAAAATGTTTGATTTCTGTGGAAAAATGTATCTAAAAGGTTACTAATTATATTGCTTTCAGATCTCAACCGTCTAACCAGTCGACTTTAATCTTTGCATAGGACTAGTCGGTAATGCGAAGAAGGACTTAGGCTGCTTTTTACCACTGCAATTTAAATTTTAAAATGATGTCAAAATACTACCCGTGTAAAATTGGAGATAAAAACTAGTAACAGATATTTAGTATCAGTTTTTGGTAAGGTTGTAATCGATAACAGATTTTGAAATAGAAGTTCGAATTTTTAAATCTTCGTGCTTTTATAGGAAAAGTAAAAATTTTTTCCCAAAATTAGTTACTAGAAATACCTCAGAAATGAAAAGAAGCCATTTTTGATTACATCTTGTCTACAAAAGATTAAAATTAACCCGTCATCAAATATTCAAATATACCTAATCAATAGTCTTTAAGATCATGAAAATCATGATCTCCGTATTTGAAGACATAAATTCTGTTTTCAAAGCGAATTTCAACATTTTTATAGTGGAAATCGAAAATTTCCTTTCAAAAACTCATTTTCTGAATATCGGTCCTTACGTCAGGGGATATCTGTACTATAACGCAATTACATATTAAGAATAAATATTTTATGTATGTTTAGTCAGAGCTAGATTTCTGGTATAATTAACTAACTTATACGTATGTGAAACAGTACGTACACATACTTGGATAACATTTTCAAAAACTATTCCAGCACTGTTCGATTGTTAAACTAACGCCGTACCGCATTATTACCGCAACGCGAAGGTCAACAAGTTTACAAATTTAATAAATATAATCGTTATAAATATTTATCGAGATTGATATTAGTTGATCGATATTAGTAAAAATTCGGTATCACCAGTCCTATAAACTATATGCAAATGATACCAAGCTAAAATTAATTAAATTAACAAAAACATGCAATTTTGGCCTTTTGTTTAAAAATAAAAAAAAATTGTCAAGTGCGTGTTGTATCTGCATCAAATCTGCAGTTTGAAGACCGAATATAAATATATTCAGGTTTAAGAAACACAAACTTTGAAGTAAAAAATGAAAATAAGTTAAGTGAAACACAACTTCGTTTTAAAAGATAATTCTAACGATACTTCACGCGATAGGGTAGGTACACGGAATTAATTCTGATGTTTAGTCAGTTTTTTTGATGAATTGGACTTTGGAGTTTTTGAGTTTCCACTTTTCATTTGCTAGAAACCATTGTGTTGTCTATAAGACCGAAAATTATCTTTTCAAATGGTAGTAGTATAAACATTTAGTTTAAAGGACAAGTCCGGATAGGGCCTATTTTTCGTCCATAATATGCACATAAGAAAATTATAATTTTTATTTTGAAGTTAAATTTGTTTCATATCATCACTGTGTCCTAAAATAAGGTTTTTCATATATTTTTTTACCTTATTACAAATTGTTTTAACAAATAGGCCCTTGTTTCAAAAAGAAGCGTTCTTTGTATCAATTTTAAATTAATTTCATCTTCCAATTAATTGGAACTTGGTACTCAGAACGCCTCTTTTTGGAACAAGAGCTTGTTTGTTAAAATAATGTGAAAAAACTACAAAAATATGTGAAGAATCCAATTTTTTAGTACCTAAAAATTTAAATCTAAGTATTGTACTGATGAAACATCATTGACTCCACCAGTATCATCAAAAAAAAGAATAACCAATAAAAATGATTAGCAACTTTCTTCCGATCACATTTTTCCACTTTATTTAATCTCTATAGTACCTAATTACAACGACAAAGAACGACAAAAACTCATATTACATAATGTTCAAAAGTTGAATTAATTAATTGGACCCATTATATTTGGTAACATCTTTTACCAAAAGCCACATTGATTGATTTATATATAATTAATTCATATAATTTACTTAAATTATGTAAAAATATTTGACCAGTTTCGAAAAATAAATAAACTACGCCATTTGTAGTATGTATTTCGTGGAAGAATATTCAAATTTCTGTATTTAAACTGTCTTTGATCTATTGAAATATTTATTGTGTTGAAAATGTTTGAAAACGATATAAAATTTTAGTTATAATTTAAAATAATTTATACGGTAATGTGATCGAAATTAATTGGAAATGCATACTTGATATAACAGTTCTTGTTTTCGAAAAAAATTAAAATAAAATTTTTACTACCGTATGATTGTTTTCAATCTAAAATTATAAATATTTAAAAATTCATGTTATTTTTATTTTTTCAAAAATGATATTCTCCATTTAATTAACATTAAATTTTTGTATATTATTTTATTAATCAGTGGCTTATCTACTACTTTATTTAAAACAGGTTCGATGGAGTGCGAGTTTGACTCACACATTTCGAGTTCCGTCTCAATAATAAAAATAAACACTATTAATGACGATTTGGCGTACTAAGATACTTACCCTATTTTGAAATAGACTTCTCAAAAAAGTTAATGCTACGCGAAGAATTTTGAAAATGAGAACCCTTTTTCAAAGAGGCTGTCATTAATTTTGTTTTTCTGCAGGACAATACTTTCTTTAAAGAGTAATTGCCGAAACAAAACCAAAAATTAAAATTATTTTTTAATTTCAAAAATGTGCACGAGGTATTATAAAATTTCTTGGAGTAGGTAAAATGTGTGTCATACTTTTATAGAGCGTACCTTTAACTTTCATTTCCCTCTAAAAGTCTTTCTATGATCATTACTTTGGAAGCTGCTTGTAATTTTAAAATAAAAAAAATACGATCCTTTTAAATTTTACCTTTAATATTTTCGAAAATAGAGTCGATACTATAATCGGAAGCAGTATTTTGAAAAGTCAAAACTATTCTTTAAGGTCGAAATATCGATTAAGAATTTGCCTCGTTTTTTTTTTTTTAAATTACCCTGCAAATGATTCAAGAGTTATATAAATATTTAGTTAACTGTGTTTCTTCGAAGTTCAAAGTATCCTTAAAACATGTTCAATTTGTTAAACGCTTAGATTTTTTATTGGTGAATCTTCAAAAATAAAAAGTTATGAAATATGAACAAAATCATGAAAAAAGATCGAATTTCCTGGTGATTTTTAATTTTTAATTCTAGCATCAAAATTAAGCTTAAATTAAGCCTTTTCAATAAAAATGGGACAGATTCGAGAAAACAACTTCCACTCTAGAATACCAAATTTCAATTCAACGTCAATAACAGTTACTAAAAAAAATAGACGTGCAGGACGAACATCAAATCCTCATCGTCGGGGTTCCTATTTTATCTTTTAACTACGGAACCCTAAAAAGGGAACCGTACAATAAAGACACGTGTTTATATAACGAAGTGAAGATTCAAATTGAGACACTTGGTAATAATTTCTGATTTTTAATTTCTTCTTCTTTCAGTTGAAACATTTGGAATTACTATTTGATATTTTTGATGTGCTTACCAGCGCCTCCACCATAATAATTTTAAAATCCAAAGATTTTTGTTTTTTGATATCTGTAAATTTTTATAAAATATATATTTTTTGTAGACAATTTTTTTGTACACTAGCGGAAAAATTAAAGGATCAAAAAAAAAATTTCAAATTTTTAGCGATTTTTCGAATAGCTGTATCTTCGTGAAAAATGGTCGTATCGGAGTCATAAGCAAAGTAATTTAAAGCTGAAAGTCTCTAGTTTTGAAATCTTGCGATAAAAAAATTTTCAAAGCAACGTGTATAGCTCAATCCTAATAAATACGCTGAAAAAAAAATTTCCGAAATTTTTTCGGTTTCTTTTTTTCGTCCACGGACTTGGAAAACATTTTCCGACTTAACCACCATATGGACCGGATAACCTGTTCATTCAGTTTTAATTTGCTTTTTTAGACCTTTATACGACCACTTCTCGCTGAGATATCGGACGTTGAATGGAAAAGATCATTTCGTCTTTGACCATCGATATCTCAGCTAGTTCTCAGCAACCAATGATCACACAGAAAATTGAAGGTATGTTTTAAAAATTCGAATAAATTCTCTAATTTTTTTTGAAAATTTTTTAAGAAATTTTCTTTTTTTTATAAATTTAAATACTGTTATTGATAAAAATGTCAAAAAAGCTGAGAAAATTTCCATTTTTATTTTGTTGGATATTATGAAAGTTTAAGACCAAAAAAATGATCCTTTAATTTTTTTAAAAGTTCAATCGAATGAAACGGCTGGATGAATTGACTTGAAACTCGATGGGGTTTTGTGGGTATATTAAACTGTAAAAGGCAGACTTAACATTAATGGTTTTCTCGAAATTTTTAATTCAGCGCTTGATTTTTCAAAAAGCCACCAAAAGCTCTTTTTTTCTTGCTTTTTCAAATTTATGTAGGGTATGCAAAAAAATATTTTTCTGAAAAAATAATGGCTAATCCTTGTAGAGAATTTATTCGAGTTTTTAAAACACACCTTCAATTTTCTGTGTGATCATTGGTTGCTGAGATATCGATGGTAAAAGATGAAATGATCCTTTTCCATTTAAAGTCCGATATCTCAGCGAGAAGTGGCTGTATAAAGGTCTAAAAAGAGCAAATTAAAGCTGAATGAACAAGTTATCCGGTCCATATGGTGGTTAAATCGGAAAATTTTTTTCAAAGTCCGTGGACCAAAAAAAGAAACCGAAAAAATTTCGGAATTTCTTTTTTCAGTGTATTTATTAGGATTGAGTGATACACGTTGCTTTGAAAAATTTTTTATCGCAAGATCTCAAAACTAGAAACTTTCAGCTTTAAATTGCTTTGCTTAGGACTCCGATACGACCATTATTCACGAAGATACAGCCATTCGAAAAATCGCTAAAAATTTGGAATTTTTTTTTGATCCTTCAATTTTTCCGCTAGTGTAGTTAATTTAAAATCTTTTAGTATGTGCGTTAAATACATACATATTTAATTTTATTTCACGTTTTTGTAATTTTTGAATTATGAAGTGTGCGCGGTAATAGCTGGTATTATTTATACCGATATGTGTGTATATGTGTACTAATTTACATTTAAAGCGATATGTATGCATGACGGCCACAGTATTGAGATTGGATGGTTTGCCGGATAAATAAATTCGTATTATTAGAATTATATTTATAAATTTCTTTTCTTCAGAAAAAAAAATGAAGTCGAAAAAATGTAGTTTGTATATTCTTACGCAATTTGTACATCTAATATGCGTATGTATGAACAGTAAGTTCACATATACATACGTATAAAAATGGACCAAAAAAATTAGTAAAGTAATTAGGTAAACTCTGAAAAGATTGATTTACTTTTTGGAAATTCATATAAGAAAATATTTAAATTTTTGAAAGAATATCACTGCTGATTTTCGTTTTCTTTTCAAATTTTCAATTGTATTTCTAACGATAAAAAGTGCAAAATTTTGAAAGAACAAAAGTGGTATTCGCTTTATTTTCAAAATTCGTACGTATACAAATTATATCCTGTAAAATTAATTATAATCATATTTGCTCAAAAATTGACATTATATTATTTCATTAAATTTCATCCGTCTCACCCTGTTACCTACTTCAAGAAAAATGCCTCGAAACCATTGGCGTAGCATGCCTTGGTGGGGCCCTGTATCAAAATTAGTTGGGGGGGGGGGGCCAAATGAAGGGTAAAGATTTCTCACAAAAGAAACAAAAATGCTTGTATCAAATTAAAGTAAATATTTATTGATTATAAATTATCGCTTCCTCCTAGAAATTGAGCTAGCCAAACAATTCAAATTAAATATACACTTTTTTGTGTATATTTAATATAATTGTAATTTTTTTGCGGCAAATTGATTTATTAAATCATCTACAGCTGAAGATGGTTTCAGTTTTTCTAAAATTTCTGCCTCTATAGACAATAGTGACAAGTCTGATGGCCGTTCCTGCCCCATCGAAGTCTCATTTTTGAAGTTACTCATGTTGCCAACTTTTGGGCGCACGCTTAACCCGGAAAAAAAGAGATTGCTTTTTTGACTCTTGTCATTTCTGAAGTGAAAACTCTATTATAGGCACGTATGACAGTTTTTTTTTATATGTTTTTTTCCCGGGAAGCACGAGATTAAGTGACATTGTGGATAACATTTTACTAATTTTTGCTTACATACGTTAGGGGCCTCTATAGTTCAGGGGCCCCGTATCATTGATACGGCTGATACGGCGGTAGTTACGCCCCTGCTCGAGATTGGCTTTACACTTTGTCTAGTAGTATAATATAATAGTATTCATTGGTCTGTGATGTGAAATCTCTGGTTTATTTAAATAACTGAAATAACTGAATTAACTGAAAAGTTCATTCACAAAAAAAAGTACTATTTCCTCTAAGTTCTCATAAAGGATACTATGTTGTTCTTTCTTTAACTTCAGTTTCATAATATATCGCGGAACACTTAATGACTGTTTGGGGAACACTATATACTGTTCCGCGGTACAAAGTTTAAGAAACGCTGCTTTATGCAGCTACATGGTATTCCATATGAGGGACTCAGAACTATAGTGGTGTTCTTTAACCCGACTCAGAACTATAGTGGTGTTCTTTAACCCGATTTTTATTCAGTGTCAAAACGACAAAATCATTACTTATACGTCTTATACAATAAAGCCGGTAGAGATCATTACTTTACTTTAGTTCCATATACATACAATGCTTCACTCATACTTTAACGTTAAATAACTTAACAAGTTCCCTGACATTTTTTGTACCCATTTGCACACGTTCATGAATCAGTTATGATCAGATTCAGAGAAAATTTTGCTACCAATTTTTTAATGGAAGTGGACGAACAATTACGATTTTTGATATTGAGACGTATAGAATACATCATCTAAATAAGAAAAACATACACTCAACCTTTAAAGATACAAACAGAATATTAATTGAGAAAAATAACGTGGGACGTACATGGTTCCATAGACTTGGTTGATTGGGGACAGGGAACCTGTTAAAACAACATATTTTGACTTACACCACTATGGTTCTGAGCCCTTCATATATTAATAAACCATTAATAAAAATGGTATTTTTGCAAAGTAAAGTATTTTCATCACACAATTAACTTTCGAATTAAAAAATAGAATTATCGAAATAGAGATGTGCATAAGGATGTGGCCAGGCGTACTACGTTATTGGCGCTTGTAATATACATTACTCTACTAATTTATTTTGTCCACGACTATATCCACGTATGTTTTCATTACTTTATGTTATGATTTTCTTCTTTTAAATTATATACAGAATTAATGGTAAGACACGTGTGCGTCTTTAAGGAAACGAAGGTATTATTTACAGATTTAATTATTATTAAAAGAAATTGGACGTCATTACGCGCTAATGTCGTTAACCGTATTCATATATACCTAAAATCAAATCATTTATTACGTTTTAGCGAATTTCCAGAAAGAATTCTGGAAATTCAGCTATTACAGCCACTCTCATGACACGACTTAAGACCGGCACTATGGCAGAAATTTGTTTTGAGGCCCCTAGAACCCAAAAATGATATTCACTAAAATTTATATATATATATATATATATATATATATATATATATATATATATGTATGTATGTATGTATATATGTATTAGCACGATAACTCTTCAGGAAAAACCGCTAGCTTTACGAAATTTGGTGACAACGTTGGAAATCCAAAAATCTTGGATGAGTTCTTCAGCCAGACATGTCGGATGCCAGGAACATGGCTTTTGTTCTTGGAAAAAATTAGTTTTTTGCCAAAATTTCCACTTATTCAAAAATTTTTGCGAAATTTTTTTACACCATTTAAAAGAAAAGAAAAAATTACATAAAAAAGGTCTTTAAACTTTTTTTCTATGTCAACTAGTTTCCGAGAAAAGCGATGTTGTTTATAATGTGATCATTTTATCGTATAAAGTGTGAGTCTAAGCACAGTCTGAGAACATATTCGACACAATATGGATATTTTGTATATAACATACATATATATGCATATACGATAGATATCCTTTTTGATACGATCACATAATTGTGATACATGTATAAAGGTACAGGACCATTTCATTATCCGTACTACCATTATGCGTACGGTTTGTGTGTGTTGTATATACATATACAGTCTACGTGAGAAAATTTTTAATGTAAACAAAGATTTTTATCTAAACAAGTATTACATTTTTAACATATATAGGCGATTATTTTGAAAGTTAACATAAATATATGATAAAATTTCCAGAATGGAATTCAGCTATTACAGCCACTGTCATGACACGGGGGGCATGACCTGAGCCCGGGACTATGGCAGAAATTTGTTTTGAGGTCCCTAGAAATCGAAAATAATAGTCACTAAAATTTATATATATATGTATATATATATATATATATATATATATATATATATATATATATATATATATATATATATATATATATATGTGTGTGTGTGTCCGCGCGATAAGTCTCGAACGAAGTATCCAATTTTTACGAAACTTGGTGAAAACATTGGAAGTCCCAAACCCTTGGATGAGTTTGTCAGCCAGACACGTCGGATGCCAGGGACATTGGTTTTGTTCTTGAAAAAAATTAGTTTTTGCCAAATTTTCCACTTATTCAAAAATTTTTGAAAACTTGAAAGTCGTCCAAGAATGGAATTCAGCTATTACAGCCACTGTCATGACGCGACTTAAACCCGGGACCATGGCAGAAATTTGTTTTGAGGTTCCTAGGAACCGAAAATAATATTCACTCAAATTTATATATATATATATATATATATATATATATATATATATATATATATATATATATATATATATATATGTATATGTATATATATATATATGTGTCCGCACGATAACTCTCGAACGAAGTATCCAATTTTTACGAAACTTGGTGAGAACATTGGAAGTCCCAAACCCTTGGATGAGTTCGTCAGCCAGACACGTCGGATGCCAGGAACATGGTTTTTGATCTAGCAAAAAATTAGTTTTTTGCGAAAATTTCCACTTATTCAAAAATTTTTGCGAAATTTTTTTACACCATTTAAAAGAGAAGAAAAAATTACATAAAATACCCCTGTCGCAGCATCCTGCATAACATAGCGAATTTCCATTTACAAAAGTACGTTTTTCTCGGAAACTAGTTGATATAGAGTAATTGTAAATAAAAAAAACCTTCTTTATATGATTTTTCCGCCTCATTCCGCCAAATTTTTTTCACGAAAAATGTCCAAAACCCCGTAAACGTTTTCACGAAATTTCTTAAAAATAAGATGTTTCGTTCTTGAGTTATCGTGCGGACACTTAGTAAACATATATATAAATGTGTCCGCACGATAACTCAAGAACGAAACATCTTATTTTTAAGAAATTTCGTGAAAACGTTTACGGGGTTTTGGACATTTTTCGTGAAAAAAATTTGGCGGAATGAGGCGGAAAAATCACATAAAGAAGGTTTTTTTTTATTTACAATTACTCTATATCAACTAGTTTCCGAGAAAAACGTACTTTTGTAAATGGAAATTCGCTATGTTATGCAGGATGCTACGACAGGGGTATTTTTCTTTTAAGAATGATGGATATTTAAAAAATATTCGATTCAGTAAAAAATATAAAAAAACTTAAATTTGTATTAAATAATTTAAAATGATATAATTTGGAATATTATCTTTTAGTGAAAAATTCACTTTTACAATTAAAATTACTGATTGGCCCGAAAGTAATAGTTATAGTAAAAATTTATTCGAAAAAAACTAACAAAAAGATAATAATTTTTATTTATTAGCGAATTTTCAGAATGGAATTCAGCTATTAAAACCACTGTCATAGCGCGACTTGAACCCGAGACTACGGCAGAAATTTGTTTTGAGTCCCTAGAAACCGAAAATAATATTCACTAAAATTTATATATCCGCGCGATAACTCTCGAATGAGGTGTCCTACTTTTACGAAATTTGGTGAAAATATTGGAAGTCCCAAACCGTTGGACTTCGTTCGTTAACCAGGCACGTCGTTCGATGCCCGGAACATGGTTTTTTTGGCAATAAAAAATTAGTTTCTTCATTTTTTTACACTATTGAAACGAAGAGAACATCACACAAAAAAGGTCTTTAAACTATTATTCTATGTCAACTAGTTTCCGAGAAAATCTAATTTTTGTAAACGGAAAATCGCTATGTTATGCAGGATGCTCCAACAGGGGTATTTTTATAATCACTTCTACTTTAATTGGAGATTCAACTATGGATTAAACGAATGGAGATTAAACTACATTTTTATGATTGCTGCAATTAGCTGAAAATTTGTGACCAAGTTACCGAAAAAATTTAAAATTCGAAAATATATTTTTAAATTTTTAGCGAAAATATTCAAGTGTTAATTAATTTTTTACCACCAGAGAACTCCCTAAGAATATATCTGGCCCACCCACTAAAAAATATTCAACATAAATAAATGTTACAGTCTGCAAAGTCTTATTTAATTGTAATGATCCATTTTCACCTGTCTTGTGTTTTGTTTTAACAAAACAAAACACAAGACAGGACAGGTGGGACGCAAATTAACGAAAAACGCATCTAGCGGTGCTATTGCAATTATTCAAAAAAGAGTAACACATTTAATTTCTTTCAAATTACCGATAAAAACTCAATCAGCTAAAAAAAATCGTATTTTTTTGTAATAATTAAAAATGACGACCATGAAATGTTGTATATAGAAAAAAAGTGATTATAAAAATTGAAAGGCGGAGATTTAACAATAAAAATGTTTCAGCAAACAACCGTTAATAACAAAGATGTAGTTATAATCTAACACAAATTAATAGTAATATTATCTTTTTTTATTGATATTAGCATAAACAACTAATTTAAAATTTCATTAGAAATTTTTTTTTCGTGCACATAAGTTAGAGTGAGACAGCATGAATATTAAATAACTTGACGGAAAGTTATTGTTTCAAACTGTGCAATTTGATTGGTTGTATTCACGTGTTTTATGATGTGGGTGATTCAGTACACCTTAACATCAACATTTGGGGCCGCCCAGTTAGCGGAGTATTATGTAAAAATTGCTGTTTTTATTTACATATTATGTATGTATGAATGATTTTGCTATTTTGCAATTTTATTTACATTCATAATCTTTTTGTATAAATTAAAATTTTGAAATGGGGAAAAAGTATAAAAAATTATTGAAATAAGCATAGAGATTTTTGTTTGTATTTCAATTTGTAGATCTGCCAAGTCCTATTGAAAGGAATCAGCGACCAAATTCTTTCAAAAATTTGCAAAATATTATTGAAAAATTTCTTCAAAACGAAGGGATTCTAATGTAGCAATCTGAAACAATCAATTTTTTCTAAATATTCTTCAAGTTGCGACTATTAAAAATATGTTCTCAACAGAAAATTTTAAAATTCTTTATCAGTGTTTACGAAGATATAGGTAGGTACTTTGTTTAGATGAGACAGCTATGTCGGAATGAACTGGATAAAGTTTACGCATTCTATCTAAATTATATATTCTAATACATATCTAATTTAGATTGTCGGAGTTATAAATATATGTATGTATATTCAGTATATAGTTAGTTTAGTTCAGTCTTCAGCTGAGCTTCAATTTTAAAGTAACGTAAGTTATACCAACTAATGATATAAATGTTTCCAGGCTATAAGAATTTCCTTTAAAATTAAAGTGTTGCTTTTAAATAACCGACTAATGTTTACGAATATGTCGATATTTATCCGAATTACATGGTAGACGAAGTGGTCGGAAAACGATATTTCATATTACACGACCAAATATTATTGCAACTAATGACGCAAATGATTCCAGGATATAATAATACTATTTAAAATTAAGGAACAGTTTTTAAATATTTCTTAAATGCCTAAGAAAGTGTCGATATGTATCTGAATTACATGGTAGACGCAGTGGTCCGAAAACGACATTTTTTATATTACACAACCAAATGTTATTCTAACTAATGACGGAAATGATTCCAGGATATAATAATATTAGGGGAGAGTCTCCTATATTGGACCGGCTCCTAAATTGGACCGCGTCAGTTTTAAGCAATTAAAAGACAGTTAGAGCCGTCTATCAATATAAATATTAAACAACATTCGAATTTATTTCTTAGTACGAATTTAGGTAATTGTCAAGTAAGCAGTCTTTGAAAACTCGCAAATTTATGAAAAATTGTTAAGCCGATGTTAAATTTTCATTACTTACCGTTCGACCAAGCACTTAACAGGTAAGTATAACTTTTTCTTTTTATATTTATATTTTATCTATGTCATATGTAATTTATTATAACGACATAATCTTAAAAATATATACATGGATTAGATGCAGATAACGGTTTTTGTAGAATAATATTATTAAGAACCAATAGGTCCAATTTAGGATACTAGTTTCCTAAATTGGCCCAAATGACATAATTTTTTTACCCAAAGTAGAGTCTTTTTAAAATTCAACTAGAGACGAATTAATGTTTTCGTTTTATAGCATAAAGATTGATTAATCAGGCAACCAAAAGTGATGGCTCTATCTTAATTGGTTTCCTTGTTGCAAACAAAAATGGCAAAAGTGGTCCAATATAGGAGACTCTCCCATATTTAAAATTAAAGAACGGCTTTTAAACATTTCTCTCTACTTTTTGCTATATCTTAGGTCGCGTCATGAGAGTGGCTGTAATAGCAGAATTTTCAACTGGGAAATTCGCTAAAAGAACTAGGTTTCTATAAATTTTCTATAAAGGTTTTTACTTTCTCAGTTGTGTCCTATTTCTTTTCCCTATTGTGTCCCTTTTTATCATGCGCCTGCGAATGCTCCACCTGCTCCATTGTAGTTACGTCTCTGCTTCTAAATATCTCTTCACAAACTAAAAAATTGGACAGTAAAAAACAGTACTCTCTGGACTTGAATACCGACTTAGTCCAACATTTTTATTCGGATTTAATTTCGAAACGAGAATAGATATACAATAAAATAGCATAAAAGTTGAAAATTTAAATTAATAAATGTCTTTTTAAACGTATTACATTTAAAATTTGAATCAACGTTGTATGATTTCGGTCTAATGTATTTAACAAATTCAAATCTTTCGCCATATTTAAACATTAATTAATTTAAAAATATGTCTACAAAACAAAATAATGATTAATTTTAAAAAATAAATTACTAGCAAAATATATACTATGAATGTATACCCTATTTTTTTGTCTATATCATATGAAAATATTTAAAAAATGTTTTTATTCCTTTTCATAATAAATGTGTAATATTATTTATTATATCTAATTATTCAAATAAAAGTGTATGTACATATTTAAAATAAAAAAAAATTACATATTCAAAAGTATCTGTCATACTACAAAGTAATATTACTAATATTCATATTCATATTCATCTCTAGTAAGCCATCTATTTGTTTCAAAAATGTTATATTCAGTAGCATACTAGATCAATCAATCATAATCTGAAACTATTAAATGTCTAAAATCATTTTGAAATTTACTATCAAATAAATTATGTATAAAATTCAATGTTATCAAAATGAAAAAATTCGATACCAAGAAATTAGTAATATGAAATTACGGAATAAAACAATCGAATCTTGGAAAAATATGTTACTGAGCAACAAAATAACTAAAAAGAATATTAATTCTTCAACAGAAAATTAAAACTGGAAATGAAAAGAGACTATTTTCTACTAACACTTTCAGTCCCACGTCTTCGGCATCCAAAAATTATCAAAATAACTGCAGAGGCGTATCGCGATCAATGATTTTGATTACGCATTATGTGTGCGATGTTACCACACCGATGTGTACTCACACAAACAGCAACACACACTAGCACAGAATACACAGTTACACACTTCTTCCTTGGTTTCTGTAATAAATCTTCAAATAAACAAATACATAAAAAATATTTTATATTAAAAGTTCATACATACATGTTGAATCATTTTATGTATTTGTTTATATAAAGTTTCTTTAAAAATTTTGCCGGCTTCTGGGGAAATTTACTGTGAAAATGCTCGGGCCTCATAGTGTTAATTTTTCTACTAAAAACTTTAAGAAGTTATTCAGAATCAGAAGCTAAAGACAAAAAACAAATTTGAATCTTTTTTTTAAAGAAAGTACCATTATTTGCAATTTGTCTGAAACCTTTTACATATTTTTTTTTTAGATAAAAGACTGTACTCCAGCAGGAAGTAGGAAAGTCAAACGAGGTTTTGGAGAAAATAATTTTTTTAGGTGATTAAACCAAGAATAAAACTAGTGTAACAAAAAATATGAAAACTTAATATTTGAAGGAGGCAAATTTTTCAGGTGTGTGGAAACACAGAAATACTGTAAACCTTCAAACGAGCCCTCATAATAAATAAAATGCTACGAGCTAAAGAGTTGGTTCCTCTTGGAGTGGTGGCAACGCCGGAAAATGATTTCAAATTAATTTTTTTTTTAAATCTTGGATAAGTTACAATGTTGATCAAAGTGGATAAGTTAGATTAGCGTTTTCGAAAAAGAAAAAAATGCAAAAAAGGAAAAAGAAAAGGAGTTACAACTTATAAAAATTTATGAATTAAATTTAACATTTCACAGTCCAAGTTGCTATATTTCTGTACTATATTTCCAAAAAGAATATTCATATTGAAATTATAATCTTTTCAGTGCTTATTTAAGTCATACGTACACTAAAACTCGTATTTTATGAATGTCCCTCGGCCACTTTATCGTAAATTTTTTGTGAATTAGTACAGAAGCTATAAAAATATGAACTTTACGATATGTTAATTTTTTCTTTTTTTAGCTAGTTAATAGATACAGTTATAAAAGCGTTGTTTTTAGTCAGAATTAAAATTTAAAATTTTTGTAAACTTTTATTTTTTGGTAGTAGAAATAGTAATTAGACTATAAAAATAGTAATTAAATTATAAAGATAGCAATTAAACTACAAAATTATTTCGACTTTCATAAAAAATAAATGAAACCGCTTATAAAAAATTTTGGCCACGTGCAAGTCGTTTTGCGCAAATAATATTCCGTTCAATAACATGAATTTAATTTAATTTGCCTTATGTTTTTTATACTTCCCAATTAATTCCTTAAGGTTAACCCTCAGAATAAAAATTCAACTTTTGGTGCTCCAAATTCAACTTAAAACTCAACTGTCACACTTTATCTCTGTGCTAAATTTCAAATTCTTACGATGAATAATTTCAGAAACAATCGCTTGTGATAGAGAAACGAATATACAAATACGGAAGTGATTCTCTAGGTATTCTCTTTTGTTGATTTCTATACAAAACATTAAAATAATCCTCAAATAATTTATTTCGTTAAAAAGGAAGCCTTTGAGAAAAAGAAAAAACGAGCAACAACGTAGAGGAAAAAGTTACTAAAATTATTAAGATCTAGGTGTCACGTACTTTATGAACGATACGTTCACTTGGACACTCTTTAAATTAGAGTTATACTGTATTTCATCTGCTATAGTTTAACATAAAAAAGTTGTATAGGTACCATTTTTAGGGTTCTGAAGAAATAAATTTCGGACCGTTAGGATAATTAAGTATACTTTTTATGATTTAACATAAAAATAGATACAGTGGAGCTTCACTAAAGTTAAGAAAAATTTGGTAAACTTTAGTGAAGTAGATTGAGATCAGTGGCGGTCATTTAATACATGATCGGGACTAAATAATAATTTAAGTCATAGATGACGTACAAGAACAAACTATTTAATAATTTAGATTCCAGTGGATTAACTGGATTTTATACTAATGTATAAATTTCATTAGAAATATTACTGTTATAGAAAGTTCTTCATTATAGATATATCTTTTTTTTTTAACATCCTTGTTTATCGATTATCAGTTCTAAATAGAACTATAAATCGAGCGATGATAGAATATAACGGGAATGGTGATTACCCACTGGTAATCACTCAAAATAAATTATATACTAAATATAATATACTATTCATTAAAAGCTAAATAAATCTATATCTTAATTCTAAAATATTATGTCGATTGAGTCTATACAAAGAGTCACTATTGTCAAGTAAGTTAAGGGCACACACATTAGGGTGATTTTCTAGGCGATGAATGTATTTATCACTGTATCGTACTATTTCCTCACGCACTGTGGGCACTTGAAGACTGCGATGTATGTCATCGTTACGCACGTACCACGGGGAAGCACTTATGGCTCGTAGCACTTTAGACTGAAATCGTTGTAATATCTCAATATTGCTAACACTAGCAGTACCCCAAAGTTGAATACCATAAGTCCATACTGGTTTGATAACACTTTTATAAACTAGCACTTTGTTTCTTAAGGACAACTTTGATTTATGACCTAGAAGCCAATAGTACTTAGAAAACTTAACATTTAGTTGCTTGCGTTTAGTCCAAATATGTTTACGCCATGTAATTTTCTATCTAGATGCATACCTAGATATTTAGCTTCAGTAGCTAATGGTAACACTACATCATTCAAACTAACTGCAGGGCAGGTTCCTTTTCTCGTAGTAAATGTAACTTGCACTGATTTCGTTTCATTTACTCGAATACGCCATTTATGTAACCATTCCTGTATTCGACGCAGGCTAGATTGTAACTTTTGTGATGCAACATTTGGATCTTTATCAGTAGCTAGGATAGCAGTATCATCAGCAAATGTTGCAGTAGTATTTTCTTCATCAACCGGCAGATCTGCAGTATATATAAGATAAAGAATAGGCCCTAGAACACTACCTTGTGGTACACCGGAACGGGCTGGAAACATTTCTGATATTTCACTCTGAAACTTTACATGAAAGTAACGATCTGACAAATAAGATTTCAGTATTAAGTAGAATGATTCAGGAATATTTTTCCTTAATTTATACAATAAACCAGTATGCCATACTTTGTCAAATGCTTGACTCACGTCGAGAAAAGCTGCTGCACAATATTTTTTTTTCTTGAAAAGAGCGATTGATCGTATTGACTACACGATGAACTTGTTCGACGGTTGAATGTTTTGCGCGAAAACCAAACTGATGATCTGGAATAATTTTAAGGTCATCGAGGACTCGATGCAGTCTTCTGAGAAATAACTTTTCGAACATTTTGGATAAAACGGGGAGTAAACTGATTGGTCTGTACGACGTGACCTCATTTACTTCCCTGGCTTTTGTATTAAGATGATCTGAGCTAATTTCCAAATAGCAGGGAAATATTTTAGTCTTAAAATGGCATTAAAAATTAAATTTATCATCATAATACCTTTATTAGGCAATTCTCTTAGAATCCTAACTGTGACAAGATCATAGCCAGGAGCTTTCTTTATATTTATTTCATTCCAGATCAATCTTTTAATTTCCTTTGGCGAAAAAGGTTCAACTGAGACAATTGGCTCTGGAGATGCTTCTAAAAGTTGAGTTTCTTCAATATTTAAGTTGTCTCCGTGATTGGGTTGAAAAACTTCAGATAGAGTTTCAGCAAAAAGTTCTGCCTTTTCTCGTGCACTTTTTGCCCAGCTTCCATTATTTCCACGAAGTGGTGGTATTTGTTGTTGTGGCTGTTTAATGTGCTTAGTAGCTTTCCAGAGGGAGTAGTCAGATGCTTCAGTTGGGCAAAGATTTTCGAGATAATCTTCAAGAGCATCCTGTTTTAATTTATTCAGTAATCGCTTTAACTTTTGGGATATTCTGTTAAAACGATTTTTGTCTCCTGGAAACCTGGTCTGTTGCCATATTCTTCTTAGCCTCCGTTTTTCTAAAATCAAATCCTTAACCGTACCTGGTGAGGTAACTTTGACACCTGAATTATTGACAATGTCTGGAGTGGATTCACAAGCAGCAGATTGAATGATATTAGTAAAATTTACCACTGCTTGATCTAATTCTAATTCTGACTTTAAGGATGTTTTTAAGGTAATTTTTTTGTCAATATAATTTCGAAAGTAATCCCAGTCCGTGTGCTTATTGAACAGAACAGGTGTTTTATCTTTATGGATTAATTTAGTGCTAACTGTAAGCAGAACAGGTGAATGGTCCGATGATAAGTCAAAACACGACTTTATCTCCATGTATCTATTAGACATATTTTTCGTAACAAATAGGTCCAACAAATCTGGAATTTTATTTAAATCAGATGGCCAATAAGTTGGTTCATCCGTAGATAGATGATTCAGATTGCTTTCATCGATAACTTTTAGAAGATTTCTACCTTTAGGGTTGATATAGATATATCTGTTATAGAAATTGTTTTTTTTGCCCTTGAACGAACAATTGATAAGTACCGTATCTTATATTTCTCAATCTATATAAACAGCTACCATTTGCTTTGGATTCACCAAATTCTCCGAATTAGTTATTAAGTACTTAGTATTCAAGTATTTTGGTATATATTATTTAAATTTATTTATTATATAAAGTGAATAACTGAATTGAGTAAGTATCTTCAATGAGATCACTCGCTTTGTATATATCTGAAAAAAAATTTAAAAATTCTAGAATTCAACATTCTAAAATTCTTTTTGCATAGGAAAATATTTTTATTAAAAGACACCACTGATTTGTTTAAGTTTTTATGTTTTAACACTGTATAATTTATGGCTAAATAGTTCAGCTCATAGCCAATCTTAGTTATGTCTTGAAAAATATGTAACTAATATTCTTTCCCTTTGTTTTTGTAATATTGTTGGATTTTTCACTTTGAATAAACATAATTAGTAATATTTATAAACTTTAAGTTACAAACGAAGTTCTAAAATTCAACAGAGAAAAGTTTAAATTTGAATACTATTATGACATCTAAACCAATTTCTTTAAATCATACTATATGTAATTGTTATTTTAATACACATATAGCTTTTATAGAATTTATAATATTTTTGTCTTAAAAATATATAATGTAATAATATTGTTTCTTTCTATTTGTATAAAATCCTCCCAACTTTACTGAGAAAAAAGTGACGTCACTTAACAAAACTGGTGTTAACTTAACTGAAGCTCTACTGTACTCATATTTTAAAGCGGGCGAAATGACGACATTTTCTCAATTTTTGTCAACAGCAAAATATATATTTACTTAAAAACTGTTAACAACATCGATTAGTACATGTTTTGGGGTACTTGTAAAATTTTCTTTTTTAGAAAAATATTTGAAAATAGCGGAAATACGACTGTATTCCTGGAGCGCCTTTTTTTGCGCATCAGTTGCGGTGGACATGATAACTCGAGAACGGTTCATCCGAAATCAAAATTTCAAAATCCTTTCGTTAGTATATTTTATTGTCTAGTCGCTGAACGAAGGATTTGTCAAAATTTAAATTTAAAAAAAAATTGGCTACTATTTTAACAAAAAGTTTATTTTTTCAAGGTGTTAAATTTTCGATATTTTTGCTCTAAAAAAATCTCTTTTTTTAGATGGAAAGAAAGGTATTAAGAAAATACTATTCAAGGTAGTTATTAGACTTACCTTGAAGTATAAAAAATATTATCATTGATAAATATTCCAAAATGGTGGCGACGGAGTCATTCTCCCAAGGCATGTTGAATCTGAGCCGCTCAACGGCACACATTGTAGCAGGTCAAAAAATATGTGTACATAAATGGTTTATACCTAACTGTGGAGCCCTGATTTGATGCGTGTCCCATACACACTTGACGAATTTTTTTATAATATATGTATTCGTCCAGATTTAATCAGATAATAGACAATATTACATTAAATTATACAATTGATATTATAATACCCACCATCAGTAAGAGAGAAGTATTACACAGATATTGTAGTAGGTACGTAAGACGAGAGAAATATTTTCTTAGATTTTTGATAAAGTCATTGTGTTTGGAGCTTCTGTATTTTGTTTTGTCTATTTCTAGATATGTATGTAATAATTTATGTCTTTAATTGTTACGAATAAAGCCAGCCAGTGAGTAGTTTTTGTATTTGTATTATTACAATTATGAAATAGCAATATGTACCGAAAAAAAGTTTTCTTCTAGATATGTTGCTATGAATAGTGATTTAATGAGCTCTCGTTTTGATTTACATATTTTATAAGTTTGAATATTTTATGTCGTTACTTTTATTATTGAATAATCGATTATCAGAAATTTTGGTGTCAATCGATTAGTTGATATTTATTTTGATATTAGAATGATTTGCAAGAAAAAAAATTTTTGAGCGGTGGTTATTCGTTTAAAATACAGTAATTGTAATATAGAACTGTTTAACTGAATAGGATTGTTTAACCAGTCTGTTTAACTGAACAGAGCTATTTAAAAATGAATTGTTCGGGTCAATAAAATAGCTGATTGAAGTGAGTAGTGACTAACTACACAATATAGATAATGTTTTTATTTGCCCCTCAATATAGGCAGTTACATTGCGTTGCCAAGTGCTCCCATACCGAATGGCAAATGCAAGATCAAGATTAAAATTTGGTCTTGATTTTGTCCTTACACTAAGAATCTTTGTTTTGGTCTTTGTCGTCTAGAGTTCAGTTTTAGGTTCCGACTTGGTTTTGGTCGTGCAGAAAAATACTTTAAAGATACTTTACAGATTTTGAACTAACGTGTTTTATAACTTGGAAGGTATATAATCTTAAAGAATTTGATGTTCGATTTTGTTCCACGATGTTGGATTTATTCGGTTTTATTCAACTACAAGTTGGATTATTTTATTTTCATTTGAATCAGAGAGGTATCACAGCTTGTAATAGCAAAAAGTTTGAAGTTAAAAAAATAATTTTTGAACGTAACTTGCGTGAATTGCTTGGTTTCTATAACTGTATATACTTGCTACTATTGTCAAGCTCTAACTCGAGCGTAATGCCTGTGTCGGTTTCGCTACGTAACCCACCCCCTCCCTACACAGGGCGTGTGATAAGAAGCTTCGGTTTTAAAGATGTTTTAGTATGTAATATTTGATCCGTGATCTTTGTCAATTGTTCCGCTAATGATGGCTGGAAATGCCAAAGTGGCAATATTCAAAATGGATTTATTAAGTTTTGTTCTTGTTCTCCTGAATTTATAAGTCAAGTTAGAAATTTCCTAAAAATTTTAATAGCAACATTTGTGCTCATTTGAATTTTGGGACTGGACTTGTAACCATACTTATAATCTTGTTAACGGTCTTCCTAGACTATACATGGTATTAATTTTGATTTACCCAATGAGTATATTAAATATTTTGTAAGATCCTGTACTTATTCCGCATGTCCTTGACAATCGAAAATATATAGTTATTATTTAAAACATTCATAAAACAAATACCTAACACATATGTATAAATTCAATAATATGGTCCTGCATGTATATTTTTTGGTGGTGGCCCATGCATACGAACGGACAGACGGACAGACGGACGAATTGAACGGACGGAACGGTTACTAGATCGAATTTCAAAGTTAGTTATCGTTTCCTTTGTGTTTCAAATAATATTTCTTGGAATTGGCAGCAACAGATCGGCAACATTCTCATTCTATTTTAAAAACTATGAGGTCTGTTTTGTAACATTTTTTTTTCTTGTTCGTTTTAAACTAGACGCAAAAGTTGTGTACTGCTTGCTACAGTTGTAAAATATAATTAATTCAAACATACTGGCAAATTTTTTAATTGGTTAAAATGTTAAAATATCAAAATTCGATTCTAAATCTCTTACTTCTTTGTTTAGAGTTGTGACCCGTAATGATTCTATAGAGACAATTCCGATTTCAGTGGTAGAGTCCCGTGTCCCCACATTATACCAATTTTGTCCTGATTTTTTAAACTGCACAATTTGCATGCGCGTCTCGCCGTCTTTAGTAAGTGAAGCAAAGCGATAAATCTCGATGTTGGACCTCGATTTTATTTTGTTCAAAGGTAACAATTCAGCTTCTGTTGGTCTTTCTAATTGGATTTGGTTAAGTAAATCTCAAATCTGTGATTTAATTTTTCTAAGGAAAGTTATAAAAAAAAATATTTCTAATTGATTTTTGGGTAAATTTTCCATTTTACGCAATAAAAAAGGTTAAATTCAATCTAGAAATAAAATAATTTACATCTCTGAACTCTGTTTTAATATTAGGGGTTCAATTAGATGAAAAATGCAAAATATTGTAGTAAGAAATCAAGCTGGCAGTATCGATCAAACTATTATCATTTGATTTTTAGAAAGAAATCAGAAATGTTTTAAAAATTGTTTTGTGCTGAACTGTAACTGAATTTATTGCAATGAAATTTTGCTAATTTTTTTTTCAACTTCGTATACATTTTAAACAGATTTACCTATTGATGGGAGTATAACAAAAATTTTCTCTTTCCCATAAGAATACATGAATTTTTCCAAGAACATGAAAATTGAATAAAAATTTTATTCTAAAATTTGTCTAGTTTGATCGGTTCTGGTTAGTTTTCATCATTTTTTTCGTAGAGGTTCAAGCTTTTTAATTAGAAATTTAACATAAGAATTGTATGATATTTTATCCAAATTCTTCTTGGCGGAATATAATGTAATTTAGCTGGCCTATATAAAAATATTGCAGTTCTATCCTACATTTTGTTTTAGTATACAACAGGCCTACAGGCATACAATGCAACCTTTACCCAACTCGTTTATTATTATGTATAAAATTTGGTTCTTGTATGAAATAGTATTTTTTTTCAATTAAAAAATAGGTATTTATGTAACAGTTTCACCATTAAATATTCCATTTTTGTTAAAGTATTCTAATAATTTTGAAACATTTTTGAGCAAAAAATTTCGTTTACAAACAGGATGAAGCAACATTATGAAAAATTCAGACGCATTACTTTTTATTTTCGAAATATACATATATGGCCCTATAAAATGAATATTTTTAATTCTAAACTTACAAAATTTGCATCAAATTAAAATAAAGGCACATTGATCTCTCACAAAATTTTGAAAGAAAAAAATGGTCGTATCTACAGATGTCTAGTTCATTTACATTAGATACAAATTTTAATTGTACTTAATACAAATTTTATTAGTTGAAAATTTTCAAATTAAATTCATGTAACGACTACACTATGGGCTATAAGCTATAATGGCGCTAATAATATCCTAATAAATTTTTTATAATGTGCCATACAATAAAAGAATCTTGTTGTTGCTTTTTTATATTATTGCTGTAATTAACAGAACTTATTTTAAATAGGTAGTATATTCTGTTACAACAGAAACGGGACATCTTATTAATTTATTCGAGATGGTCACTGATAAAAGAAAAAATTACTTAAAATTAACAATTTATCTATATGATTTCAGCAAGCCATATTCAATAGTTTCATGCTACAAAATTCATAATGAAAATTTTACAAACTCGATGCTTAATGCCAGTCAGATGCCTTTGATAAAGCATTTTTAATTTTTGAGAAAATAAGAATTGTACAAAGTATTCCAAAAAAAAAAATTTAAGTAAGTTTTAGAAAAAATTGTAATCTTTATTACATCATCAACTATATTCAATCATTTTTTGCTATGACAGTCTTAATTTAGATTTTTATCTAATCCACTTTTGATTTTTAATTGGAAAAAAATTGTTTTATATTATAAAACTTTTGAGGCGATTTCGTTATTGGACACTATGTATATTATTTCTGCTGTCCAGCGCAAAATTTCTAACATTCATTCAGTAAGTTTATTCGAAAAAGTAAGTGAGTACGTGAAAATCACGTGGTTGAAATTAAAGTTCTAGATAACGCCTAGAAAGACTTGTCCTGAGAAGACCGCTCATTTCGCTCGAAATATTTTTGTTTTCGGTACATTCTCAACAATTATCTATACAAATTTTGCTACAACATTACTGTTTTCGTTACACTCCGAATTACAAATTTCATTACACTGTGGTTTCGCTATTTCTAACTTTGAACACTTTTTTTTTCTTGAAACTTGATATACAATTTACGTTTAAAAAACAAATACGCTATTTAAAAACAATTGTCATCAAAACGCCAATAAATTTTTTTATACATTCAATAATAACAAATCAATTACGACTTTATATATCGCAGTAATAAATTCAAACTATATACGCCATAGTCGGTTAAGCCTGCAATTTTATACGATGTTATTAAATAGTTAATAACCTTATTTTATAGTTTTTACCATCGTAAGAGTGTGAATAAAATATATTTTAATATACTTAAAAGTAGGTATAGATATGTTTATTAACTATTTATTTTGTCCCATGTGTCAATAATAGGTTAAATATTTCACACGCGTCAAATAAAGGTTAATATTTTGTGAAGTCCAAGATGGAACGTTTACATAGGTGGTCACAGATTAAGCCTATTTCTAAAATTTTAAACTAAATAATTAAAAATGCATGATTATACATACATACTCGTGTTCATCGCAATTAAGTAAGCACAAGAATTCCGTTAGTATTTTTTTTTTAGTTTTGTATGTTAATGTTGGTACTACTGAAAATAAAACTAGATTTTTTTAAAATTTATAATATTACATTAAATTTTTTATCATTTCATAGTAGGTAAATATAGATAATTTATTTAAAAGACTACATTAAAAAATTTACAAATTTGGAAATTACATATGTGGGATTAGACATTAAACAGGCATATATGGTAGTATCAATATGATATTTTATGTATTTGGTTAAATTTTGTACATTATGTTTGTTCTTTTTTTCTGGTTTTCAAATATTTAAATTTTTACATGTTTTGAAGAAAGTATATGTGATTTATTTATAAATGTTTCTTAATTAACTTAATTATTAAGAATGCGATAAACTTCCTTATTCATCTTACGGTCAGTACCGTATTAACAGAGCAGGGCCGGATTTACCTATGTGGAGGCTCCTGGAAGCTCTTCAGTACTTTTGTGGAGGCTCCTACTAAGGAGGTAATAAGTGAATTCCGAATTCTTTTTAATTTTTTTTTAAAGAGGGCCGGTTTTAAACCTATTAAGGTTGAGCTGAGCCCTGTTTAGCTAATTTATCGATCCTCTTATTTCCACCTATTCCAGTGTGACCCTATCCCCACGCTAAGGTGACTGGGCAGTGGACTGAGAGGTGATTCAACGTTTCTTGGCACTCTCGCATCAGTCTCGACGTTGTATTTGCACCCTTAAGGGCGTTAACAACGGTCTAGCTATTCGAGTAGATGCTTACGCAACTTCCCTTCCAGTCAGGTCTATTTTGAATTCAGTATCATTTGCCTTTGCGATAGTTCAGGGTCCGAAAACACCAGTGCCCGTACCCTCCGCCATCCTGGACCCGTTGGTAAACCAATCCGTCACTCTGACTTACTATTGTTTGCGCTCTCATATCGAAATGCAGCTCACTGAGTTCACTATCTATGCAAGGTGATGAAGGGCACTAAAGGTGAACCTTTTAGAAAGCAGAAGTGTGTCGTTTTGTTTCGTGCATCCAAAAGTGTTATGTTACTGTCTTACCGTTTATATCTTAAAATAACTGTAAGTCCTTAAATAATTTTATCTTACAAATTTCTGTAAATCTGTGTAATAAAGTCTGTTGCCTTACCATTTTTCTATTTCAGCAACTAAATTTCTAAGAAGCATCTTCGGTTCCATTTGTTTGTTTTACATATACATATTTTTGTGAAAAGACTCCTGCTAAAACTCAAATAGCACTCAAATGGTTAAACGTGAAAAAATTATGTTATGTTGAGCTAGTAAAAATAGAGCTACCATTCTCTTATTAACAGTAATAGCTAAAAAAAGACAAACTTATTTTTAATTGTTCCCTTGGATTGTTCCGATTTTATTTTGTTCAAAAGTAGCAACTCTGTCAAGTACATACAATAAATTGTACGGTTAGTGTAAAAATTACGAGTCCATGTTTAAATGCACGTTCAAGTGGTTCAGGTGTATATAATTTCATTTGTTATTTGAGTTCTATACGGAGCTAATTGTATCTTTATTGGAAATATAAATATTACGTGTAAATATTATTAAATGATTATAAAATAAAGAGGAATAATTAAATGGTATACTTCTATATAATATTTATAATTTTCATCTAATATACATATTTAAAAATATATTTAAATACAGCTACTGTAACTAAATTTCTTCTTCATTTTTTTCAAATTTTAATCGAAAACTATGGTAAACTTACGTGTCTGTACAATACTTGTTGTAATATGACACCAGTTTCCTAGCAATGATAAACAATTTTTCTATCAAACACAAAAAAAAACCCTCTTTGACTCTGACGTACATGAAGATACAATTTGCTCCGTATAGAACTCAAAAATCAAATCAAATTATATACACTTGAACCACTTAAACATGCATTTAAATATGGACTCAAAATTTTTACACTAACCAATTGTACCTTTGAATATAATTATTTTTCTATGTATACATCTACCTACTTTATTTAAAAGAAATCATGCCTTATAATTTTTATTATTTATGGGAATAAAATATTATTATTCATGCAACAAGAAATCGTGAAGCATTATCTATAAATACATCAATTTATAATATTGCTTTTGCTTGGCAATTTACACAAATAAGTATATCTTTGCAGATAATAAAGACATTTATATTGTAGCTCATAGTAGCAGATATTGATTGCACAATATTTAATAAATGAAATTTAAAATAATAAATAATCTATAAAATATAATAGATCATGAGAATAATCTAACCATAAAAATGGTAAGCTCATAGTTGGATGTGACGGCCTCACGAAAACTTTAAATATTCAGTAAGAAATTAAAAGCTTTAAAAGCTTTTACTGTACCTGAATGTACATATATATTACGTATATATACAATTAATTTACACTAGTTTCAGGTTGAACGAAAATGAGTAAGGTTAATAACAAAATAATTTGAAGAATTTTTCGATTTTTCAAAAATAGATCTCACTCTTTTTTTTTTCTTGGGAATAAAATTAACACATGCACAATAATGCAATCAACCGCAAGGACAGAACAGAAAATTAGACATTGTTTATTTATATCATTTAACAATAATTATATATTTTTTTTTAAAATAATATATATATTAATTGAAACTGTAAAAAAAAAAATATTTTAACAATAGTGAATTAATATTTCGGAAGGAACAATGCACATATTCACAAATACTTAATCATTTTACAAATTTGTAAAATGATCAAATTTTTTCTTTTTCATAGAATTTAAAATGAATCGCGTTAGTAAAGCGGATAGGTATAGACTTGCATAATACACCGATTGATATTTTGAAAAATTTACAAAAAAGAAAAAAAATTAAAATTTTGAATCTTACCTTTGATGAAATTAACGTCAAAGTTGGCGATGATTCCTGAAACAAAATGTAAAAACAAAATTAGCGAATTCTTGTTGGTAATGCGTTTGTGTTTGTAGATAAAAAAAATCTGAACTACTTGATAATCGGATTTGAAATAAATATATGGTTGATTTCATTTGAACGGAATTGTATTATGGTAGAATAAACATTAACTGAATTTTTTTTTTAGTAAGAATAATTATTGTCCTGTAGTTATTCGAGCATTATAAATATATTTATTCTGTGTTGTTAATGAGGATTAAAATTTTCTGATTATGGTTTAATAATTTTTTAAAGATTTTATTTGATCAATCCTTACTGTAATTGTTAATAAAAAAAATAAAATATTTTAGTTATAGAAAATTTTGAAGTAAAACTTCTTACACGGCGCAAACTATGTTAGAATGAAAAACTTTTCATTTTAGAAATATGAATGATTTGACAAAAGTTTATCTTCTTCAGACCTTACATGCCCAATTTTTGAAGAAATGAAAAGAACGAGTTGGAAAACCTACAATTTATCTCAGTTTCATCATTCTAGCATTTTATTTATATTAGATTATACGATATCAATACGCTCTTACAAGGAAAGGTTCCGAACTGTCAATTCGCAATTTTGATCAACGTACTGCTACTTTGATCAAGTAGCATCGATGACGTCATTTAATTCTAAAAAGCTTCCGGCTATTTAATATTTTTGAAAATGTGTTATTTTATTCAACACAGTTATATTGTAAACTAGCCGTACCCGCAACGTCGTTCGCGCAAAGCATTGTTATAAACTCAATGAGAAGTATGTAAGTGTAATAATTATATAGAACTTGCAAAGAATAATAATTTTTGTGTAATGCATGCACATGCTCAAAATGGTTTTTCTATTTTCCCGTGGGAATAAGGAATTTTCCCGGAGTAAAAAGTCTTTTAAATATTGACCCAAGTAATAGGTTATCACCAGACCAAATTTCATAAAAATCCGTCCAATAGTTTTTGCGTAATACGTGCACATGCACAAAATGGTTTTTCTATTTTTCGGTGGGAATAAGGCATTTTCCCGGAGTAAAAAGTATCTTAGATATTGGCCTATAGGTAATAAGTTATCACCACACCAAATTTTATTAAAATCCGTCCAATAGTTTTTGCCTAATGTGTGCACATGCTCAAAATGATTTTTCCATTTTCACGTGGGAATGAGAAATTTTCCCGGAGTAAAAAGTATTTTAAATGTTGACCCAGGTAATAAGTTATCAACACACCAAATTTCATTAAAATCCGTCTAATAGTTTTTGTGTGATGCGTGAACAGACAGACAGACAGACAAAAATTCTAAAAATAGCTGTTTTGGTATCTACATATATCGATAACTATTTACAGTACCAGTACAATTTTAAAAAAATATTCCATGTACAGAAATGGTTTCGTTACAATTTTATTATATGTATAGATTTTTTTTAGGTATATTTTTTAACTCTATTGCATTTCGATTGAAAAAAAATAATAATGCAACAATTTTTAAACAAAAGTATTTCAAAATTTGTAGTTTCAAGGTAATCCGGATTTAGGCGGCTTTATATCGTGCATAAAGTCAGTATGTACCTAATAATACCTCCAATGCTTCCATACATATGTGTCGTCTCTATTTTTTTTTTTCATTTTTGATTCACCATTATTAAAAATATTGTATAGCCAAAATTTTATAGCGATCAACAAATTTTTTTTTTTATTGCACATACATTTATATTATGTCTGTATATTTATTTATTATTGTTAACGATATACCAAATAGTCTCCTCATATCCCTCCAGTACCGCAGACCACTGTCGGTACTGTAATGCCAAATTCACATGAAAAAGTAAATTCGAATCTGTGTTTCAACAAATTTATGCTTGTATTGAGCATTAGATTTAGATACAGTCATTAGAACCATCAGAGTTGTTGCAGATTTCCACTTACGCATCTGCGTTAATTTAGTTGCGGATGTGAAATTTTGCAAATTTGAAGATAAGTTAGGTGAATGATCAATATAAGACCGTTTAACCGGTACTGGAAAATTCCAAGAATGGTACTGGAAAATTCCAAGATGTTGATCAAGTATTATTAAAGCTTTTATTGTAAAAAATTGGAGTATGATCAACCAGTTTTAAAATTTGATTATTGCACTGCCTTTTCTTATTATTTTACTTTTATTTTACTTTTGGTTTAATACTTATCTAATTCCAATATTCGCATCTGTAGATGTTTTAAAATGATGCCCACAGCAACTTTACTTTTGGACAGTGTTAGCAAAATTCACAAACCTATACATTTTACTAAAAAGAATATTTTAAAAACCCGTAACGAAATATATAGTTCTATATAGTTTTAAAAAGTAAAACACAGCATAAATACCATATTTTACAATAAATAATTAATTATTAATACACAGGAAAATATAAAGTCAGTTATCAATACTGACACTAAAATAGTGACGTTGAAATGTTATTAAACGAATTAATAAAATGTGTACCGTAAAACCCTCTAGACCCGGACACATTTTTACATTTTTTGGTATAATTTTATGTTTATACATGTTTCCTTCATAGATATCACCAATAAAAGTATTACCATTAGAAAGAGCGTATATTATTTGTTATATCCCTGACCCATTTGTTTCATTATAAGTAAAAATAAAAAAAATAAAAAATAATTAGTAAGTGTCCGGGTCTACACCCCAAATCCGTCTTGACCCGGACACTGACTTAAATAATGTAATAACACGCAAATTAACCTCTCCCGTCGGGGTTAGGATAGTGTTTTATATCGTCTGATGTCTTTGAACCTGTCAAAGGCTTCAAAACATTTTGTGGGAAGGGAGAGGGGTCAATAAATTGTATGCCTCTCTATGAAGTAAGCATGCGATATGACACCAAAAGGAAGCATAAGCCGCGTAAATCTGGCGGGAATATAAGGGGATATGGCGTATGGATAGTGGGAGTTACAGCTGGTGCAAATAGCGGCCATAGTGTAATAAACTGATGTGTCCGGGTCTAAACGGATATATGTATATATCATGTAATTTTATATATATATATATATATATATATATATATATATATATATATATATATATATATATATATATATATATATATATATATATATATATATATATGTATATGTACATCGAATGTAATTTCAAACATCATTAAATGATGCGCGATAAAATTCTGAACACATACATATCAAAATTAAAATAATATGACAATTATGACGAAAATTAGATGTCCAAGTTAGACACACATTTTATTTCTTTGAAAAACTGGAGAATAGTAATCCTGTAAAATAGATAGTAAAAGTTGAAATCCGTAGTTTTTATTGGTACAGCTGTTTAGAGGATGTTTTTCTCTCTCTAATGATGTCAAAAACAAATGTTTATTGTAGCAGGTCAATGTAGAAACTGCTTACTTTGAAGATTGGTGCAAAGTATCCGGGTCTAGACTCCCTGTCCGGGTCTAGACGGTTTTACGGTACTTTAAATTGTTCAGTATATGTACGGAGTAATATAATTACTGTACAAATGTTAACCAATACATTATAGTTATTTAATAATTTTTGCGCTCGTTTCGAGAATATAAAACCATTTCTAATATCTATGTAACTTAATAATTACATACGTTACCAAATGTAATGTATTTAAATCTACATAACATACACACTAAACAAAAGTCCAAGCTATATGAACAAAGAATTAAATTAAATTTTATATAGGTAATGTTGAACAACATAAAATATATAATATTAAAAAAATTAATCGTTAAAATCAGTAAAAATGAAATAAAAACCATTAAAAATAATATTCAATAATTGTACAATTGTAATTTTAACTGAAAACACAACTTACAGTGTGTAAATTTTTGTTGACCATTCAAGAAAAATACTTCTCTACGATCAGTAATATTTCTAAATGAATTTTGTCTACGACTTCTATGAAATTGCTTATTTATTGTACAAAATACTATCTAAGTAATCTATGTTTTACGTATAGCCGTACAAAATTTTGTACTTTGTGTAAAGAATCACGGCTTATGACACATTTTTTAATTTTTATATTGTATATTATCAGGGCCGTCTTAACGTATGTGGGGGCCCCTGGGCACAGTAAGTTTGGGGGCCCCTTTTAAAAGCTGAAAACCAGAAAAACAAAAAAAAGAAAACATCAGGAACTAAAAAAAAAATTAGTTGACAATTATTTAATGACTTTATTGATACAACTCTATAGAAACGTTTCATCGCACACATTTAGGGTAAAGGCCTATACTTTTTTATATAAATATGAAAAGTGCTGTAAATATATAAAACGTAAAAATAAATTATTTTGACTTAAATTTTATAAATTTATACATAAAAAAAATTATTTTACTTAAGAATTTATTATCACAAATAAATAACTAAATCATTAAAAAAATTAATGTTTGTTACTTTGTAATAGGTATATCTTATATTATTTATATAATAACGTTCAAAACAGTTTCCAATGTATAGGAAAACTTCACAATATTTGGACATATAGCATATTTTTAAGTATAATTAAGTTAATCACTTTAGCACTGCACTGATATTAATGGTTTTTTTCTTGACTTCTGGAAAGCAAAATCTTCAATTACGTCATCGAATTCCAGTTCTTGTAGAATATCACTTTCGATACACATAATTGATAAATTGTTAAGTCTTTCTTGTAACATTGTCGTCCTTAATTCGTTCTTTATTCTTCTCAGCCTTGAAAATGAACGCTCTCCACTGCAGTTGGTGATCATTAGACATAAGAATATTCTTGTGGCAATTTCCACATTTGGAAATATCTCTTCTAATTTGTCTGTTTTTATTAGTTTATGTAAGGCAGATATACTTAAATTACTGTTTACTTGATTTTTCAAATACTGCTTTAAATGATCACATTCAGATTTGAGTTCATCAGCGTTAATGTCCTCATGATAAAATTCTGCAAATTCTTTGCATTTGCTTTTCAACTGACTCGGTTCGATTGTATTCAACTGAGAAAGAAATTCAAAACGTTGGTTAACTCCCTTGTATGATTCCGATCGTTGCTTTAACTGAATACTTAGTGTATCGATCATAGGAATAAACGTTTCTACTTTAAATTTTTCCTTGCCAAATAAGTGTACACTTTCTGACGACTCGTCAAAAAATGTGATACGCGTGCTACGATTTCTTTTTCTTTGACAATTATCTTTGTATTCGGCATCTGGATTCTTTTCTTTGGCTGCCGATTCGTAAAGGTCGAAATTATTTCGTGCGTTACTGATGAAATCAGCAAGAGATCCAAAAATTTTCGTTGCAGTGTCCATTGTGAGGGTGTTTTTTTGCAAGCTTACGCTTGCTTTGTTAATAATTTGAAGTAGGTCATTCCATATCTCCGTTAGGATAATCATCTCTAGTTTTTCCATTTTTTTGCTGAGACTTTGGGCCTCGTTTCTAATTTCTGCTGGTTGATCTGTGTTTTTGGAAATTGATGTTAAAGCCTCCAAAATATGTTCGTAACCATTGCGTAAAGCATTAACCGCATCGGCACGTGCAGACCACCTGGTTTCACAGAGACATTTTAAAACTTTATTTGTACCCAAAGATTCTGTTAGTATATTCCATCGATAAGTCGAAGCAGAGAAAAAGCTATATAATTTTTGGACAAACTGGAAGTATGCTACCGCTTCTAAAACAGACCCCACAGCCTGAACGCCAACCAAATTTAGTGAATGTGCCGCACATGGGACAAAAAGAGCAAATTCACATTTTTCTTTTATTCTTTTTTGTAAGCCTGAATATATTCCAGCCATATTTGGTGCATTATCGTAACTCTGCCCTCGGCAATCCTTTATCGAAATATTATGGCTTTCTAAAAAATTCAAAACCGTTTTTTCTAGATATTGAGCCTTATGTTCTTTAATAGGTAAAAACTGCAAAAATCTTTCAACAGGCACTTCGTCTTTTACATATCGGACGATGAAGGTCAACTGATCGACATGCGAGAGATCGGGTGTGGAATCCACGCTTATTGAATAATATTTTGTTGTCTTTAGTTCATTGACAATCGTAGCCAGTACTTTCTTTCCCATTATATTAATAAATTCGTTGCAAACATTAGCAGACAAATAGGAAGTATTTCCTTTTCCGCGATTTCCGCAATTTTTTATATGATCAGCAAGGAACGGATCAAATTCGCTAAGTAATTCTAAGCATCCCAAGTAATTTCCATTGTTTTGCGATCCCAAAATTTCGTTGTCACCACGAAATCCTAATCCTCTTGAAGCTAAAAATTTTACAACCGCCACAATCCTTTTCAGTACATTCTTCCAATAATTTACTTGTGTATTGTATTGCGATAGTAAGTCACAATCCACTCGACCAGCCGTTTTGCTTCGCGCGACATAAGTCATCATAAATTGTCTATGCAGTGAACTATTTTCATGCTCCGTTAATTGGTTGCTTATATGCTTCCAGTCTTTGTATCCACTGGAAGAGCTCAAACTGTTACTGTTCGTAGTATTATTAAAAAGACGGCAGCAATAACAGTACACACATTTCTTCGAAGGTGAATATAGAAGCCATTTCCGTTCTACGGATTCACCATTCGTCAGTTTGCGAGTAAAAACGTTCCTAGTCAAATTTCTAGTTTTTATTTTACCGCGCACATCACAGAAACTTGAAGAGGTTCCCGAGAATTCACAGTCTTTATTTTGAAAAAACTCTGGTCCTTTATGAATCCATATTTCGCGCACTTTTTCCGTAAAAATATCGTCACAATAAGTACCAGGATCATTTGAAATTTCATCTAAATTATTCGTGAATGTATACTGTGCTTGTGATTGTGACTTTGAAGAATTTGCTGTTGTTAATAAGTCGCAATTTTCTGAGTTAGAAGATGTAGACCTCGATGTGTTTGCGACTATTTCTTGAACTGCTGAACTTGATTTCGAAGTCTCTGATCTAGGAGCATTTTGATACGTTGAAGTCGAAAAGTCAGACTGTTGACTAATTTCTTCCGGAATAAAAAACGAAGTTAATTTAGGTAATTTGCTGCTATTTTCTTTTTGCATAGCAAGTCTTTTTCTTTTTTCTGAACCACTTAGATATGTTCGTTTCGACATAATTGCACAAAATTATAAATGCAGCTTAATACACAACAGTTTAGGAACACTAATAACGTTGTAATATACGTTTTACAAGAAAAATTTATTTATATATATTTTTGTACCTAAAAAATTTTAATGGTTCCAGATGCAATAATTTAAAAAAAAAGAAAAAGAAAACTAGTCTAGCTCTAAGAAGGGTCACAAAAGGGTCACATATGTTTCACATAAAATTTTAGAAAGTCCAGATCTAAGTAAAAATAAATCTACTTATTAAAAACACAAATATACTTTTCAAAATAAATTGAAATAAAAGATTTAAAAAAAGAAACTAAATTGTTAGGTCCTTTTATCTACATATTTTTTATTTATATGTAATAAACTAATATAAACTAAAAAGGAAGAACCATTTTAAATTGTTTTCTGAAGAAGGGTAAATATTGTATTTTGCTAAAATATTTATAGCAGCTCAGGGTGATTGTAGTCCTGATGTTTGTATATACTTTGCATAGATCATAAATATAACTATAAATTATTTACAAGTAGTTAAAAAAGAGGAATTGACAGATGAAAAAAATCTCAAAAAGTCATAATTCATAAAGTTATCTTGTTTTTTGGGAAATTTTTTATTGTAGGAGTTCTTTAGCTTATTTTTAAAAAGTTGTCAATCAATGTAATTTATGGCTTTTTATTATAAATTTACAAACTATATTATGTGAAATATCACTAATATCAGTTACATATTATATTATATCGTCTTCATAAATACTAATTATGTATATATCATTTATACAATTTTTATTATGTTAATTATTTATACAGCAGCACTTAATATATTGTATAACTTGTTTCCTTAAGTTTTATATGAGCATGGGCTCGGGGGCCCCCTCAGCTTGGGGGCCCTGGGCTCGTGCCCTGTGTGCCCCTGGGGTAAAGACGGCACTGTATATTATATTAAAATCTGTACAAAATGTTTACCTAACAGTTTTTTACCTATGAATTTCATGTTGGTTGTAGATAAAGTATTGTACACAATTCGGTTTTAAGGGATATTACACACTCACACAATTACGTAGGAACTCATAGCTGCGCAGCTCTGCGTAGCGTTTTCCCTTGTGTAGGGTAGACGGGGGAAAGTTTGGTACAGGGGTAAGTTTACACAATCCTTATTGCTCACAAACCGTTGATCGAAGCGCATCACTTGTCAGGCCAAACAAGTTACTGAGACTGTCATTTGCAAGTACGTCAGTTTCCAACCAGTAGTATTAGTAACAAACAACATAGAGCAGAATTTGTATTCTTTTTTGAGATGAGTAAATTTTTACACCACTATGTTAGTGTGAATAGTAATTATACTATTAGATCTTTACAATTTATAATGGATTATCTTGTTAGGCTGTTCTTTTACGGTTATTTTAAGATAGTTTGTTAAATTTTAATCTCATGAAAAAATTTATAGGTTATATTTTGTTGAAAATATGCCGAGGGGGCAAGTTTACACAAGGCACATGCGGTATGTTTACACAAATCGTGTTTTTTTTTTTGTTGATTTATCAACGCTTTCTTCCGAATGTGCTCCGTCTACTTGCGCAGCGCTTTCGACTTCTTTTGCTTACTGATAATCGGTTTCTAGTTCTACACGTGTGTCATATCTAGCCTTCTGGGTAACGCATCACTGAAACATCTGGTATTAGGTTTTTTTCAACGCCAGAAGATGTATGACCATTTAAGAAAGCAGATTCAAGAAAAAGAACTGGTAAAAGCAGGAAGAAGTGATAAAAAAAGATATTTTCAAGAATAAGAAAAAAACAGAACTAAAAAATTGTTTTTCTCTGAGAAGATAAAAATACAAAAAAGTAAAAATTACAAAACCTAAAGATAATGGTTCATGTGAATCGGATAATGAAAATGACGATGAGAAGTGTGCTTGTATATACTGCTTGAAACGATTCAGAAATTCTAAACCTGGTGCATACTGGATACAATGCATTTTGTGTAAGAGATATACTTGTACACATGATTACTGTAGGTTTACTGAAAATGATTCAATTTTTGTTGTATGCGTGAACTGTGAAAGCAATTTTGAATGTGCCATTCTAGCCGATGTATAGACCCTGCTCATTATTACATACTAATTTGTATATTAATTCTCAATTTTTCGTTATTTTATGCTTTTTAGTGTTTGAAGTTTTATATTTTATTTTTATTATTATTTCTTTTTTTTTTTTTTTTTGTTAATAAAACCGATTCACATATTTATTTGTGTTTTTTACATTTATTACCGTTAAATTTTTTCATTTTATAAATGTGTAAACTTACCCCACGTACTGTGTAAACATGCCCCCTAAAGGGGGCATGTTTACACAGGTGATATCACTCAAAATAAGCTGAATATCTAAAAAAGTATAATGGTAGGAAGCTCTTCGTAGGCGTCAAAATAAAGCTTAAAAATCAAGTTATAATTAAGTATGGTTCATTTCAGTTAAATTTAACCATGCTTCGTCACTTTAAATTTAAATAATTTCCGTTTTCTTGGCTTTATCTCTTTTATTATTGCATTTACGTAAATTTTAAATTTGCAGTTTGTTTTTAGAAAAGAATAGGAGATTTATTTGTTTCGAATATAAGAGTTATTTAATTTTTTAACGAAAACTCATGATCAATTGTATCTGAAATGAGGTATATAAAAGTATATAAATAGCTGTAATACAAAAAATTTGAATAACCAAAAACTAAAAACTGTGTAAATAAGCCCCGGTCTACCCTACTTATTATATGCAACCTACAATCTCAATTACGTAATATACCATTGTCATTTTGATAGTGAAAAGGAAAGGTTAAAACTTAAATTACCAAAATTCGACCAATTATTTTAACTCAAATTACTCCCACAATTATTTTTCATTTGAAATGAAAAAAATTTTTTTTTAATTGATCACGACATCAACTCTTAGTTTTTGGATGCGTTAAAATGTGTAAATAAAAAGTTATGGTTATGAATTGGGAGGTGAACTGTAGGTTTCAGTGTCGTTCTTTCCATTTTTACCAAAATTAGGAATGTAGGATCACGTGTGGATAGAGAGAATTAGTAATGATGATGTGACCTCCCACTCCCCCTTAAACCTGATCGTATTTTTAACTGCAATTTTTATAATTTTTCAAAATAATTCGAATACTTGCTGCCAGCAAAAATATTTAGATTGTTAAAATACATAAGTCTATTTAAGTCGGTTTAAGATTTAGTTTAATTTTTTGGCAACATTTGGCCCTTCCAGATGTCCCTGAATTGTTTTGTTTCAATTCCATAATAAATTGTATGTTAAATTGAGAAACATTTACGATTTTAATTTCGGCACGTTCCAAACAAATATACAGGTAGATATTCCAAAATACAAGTGTACAACTTATGACAAAAATTAGGGTCTACTATCTATAACGTTTCGACTAATTACACAACACTTCCACCATCGTATTTTTGTCAATTTTAATTTTAAATTTGACATATACATAATTTACTTGCATTTAAGGGGAGATTCGCCAAAAACCATCAAAAATCGACCTTTTTTATTATTTTTTTTATACAAATATTTTATTAAAAAACTAAATTTACAGCATTGTTTCTACAAGTCTTGAGATTACAAAAAAGTAAAATGTGCTGAGTATAAATGAGCTGAGTATAAATGGTTTTGAAGTCGATACTGCGAGATTTTTCCACCTTGATGGTTCCTCGCATTCTGAAATCCTTAGTGAACCAAAATAAAAATCAAGAATTTTCTGAAAATATACATATACAGTTATGGCACTAAGTAGGATCTAAGAAAAAAAAAATAAGTGAAAATAAATTTTCAAAAATCACCGCTTTTTCTCGATTATAAACAGCCGCCATTTTGAAAATATATTACGAAACCAAAAGATCCTAGTTCCTGCCAAAGTGACGGTATTGAGGAATAATATGCACTTTGATTTGTGTCGATATATCAGATACTTTTTCAGGTACATGAGGAACCATGTTGAAAAACGTCCTTTCAAGAAAAAAACATTTAAAGTTTTTTTTTTTTTAAATTTATAAATTATAGTAAAATGCGTGCACTGAAATGCCCATAACTTTTTGACATTTCCATTTTTTAAAATATAATTTTAGGAGAATATTTCTAACACCTTAAGGAGCATAATTATGAGGAAAAAAAATCGATTTCGTTTTTTTTAGTGATTCTCCCCTTAATTTATTAAATCGAAAATTTTTTAAGGTATGTCAACAGTTTTTTACTGTATTTTTGTGGTGGTGTGTAACCAAAAAATAGAACAAGAAAATTTACTAGGCGACAGCTGTCGTCTATACCAATTCTAATAAATAAATATATTTCAATTTTTTTTCCCTGACCAAAAAAATATCAGTTGGCAAACGGTTTTTTAATAATATACAAACAAAAGGAGCAAACCTTTAAATTGTTTTAAATATTTTTGTCAAAAAAATTATTGTTTTTTTGTTGTATTCGTAGATATAATTATCGCATATTTTAAAATACATCTAATAATAAAAATCCTTTTACGATTGCATTTCAAATCCAAAATAAAACAGGTTATACGTAGTTTTAGTTCTTGGTAATATTTTACACTATGTAATTTAATTTGCATTTAGTACTGTTATTAGGTAATTTTGTCATATGGTTTCCGAAATGATATGATCGTTTTAAACTAAAATACGTCTAAAGAAAAATCCCGTTTATAAATCTATATGATTGAAAGAAGTTAAAATTTGATCGTGATGACGTCATCGTGTATATTTTATCCAATTTTCTCTATGAAAATCATAATTTTTGTTATAGGGGTATGAAATTTGAGCCTATTTGAAAAGTTTCCAAAAAAGTAAAATAGCAAATTGACTCACATATTATTAAATTTATATTAAGAAGTTTGGGAAAAATCAGAATTTTAATCTGATTCTAAGGTTAGAAGCGTAGTATAAGTAAAAGTTTGCATTCTAGACTGTAATTTCATTAACACAAAAAAACAAAATTACGAAATTCCGAATTTCATGAGCTGCTTTATACGAAACGTTTAAATCTTTGTGCGTAGACAATTGGATATTGTTATAAATAAACAAAATAATTTAACAATCGTTAAAAAAAAAAAAAACTGAGTGTGTAGCCTCTAAATCAAATTAAAGGCAAATTGGAAGCAATTTGTTGATAAAAAGTGTTATTTTGTGAGATTTTTATGACTAAAATACCTAGAAAAAAATTTATTTTCTTTATAAATAACTAATTAAGTAGTGAAGTCTCTGATTACTGATTTCAAAAGAGCAATTACTGATTTCAAAAGAGCAATTTAAGAGCAATTATGCCATGTAAAAAATAAAAAGATTTTTCAGTTCCCGACATCAATTTCTTTTCGGTGAAAAATTATAAAAATTTTAAATTTTTCGAAAATTAAAAAAATTATTTAATAAAATAACCTCTAAAGAGGAGCAGCTACCATCACCCGTCCTTCTAAATGATGTTAGAAGTTAGATGCCAATTTGTTTAACCACAGAGAACAGAGAAAACGTTGGTATCTCTGTACTACTGATACCTGCGTAGACGAAAAATCCCTTCCACTTCTCCCCACTATGTTGTGTAGGTACACACTGTTTGTAGTGGTGTGGGTTCGATGTTTGCTTGTGTGTGAGGGGCCACACACACAACTACATAACACTTATTAGCGGACAGAGCAACGTGCAGTTTAAGTAACAACGGTCTTAATAATACATAACAATTGTCGAGCATTCGGTGACCGACACCAGACGACTAAATGCCAAAGCCGCCTTAAGCTGTGACAGCCAACAAATGACTCCAAGCGATCTATACTTTTTTGATTTTTGTTTGTTTCTAGTGTTCTATGGTTTAACCACTAGTAGTGATGAGCAAAATTAGTCTTGGTCTTGCAGTCTCGTCTTGGTCTTGCATTTTTTGCAAGACCAAGACCAACACTATGTATACCAAGAGCAAGACCAAGACCAAGACTATAAGTATGGCTGCAAGACCAACACCAAGACTCAAGTGAGCAAGACCAAGACAAATGCAAGAAAACAGCAAGACTCTTGCTAAACTATTTAAATAGTTTGACAGTATAATTAACACCGTAAAGAGAGAAAATTTTGATTTTAGAAGGAAAAAATTCGCTAATAAAAAATGCAAGAAATTGCAAGATTTTTTAGCAATACCAAGATCAAGACTGCATTTTGCAAGACCAAGACCAAGACCAAGACTGAAACTGCTCTAGCAAGACCAAGACCAAGATTCTTAATGCAAGAACAAGACCAAGACCAACACTGCTAAGTCTTGGCCTTGGTCTTGCATTTGCTCATCACTAACAACTAGGCCATATGCTCACCCGTATTGATTATTTTACTTCCTATTGGATACTTAAGTATCTGTAAAATTAGTATAAAAATAATAAAAATAAAGATTTTTTTAATATTACCAATATTTATTGATGGTCCAGACAAGTTTTTCATATTTTAATATTCATACCCACGAAGCCTGTAGTGCATTTAATACGTGTCAAATGGCATTTATAAATATATTTACATGTACATTTATAATTTAATAATAATAATATCAAAAAATATCAAATTACCTTAAATTATTTTTAAAGAGGGTTTTTTAAAATTAATATGGACAGACAAAATAATAGATCATTTTTATACGTATAAATTTTTTCTTGTAAGGCATTGTAAAGTTTATTTCAATAACGGCTATAACTGCTATATACACTAATATCTCTCGACATTACAAACAAACAAATCTTAGTGATCCCCTCGGAAAACGTTATCATGGAAAAATTTGAAGTTGACGGAGTTGAAAACTCGTTAAATTTTACTATACCAATTAATTTCCCCAGATTCTCAGTAAATGTCTCCTTAATGAATTCAAAATTTAGAAGTGTAGAAGAAATTCCATCTTTTATGATTAGATCAAAAACAACCATGTAGGTAATTACAAAAAAAATGAAACGTCTGGCCTTCTGGTATTTTCAAAATGAAAGATTTGGTTTTATAGTTAAAATTTTGAAAAATATCAAAAAAGAAATATGATTTTAATTTATTGTTTCAATTGTTTATTGACAAAATGACTGTAACAAAATACCAATAAACAGCATGCTTAATCATTATTTATTTTATAATAATTTAATTTAAAATGATTTATTAAATTTAATATTTTTCAAAAGGTAGATATTAGCAATTATTACTGTAAAGAAAATATTAAGTTCAGTTTAACAATTATAAGTATTAAATAACGCGATAAATACAAGTATTCCTCCTACAACACGGATTGTTAGAGCATAATTTCGTTCTGATAAAATAAAATAAATGCAGAAAATCCTAGTATAATATGGTTTCGCTCCAATACGTTCTGTATAATTACATTCGAAAACAGTTATATTACAAGATTTAGTTGTTTCCGAAAGATAGACGTACCTATTTGATTAAAAAAATTTCTAAACAAATATCTGCCATATTAGAGGAGAGGCACCTGTACAGAAAATCTTTAACGAGCTTAAGATTTCCTTATTAATAATACAATCGAATTTTATTTTAAATTTTTATATTGGCTTTCAATTACACTATTATTTTCTTAGACCACCCGTACATTAAAATTTATTTCCTTAAATTTACGCCAGATAACACTGCCCATACGAGAATCGTTTGTATTATAGTTAATTATTAATTTTTCTTTGAGAAATTAATGTCACTAGACACTAACAAGTTAGCAAATTTTCTGCAAAACAAACTCATTCCTCTATTTAAGAATAATTACCCCACATTTTATTAACGCTAAAATTATTATAAAGCCAAAAAAGATAAAAATAAATAAATAAATAAATAGCTATTTCAATATAGGCCCAACATTAATACAATTCTTTACCACGAAATTTATATACCATTTGTCGACCGAATCGTGATTATAAACCGGTTTAATACAAAATTATACTTTACTCACATCAAATTGATATTTAACAGATTAATTTACATCTTCCCAGCGACTCCACCATAGCCATCTACGTATATTTTTTCTTAATTTGGCTTATCTGTCACAGCTCTAAGTGTGAGGACATACTGGGACGGAAAACCATCACAATCATATAATTTGATTGCACTACTAGACTTATACCCAAACCTCAAGTAGGTAATTATTCCTGAATACAATAAAAGTCAAGTAGACATTGGATTTCGACAAAGAAAATTTAATATATGTTTTGGTCAATTTGTCACGTTTTATTAATTCTTATGTCAAGTATGTAGATAATATAATTATTTAAATGCTGTTCCGGTAGACCGTCCCGGTATGTTCCGTTCTTTTCTTATATGAAGAGTATTGAAAGGTCTTTTTTGTAAAAAGCGGAATTCCTAGTAGTAAAAAGTTTGTCGTCACTCTTTTCATAAAATCCGTAATTTTAAAACTCAAAAAAAAAAATGAAAAAATAACTCCTTGTACAGTGGAACCTCGGTATACGGTCTTAATCAATTCCTACTTTTAAAAAAATATCCCTCAAAGTACATAATAATGTTAATACACATCCCCGTCCTCTAAGACAGTGTAGTGAATACTGCTTGCTGTTTGTAAGACAGTCTAATGAATCAAGATGCTTGGTCCGACCCGTCCAACCAAGTTGGTCGTCCACACCTATGGTTGGCTATGTGACTTGCTATGAGTGAAGTACATTTCAACAGCGTTCACAACACACACAATCTTCTTTCTCTTTTTTTCTTTCTACTATTAGCAGATAGCATTTCAAATGTTATAATACAGCATGGTAATTTTTGTAAGAAAAACAATTAAAAAATATTTTTTGTCGGCAATGGAACTTTTTACTGTGCTGTTTTACAAATTTTACGGAGCTAATATTACGGAAACAATATTCTATCCTTTAAATTTTCTATGATTAATTATAATTTTTATATTTTTACCGTACAAAATTGAATATGTTCGCTTTTTACACGTCGATTGTAGTGCTGAGCACAGTAATTTTTATATGAATTTTCTCTCCGTGTAACTTTAAAACTTCAACACTTTAACATTAAAAATCTTTTAGCATAGGTACAAAATGCCTTCAAAAAATTGATTAAAATCAGAAATTGAACTGTGAATTGATATGAGCCAACTATAATTTATACCGAAAAAACATTATTATTTCTAGACATACAATATACATACATATGTATATGCAAAGCAAAAATTTCATCCGTTCGTCTACAAGCAATATTAACTGCGATTTGAAACAGTATTCACGGCCACGTAGCCACATACATATATCGCGATCGCCAAAAATCAAACAAAAAATAAATAAAAAACACAATACAGTTGTAGAAAACAATTTAGCATCGTCTGTCCCACATACTGAGCCCATTATATAGGTCAGGAGGAGAAACAAAACAATCAAAAAAAATAACACGAGAAACGAATAACGAAATCAAACGAAGACGAAATATAACTAAGCGTAAACTGCAAGGCTGTCTGCAACTCTGAACTGGCAATGAGTACATAACGTACGTTTTAGTGTACCTGCAATTTGCGCATATTTTCGTTGGGTATGCATCTCCGGTTAATTGGATAAAAATTATTTTAATAAATAATTTAAAAAGTCTTAAGACAAAAGTCATCAAATCAGAGTCCGAGACAATAGAGGTAAATGTCTAGATAGGTTTTTTGAAGGATCCTATCACACTGTCTATTTTGAAAATATTAGGTTCGGTTAGGTTAGGCCAAGTTCCGTTAGGTTCAGTTAGGTTTGAAAAATTTTAATTCACTCCACCCACCGCCGGAGGTTTCTAGAACCGCCCCGGTAGCTCTACCTCCTCCTTGGCGTCGGTCAAAAAAATCGGGTGGTGGGTCCAGAACTGTCCAATCCGCTACTGACTTTTTTTTCTTATTTTCTCAAAAACTAGCTAACCTAGAATAATAGTTCACAAACCTTTTTTATGTGATTTTTTTCCGACTTTGCAATGGTGTAAAAAAATGTGGCAAAAACTTTTAAATTATAGCAAATTTTGGCAAAAAACTAATTTTTTGCAAGAACAAAAGCCATGTTCCTGGCATCCGACGTGTCTGGCTGAAGAACTCATCCAAGATTTTTGGACTTCCAACGTTCTCACCAAATTTCGTAAACCTAGGACATTTCGTTCGAGAGTTATCGTGCGGACACACACATATATATATATATATATATATATATATATATATATATATATATATATATATATATATATATATATATATATATATATGTATATATATATATATATATATATATATGTATGTATATATATATATATATGTATATATATATATATATATATATATATATATATATATATATATATATATATAAATTTGAGTGAATATTATTTTCGGTTCCTAGGGATCTCAAAACAAATTTCTGCCATGGTCCCGGGTTCAAGTCGCGTCATGACAGTGGCTGTAATAGCTGAATTTCCATTCTGGAAATTCGCTAATAAAGAAAAACATATTAAAAAAAAATTTAGTCTCTATTATGAGGGACTAAATTATGTATTTTAGTCTCGAAATTACAAAAAAACAGGATTTAGTCCCTCAAAATAGGGATCAAAATGTTACTTTTTATGCCAAGGGACTAAGAATACTTTTGCTTCCGCTTTTAATCCAATCTGCAAACAGAATTTATTAAGCGTCACCAATCAGCAAGCAAAAAACCTAAGTAGCGTTATCAAGTAATTTAAATTAATAAACAAATTCAAATTTATAATAATAAATAAATTCAAACTCTCAAGTGAATTGTTGCCTTTGAGCCTTTACAGCAGTTTTAGCAGCAAACTTTACACTCGAGATTAAAAGTCACAGTTTAGTTCCTTGGTGTACAGTATATATGTTTTATTTTAGTTTTTCACATTTTTTTATTTATTCTGTGCTCTATTTCTTGTGTGAGTGGGCCGGGCAAGAAGAAAATGTCTAAGGCCCAAAAGTAAGTTAATCCGGCCCTATATCGAATAGATATCCTACTCAGGTAGATTTTTTGAATTTTCGTAAAAGATTCTTACCAAGAAAAAAGGAATCCAAATATTTATTGGGACATAAAATATATTTTACGACTTAAAAATAATTCAAAAACCATTTTGTTTCTCTTACAATAAAAATATAATTCTGTCTTTTTGTTTTACAAAAAGGTTAAGAGTCATTTAAACAATAATAACAATAACAAAAATAATGGTGTTTAGTATTATTTGATTATCTGGTTTTTAGAGGGAAACAAGGTAGCACCGTATTGAATTGGGAACGGAACGAGTTCTCAAATTTTTGACACAGGTATATTTTTATTTTCAAATAAAAATTTTTATCTTAAACTAATAAAATACCAGCGATGTTTTTAAATCGATTCAGTCAATTTTTTCAAAAATTTCTTAGGACACTGAAAATAATTAATGAAATTAATTTTCCTACTACATAAACGTAACAAAAGACTGATTTGTGGTCCTTAAAAAATAAAAAATAAATAAAAATTTAGTTGAGTTTTGAAACAAAAACAAAAAAGGCACAAAACATAATAATATTAATAATTGCTCAAAAGTCATTTTTTAAAAATTAATGGCAGATGGTTTTTGCAAAAAAAATTTATGCACAACAATAGTCTTATTATAAATTGTACAAGTTTTTTTTTTGTACAGAGTGTACACGGTACAATTATATACAGGGTGATACAAAATATATTTTTACGTTTGTTTTAAACACTTTTTAAACAAGGTCGTCAAGTAACGCTAGCGCAAATAGTGCTCCGTTCAATCAGTTGTTTTTCTGGATTTGCTGCAATAGAATATGAGGGGTGACAAAATGTTTTATCTGGCCACTAAATTTGATTCCTGAAATAATAATATATTACTTACCGGGAACCGTATGGTTGTTTTACCGTGTTATTTTTGTGGCTTCGGATACAGTTTGAGAATTTAAGCTGAAAGCCGAGGATTCTAAAGCATCCATGGTCATAGAAATAAACTTAGCCAAGTGCGTTTAAATTATTTTTCAACAAAAAAAAAATGAATAAAAATAAATTGAAAATCATCAAGTTTCTTAGAATTGCAATTTTAATAAAAATGAATAGTATAAGTGTTTATAAGTAACTATTACCACAGACAAGCCTAATTGACAATAAACTATTACTTACGTGCCTAAAAAGATAGGTAAACTTTTTTGACCTCCTATTACCTATACTAACCAGAAAACAAAATGGTAAATGTTGCTTACGTGGCAAGTTACTTGATATGTAAACGTCAATTTACGATTCCAGTGGTTGAAAAACAATAATTCTCAATTTCAAAATGATTGTATCTGAGCAAATTTCGCTTATCAGAAAGAAGTAGAAATATTCTCTGAATTCTCTTAAAAATATTTTTTTCATTTTTCAGACTAACGGCTACCCCATCCAATTAATCCTCCGAATGAAAATTCAACTTGACGTCGAGAACTGGGCCACCACAGCCATTTTTATGCTAAATTTCAAACTTTCACTTCGAATGAACACCGAAATAATTCCATAAGCGTCCTGTCTTGTCAATTTTTACACGGAATACTAACAATTATTTCCTCACGTCAATTCATTTAATAGATTTCATCAGGAGATTAACTCGTAGTATATGTACAAACATCTTAGTTGAAATTAATTTTTAATTTTTTCTAAAACTATTTTTCTCCAAACCATACTGTAATACCGTCAAACCACATAACTTTACCTCTTAACCATAACTTTACCAAGCCACATTTCACCTCAAATAAATCAAAATTTCATGTCAATTGGTAAAGTTAGGTGCTTTGACGGTATAACTTTGCAATCCATTATTGAAGGCGTATATAATATACAGAAAAAACTATCTCTCATAACTGCTATAGTTAATGGCTTTAGAAAATTTACAAAAGAATATACATATACATATATCTCTTTTTTGTATTTGAAACAAATAAAAAAGCTAAAACAATAGAGGATTCAAATTTATGTTAAAAAAAAAAAACGCTCAAAGACAAAATTACGAGTATATACATATAAAAATGTCTGCGAACTAAATACAATAGACTAATGCCAGGCCCGTTTTGCAGACAGCATTATTTAAAACCCTACTTACAATTAGTAAAAGTAGACTCTCTTTAATGTCTTTTGTCTTACAAAATTATTATTATTTATAAGAGTAAATTTAATGACGTATATCACTACACATTTTTCAAAAGACGTATATCACTAGAAATTTTTTATTAATTCAAAAATATAACAATTTTTATTCTTGAGTATTTTTTATTAGTGGTTTATACAATATTGCATTTTATTTGAGAGATTAATTTTTAGAGATAACAAGTGATTTTTTTTTGTTAAAATATTTTATTTCATCCGAGACACCCGAGGTAAGGGATCAGAAGAAATAGGTATAAAAATATGCATTAAAGAATAATATATGCACCTACTTTATTGTTCAAAATTTTATGTGTTTGTCAGTACTATAATAAATATTATATACCTGTGAATCAAGATGCTTAAGACAGTCACAGACAAATTTATCCTAAGATTTTTGGTTGGCCGAAAATTGACCTGTTTTTGTTCAATTTTCTAATATTAAGCCTAGGGGTAGTTAACTAGGCGGTGACTGTGTCGACATAATTATCTGACTACTTTAAGAACTTCTTCTTCATGGAAAATAGACAATTAGAATAACGTCGAAATGAAATTCTCGAATTCAAAATACAGTTTGAGCAACATTAGAGAGAGAGGGGCTGAGACATCCTCTTAAATTGTATACTAGTTTTTATACACTTATTTTTACTATTATCACACTGGCGGTGGGTACTACTGTTACGGTAAATGCTTCCGAAGTTGGACTATCAAGGTTTTTGTCAAGGACTAACTTTTTTATTATGTTTGTCTTTAAATGATCATCATCGTAAACACTTAATCATAAGTATCCCGTAAACGGTGCGTCGTAGTAAAAAAGTACTGAAATTTTTAAAGGCTTAGGCGAAGTAAGTTATAGGTATTCCAAACATATAACGACTATCAAAGTGCAATTTTCGTTATCGAAAATTATCGGAATATATCACGAATGCTGAATTTGTAATACTTTTCCTTATCAAAACAGATCGATCGAAAACAGATCGTAAACGCGTTATCATTGTTATTAGCAATGATCACTAATTTATGAATCCATAAAAAATTATTCTGTAAATTCTTAGAAAACAACCTTATTAAAAAAAAATAATTAAAAAAATATATAAATGAAAATTATGGTATGGTTTCTAAGTCCTTAAAAAATTTGCTAGAGTACAATGAACATACCAGAAGAAAGCCTCCCAAATAGAATTTCGCGGTTTGAATAATAACTGTGTTTGGTAGCCTGCACTAGTGTATGTCAATTGAAATGAGTGTAAGGCCATAAGTGTAAGTAGTGTATGTAAATAGTGCAACAGTTGGTAACAAACGTTTTTAGTGTACTTGGTGCAACCGAAAAGTGGCGGAATAATTTAAAAATTGTTGAGTTTGTTGGACACACGTAAATTTGTTCAAGTTAAAGATAGGCCTGAATAGATTAAAAATTTAAATTCCTTTAATATGAATCAATTAATAGTTACTGTAGTTACAGGATTAAGTTTAAATTGAACGGACACGTGACATATAAAACTATTGAAATTTCATTTTTTATTATTTATTAATAAGGAATACTTAATTAAATTTATCAAATTTATAATAAATATTTTACTTTTTATACTATTTATTTATATATATTTTTTACATTCTCTTTAATAAAAAAACTGCAATTCTACTACTGCTTTCTTCGTCATCTGCTGCTGTCACTACTGTTTTCTTCGTCGATTATCACTATCATCACTATTAATTTCATTAATGATTATACTTATCTGCTCCTTTAATAAGTATTTCTTTGATATTTATTTTTGAATAAAAAAGAAATATAAAAGTGAAATGATATCAATTTAATGTCAAAACGGTCAAAACCAAGCTAACTATGAATTTTTACACTCACTACACTAGTTGCTCTTTTTCAAACCCTGGTGTAATTCGTGAAGTATAAATAGTTGCGTCAATGAATACATAAAAAAAAGCAATCTTCGGAAGTCCTCGGAAACAGCTCCGATTTTGATGATTTTTTTTTTTTAAATTTTTATTTTTTTATATTATTTAAAATCAGAAACCTTTCAGAGGGGGGAAATAATTATTTATGTTGTTTAAGAGGGACCACTAGTGTATGACTGCCTGAAAAAAGCTGATTTTTGGGAATTTTTTTAAAGGAAACTACTGTATGGAATGTTTTAATAGTTTAAGGATATATTCGCTGATATATAATAAATTCATTATAAAATTTTTGGACCAAAAAATTGAAAATTCAGTGAGTTATTCGCGATCTCCCAAGGCTCCAAAATAAAAAAGTTCCGCTACTGCTGCAGTGATAGCGATAGTCAATAGCTATGTTATGCACTTTTGTTCAACAATATAATTTTTTGCCGTTAATTGCCCGAAAACGACGCATAGGATCTGATTAATGTTTTCGCTGGTTATTGCTAATACAATAGGCAACAAACCGCGATGCCAGCAGAAAATACACGGCTGGTCGTTTTCCCGAAAATTGACCTCGAATCAAGTATTACATGCGCTTTTGTTTAACAATAAAATTTTTTGCTGTCAACTGCCCGAAAACGACGCATAAGATCTGGTTAAAATTTTCGCTGGTTATTACTAATATAATAGGTAACAAACCGCCATGCCAGTAGAAAATACACGGCTGGTCGTTTTTGCGGAAATTGACCTCGAATCAAGTATTACATGCGCTTTTGTTCAACAATATAATTTTTTGCCGTTAATTGCCCGAAAACGACGCATAGGATCTGGTTAAAGTTTTCGCTGGTTATTACTAATACAATAGGCAACAAACCGCCATGCCAGCAGAAAATACACGGCTGGTCGTTTTCCCGAAAATTGACCTCGAATCAAGTATTATATGCTCTTTTTTCCACAATACAATTTTTACAGGCCAAAAATCATCAAATTTTTGCACAAATTTTGAAACTTTTTTTTTTAAAAACACCGCCATTTTGTTATTTTTTTTTCGATTAACGTTCATGGCACGGGCAACACCTTCTAATTTAATAGGCTTTTTGGTTTTTTTGATTTCAGGCACTTGGGAGATCGCGAATAACTCACTGAATTTTCAATTTTTTGGTCCAAAACTTTTACCATGAATTTATTACATATCAGCGAATATATCCTTAAAATATTAAAACATTCCATACAGTAGTTTCCTTTAAAAAAATTCCCAATTTTTTTTTTTCAGGCAATCATACACTAGTGGTCCCCCTTAAGCAATATAAATAATTATTACCCCCCTCTGAAAGGTTTCTGATTTTAAATAATATAAAAAAACATAAATTTTAAAAAAGAAAATCATCAAAATCGGAGCTGTTTCCGAGGACTTCCGAGGAAAAACCTTTATTGACGCGACTAAAATTACACTACACTAGTATACCAAACAGTTGTTTTTATCTACACTAAATATTACCAAACGCATATTCACTACAAAATTCAATAAAGTGTACACTAGTACAGGCTACCAAACACACCTAATGTATGCTTCAGCTCTAAGGACCATTTTTCTAGCATCTGAATAAATTTATCCACTGGTGTATATTTTTATATTATTTGGATTACTTGTAATCTATCTATGTAACGAAGGTAGTTTTTATTCATTCAACTTACCTGAGTATTAAATCCTATGCAAGTATTACAGATCAACGCGTTGGACATAGTTTTCCACTCACCCCTGTGTATAATTTTAAAATATATTTCTATAGAAATGCATATTATTCTGTATAGGAACGCTTCAATTAATATTAACAGAAATAAACGTACTAGTTTACACAATTTCGAAAACTGAAACAAATGTTTCATTAGTACTCGACGCTACCACCATTTAATTTCTATTTAAACAAACACTAATGATTAGGTGTAAGTTAACGGTTTTACTAACGAGTTTTTCTCGTTTTAAAGCAATTATCAGGGCCGTATTTAAGTGTAGACTATATAAGCTGCAGCTGATAGGCCCGCACCGCAAAAAAATCCTTAAAAATTGAAATTAAACTTTGAAAATAAAAAATGTCTGCTTTACCGTTGTTTGCGGCCCATTTTCTAATCATAATTTGTTTGGATTGATTTGGCTGAACTCTTCAATTCAATTTAATTGGAAATATTGTCTAAAGCGTTAATTGTTGGTGATAAAGTTTTTGCTATATTTTTTTTTGCTTTTTATTTTTGATAGATAATTATAAACTTTAATAAGATTGCCCAAAACTAGAAAGTACTTAAGTATACCTAATGAAAGTTTTTAGTCAATTATTACTTATAGTAAAAGTTCTAATGAAAAATTTCATATTTTCTCACTCATTTAACAGATTACGGAATCAATAAATTTAATTTCGTGGTACGTAAAATAATATTATATGCAACGATAAAAAATCGTCTGGAGCCACCAAAAAAAAAGCTCTACACTACAAATTTGATGAAGTCACCTTTATGTGTTCTAAAGACCCCACATACACCTCTCCGAAAAACGACAGTTTTATTCGTCATCAAAAAAACGGGCATGGTACATTAGCGCACAGTGGTCAGTCCTATCAGCAGGTGGTCTAAAAGGGTATAGGACAAATACGCACAAAAATTATTTTTATGATGGGAGAAAAGCGCACAATGGTTACAATAATGATGGAATAATTTTATTTTATGAAATGACAACATTCTTAATATAAAATCGATTACCTGTTACATGTGATATTTAATGTGAAGGAAGCCAACTCATCCTATTAAAAAAAATTATAAAATCTTTGATATTTTTATTAAAGGTAAAGTATTTGTTATTTATTTGTATATTATTATTGATGATTGGTAACAAAGGTAAATTATAAGTAATAATAGAATATGTACATTTATTTACACAATGTAGGTACCTTGTATAAAGTTAAATTAAAAATGATATAAAACTGACTGATTTTAGTAAATTTTAGTTTGGATAGGTACTAAAATTGTTATCATGTAATAATAACCTACGAACATGTGATTTCGTATATATGGTTCATTTCAGTTAAATTTAACCATGCTTCGTCACTTTGAATTTAGATAATTTCCCTTTTCTTGGTTTTATCTCTTTTATTATTGCATTTATGTAAATTTTAAATTTGCAGTTTATTTTTAGAAAAGAATAGAAGATTGATTTGTTTCGAATATAAGAATTATTTAATTTTTTAACGAAAACTCATGATAAATTGTATCTGAAATGAGATATATAATGCTATAAGAGTAGAATTTCTTAAGTAAAGTGCTTCCCCGTATTAGAAAATGCCGATGTAATTTCTTTCAGGTACCATATCTTGTAGAATATCATTAGAAAAAGCTTGAAAAATGAAGTTTCAAATGAGTTTCAAATTAAGATTATTTTTACCCCCATTCTTCCCCGAAGTTTTTCAATAGTGCATTCAAGAAATTTAAAAAAATACAAATAAGAGCGTTTGATAAGAAGACCCAATTAAAATTATTCCGGCTAAATTGATTCAGTAACTTTCGATTCAAACTAAAAATTCAGCAAAAAATTTAAAATAGATAAGACGGTCCCCAGTAAATGAATCTTTGTATCCAGGGTATGTTTAAACAATAGAAAACATCTCTCAAAAATTAAAGTCCAAATCATTAAATGGAATACTGGAAAATGAATAAAAAAATTTCCGTAACTCCAGCAATAATTCTATCTATCTACTTCAATAAATACATATATCGTTAAAAGAACTTTTAAAATGAAGTAGAGGTTCCTTTACCCAATTTTAATTTTCAAGTCTGATTTGTGAAATTACTGAACTTCAAAATTTGTGTTTCCTTTAAAGTTATAGGGAATGAAATTTTCACGTAACTGACTCTCCTCAAATAACACATGTACAAGTAACCATCTAAGTAACCCGTTTCCAATACGCACTTGGTGAATTTTAATATAAATTATTTAATTAAGTTTTAGTTACCTAGTTACCTAATATCAAAGAAGATCAAAAATCATGAGACATAAGGATGAAAATAAATTTATTTTGTCGTACCTATTTTTATAACTGTGCGCTTTTGTCCTATCATAAAACTACTTATTTAGGGATCACAGCAGGGGTTAATTTGACCGTGTGCGCTTTTGTCCACCACCCGAACAAACATTTAAATATAGCGACATCGTTCTAAAAAAAACTATCAATGACTGTTCTTTTTGACTTATTTCGACACACATCGATTACTTTTATCATTTTCAGACAACACCCGTCTAAACTGTCCTCTTTGAATGTTGTGTATGGGAGTCTTAACAAAGTCCAATACAATAGATTGATACAGCAGTTATATACACAGCTTAAATAGCGGCACTAGGCCAAATATATGTTGTGTGTGTGTGTGTGTGCATGTGTATATATGTGTGTATGTGTGTGACCAAGTCAGGTACACAAAAGTCAAGTAATGCAAGCATATGCATACTGTGTGCAGTAAATAGCTGTTACACCTTATTCTTTGGATATATTCTGCAGTAGGTATTTAGTTCCATTGCAAACTATTGTATTTATAACGGTACTAGACTATAAAGTTTGAAATCTTGTATTAATCGATATAGGATAGAATTTGTACGAATGATTGAGTACGATTTTCTCTTTTTTTGGCCCACCATGATTGTTGTAATTTAATTTTTATTAATTGAACGTGTTTGATACACATTAAATCAAGATTCCTGACTTAATGTCCTAGAGTTTTTCATAGCTTTCGGGATAAAATATAGAAGAACATTTAAGTATTTGTTTTATGATTTACGCAGTAGATGAAAATATTTAGTAGCATTTTTTCATTTTATTATTTTTCAGCACTTCCTCTGATTCCAAGCAAAATTGCGTCCACTAGAAACCATTTTCATACTCCCCATATTTCCAGAAGTTACTGACGCAACTTAATTTTCTTTCATGTACTAGTGCTAGTATTATTTATTCCAAAATTTTTCAACCAACTGATGTAAAATTACACGGGGGGAAACAAAAATACTTGACTTTTAATTTAGGTAGTATGTAAACAGGGCTTAACAATAAAAAATAGCAAGTGGAACCTTAACTTCATTTAAGAACTCCTTGTAACGATATCTCACACGATGTGGTCGGTGAAAACAACATTCGCGACAAAACGTACCACTTGGGTAAATATTTATCTGAAGGGTTTTATTGTTTAATAGTACTCCGATAAAACGTACTATTTGCTATTTCTTTAGACATCTAACTATGAAAATTATCCTTATAGAAGATAGCAAAGATTTTATCATATACATGACACAAAATCGTCTTCGTCAGTATAAAATTACATATACAGAAAAAAAAAAACACTTTAAGTATTACAAAAATTTACAAAAGTGACGAAATAGCGTTAAATTTTATAAAAACAGCTATATGTATGTATTATGTATACAAATTCAAGAAATTTTCAGAAGGAAAATATCAAATAATTAATTTCACTGAAAAACCCGGTCTAAAAAGTAAATCTCGCAACAAGGTCTTATTTATATAAAAAATATAAGTGTATTTTATATGCAAATATATTTTATACACATATTTATTTCTGATTCCCATCACACTTTATTCAGGCTTTTGATTGGCAAAGTATGGTTGTCTCCATTGTATTTAACTTGTTTCAGTTACATCATTTTTGTTACTTTTCGGATTTTGCTATAATTTAGTTGTTATTTTTATTGTATTTAATTAATATAAGACGGTGTGATTTACATTTTAGACTTTTTTTTTTAGTAAAATTAATAACCCCGAATATATTATTTTGATGTATCTTTTATAACAGTTTAATAATTTTTTGCATTTTCAAAATTGTCATTATACTTTACTAATTATTTGATATTTTCTTTTTGAAAATTTCTTGAATTTGTATACATAATACATACATATATAGCTGCTTTTATAAAATTTAACGCTATTTCTCCACTTTTGTAAATTTTTGCAATACCTACTTAAAGTGGTTTTTTTCTTGTACATGTATATATATATATATATATATATATATATATATATATATATATATATATATATATATATATATATATATATATATATAATTTTATACTAACGAAGACGATTTAGTGTCATGTATGTACATGATAAATAAAATGATAGCTATACCTCTACAAGGATACTTTTCATAGTTAGATATCTTTTCAAAGAAATATTAAGTGGTACTTTTGTCGGGGTACTATTAAACAATAAAACCCTTCACAGGTAAATATTGACCCAAGTGGTACGTTTTGTCGCTGGTACGTTTTGTCGATGGTACGTTTTGTTGATGGTACGTTTTGTCGTGTATTCCAATATTCGTTTCCACAAGAAAAAGGTTTTTGTTATTCTAAAATTTTTTTTCTTCGACAAAATCGATTTTCGTGTTTTCGGTAAATTTACATTCAGGACGTGTTCAGTTAATTGAACCTCATTCTACGAACCTTATGCTTGTGTTTTCTTTTTTGATCCCTTTCGGAGACAATCGACCATCAAAGATTTAAACATTTAACCTTAACTGTTGATTTAATAGTGTAATATTGGCATTATATGAACAAAAATGCATACGGGCGCATAAAGTCAACAAGTTTGTTAATTTTAAAGGTGGGAGGAAATTATAATGATGTACCCAAACTTCTTCAATATAATATGGAGATTGTAGGTACCTCCAATTTATAACCCCGTTGCCTCTCAACGCCTAGTATACCCCGTGTGTATTGCTTACACAAACGAATTTATATGTCTTTTTGTTATTTATTTATATATGTATGTGTGTATGTATAAAATATAATGCTTGTTAGAAGTTCGGGGGAGGGTTAGACGGTCTCGTTGTATCTAGCATTCAAAATATTTTTCGGCAATGTCAAATCAAGGTTAAGATTTTCGATTATGTGTTTTTATGTGCATGTTTCTACGTATGTATGTATTATGTTCATATTGGTAGGTAAGTTATATTATAATACATATGCGAGTACTTCAAGGGCATCGAGTCATTGGGTTTTTGGTTGTTTTATTTGAAATAAATATATTCGGTGTAAATGTAATTAATTTATAGCACAAAAAAATGAATTCTCCAATCAAAAATAAAATGTTTTATAAATTTTCTTAGTCCCTTATGAAAAGCGGAAAAAATCTTACATGACAAATTTTTGAATCATTACCCTAGGTAAACTGGTTTTCGAGAAAAATTTAAATAAAATATAAACGTAGTTTTTTTCATTGTTATTATTATGATAGAATTTTCTTATATTTTTCTATGTTGATAAATATTTTTTCTACTCCTGTTGAAGAACACACTTATTATATATACATATATCTGTTAACTGCTGAGAAAGTTAGGCATTATTCAAAGGTGTGGAGGAATGATCATTATTCAATACCTTTTTGACCAATGAAATCACAGTATTAACCATTATTCAATGGGTTTTGGATTGTTTTGTGACTAATGTATGTATCAAGTTTTAATTTAATATATGTTGCGTAGTAACGTGCAAGTAAACAAAGTAGTATATATTTTGTTTAGATCGTTTTATACATATTATACAAACATTTAATGAAATTTGAGATAGATTAAAAATTTGATTTAAAATTTATATTCAATTTTATTTAAATCAAAAAGGAAAAAGTCGTAGAAAAAATATTGTATTCTATACTCGCTTACAATGGCTATTACTTACTCAGATGCATTACGACACTCGCCTTGCAAGCTCGGCTCGTGTCGCAATTTCATCTTCGTGAGTAATAGCTATCATTACTAGCTCGTTGAATAATATACTATTAGACTGATGGTTTTGTTGATCAAACAAAAAAGAAATTATGTAGGTGGCGTCTGCATTAGACAAAAGTCTGAAAAACGAATATAAAACTTTGTTATTATTACGTTATTACACCGAGTTTTGTAGTACTTTCAAAAATTTATTTTTTGATCTGAATTCTGAAATATTCTTATTCGCTCTATGTGATAGGACCCTATTCCCTTAAAAACAGGTCTAGGAAATTCACTATATTAAGCAGGATGCTGTGTCTGGGTTAATATTTTTCCAGGATCAAACAGATTTGATGCAACTTCGATAATTTTCTCAGAGCTAGAGACAAAAGGGAAAGCCGTCTCAATTTCAAGTAAAACAAAAACAAAAAAAAGCTAGTGCACAGCACTTCCACCATGGATATTTCTTAATAGACTTGAAGAAGGATTAGAAAGTTCGTAAATATTTTTTTTCGAGTGACGTTTTAAAATTTAATTTCTAAGAGTTTTGAAAATTTCTTCCCGATAAATTACAATTTTCGTGACACCCTGTACGTTTAAGATATCTCGTGAATTGTATGTATAGAACTTTACATATAAATAAATAAATTCACCTGACCATATTATTCAAGAAGGCATGTTTGGCTATAACATGCACTGCACAAACAAACCAAATCGGTCTGTCCTTGAAGACTGGGTCTCATATTGAATCTAGATGTAAGGTGTATGTGTTTGTTTTTGCGCATTGGTTTGGATCACTCGCAATAATTTTTTGAACAGACATCTTTTCATTAAGTTTATTTAAATTTATCTAGTAGGGATGTTATGGATATCTGTAACCGTAACCGAAACTACCGGATATCCGAAATAATTAATTATCGGTAACCGAAACCATATCCGAAAATAAAAGTTTCGGATTTATTTCGGATAATAACAAACAACTGCCATTGGAAAACTGAGTTCAATCAGAGAAAATTTTTGCTGCATGTGCTTCTTTTGATAGATTTTTGTTGATTCATGTCAGGCGTTCAGTTTTTTCGGTACAATTTTCCCCGTTTTCCTAAAAAAAGAAAGTACACTAAAAGTAATTATCCGTAACCGTAACCGTATCCGAAACACTATCCGATATTATTATATAGCCGTAACAGAAACTGAAACCGAAAAAATGTTTTTAAATATCCGTGTCCATATCCGTATCCGAAATTTCATATCCATAACATCCCTAGTGTCTAGCTGTAGTCATATAATCACAAAAGTACTCAAGCTTGTACGTAAAAAGCGTAATGTACATTTTCTTTTTTCATAGAAAATTAGTTAATATAGAAATTTTGACCGATCGACCGAAATTGAGATATTAGCAAAGGTAGCAGTTTCGCGATTTTTTATTTGGAATAGCTTTTTTCTTGATCACATTTTGGTACAAAAATTTTTCATATATTTCTTCTAATATCAACGTAAAAGTATACGCTGACATATTATCAAACAATCATTTTTCCAAAGGGAAAATTCAAAGGTATTTTGCAATATTTTTTATAGCTACACATATACATCGCTTATCCGTTTTTGCTACCCTTAATATCAGCAAACATAAAGCTATTCGGAAGCTATTTATGAAGTTTTTGAATATTTTTTTGTGCGATTTTTTATGCGGCCCCTATTTTGCCGCCTAAAAGCAGAATATGCTGTACACTAAATCAAAATACCACAATCGCAGCATCCTGCATAACATAGCGAATTTCCGTTTATAAAAATTAGTTTTTCTCGGAAACTAGTTGAGATAGAAAAAAAGTTTAAAGATCTTTTTTATGTAATTTTTTCTCCTTTTTTAAATTGTGTGAAAAAATTTCCCAAAAAATTTTGAATAAGTGGAAATTTTGGCTAAGAACTAATTTTGCAAGAACAAAACCATTTATATATATATATATATATATATATATATATATATATATATATATATATATATATAAATTTTAATGAATATTATTTTCGTTTTCTAGGGACCTTAAAATAAATTTCTGCCATGGTGCCGGGCTCAAGTCGCGTCATGACAGTGGCTGTAATAGCTGAATTCCATTCTGGAAATTCGCTAAAACGAAGTAGCTAGAAGCATTTTTGTTTTCGTTGTCTTTCACGTTTTAGTTAATAATTTTTGTTTCTTCAAAACCTTTTCAATACTGACTTTTCGCCAAATATTTCAGATAATTATTAATTCTACAAAAAGCTTTTTTCTAATGTCAAATATATATAATCCAGTGCTTGTGAAACATTACTACGAATGGCGAACTTTTGTTCGTATTTAAACATACGTTTGTATTGATATGCTCATTTAACGTTCAGCTAAACTGAAACTGAGCACTCGATTTCCTTGGTATGTATGACCAAATCCACATGTCAATTAAAAATCACATTGTGATGAAAATATTATCAAACTGGATTGGCTGGGACTCGAACCCAGAAGATCTCCTAGTAAGTAGCCATGTGTCTTACCACTAAACCAACGATCCTCTGTTAAACTCTTATTTACGGAGATAATCGAACAATTATTTTCGATCTTCAATTAAAATTGGAGGCTAACCGATTTTTAAAAAAATATTGCCAAAATCAAAACAAATTCACAAACACCGTTGACAAAAAATACCACCTCGATTTCAAGGTTGTACTTTAAAAATAGTTTTAATTTACATACTTTTCTTGCTACAATCTTTCGGAATTTACGTGCTTTATATTTAAACAAATAGTAACAATTAGTCCTTTACAAAATCTCCATAAATATATTACTAAATTAGTACACTGTTTTTAATCAATGCTTGTTCAGCCGGCAGCAATACACAAAATTAAAATCTTAGAATAAATTTTGGTTGGCAAGATGAGAAAAAAAAATACTGAAGATTTAAAGACAGATTTCTATATAAACGTATTTAAAGAAGATGGTTACTTAACTTGACATAGGTACATAGTCAGGTATTACATTCATATTACATATTATTAAATGATATCGTTTCTGTCGTTGTCCACAGCCTCTGTGAGCCCCGCGTGGGTAACAACACAATCATGGTGGTCCCTCTAATCTAACCTGTAGATGCTAATTGATCAGTACCAATGAAATATCTCGTTCCCTCTTTTTGTCTGGTCTATCAAATATTTTTGTTCTATTATATATTATTATTAATAATCATTTTTATTTTTATATTTTTCGATAGAATATTCCGCATTTTTAAAAAAAATTATGTAATTTATATTTTAGTACGCAGACTACCATAGTATTTGAACCACTACATCTAAACCGGAAGAGATTGTTAAACCAAACCAAAAATTTTTAATTAAAAAAGTTTCGTTAAGGTGTTTCTTGCTATACCAGAACAGATATCATCAAAATATATTCAAATATAGCTTCACGAGCATAGCTGGCCGCAGGATTCGAACCCTCAATCTACCAGTCGGTAAATGTCAGAGCCTAAGCACGTTCAGTCATTCCGCTGATTCAATTCTTTATTTGTCTATCTTGCGTACAATCTTACCAAAAACCTTAGTTCACGAGTTTAAAAAGGCTATTTTTATTTTTTATTTTTTATTTATTTTTTTTTTTTCAGTAACTTACGCCATCATTAGAACGAAATATATTTCGATGAAAAATATCTTATGGGATTAGAATCGAGGCAGTTTTTTTATTTTATTTTCCTGAGAAGTTGGATCTTTCGCTATCTGTCTCAATGTGTATTTATGTTTTTTTTTTTTTTAAAATTTTCCGTTAAAATTTGAGCTTCAATTAATCGTTCGTTACGTTTAAATCATTTGATAGATAATAATCTTTTGATATAATCTTTAGGCACAAAATCTTGTAAAGTAATATTCAAATAAATACCTAAAATAAATAACCATTGCTTACCAAATATATCTGGATTTTTTTACGATTGGTTTAAGAAGACTGGTAAAGACAAATTTAATGTTTACACATTTTCGTGTAGAAAGATTTTATGGCTTACGATCAAACGCAACAAGAACGCATTTAATTTCAAAATGTTGATAATTTGCATTTTTTCCTAATATCATACTTAAAAGAAAGACATCATGACTTGTCGAAACATTATATAGTAGAGGAAGTAGAGATTGAAAGGAAAAGTTAGCTCTAAGTTAGGAAAGGGAATTATTTGTAAAATACATCTGCAGGTTTTATTTTCCTTTTTTTCTGTAAAGAACTACTAAAATAAATACTTCAGTCGAATTTCTGAAAGAACCTTTCTGATTTTGATCGCAAAAGTAAAAAAATTGGCACTCAATGGCTCTGATATAAAACACTTCCAGAAAAATTGATTTGAAAAAATAAGTAAATTTTTCAGTGTCATAAAAACTGTGAATAAACTAAGAAGATGATGAAATTGGAAGCAAGCTAAATGTTTTCGATATCATTGTTTTCCTTTATCATAAAATTTGGCATCTGGAACCGAAAGAAAATGCTGATGTGGAATTTTTATCGATTTGTGAAGTATTTCTTTATGGGTTTCTTTTTAGTCAATTAAAATAGGGTGACCTCCACCTAATTTGGGAATTGAATCCACTTTTATTTCTTTGTTCTCTATCACATTATCGTACCAGTTCAAATTCAGTTTTTCAATAACTGACCGACCCAAGTATCCTCTACAAAATTTCGATATAGGTATATATAATTAAAATATGTACATATACTTACATACGTTATAGAAATCTATTTGTCATACTCAAATTTCATTATTCAAAAAATAATGTAATAGTTATACATGCATTTATTCGTTACTTTTTATCCAAAAAAAAAAAAAAAAATATAATTATTATAACATGATGTTGAAAACTAAATTAATACTCTAGAGCTCAAATTACACATTTTTATGTATTAACAATATTCAACATTTATAAAATAAATTTAATTTAATTTTTATTAATAAAATGAAAGAATATATTTGATACTGATAAATTATTTTTATTTATTTTTTACTTCTTTATTGTCAAGGTGTAGTGTATTAAATTTTTTAAGAAATTAATTATTCCGTTACAAATTGATATCTATATTTAGTGTTATAAGAAAAAAATTGTAGACTGTTACTATTAAGATTACAACGGAGCCGCTGAAAATGAAAACATGCACCAGTGGTTGTATGTAACAGAGAACAGACATAAAAATGTAATTACTAAACAATGCTAGAGGTACGTACATGCATGTAAGTTAAGTTTTGTGAGTATGCGATTCTGTAGAAAAAATTTCAAAATTCTTATAATTTCATGTAATCTGTCTTTCTTTCTGTTTTGTAGACGTGAAATTTTTAATTATATATATATATATATATATATATATATATATATATATATATATATATATATATATATATATATATATATATATAGTTTTAGAAAAAATTAATATCAAAATTTCGAGACCACTTTTTCAGAACCACCGCCGTAGCTACATATATTATATTTGAGATTTTACAACACATACATACATACACAATTTTGCGCATTTATTGGCCTGTATGTACCTATGTACGCATGTGCTGTATGAATTTAGGGTATTTACCGTATGATGTTACATGATACGTAGATACGTACCTATTCTTTTGTTTTAAGATATGGTTATGAAATACTGAACTTTAAAGTAAAGTTTGTGTCCCTCCCTTCAACGGTAGTTTCAATAAATTTGAAGGAAATATAAATTTTAGCAATTAGTAAGAAAAGTCGATTTAAATTATTTCCGTTAAGGTGATTCGATCAGTAGTGACAAATTTGTGACAAATGAATTACTAAGTCTATTTTTTTCTCTATAAATAAATATAATTTATGTGTAGAAAAATAAGTTAAATTTTATAGTACATGTAAGAGTATTAATTGATTAAGAGTATGAATTATTATTTGATTATTGTTCACTCTTCTAATTTTAATAATTTGAAAAGTAATGAATTGATTCTGGTAGTGAAGTGTACGTCCACATAATAACTAACATGTACGCAAATATATTTTGGGTGTATTAGTATAAAATGACATTTTTATAGTTTTTTTTTTCTATTTATTACAATAACTAAACGTCCAATATTAAACAGAATAGTTTTTAATGATTCAAAAACATAAAAGAAGATAATTTTCAGTTTTTTTTTAAATCTTAAGGTTGGTTTTTAATGACACAACTTACTTAAATACATACCACTGATTCACCTCTAATCATTCTTTGGCATTTACTCGTACGTTAAAAATTCTAACTTTGAAAATTTTTTTCTTCTAAACTACACATCAAAAATTATTCAAAATAGTGTCAGTGAATGCATCATATCTTTCTCTATAATATACTAAAATTTCAAATTCTAAACTTGGAAAATTTCAAGTGATTGATTCACCTTAGGTGGGTCTGCAACTTTGCGAGATAGCGAAATTAATTTATTGAGGAAATATTGGAAAATGAATAAAATTTTCGTTTGTGGTTAGTGCCTATTTTGTAATGTAACCAAGTACGTAATAATATCATAAACAGTGTTTCTCAAACGGTGTTCCGTATAACACTGGTGTTCCATAAACGTTCACTGAGTATCCCGCGAAAAAATGAAATTAAAGTCAGAGAACAACGCTGTAAAAAATTATGTGAATGACGTCTACTATTAAAAATAAGTCTCAAAAACAGACATAAACCCCAGTTGTTATTATAAAACAAGTTGCGTGCATAATAAATTTAGCAAAACCCAAATTTACATGTGTTCTTTGAAAATTTTGATAGGTACTTAAAAAAAAGTTTTGGAAGCACTGTCATACACCAACATATTTTGTTCACTTGCCTTTATTCAACATTGGGAGCATTCGAAACGCACCTAGCCAAAGTGTCTTGATCTAACTTTTAAGAACATTACACTTGTTTTGAAGTGCTTTTGTCTTACTTTTGAGATATTTGTATATTCCTGTCTCACTTTCCATGTTCTTGAAAGAAGGGTGAAGGTATGTATACGATGTGATACGATGTATACCGAACGCTATTACTTGATTACATATAAACTATGTATCACATCGTATACATACCTTCACCCTTCTCTTAAGAACATGGAAAGTGAGACAGGAATATACAAATATCTCCAAAGTAAGACAGAAACACTTCAAAACAAGTGTAATGTTCTTAAAAGTAAGATCAAGACACTTTGGCTAGGTGCGTTTCGAATGCTCCCATTTTTAAAGAAATATCCTTCTGTTTTCACGTAAATGTCTCGTAACTGACACTCATAGTAATAATAAGATATATATGTACCTAGCGTAAAACGAAGTATACGTAAGTGTTCTATATTTTATTCTGAAAACTGAAAAACCAGCTACCACCAAAGTTCTCTGATGTAAAGGGTGTCCGGAACGCACTTGACGAATTCTTAATACCTGTTACTAATCCATTTAATTTAGTTTTTAATCACGGAAGAATTAATTCTTTGTAAAACATAAAAATTATGATTAAGTAATAAACATACGAGAATATGTACTTGTAAGTACGTCTTTTCAATTACTGAAAACAAAATAATTAAGTAATTAAAATTTATATATAGTAAACAATTATTTTATTAAAAATTTTACGATTATGTATAATTTTTATGTGTACTAAGACCGAGTATTTTAAATTTTATTGAATATGTTGAAACAGGATATGATTGGTTTTAAGCAGACTAAATTGTTTAAGAGATTATATTTGAAAAAATTGAAAAAATCTGTTTCTGGAATAGAATTTCAACTAGTAAAAATTTATGCTTAATTTTAATCTAATTTTTATTATTGTTCTTTAGTATTGAATTTAATTAAAATTTATAACAAAATAATAAATTTTAAAAATTTACTAAGTGTTCCTCAGTAGTTGTCACTGCTGAGTTAATATTAGGAAATTGAGCAAAAATAAGTCAGTAATTTTTTTTTTAAGAAGATTTGAAATCTTTTAGGATGTAATTTGAACAGACTGCACATCAAGAGATAACTCTTTAAAAAAGAGCAACGTCGCCAATTTTAACTTTTGCTCTGTTTTACTGTTTTTGGGAAATTTTCACCCCAATTTTTGAACGACGATTTCATCCCTTCAAATCGTTTGTCCACAGACAAAAAATTACGTATCTCTTAGATTTCAAGAAAGAATAACATATCTCAGTATTACTGGAAAGGGACACCAGAAATTGTTTTCTTGTAGAGTTTTATGACGCGAAAAATCAAGTGATAAGTTTTATCACGATATTGTTAAACAATGAAATGTCAACGCAAGTGGTACACTACGTCGCACACCCCAAAACATCTAAGACATTTAAGTATATTTTCATAAAAATAGATAAATAACAAAAACAGTCAATAGCTTAAAAATTTCAAGTCGTAGTGAATACCTCGAAGACATCATTCTAATTTAATAATATTAAACAATTTTAATTATATTTGTTTAATGCTCGTCTGATATAACCAATTTTCATTCAATTAAATCAATTTCTGTCGCTTAATGAATATTATTCTTGTATTTAATTATCAAATAAAATTAGAAAAATCGATTAATAAATAATTTATCAACATTGTCTGTCAACTAATAAACGTTAGAACGAGCGAACGTCTGCCCCGTAAAAAAATAGAAATTTAATAAACACATCAAAAAAGTGTGTTCTGATTGATTGACAGTTGGACAGGTGTTAAAAGACCTTTTTTATTTACCAAATAATAAAACAATTATGAGAATTTTTTTTTTATTTTACTGGCACTGTCTCACATGCTACTAAATTTTAATTATTTGTTATTAAAACCAATTTGGAAACAGCATAAAAAAGAAGACGGAAGTATCTGTGGTGGACTGTGTATTAAATGTAAACCAGTTTTTAATAAAACTACAAATAATAATGATCTATTCTTGGCTATTTTATATACCTATACACAATAGTAATGTATAGAATAGCATCGTTGATGGCTGATTAGGTTTGGTAAATTGAATGTCGCTGAATTCACCACACATCAGTAGACACAGATTGTGATGAATTTTCATAGAGACACGAATATTGTTTTTTAACCCATTACGATCCACGGTATTACACATAATACCATAGCAAAAGCATGTTTATAAGTGGTGTAGCTTTTTTTGTAGAATTTCCAAATATAAAATAGAAATTTTGTTTTCACTTTCCAGGTTATTCCCTAAAATTAGGAGAAGGTCGTCCAAAGCGGGTAAGCGCTTTTATATCGTTGTATCGAATGTTTTTGTCAGGTCGTGTGTATACCGAGATTAACCGAATATCAACCAATGTCAATCAGTTGTACTCGAACGCTGGTTTTGTTAAAAATTTTGACGATTCTGTGACTATAGTCACCAAACTTTTTCTTTGTAATCTTTTTGGTATTACCGTATTATGTTATCATCATTTGACTTTTAAGGGGGACTACTAGTGTGACCGCCTGAAAAAGGGTGATTTTTTGGAATTTTTTTAAAGAAAACTACTATATGGAATGTTTTAATATTTTAAGAATATATTCGTCGATATATAATAAATTCATGATAAAATTTTTGGACCAAGAAATTGAAAATTCAGTGAGTTATTCGCGATCTCCCAAGGAAAAAGAAGTTCCCCCACTGCTGCAGTGGTAGCGACCTTCACAGTGCCTGAAATCAAAAAAACCAAAATGCCTATTAAACTAGAAGGTATTGTCCGTACCGTGAACCTCAATCGGAAAATAAAGTTGAAATTTAATAAAATGGCGGAGTTTTTTAAAAAAAGTTTCAAATATTGCGTGAAAATTTGATGATTTTTGGCCTGCAAAAATTACATTTTTTATTCGATCGGAAAACTGGAGGTTCATGGTACAAAGAAATATATATAAAAGAAGCTGCAATAAGAATCCACTCGATCGGATGATTTGTTTTCGAGTTATAACTGCAGCAAATTGGAAAAATGTAGTTTTTTTTTAATTTACCTTTTAGTTTTAATCACTGAGAATATTTATTAAAATTATTTACGATGTACTCACTATAACGGTCATAGTAAAACTAGATGAGTCGTTTAAATGTACCAGGGTCCAGCTTCTCCACAACATGTGACTGGCAGCCACGTCCAGAAAAGCTTCTCCACAACATGTGACTGGCAGCCACGTCCAGAAACTCCCGAACTATCAACCTTCATACATTTCTAAATAGCTCAAAGTTAACAATGAAAATCAGGATCCGCTCTTCGGATGGCTGTCATTAAAAAACTATTTGAGATATGCACTTGAAATTTTAGTATGTTATTTTTGAAGGTATAGACTATCGAAACATGCAAAAAAATTTTTCAACTTTTAAAAAATGTCACACTAGTAGTCCCCCTTAATGTAAAAAAAGATAGACATGTATCGTCTTTCATTTTGAAATTATTCTAAGTTAACAAAATTAAGTCTTTTTGGGCAAAGCGGGTAGACAAAATAGAAGCATGTTAAAAAAATATTTCTGCCTTGTTTGTGGTGATTTTGATGTGGAATCACCTGAAGTAATACTCCAGTGTGGAGATTGTAAAGAAAGTTACAGTTAATTGTTATAAATTGATTATTTTTTTGTTTTTTCAATTTTTTTTACTTAATTATTATTATCGGATGCTAAGTTCTAGGTATATGATTAAGAAAGTTTATATTAAATAACAATAACAGTATTTAAATACATAATGTACTTACCCGCTTTGCCCAAAGAGGATTGATTACCAGCTTTAGGATACCTATACGAGCAAAGCGGGTGTTTGCAGAGGTTGTGTATTTTATTTATTAAAAATAAATATCGTATATAAAAATTTCTTAAGCGAAGTTTCATTTTAAAGTTCGATAACTAATCTATCTAATAATATAAAAAAGATCTGCTTATCGAGGTCAAAAGCCCCTTTTTGGGCGTTTAATCTTACCATACCCGCTTTGGGCTACCTTCCGCTAGCCTCCAGAATCGAAATTCAGTTACACTTCTGGAATTAAGCCACCACACCCTACCTCCGTGCTAGGTTTCAAATTTTCGTGTTGAGTGGTTTCAGAGGAAATTGCCTGTGACACTCGGACAGACACCGAAGTGATTGCATAAGTGTTCCGTTCTGCCATTTTTGGTACGGAACACTAAAAAATCTCTCAACTTACAGGAATCCGAATTGGTTAAGTCTCACTGTAGCAATTATCCCAAATTACATGGATAAACGATTTGGAATGTGTCAGTTGTTATTTCATTATTAATTTTTAATGTATCCACAACATTAAACATGGCGTTTTGGAAATCAACATCAATTAAAATTTCAAAATTGACATCAAAAAAATTCTTAATCGATTGACTAGTTACCTAGTGCATCCTATACAAATATTGATGAATTTATTGCAATCTCATCATAGTAAATAATATTAATTACCTACCATAGGACTCAAAAAAAAAAATTAAGTAGCTTATCTACTCAAAAAATCAATCATTCCGATTACCAAATAATTTTTAAAACAAATTACCGTATACTCTATGCGACCATATAGGTCATAAAAATGGTAAAAAAATTGTTGTACACCAAAATATATCTGTAAAAATATTATGATTAAGAATTTTTTTTAGTAGGTATAATAAATATTTTATTACATGTATTATTGAGACTTATTGATTAATATCTCGATTTATTTTACTTTAGAAAAAAAATTGTATTACGGTTATTAAATAGAGGTACAAGTTGTGAATATATATGGACACACGCCTTAAATTTTTATGATAAATCAAATTTTTATATTCAAAATACATTAAACCAACCAGCAAGGTCGTAATTACGTACATAAGTATTTCTGTTGTTACCAGGAATTATTAAACAAGTGGATATGTTACTTAAAATGTCACAAGACTTTTTTTTTTTTGAAATACCGTAGACCGGAGTGAATAGGCACGAATTCAGACTTCACACCGAATTTTTTTGTATTTAATTTATGAGTACCTAATCTTTGATATATTAAAAATGTATACGGGGATTGTCACTTTATCACAGTATCCAAAAAATTTTGAAAATATCGGTGGTTTTTAAAAAAATAACAAAAATCATATAATTTTTTCTCCATGAAAAATTGGGGTCAAAAGAAACGATAAAAGGGTGAATGGGGACAACCCATAGGGGCGATCAAAATTGAAATTTATATATAACATAATTTCGAATTTTTTGTATTTGTACATTCAAAAAAGAAATAATAATTGATGATTTTCTGTAGAAATAAACGTAGAATCTAAAATAAAGTTTATAAAGCATAGAAATGTCGTGCTGAATGTGCTTATAAAAATATGAATGACTTGATAACCTTGAAGGTGCTCTCTTCTATGTTCCAATACATGCTTCATCCGTCCCTAATCTCCCTACATTCGTCCCTATTAACCTATACAGTGTCCCTATTCACACCTTTCCCGTCCCTATTAACTTCCAACCTAGACCAAATCTCAAGTCCTTATTATTTCCTCTTAAAAAAATAAAAATAACTAAAAGTCTGCATGCAGCCTTCTTTTTCCAGATATGTTCCAAAATAACTAGATTTTCGATTAAACAACAATTTATTCATAAGAACACCGAAATAAATAATTTTAAGATAAAGTTTTAAGGAACAAAAAATAGCACTGTTTGCAGACGTCAATCTAAACTCAATTTTTAATATTTTTTATTCAACTTCAAGCTTAGTCACTATTGTTACGCTAAAAAATAATGATTATACTATAATTTAAGTAAGATATATGTTCACATTTACACTTAATATTTTTAAATTAAGTTCATGAATCACATTTTTCGTTTCGTCCCTATTCACCCGCCTGTCCCGATTCATCCCTCTCTACGGTAATGAATTTGATTTAATTTCTGATTAATTTAAAATATATATATATATATATATATATATATATATATATATATATATATATATATATATATATATATATATATAACATTTGGTAGAATTAAAGAAGGTAAAGTTAAGACGCGCTTCATATTGCACATTCACAGCGCTTTTACCACTATTTATACGTATTTGACTTTTTTAAAAATTTGGAAAACTGTACTTTGTTAGAGAGAGTATTTAAAATGAAATTTATGGTTATTGATAACATTTGCAAATGGGACAAAATTTATGTCCTTATTACTAAAAATGTATTTGCTTACATTATATTTTCTTTACAATACCCACATTAAATTAAGGGAGTTGAGTGACCTTCTTACGCTTAATCGACCCAAATTCGAAAAAGTTAAAATTTCAGCTTTTCCGTCATGCCAATCATTTGTGAATTGTTTGTGAATTTTTATGACACTTTTAAATTTGTTTGTGACTAATTAGTTTACTTGTTATTAATTTGTTAATTAAAAGCTTACCATTGGCCAACATTTTTTAACAATTGATTATAATATATGGGTTCTCATTATAGAGATGTCGATTTTAAATCGAATCGAAGCTTAAAAAATCGATTCTCATTTCAATTTCTTTCACTTGAATCGATTATTAAAAGTAAGAGATTGATAACCGATTTTATCCAAAAATAATTTTATATTAATTGTAATTCTACAAAGAAACATGTGTTAAAATCAAACACCAAAAACGTAAATGTTAATTATCACTTTTTACTCGTTGTTATCAACGAACCCCTCATATGGCTCTATATATAACTACATGTATATCTTGTCCAGTAGAAGACTATAAAGAAAGGAAGACCACCTATCGGGCAAACGATCCCTTACCCATAAAAGTGACTTATTTAGAAAACATTTTTTTGTCAGTTTGTTTGAAAGTTTTGAATAAACTTGGTTCATTCCGTAATATTCGTCCTACACATTCAATTGCGTTATTTGTTTTAATTATAATTGAAAAGTTAACTCATCGCCTTTACAAATATAATGTAAGGCGTTTCTACACAATATTACCCATGTGCTATCAATTAAGTCCCTTAACAAAAATTATCAGCTAATTTTATTAAACTTTTCAAAATTTCGAGTTTTTAGATCGATGTCAGGGAATCGATTTTTTTAGCCGACTTTTTGTGAGTCCTTTTTTTAATTTCGATTTAAATGGATCCAAAAATCCATCTTTTTTCTGGAGAATTGACATCTCTAGTACATACTCACTCGATCGTTGCTGAAAGAAAATTAATTTTTGGTGCATTAAGTGAAGAATACAGGAGATTCAAAAATTAACTGAAGTCATACACGTCTGTAGAAAAATTTCCAATGATTATGGAAATTTTCAGACTGTACAAAAAAATCAGAATTTACAAACTTTACCACCTTAAATGCTTTCAAGAATACTTTGTCAAGTTTGCATAGATCAAATGCAACATCTGGTTTTCATATTATTCAAAAAAATATGTATTTAGGTAAAAAGTCACTATACGTACAAGGTGATTCGAAATAGTTCGTGCATAAAATTTGATGCAGAAAAAATTGATAGTAGAAATTCTCTATAACAAATATATTTTTAGAAATATTTCGCCATTAAATATGAGTCACAATTTTAACAACTCTTTTTTAAACAAGAAAAAGAACTTGAAAATTACTAGATTATTTTAAATGTATAATGAGTTGAAACATCCTGTACTTATACAAAAAACCCACATAGTACTGAAGTAATATTTTTAAAAATGTATTTAATTTCAGAGAAATATTGAAATTTTTTCAAGGTCTTCACTGTATGAAGTGTAATTTTTGAAGATAATTATTTTCTAAATAAGGTCAAACTTGAGAAACTACTTAAAAATGCCTTCTTTCTTGTGCATGTACCTACATAGATAGTTCTTAAATATAAACATGTGTTTAGCACAAGTCAACAATTAAAATAATGATATTTCATGTATAATGAGGGAAGTTTTGTCAGGATATCACCCACTGTGTGCAATATTATGTACATTTTTAAAAGACAATTAAGATAGTTTTATGGGGGAAACAGTTCTCTTCAAAAAATTTTCAAATTTTATATACTTCTTATCCAGCATGTGTTGGTTAAAATTTGTTTTTGTGGAAAAAATTATTTTCTGTATCGGAACAGAGAGTAAAATTGCTGTGCATCAAAATTCTCTGCTCCATATATAAATAACATTATAGTTAGATTCACTTATGTTTCATACTGGCTCTAGCCGCGACGTCGTTCGCGCGTGACACTGTTATAAACTCAATGAGAAGTATATAAGTGTAATAATTATTCAGAACTTGCACAGAACAATAATTTTCTGCGTAATGCATGCACATGTTCAAAATGGTTTTTATATTTTCCTGTGGGAATGAGACCTTTTCCTGGAGTAAAAAGTATATTAGATGTTGACCCAGGTAATAAGTTATCACCACACCAAATTTCATCCAAATCTGTTTAATAGTTTTTGCATAATATGTGCACGTGCTCAAAATAGTTTTTCTATTTTCCCGTGGGAATGAGACATTTTGCCGAAGTGGAGAGTATCTTGGATGTTGACCCAGGTACCAAGTTATCACCGCATCAAATTTCATAAAAATCCGTCCAATAGTTTTTGCCTAATGTGTGCACATGCTCAAAATGGTTTTTATATTTTTCCGTAGGAATGGGACATTTTCGCGGAATAAAAAATATAAAGTACAATTTTTAAAAAATATTCCATGTACAGAAATGGTGTCGTTACAGTTCTATTATATGTATTATGTAGGTTACTATAGATTTTAGATTATATAAATATACAAGTATACCTTATATAACAATTTTTGGGATGACTTTTCGAGAGGGTGTTATTAGTGACCATAAACTTTCAAGAATTTAAATTATTTTATTGCTTACAACAAATACCACCCTATGTTCACTCCAATTGTATTTAAATTTGTTACCTGTTTTATAATCGACGGTTTCTTTTTGCATTTATATAGATAAGTAGGTAACATGCTGGGAACAATACTGCTGATTATTGCCGTACTTGAAAAGTCATCTCATTTAAATGTTGCCAAACTATACTTTTACAAATTACAATGTTGATAAAAAATTTGTATCAAATAGTTACACATATAAACAAAAGCTTCACGCAATTTGGAGACGATTTACGGTTTAATTTCTGAGACAAGGTAAAAAATAAACTACACAAAAAAGTTATTTTATCATTATTTTGTTCATAACTCGCCAGTAATAGGTATTCTATACATATGGACGTAATAGTTGCTTTGTTTGTATCAAGACTATTGAGTACATGCTAGTATGGAAAAAAGTTACGGTATCATCATTCAAATACTGATGCTGGTAATACTATTTCACAAATTTGTATACTTATGTATTCCAATAGTCTACCTTAATCAATTAAACTAAAAAAAAATTAGCAGGAAAGTTTATGAAAATAAATTGTCAGAAACCAAGCATCCGAAAATGGAGTACAAATCAATAATTTTGTGTATACAGGACTTGTTCGCCCGGCATGGGTAACCGTATCGTTGCCCGTAGTGGTTGTAAAATGTAATTGCACTATTTAATTGAAACTTAAATTTATGTGAGTCATAATTTAATCAATTTGTCACGTTTTCGTCTTTTGACAAGTACCAATTGATTAACTACTTTATAGTTTTACAACCACTGCCGATGCAGTGATACAAGCAATGATACGATCGCCAGTACTTTTCGGATCGATCAAGACTTGAATATATTGCAATCAATAGTATTACATCAGGAAGTAGCACAAATAAATCTTGACATTTTAAAAGCGTATATGTAAAAAGTACAAAAATATGAATTATGAATATTAAATTTTGATTTGATTCGATTAAAAATAACATTTACCTATTTGTTACATTAAAAAAATACATTATTAATAAATGTATTACGCTAATTATATAAAAATTTATTTTTATAAAACAAGTTTGTTTCAATAATTATTATTATTATCAAATATGTGATATTTAAAATATAATCATATGTGTAAGGACAGACACGCCAAAAAAATATAATTACGATAAGTTTAAATAGAAACAGCATTTTTATATATGTCTACTTGTTATTATGTGCATATTGACTCAGAGCCGGATTTACATAAGGGGCATTTGGGGCACGTGCGCCGGGACCCTCACACAAAACTGATAATAAACCTCTCAAAACAGAATTAGAATAGAGAGAATAAGTGCTCAACCCTATTTTTCGAGGAAAATCGGAAAAGTTTTCAAAATTCGTTATTACTTTAGCAGAAACCTCCACATGTGGGCTACTTAGAAGCCTCTACAAGAGAAGTGTCACGGGGTTTCTTAACGGTAAATCCGGTCGTTGATGTTATAGCTACAGAGGTGTATTTAAAACGGGAAAAGGGTAAGTGGACTGTGAAATTTCCTTCTTTTGAGAGCAAAAATGAAAAGCTCACATCCAAGTTGTTCAAGTTGAATCGGTTACTCTAATTCAAATTACTTCAGTGCTTTAAAAATCATAAAAATCATAAATAAAATTCCTTTCATTTTTACCAAAAATTAAGAATGTAAAATTAAATATTAGAAAAAGAATTTCAGTTGAATCAGTCATATTTTTATAAGGAGTTTGGTAATTTTGGTGGCAGAATTGAGAAGTTAAAAAAAATATTGTGACTACAAACGTTTGTGAACATACGAACAGACATTTTGATAATGTTGATAGTGTAAGAGCTTTCTAACAGCAGGAAAAAAATAGTACCAGCTAGACAGTTTGTGCCAGTAAGTTTTCAAGTTTTGTACAAATTAATAGAAGTAAGGAGGTTAAAACCACGGCTGATCTATCAGCGGCAAAATCCTAAGTCCGCCTCTGTGTATCTGTATTATTTATATGTGTGATAAATATCACGTTGGTAAAAATACATAGCATGCCCAGGTAATACGTATATGAACTTGATAATTCAAATTATTTTATGAAATGGTTCCTAGTGACATTTAAAATTGTCCGTATCAAATATAAATATATTATAATATGTATTTATTGCATTCGCAATCTAAAACAAAATTTAGAACGAGATACATTACTTCACAGATTTACTGCAAGCTACAAAAACTACCTTTTTTTATATGGCAATTCTGAATATGGAATACTTGGATTCTGTAATTTTTGTTAAAATAGTCCCGGAATGAGTCTAATGCGTCCTAGAAGTTCTGCATTCAGTAGGTTGGAAATAACAAAAAAAAATTTTATTAATAAGTAAAGATGCCGAGACTGGAATTAGGGATTTTGATGAAATTTAAATATGTTATAGAGCAGTGTTTCTTAACCTTTCTTCAGTCACGGCTTGATAAAATCTCGGATAATTTTGTGCGGACCAGTTATATTTATAATCACATATGACAATTATCAGGTTTTATAAATTGCACATAATAGGTACATTTGTGAAATGTGCTTTTCCGACCACCTCACCTAATCCCACATCTAAAACCACATCTAATTCAGATACATATCGACACTTTTTTAAGCAATAGAGAAATATCTAAAAGCCATTCTTTAATTTTAAATAGAATTCTTGTAACCTGGAATCATTTCCACCATCAGTTTTAATAACATTGGTCGTGTAATATGAAATGTCGTTTTCCGACCACTTCGTCTATCATGTAATTCAGTTACATATTGACACCTTTTAAACAATAGAGAAATATCTAAAAGCCATTCTTTAATTTTAAATAGAATTCTTGTAACCTGGAATCAATTCCACCATCAGTTTTAAACACATTGGTCGTGTAATATGAAATGTCGTTTTCCGACCACTTCGTCTATATCATATATTTCAAATACATATGGATACTTTATTGAAAATAAATTCTTCGGAATTTTTTCAAAATATCATACGAATAAGTTCCAAGATTGTTATATTGTCCCGCACTAGCTAGTGAAAAAGTTGGCCGCTTTAGCGTTTAGGTCGGCTCATTATAGTTTTTAGTAAACTACAGTTATAGTATTTAGAAAACTACACTGTTAATTAAACTGCGTAAGATCCAACATTAATTATTTATTTAAAAGTGGTCAAGTGCAGATAGACCACTTAATTAAAGAGGACCACTAGTGCGACAGCTTGAAAAAAGATGATTTTTGGGATTCTTTTTCAAGAAAACTACTGTATGGAATGTTTTAATATTTTAAGGATATATTCGTTGGTATATAATAAATTCATGACCAAAAAATTGAAAATTCAGTGAGTTATTCGAGATTTCCCAAGGCTGCAAAAAAAAAGTTCCTCCACTGCTGTAGTGATAGCGACCTTCACAGTGCCAGAAGATATTGCCCGTGCCATGAACTTCAATCGAAAAAAAAGTTGCAATTTAACAAACTGAAGGTGTTTTTTAAAAAAAGTTTCAAATTTTGCGCGAAAATTTGATGATTTTTGGCCTGCAAAAATTACATTTTTTATTCGATCGGAAAACTGGAGATTCATGACACGAAGAAACATATATAAAAGAAGCTGCAATAAAAATCAAATCGATCCGATGATTTGTCTTCGAGTTATAACTGCAGCAAATTTGAAAAAAATGTAGTTTTTATTCACTTTACCTTCTAGTTTTAATCACTGAAAATTTTTACTAAAATTATTTACCATGTATTCACTGTAACAGTTACAGTAAAACTAAATGAGTCATTTAAATGTGCCAGGGTAATGACTGGAAGCCACGTCCAGGAACTCCCGAACTATCAACCTTCATACATTTCTCAATACCTCAAAGTTAACAATGAAATTCAAAATCCGCTCTTCGGATGGCTGTAACTAAAAAATTTTTTGAGGTATGCACTTGAAATTTTAATAGGTTATTTTCAAATGTATAGACTGTCGAAATATGCAAAAAGAAATTTCCTATTTTTTCAAAATGTCACACTAGTGGTCCCCCTTGATACGATGACCGACATGACTAATTTATGAGAATTTCGGCAGTTGTATTATAAAATCCTAATAAAGCAAGACATGATGAAATGATTTTGCCATTCATTATGGTTGTTAACATCGTCGTATTCAATGAGACACTGATACAGTATAACAGTATCTTGATAGGAAATTCGATATCTTCAAACAAATAATTAAAAATAATTTAAATGATATAGGTAGGTATACGTAAAAATATATATCTGTAGTTATTTGGTATTAAAAAAATAATGTTTTTAATTATTTTAAATTTATTTTCCTTTCTTATATTTTCATATTTCGATAAATTTTAATTATTTCTCCGTAATATAATATTTTAAATAAAACGTAATTATTTTAATTTCATTATATGTACTTGTTTTCCACATAAAAATTTTCATAATATTTCGAAGGATGTGGTTTTAAATTAACACAATGTTTTATTACCATAAGCAAGTACATAATAATAATTAAATAATTTTTTTAGTATTCCGTACTGAAACTAACAGAACGGTACACTTTCATCCCTGTCCGTCCGTTTTCCACAACCATTTTTCTCAGAGTGCTTAACGTAAAAAATTAAAATTAGGCAAAATTAATCATTTTGAATTCTGTATTACGTCAAATCCACGTTTGAATACCTTCTGTCGCAGCATCCTGCATAAGCTAGCGAACGTCCGTTTACAAGAACTTGTTTTTCTCGGAAACTAGTTGACAGAATAATTATTATTCAAAACCTTTTTATGTGACTCTCACATCTTTCCAATGCTATAAAAAAATGTCGCAATAATGTTTGAACTTGGGGAAATTTTGACACAAATCTTATTTCTTTCACGAAAAATGTTCACAAAACCATGTTTCGACCATTAGACGTGTCTAGCTGAGAAACTAACTTATCGAAGATTTTTAGACTTTTTTTTTTGACCAAATTTCGTGAAAATAGGAATTTTCGCCCGAGATATATCGCGTGGACATACATATATATATATATATATATATATATATATATATATATATATATATATATATATATATATATATATACTATCGTTCAAAAGTTTGGAATCACACATATTTTTGAAGATTACAAAATTTCTTTACCAGACATTTTAATAAATTAGTTTGTTATTAAAATAAATTGATTCGTACCACAATAATGCCTAACTAACAATATTATAAAAGCTTTTACATCTTTTGTCGGTAGTCTCCCGTATTGTTTTCGATAAATGCACATGTTTTATTACAGTCTCGCTCAATGAATTCGTCCTTAGTAGATCATTGGTCTCGCTAACTGTTCTCTTAAAATAACTGTTTAGCTGGTGAAAAATCGTTCTCGATCTAGTGTAGCACAACTCTGGACATTCTTAAAAGATGAATGGAAAAATTGGACAAAGAATATTTTGATTAACTTCTAAACGGCAGCCCAAAATTTGTAAACAAGTCATCAAGAAAAAAGGTGATTACTTTGATGAAGTTAGAATCTAATATGCCTTTTTATTTTTTGTTGCAATATTAGTATAATTAAGTATGATTAACATGTCCAAAAAAAAAATCATATTTTAAACCAAATAAATGTTGTTAATATCTATGTGATATTAGTGATGATATATGTAATATGCAGTGATGATTTTACTGAATTTTCATTGTGTTTCCAAACTTTTGAACGGTAGTGTATATGTAGCGACCTCGAAACTAATTTCCGGGACTCAAATCGCGTCATGACAGTGGATTAATAGCTGAATTTTCAATTCGAAAATTCGTTAAAACACATAATTGTACGGAACACTATTTGCGCAAGTATTAATTACATTTAATCGATTTTTATAATATTATTTTACTCGAGTTTAATTAAAAATTTCCTATAAAAATAATTATTGTATATTGGTAATTTTTAACAACGCAAAACACTTTATTAGATTCCTCAAACAAATTATTTTGTACGTAAAGCTAGAAGCGAATAAATTTACAATTCAATTAAAAAATATCGGAATAAATTTAACGATTGAAAATCGTTAGGTAATGAATGAATGATAAGAAGAAACAGTTATGTGGAGGGCCCTACCTGTGCTTATTGCTTATAATAAAATAAACGATAAATCAAGTCAACTTTTTTAAATGAACAAAAAGTTTTCGGGCAAATACGATTTAATTTTTTTTTTCCTATTTTATTGTAATAAGTAGATCATACATTCATACACACTTGGCAGTAAGTTAGAGTGTTATTTTGAACCGGAAGACAAATACAAATTAGTACTATAAGAATTTTTAATAATAATTTTTTTTAGTTGAATTCGCGTGGGTTGGTCACTCTTTCTTAAACCAGTTCCAAATACAATTACATACATAAGTACAGTGGCACTTGATTAAAAATAGTAAAGAGGATCGGAAATTTTTTGATTTATATATTATCTTGAATATTAATTTTTGTTGTAGATATACTAAAATATTTTATTAAAGATCCGCCACTGATACTTGGAAGATGGTATGAAGTATGTAATTAAAAGTATAGTAATGAAAACAGTTCAATAAATTACTTGAAATAACTGTAATTTGAAGTGTACAATTACTTGCAAAATGTAGTAAATATTATATTACATAGACACACTTGAAGTTAATGTCGGATTGTAACATGAAACTACGTGGTAAGCAGAGCTGAATTTAGTCATATTGGCTCAAGTACAGAGCAGCAAAACTTAAAAGGTGGTGCTCCTAAGAAGTTAGGTAAGACTTGGAAAAAGCTTGAAGGAAAAAATTTAAAATATACTCTGATGGCTCAAATTGATGCCTGTTTTTCTTAGTTTGGTTTTATTTCCATCAGTGACACTAAATCATTTCCCCGAGTTGAAGAAATTTTGTAGTCAACGAAGTGGACTAATAGTAAGATATCGACATTTAATGGGATTTCATGGTAGCATCGTAGCTACTATTACTCCGATTGCGATAAAATTTGCAAGAGACCAACTAGAAACCAAGTCGTATAATTTTTAAAAATTTCAACAAAAGCAATCGAATAGTTCCAAAGTTATACTTAATGGAATATTACGGTAGCTGCGTAGCTAACATTACTACGATTGCGATGAAATTCGTAGGGGATCATCTAGAAAAGAAACTGCATAATTGTTAAAAATTTTGTTAAATATATAATTAAATAGTTCAGAAGCTATGCCACTTGGTGTAATCTGGCGACACGGGCGGACAAACAGAAACAAAATCAAAATTGCTCAAAAAGCTCTAAATGGATGTGTGTGAAAATTTTCATTTTGGAGCGAGAGAAAAAAATTTATAATTCAGAAGTGATTATAATGCTTCCGCTGCTTTAGTAGTCTCGGAAACAATAATAGAAATCTATAACAATTTTGCGCACATTTTAAGCGATACTAAAGCACTAGCATCAAGTTACTTTTTGATTTTAGTTAAAATTTTTTCCATTAAGCCTGTCAAGAGTTTTTAAAACATTAAAAAGACTGTGGACTGTTAATATCAAATACAAAATTTCTCTTTTTGGTTTCTTAAATCATGAATAATTAAAATTTATTTTGATATATACGTTAATGAAAAAAAAACAAATAAAATTTTGTATATTAAAATTATAATCAAGATTAACAAGAATATTTTCTAATTACAGATTATCATATCCTTGATTCTGGTTCGCCATATAGTTGATAGATGAACAACCGAAAGAAAAAAAAAGAAATATTAATTTTTAAACATAATATATGACCTTAAATTATTTTAATGAGCAAATAAATAATATTTTTTATTATTTACTTCATATTTGGTTTAATGGTACACACGTAGATAAATTTATATGATTGATTTAATAGAATCTACTAGCTGCAGCTTGAAGGATTGTCTGTAAGTGAACCATGAATTTGTCTGCTTGTATACTTAAGTATACCTTTATTCGTTAAAAAATCTAATTATTCCATTTATATAAGTGAGTCAGACCGCTGACCAACGTGATTGTTTCATATTTAAATGTAATATGTTAATGGTAATTCTATGTAATTAAGCATTAAGTATAGATTTATTATTTTTACTTACACAGAAAAGTCACATAGATGTATAAAGAATTACAAAATATATCTCATTGATATATCATAGAGAGTCTCTATGATATATCAATGAGATATATTTTTACTTGTTATGGTCTCTATTTAGAGACTATAAGTTGCCTGATTTTGATAACAAAAAAAAAGTTCGCACCTAAACCTAGCCTAATTTTTATCATTTTATGAAAGTCTGATCTTTGAAAAATTGAATTTTAATTTAATGATCAAGTTTCCGATTCGATGGTCATCAAGTTTATTAACATTTTTGAGTGTTTTAACATTTTGTAGTGTAATGTCACAGGCAACGAATGAAAATTAGTTTATTCGAAATTAGGTATAACGATATTTGGAATAAGAAATTCTAGGAATTCTGACTACAAACTTTTTAGAGCTTTTTTGGCATGGCTTTGAAAAACGTTTTTATTTAAAACATTTTTCAAATGTTTTGCCGTGGATTTTTAAAAATTTTTTATTTATATTCTGGAAATCCTGAAATATCCTAGAAACGGCTGGAGCAATGTTAATCAAATCTGGTTAACAATCAGTCAACCATTCTCGCATTACCCGTTAAACAAATTTGCATTAAACTTAATTAATAACTACCACGGAATTACCAGCCTTCAAATAAAAAAGGGTATTCTGAAATTGGTTAAATCGTTTTGGAACTTTTGAGAATAAAATATAATGATAAAACACACACTCACCTTACGCCCCCTTTTAAATCTGTTCCGTTCCGTTGTAAGTAATAATTTTTCTTGAATCAGTCATCTTGACAGTAAAAATGAAAAGTTTACACCTAAATTAATCAAATTCAAACAATCATCTTAATTTAGATCTTTTTTTTATAAAGCTTGAATTCACTTTAATTAAACGTCGTCATCCAGTTCACTAAAATTTGTTTAAAATGTCCTAAAAATTGTAACTACACTGATAAAATGATGAAACTGGCCTTCTTTTCATAAACAAAAAAGTAAAAACACTTCTGTTAAATCAGTCAAACTTCTAAAAGGATTTTATCACTTTAACCCTAGAATCATACGTACTCGTCAAAATGACGAACGAACTTCTCTACCTGCTCCAATACTACAACTTGTCGTTGCCTGCTTGCTCTGAAACATCTGTTATCTAATTTATTTGTTATTATAACACATCAAATGTATAAGTTTTTTTTATAGTTGCTGTCGTTTTATTTGTATTGAAATAGTGTGCGTCAAAAGGACGACGATGTATGATTACATATAAAAGTCTTCCTAATTTTTCTAAAATTTATTAAAGATATGGATGCTATGATTAATTTATTCAATGATGATGATAATATGAAAGGTGATTACAGCTGTTTGACTTATAGAGACGACATAATACTGAAGTTTTAATATATTGAATCGAAAACAAAAAATGGGTTTCAAGTGATTTAATAAAAGATTAACAATTTATTTTGTGGAAAATAATTTAATTTTATTATTTTCTGAGATCTTATTCGAAAAATTACTAACAAATTTTAGAAAATTTACAAATGTGCCTAATCAGGAAATAACTACATATCTACGGGAATATTTGTGACCGAGAAATTTCACATTCTGTAAAGTCACATATGTCCACCGACTCATAATAGTTCATAAATTAATTATTTGAAAGACATATATTATGATACAATTGATGTATTTACCTATTTTTTAATTTTTATAATGAAAATATGCTTTGATAAAAAAAATTAAAAAAATTAATAAATATTTATATTAAAAAATTTTTCCAAATCAAATTTTTATAAATATTTTGTTTGCTTTTGTAGTATTGTTCTGTAAAAAAAATGTTTTTTGCAAATAGACTCTAAAACTCTCCGTAAAAAGTCCATTCGTCAAAGTGACGCCGATGTATGATTAACGTTTCTCGTAGACCAACGTATGATTCTAGCGTTAATAGAAAATAGCTGAATTACCAGAATGGAATTTCGCTAAAATGAAAATTTCACGTCCAAATTTCCCCAGTTCAATCAATTGTCTTAAATTATCGCTTACATAGAGCCCGATTTGATAAAAAAAGATTACATTAGCACTTTGTATAACACTTTCACCATTTATGATTTTTTTTATTTATCTAGATAGCTCTATGGTATAGTTTGTTGGAGTAGATACATTTGTTTTGATGTTTATGTACGTATACATCAATATGGTTGGACATTTACACCTGGAAGGTATTTTTTAATAATTTAAATATGAATCATTCATTTACACTTTTTGAAAGAACAAAAACAATTATTTTGTAAAAACCCAATTTACCGATCTGACATGTATGAATAACAATTATTGTGAAATTTTAATACTCTGCGCTTTGAATACAGTTCGAATTACAAATTATTAAATTCAGTCTTACAATTTTATTAAAGGTTATTAAACTTAATTCAATATATGAAAACGGTAATATAGTATTCTAAATTGCAAAAGAAGTAGAGAAGTTTAGTTCATATAATTTTTTTTTTACATTTTAGTAACTTTAAGAGTTGGAATTGACAGGATTATTTGCAATCGAGAGAGAAGGGACAGAGCTCATTAAAATAAGATTGCATTTTTTAATACTCAAAGACATAGACCAAGGGTTTCTTAACATTATCGGCTAAGCACCACAGCTTGTAAACATTACGCAGAAAATAAGTTATCCGAAAAAAAAATGTGCTTTTATTCAAGGCATGCGCAAATGTTTGAAATTACTATTTATAAAATTATCAAAATGATCAAAATTTTTGATCGCAAATATAGGACAGAATTTTTTTGTGTGTTAAACTTTTAAATTATCTTTTCCTTATTTTGACCGCAAACAGGACAATTTTTGTATTTGACCGCAAATAACACATCAGTAAACAACCCCCAAGAAATTCAAACTCATGTTATTATAGAAAATGCTACGAAACAATTCCACTTACTCTGTTGAAATGTCCAAATATTGAACTTTGGAGTATTTGTAAATCCAAAAAAGTCTTGGTATATCTTGAATTGATAACTTTATAAGATATAGGAAACCAAATTAGCACGTAATTAACCCCCATGATAACATACACACAGAACGCTTACACAGGACCGTGGAGAGAAATGGCGGGCCCCAAAAATACTGTTAACTTTTTTCCCGGGCCCTCTACCGACAGCTACAGGCCCTCTCCTCAAGCCCGGGCCCCACGGGCTGCAACCGTGCTGCCCCACTCTCTTGTCGGACCTGCGAGTACACATGTGTCACTAAAATTACCGAATATATTTAGTTTTATGTTAAACCAGAAAGCATGGTGGAAGGAAACTTCTGAAGAATTCTGTCTTAATACGCGTCTACCCTACACTTGGCAAAAATTTCTTTTATACATTTATATAACAGTGGTTGTTTAGTAGACACACCTGCAAAGGTGCTAAAATACCATTTGTAGGTATAAACAAAACAATTACTTCTTCAATTTTAGCAACCATTTTCCTTTTTTTTTTTTTTAATTATAACTCTTATATATGCGTCTAATGAATATCTTTAACAATAATATAATAACAATATTTAAATATAATAATAATATTATGCATAGAAATTAAAATTTGAAGTACAAAAAAATTAAAAAGCAAAAATAAAAAATACAAAAAAAAATTCGTAGGGTATTTATTATTGCATATTATTAATTGCATACTGCATGACTGCGACGGGTGTGTGGTGCTGGGCAACCGCAATGTGATGATGTGAATGCACCTTTCACGGTCAATTCTCAAACTAACAGCATAATATTGTTGATGATTTTCAAGTGCAAAACTTTAACCAAATATCGCAGATAACACCAGCCAGAGACTAATTTTTTTTGGATTCAATACAATAATCATACAATTGTAAAAATACCTTTTAGCGAATTTCCAGAATGGAATTCAGCTATTACAGCCACTGTCATGACGCCGGGACTATGGCAGAAATTTGTTTTAAGGTCCCTAGAAACCGAAAATAATATTCACCGGTATTCAACCGGTGGACAAATTCGTTAGCCAGACACGTCAGATGCCAGGAACATGGTTTTTGTTCTTGCAAAAAATTAGTTTTTTGCCAAAATTTCCAATTAATCAACAATTTTTGCGAAATTTTTTTACACCATTTAAAAGAAGAGAAAAAATTAGATAAAAAAGGTCTTTAAACTATTGTTCTAGCTATGTCAACTAGTTTCCGAGAAAAACTAATTTTTATAAACAGAAATTCGCTATGTTATGCAGGATGCTGCGACAGGGGAATTTTTAATTTCTTTGACTTTAAAAATCATAAAATTTCAGTGAATTTATACATAGGCAGACTGCCGGTGTTTTAGCGCTCGTATTCCTACAAATTTTCTATTTATACTTACATTCATAGTTTGTATATATTTCGTACTAATTTGCATCCCTAGCTATCACGGTCGCAACCTTAGAATTTTTTAAGGAACCTATCTATCCACAAGGTGCATAAAAATTTTGAAGCGAAGCGGCGGAATGAAGCGGCAGTTTGAAATAGGGATAATAATTTAAAATTATAAAATAAGTCATTTAGGTTGTTTAAATATAAGTAATGGGAATAAAATCAATAATTATTAAAAAATAGTCAAAAATAAAGAAGTAAACGAATATTTACATCAGTACAAAAGGAATATTAGTTCCACAAGTGGTGATTCTCCTTATGTAGTCTTCATGGTCAAAATGATAAATTTCCGTCTATAGAAATATGACTGATTCGACAAAATCTTTCTTCTAGTGGACTTACAAGTTCAATTTCGACAAAAAAGAGAATAACGACTTTGAAAACCTATAATATGTTTCCAATTTTATTGTTCTATCCAGGGCTGGAAAGAGAAATGGCGAGCCCCCGGGCACAACAAAAAATTCTCAAACATTTTTTCCCCTGAATATGAAATTGGCAAACAAAGAAAAACTTTTTACTGTCTCCGGCTCCCCTTTTTACCGGCCCTGGTTCTATCGTTTTGTTTACGGTTCTTTAGACACTAAAAAGTTTTAGTCAACTTGATGACGTCATCAAATTAAAAAATGTTCTTTTTCCAAAATCAAGCGTTATGAAGGTGATTTGAATTGGGGTGATTGGTTGAATTGGAGTAATTTGAATGTGAAACTTTCTTTTTTGCTATCAAAATGAGGCAGTTCCACTGGGAAATATGATTGGTATAACAGAAGTCTTTTTTTGCTGGTCTCACATGCTAAATTTCGACAAAAAAAGGAAAGATAACTATAAAAACTTCTAATTTTATTCCGTTCTCATTTTATTCCATTTTTTAAAACACTGAAAAATTAAAAAAAAGCACATTCTGTCTGCTATAAAATGAAATGGTGAAATTTCTTTTAGAAATATTCCAGTAAGTTAGTTATTCTTATCATGTTTTCACAGCACTTCCACCAAATATTTTTAAAAACTGGGAGAAATAATAGCAAAGACCATGTTATCTTTTCTTATGTAAGCATTATACCTACTGAATCAAAAAAACTCAATTTTTTGTTATAATTTTTAAAATTAGCAGTTGTACACTTATAGAATTAATATTGAGAAAGAATTTCATTTACTGTATGCAGTTGCGGTTTTATCCATGTGCCTGGTTTTACTCGACTCGGTCTGGGTCTTTATAAATATATGAGTACATATACATACCTATTTAAAGTTCATTAATTTTATTAAATGTATTATTGGTTGCAATCGTATGTCTGGAAATAACCACTTTAATAACAAGACATTATCATATTGTAAATAATATTAATATATTTAATATTTACACATATGTAAAATAAGTATTAACTATATTATTTAATTTATTGTGTAGGCTAATACAAATGCCTAAAGATATATAATTTATAATATGGGTAATTTTTTTTTTTTTTTTTTTTTTGTGAAAATGAAACTTTTGCTAAAAATATTTTTGAGGTTTTTCCATAACTCAGTGGATTCAAATGAAATTAGGTAATAAATATTACTAAAAGTTTAGATATTACTATATTTGTCAAAGTAAACTTCATGATTTTAGGGTCCAGAAAGAAAAATGTCAAATTTTTCGGCCTATGAACACAAAATTTTGTGTGCACTTCTAATTCCTTACAGAATCATTCATTGTAGATCCAATTTGGAAAATATCAAACTTCAAAACAACGACCGTACCGCTAAGAAATTTTTAAAAAATATGAATACTGATAATTAAAAAGAAACACTCAATTAAAATTATTTTGGATAAATTGTGTTAGTAAAGATTTTGGCAAAATTGTGTTTGTTTAGAGATATGAACAACGAAAACCAGCAAATTTTCGCCAGTCAAATAAGTAAAAATAAAGTTCTTTAAGGGTGGTATGGAGAACAGAAACTATCACGTACTTGGTCCTCACAATAACTAATATTACCAATATATGTACCGGTAACGTTATCGGATATTATATTCTTCGAACCTTTAGAATTGAAAATTTGCATTTACATAGCAGGTAATTTAAAGCGTCAGCAACATTTAGCATTATGCTTCCTGATTACTATAGTTACAAAAAGCAACAGGTCAAAAACGTTTACTTATCATCCTAGGAACGTAAGTAATAGCTTACCGTTAATTAGTAAATAGAATTTTTCTACTCCTACTATTAAAAGTAACATTTTGTGCACGGCTAACAATATGTAAAAATTAACAATTGCCCACACTGTACGGAAATACAGTGGGAAATTATTTCCCACGCCTTAATATAATAAAAAAGTAGGCTGTTCCGTTAGTTTAATATATAATATATAGAAATAATACTAAAAATATACATATATGTACGTTGATTATTTATTATTGTTTCCATGGTTTCAAAGTCTACTTTGGCAAAAATTTGAACATCTTACCCCTGACATTATAAATTTAAAAAAATTTTACTACTTATTTAAATTTTATTTTAATTATTTATGCTAATTTTACGAAAAAGAATGTGCTCGTAGAAAAAGTATAGTGTAAAATACGTGGGAAAAGCTTATTTCTCACTCATACGAATTGTTGCACGAGCCCGCAGGGCTCGTGCAACAAACTCATATTCGTGAGAAATAAGCCTCTTTTCCCACTTATTGTACAATATACTATTTCTATGGAAATGGTTTTTTTATCACTTATCAATTAGTAAATAGATTTTCTATCGAAATAGTTTTTTTATACACGCCTACTATTATTTTTATTAAAATTGCATCTTCGACAAATTTTATTATTTTTTTTATTGATTTTCTTTAATTTATTAACTTTTTTTAATTTTAATTTATTAACTATTTTATTAATTTTTTTTTTTGTTTAAAGAAAAAACTTAAAACAACAAATATTCTATATTCTGTCCCAAAAACTCTAGTAACTGAGGAATCCTGATTAAATGCGTATCAAGCACGCACTTGACGATTTTATTAATGAAATGGAATCTGCCCAAAATAATTTATATAACGAATTATAAACAATAATTAAAAATAGTTATACATCAGGAAGCTTATTACAATTTGAAACGAGAAATTATTGTACACACCTAATTTTTTGTTTTTGCTTTTTTTTTGGACAATTAATGCAAATTTTTATACACTAACCGCTTATTATTGTTATATAAAGTATTGATCTTTAGATAATGTTAATTTTTTTTTTTAAATTAAAATATACGAAATGCAAGTTGGTACATTCAAAACCGTAACTTTTTTAATTTCAAGGGGTACAAGAAAGTGTACTTTGTAAAGAGAATATTTGGGGAGATTTAAATATTTGCTCAATGTTCGACAAAAATAAAAACTTGTGGTATTTGTCTCATAAAAATAAAATAAACAAAAAAATGTGTACAATTACTTAAACCATTAGAGTGTAAGAGACTTAATTTCATTGTTTGCATGCGTCCCGAAATTTCTGTTTATTGCTTTCCATATGTGCATATACAAATAAATGTAGCTTGAATGTGTACCCTATTGTGTCGTATTCTGCAATTTAGTACATATATAGCATACGGACTACAACAGTCTACAGACAAAATGCATTTTGTTAATAATTACCCATGGTATATATTTTATTTAAACATACATACTCAATGCATAATATTCACTGTGCTTTTATAAACTCTTGCGGTCAATAATAATATAAGTGTCGATTGCATTTTTATTGCAAGGCGATTCTCTGTCAGCACCTAATGAGTTTTCGCAAACCTTCTTTTTTTACATGATGAGTTTAATGCCATAGGATTACTCAAAAATGAAATTCTATACCAGAAGTTTTATTTCCGAGTAGAATTTTAATTTTATCGAGGGTAATGTCTAATTCGAAAAATTAAATTGACTTGATAACGTCATTAAATATAATCGGTCGATTTCTATCTAAAAAAATTATTATTTTAAATAGCTGACTTGAGGTTTGATGTAGTCTTTTTAGCGAATTTCCAGAAGGAAAATTCAGCTATTACAGCTGTTGTCGTGGTGAGATTTAAGCGCAGGACTACGATAGAAATTCCCTTTCGGGTTCTTAAAACGCGAGTATTTATGTGTTAGCACGATAATTCTCAAACGAAATATTCAATTTTTATGAAATTTGAGGAAAATATTTCAAGCTCTAAACCCTCGGATGAGTTCTTCAGCCTTGCTTTTCTAGCTATTTTTTGTTAAAAAAAAAATGACTTTCTTGTGAAAATCGGCCATAATTCAAATGTTTTTCACTTTTTTACACCATAGGAAGGAGTGGAAAAAGTTACATAAGGTGATTTTTTAAACCATTGCTCTAAGTGAACTAGTTTTCGAGCAAAATCAAAACCAATTTTCACTATCGTAAACACTATCATAAAGAGTGGAAAGATGGGTTTTTGAACCATTAGTCTATGTAAACTAGAAAAACTATAAATATTGAATTTAGTTTACAGTATGTCTTTACAGATTTATACAGGTGTAAGGAAAATGAGTCTCGGAATCTAGGAGGGAAAACCGTTGATCTCACTGTTCTAATTAGGTTTTACTAGTAAACATGTACCCATAAACTTTCAATTCACAAATTTTTCATTTTCGAAACGGGAAATTCGCTATATTAAGCAGTATACTACGACAGAGATACCTTTTTTTAAAACTAGTCGAAAATCCCCCTTCGAGTTTGAAATTAAACGTTATGGTAACGAATGTCAAAAATTTAGAACAACATTACTCTGTAGTGTTGCTAAAGTAATTTTATAAATTATTATATTTTTTTACTTGCATCTATATTGAAGGCAAAAAATTGCACAAATAATTTCGCGAATATTTTTACAAAAATATTTCATACATCAAAACAAAAAGAAATAAAAATTCGTTGGTCATGCAGTTAAAAGAACAACTAAATATGTATAATTCAAGGTTATAATTCATATGCTATCATAGCATTTATATAATTAATAATGGTAATTTTTTATTTAATTAATAATTTTTTTTCCGACTCCGCCACACAGACTATTATGGACCATAATGTGTAAAAAATTATCTATGTAGTGTGTTAATTTAATATTAAAATACAGACATTGATGTTGATTATTTTAATATCAAATAATGTCACATTATCGTTCTGGTTAAAGACATTCACTGCAATCATTTTGTTTTCTAGCGAAAATGATTTGGGTGCGGTATCCATCTTATAAAGTGACGCTAAGTCAAATACTGAAATTGAGACATTTTTCTATATTAATTATTTTGACAACATTTCAATTTAGTGAACTGATTTAAACAAAAGGAAATTTTTTCATTACTTGATTAATTTTGTCAAGTTAAATCATTTGTAATTAATAACAATTTAATTTGATTTAAAAATAAAATAAAAAATACAAAATGACCTTGTGGTGTCGTCTACAGTGTACAGGGCTGCACAATTTCTAAAAAAACTTTCTAACGTGTGCGTAAAGTTTCTTGTGACGCAATCGTACCTTATTTCTTATTCAATATTTTGTAAGCTACTTAAATGGCAAAGCGCGTGAATGAGCAAATAATTTTATAAATCTACAAATCTAAGCCCAATATAGGTAGGGAGATAAATTCAAAGTAAACATAGTCACGTACACTACTCAGTATTTAAAAATGTAAAACCATACCGGAAAACAAACACTTAAAGAATTTAGGCTTCTATAGTTTACGGCGGCCAATCGTCCCGAATTCTGCGGGACAGTCCCGGAAAAGCAACAGTTTCTCCGCATTGAAATTTTTGTTAAAATAGTCCCGGAATGGGTCTAATGTGTCCCGGAAGTCTCGCAAAATTTAATTGACAAATAAAGGTCCCGAGGCCCGACCTATCGACTTTGATGAAATCTAGATGTGTTGTAGAACAGTGTTTCTCAACCTTTCTTCTGTCACAGCCCGGTAAAATCCTGGGTTAATTGAAATAACATTTGGTCATGTGATATGAAATGTCGTTTTCCAACCACTTCGCCTATTAGATAACTCGACTTAAGCATTAGATTTCTTAAGAGTTAGACTATTAGAGAAATATTTAAAAACCGTTCTTTAATTTTAAATAGTAATACTGTATCCTGGAATCATTTCCGCCATTAGTTGGAATAATATTTGGTAGTGTAATATGAAATGTCGTATTCCGATCACTTGATCTACCATATAATTCACAAAAATATCGACACTTTCTTAAAAGCATTAGAGAAATATTTAAAAGCCGTTCTTTAATTTTAAATAGTATTATTGTATTTTGGACTCATTTCTGCCCCTACTTGGAACAGCATTTGGTCGTGTAATATGAAATGTCGTATTCCGACCATTTCGTCTACCATGTAATTCAGAAAAATATCGACACTTTTTAAGCATTAGAGAAATATTTAAAAGCAATTCTTTAGTGTTAGACCGAATTTTTGTAGCATGGAATCATTTCCGCCATTAGTTGGTATAACATTAGGTCACTCCGACCACTTGGTTGACCATATGACTCGGCTAGTGGCCCTTTTCCAAACAAAAAAAGTTGTGCCGTATCCTGGTCCAGCCGCGGGACCATTATTTGTTAGTGTTTTCTTTTTTTTGCTGTTGTATTTTTCAATAAAAAATTTTTATTTTTCAAAATATCACACGAATAAAAATAAGTCCAAGACTGTTATATTATCCCGCACTGACTAGTGAAAAAGTTGACCGCCTTAGTATAGCTTGAAAATGCGAGTATTTTCGCAGTCACTGGGAATCTTTTTGTCCTGAATTGCGATTTTTGAAGTTATGTATGATTTCATTTTATTTTTGAATTTCTCGTCATGCTTCATTTAATGCGACATTATTGCAAGGTTGCAAGATTTTAAGAACTCAAGAATTTTTTTTCAATAACGTATCTGTTTATTATGTAAAATTTAAAGTTTTTAGCATCACTTTTTGCTGGAATATAACAAGGATTCAACACTTTTCATTAAAGTCCGTGTAATTTTAGCATCATAGTGCATTTTTCTTAACAATAGGTTTGAGTTAAATTTTTTTTTATTTTAAAATTTTGTCATCGTCTTAAGCGTAGGTTTTAAACGAATAATTTTTGGACATCCATTTAAAAAAATTTTCGTCTGCAATTTTTTTTACAATAATTTTTAATTTTAATTTGTAATTCAATTACAACTATGTATGATTAATGTTATAATATCAGATTTAATATTTCATAAATGTTCCTTAACAATCGGCAAAAATTTCGTCAGCCGGTCACCCAAATATATGTATGTATAAACAACTCACATTGCGAAATAATTTTATGAAATCATCACTCTCATTGAAACATGGCTAAATAAAAATAATAAATTTAATATAATAATAAGAATAATTAGAATAATAGAATTTATTTTATAATAATAAATTACAAACATAATTAGTTCATATGAACAAGTATGTATTCATCCATATAGAGACCAATTCAACAATGGAACAATAGTTTGAGAATAATTTGAGAAAAAATCATTTATTGTTTTACCACCCACATGTTAAATTTAATAAAATTGGTGGTTTAAGGTGGTTTAAACGTTAAAGTTTAAATCACAATTAAATACCTACAAATTCTATCAATTATGTTGGTATAAATATTTTTCTGAAACTGCATTAAGAAAAACCTACATATTTTATAATAGTTAAAAAATAATCTTGTAAATAGGAAAAAGGGACGTTCACTGAGGTATTTGTCAGTTTATAAAATTAAATTACAAAAATGCTATACGTTATAATTTATTGAATTTATTCATTAAATGTTCCCAAAAAGTTCAGGTATTTTGAGAGCATTTTTTATTTTAAAAAATTTTTATCTTACAAACTATCATTTTGGGTCTTAAATACTAATAGAATTTTTAGAATGGTCTAGTGGAGCAACCACCTTAAAATATCAATAAGACAATAATTTATTGTAATCTGTATGTAATATGTTATTATTATTATAAATGGTTCTCTAGTTTTTGCCAACAAATGTTTTATCATTGTATGTAGTTTTAAATCTTTAAATTATAAAATAACTAATTATGGTCGATAATTTCATTATTTGATTATTTATTGTAATTAGCTTCTAATTGTTTTACGTTTTTTAATTTCATATTACATTGTAAGGTTTATTATGTTATTAACTATTTAATTCTATTTATACTATGGTCATTGTGCTATTATTTTAGATTCATATTCATACGGCTTTGTGTACTACACGGCGCCTTCACCATAATGCCGCTGCTACACGATGCTACGAACACCTTCCAACATTCGACGTTGGATGGTTCATAGCATCGTGTAGCCGTTGTTCGAACCTACGAGTGTCCAATGTCGAGCGTCAATCGTTCGCATTTGGTCGTGTCCCGTTCGATGTCGGTATTTTTGCACCGAGTCAAAGGGATGCTTCGAACGTTTGAAGGTCAATGTTGGTTGTGTTGGTTGGTTCGACTCAGCAGCTGCACGACTCGTTCATGTGAAGAGAGACAACATCAGTGTATAACATTAGAGATAACATCAGACAGATAACAGCGTCGTCCACTGAGTACCAACACATCATCATTCGTATTGGATCAAACATTCGATTCACCGTGTAGCAGATACATTCGTCGCACCAACTGTCGAACGTAATTGCTTCAAACGTTCGATCGAACGTTGGAAGGAACGTTCGTAGCATCGTGTAGAACCCGCTTAATATTTATAAATATTGAAATTTTTTGTGTAAAAAAGTAAATTCTATAATATTGAGAATGAACTTCACAGCCTTTTAAAATTCTAATTTTACAAAAAAGGCGTCAAAGAAAAAAATTATTAAAATTTTGTCTACAAAATCAGCACTTTTAAAATCTTGGCCTCCACTAGCAATAGTTTTATATTCATTTTCATAATAAGGCAACAAATTCGGCAGCAAATTCGACTTTTTGTAGATTTATCAATCAACGTACATGACTTCTTATTTATTAAAGAATATTTCTACCGTGGAAAATATAGTAGAACTTTGATTAACCGTCACTCGATTTTATCCGTCAGTTTCTGTTATCCGTGTAATTCAATTAACAGTCACAATCTCGATGGTTGCTATTTAGTTACCTTTACCCTGGTACCTATTATAGAACTATGTCAGACATAATTAAAATTATATGGATGTATCCAGTACTTCCTCTACTTTATTTTTTTATTTTTTTAACTACCAGTACCAACTGAAGAGCTCATGATTAACACTGACTTGAAAAATTTCCCTTCTCGTAATGTCGTACATGTCGCATCGTACGTGCCGTATCGCTTAGGTGTGCAGATGTCACATCTGACGATAAATATCGCATATTGTACATATTGTATCGCTCAGGTGTGCAGCCGGCCTAAAAGATTTATTTCTAACACATCAAATTTTTTCAATTAACTTAATATCTTACATGCCTCTTAGGCGACCTTTTGACTCTTTACACACGTCAGTAGGAAACTTACTATTTTATTAATTGTTAAAACTCAGTAAAAATACTACATTTTTTACAAAAACTTTAGTCACACCCGAACTGACGTCAGTTTATTTTATTTCTAAAATTGTAATCACTTTATAACAAACGAAATTCATGACGTTATTGAGATCTTATAATAAAATGGTCATAATATTATGGCTATATTAACTTACATGTATGTGTATATATTGCTGTATGAATTAAACAGAATTATTATTGTTCTTTTTATTTAACATTACAAATAATAGAACGGAGACTGATGAACAGGCGGCTAATCATTTCATTTAACAATTGTTCTTTAGCAAATTGAACGTATATACACGATCATACAGAAGTATACATATATAAACATATAAGTCGACAGTATCGTGGAAAAATATCTAAACAAAAAACTTACAAAAGAATAATTACATATCTTTGATACTGGCGTTGGTACTAGTGTATCGTTGCAATTATAAAATAGTGCTAAAACGATTCTCAATTAGCGCAAATATGAACAAAAATCACCACATATATACTGGATGTGCATTAAGTCAGAAATCTTCAGTAACTATAAAGTATTTTCATAGTTTCGGAAAAAAGTATAGGACATCTAAGTACATTTTTTTGCCATTTGTCTAAAAACAGATAAATATACTGGACAAGATCCCCAGTTTAACTCAGCCACCATAGTAGAAAACTTGGTGTTAAACACTGGAGTTTAACACCATGACGATCATCATAACCTATAATGACAAACCATAAAATGACGTCAATGACCGTCAAGGTCCTAAGAGTTAGCAAATGAATCGTAAAAATAAAAAAATTGTTAAAGAAATTTCAATTTCATTTTAAAAGATTTTTCTAACAAGAGCCCGCGCGATAAAGTAAGTTAGGCCGAAATAATTTTAAATAGCGGTTTTAGCGCTGGATAAAACATAAAAAACAAAAGAGCTTGTTTGAAAATTAAAGAGTACTCAGTGTTGGCCAAGCGTTTGTGTTTATATACTTTTTCACACAACTGTACAATCGTTCAAAAAATAAAGATATTAGTTGCTGATACTAATGTACACATCGCTTAGCTTCGAAATTGACTTAGTGAGTGATGATTTTATGAGCGATTTTTAATTAATTTTTTGTCTTTATTTTATATTTTTTTTTTAGTTTATTGTAATTTTTAGTCTTGTTGGTCTTGTTTTTGTTATTAGATTTACGCTCGCAAAGAGTTGCGAGCACGGTGTAAAATTTCAATAATGATTCATTAAATTTTGTTAATTTCTAATTAATATAATGATTTTGCAATTTTTTTAATTTTTATAATTAAGTTAGTTTTTTTTAGAAATTTAATAATACTTAATTAATTTTAAACAGCCTTTTCACACATTTAAACACATTGCTTAATAAATGTGAATAAAACCACAACTTTAACTCAGATTTGTATCAAATGGCGTATTTTGATGGGGTTCATCATAAGTGAGCTACCTGAAACTGCAAGTTTGCGTTTAAAAGGAACTTCGTTATTTTGATAGTAAAAATGAAAATTTCACATCCAAATTATTCCAATTCTAAACACTTTTATGAAGCTTAATATACAAAAAAGAAATTTTTTACTTTGATGACGTCGTAAAGTTTGCTAAGATTTTTCAGTGTCTTAAAATTCGCAAATAAAATGATAGCATGGTAAAACCGAAGCCAATTATAAGTCTTTGAAGTCATTCTTTGCATTTTTACTAAAATTAAGCACAAAACTATCTGTTTACTTGTCGAATAAAACATTAGGTACTTTTCGGACTTGATATGTAAATAACTATTTTTATAGACACTATCGTTAATTACTTTGACTATAATTTTGTTTGGAAAAATCCCTATAATGTTAAGCGCTTTAAATGAATCTATTTTATTGTTAATGGAACTAAATTATAGATTCGTCACCATTCTTCTCATTTTTATCAAAATTATAGAATCATTAGAATAAAATGTCTGTCGAATCAGTCCTATTTTAATCACCCAAATTATCCAAATTCAAACAAACACCCTAATACAAGTCACTTCCATCAAGTCGAATTTGAGGGTAAACGATTTTTTTTAATATGATGTCACAAAGTTCACTAAAATTTTACAGTGCTTTGAAAAGCATAAATGAAATCAAACTGGAAGCGCAATATAAGTTTTCAAAAACGTTCTTTTCATTTTCACACAAAATTTCGGTCAACTCAGTAATATTTCTAAACAAATTTCGTCATTTTTACGGAAAAAATGGAAACGTAAGAAAAACATAATTATATTTGGGAACGTTTACTAATATTTGCAAACACTTTGCTGCCTTGGTAGATACGTTCCTGAAAAATTTTTATAAAGTAGATACGATTGTGGATTTACCGGTTTAGCTAACAATTATGGCAGTGTTTAAGAATTTACTGGTAACAGGAACAAAATAGTGCTAACCAGAGAATCTACACCAGGAAGTTTCTATGTAGGTCAAATAATTTACAAGGTAGCCTTTAGCCGGGCCAAACAATTTGCACCAGAAAGTTTCCATGTAGAACAAATAATTTATAAGGGCAGTGGCGGTAAAGACACTGGTAGCGTTTACACGGCAAAATCCTAAATCCGCCTCCGTATAAATCATATACTATTAATCAATCCGACTTACAGCAATCAGAAAAACTTTTTTGCTATTTTTAGTATACATTTTAAAAGAACAATACCGTATAAATTTTATATCATCCCTGTATCTTCGTGTGAATCTGTAGACAAAGCTAAGAGTATCTAACTTTTATTTTGATAATGTCAATTTGAGTACAAAAAAAGTTCAAGTCATATTTCTATTTGAAAGAATCAAAAAAAGGACTTTTTTTGTTATTATAGTTGGAGATTATCACTTACCTGTAAATACCTGCTGTTTTCTTAAAAGTTAAAAAATATTTCACATTAATGTGTAAAATAATATTAAGAAAAAAATATATGAGTCTTTATAGCCCAGACCCAACATAGGTGCACATACGAGTTACATACTCACATGTCACATATCTTACACTCTAAAAATAAATTAATTTTTGTCAAATTACTATAAGAAGATATTCATGTGATGAATTTTACAGTTAGGTATGTTATCAAAATAATAAAATTCTAAACGGAAATAAGAATTATATACCAAAACTCAAATTTGGGCAGTCTTGAGCTTCTAATTTTACTAAAAATAAAGAAAATTCCCCTCTCACAGTATCCTGTATAATATAGCGAATTTCCGTTTACAAAAATTAGATTTTCTCGAAAATCAGTTTACATACAGTAATAGTTCAGGAACCTTTTTTATGTGATTTTTTCTCCTCTTTCCAATTGCTATAAAAACTTTTCAATTTGGGTAAATTGAAATTTTGACAAAAAACTAATCTTTCTCACAAAAAATGTCCAACAACTATATTTCGGGCATGAGGTAAAGTGTTAATAATTTCAGAATTCAAAAATTTCGAGAGAATTGAGGCATTTATATGATTTTAAGCAAACTCTAAAGATTGCATAGAGAAAACAACGACAACTGGAAATGACATATTCTTATAAATTTATGTTTTAGACAAACTCGTAATATAGCTTTCTAATCGTAAAAGATCTACTATGTAATATACTGAAAAAGGATAGTAGAAATCTTTTATATGTGACAAAATTTTATTTTTGAAATGAGTCACTTTCATTTAATATAAAATTGACTTTATCTATTTAATGTTTGAGAAAAAATTGCGGTCGTCTAAGCGATTTTAAAGTGGAATAGCTTCCTTCGTTCGCGCAGATAAAGTGGGAAAAATAAATTAACTCATTGATCTGTAGCTCATAAGACACATCTATACCAGTGAATTTGACAGATATTGACCTTACCTTAAAAATGACAGATTGATCCATTGTAACAACTTTACGGTCATTGACGTCATAACACCTCAAGTGAAACCTTACCAAAATAGAGTACCAGTGGGAGGTTTTGTCATTATAAGTTATAACTCACTTAATTTTCTGTCTACTGTTTCGTCCAAATAAAGTACCGTCAAACGGAGCTATTTGAAATCGGTGGGTCTATTTGAAAAAAACAAAAAAAAAAAAGATTTAAACCCTTATATCTGTTTGATTTCTGAACGTATTCATATCGTTAATGCGTCTTTGGGGATGTTAATGTAGTAGTATTTTGACCAGTACAAACTTGTTCAATTGTTCCATTTCATTTGTGAAGTGTCAATTGATAACAACATAAAAATTACAGAATATTATTGTAGTGCAAACTTTCGACTGGAGAATTTAAGTTAAGGTATTTATTTAAATGGTAAGTTGTTCACTAATTATTAGTTTTTCCCTTTTTACTTAGAAGTCATTAAAATTTGTTTATATTGACGCCTTAATATTTTAAAGTCCTTTTTCGGAAGTGGGGCTATCTGGAATACAAAAAGGGGCTATTTGGAATTAATTCAAAATTAATTATTATACACTATTAATTAAAAATTTTGCTAATTTTAAAGTTGAATTTATTATTATTATATTTTATTATCGTTTAAGTGAGATTCTTAAATTAAAGCCACTTGAACTGTTTGAAAAATAATAAATTTAATAATTTTTATATGCTATACTTTGTTTTATTTTCCTAAAATGATAAGTTTTACATTGAATAGTTAAATGCTGTTTTACTAGGAAATCGTTGTTTTACTAGGAAATAGCCCTTTCTTAACCATAAACGTTCCTTAAAATTGTTTTGAAAAAAAACTTTTTTTTAGCCTGGTTTTGATAACTTTTTTTCATCCGATATCAAATAGCCCCACCCCGGGGGCTATATGGAAAGACCACAAAATAAAAAAAAAATATCATTTATTATTTATTAAATTATCCAAAATAAGGATTAAATTAATAATTATTATGTATTATGTGAATTGCTCCTATAGATTGACCCAATTTTTTAAAATATATTAAGCTAGAAGCAAAAATACATAATATATTTACCAAATAACTCCGTTTGACGGTATGCGATTTCCCTTACGTCTAAAAGACATTTCTAATTACAGAAAATTTCAAATGTTTTTGCTTTTTTAGAGTGTATCATATTTGTTAATAATATTTTGATTTTTTTATTCTTTTACCTGTCCGTATTAATTTTATGTATTTTGGAATTGTTCTGGTCCAAGGACTAACTACTTTTGGGGGGTGTGGAGAGTGTGTGATACTCTTGAAAATATTTTTGTTAATTTTTACCTGTTGCCTTCACCACCAATAAATTTGTTATTTATATATATTTTTATCCTTACGTTATCCTGCGCACACATATGTAATTTTTTTTATGATTTATTTTTAACTTTATTACCGGTGTTGCGATGCACACACAATGTATGGGTACCATAAATTGCACGGCAGATCCGTCAGATACAAACCCATATCCAAAAATATTGCTTTTGTATTTTTAATGTTTTTATATATGTAGGTTATTTAACTACTTAGTTATTGACTTTTTAATGATAATTTTTTTCTTTTTGAAAATGAATGTGAAAACATGCATCAACATGGGTCCTTTTTATTTTTACGTAATAGCTAAGAGCCTATTAGTTTTAGAAGTTGCCGACAGGTTATTGGTAATGATGAAATATCGACGATTATGTAGGTAATGTCCCTATTTCAAAATGTTTTGTACATTACATATAAAAGCAGAACATTTGTTTAGAAAGTTTATTTAGGAACTAGATTTCTCTTTTATTAGGTGACTTCAAACGTGCATTAAAAATCACCTAATTTAGGCAATCGGTATTTATACAAGCTAGAAACTTTAGTACTGATCCAAATTGTCAGATTGTAGAAGGTTTTTAAGGACCGATCCGCCATGCATAAAATATTTCAAATGTTTGCAAACGTTTGTAAACACAATACTATTTTCTTAACTTCCCGTTTTTACTATCATAACAACAAAATTTCTTTTAGAAATATAATTGACTTGACAAATCCTTTTGTTTTTTTTTTTCTAGTGGCCCTACGTATACTTAAATTTGGTAACTTTTTTCTCATATCAAGCTCGATAGAAGTGATTTGTTTCCTTTTATAGGTGAGTGGAAATCTCATTGAAAAATATAAATGTACGTTGATCCTTGAATTTATGTGAATATCTGTTCCACTTGGATTTGATTTAGGCGAATAAAAATCGCGTAAAAACATTTCCATTCTTTTTATACTGACTGTTCCGATAATGGATTCATTTTCTATTGTTTAGATGCGCCACAACTAAGGTGATATGCATCGTTTTTGGTATATGTATGTATTATTAATTTTGATGTTCATATGCTTATAGATGATTGGTGGGGTATGGTAGTTTGATGATGATGTATCTCCCCCGGCCGGTGTCGAACTCACGATCTTATCAGACAAGAGCGGAGTTGCTAAGCACTAGACCAGCTTGGGGTGGATTCTTTTATTCCAAATACATTAGCAATAACTGTAGGTTTTTCTTCCTACTCAAATCGGTTCAAAACTTTCATTTTCATGTCCAAAAACATCGACTTTCTCTTCTTTCGTATAATTGGAAGTTTGTTAGACATGACTGGGTTAAAATTAAAGTACCCCTGTTGCAGCATCCTGCATAACATAGCGAATTTCCATTTAGAAAAGTACGTTTTTCTCGGAAACTAGTTGATATAGAGTAATTGTAAATAAAAAATATCTTTATGTGAATTTTCCGCCTCATTCCGCCAAATCTTTTTCATGAAAAATGTCCAAAACACCGTAAACGTTTTCACGAAATTTCTTAAAAATAAGATGTTTCGTTCTTGAGTTATCGTGCGGACACATTTATATATATATGTTTACTAAGTGTCCGCACAATAACTCAAGAACGAAACATCTTATTTTTAAGAAATTTCGTGAAAACGTTTACGGTGTTTTGGACATTTTTCGTGAAAAAGATTTGGCGGAATGAGGCGGAAAATTCACATAAAGAAGGTTTTTTTTATTTACAATTACTCTATATCAACTAGTTTCCGAGAAAAACGTACTATTGTAAATGGAAATTCGCTATGTTATGCAGGATGCTGCGACAGGGGTATTTTTTTTTATTTACAATTACTCTATATCAACTAGTTTCCGAGAAAAACGTACTTTTGTAAATGGAAATTCGCTATGTTATGCAGGATGCTGCAACAGGGGTATTTTAATTAATTTATAATTGTTCTAAAAATTGAGCAATAATGTTAAGTTAGCTATGATAAACAAATAGAGACGTATTTTGAAGACGATATATAAAGACGATTATTATAAAAGATGTATTTTTCAAGACGAATATTTTAAAAGACGTATTACCCAGACGATTATTTAGAAGATTAATTTGAAGGCGAGTGGACATAATTACTCAATATATTGGATTTGTTAATGTGCCTTTGTCAAAATATTAAATTAAAGAATTTATTTAATTAAAAGAAAAACTAAATTATTGTAAATATTTCTACATATACATATACATATATATATATATATATATATATATATATATATATATATATATATATATATATATATATATATGTATATATATACATATATATATATATATACACATATATATACATATATATATATATATATACATATATATATATATATATATATGTATATATATATATATATATATATATATATATATATATATATATATATATATATATATTCCAACGTTTTCAAGAAATTTCTTAAAAATCAGGTATTTCGTTCTTGAGTTATCGTACCCTCTTTAAAAATAGTTGCTGTACCTCTGTACTCTTACTTGTTCTTACATAAAAATTGTACATGTATCATAATTATGTGATCGTATGGGTATACCATCCTACAACTCTAAGAAAAAAGTAAACGTAATAAAATTTTACAAGTTGGATTTACACTATAGCAAAAAATGAAATAAATTATTTTCAGTACGAAACTACCCTCTTGCAGTAATATTCATAAAAATATTACTTTTCAATTTAAAATAGAATATGGCAATACAAAATACGATTTAGAAATTATAAATTATAATCTAAATCAATAGTTTTAAAAATTATATACATTCATTTAACTTGTTGAATTATGAAGTTTTTTTTGTAAATCCAACTTGGTTTGTCACATTTTTGTGTGAGAGAGATAAGTAAATTAAACTGCCACTGTACAAGCTGCTTTTTTATCCTTGTCATCTTTTTTAACCAATCATATTTTTTTCAAAATTTTATTACCTTTACTTTTTTCTTAGAGTTGTAATACAGTACGATATTGGCGTTATACATATTATATACACTATATCTTCTTTGACTATACATAGTGTGTCGAATATGTGCTTAGAATGTGAGTAACTTAAGACTTTAAGATTACATCACTTAAGATTACATCTCTCAGATCACATTCTAAGACACATAGTTTTTCTCGGAAACTAATTGACATAGAAAAAAAGTTTAAAGACCTTTTTTATGTAATTTTTTCTTCTCTTTTAAATGGTGTAAAAAAATTTCGCAAAAATTTTTGAATAAGTGGAAATTTTGGCAAAAAACTAATTTTTTGCAACAACAAAAACCATGTTCCTGGCATCCGACGTGTCTGGTTAACGAACTCATCCAACGGTTTGGGACTTCGACTACTTTCACCAAATATCGTAATCCTAGGACATTCCGTTCGAGAGTTATCGTGTGGACACATATATGTATATATATATATATATATATATATATATATATATATATATATATATATATATATACATATATATATATATAAATTTTAGCGAATATTATTTTACACATATATATATATATATATATATATATATATATATATATATATATATATATATATATATATATATATATATACATATATACATATATATATATATATATATATATATATATATATATATATATATATATATATATATATATATATATATATATAAATTTTAGCGAATATTATTTTCGGTTTCTAGGGACCTCAAAACAAATTTCTGCCAGGGTGCCGGACTCAGGTCACGTTGTGACAGTAGCTGTAATAGCTCAATTCCATTCTGGAAATTCGCTAAAAATATAAATCATAAAATCTAAATAAAATAACATAACAGTGTCGTCCTCTCAACATCCAAAGTCACGTTGTTCGATACCGTTACTACGGTTCAGCCGCCAAAGATAACGCCCTGTGCGGGCCTAAGACAACAAAGTTTGTGCGTAACGCGTTTCATCAACCGGTTTCACAATCTTATAGAAAATATGTCTATCTACATAACTGATCGCGTAAAACAATTCCACGTATAAAAAGTTCCGTGTAAATTGAAGTAAAATTGCCGCGTAAATTGAGGAACGAGTGTATTTGGTTAAGCAGTTAAAATCGAATTTGTTTTCCTGCAAAAATAGTTTAAAATTTAATAATAATAATAAAAATTAATAAATTTTGGAATACAGAAATTAACTTATTGACATGGTCGCTATATTGCCAATATATACCTGAACCAATTTCAAAAAAATTCTACTTATCAAAATCATTTACTAAATGAAAAATAAACTAAAAACTTGATAAAATTAATGTATGTAGGTATGTCAATTAAAAATTCATAATATACCTATGTATTTCTTTTATATATGTATATTAAAGTAATAAAATAAAAAAATTTATATTGAAACGAATTATGTTTAATTAAAAAAAAAAAAATAGCATCTTTATTATTACTATTTTGAATTCTCGACACTATTGCTCCACGATCTTGTACATAGCAGGTACATCCGAAAAAACCGAAAATCAACATACGATATCAGTTTTGTAGATTTATAGCTTTATTATAAATACATACATATATGTATAGAAAATTGATTTCTTCTTTAAAAGGCTCATATATATAAATTTCGAATAAATAAATATCCTTTTTACGACTGTAATATAAATGTGTAATTTATGTTTTGTGTATTGCTTCAGTTAGCCGGGGCTACGGCCGGCGGGGCCGTTTTCGTTTTTTTTTTTTCGGTCGTAAATATATTTATTTGTATTTGTGTTTTGTTACTGCGTTTTGTTAGTGCGTTCTTAAATTGTTTAGTTATATGTGTTTTTTCGTTTTTCAATTTCATCTTTATTCTTAATACGATTATATGTATACTTGCGTTCAAAAGCATCGGAATAAGTAAAAAGATCATATAGGGTAGGAAAACGAGTGGGTACTCCTTTCGATCGCGCAATCTTATACGACCCTACCCAACAGCAGATACAAATAAAAACAAAAGTGTACACGCCACTAATTGTTTTAATAAGCCTATTACATACACACGTATTAAAATCGTCTATAACCCTAGAATCATAAGTTGGTCTATGAGTCAAGTTAATCATACATCGGCGTCGTTTCGACGAATGGACTTTTTACGGGGAGTTTTAGAGTTTATTTGCAAAAAACATTTTTTTTACATAACAATACTACAAAAGCGAACAAAATATTTAAAAAAATTGCATTTGGAAAAATTTCTTAATGTAAATATTTATTAATTTTTTTAATCTTTTTATCAAAGCATTTATTTTCATTATAAAAATTAAAGAATATATAAATACATCAATTGTAATAATTAATGTATGAACTATTATGAATCAGTGGACATGTGTGACTTTACAGAATGTGAAATTTCTCAGTCATAAATATTCCTATAGATATGTAGTTATTTCCCCATTAGGCACATTTGTAAATTTTCTAAAATTTGTTGGTAATTTTTCGAATAAGATCTCAAAAAATAATAAAAATTAAAATATTTTCCACAAAATAAATTGTTAATCTTTTATTAAGTCATTCGAAACGCATTCTTTAGTTTTCGATTCAATATATTCAAACTTCAGTATTATGTCGTCTCTATAAGTCAAACAGCTGTAATCATCTTTCACATTATCATAATCATTGAATAAATTAATTATAACATTCAAATCTTTAATAAATTTTAGAAAAATTAGGAAAACTTTTATAAGTGGAGTACAAAATCTTTAAAAAAAAATATAGGTTAATCATACATCGTCGTCCTTTTGACGTACACTATTTCAGTATAAAAAAAACGACAATAGCTATAAATAAAATTTATATGTCTTATGTGTTATAATAACAAATAAATTAGATAACAGAAGTTTCACAGCGGGCAGGTACCGACAAGTCACATTATTGGAGCAGGTAGAGAAGTTCGTTCGTCGTTTTGACGAGTACGTATGATTCTAGGGATAATAATATTACGGTAGCTGCGGAATAAACTACTTAAGGAAACCCTGTAAGTAACAAGAGCGTGTATCCAAACTATTCTGAATTGTTACGATTCCATCTATTTTTTACATATAAATTAAAGATTTATCGATCGTCATCGGATCGATAAAATTTTCAAAATTGATTAAGAATTGTAGCCTATTGTGTCTCTGTGTTCGTTCGGACCAACGGACGAAAACATATTTCGTTTTTCAAACGGAAATTCATATCATAATAATGTATATTTAAAAAAAAGTGAAAATTTTTATCATTTTATAAAACAAGATTTCCTTTTTCCAAAACTTTGAATTAGAAATGGAAAAATTAAAGTTTCGAATTTCTTAAGAAATTACCCACAATGCAATAACTTTTAGCGTGAGGACCGATCGGTCCGGTCTACCATTACAGCAATAGAGTAATTATATTGTATACTTGACATAAGATTTAAAACATGACAAATTGACCAAAACACGTATTACATTTTATTTGTCGAAATCCAATATCTACTTGACTTAGTTGTGTTCAAAAATTATTACCTACTTGAGTGTTTAGGTATAAGTCAAGTAGTGCAATTAAATTATATGATTGGAACAGTCTATCGTACTGGTCTGTCCTCACACTTAGTGATGAGCAAAATTAGTCTTGGTCTTGCATTTTTTGCAAGACCAAAACCAAGACCAAGACTATGTATACCAAGAGCAAGACCAAGACGAAGACTATAAGTATGGCTGCAAGACCAATACCAAGACTCAAGAGAGCAAAACCAAGACAAAGGCAAGAAAAAAGCAAGACTTGCTAAACTGTTTAAATAATTTGAAAGTATAATTAATACCGTAAAGAGAGAAAATTCTGATTTTAGAAGGAAAAAATTCACTAATAAAAAAATGCTAGAAAGTGCAAGATTTTTAGCAATACCAAGACCAAGACCAAGACTGCAGCTTGCAAGACCAAGACCAAGACCAAGACTCAAACTGCTCTAACAAGACCAAGACCAAGATTCTTAATGCAAGAACAAGACCAAGACCAAGACTGTCAAGTCTTGGTCTTGGTCTTGCATTTGTTCATCACTACTCACACTAATATCATTAAAATCGGAAGTTAACACGCTAGCTGATAATGATGCAGACACCCGGCCGAGTATGTCGCAGAAATTAGGTAAAGGTCATTCCGTTCGTCCGAGTTATTTCTAGCAAATTTTCACCGACTTGTCCACTAGCGACAGATAACCAAATTACTTATGTGTGTTAAGGTTAATTTTAACTCAAACATTCTTTCGTCTATACCAAGTCACAGCTCAATATTTAACCTGAACTGTTTGGATTACAGTGTAACTGTTTTTTCATCGCACTTAAGGTTAATATATTTTATTTATTTTTTTTTATATTTTCCCCCGTATTTTTTATTTTCTTTTTTTATATACGGTTTCAAAATACAATTGATTTAATAATAATAATAATAATTTTTTATTTTATTTTTTTTCTGGTGGCTTGATAAAAGTGTTTTATTTAAACATTGCGTTAATAATATATTTAAGAATTTACTTCAAAAAAAATAACCTACTGTTTTTATTGACCACAGTTTTACCCAAAAAGTAAATTTGCAGTTTGATATAGATTAACGGTGTTTTCTTTTCAAATTGGAACAACAATTTTGTAAATATTTTTCTGAATTAATGTAATAAATGAACCATGAAAAACTAAATTAATTGCATTAACTCTATTTAATAATAATTACTTAGCTTTAAATCATTTAACACCAGAGGGCTTCAAAATATTTTGATACATATTGAATTAAAAATTATGTACAGTATATCGTGAGTTTGAGATGTCTGGTTTAATAAATTATCTGTAAATATTTTTAAGGAAGTGTTTAGGTATGTAAAAGCGACTCTCTTATTTTAAAACTGATTTAATTAATTTACTTAGAAACACTTGCATCATTAATTCGTTATTTACTGAATATTTATTCTCCTAAGTAATAATTATCTATCTATACGTAATACCGTAACACATATATATAGTTTCATACATTTTTTTTATAACGTGCATATTAAGAAGGTTGGCTCGTTCAAGATTAAGTAACTACTAAATCGACAATATATCTATCAATTATTGTTGTACATTAAAAACGAAAAAAATAACACTGTAATAATATCAAAATTAACAAAATGAGGTTGGTTACTAATAGCTATGTACAGGGTGGGGCAGGGAAGTATCCCTAACTTTGAAGGTAAATTAAAAAAAAAAGAAAAGTGTTAGAACAAAACTTTATTGTGGCATCAAAAGGGTACAGATGGAAGTTAATTCTTACTTTGTTTTAAACAATACATCATTCAAGTGATGTCCCTCATTGTCAACACACTGATCTAGTCTGGTTCTGAAGTCCCGTTGTGTGAGTTCTTGAACGATGACCATCTTGTATGGATGGAAGTGGAGTTCTTCGTGGAGAATACGACGCACAGTGCGATTAGACAATGCAAGGGCGGATGCATGCTTGCGGGCAGAACGCTTAGGAGACTGCAAGATCGATCTTCTGACACGGTCAATGTTTTCTGGAGTTCGGACAGTTCTCCGAGCCCCAACTCTCTTTTTCACTACACTACCACATGCACGGAAGTTTTCCACCCACAACAAAATGGATTTGCGGTCAGGAACAGGGTTGCGAGGGGGAATCCGATAACGAGTTCGCAGCGCACGCTGCACTGCAACAATAGACTTATTCTGAGAAAAATACGTCTCGACAGCAAAAGCGCGTTGCTCATTCGACCAAGCCATGTCTACAACTGACAGCGCTACTGTCGGAAAATTCCGTGGCCACAGCGTCATTCGAACCTACCCCCACTCCTCCAACATGTCCCCACTACTCACAATGCCACCTCGAAAGTAGGGATGTTTCCCTGCCCCACCCTGTATATTTATACTATTTATTTAGCTGGTCTAGATACACAACACGTGCTTTATTTCAATACGAATAAAAATTATTTACATGCTATTGTTTTTAATAGATACTGGTAAATATTATAGGAAACACTGTGAATATCAGTGATCAAGATTTTGTTTGTAAACTTTTTTAATTCTTTATAATAAAAAAGATGAACATTTTGCTAATATTCAGTTTAATCTCTCAATCAAAATTTGTTGACTTTATTTTTTAAAATGTTCCTAAAGAGTTTTGGGGGAATAATCCTCTTTAACTACATACGTGTTAAAAAGTCATTTTTAAAATCATAATACCTTTAGTTTCATAAACTTTACCAGAATTGATTCAAATTTTAACATGTTATCTATTAAGTATTAAAAATAACATATCCAAAAATAATTTATTAATCTTTAGAATTAAAAATTTCGATTTTAAATCGATTAATCGAAGCTTAAAAAATCGATTTTTTTCCGATTTTTTTCATTTGAATCGACTCATGAATCGATTATTAAAAGTAAGAGATCGATAATCGATTTTTTCCAAAAATAATTTCATTTTAACTGTAGTTCTACAAAGAAAAATGTGTTAAAAATAAAACACCAAAAACGTTATTGTTAATTGTCACTTCTTACTCGTTGTTATCAACGAACCCCTCATATGGCTCTATATAACTACATATATATACGCACTATCTTGTTCAGTAAAAGACTATTAATACAAAGGGAAGAAAGACCACCTATCTGGCAAACGATCCCTTTCCCACAAAAGCGACTTATTTAGAAAACATTTTTTTGTTAGTTTGTTCTAAATTTTTGAATAAACTTAGTTCAGTCCGTGGTATTTGTCTTACATATTCAGGTGCGTTATTTACTATAACTATAATTGAAAAGTTAACTCATCGCCTTTGCAAATATAATATAAGGTGTTTTTTCACGATATTACTCATGTACTATCAAGTAGGTTCCTTAGTAAAAATTATCAGCTAATTTTATTAAATTTTTCAAAATTTTGATTTTTTAGATAGATCTCACAGAATCGACTTTTTTTAAATCGATCTTTTTAATTTCGATTTAAATCGATTCAAAAATCGATCTTTTTTTGGAGAATCGACATCTCTATTTAGAATGCTTTAGTGCACCAACCACCTTAATATGAGGATTTTATATAAAGTTACCGGATACGCGATAATTATAGAAAAATTAAATTTCTTTTGAGAGTATGAATTAGTAGTAATAATATGTTGTTGCTGATTTTAACGTTAATATTAAATCCGATCCATTGGTGAAATTTTCTTTCCAATTCGCTCTTCTTAAAATTCAAAATATGTTAAGATGGTTACAGTAGCCTGTGCATTTACAAACAACTAGAAAATTTAAAAAATATATTAATTAAAATATAATTCAAAAATCTCAATTAAAAACCAAACGGTAATTTATATCCAAAGTATCCAAACAAAAATTATGGCTATGTAAATTTATTTAGATATTGTTTAAAACCAACTGGTGCGCTTAAATTAAAATATCTTGGAAAAAATTGATTTATTATTAAGTCTGATAAAAAAACTACATACAACAAACTGTTTTTATAATTTTTTTTACTTTTTCGTAATTAATTATAGATAATTAATTTTCAATACGTGGGTACAGTGTATCTCATAATAATTTACACATGTCATGTTCTCGTAATTTTCGTAATCTATTTATTTGTATAGTGAAATTTGATACGACACTTTGTGAAACATGCTGTAATTTAATTATATTTTTTAAGCAATGGTTAAATTTTTATTTCTGGTAAAGTATTTAATAGACTTATTAAAAATTTAAATAATATATTATTTACAGAAAAAAAAATTAAGAAGAATAATTATGTTTATATTAATGATATAATAAATTTTTTTGTTGTTTTTACAGCAAATTTTTATACTATATAAAGCTGTTTGATTTACTGGTTACATAAAAATAATGTGATAGGGGAGAGTGTGGTTGGTTTTAATCGTTGGGGAAAGACTGTAGTAACATGGACAAGAAATTTTGATCATAATCTCTTCAAGTCGATTTAATAGTTGACGTATTATCAGCATACAAATATTTTTTATTGATTGCCCCAACTTCCCCTATTGTAATTTAAAACTAAATATTTAATAAAGTAATAATTATTTTACAAGTACTGGTTTATTTATCAGGAATATCTTTCGGGTTTTTCAGTTAAGGTAATATTTTAGTCTATAAGATTTTGGAATTTTTTTTTTTTTTTTGTTTAATTTTCTGAAAGTATAGACCTATAAAAATGTGTCCTCAGAAAGAAACCTAAAAATTTTGAAAATTTTCAAAGTTATACCCAGTTTAATAGGATAGATTTAGTTATCAAATATTTTACTTTAAAACAGTTTTCTTCAGGCTGGTCGACATGATATCTTGAATTATATTTTTCCAATCAGCTTCAAATTTAACACGCGCCTTCCGAACATGTTGCTTTATGACAGGAGTTTCGAATATTGCGAAATTTTTATTTTTACTATATTTAAAATTAATGAAAAACTTTGAAAAAAAAAATTATCAAAAAATTAAATTTTAAACAGTCGCCATTTCTAGTTTTCATCATAATTACAACGTTTATAAACTCAAATATTTTGTGAACCATCACATCACTTTTTTTCCATGGATATATTTAAATAGCTATAAATCCTTAATTTTTCATTTTTCTGATGACCTTAAGGTAACAATAAATAGAAGATAGAAAAATGAATAGTAAGAATATTAACAGTTTTTTTCTTTTTATTAAACGCGGAATCGCTAATCTAGAATACTCCCTTAAAATAATTTATGAGTTAATAACTTTGGTTTAAAAATATTCTTGTCAGCTATCTACATATAGCCTTTTTAAATTTTGATGATCATAGTTGTGTATGATTGGGATTACAATAGGAGAAAGTATTTTTATTCAACTATTCGTCACATCACGAGAGAGCTTGGTCTACACTTTTTCAGTGATCAGCCGTTTCTGGACCACAATCATCCAAAACCTAAGGAATATTTACTGTAAACGTACCCACTCAGTCGGAATTCAAAACCGGATATACAAAGACCAACTTGTTAATCACAATCAGAAGCACCAAAAAAATTTTTTCCTAATTATTTTTAAATAATATCTATCTAGTGAGCTGTAATGTGGCAATCAATCCTTTATTTATTGCTATCTTTGCTTGCTTCGTAATATTAATAATTTGTTTTAAAGACTCATTTCGAAAGTGAAAAATGAAGTCCAATTAATTTTATCATTATAGATTGCATTTTTTCTGCAAACCACTGCGTCTAAAAAATTATTGTCTATAATGATTCAAGTAACGTATGTAAGGATATTATTGTTTAAAAAAAAATTGCAACCCATACCTCATGCTGTCATAATTTTCGTATGTTGTTATTTTTTTCTACTGCATCAGCACCAAAACCAAAAACGAAAAAAAAATATTATTGCAATTTCATAGGCCAGACAACCAACATATACATAGGTACCTTGGTCGGTAATTATATATTTCGTATGTTCGTGTGAGTCTGTTGCACTAGTGGTAGTTTTTACATAGTGCATACCTAGTGCATAGTTTTTGAATTGATATAAAACTTGACAAGGGTTTAATGAAGTCTGTCAGTTGATCAAAAAACAAATGCAGGTATTTTTCCATTTTATGTACAAGCACATAAATAGGTATTGTTTTACCATCAGACACCGAAATTCTATTTAACATATAATTTAAAAAAAATCGGAAACTTCGTCAATTTGTAAAAGGTGACTACCTAATAACATAAAAAATATCAATTGGTGTTCAACAATGATTTTAGAGGGGGGGGGGGGGGGGACACCTCACAAAGTTGGAACTCAAAAATTTAAAAATTGACGAAATTTTGTTTATATATTTTTTTAAAGTTATTTTTGGCATCCAGCCATTTTGTGGGATGAAACAACCCTTTCGAGTATGTACTCAAAAATTTAAAAATTGATGAAATTTTGTTTACCTACGTATATTATATAAACTTAGGATTAAATATGGCATATTTCACTTAAATTTAACCATGCTTCATAACTTATGAATTTAAATAATTTCCGTTTTCTTGGCTTTATCTCCTTCGTTATTGCACTTACCTAAATTTTAAATTTGCAGTTTGTTTTTAGAAAAGTATAGAAGATTGATTTGTTTCGAATATATGAATTAATTAATTTTTTAACGATGACTCATGATCAGTTGTCAAGGGTATATATTAATTTTTACTTCTACAAATTTCTTCATTTTTATGAGTCCTTTACTATGCTTTATAAACGACGTTGCCAAATTTCAGATTTTAGGTTCACTTAGCAATAAACACGGAAGGAAGTGTTCGTTTTCTAGATCAAAAACTGACATATATTATGGTTCTGTAAATCTTAATCTCAAAGGATTCTTTTATCTCGAATTTGGTAATTTACTTATAGGTACTCGATTGCAGTAGTAGAGTGTTTTCATTAAGAATGTCCAAATTAAAACTAATTTTGACCAGTTTTATGTTTTGAAGGTAGCACACATATGCATTTATGTGTGTCGTAATTGATGCACTTTCTTATATTTTATTTCAAATTAACAAAAATAAATGCTAGAACCTCAGCTAGCTTGACGTAGCTAAACTTTTATTGTTAAAATTTTTCCGCTTTTGAAAAAAAAAAAGACGAATTAATTAATATATTGTTAATAAATTCAGTTATTGGTATATTATAGCAAATTTATCCCACCAAATGATTCAAAAAATTTTAAAGACTGTTAGTCTCGGGCTATCCACTATTGACCAAAGTAACATACTCCAAAGACAAGACAATTACGAATTTCCATAAATCCCTGTCCTTTGTAGTTTTCTTCAGAAAAAAAATGAAATAAAAATTAATTTACCTTTTTTTTTGGTTTTAGAACATAAAAATAAAAATATCATTACTAATTACTTGAATATTAATTATGAAAAGTTAAACGGTTTTTACAAGTAAACGTTATTATTATTATTATTATTATTATTAATATTTAGAATGATTCTTCTCATATTTTATTATTTAATGACCATTCCTTTACTTAAAAATATACATATATATGTATAGATATGGGCATAAAATTTTTTGTGACATAAAAGATCGTAAAATTTAAAAAAAAAAAAACCAATAAAAATCTCCAAACACTGCGATATTATTTTTTTTTGGATTGGAATAATGTATAGAACAATAGCGGTACGAAATTATTATACCTACCTACTGTTGAAAATATGGAAATTTTCTTGGTCATAATTCACCAATTTATAAACTTAAAGAAGAAAAAACGAACAGCCAAAGTTAAAAGAAACAAAAGAGGTTACTTTTTTTAAAATTTACTAAACCTTTGCTTGGATATATTACAATTTTCTAAACAGATTTTCGAAGAGTGATTTCTTAATTCAATAAAATTTATGGCATACAATTAAGATTTTCGAAAAACCGACACTGATATTGCTCTTAAACAATAAAAATCGAAACATATAATAAAATGATGACGTAGCACTTTAATATTCGTCCACTTTGTCACAGTAGTCAAAAAAATAAATTTTTAATACTTTTTCCTATGATTTCTTCGTACTTTTTGTTTTTTTACGATGATAATGAAATTTGTGTATTAGTACTATACAAGTAGAATCAGTTATAGTAATATTATTTCCAATATTTAAGCAATTCAAAACTCAGACAATTTATTTGAAATTCAAAAACTGCGGACATTCCGTCATTTTTTGCAGTTTATAATCCACTAATACACCAGCCATGAAGTGGGTATTGATTGTGGGTAATTTTTTGAGAAGTTAGTTTATTAGTTTAACTTTTTAGAAACTGGGAATCTTGTTCTAGAAAGTATCTAATACTATTCGTAGTCAGTGGTTTGTATCTCTTATCTGGCTTCACATTTCACACTTCAATAAAAAAAAAAAAAATTGACCTTTTTCGAGACCGTAATAAATTTTATGACTTTTTTTGGTAAAAATATTTTATCCTTTTAAATTTTCAGTATTTTTAAATTGCGTTAAAAAAAAGGTTTAAGTTCTATATCGGTTTATATGTAACTTAACTAAAAATTAATATCTAAATAATATTATAAATGTGAAAGTTTGGATGTTTAGATGTTTAAATTTGTTCGATGTTTAAATTTTATCCCGGTTGCAAGTTCTTGAGGGATACAAAAACAATTATTCAAACACACCCCAAAAAACAAAACTCAATTCGATGAAATTTGGTACACTGACATTATTTATCCTGAGTTAACAAATAGGATAATCTTATCCCGACTAAAGGTTCCTGTAGGATGACTGAACCGAATTCGATTAAATAAAATATAGAGACACTATTTACTATGAGCACATGTAGCTAGAATTTTAATAACACGTAGAATAGTTTTATCCCTATTGAATGTTCCCAGGGGATGCAAAAGAAATTCCAAAATCATGTCCAAATAATTAAACAGAATTTGATAAAATTTTGTACACAGACATGATTAATCCTGAATTAACGCATAGGCTAATCTTATCCTGATTAAAGGTTCCTGTAGGATGACTGAATCGAATTTGATAAAATTTAATATACAAACGTTATTTACTATGAACACATATATAGTAATAATTTTGAAATAGTTTTAGTCGGGATAATTTAAACCCGATTGAAGGTTTCCGAAGAAGGGGAGACACAAGGGGGGGGGCTTAATTCAATGCGGGTGAAGCCGCGGGTCAGACTTAGTTATATTATAAAAATGTGTTGAAATGATTATGGAAATTCATAGTGAATGCAATAGCAATTTAATAATACATAGGATAGTTTTATCCCAATTGAAGGTTCCCGGTGGAATCAAAATCAACTGCTAAATCACATCCAACTAACTAAATCGAAGTCGATGAAATTTATAGTACACACAGAGACACTATTTACCCTGATATAACACATGGTGTAATCTTATCCCGATTAAATGTTCCTGTGGGATTCAATATTATTTAATTATAATAACAGCAAAAAATCAGAGATCCTTTGATCCTTTGAAAATATGAAAAACTTGTAGTGCGATTTTAAACCATTTCTGAACAATTTACATAGCCATATTTTCAAAACGGGGGTGGGGCAGAATTTAATTAATAATATTTGATATTTTCGTAATTATATAGTTAATTTAATTCCCAAAGAATGAATGTAGTAATTATTTACTGTCCTATAACTGGATTAAAATTGAATTTTTCCGCTATATTCAAATTCTCAGAAAAATATTACCTGAAACTATACATATATACTTAGTTTTTAGGGATTTGCAATTGTCTGTAATAATTATCTACAGTGTGGACTTGAAAATTTCGGACGTAAAAAAAACATATGAATTGCATCCCGCGGTCACAGGGTACATTTGTCCTCACTGAAGAGGAGAAGCATGATTCCTAATTCAGAAGAATTGTTTTATAATTATATAGAAGCAATAAAATACTTTTTTCCACAATAAAATTTCCTCGTCTGTCTGTCTGTTTGTTTGCCCCGTCTATCTGTCATGTCTTACCGTGTGTCTTGTCTGTATGTCAGTCCTGTCCTATTAACTGGCTGTATGTTCTGTGTCTGTCTGTCCGTTTAGTCCTACAGTCTGTCTGTCAGTCATTTCTGTTTGCTTGTTCGTCTGTCTGTATTTTAATTTTATCCTGTCTGTCTGGCCGTCTTTTTTGTCTGCTAGTCAAATCCTGTCTGCCTGTTTATCCTGTCTGTCCGTCTACCAGTCCTGTCTGTCTGTTAATCGGTCTTGTCTGTTTGTCAGTCGGTCCCATCTGTCTGTCTACTAGTCCTTTGTCTGTCAATGTCTGTATATCCATTTTCTCCTATTTGTATGTTTGTGTTTTCTGTCTTTTTGTCCGTCTGTCCATTAGTCTAGCCAGTCTGTCTGTCTGTTTGTATTCCTCCCTGCTTATTTGTTTGCATTCTGTCATCTGTCCTCTATAAATTAACACACTTGGCGGATTTTCATACTTGACAAGGTCTTTTAAAGGCCGCTTTTGGTAAGTGGAATAATTATTCTGTGTAATAATTTTCAGTAATTTTTTCATTTACCTTTAGTGGCTTTTAAAAATAATAACATGCTGTATGAAAATTAGGTCCCGTGCATGCACACAAAGTTATATGTATAATTAACCCTTAACTACTGACGTGTAATTTTGTTACGTTGCTACAGACGTACGTATTGTGACGTAACATATGTAACATCAAAGTATGTTATGAAAAAGAAAATTATTTTAAATTATTAACTGTTATGGAAATCATTACGCTATAAAAATTATCATAAATTATTTACTTAAGTTTACTTATCATAGTTAATTCAATTTCAAATAAGAAAAAATTATTTATTAAAATTATTAAATTTACCTAATAAAATTACTGCTATGTCAGAAAAATCAGCCGATAAAATAAAGTTCACAATCTAATTGGCATTTTGAAATTCCCAACTTTAATGCAAGCAATATCAAGGATCTATGATTTTTTACTTCGTCGCATATAAATCCATATTGAACTTAAACTTTTTTTTAACTTAATTTAAAAATATTGAAAAATTTAAAAGGATAAAATATTTTTACCAAAAAAAGTCATAAAATTTATTACGGTCTCGAAAAAGGTCAATTTTTTTTTTTTTTATTGAAGTGTGAAATGTGAAGCCAGATAAGAGACTGAAGCCATTAGATCAACTTTTAAATTTCTATATGAGTTGCAAAAGATCAATACCAGTTTGTAAAAAAACCGCAGTGTAAACGTAAAAAAACAAATAGTAAAAATAAACGTAATTAACTTAAATAAAAGGAATCGAGACAACTCCCTCTTTCTTTACAGGTGTTTCTAGTATCTATTACAACTTGCGAGGTATGCACTTCTGATTTCACAAACAATTTTCTTTATTTCTTGAACATCACTTGATGTTAAAGGTCGTGACAATTGTACCCACTAATATCTCTGAAGTAATCTAAAACTAATATCAATCCTAAAATGTATTATTTTCAGGGCTATTTAAAGATTCTATTAAGCGCAGGTGAATTTGAAAAAAATTTAAACAAAAAAAAAAAAATCTTTTGCAACTTAAAACAGAGAAAAAAAAGATATTTATTATTCATTGTAACACCTGCGTTATTATCAAATGCATTTATTTTTTGTGTTAAGCTAGAAAAATGTCAGACAAAAAAAAATCTTCTTAAAATAATATCTGAAAAAAATGAAATATTTATATACAATACAGGTGTAGTCCTATATTAGTTTCACCCTCATAGATATTCTTTAAATTTCTTTTTCTAAAATAAATTTTGTTTTTATTTAAATTTATCTTAATAATTTTGCGGTAAACGAGGGAGAGAATCTGACTCTTGAACTCCACCCCTCTGCTTCCAAAAAATGTAATTTATCTGCTTCAGTACATTTCTTTTTGGCATCAATTTACCATAGATTTTGTCTATTTGTCTTTCCAAACAGTGGCGGTGTAGAAATTCTCTAATATCTTAAAAGCTAAATTAAGAAATTTTTTGAAAATTACAAACTCTGGGTTATACTTTAACTTAAGGGATTCAAGGTAAAAAAAGTGGGAAAGGATCTGAATATAAGTACAAATTTAGTATCACTGTACTCAGCTAATAGTTAGTTCAAGTTACCAGGATTTGATTTTGATCAGGACCTTTGTTCCTACCTGTGATCTATGATCAAGATAGCTCGAATGGGATATTGTTGAATTCAGCTTGAGTCTATTAAAATCGATTAATTGAATTTTTTAAATTGTAAATAGCTGTAAATAACAGCTCGCACTGAACTCTAAATCTAACGAGTCCAAGGAACTGAGTCCTAAATTAAAGTATAGTCGCTTTTTATACTGTAATAGTTATGGTTTAAAATTCACAGTATGACTTTAAATTACCTTTTAAACTGGTAGTCTGCGTAAGGAACGGCAGAATTTTCGTGATTTTTTCAACCCAAAAAAAAAAATTGATAGCAGTGTGCTACTGCACTTTGAAGCTAACCACCCTTGATTATGCACTTCGATTATACAATTTACTTTTACCATTTATATTTACGAGTACATTAGTCAACAAATCTGTAAGAAATAAAATTCCTTAATTTGTAAAATGTATAATTCTAAATACCTGTATAAAAAAACATTGATTGTTTTTTACCTGCTCTGACGCAATTTCGCCCCTTTTTAATAGTTGAAATAATAATGAGGGTTAACAAAAGAGTGATTTTTTTTTTATAGAAAAATGTTGCAGTATATGTTACGACTCTGGTTTAAAAAAAAATGTGGGTTTAAGTTGTACAAAAATGCCGGGCAATTTATCATAAGTCACATTTAATTTTTTAATTTCATTTTTTCGAAAAGAATTTAACAAATTCAGAATAGAAAATCAATTTTAGAAATGGATAGATTCCACAAGTATCGTTTATGCAACAAACAAATACATAGTATAATATCTACTGTCCAGTTATCGAAAACTACAGTAACAATAAAATTTTTTCAAGATTATCGAAGCGTAATTGCATCTTATTTGTTTCATACGAAGCAAACAAAATACTAAAAAGATACATTTGTTTTTTTACATATAAATTACCCAATTGCTATTACTTTACGGCCCACATTTTTTTTTACATATTTACACTGCTGTCAAAAGATTTGGGTGACTACTTCAAAAGTATAATTTAAATACGACTCTGACTACGTTTGATTCGAACGACAATTAAAATTAAAAGCGAACAGAAAAAGAAACCGAGCAAGTTAGTTGTATAATACCTTATTCACACTTAAGCCGTAAGTATCTAGTAAGTAGAACTAATAGAAAAAACATTCTGGTACCAAGTAGCTTATTATTTACGCGAAACTTTCAAAAAAATTAATTTTATTTATATTTAACCATATTTCGGTATCTGAAGGAACTGAATATATCCAAAGTAATGATCGAATTTAAGACTTTCTGGGTTTTAATTCTTCAGCACTGCCACCATTAAAATAGCAGGAAGTTGATAATTTTTTCTACACTTCTTTTCCGTTCAGCAGAAGACAAACTATTTCAGTAACCCCCAATTTTAGAAATTATATTTAAGAGCCTCAACTTTATATTTTTTAAATCTAAGGAATATGAAATTAAATTATTGTAACCTAACTTATGCTTACACTGTAAAAAATAGATTACGAAATACGTCATTTTCGAAATACCTAAAAATGGACAAAAAATATAAAACATTTAGTGTAATGTTATCACTTGTTCTTAAACGTTGCACTGGCACTATTATTAGTGTAACAGGGAAAAAATCAATGTCCGGTGTAAATATAAATTAAAAATATTGCAAAAATTCAAACTTTTGTATTTTTCATTCAATTGTGTAAAATTACTAATCTATCAGCATAGAAATTACTGCAATTAAACGCGGTTTTTACAGTGCAACTTTACACTAAACCACTCTTTCAGTCTTGATTTTCAATCTGAGTGTTGAGCTTATGAGATGTAAAACTTTTTGATGGTACTGTATACAAAATTATTTATTATCCGTACTGATATTAGATAATGAATCTTTTTTCTTTTTTTTTTGAGTATTGCGCAAATGATCAAATAAATTTTAGTATTTTATAGTTAATTTAATCGTTTTTGGTAAACCTTAGCTTAGTAAACATTTGTAGTACTTACCTTATTTGTACGAATAGGTACATATACATTACACAAGTATGTTTAAATGTAGCTCATAAATTTTCTTTTATGCGTAGAATTGGTACATACATACACGCATACATATCGGGTACTAATTTAGTAGTAGTTAATATTGGGCGGACATGTACACATGAAATAAATTTTATTTTAGAATGCAGCATATTGCCTGCTTGTTGCTGGGCTTTAAATATTATTGTAATTGCTTTACTTCATTTTTGTTCAGTCCCCTTACAAATGTATTAATTGTGAATAACTGAATACCACAAACAGAAAATAACTTATTTCCAAATTGGATGATTGTGAAAGAGGTAACTGGTGGTATTGGTAATTTAAAGATGCCATAACATTATTAGAGTATGCATTCGTAAATGAAATTATATTTAAATTTTATTTGGTAATAAATGGTAAGGTGTAGAAATAGAGCTACTACTTAAAATTTTGTTATTTAAATCCACTAAAAGAAAGTGTCCAAATTTTAAACAACATTTCTTCAACATGATGTAGTTTAATCTCAACGTATCAGACCTAATGACAATTTAGTTTTTTTTATGTTGATGTTTGATTTTTATTTTTTAAGAAACGATATTAGGCTTTCTACTCCAGAGAGAATAGTTTTCCCCATGCAGTTTAGTTTACATGGAAATTAAATATCTTTTGGTTTAACAGTTTTCAAACCTAGCCTCGTAATTATATTAAGGGGGACCACTAATGTGACCGCCTGAAAAAAGGTGATTTTTGGGAATTTTTTTTAAAGAAAACTACTGTATGGAATATTTTGATATTTTAAGGATGTATTCGTTGATATATTATAAATTCATGATAAAAATTATGAACCAAAAAATTAAAAAATTTGTGAGTTATTCGCGATCTCTCAAGGCTCCAAAAAAAGTCCCTCCACTGCTGCAGTGATAGCGACTTGTACAGTGCTTGAAATAAAAAAAAAACTAAAAAGCCTATTAAACTAGAAGGTAAAATGGTGGAGTTTTTAAAGAAAAGTTTCAAATTTTGCGCGTAAATTTGATGACCTTTGGCCTGCAAAAATTACATTTTTTATTCGATAGGAAAACTGGAGGTTCATAGCATGAAGAAACATATATAAAAGAAGCTGCAATAAGAATCAAATCGATCGGATGATTTATAATTCGAAGCAGAAAATTTGAAAAATGTAGTTTTTCTTTACCTTACCTTTTAGTTTTAATCACTGAGAATTTTTACTAAAATTTTTTACGATGTACTCACTATAACGGCCATAGTAAAACTAAATAAGTCGTTTAAATGTGCCAGGGTCCACAACATGTGACTGGCAGGCACGTCCAGAAACTCCCGAACTATATCAACTTTCATACATCTCTCAATACCTCCAAGTTAACAATGAAAATCAGAATCCGCTCTTCAGATATCTGTAACTTAAAAACTATTTGAGATATGCACTTGAAATTTTAGTATGTTATTTTTAAAGGTATAGACTATCGAAAGACGCAAAAAAAAAATTTCCAATTTTTTCAAAATGTCACAGAAGTAGTCCCCCTTAAGTTTTTATTGTTTTGGTACTGTACACCTAAAGTACAATTCTAAATACTATAAACAAAATGAATTTGTATTTTTGCAGATTTCACGTAGTCTAAAAGTATTGAATAATAGGAAATTTTTTTGTACGGAGCTACGATTCTGTAATTTATATGTAACCTCATTGTATTTTTAAATCTTTCGTCACGCTTTAGTTGTAAACCTTGTATAGATACATGTTTACATTTAGCTATTTACTGTGTAAAATTTTTGATTTTTGTCATCATTTTTCATTGAAGTATTTCCGGTATTTCCCATAAACTATGTGTAATTTTGTCAATTCAAATTTTAAAAAAGTTTCAGTTATCACAACCAAAAAAGTAATTAAAATTAAGAAGCTATTGGAACGTCTACCATGCGAACCAGCAGCATTTGTATTTTTATTAAATATATGGCGCGACTTTACAGACTGCGCAATAGGACCATTAATACGGTATTTATTCTTAAATTATGTACTATATGTAGTATATTTATTTTTATTATGAAGAATAGACTTTTTATGTTTTTATTTCTCCAAGAATGGACAGAATAATTTTTTCTCGGATTTATTGAATAAAAATTAAAATAATTAAGTTCAACAATTGCTAAAATCATCAGTTTGACGAATATATATAAAAATTAAATGTTTTGAGAGAAATTGAACATTATGAATACTTATTTCGAGGTTTTATTTTTTTAAATATTTTATTTATTTATTTTAATATTTTGTATTAGTAATAATACACTAGTTACAATAACTAGCAAATTTTTCTTGTAAGCTTGTAGTGTCAGTAACTAATTTTTGCTTCTTTGGGTGACTTTATTTGTAATTGGTATCGTGAATTATAAAAAGTTGTTAGATCAACTATTTTCAGGTTAACTAGAATTTTTTTAAGTAAAGGCCTCCATACACGTTGAGATCTGTATCGCTACACGTTGCAGGTATCAGTATCATGATACAGGTCTCGTCGTGTGTGTGACTGTCTCGGTATCACTGTATCAGAATCAGCAAGTATCAGCTGGTATCGTGCTTGTCTCAAGTATCGTGGTAACCATGGTTGCATTTTTATTTTATCTTTGACAGTTAAAGTAAATAATTGTTATTTGTTTGAATAATCATATGTCTGCAGATAAAGATTTTTGGTAAAATTTTATTAATATGTTTAAATTATACCTATGTTTATGGGATTCAAAATAATAGTATTTTGCTTTTTAATCCTATACTCTACCATTCCTAATAAATTCTGGAAAAGTGTTTCGTTCATTCGAAAATAATTTCTGAAGTCGTTTGTGTGGCTCAGTTTTAACTCTTGAATCAAATCAAAAATAGTATACTTATGTCTATCTTTTAACCATCGCTTTTGTCCATATTCTTTTTTTGTGTTTTCTTTTTTATCTTTTAAGCACCCTGACCCTGCAATTGCAATTGCTAATCGCACATTTCTTTATTAATAAAATTTTTTATCTGTACTAAGGTTTCACGATTCAGTTTCAGCGTGTGTGTGCTAAATAAAGATGGTACAAATCTCAGATATATGTATCGCTATTTGTATTGAGACAGGGTATCGATACAGGTCTCACCCTGTATGGGGACCTTAACAGAAACTATACAGTTTTCTCAGTATAATATAATAAGTCATGTAAAATGTTTCTCCGAATCGTTCCGGTTAATTTTTGACAGTAATTTCATTTTATGTATTTTAAATACATATATAAAGGGGTCAAAATTTCATTTTGACAAATCAACCAATACTTTTACGATTCTAATAAAAGATTCTATAGATTAGTATGTAGGTATGTATGAAATGTATAAAAAATCTATTTTAATATTTAATGGTACTTATTTATTTACTAATAAATTTATTATTAATTTTCAATAAATTTATTTATTAATCATCAATACAATTTGTTTCACGGCTATCAGATATGTGCAATTCAATCAAATAAATTAATACGTTAAATTTAAAATTTGTATACATTTTTATCTTTTTATCTAAACATAAACGAATGTCATACGATCATACGAATAAAGTACAGGTATGTACATACAAATAGCTCAAGACAACATTTTTTCACAATAAATATTTATTCAAAAATTTGATATATTTCTATTAATGGGTTATACAATTCCTGACTTAAATATTACTTATTGCAAAATTATTTATTATATTAGATAGAAAAAATTTTTATAACTTATTTTCCCAGACGCCTTTTAGGGTTCCGAAATGGAGTGGAGAATTGTTCCGAAATGGAGCATCCCTAGAAAGGATGCACCGCTTTTGGCACCACATGCAAAAGAAAACTGAAGGATAAAATTTTAACTTAGAAATAATGGTATGCTATCTCGGAATAGTCAAATGATTATAAAAAAGTTACCAAGCCAACATTTTAAATATTATAGTGTTTTTAATTTCTCTAAATCACTTTTTTCAAAATTTTGAATAACGAAACTTGAACAATTCTTATCCGATTGATTTTCAAATTTTAACGGCAGCTGCTTTAAAAAGTTATCTATCCAAGTACCTATAATTTTAGGATCAATATACAATTAAGTTCTTTATAAAAAATTTAATACCTGTGTCCGTAAAGCCTGCCGACAAATGTAACTTCAGTACTATTCGAAATCTTCTTTGAAAAGTTTTGCGAGTTGATACTTACAATTAGATGATTTTTCCTGACTCATCTCAATCGAAGTGTTAGGTAAATTTCTGAGGAAAACTGGAAACCTAAACCATATATGCGGTTTCAGATAAATTCGTTTGTAGCCTTACTACTCAATATAAATTTCGCATAGGTACGAGGAAGCTCTTATAGTTTGTGAGACCCTTAGGTAATTGCCTACTTTGCCTATTTAGAAATCCGGTCCTATCGACTGCCACAATGTCATTTTGTGCGCAAAAAATAACAATTTTTAAAGTCCTCTCATTTGTCAGCATGCCTAAATAATATAACCACCTAAATTTAACCCATAATAAAAATATTTACATAATCTCTACCTGTGGTTCGAAAACGCAATCAAAGACTGAGAAAATCTCTTTGATGTCTAAGTAAATGACACTGGTAATATTTTTAATGTTATTTAATACTCCATTCTATCTATCTTTTGCATGCGTATTTATTAAATATTTAAATGAATTTGTTGAAATTTTGAAATATCGCGTTAATTATATTTTATTCAAAACTGATGATCTCATTCTAATCAAAATTTATATATTTTCATATTTAATGGACAAATACATACCTACAATATATATGTGTACATATATGATACTGCAAGCAATTTGATATTTAAAAGTATTTTTAATAAATAAAATTGTAATAAAACATAATATTATTGATATTATTTATAAATTTATAATTGTTGTTATCGCCCAAAAACTTGTACGTAGTCAAGGACGTTGTTATTTAATTTGTTTTTATTTATTTATTAAAAATTATACAAACACACATAAAGCAATATACATAATATGTCTGAATCTGTAAACAATAAAAATGTAATTATTAACTTTTGTTTATAACTTCCTTCATAAAGTAGAAATAATACTTCAAGATACATCAATTTGACACTATTTGCTAGAGAGGTAGACCAGATACACGTTATGGTCCTATACACAGAATATTAGAGAACGAACGCTAGTATCTCTATACTACTGAAACCAGTGTAATGACAAAGGATAGAAATTATCCCACCAATATGTTATATATATGTGAACGCGGAGATGGATGATTGTGTGTATGGGTGTCTTGCTACGCATATACATAACATGCATGTGGCACGCATCATGCGCGTAAACCACGTATACCGTGTCAACACGGACGGCAACAATATGACAACAATGGAAACACACCCATTGGTAGCTACTAAGTGAATGACAACAATACAAAATGCACATAAATGCCCATAAGTGATTGCAGAAAAGAGATAGTTGTATTCCTTCCAGTGTTCTATGGTCCTATACCACAGGCCTATGAATACTGTTATATTATACTACTAGGCAAATCGTAAAGCCAGTTTATAGGCACAAGACCCGCTCTAGCGTATACGCCGAGTGACCACTTTTTTTTTTTGATCGCTGGGTGTGAAAATTGCGCCCTCTTTTCTCTTTTTGATACCGATGACCTTTTTTTTTGCTCGTCAACTGTAAAATGCCGTCGCTTTTTTACAAGATTACCGCCCTCTAAATTTTCCGTCCCGGGCAAATCTCTTTTTTTTTTACTCGTCACTTGTAAATTTGTCATCCTTTTCTACACAAATTTAGAAAATTACCGCCCTTAACATTTGCCGCCCCGGGTAAGTGCCCGGATTGCCCGCCCTTGAAGCGGGCCCTGGTAGGCATTTTTCATGAAGCAGGTAACATGGTGAGATCGGTGAGATTTAAGGAAAATAATATAATGTCAGTTTTTGAACAAATGCGACTATAATTATTGCAGGATATAATTTGTACACGTATTACGCTTTTTAAAAATAAAGCGAATACCACTTTCTTTCTTGCAAAATTTTGCAGTTACTTCCCAAAAAAGTAAAATTTTATTATCAATTATTTTGACAATAGTTATTTGAAAATGTTACTATATGGATGATACAATCGGTAATTGCATTGGTTACTATATTACAGAATTCAATTAGGTCGAAATTTGGTTGTATCTGGCTGCCTCAATTATACATTTATATAATTAGTCTATATAATATAATATATAATATGTTCATTGGTCTGTGTCCTATGCTCATTTTTCTTACGACAGGCAAACCATTTCCATTGTTAAAAGAATAAATGAACCTAAAGTAACCATAACAAATATACAAAAATGTAAGTTTCATATATTTTGTCAGCAACGTCCAACTAGTTAAAAACCATAATTTAAAAATGGGAAGCAGATGCTATATTAAGGTATACTGGGTGTCCCATTCGGATGTATACATACAATTTCCACGTTAACTGATAATATTGGATTCCCATAAGGAAAAAATTATGTCACAAGAGTGCTTTGGATAAACATATTTGTATTTTTGGTAATTTTCTCTTATAAAATAATTTTTTCCCACCAAATTATCTGCACTATTTCTTCAACAGAATTATTCTTTCAGTATTTTTTTTATTCTTTTAATATTTGTTTCCAAGAAAATACAAATGCCTTTTGAATTTGCAGAAAATGACACAAATATTTATTATGTGAATATGTGAATTGCTTCTTGCGACATTCATTTCTTTATTTTACTGCATTATTGTTGCGATAGTAACAGTAGTTACAACAGTTACAACATTAAATCGATATTATTATTTTATTCAAAGTGACATAAATTTTTCCTTATGGGAATTTAGTGTCACCAATTAACATGTAAACCGTATGTATACGTGCAAACGGGACACCCGGTATGTAAATATACTCATATAACTTAAATAACTACAGGGGATTAAAAGTTCACCTATTATATAAAATTTAGGAAAGCTGTGAGGAATTTTCTCCGTCTTGGAGTACCTTCACCAACAAATTCTGAATAAATAAATTGGTAAGTTCCTCATTATACTTTACAAAGTATACAAAAAGCAAAACAAAACGTATATCTACTTATTGTTGAATTCAATTAAATAAAGAAAGAGAGCATTAAAATTACTTGAAAAAATTATTTGTAAATAGGAAAAACATGTTTTCGTATTTATTATTATGTACTTGGCAGTTGCCTACCTATTAATGCACCCACGTAATTCAATCACCTTTTAATTACAAAGTATTTGTAATTGGTACCTACAAGTTGAACTTATTACAAATAAAATAATATTCATTTAAAAGCGCCTACAATCATACGGGTTTCTGCAAACAAAATTATCACCAATCAAAGTATGTAATAAACACCAGATGCTATAAAAATAGTTAGTTACATATCAAGATCGGAAAGTAATGTTTTTACTTGACGAATAAACAGATGATCATAATACCTATGTTTAATTTTGGTAAAAATGAAAAGAATGACTTTAAAGACTTCCAACTGGCTTTCAGTTTTTATTAATTCATTCATTACTTTATTATATAGGACTTTTAAGGCATTGAAAAATTTAAGTAAACTTAAGGACGTCACTAAATTAAAAAAAAAAAAAAAATTTCTCAAATCAAGCTCGATAGGTGGTTTAAATTAAAGTGATTGTTTGAATTAGGGCAATTAGGGTGTGAACTTTATATTTTTCCTATTAAAATGATGAAATTCCTTTTAGAAATATGACCGACGTTTTTTTTGTTTTCAAATGGTCCTACTTGGTTAATACTGTAAAAAATAAGAAACTCGGCTTCAAAAACTTGTAATTCGTTTCAAATTGAACAATCAACACTGAAAAATTTTAACAAACTCGCCGTCATGAAAATAAAAGAATAGTACCTATATTACGCAATAAGTGCTGGAAGTTGTCGATTGCCCACGAGAGCAAAGTTGAGCGCACGATCGTAGTGAGTGCGCTTGTTCGCTTGAGTGGGCCATCGACAATTCTACATGAGTCGCATATATTATTTTTTATTACGAGTTTCACATACATTTTTCAATTATTATTACTACTTTTTATTCCTTTTTAAAATAACATTTTTGGGTGTCTTTTTATTTTTTTTTTTTGAATTAACTATTGTTTAAATTATTTTGTTGGTGGTTTCTATAGAAATAATTATGAAATATTTATTAAATAAAAAATCAAGAGGTGGCTTTGCGTGTTTTGATTAAATTTTGCTTTGAAGTATACTTTCCGCACCCAAAAAAGTATATGGGAAGAGTACAGTGGGCAAGCAGCTATTTTGCGTACAAAAATGTGTGCGCCAAGTTAGTACTTCTCGCGCATGAGTAATAAAAAATATTTTTTTCTCAGACTTTGCAGTTCGTACTTTTAACTACACTGGACTACCAAAAAATTACACAGTTAGTAAAATGACATTATTTTCTGATTAATATGCATGGTCCACTTTGTAATCTTTGAATTTTATTGTCACCTTTTAATGTGTAATTACTTTCAATTTAAATGTCAGTAAAAAAAATTCCATACTTAAAATTATAAATTATATTATTTTATATATACCTATACAATAAATATTAGCAGGGTAAATTAACATAATTTTAAAACATTAATTACTTAATACGTAATTGAAAATTTAAGTGGGTATATCCGCACATTTAAATTACAAACGAAACTAATATTATGTATTAATTACAATAATTAATCATTCGATTAATTAGAATGACCTGCACACTTTACGTGTCCAAAAATTTTATAGATACTAAAAGCTTAAAAATATGGTTGTGGAAAGTACAAAAAAAACATACGAAATTTAAAAATAAAAAACAATAAGCCAATGACCATACATGCAGCATTTACAATTTTTTGAATTATTAAATAATGTACGTTGTTGCATTAAGCAACGTTAAGCATTACTTTATAAAATCCAGTTCTCGTTCTAACATGCAATTAAATTATTTATTAAGAAACTCGTTTTCAGAGCACCGAATTAGAATTAATTATAACTGATTTATTATATATTTTCTATCCAGTACCTAGGTGTACGTAAGTGAAGACATTTTTTGAACACCAAAAGAAAAAAAATAGTGTATGCTGAACTTTTAATTGTACTTTATTCAAATCTTATCTTTCCAGAGAACCGTTTTATCTTTACCATGCTTCACCGTACAATTATGAGAAACTTAATAATCGTAAAATAATTCATACTTGCTTAATTTTATCATAAATTATTTTATCTCTTTTTCAAATTTCCCAAAACCGATTAAGTGTTTGTCAATTACATTTCAATCAAATTAAATATTTATAAGACTTTATCATGCATACAAGATCGATCAAATGCAAGTCATACATCCACAAGTAGTGTTCCATACAATAAATTACTTTTAAACATGATTGGATTCAAAATTAAATACTACTGTTACCAGTATTTTGCATAACATACACAGTCAAAAAATTTGTGTTAAAATTAACACATTTCACATGTCCGGAACGGTCCACTCAGTTTTGAGTGTAGTTCTTGTTATTAAACAAAACCGAAAAATTATAAGTTTTTTCAGTTATTGATGAATATAGTTTTATTAAACGTTTAAAAATAAAACAATTTTCTTACATTTTAAGGTTATTTTGTTACAGATTCAGTTAAAAAAATCATGTCAGCTTACTTGAGCTTGTATATTATAATATTATAATATGCAATCTCAAGTAAGTTTACCTGATTTTTTGTAACTAAATTTGTAACAAAAAAACCTTAAACTGTAAGAAAATTGTTTCATTTTTAAACGTTTAATAAAACTACATTCATCAATAACTGAAAAAACTTATAATTTTTCGGTTTTATTTAATAATAAGAACTACTCTCATCTTCTTTATTATATATATTTTGGTAGATTTATATTCTAATGTAATTTACGTACTTATAACATTCTTTTGCTTTACACAAACATTGTGTTAGTTCCATGTTGTTCAAAACAGGTTAACATTTTTATTCTGTTAAATCGAAATTTGTGCTAATATTTTCACTTAACACAAGCACGAAATGCTACATTAACGCAGGGTTGTGTTACTTATTTAACACAAAAATTTTAACCACTAGTTTTTTTTTTTTACGTAGAACACAAATTTTTTTGCTGTGTAGCGAATTTTCGGTTACAAAAATAACTTCTCGAAAGCCCACAAATAGCTAATTTTTTTGAGGATCTTGGCACAGGGCCCGCTCTAGGGGCGGGCAACCCGGGCATTTGCCCGGGGCGGCAAAATTTAGGGGCGGGATTTTTGTAAATTTTGGTAAAAAGACGGTGGCTTCTTGTGAGTGACGAACAGATTTGCCCGGGGTAGGAAATTCTGAGGCCGGCAATTTATACCCGGCGAGCAAAAAAAAAAAAGGTCGTCAGTGTAACAAAGGGAAGCAGTAAAAAAGGGCTGGCATTTTTTTCCTGGCGAGCAAAAAAAAAAAAAGGTCGTCAGTAAAAAAAAAAGACAACAACGCCAGCTTTTTATACCCGACGAAAAATAAAAAGTGACCGATTTTTTTTTCACTGGGGCGGGATTATTCCCTTTTGCCCGGGGCGGCATAAACGCTAGAGCGGGCCCTGCTTGGCATCGCACTTGTTTGACTACACCGAGAGAAAAATCCTATAATTTTTGTAGAGAAAATTTCAGAAAAATTACCATGCTCCCCTATAATCCGTGCGCGATCGTCGACCAAAATAAAAAATATGTGCTAGCATGGTAAAATTTAATCTGGTGCTACTAACACAACTTTTATCACACTCTTATGCATATATATTATAGTTTAATTCTTGTTGTCGTACTCTTTCATTTGCGCATCTGACCGCGACCTTATGTTGGTTGCACTGTACCTGTAAAAACATGTATACAAAAATGATTGCCAACAATATATTCTAATACATATACTAAAGATAGGTAAATAACAAAAAGATGAATAGGTAAATAATAAAAACGATGACATCATCCTAAGAGAGTGTAAAAGAAACTGACTACTAGTTGTGCTAGCTGCTTGTAACACAGTCTGATAAATAAAGGTGCTTGGTGCGAACTGTCTGACAAAGTTTCTTCCACAGTCCACACCTATGGTTCGCATGTAACTCGCTGATTGAGGTACATTTCATTACAGCGTTCCCAACACAACCAACCTTCTTTCTGTTTTTTTTCTTTCTATTATTAGCATGTTAGCATGGTAATTTTTTTAATAAAAACAATTAAAAATTATTTTTTTGTCGGTAATGGAACTTTTTACTGTGCTGTTTTACAAATTTTACGGAGAAAATATTACGAAAAGAACATTCCATCCTTTAAATTTTTTATGATTAATTATAATCTTTATATTTTTACCTTACAGAATTGAATATGTTCGCCTTTTACACGTCGATTGTAGTACTGAGCACAGTAATTTTTATAGGAATTTTCTCTCCATGTAACAAAGTCATTCAAGATTTTTATACTACCAACGTTTTCACAAAATTTCGTAAAAATAGGATGTTTCGTTCGAGAGGCATCTTTAGTAAATGGTATTTTAGGTCTTTAGGGATCTTAAAACAAATTTCTATCATATTCTCGGGCTCACATCGCACCATGACTGTAATAGTTGAATTTTCGATTCAAAAATTCGCCAGAAATTTAAAAAACGTATAAAAGAATTTCCTTAACATCGTGAGGAATACTTTTTGCCGAACAACTTTTTCACTAAAATCAAGAAATTTTTTTAATGGTTAAACTTTTTCAGTTCTTATAATGATTACTTAACGTAGTTACTCTGAGATAGTCAGGTCCAAAACTATATGTCAACGGAAAAATTATTTTATCAAAAATTAAAATAATGTATTAATAAATATTCTTCAGTTATTATATTTGTATACCACTTTTTTTTAATTTCCGTGCGTTTATGTTGTAGCAATATAAAAGCATTGTTGAAAAAGCCTTGTAAAAATGTTGTAAAATAATGTTTATAAATTATATTTCAAAAAACGGCGTAGTGAATAACTTGTATTTCTTATTAAATATGTTTTGTAACTTTGTATTTCATAACATAGTTATTAATTTTTTTTAGATTCCTTTGACATGTTTTCATTTTATAAAAAAAAGAGTTTTCCCATAAGAACCCGTGTTAAAATTACAAAACTTTGAAATTGTTTTTCTCAAAATTGGAGTAGTCAATTTTAATCGGAATGGGCTCATATTATTGATACTGAATTAAATAAATATCTAGAGAAGTTTCGATAAATTCCTTTGAAAAAATCGTTTTATCTACCAACTACCTTAATCTACATATTTAAGTACTTTCCCCGAAAAGATTGCTTCAAGATAGATATGATACATACTGATGAACTCGTGCTCGATATTACTCCCGGAAATTAACCCTCAGAATCAGAATGTAACTTTTTAAACTTCACGCCTTTATTTGAACCATCAATCTCCACCTCTGTGCTAAATTTCTGATCTTTGCGTCGAATAATTTTACAGAAAATCCAAAAAAGGTGCTACGTTTTACCAATTTTGGTATAGCACACTAAAAAAAGTCGTTAATTACCATATAGTGTGAGTAATTGTCATAAAAAAATTTTTGAATAAAACGATTCTCAAAAAAAAAAAAAAAAATATTTAATGAGACTTTTTGTGTCTTATGATACTTAATGCCTTAATATTATAAAATCAAATTTTAATGGATAAATGCATATATGATGTTTCTTGATTGGGCATTGAAATCTCTTTTCAAATTAGCATGTAAAGAGGAGGTAATGGGGATTTATTTTTGTTTATGTTATGGCATTATTTGGTTGTAAATTAAATGTATAAATGGTCTTAAGTGTCGTTCAGGTTTCTTAATACCTTTTTTTATATTTTGATTATCCAAAAAGTTACAAGCATATTATTTTGATTATAAATTGGTTTAGTAATCTTGAAAGTGTTGTAGAAAACCAGAACAAAATTTTAGCAGTGATTTCAACCTCAAGAATACTTTTAATTTTGTTAAAGTGCATATTGCTTCAGAGAGTACAGGAAAGTAGCGGAAACATTGTGATCACTTTTGAAATATAAAAATTTTTCGCCATCTAAAATAAAAATTTTCACGTGCATTTTCCGTTTTAGACTTTCCTTAAGGTGCCATCACAGTGTGATTGGCCGAAAAATAGTCAATTTTCGTGATTATTTTTCGGACGGATAGGATTGGGGAATGGGGATGAATTTTTTTTATGATTTTACCACTATTTAACAATAATTATTATAATTTTTTGAAAAAACTGTCTTTAAAAAAGGGCGGAAATCGGTACACACGATTGAGGCCGCAGTTTTTATCCGGAAAAAAAATCAAATAGATTATCAATCTGTAGGTAAGTCGCTATGTATCTATAGGAGCTTTTTTTTCTTGAAATTTAGAAAAATGGCGGCGATTTGAATAAAAAGTACAAAATTTTTTATAGTTTTTTATAGAAAAATAGGAGGATTTAAAAAAAGCTCCCATGGGTACATAGCGGCTTACCGTAGGTACAAAAACTTTGAATTTTTAATTCTAAGTCTGTAGTAGGTAACGCTTACGTTAAAAAGCTGGACAGAATAAAAGGCACATTTAAATTTAAGATTAACTTTGGATTGAAAAAATACCCACTCTAATTTCTTTTTAATATATTGAGTACTTAATATTCAATACTATTTTAAATTAAAAGAAGTATGTTTTCTTTTCAATATTTTGAAATCGACACTTAATATACAAGACTACTTTATAAAAATAAATAATAATTGATAGCTCTCAATTGTTACACAGAACAGTACACAGATGGCCGTAGTATTTGTTGCGTGCTTCTCAATTACACACCAGTATGGTGATGATCTATAGAGGTATAGATCTTTACTCACATGTTTGTTTTCATTATCATATTTTCATTTTCATAGAATAAAATAAAAAAATAATGTTATTATTGAAAATGTTAATTTTTCATTTAAAATTTATATACTGAATACACGTAAACAGAATCATTATTATTCGTTTTCTTTATGTACACAAAATATTGGGAATCAGTAGTGGTACATAAAAAAAATCAGTAGGTAAGCAGAGACTGAAAATGTTGTTAGAAACACAAAAAAAAAAATTGTTGTCAGTTTACTGTCCCTTTAACCAACATACCGTGAAGTTTATTAGATCGATTTAATAATTCAAAGCACTTCTTAGAGGACGTTACCCGACACCTCCACCATTATATGTTGAAACACATAGAACCTAACTATAATAGTTAATTTTATTTTTACAGAAAGAGTTATAATTTAACTAAAAAAATATAAATGTCCCTTTGGTTGTAATGCCCAAATATATTCAAAATAAGAAAACAAGTATTAGTAAATTTCTGCAAAATAACTTTGACTTAATTTGTCTGTGATGACGTACCTGTTTTGTCCCGAAGGTCGACGTAATCTCTCCAAATTTAACAGACTCACTTATTCTAAATAAATATTATTTTCATACATTATTAAAATTTATTCAAGTCAAGCTCGTACCATCATATATGATTATTTAAAGCAGTGTTTTTCAGTCTTTTTCATGGCGCGACCCCCCTAGTATGTAAAAATATTTCGCGACCCCCTAAAATATAAAAATATTTCGTAACCCCTACCCTCTGCTATTTCTAACTTTTATTTTTTATTTTATGTTATAAATATCCAATCCGTTTATCATATTTTAGTTAGGTGTCAATTAAGTATATACGTAACAAAGAATTTTAAACAGGCATATTTTTATATCGACATCGAAGTTGACGACTTATAGTAGCTTCTGAACGCGCGCGTGACTTGTGTGAGCGAGATATAGCGCGATATGATGAGCGCTGCGTGGGAGCATCAAGTGAGTAAAGGATGGCACTTTTGAATTCTTTGAATTGTGAATTCGCTTTGAATTGTGCTTAAATTTATTGAACTGACTTGTTTGTTTAGTAGTTGCTCACTCTCTTTTATTGTTTAATATCTAAAATTCTGTGCTCGTGGTAATTACTGAAAATGGATGAGTTTTTGGAAAGACATGCACAACCGTCAACTTCAAGTTCCAATGAGATTAATGAAACAAAAGCAAAAAAAAGTGTGTACATGACGACAATTGAAAATAATCCAGTTATTTGATTTGAGATTTTATGAAGCGAAAGTGTGAAACCATCACATTAATGTAACCTTTAATTAACCTTTTCTTTATTAAATATTATATATTTAATTAGAGTGGTTTTATTGTTAAAGTAACGGCGACCCCCTTAAAAAGGCTTCGCGACCCTCCAGGGAGTCGCGACCCACAGGTTGAAAAACACTGATTTAAAGAAACACATTTTAAGAACTTATAAAAAGTCTTTTCGGGTTGTTAGCGGTGAGCACGATTTTTTAACGCGATTGTACCGATTCCTTTGAAATTTTTTACATTTCTTCGTTGCTACAGTGGTTGACTCATGAACGAAGGGGTTAAAAAAGTTCTGTCTGCTTTTTAAAAAGCGGAACATTTATCAAAAATTCCTTTTTTCTGTCATAAAAGACAATTAATCATTAAACTAAAAATCCTTTGTTCATGAACTAGCAACGCAAATAATCGATCTAATTCTCGAAAAATTAGAAAAAATTACTTTCGAGAATCGTCAATTCCAGCACGAATGCCGAGCACATCCAAATGTACATAAGCGTGCACTTTCTTTAAATACACATAACTTTCTAAATAGTGCCCCGATTCTTATGAAATTTTGTTGGAATATTCTTGATATGATTTACTCAAAGTAAAATTAAAAAAAAATAAACCTGGAAAAAAAAATTAATATACGTAAGTATTATCTTTTAAAATGTGAGTACTATTTGTTAACAGGAACATACCATAAGGAACTCTGGTATTCCTGCTCATCCCTACGCACCAGCACTGCAACGTAGATATATATATACGCACAACGTAACTCGTTATAATATGTAGCGTACCTATATAATATGTAAGTAATAGTAATAATAATAACGCACGCAGTTAGATCATTAAAAGAAACAAATCTGGTATGTAAAATAATTTTTTTTTATGTTGAATTAACATAAATTAAAATTTTTTTAATTAAATAAAATATCATTGGTAGCAACTTTTATGGTTTTTAAATTAAATTTATCACTATTTTCAAATAGATAATTTATTTCTGTATTTATAAAAGTATTAGAAAAATGTGTACATATACTTTTTGTACTGGATACTGGGAAGGCTGTGGATGAGACTTCAATGAAATAAAATTTAAAAATTTATTACTAAATAATTTAAATCATTTGTTATTACCAATTAGATTCTTTTCTTTCCTTATTTATTTTATTTTTATATATAAATTTTTTTCTGAAAATACATTTTAAAAATGTCTTGAATGTGATTTAGTAATAGTAAATTTTAGAGAATAAATAAAATTTTGTAATAAAGTAACATCAGATTTAAAGTGAAGTAGAGACTCAAGAGAATTGGAATTAAATTAAAACAGATAGAATTTTTAACTGCCGGTACCACAGAAAAAAAATAATAATCTGATTAAGGTAGTTGATCAGATTTAGGTACTATTAAATCCCCAAAAATATTTACCATTATTATTATTGTTGCAAATTAATATTGGTTAGCGGTGAAATATTTCTTTAAAAAGTATTTTTTCTTTTTACTTTAAAATGGAAATTTACCATTATCATTAAAATATCGAGCTTCATCTTTTATTTACAATAATATTTTTATCCACATATGTATGTATGTGTGTGTTGTATGCTTGTATGTGTAGGTGTGTTCTATGAAAGTAATAATAACTATGTACTCATCTTTTGACCTGCTTAACACATACATGTTGAATCACTTAGTGTTCTGTGGAATCATTTTAGGTACTTGTTTACATAAAATTTCTTTTAAAAACATTGTCGACTTCCGGGGAAATTTACTGTAAAAGTGCTCGGGCCTCATAGTGCTAACATTAAATAAAATCAAAGAATATTTTATCTAGAGAAATGTGAAAAATTCTAGCGAAATTCTGACTTAATATATATCTAACACATACTTGGCGAACTTTTCTTTTTGAAATTATATTGAGATAGATTTATTTCAGAACGCTAGAATGTGTCAATTTTTTTTTTTTTATTAAATATCTATAAAGAGTTAAAATATTTTTGTTTAATCTTTAGCGGAGCTAAGCAATTTATTTATATGGGATTCCTCCATTAATCCGTTGTTAAAAAATTATTTTTAAAAATTGTTTGTACTTCCTTCCATTTTTGCATCAAATATTAAACCATGACATATCCAAAAATTGTTTATTAACTTTTAAAATGTTCTGATGTGTCAACTACCTTAAATAAAGTCACGATATTTTAACAGTAAAACAGTAAAAAGTTATTACAATATTTTCAGTTCTATTACGTAAAATCTAGCGTAAATATTTTGTGCATATATGTTTCAAATTATTTAAAAAAAATATATATTTTAATTCGTTTATGAAACATGCCTTTTACGAGCCTATTACCATACTTTAACTATTTACAAACGCCTACGTACGAAAATCATTAGCGATTCCATTAATTCGATTAGTTAATTTCGTTAATAAAAATTGATAAAAATACTATAAAAATTGAATAGGTACATTTAAATATATAATTTTCTTTTTTTTATAATAATATAATATATTTAAAAAGTGCAATTTAAATGCAAAATTTTTTTAAAAATAAGGTTTAAAAATAGTTATGATTGGGTAATTTGTTATTCCAAAAAAATTTAAGTAAAATTTTAACTAGGTACATCATATAACAAAAAAATAAATATAAAAATTTTTACTTATCATGTCAAAAACATTAAAATATATAAATACAAATAAATTTTTCAAAAAGGACATTTAAATTTTATATAAAAACATATCAAATCGCATTAAGAAATTTTTATATATACTTAAATAGTGTATTAGTTTCTTTTTTAATGAAATATTAGGGAAACATTGGGTAAAAAATGACATCTAACAAGAATGACTTTCTGCATAGTCCCTTTGATTTGGATCCATATTTTTTTATTTACGGGTTCGTGTTCTTTTAAAATTTCAACAAAACGGGAATTTTTAAGTACTAAACCAGTTTCAGTTGCAATAAAATCACTCCTCTATCAATGCAATTCAACAAAAATAATTTTGATATTAGAGAAATGACATTTACTTACATGAAATCATCAATTCATTTGCAATTGTAAGCCTGAAAATCATTTATTTCATCTCTATTTAGACTATTTCGCCCAATTTTCGAAAAATTTGTTAATAATTTACAAAATAAAAAATGTTTATAATATTAAAAATATATTTTTTTCTGTATTAACGGTAAATCGACATAATTAAAATGTTTGAGAAATTTTTATTGAAGTTGTACTATCAAGTATGATATTGTTAATAATAAATAAAATATATTTTTGGAAAAAATTACCTAATGCATGTTATTTTTATAAGTACATTTAGATAAATATTAAGAATATTTAATACAAAACTAATTTTTTTATTGTAATTTTTATGTCAACAATATACTCAATAATAACAGATCTATGTTTATATAAATTTAAGCTTGTATGTAAATTATTGATATTTAGATAAAGTACAGTAGAAACTCTCTATAATAATCAATTTGCCTAGTGAGGTTAGGGGGAATTTTTGGAAAAACGCCCACTCTAGCTACACGTTATTCGGTCAAAGAGAAAAAAAAATTGTATAATTTTTGTTATTTAAGAATTACGTTATGCAAAGTGACATTATTAAGATGGAGCAATACAAAATCTCGTTCAACACGAAAATATGTGGCAAACGGGATTGAAATTGTATATACTAAAATAAAGGAGAACGGCCTTACTGTGAGTTTATACTGTAATTTTTTTTAGGTAACGGTTAAATTGAATCGTTAAGTTTAGTGTATCGATTTATAAAAATGTTGCGATCGATTTAAGTCGGTTTCTTGCATAAAAGTATGCACATGTTCAAGAAATTTTTATAATAATTGTTATAAACAAATAAATAAAGTCAGTTCAAAATTGCATTAAAAAAGATTCTTATATCCTCATCAATATTCAATTGAATAAATTTTATCACTTGTGCTCAGAGCCGAATTTCCAATTTTTCCGCCCATAATCGTGGAATTTGGATGCTTCGACTTATATATCTCAAAAACAGTTTGAAAATTAAATTTGAAACTGGGTGGAACCTTATGATCTGAAGTAGTGTATGTATCTCTGTATTCAGTTTTTGTTTCTTCAACAGTAAGCGATGTCCTATCGCCAGTATTTGATGATGCTAATTTCAATATTACTTTATTTAAACCAAGTTTTTTGAGAATATTCTCTACAAAAATTTGAAGAAACCTAGGTCAAAATTTACGCTTAGCTTTATCGTTCAGGTTATTTTTGAAATATTTCGTGATCAAAATTATTATGTGTCCCTCCCATGTCTTCCATCGCCCCATAAAACCATACCTAAATTCGGCACTGTTTCTGCTTGTTGCTTGAGTATTAATTATTTAAATTTTGGCACCTGAATACCTTAATAAAACAAACAATGACCTTAATAGTGAATAAAAAGAAGAGTAGTTATAGTATTAATATGTTTGCTCGTGTAAGACATTAAGTAATATGACCTGTCGTTTACCCACTGGAAAAAAATTCCACTTTTAATTTTGAAATTCAAAATCAAATTTTATTATTGACGTTTTATTGTTCGTAATAGATGGTGCGCTGATGAATAGTTTCACTAGTTCATCAATGTTTTTAGTAATTTTGAAACAAGGATTCGACGTAACAGCGTCTAAGGGTAGAGAAAGTTTTATTGTAAGGACACAAGTGTTTGGCTTAGTCCACACCTCATTCCCAGTGTTCACTTTTTTTCTGTTTTTTAGATTTTCCTAAGTGATCGTTTTGGTGGTTAGGGTATGGACCAGAAATTTTTAAATGTTTTGAAGGAATACTCGTACATAAAACATACATTATAATTATTATGAAGTTCGTTCTTGCCCTTGAAAATTTTTCCCAATTTAGTTTTTTGTACTTTCTGTCTAAAAATGGGCCACTTATACTATAGCCGAGTTATGCTGGTAATATTTTTTTATGGTGATTTTACTTTCGGTGCTATAGAGAGGAAATTAAAATTTTGTAGTTAAAAATTTTAAGTTAATAATTTTTTAAAATCTTTTTTTTAAAGAATCTGCCAATGTTTCGTAACTTTATAATAGTAGTGTACATACAGATTTACGTTTAATGTATGTAAATAATTAAGAATATAAAAGAAACCTAGATGCGGTTACACACACATAAACAATAAAATTAATAATGTGTATGTGTATAAATGTGTCCTGTTGTTTACTCATTAACACTTTAATTAATTTAATTTTTGATAGATTTATAATACCTACATATACAGTGTGTCCCAATTTTAAGTATATATACGATTTACGTACGGACGGCTTACTGCTAGAACCACGTATGTCGATTTTTCACTGTTTTGAGATAATTAGATATAAATAAATGTTCAGAATCATCTTGTACTGATGATAGGCTAATAAAAATTTAACTTTATTTATCAGAATAAAAGTTTTATACAATAACAATACTTCATATCTCCAGATTTCAAATTATGTCATAATTAAATGGTATGTTACCATACGAGCTAACTACGAGGTATAGTAATTCTCAGTTGTTTTTTTTCTTATTATCAATATTTTTCTTATTATTATTATTAATTTTTTTTATTGTATTAATTTATTCATTCATAAGTATTACTCCCACTGTAAGTATGTGAAATTTCAAAGTATCCGAGAATTATGTAATTTTGTGAGATACGGAGTACTGCATTCAATTATGTCAAAATAATTTAGTGTATCTCACCGATCGCCAGTGTCGCCATCTAGTGATATTTTGCATTGACCGGGAATATTTAAATTTCAAATATTCCCGGTCAATGTAAAAGATATCACTAGATGGCGACAATCAAGATATACTGAGTTATTTTGATATAGTAACCACGTATCTCACAAAACTACATATATTTAATTATAAAATTTTAATAATAAGCAAACAAATAACTTTGTGCTTAAAAGGAAAACGCAGTTCAAATTTTCAAAAATAAGTTATAATGTTTTTTGTCTCTCCTGAAAAGTAGCATTTTTCAAGTGGCTCTGGCAGTAAGCCGTCGATATGTATTGATTGATACCGATGAATTTAGATAAAAATATTTGAATTTATAATAATGTTTTATTGAATTTTTTTCAAAAATAAAACAAATAAAGACAGCATTTCGTAGTTAATAGATTTGATGGCTTCATTCAGGGTCCGTCAAGGTGTTTAAAACCATAGTAACAGTAATTATTTTATTAAATTGGCAAATATTTAACACTATTTCATTCAAAGCCAATCTCCTAAGATAACTCGTTTCTTTTGAGAACTGAATGTTATATCAATTAAATCGTACGTACTTAACTTGAATGTAAAATTGGGACAGCCTGTATGTATATTTTTTTACGTATTCACCTATAGTACAGTATATAGGTACATAATCTGATTGTCCCATTAGTGAACTGTAAGCTAACTATTCGTATGTTTTAATGCCATATGATTCGATAGCTAAACGTTGGATAAATAATATCCATATAAATTCAGTACACATGTATATGTATGAAATCTACCTATTATAACTATACACTTCCGCTCATAAAAATTGGTGATATGCGTGCAAAATTCGTTTTTTAATTTTTTTTTTATTGAATGTCAAAAGATAATTAAAAATATTTTAATTATTTTTAGTCTATATTATAAATAGAGAAAAAGTCCAATAAAGCTTGACCCAGCAGAAAATTCTGTTTTAAATATTCATCATTACGGGGCGTTAGTTAGAAAAATAATAGAACTCTATGTAAGTACTGGAAAGGCTGGGAAACTTTTGGTAAATCTGAAAAGAATTAAAAATACACGGGAAAGCAACATCGAAACCTCACTTTTGAGCGAATGGCACTTATTTACAACTAGAGCTCATTATTAAATTTTTCTTTGCCCGAAAATGATTTTCAATGGTGCACCCTTGTTTATGTTTCTCAATATATATGATTTTTTTCAGATTTAGCAAAAGTTTTCCATTATTTTTGTTTTTATAAACAAAAATAAATAGGTAGAGTCCTAACTTTGAGTATGTGATTACCAAAAAACATTTTATTCCATAACTACAGTCTTTTATAAAATCAATATAAAAAACCGGTCAAGTGCTAGTTGTACTCGTACATACACAAATGGCGTTCTGTATAATAAATTATTTTAAAACGTAGATTTGATTTTATTCGCGTTAGAATTTTTCAATCCTAACTTTTGCTCAATTTGCACTTCATTTCCAATGTTTATGATTTTTTTTTTGTGTGATTTTTGAAAAATGGAACCAGTTTACCTACTGAAATCAACCCCAAGAATCAAAATTCAGTTTTTAATACTTCAGTTTCAGAGAAAATATTAGAAATCACCGAAATTTATAATATCTCCAGCAGGATAATTTCGGAGGGATACAAAACATGGGACAAGGATTCGTACTGCAAACTGCACCTCTAGCAGAGAGGACAATGTCCTAGTCCCATGATAAACAGATGTTTTTCTTAAACACTATGCTCCGTGAGTAACCCTGTTGATTGATTCAAGTGTACCCTACCAAAAATGCCAATTCTTTTCCCGTTCTAAACCGGGCAGAAATAAAAGCTCGCGGAATTTAGGATCAATAGGTCAATTGTTCGAATCTCACAGCAGAGCCCCTTCACAATTTCAGATATATATCAGCATAAGTAGTGTCTTCAAGAAAACGGTTGTGTATAAACTGTATAAATTAAATACAAAAATAATGAAGTGAGTGGTGGAAAAAAGTCTTAAATACCCCTGTCGCAGCATCCTGCATAACATAGCGAATTTTCGTTTATAAAAATCCGTTTTTCTGTAATTTTTCACCCTTGTAAGTGATCTTTCCTCCTCTTTTTAATAGTGTAAATAAATGTCGCAAAAATTTTTTAACTTGAGAAAATTTTGGCAAAAAACTTATTTTTTTCACGAAAAATGACCAAAAAAACCATGTTCCAGGCATCTCACATGGCTGGCTAACGAACTTGTCCAACGGTGTGGGACTGAATATAAATATAAGTAATATATAAATCTTAAAGAATATTATTTTTGGTTTCTAGAGACCTCAAAACAAATTTTTATTATAGTTTCGGGAGATTTCTTTCGGAGCTCTAAAAAATAGAACTTTCTTCGGAACCCTAAAAAAAGCATATACAAGACTATATACAAGATATGTGGCATAAGTACCTACGTTCATATAATCTTATTATATGTATATACCCCTGTTGTAGCATCCTGCATAACATAGCGAATTGCCGTTTATAAAAATTAATTTTTCTCGGAAACTAGTTGACATAGAATAATAGTTTAAAGGCCTTTTTTATGTAATTTTTCTCCTCTTTTAAATGGTGTAAAAAAATTTCACAAACATTTTTGAATAAGTGTAAATTTTGGCAAAAAACTAATATTTTTCAAGAACAAAACCATGTTCCTGGCATCGGACGTGTCTGGCTAACGGGAATGCCCAACGGTTTGGGACTACCAACATTTTCACCAGATTTCGTAAGCCTAGAACATATATATATATATATATATATATATATATATATATATATATATATATATATATATATATATATATATATAAATTTTAGTAAATATTATTTTCGGTTTCTAGGGACCTCGAAACAAATTTCTGCCACAGTCCCGGGCTCAAGTCGCGTTATCGTCATGACAGTGGCTGTAGTAGCTGAATTCCATGCTGGAAATTCGCGAAAATCGATATTAACGCCCTCATTTTTTGACTTGTAGTGTACTTTTAATTATTGTACACGTTTATATCACGGTGATCTGATTAATATTTGCCAAGTATGTAATATTTTGTTTACGTAATCACCATCGAATTACAAGACCACTTCGTTGCGTTACGTTGTAACTGTTGTAAGAGTACAATACAATGTAAGACTTCATTTGATCCATAAATTTTCACTGCGACAAATAAATTTACATGTAGCCTTGCTCATTAACGAACGCATTTAAAAAAAAAAACTGCTTGCACATTAAAAAGTTAAATTCGTAATCGTTAAATACATATTTACCTATTAAGTATAATATGGTACCTACGTCATACTTATATGTATGTATTAATACATGATTGTAGTAATGGTGTTAATGTTGAATATAAATAGTTCCGGTATTAAATTTCCTTATTAAATTTCAAAAAAAAAAAAAAAAAAAAAAAAAAACATTGTAAAGAAATGACGAGGAAATAATTAAGTTATCAACCAAGAATATTACATTTGCATTTTAATAATATTTTAATATGTACATATAACTAGTTGCAGAGTTTTTGAGGTATCAAAGTCCAACAAAAAGGAAAGATGTATTTTTAGTAAGAGATATACATATTTTATTATATTAAGAAGATAAAATACTTTTGCAATAAAGATGGATATAGAGTAATTATGTCTAAACTCCCCCTATTAGTTGTTATATCTCTCACTCAGGTAATACTGAACGATATATACAATGTATAAAAATACACTACGTTGTAAAAAAAAGTAATCGATTTTGAAATAGTTTGCTTATTTATATAGTAATGCAATGATGTACTTACTTAAATAAGTAATTTTAAATTAAATAAATTTCCTATGAATGTTTTTCAATATGGGAACAATTTTTTCCGTCGTAAAAATATTTTGTATAATATTATTAAGTACTCCCTTATCGAAGCTGTCCAGATCTGTTTTATGTTTTACATGTTTTTTTCTTTCTTTTTCAGCAAAAATAGCTTCCGATCCATCATTTTTTTTTTTGCTTCACTAGCTATTCTAGTTAAAGTTGCCAGCGATATACCCGTAGCTGCAGTAATACGATTTTTAACTTGAGTTAATGGAATTTTCACACCATCACTTTCACTTTTCATAAACACTAACACATTTAAAATGATAAGTTTTGCTTGTGGACTTAACATTTTATTTTTAATACTCGTATTCATTTCCATATTTAAATTCATTAAATATCAATAGATAAAAACCCGATTAAAATAGAGGCTATAAAAGAGTATAATAATAATCAAGAATACGATAAGTTAAAAAAAAATTGTTAAAATATCGAAAATTGTATCTCGCAGGTAAAGCACTTGACTAGCCAAAGCTAAGTAAAAGTACTGATTCTAAAAATTACAAATTTATTTGTAAACATACAAATTTTGTAAAACTAATAAACAGATTTTATTGAAAAATTCATAATAATAGCAATATTTACAAAGGTAGGTTTTATGCAGGTTTTATGACTGTATCAGGTAGTTCAATAAAATTGAATACATTTCAATTAATTAACCACTGAAAAGTACAGACTTTAAAAGAGAAAATTGTAGACCGTTTTATTATTTGCAACATTTAGTAAATTGTTCAGAAAGTATAAAATATTAAAAATTAAACGTTTCTAAACTACAAGAAATATGTAATATAATTAAAACTAGAAATACCTATGATAAGAAATTTAATGTTTCAAAACGACTCAACGCTACCAATTTTAAAATATTAAATACTAACAGGAAAATTTTTTATGAAAAATACCCTTACATAGTAATAATAACATTTTGGTAGTTATAAATACGATTTTTTTAATGGTGTAGACCCTTACTTTCATTTATTTAACGGAGTACTGTAGTAAAACTGGAAGTGGACTTTAGTCGCTCAGAAACTTTGCAACTACCTATAGTTTCTTTTGAAATTTTGTGTTAATTTTTATTATTAGATGAAAACACCTGTTTGAGAATATTGTAAATCTTTCAAGCCCTCATGGAATGTTGTCCACCTGTAATTCAGCAACTATGTACTTCACTCCAAAACCACTCATAGTTTCGATTTCTGGCTAAAACTTGCTTAAAACAATTCTTTAATTCATCGAGTATTTCGGTATTTAAGCCCGGATGCAGGAAGGTGGTCAGTTTTATAGGATCTGTCGAATCAATCATATTTTTAAGAGTAATTTTGCCATTTTGATGACACCAAAATTATCGAAATTCAGTCAATCATCTTAATTCAAATCACATCCATAAAGTTTGAGAAAAAAGAAATTTTTCAAACTGATGGCGTCATTAAGTTTACGAATATTTTTCATTGCCTTGAAAATCGTAAATAAAATGATAGCCCTGTCGCAGCAACCTGCATAACATAGCGAATTTCCATTTATAAAAATTTGTTTTGCTCGGAAACTAGTTTACATAGAACAATGGTCTAAAAACCTTTTTTATGTGATTTTTCCTTCTATTTTTAATGGTGTAAAAAAATGTCGTAAAAACTTTTGAACTTGGGAAAATTTTGGCAAAAAACTAATTTTTTTCACGAAAAATGACTAAAAACCCCTGTTCCAGGCATCGGACATGGTTGGCTAACGAACTTGTCCAATGTCCCGGTTTGGGACTTCTAACATTTTCACCAAATTTCGTAAAAATAGAGCATTTCGTTCGAGAGTTATCGTGCGGACATATATATACTTATACATATACATATACATATACATATATATATATATATATATATATATATATATATATATATATATGAATATATATATATATATATATATATATATATATATATATATTTATAATATATATTTATATATATATATATATATATAAATTTTAGTGAATATTATTTTCGGTTTCTGGGGACCTTAAAACAAATTTCTACCATAGTCTCGAGCTCAAGTCGTGTCATGGCAGTGGCTGAATTTTCAAATTGAAAATTCGCTAATAGAAGCGAATAATAGATTTGCAAAATCGTTCTTCTAATTTTTACCAATACTAGACATGTAAGGTAATTAGAAAAAGATTTTTATCGAATTAGTTATATTTCTAAATGGAAATTCATTTGGGTAGAAAAATGAAAATCCCCCCCCCCCTTCCAGTTATTATAATTCAGCCAGTCAACCAAATTCAAATCACTTGCATAGGGCTGGATTCGATAAAAAAATTTAATTTGACGACGTCATCAAGTTCTTACACCTATATTTTCGGGGCTGTGCACCTAACGTTCGTCATCTAGAAGTAGCATTAATGTTTCTTCAACGACTATACAATTTATTTTCAAAATTTAACAAATATAGAAAACAGTTGCTTGTGTAAACACCAAATAAAAATTCATAAGAAATTAGGTACTTAGCTGTTACGTAACTAAATTATTTTAAGAAACTCTTTTTAATTAGTACGTTTATTTCAATTAATATAATTAAATTTAATATCTTAATAATATTAAGGACATAAAAATAAAAAAAATATAATATTATTATTACTTTTTTTTGTAATAATGAAATTTTTAGTTAATTAAATCTTTTTATTCTCTATTATTAATTAAATCTAATTTAATATTTGAAAAAAATTATAATTATTAAAATAATTATTGTTATGTCATCTTAAAAAAAATAATAATAATAACAATTTTATTAAGGAAAATATATAATTAAAATAAACACTGAATACTAAATGATGTCAAATTTTTACAGAAATCTGTGCATTGTACAAAAATTGACAGTTTCAAATCTTCTAAATTTCACAAATTCTCCAAAAAAAAAGATCTGTCGTAAAAATGCTAAATTTATTGTAACAATGGTTTGAAAAAATTGTTTGTAGTGATATCTCGCATAATTTATAAACAAATTTTGATGGCGGAAATCGAGTCACATTTTTGATTTAATCAATAATCTGAGTATAAAGGTTTGTTCCACCGAACACTAGAACTCATTTTAATGAGCATTATACTATTGTTCTAACTAGAAAGAATGTAATTCGAGTTTACATATTGAATTTCAAATTCTGTGTTGCTGGCATATAATTTTAATTCCGAGTTCACTAAAATTACTTTTTGATGTTCTTGTGAGAGAGTAAGAAGTAAGTTATTAAAATCCTAAATCTGCATTTCTGCATTCTTAGGGAACCCGTAGTGGTCGATAAAGACTCGAGAAATAGTGAAACGAGCTTTTTTTGCCCGTCACTTATCGTTTGGGTAAGAAATTTAAGGAGTATGCTTTGTTCTCGGGACCCACCACTATTCTCCACGACCCTGCATTAAAATAACATATGGAATATTAGTAAACAAAAACATTTTATTTTACAAAATACCACATTTATTGGATATAAAAACTCCTATGGCATGTTTCGGTCAACTAAATTGTCAGCAATGTGATAGTTTTTACATTGGTCAAACTGGCAGAAGTTTTGGAACCCGCAGAGCCGAACACTTCAGATGCTACAGAAACAAGAAATCTGATTCCACTTTTGCCAGACATTTAGTCGACACAGGATACATAGCAAATAAAGGATCCAGACTAAATATTTTAGAAGCAATAGAAATTTACAAACACAATTCTGAATTACTTTTAAATGGTTATACGGATATTTACAATTCCATTTTATTTTCTGTTTTATAATTTTTGTATACGACTATATTTCCTACTTTATTTGTTTATATATTTCATGTCTCTAACTCACTTAAACTTGTTTTCCTTGTTTTTGACTCCGCCCATTACTTCTGTCGCTACTAATTTCCCATCATCCATTGCTACAATTTGTAAGTTAAGATTTAAAATAAATAGGCATGTATCTGTATGTAATCTTTACACGTTTGAGAATGGTCATATTGACTGAAACATGTCATAAGAGTTTTTATATCCAATAAAAGTGGTATTTCGTGAAGTAAAGTGTTTTTATTTACTAATTAATATCAAAAATGGAGTACCATAAGGTAACGCTCAAATCTCAAAATAACATAATAACATATTCCCTCGAATTAGATATTCCAGTATTTGTTGGAACAAACCTTATATATAACAGCTCGCACCTACTGGTATCAAAAATTTTGGCGCACCTGCTATAATGATTTAACAGAATCACGGTTCATAAAAATACGCTTGGTACTGGTTCATACTTTTGATACAGAAAAAAAAGAAAATAATTGATAATATTAGACAATGTTTCAATTTATTTGTTATTGAATATAGGTACCTACATAAATTTATTATTATTATTATTGTTTAAAAACAGTGAGTTGAATCATTTAACTGCCCGCGGGCCGTCTGACTTGTCTTTTTCATAGAAAAACATCGGCCCGTACCAATACTTTTTAAAATAAGTATGTATTACCTTTAAATATAGTTAGTGAATCTTTACTAATTGGTATGTATCATTTTGAATTAAAATTTTTTTTGTTATAAATAATTGTGGAATTTACGTAGGTAAAATCTTGAAAAAAAAAATCGGCGACATATCTTCTTTGATTTTTCATCTCCGTTGTCGCTGCTTGGTACATTGTTTTGAAAATATGTCAGCAATAAGTTCATATACAAATTACCTTTTTCTTTGTTTGATACAGTGTGTCACAAACTAGGCTAATACCCACATTTTTGACTGGCAAAAATTTTATTCTGTGAAAAAGTTGTATCGTACAACTGTAATTTTAGTTCAAAATAAAGCTCTAATTACAGCTGCAACAAATTGTCTTGAAACAGAAATATTGCAAGATTCAACATTTGCGTGCTGGATACGAATTAAGTTATAATTTTTCACAGGCTCATCTAGTTCTTCTTATCTTAATATTTCGTAAAGCGGCGTACACGATCAGTAATACTGTCAGTATTTACTGACAAAAATAATGAATCATTATTTTTATAATATAAATTCTATATACGAATACTTCAGGATTATCAGTACACTGTCACTAATAATGTCAGTATTTCTAAATACTGACAATATTACTGATCGTGTACAGGCCGCCTCAAAGAAGTTTAAAAATGAAAAGCGGTCATCAAAACCACAATATTATTTTAATAAAATATCCATTTAATGATATCCTGCAAAAAGGATAATATATGGAATTATGAAAAATTTTCCAGTATTCCCCGTAAAGATTTCAACTTGAATTTTTAGAAGGTGCTTTCTGATAGTGAAACATACTTCGATGAAGATTTTATTTATTGGGGATAATTTCCCAACTCTGAATTAGTTACTTTTTAAATTTTCGAAAATTTGTCTTAACCGAGATAATTATTTTTTAGTAATTATATTTTTGAATCCACAGTTTAAAAATTACGATAACGATAACCTCTCTTTGAAGCTCAGTATTTCTTAAACGAAGCTAAAAATGTTAAATGGTAAAATAAGTTTCATCTTCATTTTACGAACTCTTTTAAACGACATCTCAGACAATATGGTATGTGAAGAAAATTTTTATCCACACTTTTCAATACGGAAAATCATCACAAAAAATGAAGAAAAACATTTTCTTCTATGGGTTAGCTAGGATGAGACCTGGACATGCAAAATTTCATATTTACACATACAAAGATGTAGAAATTCTTATAATGTGACGACGGATAAACATGAGGAAATTATAAGGGTTCGGAGATTTTACTTCGGGACCCTAAAAAAAACCCTAGTTTGATCTAAAATACCAATAAAGTGATGAATGTTAACTTTAAACTTACAGTACAATTTTGTACTACAACTAGCAGAAATTCAAAAACATTTAACCGGCGCCCCCACCATCATAAAAAAATTACATATGTACTAATTGCCGGTAAATTTTGACGATTCAGTGCATGTATATATAAAATGTATATTTAAATTGTTTCTTATAAAATTTACAAATACTTTAACAGACAAATTAATTTATATATTTGATTCCAAAAATTATTTAAATACTTGTTTTTTTTGTTGTTATTTTTCCGATGAGAATTACATGAAGCAAACAAAGCAAGGTTACCAACCAAAACCACCACCAGTACGTATTTCACTTCATTTCAGTACCTACTGATACATGAATGTACATAAAATTTTTTTTATTAAATATAATAATTCTTATTTTGAAATTTATTGGTAAATTAATACACTGAAAGGTTGATCACTATAAAAAAGATTTCTTTTTATTTTAAGAATTACTATTTTGTGTATGTGGTTTTAATACTTTATGTAGATATATTTACCTGAATCTCTAAAACCTTTTATTATATTTTTTAAAACAGTTACCACACACATACCGACATTTTAAGCATTAAATCGATACACAAATATTTAAGTGTGTATTTGAATTTATAGCTTTTGTTCTACTTTGGCACTTTTCGGAACATAATTATAGTGTCAAGGTTATTTCTGTTAGAAAAAAAAAACGTATGGGAAATATTTTTGATCAATGAAAATTTAACAAGAAGTGATCGCTTTTTGAAAGAGATTGGAACGATTAAATTCATAGTCTTAAGAGTCTTAACCCTATTCGCGCGTCTACGCAGTAATCTTCCACAAGGGTCGGTAATATTTTTTGCACGTTGACGCAACACTGTACCATTAACCAAAACCATCATCCTATATAAACGAATTTTCGATAAAAAATAATTTTTGCAGAATGTTGCGATCTTAATCTAGTTACGCTTACCAAAAAGAACTAGAGATATTTATCGAATTTATCAAATTATATGCCATTTTCGTAGACAGTTCTCAGGGTGGTTCAGATTAATGATGTCGAATAGTTAATCGATTAATCGTTTAGTCGACTAATTTTGTTTACATTTAGTCATTTTTTAGTCGACTATTTTACCTTCAACTAAATGACTAAAATGACTAATTTTTTTTAAAATGACTAAAAATGATTAAATTATTAATTTTTTTTTGTATTATTTATTGGGCTTCAAAAAACTGAAAACTAAAAAATTATGTATTTGTAGGTACCTACATATATGGTTTTTCACTTTTATGTGATCAATACATTGTGATTTATGGTATATCTTTCTTTTTCTTAAAAAATATATTAAAAATCAATATTTGAATACAAATAAAAACGTCGTTTTTAAAAAAGTTACATAGATTACCCTATTTATGAATTCGGTTAAAAATTGAGTCGATTAGTCGACTATTGTATGCACGATATTTTCGACTAATGACTAATCTTGTCTGAAAAACCGTCAATTAACTGACTAGCTGCTCCTTGGCTCGACATCACTAGTTCAGATATATAAATCATATCTATGGAACTGTAAACAAATTTTTAGAATTATAAAATGTATAAAAGTAGTCAGTACTCAACACTCATTTTCTAAATATGTTATACCAAATGTTACTATGAATAAAATAAATTATGTAAGAAAATGTAGTCCAAATTATTTTCCTTCAGTTCAGACTTCATATTAACAATTATTAATTTTTTTTTTTTTAAATTTTTCGATATTTTCACAGATAAGGCGAGTGTAGCGATTTCCAAAAGTTGCTCTAAAGAACTTCCATCAGAAACGAACAAGGATAAAACAAAATTCACAAGCTTTCCTTTGATACCCCACATAGTATATCTTTGAAACTGTTTAAATTTTCAATTTCCATTCCAATACCTATGTTTTACAATTTTTATATAATTATACGAAACACTAAAAAAAAGTTAGGAAAATAAAACTTATAATTGATAGAATATTACGTAAAATAAACCAATGTTGTCAGAAAAGTAGTTCAATAAAAAAAAAAAAAAATAAAGAAATAAAAATAGCCAGAAACACCTTAATTATCTTGTCTCTTTATCTTGCACCTACTCAAAGTTGGCACATTATTTTATACACTTTCTTTTACGCACGCTTCCGCCTTTAGCTATTTACACATGTGCAATTCTCGTTTGCATACAAAAAAATATACTTGCATATATTATACATTCTTAATCCTCATTTATTTAATAATACCTTTCATAAAAGAATAATAATCCAATTTTGTATGTAGATTTTTTAAACACCAAACCCCAGGAATTATTGATCTTTATCAAATTAATGTGCATGGCCTTCTATACGCTAAAATTATTTTATATTTATTTCTAATTAACCCACTTTTAATTAATTATAATTAACGCTAATAAATCAAAAAATTTAATTTTTTTTACCCAGGTAAATATCAAATAAAATTTACGTATGTGTTAAAACAGTAAACCCCACCTAGATGAAATAAATTTAATATTTCAATACTTTTTTAAAAAATAATTATTAATTCTGAAAATTTTTTTAATAAATTTTTTCCGCTCTAATCTTACTTAATTTATACATTAAAAAATTATCAGAAATTATCAAAATAGTAATTTGTATTTAATAAATTCATTGGAAGTACAGTGGTGAACAATAAAAATCATTCACGACTTAGCACGAAAAAAAGTAATGCTTCCAAAAATAATATTTGCCAAGTGAGTGTTGGACATGTATTAGGTCAGGATTCCTCAGTGGCTACAATAATAATATATTCGACAATGTTAATAGCACATGTGGTCACTTGAGAGATAATAATTTGATCCCTGTTCCCTGTATATGATTTATTCCCTGTATATTGAAAAGTAGTTAAAGGATCTTCAACTTATTATTAATAAATAAAACACTTTGCAAAAATACCACTTTAAGACTTAAAAGTTATATCAACTAATGGGAAATGATTTTAAACTGCCGTAATTCGGTTTAATATTAAAGAATGGCTTTTAAACAATTTACCAATGCTTAAGAAATTGTTGATATTTATCTAAATTACATGGTAGACAAAGTGGTCGGAAAACGACATTTCATATTACACGACCAAATGTTATTCCAATTAATGGTGGAAATGGTTCCACGATAAAATAATTTTATTTAAAATTAAAGAATGGCCTTTGAATATTTTTCTAATGCTTAAAAAAGTATCGATATGTATCTGAATTACATGGTAGACGAAGTGGTCGTAAAACGACACTTCATGTTACACAACTAAATATTATTCAAAATAATCGCGGAAATGATTCCGGGATACAATAATACCATTGAAAATTAAAGAAGGGCCTTAAGATATTTCTTTAATGCTTAAGAAAGTGTCGATATGTGTCTGTGTCGAAAATGATTCCAGGATATAATAAGACTATTTAAAATTAAAGAATGACTTTAAAATATTTCTCTATTGCTTAAGAGTCTGAGTTACATGGTAGACGAAGTGGTCGGAAAAATATGTAAAATTGACAATCGTCATATGAGGAGTCAAGAACGACGAAGATCAATTTTTTTTTAAATTTTGGATTATTCTATTTTCGTACATAACTTACGCCGTATTTTTCTATGTACTAATAAGTTAGGAGTAAAACGAAGAGCTTGTTGAGTAATAAAGGCAGAAAGAAATGACTTAGCGGAAAAAACGATGAAGGTCAGTCACTTTAGCTCGAAAAACGATGAGGGTTTATTATTGTCTCACTGCCAACTTTCTTGTATTATGAAACTCAATTTACTGTTCTACAACATATTCAGATTTCATCAAAATCGATGGGTCCAGCCTCGGGAACTTATAATGTATGTTATAATTAAATTTTATTATTCTATTGAATGCGAGATTTTCGGGACGCAATCGACTCATTCCGGGACTATTTTAACGAAAATTTCAATGTGAGACAACAGCTGCTTTTCCGGGGCTGTCCCGTAAAATGAGGAACGGCTGGCCACCTTGACGGCTGAGCACCCTTGACCACCGAAACATGTCACAAGAGTTTAAGGCGTTTCGACTATTATCAAACAAATTGTTGACTTGTCTGATAATAATAGTCTTGGTAAACAGAAACAAAAAAGTTTATTGTAATAGTACAAGTTGGTACCCAGGCGCAATCAAGACAAAATTACCTAGGAAAATTTTATTTTTCAATGTCATATTAGATCATAAATATTATTATTTTTTCCAAATTATTTAATTTGATCAACTACCAACTATAAGTTCAATATGGATACCAGTTTCAGCGATCAAACTTCATTATCACATAGTTTTATTGAAATTAATGTTTTCTGATTATTTAAAACGTCACATCAATAGACTGTAATTATATTTTAATAGTATTTTTTTTAAATAGTTGGCAGGTACTAGGTACGCGGTTATTGTACATTACTACTTATGCATTTTAAAACTAGTTTCACAACTTAAATCTCAATTAATTCTAAAAAGTTTTAATGATAATTTTAATTTATCAATAATTTTTTTTCTTAAATATTCATGATAATTCTTCTAAATGCACATTAATACATAAAAAATTTTAAGAAATCATTTAAAAATTTCTTTTTAGAAAAATTTTAGTTTTGTTTGATAATTAAAGATTTGAATGAGTCAGGTTCAGTTCAATAGTTCCCAAAATTTTATGAGTCGCGAATCACTATCAAAGCTGCGTTAATTTTGTGCGAGCTACTGGACAATAAAAGGTAAAATACCTCTGCCGCAGCATCCTGCATAACATAGCGAATTTCCGTTTATAAAAATTAGTTTTTCTTGGAAACTTGTAGTTGACATAGAATAATAGTTTAAAGACCTCTTTTATGTAATTTTTTTTCTTTTTTCTTCTTTCCAATTGTGTAAAAAAATTTCGTAACAATCTTTAAATAAGGGGAAATTTTGGCAAAAACCTTTTGATAGGTTCAATAAAGAAAGTCTAAAATAAGTGTAGACAAGGTGCTAGGTGACATTGAGTATGCACTGAAAGAGGTATAGAATTTGACTTTTGATTATTGTTAAGGGTTCTTAGGTGAGTATGAAAACCTATGTCGTTGACCTCTAGGTAGGTCGACAAATTGGGTGGGAGGGGGGAAACTTACAGAAAAAGCCGATCGGGAGACCGTTTATATATCGCTTATTATTGATCGTAGAGTGAATTTTTTTTTTCAAATTTGTTTGCAATGAAATGGTCTGAAATTTAGGTCAAATGCAAATTTTTAATATATCTTACGGTTTTTGTGTAAAAAAATGAAAATTGAAGGCAACGTTACAATTTAAGTATTTTTAGTATACAGGGCTAGTCAAAAGTATAAAAAAGTCAAAAATCTCAGCAGGAAAGCATTTTTGGGATAAATGATGAGGACAAAAGTTTCACCACTTATTACGGCGCATCCGATGATGGCCTTCACCTTGACCTCAAAGTCACGGTTCAAGGTCATATAAAGGTCAAGTCCGTTTTTTATATGGCACCCCCCACTTTTGACCCCGGACCGGAAATGGAAAGAGCGGAAAATTCTGCATCAGAATATGACCTTGATCGTGATCTTATCTTAAGGTCAACGATCGGGGTCAATTCAAGGGCAAACCCAGATTCTTAAATTTTACCATTATTTTCTGCTTTCATTTTTTTACACGAAAACCGTTAGGTATATCAAAAATATGCATATGACCTAAATCTTAGTGAGTTTCTGTGTCGTAAAATTAAACTGCTAATCTGCTGTGTCATAAAATTTATACGTCTAGTTTTACAGTAATTTCACAAAATGAATCAATTAGTAGGTAAGTTAGAATATCCTTACTTTTATCGACTAAGCTATTCATTGTTTGAGCTTTAGCCTCTTTTATAGAACTGTTTTTGATGGAATAAATGTTTTCTCACTATGAAATAATAATTTGTTAAAGCATCTACCACTAATTTTTCACGAATTGACACTATGATGATAGCAAGTTTCTTTTTGCTATAAATTCGGATTTTTGTACTATAAAATCCAGAAATGTGAAAAAATGTAAAAACTACACTAAGCAGCACTGGAAATAAAGTACTTTACTCATATTTTCAAAAAATCAATTATATTTAGGATACATAATTTTTAGCTTTTGCCTCGTGTAAGTACAATGACGTCATTCATCTCGTTTGACAGCTGGTAAAAATTTGATACCGTTTTGGCGGCTAATTTTAAATCCAAATGTTTTTATGGTTATAATTCTCAAGATGCAAGGTATTTTCAAGAAAAAACATTTTTTATGGGTTTATAATAAAGCAATAAAGAGGGCTTGGCACATTTCTGAAATTAGTCAAATAGCTTATAATAAAAAAAAAAATTGTGTTGCAGCCATGCAACATATATACCTTAATTGTCCAATGCATTGCCTATGCTTGCATAGTAAAATTGACGGGCCTTAATCAACTGCCTGTTATAGGCGGTCAGTAGAAAAATTGTCACCAAAGTGTTTTGAACCTAATAGATACATATATTGTTGCTAACCATTTTGTGTAATCAACCTTAACTATTTACGAGTTACCGTGTAAAAATCGATTCTTCGACGCGTACAAAGTGCGTTTACCAGCTAGCTTGCCGTGCTGGGTGTGAACAGTTTAGTGTTTTCCCTTTTGCCCATTCCTTTCCCTCGTGTAACACGAAGAGTGTCCACATCAAAGCAGAGGTAAGTCCACATTTTGTAGATTATACAGTTCACAATTAATTTCGATCAAAGAAAACCAAAGGGGCCAAACCACCCCTTTGTTTGGACCTTCGAACCGGATTTCGGTTTTCGCGGTAATTCAAACTCAATTCGTAATTTTTGTTACCAAATTTGTAGTTTTCGTTTCCGAATTCGTAAGTTATTGCCAAATTTTATTGCTATAAATTGATAATTTTGTTCCTATCGTTAGATATTTCCTCATAAATTCTTAAAATTTATCGAATTTTCGAATTTAAGTATTACATAACTTGTGCAAGTTAAGGCATAGCATTTAATTTACCGCGCATTTACTTATGTCCATCCAGCTAGAAAGAGAGAATCTTGCCCATAAGATACACATATCGCATTTATTTGTGTACGATCAATAAGCTCTATCCTTTTTTATATTAAATTTAATTTATTATATTTTTGTAATTTGTTGAAAATTGAGGTGCACACGCATACATACATACATAAATAAACTTTTGTCTTAAATAATTTGTAAACAACCGAACCTTTGTCTAATTGCATGTTTATACGGAACCAACAACTGAATTTAATTTCATAATTGTTTTGATTCGTTTTATTTACATAATCAGCTGGCATTTATTTTGTACATAATTTTGTCACATTTATATTTAAATTTTCAATATGTCGAAAGCTGAAAAATTGGAAAAAAATTTAAACAGGCTCGTAGCTAGACAACAATCGTTGTTTAACCGCGTTCAATTAATATTTGATTTAGCCACTGCATTAGATAATCAAATTGATCCAGATAGATTAAAAACTTTCCAAATTCGTTCTATTCGTTTACCAGAAGTCAAGTTGGAATTTCAGAATATCGTACAACAGATAGTTGAAGTAAAACAAGAACTTAATCCAGATGAATTACCTAACTACGCATCGTTGGATTCATTTGATGATCTTTGTGAATTTATAGAATATGTCGCTCAAAAAATTATACCTCAACCCCAGTCTGATATACCTCAACCCCAGTCTACTGAATCCAAACCGCGTATGATAAACATGCCCAAAATTAATTTGGTTAAGTTTAGTGGAGAAGATGTCTCCCTTTGGCCCTTATTTTACGAAAACTTTAAAAGTTTAATACATCAAAATATCGACTTGTCAGCTGCTGAAAAACTACAGTATCTTTTGGGGAGTTTAGAAGGAAAAGCTTTAAAGTGTTGTAATTCAGTAGATGCTATTCCAGATAATTATGAAATTATTTGGAATTTGTTAGTGCAAAATTATCAAAATAAAAGATACCTTGCTTCCTCATATTTTGAAAAAATTTTAAATCTTCGTCCTATTCCTAACGATAATCCTGCGAATTTGCAAAGCTTTTTAGAAAAGTTTGATCTAAATGTTTCAGCACTGAAACGTTTACAGTTACCAAATCTTGCAGATTTTATGTTAGTCTATATAGCGCTCTTAAAATTACCTCAGAATCTCGTGAATAATTTTGAATTGTTGAAAAACAACGATGAAATTCCACAATATGATGAATTAATTGGATTTATTCGACACCAAAGTAAATCGATGGTAAAGATAGAAAAACCTCGTCACACACAAAACTACAATTTACCCTCAACATCTAAATCACCCAAAACGTTTGTGGCTAATGAAAATGTCCGAAGGAATTGTGTTGCTTGTAAAAAGGATCCACATTTGTTAATCCAATGCCAAATATTTAAAAAATTTTCCCCAGATAAACGGTTTCAAATTGTAAAAGAAAATAATTTGTGCTTAAATTGCTTTTCCTCGAAACATCATTTATCGTCGTGTGATTCCAAATACGCATGTCGCGAATGCCGTCAAAAACACCATTCGTTGCTACACCGTTCCCCTCCCAAAGCTTTCGATAACTCAAAAACTCAGTTACTTTCAAATGATCCAGTACCTGGAACTTCAAAGGATTTAACCCATTCATTGTGTACTACAAACAGTGAAACCCCTTTAAACAACCGAAATAATTTAGTATTGCTTTCGACAGTCATAGTAAAGGTTAATGACAGGTGGAATAGAGAACAAAGCTTACGTTTTCTACTCGATAGTGGTTCTGTTTCGAATCTGATAACTTTGAATTGTTGTAAACGTCTGGGTTTACAAACTTCAAGATATTTTTCAAACGTTACAGGTATTGGAGGGGTGACAAGTCCCATTAAAGGAAAAACTCAGTTTGTTATTAAATCCAGTATCAATCATGATTATTCCATCCCCATTGATGCACTTGTTGTCGAAAAGGTCACGAATTGTCTTCCTGATATGCCTGTCGATACACAAAAACTGGATTATTTGGAATCTTTACCACTGGCGGATCCCACATACCATACACCTGGAATAATAGATGGAGTTTTGTCCGCTTCAGTTTTCGTTCAAATTCTAGGATCTGGACGAATTATTGGCCCACCGGCTACACCTACTGCACTTCAAACTTCGTTGGGTTTCGTAATTGTCGGTAATGCTCCCATTTTGGAAAACAAAAACATGCATTCGTATTTTTCTTTCTTAACATTAGAATCCCTTGTCGAGAAAATGTGGAATCTGGAAGATTTATCGCCTCCTATTGTCGGTATGGATGATGAAATTTGTGAAAAATTATTTGTTGAGAATTTTAAACGTGAACCTAGTGGAAGATATATCGTTGCTCTACCATTCCGAGAAGATCCCTCGCTCCTCGGTGATTCATATTCCTTAGCCCTTCGTAGATTTCAGTCTTTGGAAAAACGTTTTGAAAGGTCTCCACAATTAAAACAATTATATTCACAATCCATTCGAGATTATTTGGATCAAAATCATATGATTTTGGTACCTAATGATACTACAGTGAAACCTAATTATTATATTCCACATCACTGTATTTTCAAACCAAACAGTAGTAGTACCCCATGTCGTGTTGTCTTCGATTCGTCAGCTAAAACCCTTTCGAAATCGAATAAGTTACTCTCGTTAAATGATATTTTATACACCGGTCCTAAATTACAAAATCACATTTTCACAATTCTTATTAATTTTCGCCTTTTCCCTATTGCAATGACCGCTGATTTGAAAAATATGTTTCGGCAAATCAAGATTATTGAAGAACACCATAAATTTCAAAGAATACTTTGGCGTTTCGAACCAACACAACCCATAGCAACCTACGAACTTACCCGAGTTAGTTTTGGTGTTCGATCGTCTCCGTACCTTAGTTTACGAACCATTAAACAACTGTTAACAGACGAAACCAAGAATTACCCACTAGCTGTCAGTTATGCCGATCGAGATATGTACGTTGACGATTTGGTATGCAGTGTTCCCACTATTGAAGAGGCAAAAATTCTACAACCTCAGTTAGTTGAATTGTTCGCAGCAGGTGGTTTTCCATTAGTCAAATGGTCATCGAATTCACTTGAATTATTGTCGCAGATTCCTAGTGAAATCACACTGAATAAATCGGTTACATTTGATGATTCATTGCCAATTTTAGGTTTACAGTGGAACCCGTACAGCGATGACTTTGTTTTTAAAATAAATTCCCAGTTATTGCCTTGCACTAAACGAAACATACTTTCATGTGTAGCCCGTATATTTGATCCATTGGGATTCTTGGCTCCCGTGATCCTACAAATGAAATTACTAATAAAGGAATTGTGGAACTTAAAATGTGATTGGGACGACCCTACTCCAACTGAAGTTGAAAATGTGTGGTTGAATATCATATCGGAATTTGAAGTTTTAAATAATTTAAAAATACATCGCCCTATTTTGTGTAGTGAACCAAATAGATGTAAAATCTTATTGATCGGATTTTGTGATGCCTCCCAAATGGCCTTGGGTGCTGCGGTATTTGTTCGTGTCGAAAATCCTGATGGTCAAATTGACACTAGTTTACTGTGCGCTCAATCCAAAGTTGCACCTATGCAAAGTACTACGTTGCCTAGATTAGAGTTGAATGCGGCGGTTTTACTTTCGAAATTGTTAACGCACATATGTGATACCTATTCGCTCCGTACTGAAATTAGCAATATTTATGCCCTCTCAGATTCCATGATCACGTTAGCGTGGATACACTCCAATCCAAAACGGTGGCCAGTCTATATTTCAAACCGCATTAGTAAAATTCAACAAAATTTATCCTCACGTTATTGGCATTTTGTACCTGGAAAATTGAATAGTGCCGATTGTATTTCGAGGGGCTTATCCCCACGCAGTTTGATTAACTCAAATTCGTGGTTTTCTGGACCGTCATGGCTTCATGATAACCCAGAACACTGGCCAATTAAAAGTTTTGATGATTACGAAATTGTAACTCCAGAATGTGAAAATTTAGTTTTTACAGTCAAACCCAGCATACTTTCGCCTTTGTATACTATTATAAATTATTTTTCGTCGTGGTCCAAGATGTTGAATTCGACGGTTTATGTTTTGCGATTCATCAAAATCCTCCCAAAATCTCCTAACATTCGCGCCTCTGATTTAAATATGGCCGAATTATATTTGTTACGTGCCGTCCAACAGAATCATTTCGCAAGCGAATTTAATGCGCTTTCGAAGAATATTTCAGTTTCCAATAAAATACTCAAGTTAAATCCATTTCTACAAGACGGAATTATACGCGTAGGCGGACGACTTTCTAATGCCAGTCTGAGTTATGACGTCCAACACCCTATTGTGTTACCTAAAACGGACCCTTTAATTAATTGTTTGATTGATTATACTCACCGAATAAATTGCCATACGGGTCCCCACTTAACACTTGCCTTGCTTCGCCAGAAGTATTGGATTTTGTCAGCTCGTGACACTGTACGTCGCCGCATTTGGGCTTGTAATCATTGTTTTCGGTCTCGTCCCAAATCCATTATGCCACACATGGCAGACTTACCAGCACCAAGGGTAAATCAAAATAAAGCATTTTTGCATACTGGAGTGGACTATACTGGTGCCTTTTTAATTACTCTCTCTAAACATCGGGGAATCAAGTCACAAAAGGCATATGTTTGTTTATTTATATGTCTAGCCACAAAAGCTATCCATTTAGAGTTGGCTTCGAGCCTGTCTACCGAAGCATTTATTTCTGCCTTTAAGCGTTTCGTATCTCGCCGCGGTAGTTGTGCTGTTTTATATTCCGACAACGCAACAAACTTCGTTTCAGCAAAAACACAGTTTGACGAAGCTTATTCTTTGTTAAAATCTCAAGAATTCAAAGACAAATTCCAGCAAGAACTTAACATTCATCGTATTGAATGGAAATTTAATCCTCCCACCGCTTCACACTTTGGTGGAATTTGGGAAGCCAATATCAAAAGTGTGAAGGTTCATTTAACTCGTGTTATTGGTTCCCAAATTTTGACCTTTGAGAAATTCACCACCGTCTTGGCGCAAATAGAAGCCTTGTTAAACTCCAGACCTTTATGTTGTTTGAGTGATGACCCAGCGGAACCTGTAGCCTTGACTCCGGCTCATTTTTTGTATGGATCCCCATTAAATTGTTTGCCTTCCGAAAATGTGTCCGACATTCCCGTACCTCGTTTAACCCGTTTCAAACTATTAGATTCCTTAGTACAATCCTACTGGAAAAGGTGGCACATCGAATATTTAACAACGCTTCAGATGCGGCAGAAATGGAATTTGCCCAACAATCCCATTAAAAGAGGTACCATTTGTGTCATTATTCAAAATAATATACCCCCATTACAATGGCCCTTAGCTATTGTAACGGAACTTTATCCCGGAAAGGACGGGATAACTCGTGTAGCTTTAGTTAAAACCAAACATGCACAGTATGTGCGACCTGTGGCAAAATTATGTCCTCTACCGAACCAGTAGTTATTCCAGAACTGCATAGTCCCTTTTGCATTAGTTTTAGTTGTATATATATATATATGTATGTATATGTATATATATATATATATATATATATATATATATATATATGTATGTGTATATATATATATATATTAGCTTAGTATAGTTTACCTATTAAAATTCGTAACTTTATATTTGTTTGATAATAATTTTATAATTTTTGATACTGAACCAATAAATAATTCCTATATTATGTATGTATGTATGTGTCACTATTCGTGCGTATATCCATAAATTGGTGATTCGTTACACGGATTATTTTGCCCCGCCGGAGGATGTTGCAGCCATGCAACATATATACCTTAATTGTCCAATGCATTGCCTATGCTTGCATAGTAAAATTGACGGGCCTTAATCAACTGCCTGTTATAGGCGGTCAGTAGAAAAATTGTCACCAAAGTGTTTTGAACCTAATAGATACATATATTGTTGCTAACCATTTTGTGTAATCAACCTTAACTATTTACGAGTTACCGTGTAAAAATCGATTCTTCGACGCGTACAAAGTGCGTTTACCAGCTAGCTTGCCGTGCTGGGTGTGAACAGTTTAGTGTTTTCCCTTTTGCCCATTCCTTTCCCTCGTGTAACACGAAGAGTGTCCACATCAAAGCAGAGGTAAGTCCACATTTTGTAGATTATACAGTTCACAATTAATTTCGATCAAAGAAAACCAAAGGGGCCAAACCAAATTGTAAATATGTATAATACCTTTATATAATGAATTTTGCCTGACAAAATGTTAAAATTATTGGCCGGACCCGCAAATAAAAATAACAGACCCTCGGGTGAAGGAAAAAATTTCTCAGAAAATACAGTCGACAGAGAAAACGTGTTTTCATTTTGTTTGGGCTCCGTTTTTAGGGCCAGGACCCTGGACTACAGCCCCAAAATATTCCTTAGACTAATTCGCGCCTCAACCGTGAGTCGCGATCCATACTTTGGGTACTACTGTTGTAATCTATAGTAGCATAAATTTCAAACGTTTATATTCAAACTAAACCAAATAAATTTTTTTTTACTATTTTACAGTTTTATTACAGTTTTACGGAAACCAAGACATTTTTTCGAAATCATTTCAGCACTTTCATTTGTTTTTGTAATGTTCTCCCCCCTGAAAAGGGTGGCACCATAAAAATCCTTTCTGGAATAATTCCACTCCCTTCAAAGCCTAATAAAAGCCAATTTGTTTTGCTATTTTTAACTACAAAAAAGTACTCTATTTGAATTCTATGGTGTGAACCACAGTTACCAAAAATTAGTTTATTTTACAGCTAATTAATTTGCTAATATAAATCCCGCAAAAAAGAAAAAACACATTCGTCTGAGTAAAGATTGACTCACGATAATTTATGGTAGGCGTCGCCTTTACTCTCACAATTCGTTGAACAAATTACACATTAAAAATACTGTTTATTTCTCTAAATATGTAATTCCCGTATCTTTTTAAATAGATTTAAGCATACATTTCGTTAAATAATTAACTATTAACATAATAATTTGTCTATGTACTTGGGTATATAAAAAAAATTAAAATAGTAAATTAAGACAGCGAGTAATTTTTCATCGCGATATAATTATTCATATTTAATATAAATATTATTATTTTCTGTGCATACACTTACAAACTCAGGTAATCATAATTTTTTTGAAATTTGTATAAATATTGCTACAAGCTGTTTTAGGCACCTACACGCTACTTAAACGAACATATTAAAATTAATCACATATACAAGAAATTAGACTTTATAATATTTAAGGGGTTATTTATACCTATTTTTGAATTTAGTGATTACAGCCGCTGTCATGGTGCAACTTGAGCTTGTGACTGTGATAGAAATTTGTGTTGCTAAAAGCCGAAAATAATATTCACTAAATTTATATCCTACACAGAGAGAAAATTCCTATAAAAATTACTGTGCGCATACTACAATCGACGTGTAACAGGCGAACATATCTAATTTTTGTACAGTAAAATTATAAAAATTATAGTTATATTATTGTAATTTTTATAATTTTACCGTACAAAAATTGGATATGTTCGCCTGTTACACGTCGATTGTAGTATGATGAGCACAGTAATTTTTATAGGAATTCTCTCCGTGTATATTTATAAAATTTGGTAAAAACGTTGAAAGTCCAAAATTCGTGGATGAGTTGTTCAGCCAGATACGTCCGATGCCCGGAAGCTCAGAAAATGAAGCTTTTTTCCTATTATCCTATGTGGAGGGCTATTCGAGAAAAAGTAATTTTTTAACCAAAACTTGAGATGATTCTGTGTAAGATTGTTTCTTCACGTAAGGGCATATAACTCCTTAAAAAAATAGTAATGATCTTCAATATTTAAAATTTTTATTTTTGTTTAATGTTTTACAGGTCTTAAGCAAAAATCGCAAAATTCGTTTTTTCTTTCTTTATCCAATGGTAATTTTTCTCAACATTATTTTTTGTTTAAAATAGTTACGCAATTATTATTTTTGAGAAGTATATACCGATTAGATTTTTACTGCGGCGTTAGAATAAGCAAAAAATGTCTTAACTTTTTTTTTTAAAAAAAATATAAATAATTTGATTAAATCACGCTATCAATTTAGAGCATTAAGAAAAAAAAACAATCTGCATTTTAAGAAGAAAAAATTAAAAAACTTCTTTGGAATAATTCAAATTTGAATGTAAAATATTCACAAGTACAGTACGAGTCCAAATAACGAAGTAGTGCAATGAGAAACGGAAGATATTGTGTTAAATGTTATGCTAAGTCTACGCATGTTGTGATATTTGTCGAAAGTACAAAAAGAGAATGATTGTTACGAACTTAAGTTAGAAAGTTTCCTTCTAACTTAAGCAGGTATAATGTCAGGTAAAGGTAACATTAAATTCGTGGTAATTTAGGCTGCAAGCCACTTTAATCTCTAATGCGAACCTATATATATTTTCCTTCTAATTAATTAAACAACGCTAAAAAGACCTAAATAAAAAAGTTAATTAAAAAAAAACCCGACTGTGTAAAAAGTAAACTAAAACGGTGGAAACAAGAGGAAATAAATAAAAAGAAGAATGAATAAAAAGTAAGGCAGTCGGAGGCATCAAACTTTTCTGTTTAACTTGGCACAACAGGTATGCCTTCGACTGCCTTACTTTTATTCATTCTTCTTTTTATCTATTTCCTCTTGTTTCCGCCGTTTTAGTTTACTTTTTACGCAGTCGGGTTTTTTATTTTTTTTTAATTAACTTTTGTATTTAGGTCTTTTTAGCGTTGTTTAATTATTTAGAAGAAAAAATATGTAGGTTCGCATAAGAGATTACAGTGGCTTGCAGCCTAAATTACCACGAATTTAATATTACAATTATACTAGCTCTAATATAATAGCTTTTGTCTACGACTTCGTCCGCGTAGAATCATTGAAAGCCGATTAAATAATTTTGTAGATTTACTATATCGTCATCGACTCCACACGGATGAATCCATCGACAAAAACTAGTTTCCATATAAATTTTCAACCCTTGTGCTACCGCTTTAGGGTATAAAATTTTAAAAAATTGCACTTGCTACTCGTATATGTTACTAAAAAACCCCTGTGCAGAATTTCACGTCTCTAGATTCAATGGTTTTCTATATAAATTTTCATCCCCTATTTTACACCCTTAATGGATAAATTTTTACAAAAATTCTCCCGCTTAATACTCATCTATATTATTAAAGGACCGCTGTGGCCCTATGCAAAATTCTACCTTTCATAAATTTTCATCCCCAACTTTATACCCTTAGGGGATGAATTTCCAAAAATTTGTTTCTTAGTGCTCCCCTACGTTACATAAAGAACTCGTTTGCAAAATTTCACGCTTCTAGACCCAATGGTTTACTAAATAAATTTTACATCCCCTATTTTGGGGGATGAATTTTGAAGTTTCATGTAGCCTATAGCACTCCTCAGATTAAGGCGAATCCAACGACGCCTTTTTTACCAAAATCCGTAAAGCCGTTTAGGCTGTAGGCTGCGCCACAGAAACAGACATAATCAGAGGATACATACATATTTTCGAAACATGTTACTCTCCTTCTGATGCAGTTGGGTAAAAATTTATACATACGATAATTTTATTTTGATTTTATTATTTTTTTTTTTTAGATAAATTGAATGACGTTATAATGATCTATCGTCGATTAAAAAAAATTTCATATCTGTAAGTTTAAACACTTGAATTGAAAAATATATTATATACTTATATTATTATTTTATAAAATGTAATTATTGAATTAAATTTAAAAAAAAATTTTTTTCCAAATATAAAATTTAAAGTAATTTTGGTAATAATTGTTGTAATACCATGCTGCCGGCTAAACATGAACTTTTCAATAATCGTATGTGTCTAACATATCTGCAATATTCTAATTGTAAATATTGCTAACTTTCTCACATATACGGAAGTCATTGTAAGGGACGCAGACGGTTTATGTATTACATAGCATTCCAACGGGGGTGGAGAGGGGGGTAAATATCTGGTAAAGTGCGATAAATGTGACAAAGGTGACGGAAGAATTGCCAATGTTATGATATCGCAACTGTAAATTTTTTTAAGAAATAATTTTCGATGGATAAATACTTCCTATAATCAAATTTTTTGTAACATTTATTATTTGAAATACCTAGTAGGAGGTTTAACAATGACGAAAATCAGGTAACGTAACTATATGGACGGTCCATTATTGACCTGAAGATTAAAATACATATTACACCATAATCTAATAGCAACCCATTTATCAATAGGTAACCTGTCTTATGACTTATTTAAATTTTGTTTTTTATGTACTATCCGTTACTTTAACTTCCAACTGTCTCATTAACTAATTTGCCAGTTGCTCTGATAAAATTCAAAAAAAACGTCCAGGACATTCAACCTATATATACATTAATAAATAATTTGACAAAAATATTTGCATATAAAATGCACAATGCTGATTGTGCACTGTGAAATAAAATTGATAAAAAGTTTTTGCACATCTGTTTTTTTGATAATAAACATGCCCGCAATAATATGATTTAATGACTACAATTATATTATTTTTAATTAGTCAATTAAATGAAAATTTGAATTCAGTACATATAATACCTCTAATTAGCATTATCAACAGGAAAAAAGTTACATTGTCCGAACAAAAAAAATGTGCAGCAATTAACCTTTAAAATGTTGACGAAAAAATTTGCAATATATATTAAAATATGTAAAATATAACTATTTATTTTAGAGATAATAAATTGTTACTTACATAATTTGTATGTAGTTTTTCGTATGTAATTTTTTTGTTATTTGTTATAAAATATTTGCATTAAAATCTAACAAATTTTTTTATTATTTTCTAGTTTGATAAATTACATTGAAATATGAAATGTTTGTACTAATTTTAATAAACACCTAAGTACAATTTATAATGCAATTAATTTTATTTTATACTTTTTTCTGACAAGGGCGATTACATCGTTTTTCAAAAACTATGAGAAAGATAGTCGTAACTATTTTAGTACAAACTTCTCTTATGTATTTAAAATATTTAAAAGTATACCGAGAATTTTTATTACTACGGAACATATGAAAATTAATATTGATTGGTTGGTCCAGAAATGAATCAGAATTGCTCAGTGGTTACAGATTTTCACACAATCAGAAGTGCCCAGTGGTTACAGATTTTTTACGGTTTATTATAAAAATAAGTAAATATATTCGACAACGCCTTTTAGCGAATTTCCAAAAAGGAAATTCAACAATTAAAGCCGAGCTTGGGTCGGAAAATTTGGAGGAAAAACCCTTAGATGAGGTCGATAACCAGATTGCATATATTTTTAATTTGTCCACAAAACTTTAAGGAAAACTTTATATTTTTAGCCAAAAAAAGTTTTATGAAAAAATTTTTTAAAAAGTTACAGAACGTTTATTGTCCGCAAAAAAAAGCGGTTATACTTTTCAGCCGCCATATTGAAGCCATTATTGTGTGAGGTCAATTATGCCACTCATATTTGAAAAGTAGAGTTCATAACCTTCAATTTTGGACAGCAGGGGGTTGCCCCATATATATATATATATATATATATATATATATATGTATATATATATATATTAAATACTAATATATACTAAATTTTACATATATATATATATATATATATATATATATATATATATATATATATATATATATATATATATATATATATATGTAAATTTTAGTGAATTTTATTTTCGGCTTTTAGGGACCTCAAATCAAATTTCTGCCATAGTCCCCGGCTCAGGTCGCGTTATGACAGTGGCTGTAATAGCCGAATTCCATTCTGGAAATTTGCTAAAATAAAATGAACCTCAACTTCATTTTAAGAAATCTTTTTCACGATATCCTACGTGAAAAATTTTTTTCATTTCCACTTTCCAATACACAAAAGTACTCCAAGAAATTCAGAATTTTTTATTTGCCACAAATAATTTTAAAATTACCCTTGTAGCGTAGCAAGTTTATAAACAGAAAATTGTAAAATTGTAGAGGTGTGTAAATTTTTCTTTGGAACACTAAAAAAGGTGTTTTATATATATATTTATCACAAAGTGCAATGAAAGTGCCCTCTTACAAATAAACAGAATTGTAGATTTTTTTTTCGTTTTACACAGCGCTACCACCAAAACACTTTATTGCTTATTTTTAAATATCACAAGTACAGGACTACATTAGATACAGAATTTACATAAAAGATATATCGTTCGATTGCTCCCGAAGTGCGATATGTATCAGAAAACGTGTGTTACAGTGTATCTCAAAAGTCAGTAGCTATATTGTTTAATCATCAAATACGATCCATACCTTTTGAAATATTTAAAAATTGCATTTTCTTTACATAATTGTTGACTATTTCATTTAAATTATCTGTAACAATTATAATAAAATTATTAATTATTTAAAGTTAGTTTTTAAACTAGTTACGACTTTTTATTTATCTATATTGCCAATACATTGTATATGAGTTACATAGCGTACAATTAACAACATTAAACATAAAATATTGAATATAAAATTTATTGCATGGTGTTATATAAATACCGCCTTTAATAATAATATATTTATTTATATGTGTGTAGTGTACATACATACTTACGTTGTTTTCATTTTTTTGAACAATAATTTATTACGATGTCGTGTACTGTACAAGTACAGTACATACATAAATGTAATAACAAGCACACATATTCTATGTATTTGGTTATAAAGGTGCGCGCCTACAATTTTATTTAAAAATGCAATAACCTCCACCGATAATATGGTAACATTAATTATAATTACTAATAAGTACATTATTAACTTTATTACGAATATACGGTCATATAGCTAGACATAAGAAGTGTTTTGGTACGCTCAGAAGCAACAGAATGTTCAAAAATAATCAAAAATTCCATACTAGCGATTCGTTTTTAACCGACTTAAAAAAAAAAGAAAATGGTTTTCAGTTTGGATGTACACCGATTTAGATAATTTTTGCTTTCGAGACTACTAAAGTAGGGGAAGCATTGTGATCACTTTTAAAAAATAAAAACTTTTTTCCCTCCAAAATAAAATTTTTTACGCACATTTTACGTTTTAGAGCTTCCTGAAAAATTTTGGTTTGATATCTGTCCGTCTGTGTGCCGCCAGTTTACACCAACTGGCATAACTTCTGAACTATTCGACTGTTTTCAATGAAATTTTCAGAAATTATGCGGTCAGGTTCCTAGATGGTTCCCTACAAATTTCATTGCATTCGGAGTAATAGTATCCGCGACGCTACCATGAAATCCCATTAAATGTCAATATATTATTTACTGCTAGTCCCACTTCGCTCAAATTTTTAAACCATTTTGGGGGTTAGTTTCTAAAATATTTCTGCTATTATTTTATAATTTAGCCGTTAAGTATTTTGAGTTACAACAATTTTTTATGAACTTTAAGGCGAAAATATAATTTCAAGGTATATATATTTGGTAGAATACTGTTTTAAAGTCTTTTACGAGTACGAGGAAGCTGTGTGCCACACCCAGTTGGCAGGGTATTTAAAAATATTCTTAAAATTTAGTTTCATATAAATTTGATCAATGTTTACTAAAAATTTTCAGGATCATATTTACTAAAACTTTTCAAGAAAAAATAAATAATATAAAATCAATATAGAATTTAAAATAAAACATTGAAAAGTATGAAATAATTACGCCATAAATCAGAACATTGGTAAAAAATTTTTCCATTAATACCATAAAAATATCTAAATAAGTGAAATGGAGAGTTTTTGAAATTGGTGCCACGTTAACTGAACTACATTTAAATTACCACTGTAGTAACACTAAATGAAAATTGTATCTTGATCATTTAATCGGCCATTTATTTCAAAATTAGTAAAATCTTTTCATTTACGATAAAATTAGTAGTGTTGGGGCAACAAAAATAAAAGATTATGACGTCATCACACACATTTAATAAACTTTTGACTACAAAAATCACAATTTTCATTATACAGTTATGAAATTTGAGATTTTTTGTTAGTTTTCACTAACGTTCTTTTCATTTGGGCTAAAATTAGAATGATGGGACTAACTGAAATTTAAATTCTAGATGATAATTTTGTTACCTTTTAAACTGAACTTAATTTTGAACCGAGCAGTATCACAAACTATAATTTTTATTATTAGTGGTGAGTTTATAGCTTACTATCACTATGTGTAATATAATTATACATATGATATGTTTGCGACGAAATGATACACTTTATCTACAGGATGATTTAAATTCGAATATCCTCTTCTAAAGGAAAATCCTTCTATACTGACGTTTTAATAATAAAGCTGTACGGAAGTGTAATTTAAATGTTACTCATATAAACACAACTAAGATTATATCAAATCATAGTAGCGAAACTGACAATACAATGTTTAATTACATCTTATACTGTTGTCTAACAATATATATAATTACTTCCGAATCAACTTGTATACTGTCCAGACATCTAGATGATAAAATAATACATATATTTAAACAACTTTCACAAACAAAATTTTTACATTAGACATTATTTTTATTTCATGAAACGTTTTAAAATCATATATGTATTATTATAATGTACTAACTATAGATATATATACATATATACAACACGCCATTATAAATAAGTACTTAACATTAATTTAGATTAAGAAAAAAAACCTGGACACTTTAATTATTCAAAATGAAAAAAAAAATTAGGACTGGTTTTTTTAATCAAATATTTCACCTATGAATAAACGCTTTGGTATATATTTGGTATGTATACACCTAATCTTTATTTCTTTTTTCTGTATTGGGTCGTTACTTCAATCTTCATTGTAATTATTTCATGTTCTTTTGAGATGAACAGATAAATTGTTTAAATAATTTCAGTCAGAAACGTTTGCTTTTTTTATATTAAACTGACAAAACACGTGCAAGTTAGTTTCCGCCTAGTGCTAGGGAAAACTAAAAACTCTATAGCAATCGTTGATTGATAATTTTCCCACAAATTTAAGTTCATCTTCAATTTGTCTCACCACCACCGTCTAAGCCAGCGAAAATCTCTTGAAACCTCACATATCTGATTTGACTATATATATATATATATATATATATATATATATATATATATATATATATATATATATATATATATATATATATATATATATAACAGACGCCACCTACATCATTAATTTTTATAACTTTATTTATACATTGAATTACACAATTATTTAAAGGATGAATCTTGCTTTAAATTTTCATTTAAAAGCAGCTAGCCGTCGTAATCAAATTAATTTCGCTAATGGTGAATTTTTTGGTAAATAAAACTTTAATACGGAATATAATTTGCAATAACTATTAAAAACAACTATTCGAAAACTGACACCTTATGAAAATTAAGAAATATTATTTCCAGATAATTTCTTTAGTCCCAGTGTGGTATTTTTAAAAGATTGGCTTACATTTTCTATTGTAGTAACTTTTGAACTTATCAGTTCCACACGAACATGTTGACCCACAAAGATAGTGTAAGTACGGGAGAGATGCCGCAGTAGCCATAGTTCGTTCCTTGATTGATAGATAGCGCTATTAATGGATTATATGCAGGGGCGGATCTACTAATGGTCTTTTTGGGCTGCAGCCCAGGGCCCCGTGGATATAAGGGGCCCCCTTCATACGAAGACTGACATTATTTAACATTAAAAAACATAATAAACCGCGTAGGAACTACCACTTTCTATATATACCACAAATATAGTCATAGTAATAGAGTTGCGAATTTTGTTTCACTTACAATTAGGTAGTTTCATTCACTAGAATTCGTTCACTTAAATGAACCGGTTCATTTCATTCGCTCATTTCGTTCAGTTAGACTTGAGAAAAAGTAAATAGAATGAATGATGAAAAACTGATGTTAATAAAAAATGTATGTATTATGTACATATTAGTGATAAGTGCAAACAAGTAAAAAAAAAAAGGGTAATTAAACAATTTCTAAAGGCTAAATAAATACTATTGAAAGCGTGTATAAGTTTAGGTATCCTGAAATCATGTCCCTGTCACTCTCCATTTAGTCTATTATAAAAAAATGGACCGTTTTCTGACGTCGCTGTAACTAATATACCAGATGGCGTTAATTTACTAGGGGATAAAATTAGAGTCGAGACATGAGGTTTAATAGTTCGCTCTTTTTCATTTAACATAAATTGGAAATAAATTAAATATTTAAAAAATACTTTAATTCAACCTAGAAAGATTAATTAAATTAAAAAATTTTAATTCTTCGTTAACACAGAACTTGGTGACGATACTTTTGTGCTCAATCATATGGTAATTAATTTTGACATCTATTTGATGAAAAATGCTCACATGTCCCAACTCTATTAAGTTTACCCCCTATACCATTAGCGCCACGTAGCAAACGTAGCAAACTGTGACAAGAAAAGGTCCGTCCTTGAAAACAAGTGGCAGGGACATGCCTGAAATTAACTAGTAATTCTTTATATTTTGAGACAGAAAATATACTCATCCTTTTAAAGAAAATTTAATTTCTTAAAATAACCAACCTGAATACAGTAATAGAAATACAGAATTCAGCAATTAAAATTTAAATATTTACTGTTATCTAATTTTTAACAAATAAATTTCAGTTAGTAAAACGTGGCAAAATATTGTTGAAAAGTAAAATATGTCTGCTAGAAAATACAAAAGTGAAGCTGAAAAGCGAAAATTACAGTTATAACTGTAATTTTCGCTTTTCAGCTATAGTTCGAGAAAAAGAAAAAAACAAATGTACAAAAATTGAAACTTTTTTTAAATCAGAACAAAAAAATGAGAATAAAATAGTTATTATAAATCCATTAACAAGCGAAAGGAAAGAGAATTTAGCTGAAAATAGTCTAGCCGAAGGGAGGGGAATATCGCAAAACCAAGAAAAAAATACCCGTGATGAAAATGCACCAGATATAAACTGCCATCAGCTCTCTAATCTCTCTGAGAAAGATATTGTTCTTCACCAAGAGGACAGCAATACTGACGCGGAAAAAGATTAGGCAAATATTTACTTTCACTTTGACTTTGAAAAATATGTTGACGTGGGCTTGTGGCCAATGTCGCTAAATAATGATTTTATTAGCAGCATCCTCTCACATGAAATGATTGACTTTCAAAAGAAAGATCCAAGAAATATATATTCAGCTTCAACGAGGAAATATTATAAAGAACAAAACAGGTCATTTTCAAATAGATATTTCACTAAGAAAATGAAAAATGGCCAATTGCTGGAAAGATCTTGGTTATGTTATTCAACCAGTACTGGTAGTGTATTTTGTTTGGTTTGCAAACTTTTTTCAAAAACTCCTTCTCAATACACAACTGGATTTTCTGATTGGAAACACGTAGGAACGTGTTTAGAAAATCACGAAAATTGAAAGGAACATAAAAGCTCAATGTTAGTGTGGTTAACACGAAAAGAAAATAAGTTTGTTTTGGACAATTTTATAAGTTCACATTACAAACATGTTTACTTTTGCGATAATGTCTTAACAGTACTTGTTTGTGTACCTGTCATATAAATCAAATACTTAATATTATATTATTTCTTTTTACTATACCTTCCTATACATAATACGTTTTGGAAAATAATTATTTCATCAAATTGAAATTAGTGTGTTTAATTGGGTGACCTTTCAAATTGGGGGCCCCCAAGTAGTGTTAGCCCACAGCCCCCTAAAGTCACTGTCCGCCCCTGATTATATGTTTAAAATAAGTTACTTATTTAAGCTGTATATGGTAACATTTATGATTAGGTATATTTTGAAAGTACTGTATAAAATTTTAGGTTGGAATTCCGCACTATGCTTGCTATAGCAACATGCGGCATCTATCCCAACAAAACGAAGAAATGTCACATTTAAAGTTGGTATAGATGCCGCATCATATTACATGTTAAAAACATAGATATACCTTAATTATGCAATTTTTTTTTTTTTTGACTGTAAATTATGCCACGTAAATATAAAAGATCCATTAATTAATCAGGAAGGGCCATCATATCAGTGAAGATAACGAAAAAAGTTGCCTGTGTATTGCATGTTTTGATAGGTACTCAGAAATAAAAAAAAAGTTGACTGGTTAAGATTTATAAAGTGCCAAAAATGGTTACCTATGGCATGCATCATGTATGGAGATGTATGCAAAATGCAAAATTTTTAATACGAACTGTGCGGCGTCTCACCTTCTTTGATGCGGCATCTCTCCCATAGGTGTGGGAGGGACGCCGCTTTGCAAGCTCTACAAAAATGTTAATTATGAACCCTTTATAACTAAAATTTGAAATTATTTATAAATAATTTTAAAGAACAATGTTTACATTTATTGTGTACCAAAATTTCAAATCAATTAAATGCATACTTTAAGAATTATCAAGTGTTTTCAAAATGTGCAGCATCTCTCCCGCATTCACCCTACTTTTTCTAGAAGATGCGTTAGTTTTTTCGTATGCGAACTTAAAAAATATCCTTTTTTACTTTTACGGCCATTTGGCGCGCCTTTCGAATACAAATTGCTCAAAATTTCAAGAGGACAAACTAAGAATACTTAGAAAATATCGAACAAAGATACCAGGTGTTCAAATACAAAAATTATACATTTGTACCTATTGTTTTACAATAGCTAACGGTTTTTAATATACATATAAAAACAATTACATCGAAACAAATTAATTCGGTAATTGGCAATATTCAATAGTGAAACATTAATCAAACATTTGGTGTAATTGATTACAATTATTTGAAACGCACCCATTTTAATTTTAATTATTAATAAATAATAACAATATAATAATAATTCAATATTGTAAATATTTAAAATTACATTTAAATCACAGCACTAATGTATATTTTGTATATAGCTTTGGGGTCATACATGGTATTTCTCTATTTCTTTTCAAATTATATTTAATATATGAAGTACAAATAGAAGTATGAGATGTGCAGTAAAACTACATCGATAAAATTATTTTTTGGCAAATTAAGTTTTTCATCGAAAACCAATATGGTTCAATACTTATAAGGAAGTAAACAATTAAATTTGTAACAATTGATCATGCTAGAATGTTTAGCATAATAATTTTCTCTTAATATACGCCTCCTTCTTAATATTCGTAAGTTCTTTTCATATTTTTCTGAACGATCCTTTTAATGATTATGATCGAAAACCAAAACTTTTTCTAAGACATTATATCAAGCTACTTACCGAAAAATTACATTTTTTCTTGGAAATTTTTTTGTGAAAACAAAAAAGCAAGCAAAATTAGTTCTTTATAAATTTACTTCGCATTATTCTGGACAGGGCCGGCGAAAGGGGGATGATTACCTTTGTTTTACACGTAAATTCTGTATGTAAATGAAAATTAAGTATAATTTTGTATTTTATTAATGAGGGATCAAAAGTATGTAAATTTCGTGTTACGTATTTTATGGACGGTCCCTAAAATGGTGGCCCTAACGTGATTATCTCGAAGCTACATTTTTTAAACCTAGCAAAACAGAATCATCAGTGTGACCAGTGTCTAAAACTTTCCAAACATTTCCTAATTTATCCTCTGAAATTAATTTCGAAAACAAAATTCATCTTTTTATATTTCGCCGATTGTATTTGTACCACCATGGAGTGTGTTAAATTTCAAATTTTTACGTCCAAATAATTTCAAAAGAAATTGCCTGTGCCAAACAGACACCGAAGTAATTGCATAAATATTCAGTTTTACCAGTTGTGTTACGAAATACTAAAAATAAATTACTTTACTGGTTTTAATCATCCCCTGAATCTTATTGTTGCGAATGTAAGAGTAAAATTATTATAATCAAAATCAACACAAAAATGACGTATAACATTTTTGATTAGTTAGATTTTACTGTAGTTAAAAAAAAAGCCGTGAGCAGCGGGGCCCCATCACGGTAGTCGAATTTCCCCCTTCATCTTCGGTATTGAATGTTTACAAGCGAAATGTGATTGAAAGTCTACAACCGAATTGTCATTTTGTTGGTTTCAAAACTGGTGATGAGTGTTCGGCTGATCGAGGCTTTAAAAAAAGGTTTTAAGTATTTAAGGGTTGTATCTCAGTAAATTTCAATTTTGTGCCGAAAACAGGTAGCAGAAAAAAAACCAACACAATTCGTACGAGGGCATTCCTGCCCATGTTTATCCGCTAATTGCCTTTATGTTTTAGTTTTAAATATTAAAAAAGGACCTTAAATAGTAAACTGGAAGGCCTTTATAAAGATATTTTTTCATTCAAAAAAAAAAAAAATAAAAAATAAAAAAAAATAAAAAAAAATTATTTCTTCGGTATTGAGTGTCTACAAGCGAAATATAATTGAAACTCCACAAGCGATTTGTAATTTTGGTGGTTTCAAAACTGATAATGAGTGTCCGGTTGATCGGGGCTTTATAAAAAGATTTTAAGTTTTTAAGGGCTGAATCTCAGTAAATTTCAATTTTGTGCCGATAGAAGTTAACAGGGAAAAAGCCAAAACAATTCGTACGAGGGCATTTCTATCCATGCTTATCCGCCAATTGCCTTTGTGTTTTACTTTTAAATATTAAAAAAGGAACTTAAATAGTAAACTGGAAGATATTTTTTCTTTCCAAAAAAATCCAAAATTTCTATTTTATAAATAATAAAAATCCAAAATTCCTAAATAATAATTAAATAAATAAATAAACAGTGACTCTAATAACATTTGCAAATTACTTAATATGTATGTATTTCATTTGTTAAAAAATTGTATTCACTTTTTTTTAAATTTTTTAAAATTACTATTCGCCTACTTGTATTTAGAATAAACATAATGCTTTTAAAACACATTTAACAATAGCATTCAATTCCGATGTAAAAATGGGAGAAGTGGGGGGAAAAGTGATGTGGACTCCCTACAAGGTACTAGCTGGATACTAACTGAATACACGTACAAAATTTCAGCCCTCTAGGTTTCCTTATGGAGTCTCTAGACGTGTTAGAAAACAAGCAAAAAAATTAAGGAAATATTGGCGTAAAAATCGTGGGGGTAAGGGTTAAAAGTTGAAACCTCCAAAAAACAGTGTCTGGCTATTAGCTTAACCTGTACACCAAATTTCAGCCCTCTAGGTTTATTTGGAGAGATTTTGACCCGAACGAAACTGTTAAAAAACAAGAAAAATCATGTTCTTTTGGGTATAAAAATGGTGGGGGTAGGGGTTAAAAGTCGAGACCCCCAAAAGGCACCCCCTTGATACTAACTCAATCCGAATACAAAATTTCAGCCCTCTAGGTTTATTCGGGTGACCTGTGCGAGTGGTACAAACTTCGAAAACGTCGAAAATGCTTGAAATTGTAGCTTAAAAATGAGGGGGGTGGGGGTAAAATATTAAAACCTCCAAAAAGCACAACCTAGGTTCGAACTCTATCAACACACCAAATTTCAACCCTCTACGTTAATTCTGGGGGGCTGGGGGCCTGTTAGATCCAGCGAAAATCGTTTTTCCCCCCTCTACTCCCACCATATCATCCTAGGAAGCTGAATTTTGGATATGTTGTAGATAATTGACCGAAACATTATTTAAAACCGATTTGGAAAAGTTTTATTGCTTTTCCGCCCCCCACCACCCCCTTAAAGGTCGGGTCCGAAAAAAAATTTGCCCAAAATTTGACCCCACTTTGATAGTATTGTTGTGCATCGGAATAAGCCCCACTTACCAAATTTCATCTCTTAACTTCCATAGGGGGGCCCTACACATATTAAAAGGTTGCGGGAAAATATATATATATATATATATATATATCAGACATCTTTTTTTTTTACATAATCGTGTTCTACGGGTCCGAAAACGGATAGCGCCCCTGGTCTCGCCTCTCGCAGCTCTTATCGTATAGACTGTATAAGTCTAATTTTTCGGAGAAAATTCGACTAAAAATGTACAATTTAATATTATTATTATCATATGTCTAAATTGTTTTATTAATAATTACATGAATATGTATTTACATGTGCGTTTGATATAATGACGTTTCAATTGCTTTATTGTTTTATAACTCCATAGAAATGTTAAATACAAATATATGTATATGGACATCATTACATACATATTTTAATTCCATGTAAATTGTTCTTTGGACAGGTATAAATGGATTTAATTCAATCATGAAAGTCAACGTACAAATCAAAATGTTACAGCCAAATTAATAAAACTAAACAATAGATAAGTATAAGGAAAGATGAAGATGAGTTCTTTTTTACCAAAAATAAATAAATGGTTAAAAACACCTTAGTAAAGAAATAATTTATGGAGACGCTTGTCTTTCCGATGGGGAAGGCAATTTCACTGTGAAAAAAATACGTTACCAAAATGCATAAAATTACTTAAATCTAATAATTTTTACACTGAACAATAAAAAATACACCAGACAGAATTTTTACAGTATTTTTGTGTAAAATTTATACTATAAACCCGTGGTGTATTTTTTATACAATTATATAAAATTATATTTTCGCTAAATTTTTGGCTGTTACGCTAATAGTAAGGTCAGGGTGACGTTTGAAAAATTTGTGAACATTTCAGCAAATTTTCCGATACCCGGACCGTTTACCGATAGAAGTGTAAGACAAGTGGAACTGAGTTCAGACAACGTTTCAGTTTTTGCCAGTTACAAAAATTTTTAGACAATAAAAGCACAGAATCTGACAATTCCTCTCAACCATCAAGTTCTTTTCATTTGTTCAGTTTTCGGACGTTCCCCATCTGTAAAATCTGATTTTGCAAGTCGATGCTGTTAACTTTCCAATATTCCAAGAAAAAAAATCGTTCGCAATCAAACAAAATCAAAATTCTAAAATTCACGTTTTTGAGTGTTTCTGTTTAAACAAAAAAGAAAACACTAGACCGGATTTTATTGCATAATTTTTATATTATATAGACGTTAATATGCTTCAATTAATACTCCCAACGAACTTATTCGCGAGATACCGTGCAGACACAGACACACACAAAGGCATGTTTATAAAAATAATGTAAAAATACTGTATAGTGGCGTCGAAACAAATAAGTGTGTTAAAACTTATTGAATGGAAAAAATTTTCAAAAAAAATCACCAACGTTTTAAAACTTATAGTTTCGTCATCAGCTTCTACACATTGTAAAAAGAAAAGAAAAATTGGCGTTACAAAAATTAAAATTACAACTGGTTACTTACTAAACGTTCTGGAATGAACGTGGTGCTAATAACTGTAAATTAAATACATAGATTACCAGAACCCTTAACTGGCGTGTTGGGTATACAGTGGCCATCCAATGGTACGTACTCCGATTTTACGTAGTGACGTCAGCGATTAAGTGGGGTTCTTCTCTGTGTTGGTGAAAATTTATGTACCAAGCCAGAGTCAGGGCCGTTGGTAATATTGTCTGAGGGTCTCGTAGCCTTTAAAAATTTTAAAATTTCACTGTAGATATATATGCACATATTCTGTATATAAAATGCAAATGCAAAATGAGTAACATACAATTCTAGAATATTCTAATCGGCAACTAGCAGAGATATCAAAAAACAGACTTCACCGTTGAATTGGTCGTTAAAAATGAGATTAAACAGCGCAGTTTGACAAAAATTCTAGACTGATCTATTTGTCAATTAGCAAAGATATTGAAAAATCAATTGTACCATTTAATTGTCCATTGAGAAAGAGGTCAAATTACACATTTTGACAAATGTTCTGGAATATTCTATTCGTCAACTAGCAAAGATATTCAAAAACAGACGTCGCCATTGTATTGGCTACCAAAAAAGAGACCAACTAACACATTTTGAGAAATGTTCTAGAATATTTGTCAACTAACAAAGATATTAGAAAATCTACTGCACCACTTAATTGTCCAACCGAAATTAAACTAATGTAAACCAAATGTCCGATTTTGACAAACAGTTTTTGCTATTTGACAAATAGAATATTCTAGAACATTTATCAAAATGTGTTATTCGGTCTTTTATTCGATGACCAATTAAATGGTGCAATCGATTTTTCGATATCTTTGTTAGTTGACGAATAGAATATTCTAGAATTTTTGTCAAAATGAGCTGCTTAATCTAATTTTTAGTGCCCAATTCAATACTAAAGTTTATTTTTTGGTATCTTTGCTACTTCACGAGTAGAATATTCTAGAATTTTTGTTAGCTTCCACTATTTGGCGTCTTTTACGCTGATGAATGCGATAGTGAAGTTGAGTTTTCTAAAAGTCGTCACTCATATTCATTAGTATAACATTCGATTTCCTTTGTCTACACAACCGAATTTTAGGTGTAAATTGTCTCTTATGATTATATTGTTTTAAATAAGTTCAGATAAATAATGTTTACCAACCCCCGAAACACAAGTTTACCGACGCCTCTGATCTTCCGATTTTACGTACTACCTACTTCCACCGACCACTACGTAAAATTGGATTTGTGGTGTACCAATCGAAAATTTGTAAACTCCAGCATCTGGTATCAACTTCAACAGCATAAATAGAAATAATTTCGTTTCGATTCTTTGTTACATTGCATGATGATTTTTTTCTCTTGAATGTATACAAACGATTCGTCAAGATATTAATCTCAATACATTTTTTTAAAAGTATTTCAGAAAAAAATTTCTTCTTAAAACACCTACGTAAATGAATTACCATTCAACAAAAAAAAAAAAATGATATTAAAACGATGATACCATATTTAATGAGTATAAATTGTGCCTCCTTTCATTTAAAAAACATACCATTAACAATTATTTAAAGTTCAATTCTATTTGGATATATCAGCTACAGGCAAATAAATAAATGTATAGTACATTTCAAAAAAAAAAATTAAATAATTAAAAATGTAAATTACACGTCGAAATTTTAATGAAACAATTCTTCTAAGTCCAGCAAGTAGAGTTGATTTCAATTTTACAATTCTTAATATCAATTTTTGTCTCAATTTGAGATAAAAATCTATAAATTATAATTGATTATATTTTTGGTAGAAACGAAATTAAACAATACAATACATAAATCCAGCATGAACATTTTTTATTGCAAACAAAGTATGAGTGCTCTGGCCTGTATATAGAATAATAAAACTAAAAATTACAAAAAAAAATTATTGTACGAGTACGTTTTTTTCTTTGTACTGAAATGGACAATCGCACACCCACGCAAAATATTTAATTTGAATATATTTTTATTTCATTTTAATTTACATTTGCGATCCTTTTTTAACAGCATATTATAAGAAAATAATAATATAATTAGTATGTACATGTTTCTGACAAAATTACACTACGGGTCAATAAATGAGTATTCACCAATGATTTTTCTAAATTGTATTGTTACTATACCTATGTATATTTCTAACGTGGATATGTTTTTGGCCCGCGATACAATTAAAGGAAATTCATAATGTATAAAATTGGTATCAAAAATTGATGTGACAGAGAAAATTTTCTTGCTTTTTTATTGATACTTTGGAATTTCCAAATTTTTCACGTAGCAATAGATATTGAAGTAGGTTTACTCTGCACCTCCACCATTACTAAAACTTAACGGAAAGCTTACCCCCTAATGCTTACTACAGTTAGATAATATAAATATAAAATCCGTTCACTAGTTTACCCAAAGATAGGTATACGAAAACTTTTGTAAACAACTGTAAGATATATTTCAAATATTAACAATTATTTAAATGTAGTTTACATCTCAAAATTGTTATAACACCAGCAAGAAAATATTGTGTTTCCGCCAATTAATTCGAGAATTCGGGATATTAAAGAGGTGATTTTGTTGGAGGCAGCTTCAGAGTCCATACATTGGTCTCTTACTAGAGTCGGAAAAATTAGAGACAGTGATGGAATCGAACAAACCAAAAGTAAAGTTAATAGAAAAACAGTTGCGTTCTACTTGTCCCAGGGGGCATAGGACGTGACACCTGGCTATTGTTGCATTCAGATCGGTCCATAGACTTTAATAAGCCATGGTTTTCAAAGTACCAAAACCAAAACTTCGGATTCAGAAGTACAATTAGAACAGAAACATTTTGGAGATCTTCAGAGGTTTGAGATTTTTCGAACCTTTAAAAATTCATATCTCTAAAAATATTTACTTTATCGTGAAAAGACATAGGACCTTTTTTATTTGTATTTCTATAAAGAATATAAAAAAAATTTATCCGGTTAAAAAATAACAATTCCTTGCAATTGTTTAAACAATTTCTGTTTAAGGGAGGAGTTCAAATAAAAAAGCAACTTTTTTATTTATGATTATTTTGCTTGTTGGAATTTTTTTTTCAAAATAGGGAGGATTTCAAATAAAAAATTTTGTTTTTAAAACATTCATTACTCTTACCTGTGGAGGGAGGGGGCCCTTTTTCGCAAGTTTTTAAGCGTTTACAAGGAACGCCATATCTCAAAAAGTAATGAATTTTTTTTAAATATTTTTTCATTATTTTATTCCTAAAGGACCTGTCCATAAAGCTGAGTATGGATTTCACGTAATTTTAAAAAATAATTATAAAATTGTAATCCCAAACTTTTAAAAATTATAAAACCCAATTTTTTATTTAAAAAAAAAATGTTTAAAAATAGTTACAATTGTTCAAAAGGAAAAGCATACTCCACTTTATGCGCAATATGTTTATGAACAAAATTTAAAAAAATTAAGTCTCTATCTTTTCTAGTACTTGAGATATGATTTTCCTTGTCGGGAAACGGTAAAAAACAAAAATAATAACAAAAGAAGCGGTTTACTCACTGTTTATTAAAACGTCTACAAAGGCATACAAATAAAAGAACATTATCTCAGTGCATAACTGCATACTATAACTCATGTACACACCAAAACTAAATATTACTGATCAAATCACGAGGGAGGGCCGCGAGCGTTGTCTGCAAAGGAGCAGCAACTTGGCTGTGCAGCGACTCACAAATAAATATTTTTCTACTTGAAAAAAATTTTTTTTGGTCATGTTTTATATATCACCGTGTTTGTAAAGAACCACAGAACAAAAGAAAAACAAAAAGCGAGATTCGAAAAAAATTAGTTTATTAGCCGTTTCTGGCGTGAATTCCCCCTTTAAACAACATGAACCCGGGTCGCCCCATGGCAACATGCATTTATATCAACAGTAGGGCAATTTGAACAGTATCCAATAAAAAAATTGTGGTGGAATAGTTTTCGGTACTCATGCGCCGATACCTCCTGAACTATTATCTTATCCGTCTATATGTATAGAGTGTGATCTGCATCAAACTGAGAGTGTGTTATCCATATAACTGGCCAATGCTACTATCCCGTCCGCGGTAGCATCACACACATTTGTCATCTCAATGATTGGTCCTGGCTATAACACACATATTATGTGTCATCGGGTTGTAAAGTGTTAGAATTGAACATATTTACGTGACCTGTAGTACAATTTTAATAACATATAATTTATTGGCACCATTTAAAAAAAATTACGTTATATATTTGTACATGGTATAAATCATTAAATGTATGAAATATGTATTTTTCTTTTTGTAATGTAGATTTTTTTTCTAGCTATTATGTATGCTAATAGAGTAAATAAGTACCTACCTTTAATAAGTTTTAATCGATAAATTAAAATCAAAAAGCAAGTAGTAATATTATTTATAATTGTATTGTATTGGCTACATAGATACACTTAATGTGCTGAAGTCCTTGAAAAAATTTTAATGTAAAAATAATAAATTCGTACTACTTAATGTAAGTTTAGTTTAATAAAAAAAATTATTGTATTTATAAACAAAATATGGGTATGTAAATTGGTGCATATTTGACTTTTAAATCAATAAGAGAGTAACTATATAATTTAATTAATTATTGTTATCGTTTAAAGGAGTTTTTTTTAAATTTAAAATCAATTATGGAAGTTTTCTGGGAAATTTTTTCCCACTTTTGGTGATACGAGTCCTTTCTATATAATTACTTAAATATGTCTGAACTTTATATTTTGATTGCAATTATTAAATTTTGAATGTGAGCTTTACTTTGTGGAAATTCATTTTAAATAAATGAAACAAAACTACTTTGCTAAATTCCACTATATTTTGTTTCGATTATTTAAAATTTTACCTTGATGACATCATTAGACACATATACAGTCAATTTCATATCACAAAAATTGTTATTTTGATCATAGAAATCTTATTTTCGTTACAACTTTGCTTTAGAATAAAATTCCTAATCAGTTTTAAATTACTCCTTGTTGAAATTTTATCAATTTATAGAATAAAGTAAATTTGATATAATGTAAAATTGCCAGAATTGTATTGCAGAAGCTTAATAAGGCTGCGTTGAAGTGCCCACTCACACCGAAATAATAAGTAGTAATCAAAATACGCTTGTTGACACTGGAGCGACAAGCTATTAGTGATAAATCTAAGAAGCTTATCAAAATTGGACACAATTTTGCTACAACTTCTTATAAAGAATATACTTTTTACACTCAAATCGACTTAGAGTATTAAAAATTCTCAAACAAAGATAAAAAAAGCTATATTAGACGAACCATACTAAAGTAAATATTTCATATACTTAAATATCTTTCATAATTATTCATAATTTCATATCAGGTAAATATAAAAATTATAATCGCGGTCCATGTTTTAACACATTCATTACTGCTTAGAAAAAAAAATATTTCTCTTACCTGTTCAATCATTTTTATCAACACAAAAGAGTAGGTACCTTTAATAAACGTAATATTTTCATCTTTTTCTTATTAGTATCGTTTAGAATATATTTGGTTTTATCAAGGTCCGACTATTTTTTTAATGGTATTAAGCTTATTGAATCATTTTTCTTACAATTAACATAAATACCTATCTACATATATTACCAATTAAGGGGTTACATCATTTTTTGGAGAAAAAAAAATTTCGCCTTTTTCTATTGGATTAAATAATTATCTCTAGAATGATATTCAAAAGGAATTACGACTGACAAGGAACGTTATCCAACTGTATCTCTCAGAAATTTTTGAAATTTTGGTGGATTGTAGATCTTATTAAACGAAATCACGAGCCATATTTCGTTCATGCCCATAAGCGGTTTAAGGGGGTGAAACTCACCCCTGAAAATTTGAGTTTTTTTCAATTTTCTTAAATATTTTGGAAATGGTAAGAGTTTTGTTAGGAAAACTATATATATTTGTAAATGGCACTTTCAGATCTTTATTATGATACCAAAATTAAAGTTATAAAATCATTGGGGTTTATCCCCCACCCCAACCCCTAATTTTATCAGGTTTTTTTGGTAAAAGAGGAAGTTGTTAAGTCTAAATAAAATAATTTCTAATTAATATATTTTACATCACACTAGTTAATCTCCTGTTGCATAAATACACCCTTTGCTAATATTAACTTGGGAAGAATTTTAACTTTTTGATTTAATAATGAGCAAGAATTTGGTCAAAGAATATCGTATTTTAGTAATGAATTGTTACAAACTTGCGATATACTTTAAAGCACATAATTTAGAAGGAAATAATACACTATAACCCCCTTGCCCCATGCCATACTGATATCTATACAAATCTTATTTACTTATTTATTTGTTTTTATTCATTTATTTATATTTACAACTGTCAATATTTTAAGGTTTGTAATCTAGACAATAATGATATTGTTCATAAAAATGTTCAAAACAAAAATATTGTCCACACCAAGCACGTCTTTTAAAAGCGGGTTTACCACATACAGTATACTGCTTCTCTTTCCTCTTTGAAAAAGCAATATGTGTTACAGAAATTTCAAATCTTTCTGGTCGTTGGTCAATATATCCACTTTTATACCGTCCATACTGGATCAAATTTTGAAAACGAGGCGACGAAAACTGATTGTGAGCTAGAGACTGAAGTTTAGGAATATTAGGCGATGTAAATCAACATCATTCTCATTTAGAACTACATTATCCGAAAATAATCTGATGAATTGTTTTCAGAGTCGGAATTCACAGACATGCAGAGGTTAAAATATTGACATTTATATAGAAAATATAGATAAATAAAAATAAATAAATAAGTAAATAAGATTTGTATAGATATCGGTAAAGCAAGGGTGGGTGCGGTGTATTTTTTCTTTCTAATTTATTTATTTTAAAGTATTATATATCGCAAATTTGTAACAATTCATTACTAAAATACGAGATTTTTTGACCATATTTTTGCTCATTATTAAATCGAAAAGTTAAAATCTTTCCCAAGTTAATATTAACAAACGGTTGGTGTAAAATATATTAAATGTTATGTGTAAATCATTTTATTTACACATAACAGCCTCTTCTTTTACCAAAAAATACTTTATAAAATTAGGGGTTGGGGGTGGGGGATGAAATCCCAATGATTTTATACCTTTAATTTTGGTATCATAATAAAGATCTTAAAGTGCCATTTACAAATATATATAGTTTTCCTACCAAAACTCCTACCATTTCCAAGATATTTAAGAAAATTGAAAAAAACTCAAATTTTCAGGCGTGAGTTTCACCCCCTTAAACCGCTTATGGGCACGAACGAAATATGGCTCGTGATTTCTTTTAATATGATCTACAATCCAACAAAATTTCAAAAATTTCTGAGAGATACAGTTGGATACCGTTGCTTGTGAGAAATTTTTTTAAAAATCATTATAGGGCAAACATTTTAAAGTCAAATGGTGTTAATGATAGGCAGGGCCATGTTACACGCAAAACGATAAATACGTTTTGAAACTTTACAGCTACTTTTTTCGAGACTGTTTTCTCACGATAACTCCAGCAATTTTCATCCGATTAACTTAAAATTCCACCTGTAGCTTCTAAGATATAGATTATCTACAGACTTTTGAAATGACAACAAATAAATTTTTTATGAGCAAATTAAGGTAAACTTTTTCATTAATTTTTAAATTTTTTTTCTAAATGGCGCCATTTAGCGAAAAATCAATACTTTTTAATAATCTTATGCTGCCCGCCATAAATCTGCGTTCACGCCAGAACCTTTTTTCTTAAACTTCAAAAAGAAAATTTGTGTATTTAAAGTATCATGTATAGTTGCTCTAAAAATTTTTATATTAGTTCTATTATTCGTTACGGAGAAGAAAAGTACCCAATAAAACTTTCTTTCCTGGCATTTTAAATTGACGTGACCCCTTAATATCAAATCAGTGGCGCCACTGCACCAAAAATTTTCGGCAGGCAGTTATGTTTTTTAAATAAGTTATTGTGTATAACTTAACGTAAAAAGTTTATAGTTAATCAATTGAAACGCCACTGGAATAAGTAAGACTTACACATAATTATGTAAAGGTTGTATTTTGTCTGTTAATAATTGAGATAGTATTATTCATAGCTGATAAAGATTATTATGTGCAGAGAGAATTTAAGAGAAATAAATGTACCTGCCTCTTTAAAACAAATTACAAATACTTTTCATGTTCTTTTTTTTATTCCATTTATACAATAATTCCATACATAGGTATTAAACTGTTGAAATTAAATATACTCATACTGAATAAACGTTAGAAAGAAATAGACGAACAGTGTGTTTTGGTAATATAGTATTAAAAAAAAAAAACTAGATAAATAAGTGCGTTTCGAAGTAGTATTTATGTATGTATGTTGTGGGGTATCCACATTGATTAGCATCACCGTACTTTTAAATATAATAAATCAAAATGTTAAACAAAACTCGACTAAAAATTAAAACTAATTTTTTAAATTCTAATGCAATCGTACTTAAATCTAAATATATTCAATAAAATGTTTAAATAGTGTATACAATGACTTCGAAAATCGATGTACAGTCGAATATACTGAGCTGTTATATTAAGGTACCATCGCAGTATGGTCGGTCGAAAAATAGTCAATTTTCGCGATTTTTTTTTCGGATGGATAGGATTGTGGAATGGGGATGATTTTTTTTACGACTAATACCGCTATTTAACAATACAAAAATATTTTTTTATTCATTTTTATTTAATTTTTATAATTATTATAATTTTTTGAAAAAAGTGTCTTTAAAAAGGGCGGATATTGGAGCCCACGATTGCGGCCGCAGTTTTCATTTGGAAAAAAAAATCAAATAGATTAGCAATCTGTAGGTAAGCCGCTATGTTACACATGGGAGCTTGAATTGTTAAATAGTGGTATTAATCGTAAAAAAAATTCATCCCCATCAGAGTTGTGCGTGTAATTTACTTCGGGTAAATTACATAGTTATTTACATGTAACAAACTTTGTAATTTACACATACTTGTTTTGATAAAAAAAACTGTAAAAATGTAAAAAATGTTAAAAAAACTGAATTTTTTTAAATTTAATAGATATGTAAGCGTTACTGATGGTATTCCATATTTACTATTGAAGTATTTGCTATATTTGCAAAATAAAAATTGGTAATTTAGTAATTTGAAAATTAAAAATATAAATGGGGAAAAACAAGAAAAAGAAAGGTTAGTTTTGATAGAATAATTTATTTAAGAATTCAATATTAAAAAGAGTTTTATTTATTCAATTAAATTTTATTAAAGGTATCAATCATCTTCATCATCATTATCATCAGTGATTTTATTGTTATTATAATTTAGAGTTTACTCAGTTTGTTAATTTGGAAATTTAAAGCTTTGTAGTCAGTTGTGGTCTTGTGGATGGCCTTCCACCAGCAGAAAATAATTTTCGTGTCGACATTTTGTTTACACGTTTTATCATGTGAACTTATAAACAAGTAATAACCGTCAAAATAAATTGTTTGTCAGTGAAATTACAAATGATTTAAGTATTTTACATTTTTTACAATTTTCTACAATTTTTGACGATTTTTTACAGTTTTTTACGTATTTTACAATTTTTTACAAAAAAGTGTAAAAAACTGATTTTTTACATCACATGGCACAACTCTGATCCCCATTCGTCCATCCTATCCATCCGAAAAAAATCGCGAAAATTGACTATTTTTTCGGCCGATCACACTCTTATGGTACCTTAACAATTTTAGAAGCAATAGTGTAAATTTTTCACGCATTTTTCACTATTTAGAGCCAGATCGACCAACTTGCAAGCCGTATGCTGCTCTTTATGCCCTCCACTCCACCCCTCTAAAATTAAATAAAAAATTTAAGAATCCAGGTAGTAGCTTAGAAGAACTAGAAAGCCAGAAAAATATAGTTTGAAATCGCAGTATAAGTCTACCTTAAATTGTCTTCCGAAATAAGTACTATGAGCAAATAAAAAAATGGTTTCTGGTGTGCTGACGATCTTTGGACCAGCGTATTCATCTTAGGAATCCCTAGACATAACGTACCTACCATCAGACAAAACGTACCATAGAATCGAACGACATACGTGCGTACCTAAGTTAGGGAATACTTTTTAAATCGTTCTGTTTATACATATTATTAAATTTACCTTTATTTTAATATATTCAAATAAGGTTAATGAGGGGCTTTGTTATATGTTAAAATAAAAAATATAACCGAACCATCAGGTACTTCTTTAACATATTACAGGTAACTATATTAAATTAGATCTTTTCTAAGAATTGAATCGAATAAAATGCTTTTAAAGTGAAGGCAAAAATATTTTTTATTATTGTTAGTGGATTAATCGTTCTTGAAAGATGAGTTCTTTATTAAAATAATACTATGAATGTTGTAGCAAAAATTTTGAAAATTGACTTTTATTATAATTTTGGAAATAGTGCAAAAACGGACAGTAGAATAATATCTACTGAGAGTGTCCACAAAAATTTATGTATGTTTCTTACAAGTTAGTTAAATTATTAATAAATCAACAATTTTTTTTTTATTATACTTGCCTTGAAGTCAGGAGCCCACCTTAAAAGCGATAATTATTAAATTTTAAATGAATATAAAATAAATACGTATCTGGTACATTCAAGTACTTAGTATGACAACAATTTTTTTTATTTTTATAAATACAAAAAAAAAAAAAAATAATATTTATTACGCTTTTTATTACTCATAGTTTTTACCGAATTTTTTCAAAAATTGCATCATCGTAATTATTAGAAATGTCTCCTCCGATTTTTGTACCTATTCTATTCATGATTATTTTCAATAAAAATTTTTTTTTTTTTTTTGGATTACATTAACTGGTTGTCATTTTTTTGATAAAGAATCGATTTTAAAATGTTTATAAAAAATATAATTTTTTACTGATCATAGAATTATCGTGCACTTCGATAGACAGATAAATAATCTAAGACGATATTGTTAAAATTTAAAGTTACGTCTAATTTGAAAAGGTTTCTTTTACATTTTAGAGGGTTCAGAAAAAAGGTTGTAAAAATTTTTGAAAATTTTTCCTTTCTATGAGTTTTTGTAGATAGTTTGTGTAACATATAATACAATAAACATACGTTATCCATTAGTAGGGGGAGGGGGAGAACATTCAATTTCGTTGTAACCGTAACAGATTTTTATCCAATCTTTAAAGTGATTTTGTATTTAAATTGCATCGTATCTTAAATTTCAAACCTCATTAACTATTAACATTATACTTGAAACAATAATAACTGAAAGACAAAGATAAGCTGACTTCCGAACTCTTTTCTAAACGGCTATATAAATTATGGAAATTTCGAAGACTGGCTGCCTAACCTTTTTCAAAGCAATCCGTAGAAAAAAATTAAAGAAACTAATCGACACGTTTGACGTTTTAAACTTTCAAATAACTGCAAAAATTTAAAATAAAATTTTTTTGAAGTCTTTTGTTTTCATACTAAAAAGAAAAATAAGCAGTCCATTCCATACACCCAGTGTTTACATATTTTATAACGCTTGAATAGTAACTATCGTTACTCTGATTATATCAAGATTAATAGGAGACCATAATTATATGACCTAATCCCGAAATTCTCTCAAAATTTGAGCCAAATTGGACTGGTAACAAGTATCGTAGGGGATCGTCTACGAACTAAACCGTACAGTTTCTAAACATTTCATCCAAAAGAATCGCATAGTTCAGAAGTAATGCCACATGGTGGTAAACGACAAACAGACACGAAACCAAATTTGTATTCAAGAAGCTCTGAAACGTAAAATGCGCGTGAAAAAATTTCATATTTCAAAAGTGATCACAATACTTCCGCTTCTTTAGTAGTCTCAGAAGCAACAAATGGGGAAAAAAATTTCATTCAAAATATAATCCCTTAAAAACAAATAAATAAAGACGCTTATATGGACCTAGGTCTTCGCGCAGACCACACCACTTACTTATTTATATGTACCTATCTGTTTGTATTAAATCGGCATATAATTGATACAATAAGATACGATTGTTTAATTGTATTACATAAAGTATCTACCAGTTAAGCATACAGCACGATTGTTGATTTCCGAAGGTTTAATACACTCTTGTAAATGAATTATTGACATTATAAGTCAAAGGTCATACACCTATATCAGTCATACATATTAGTCTTCGATTTGTACACTGTTTATTACCTTTGCATTTATTTTATAAATTATTAATACATTTATAATGTTTTATTTATGTACATTTGTATGTATTCGAAATTTATTTTATTATTTGCGTTGATATTGGCCTGCTGTGTTTAAAAATTCTCATTTTTCCAGTGGTTAAGAGCAATTAAATATATTTTAATGATAAATCTGAGGTTTAAATCTAAGTTTAAATATTATTAGAACATGAATCTACAGAGACTTCAGAGCTATGGACACACATTTCTGAGCAGAATTCAAAGTACTAGCCCGTAGGAGATCGATATTCATCGATGGTAGAAAAAAATCGATGTCTACGGGAAAAACGTCGATATAAAAACATCGATGTTATGTCCTCGATAACATCGACACATCGATGTTACGAGAATAATATCGAAACATCGATATTATCTAAGCTATCCAGTATTTAAAAAGTCCTGTAGCTGATTTAAAATAAGATCCATTACTTTTATGGCAAGTTCTAGGATCCACTTATCCACACTTGAAAAAAATTGCCATTAAATATTTGTGTTTCACAGCAACTTCAACAGCTTTAGAGAGACTTGCTGGACACCATTTGTATCAACAAAGGAACAAACTGAAAGGGAAACTCACAGAAGGAAACTTCTAACAAAGTGATTTTTTTTGTAAAGTGTACCAAATAAATACTGGGCAACTTTAATTTTTAATAAATAAAATAATAGACTATAATGGTTGTTTATTTTGCTTCATAAACATCGATGTCTTTCTTTCGATATATATCGTATATCGATACTCTTGAATCGATGCTGACATCGATGCCAACATCGATGTTTTTCTAATATCGATCGTCCCTACTAGCCCGATGAAAATTATTTTTTATGAATAGTAAATACCTGCTACTAGATACCGCGTTTCTAAACCTATTAGTTTACAAAAGTATCGTTCAAATAAATGTTTTGTTATAGTTTTTTCAAGACGTGATAATTTTATGACTAATGGTGACAGAGCTGTGTAATTTATTTTGTAAATATTTTCTATGGAGTAACGCAAACGGTAAGAGGTGCAACTTACTGAAAAAGAGTTTAGTGACTTTATTATTCATATTAATAATTAAAAAAATAATATTAAGAACTTTGTGTCTCTAGTACCAAAATGATAACTAATTAGGAAAACCCCTTCATGGAGAAAAATGATTTTTATAGTAAAATAGGGGTACTTTTATGGAAAAAAGAATATTTTTGTTATAATTCAATGAAAAATGACGCTAAAAATCTATCATTTTATCAGGGGCGTATACAGCCGAGCTTCTTGTGTGGGGGGAGGGATCACGCGGAACTAAAAATATTTCTAAGCTAAAATTAATAAAAAAAAAATACTAAATTGAACATTTTCTATACTGTTGACGACTAAAAAAGAAAAAACGTCAATAATATCTAGTGTATGTTTTTAATCCTCGTAGGGGGGGGGCCTTAACCCTTTTGACCGCCCTCCTTGTATACGCGCTTGCATTTTGTATAATGAGTAGATAAATTTGTCTAAACAAGTATACAAAATTTCAGAATAATTACGAATAGTGTTATTAAAAAAGAAATTAATTTTATTTTATATGTAGATGACTCTTATCTTATTATTTTATATATTTTCCAGTAGAATGCTATATATCCAGGGGCGATTTTGGTATTTTTATTTTGGGTAGGCCCGAGTTTTTCTGTATTGCAAACATGTAACTTATACGTATCATTTTTCTTGAAGCTGGACATTTTTTAATGCATAATTTTTAACTGAACCAAATGTAGCTTTTAGCAACATTTATAAGCCATTTCAGATAATCACATACCGCTTAGGAGAGCTTATATATAACTGGAGACGGATTAGTCCACTTTGGGACCTTGGAAATTTTCTTCTTGAACATTTTTAAGGTCCCAAAAGGTCTTTCTCGGCTTCTCCCGACTCTACAGGATATGGAGCACACAAAAAATATAAAACAATAAATAATACAAAGCTAAATAATGTGAAAAATTAAAACAAATCTCAAAATTATATTCAAATATTCAAAATAGAAAGTTTGACCACACTTTTCAAAAAATAGGACTTTAGCCATTTGTCTCATTTGTCTATAATATGTTCTAGTGGTTATTCCTCGACTAAGTGGTCGAAAAACGACATTTCATATTACAGCACCCAATAATATTTCAAATAATGGCGGAAACAATTCCGGGTTACAAGAATTATATTTAAAATTAAAGAGTTGCTGTCAAACATTTCACTAGTGTTTAAAAAAGTCTCGATATTTGTCTGAATTACATGGTTGATCCAATGATTGGAAAACGACATTGCATATTACACGACCAAATGTTATTCCAGTTAATGGTGGAAATGATTCCAGACTACTAAGGGTTAAAGATACATCACAGACTGTTAAGAAGTAGTCAAGTGCATGTCGGACCACACAAAGCGTTAACAGACATCTCCAAAACGCTAAACTTTTCATGGTTATGATTACGAAACGTTAAAATATATGAGGCTATAAATTCAAAATGACTGTATCAATAAAAGATGTTCCACTGTACCAATAATATGTATTAATAAATTGAAAACATTTATATTTATGCTTGTATAATATATGCAACCCGTTCACAATTATATATATATATATATATATATATATATATATATATATATATATATATATATATATATATATATATATATATAAATATATGAACGCATACATTTAAACTATGTACTTAAATATTATTATTAAGTATATTGTTATATAAAAGTCTATTTAAATTCATTTGTTATTTATACATATATGTATGTACTTATATCCGATGTCAATGATATCTTGATCATCCGTTCGTCAGGTACAAAGTGGCCAGTTTACTTCACCACATGGTTACATATTGGTACTAAACTAAGATATTGAAAAACTGTTGATCTCTGAAAATAAATATGTATATTCCATTCCATAATACACAATTATATTGTAAATAATTTCATTGATTTGGATATTTAAATATTACCTATAATATGACGCTGAACTATTTTTTTTTTTTTTTTTTTTTTTATTACTATTTTAGGCTGTGTTTTCGACTGCTTGGTCATATACACAACATAGGAGCTGAACTATTTCATTGGTATACTGAATATTACGAAAATCTGCAATTAGATGTCAAAGTAATTCGTAATTTGCGTGCAGGAAAATACAATTTTTTCAAAATTTTACTTTCTTTACATAAGTGTATAAGTGTATAACTTAAGTAGGGGAGACCGGGATAATAAGAAACAAAAAACAGTTATTTAACTCAGAATTACAAATCTAATCATTATGAAAAAAATACTACATACTTAGTAAATTAAATGAACCTATCTGAATTTTTTTCTTGTAATTAATAAAATAAAATTAAAGGTAAAAAAAAAATATTTTAATATTTCCAAAAATCCTTATCTCTTATTATAACTCCTGCGCGGGTAATAAGAGACAACGCTTCTAGCTACCCATATAAACTAATGTAAAATAAATTGAAGTATTAGCGGATATCTAAAGAAAATTCTGAATCAACCAAATCTTTTTACTTACAAATACTTACAGCCGTTCTCATAATAACTTAGGTTAAAAAAAAAAGTTTCAAAACTTGGTTTCTGAAATTCGTTTGTATTAATATTTAATACCAGTTAATAAAAAATTTACTTTTTTGTTATTTTATACAATCTATATGGACCAGAGACAAGTGTGATACATAACAAAAAAATTTGTGATGGGTACGAAATTATTTTTAATTATTCAAAAACAAAAATTAAAGTTATTACTTCGTAAAAATTTAGACATGGGGTAATAAGAGACTAGAGTAGAGTCCAGTTATGAAGAAAGTTTTTAAAATTTTTCATAATTGTTTATTATTTGTCATGCTTTTCGTCAACAAATTACATATCAAAGATATTCAAAAACTTAATACAATAACAGAAAAAAAATGAAATCGGTGAGAAGTCATGAACTCTAACCTAATTCAAATGCAAAATTTTTTTTTCAATTGACTAAAGAAGATTCAAAAATTATTATAAAGTTATCAACAAGTTATGGTGATAAAGAGAACATATTGAGGTTATTATTATTTATTTTTTAAAAATTCTGATCTTGAATTATTGGTGGTTTTTCGACCTTGTCTCTTATTACCCCTGTCTCCCCTACTTAATATTTAATTAAAAAAATATTATTAAAAAAATATTATTAAAAAATCGATATTAAACAATATCGATTGTTTGTCAAAGTTTTATACACTTATTTTTTATTAAAATGACCGATTTGTGAGAGAATAACCTTTTTAGACAAAAACAATTGATGCCATAGTTTGAAGCGTAATAACTTTTTTAAGCAAAAAAAACTGGTATCGTTTAACTTATACAGAATCATCAATCCGAGGACCAGTGCCTGGACAACAACAAGGTGCAACAGGAAGCAAGAGACTGTACTCGAAGTTAATTTCCTAAAATGCGTATAATGTTCTAAATAATGCTTTGATTGCCTTGATTGCCCCGAAACTGCATTTAGAATATCTTTAACTCTTAATTTTGACGAAGTTGAACGAAGGTATTCTTTACGGTACATCGTAACAAAAACGAGTTCTTGTTTCCAAATTTTAATACAAAATAAATTCATTAGTATTTTTGATTTCACATAATTTGAATCATGGTGAGAACGATACTGTGAAACAACGGTTCCCATGCTGTAAAAAAAATTTTAAAAATGGTGTACGGGTCTGCAAAAAACATTATTCAAAATGACGAGAGGTGAACATGGTATACTTTTATTGGTTTAACATAATCTTTTTTTTTGCTCGTGAAAAATTACATAAAGTAGAAGTTGAGAGGTAAAGGTAAAGTTACTAGAACAAAAAGAAAATTTTGAGAAACATTGCCATAAAATATGGTTTTTTAAAAGTGCTTTAGGAAAAGATTTACTTGTCTTCGTAAAAAAATTTTGTTTGAAATGTATAACATGGCGGTTTTAAAGAAATAAATTCCCCAACAGTCTCTCATACAACACAAAATGGTGGTAGTGCTGGGAACGTGTTATATGACGTTCAATATTATGTAATAAAACATGTTTTTTTTATTCCATTTCTATTTTTTGATTTAATGTATAACAACTATCTTATCAGATATGATAAATAGTTGAATAAATATATATTAATAAAATATTTTTTGAGCTACAAAATATCTACAAAACACTACAATTGAATTAGCTCGTTATAGGTAGCTACATGATGGGTCTATAGGCTAGTTCGACTGATACCAATATTAAATAAAATAAATGAACTGGTAGCTAAATAATATTATTTATTTCAAAATAATCAAATAATTCGTAATAATAAATCATTTTCATATTAAATTGAATATTATATTTTCGTTCTTTAAATTAATTGTTATTGATAATTATCTATGTAAAATAAGAAATGAAATAATAAACGTAAATATGTACATATAACTCTGAACGTCTGAACCATTAGCTCATTTTATATATGATTTATCTGCAATCAATTTAAAAGATGTTCATAGCATACAAAGTGAGTCACTAAAAACGGTATTTAAAAGTTGTTAAAGAATTTATTCAATGTAGTTGTCACAAAGATATTTTTTTGGTAAATATCAAGGAATATATTATTTGGACTGGATAGAAGCCAATTAAATGATTGGCCATATTTTAAAAACGCCTGCATCTGTTTTCTTTTTGGCTTAATGTTCTGGGTTGAGGATTGGGTTGAAGAAAAAATTCTGAAACTCTTATTCTTTCGTCATGTCTGCCCGTCCGTCTGTCTCTCCCTCTACAATTCCTACATCCTTTGGCTTGCAAACATATGCAATTTTTTATATATAGCAGTATTTTTTTTTAATTTCTTAATGTAGGAAATTTTCTGTGGTTGAAAAGTGGAGACGAAAATTTTTTTTCACATATCAGACCGTGAAAAATATCGTTAAAATGAAGTTCTATTTACCATTTTTCATTTTTAAGCTCCGTATACGAAATATCGAATTTAAAATTGAGTCTTTTTGTCCCATCTCACCTATAATTTTACAACAGACTGAATTAAGATTATTTCGGCTATTGTAAGTTATATCGTCAAATTTTAGGGGTGTAAGTAACCAAGTTTTCGGCACAAAGGGAAAAATTTTCCTTAATATTTGTGTTGTTATACAATATTTTTAATATTTTGTGACCCACTCTGTATATTAACCAACGTGATTTAGTTACTGAAAGAAATCTATAGTTAAATACTGTTTGTTCTTACTTAAGTGCTTGACGTTTTAACTTCTGGTTTTATTCCTCTTTATCTTCAATTTCAAATATTTAATCAAAATTACGTCTGATCAAAATATGACAATTTCTATTGATAATTTAATAAATAATTTTTTCTTTTTTTTTTGGATCTGATGTCGAACCAATGTATGTAATCTGAAAAATTAGACTACGGAAGCTACATCATTATAATACAAAGATTTAGATATGTAATTCTTAATATAATATGGAGGTATTTAGAAGCACATAATATATAATGAAATATACCAAGCGCGGATAAAGAGTGATGGCTTTAGGGGGCCAAGATCCCTGTAACAGTCACTTCTAAATGGAAAAAATTCAAATTTTCTACTGGTTTGTTAATTATTTACATTAGTTTTACTGCAAAGGTTTTAGGTACAATGCAATTTTGCAACGTAAAGAAAGTTTTTATCAACCCATTAAAAAATAGCTTCCAGAGGTGACACCTTCCTAAAGACTACAATCGAAAGTAGTATTATCAAAAGTAATTTTCACAGAGTTCAGAGGGAACGCTGTTATCTCTATACTACTCAAACCAGTGTAACCAAAAAAAGGATAGAAAATAAAATACCTATTATATATGTGCACTGGGTTTAGTTTGTATTTGTGTGATCTGTCTTGCGTCTGTGAGTGATCTGAGGTGTGTTGCGTGGTGTCTCATACGTATGTATGCATGTATGCGGCTTGGTGCGGTGGTGGTAATAACGACCATAATAATCAAAACGTGATCAAAACAATTCATCTATGTTCATCCACTGACACCGAACGAGTGAATACTAAGTAGCCTAACTTGCTCAGAAGTGCCCACTGCTGATTACAGAAAAGAGATAGTAGTGTTCCTTTTGTCAATCTGATAGTAAAAATGAAAAATTCACCCTCAGATTACAATTAGGGCAATTACCATAAATTATTTCAATAAAGCTTGATATAAGAAAAACAATTGTTAATTAGATTACGTCATCAAGTTTACTAAAAATTTGTCTTGGAAACCGTAAATAAGATAACAGAATGGGTTTTCTATATTGTTCTTTCCATTTCTACCAAAATTAAGTATTTAGAACCACTAGAAAACAAATTTTTGGGGAATTAGTCATTTTTAAAAAGACTTTCGTCATTTTGAAATGAAAAACTCACATAAAAATTATCCCAGTTCCACCAGTCACCTCTATTCAAATCAGTTCCGTAAAGTTTGGTTCGAGAAAAATTTTTCTTTTTAAATTTGTGTTATCGTTTCATATTAGTAAATTAAAACACTTTACTTTGCAAAATAACACTTTTGAGAATGGTCAACTTGACCGAAACATGTCATAAGAGTTTCTATATTCAATAAAATTGTTTTTTTTTTTATTATTACTATTTTAGGCTGTGTTTTCGACTGCTTGGTCATATACACAGCATAGGATTTAAATATAAAATTGTTATTTTGCAAAGTAAAGTGTTTTTATTTACTAATATCAAATATGGAATACCATAAAGTAACGCTCAAATCTATTAAAATTGTTATCGTTTCTTTCAGACAACTGGGAACGGATAAGTAACGTCCATGTTTGAATTTTATATGTAAGATTCAATCAGCAAAAGATACAAAAATTATTTTTTTTCTCTGAAGATTTTTATAAAATTATTTTTTTTTTAAAAAGTAATATAAAAGTCTGCCCATATAATTCTCTATTAAAATAAATAAGTATTTAATTTGCACATCTGTACATCTCGGTAACTAAATACATAAATACTGCTTTTTTTTAATGAAATTTATTTTTGGTGTGATTTAAAACGATTATAAATAAATTTAATATAATCTTTAAAAAAAATTTTTTTAAGAAGAAATTTCACTTTTAAGTTTTTATGGAAACATGATAATTATTAGAAATTTATTAATAAATTATTTGTTTAAAATCTATACGGGAAATAAATGATTCTTTTAAATCGTTCAATAATATATTATAATTGTCGACATAAAATAATAATCTGTATTTTTTGTTTTTTTATAGTTTAGCAAATTTTTTTGAGCACGTTCACCACATTATTTTAATACTGCTAACTCTTCTAGCTCTATTGCGGGGTTACTTTAACAAGAAAAATTAAAAAGATAGAAAGTTTAAATTTCCTCAGTTTTCGTTTTGATTTAGTCTGTAGTTCAAAAATAAATATTGATATAGTTTTACCAAGATGACAATACACAGTGATTTTGCTGTCAACTAAAGTACAAAAATCATAACTGTTTTTAATTCAAACATAGAAAATATGTATTTCCCTATTTAAGTGTTAAGGTTTCAGTTTTGAGTTGTTTACAAGTAGGTACAGATGTGTCGTGACAACCAGAACCAAATTTCTTTTGAAAAAAAGATAATCGTTTTTGGACCACCATTTTATGTTTTTAGCGAATTTTCAGAATGGAATTCAGCTATTACAGCCACTGTCATGACGCGACTTGATCTATATATATATATATATATATATATATATATATATATATATATATATATATATATATATATATATATATGTGTGTGTGTGTGTGTGTGTCCGCTCTCGATAACTCTCGAACGAAATGTCCTATTTTTACGAAATTTGGTGAAAATGTTGGAAGTCCCAAGCCGTTGGACAAGTTCGTTAGACAGGCACGTCCGATGCCGGAAACATGGTTTTTGGGTATTTTTCGTGAAAAAAATTAGATTTTTGCCAAAATTTTCCTACATTCAAAAATTTTTGCGACATTTTTTTACACCATTAGAAAGAGGAGAAAAAGTTAAATAAAAAAGTTTTTAAACCATTATTCTATATAAACTGGTTACTGAGAAAAACTAATTTTTATAAACGGAAATTCGCTATGTTATGCCGGATGCTACGACAGGGGTATTTTCATTTAAAAAAGTTTTTTGCGTACCAAAATATAATATGTAAATAGAATAGACTCTTAAAATGTAATTGTGTCTGCTTTTTTCGTTTTCATAAAAAAATTCTTTAAGAGAAGTTTGGTTTTTTAATAAGTCTCGTGATTCGGCCAGATTTCGCTCCTAAAGGAAAAGATTTCAAAAGTGGAACAATCAATTTTTTTAATTTTGGAATTAAAGAGAAAATTCTTTACTGCAGAATTAGGTTTTAGATAAAAATATCGGTTATGAGAAAAAAAGTTCCTACTTTTTGTAAAATCAATTTTAGAATATTTAAAAAAAAAAAATATGCATTTTTCTCGTTTTTAAGAAGCACCATAAAATTTTTTCAGTAGTTGTGGGATTTCTTCAAAGTTCAAAGTAATAAAACACTTAATCTGTATAAAGAAAATTTATTCCACAATCAAAACAACACCTGAAATGATTTTAAAATACAAAAAAAAAATTCTGATATTGTATCACGGATTTGTAACAATCTCCAAATATGGTGTTTATGGCAATCAGAAGATTTAAAACATCAATAAATTAATATTGATTAATAATAAAATTTCAAAAAAAGAAAAAATCGAATTTTAATAAAATCGATTAAAATGAACTAACTGAATGACATTACAGTAGTATTTTATTTTTAAATATTACACCAATTTTTAAGCAATTTTACATGTATTTGATATTTTTTTAATATAACGGTAATAATATAAATTAGAAAATCTCATCATAAATTATTATAGCCACAGTTTAAATAAAAATAAAAAAAAAGTAATTATAAATGCAAAACGATTGAACATTATTAGTGTGTACAAGAGTGGTACGAATTTGATGATATTTCACATATAAACATGAAAAAGTTAATTTTTAATGTAAATGAAGTAAAAATATTTAATAGATTATGACAGTGAGTTGTCATTGAACGGATGCATATATTAATTTTCAAATAATTAATTAGTATCTACTGCTTAAAAATAATATACATACCTACTTAGTTAGCTATACCATACATATTATATTTGGTACTTATATATTTATATGTTGCTTTTACGTATTTTGTACAAGAAATTTTTTTTTTAGTTTAATTCAAACATTAATATGCACAGTACCACGTATGTCTTGAAATTTTTAACTTCATATTTATTTAAATTGTACATTTATTTGATTTTTCTAAATATACCCATTTACAGTACAACGCAAAAAATTCAAGCAACAACGAAACATATACCTTAAGGCAGTACACTTTTTACTCGTTGTAAGCAACTCGAAATAGAATCATATATCTTACTCTTTTTAGATAACAAAATTCGCATATACGTAAAAAGTGTAATGCATATGATTCTATTTCAATTTTGATATTGTTTACAACGAGTAAAAAGTGTATTCTAGTCTAGAAATTCGAAAAAATCGTTTTTTTTTTTCATATTTTCAAAGTTCAGACCTTTAATAATAAGCCTCTAAAGGGATTTACCGAAATTAGAATTATTTTCGGTGTTACGGTTATTTTTTCCCTGTGTACTGTGTATCTTTTCAGTGTTAAATTCAAATTTTCAATATATAAAAGTCGAAACTACTTTTTTCGATACGGTTGACATGATATCTCAAGTTCTAATGCACCGATTTATTTGAAATTTACTTCTTAATACTATCAACAGAAATTTCCAAAGTTGAAAAAAGGAGGCGAAAGAATTTTTTTTTAAATGAACGCCATTTTGGGAAAAAAATTTATTGCTTCAAATCGTCTACCTCCGACTAATTCTACATCCTTGCTTATTAAGAATTAACTAAAATTTTATGTTTCAGATCATCAGGAGGCTTGGAATCACGTCAGTCAGGAGACACCTCTTTTTTGAGTCTCCACTTTGTCGGCCTGTACCGATGGTTTCAAATTTGAATTTTTTTGTAAATTTTTATACATTTTTATACTTTTCAAATATCAATAAAAAAATTGGTAAAAAAAAGATACTCAAAATGTTGTTTTTTTTTTTTTTTTTATCAGATCAAAATCGAGCCTCTAGACTAGAATACCCCCTTAGTTGTAGATAAATTTAACTTTGTGAAAATTCATAATAATAAAATGTACTTCTGCGAACTAGCTTTTTGTCGATTTAACCATATCTTCAGGTATGTCTTGCTTTCCAGTTAAACATTTCTCAGTTATTTTGATTTTTCATATAAGTATTCTAACCTAAAATCGACTTTTAGTTCAGGTCAACTCAAGTACTATAGAGTTTACTGTTAATGGCGCACGCAGTAGTTAAGCAAGCTCAAAATTTAAAAATTTTTAGCGAAATCAAAACAAAACAAGAATCAAGTAGGTTTAAAAATACAACCTTGGGATCCACGCCACTGATTTCCCAGAATTCCGAAAAAAAGAAAAAATGATTGAACTTAATTTAATGGAATTTCTACATTTTCGAGAGTCTTTTGAAATTTTTAAGTACAAAGGAGGGTCGCGAATCAAAAAGTTTGTGAACCACTGTTTTAGATTATATTAATGGTATTACATTATATTTTTTATTCGATAAGGACAGTACGAGAACTACAATTTTTTTGAATATGCAGTAAAAATACAGTCGCTATTCCAGTTATTGACCTTTTAACTTATTAACAATGCTCGCAGTTTCCCTCGAGCTATAGACAAACCATACGTATGTACTTAAGTTCATACGTGCTGTGTGGTACTGTGGCAATGTATGGTTTATATCAGTCATGTCAAAGATACGGCCCGCGGGCCGCATCCGGCCCTCGGACCATATCAATACGGCCCGCAATCACATTATATCACAGAAAGAAGAATCTTGTTTTTTAGAGATTTTTTAGAGATTCGATGCCTGTACGGAAGTTCAAAAATGTGTGCGTTTTAATTATAAGTAATTTCAAGAGTAGCGCGTGCCTAGACGAGTGAAAGAGTACTAGTTATGCTTTTATCTCTGTCGCGAGCGCGAAGACGGCTTCTGTTTCGTCTGAGCACGTAGCGCCCACTGCGCCCCTCCCCTGCGCACTCGGGTTGAAGTCTGTTTTCAGTAAGTTTTAATTTTTTTATTTTAACCTGGCCCGCCGACACATTCTAAATCTAATATATGGCCCTCTGTAAAATTAAGTTTGACACCCCTGGTTTATCTATAACTCGAGAGTAACTGCGAGCAGTGTTAAAAAGTTAAAACGTCAATATGTCGAATAACGACGGTATTGTAATGGGGTGGAAACAGCTATATATTTAATTTTCTGACCGCTTACAGTATCTTCTTTATGCTTGAAATTTTTTAGCTTAATACAACAAATTTTTGGCTTGCAGTATACAAATGTACAAATAAAATACATTTAAATCCATTATTTAAATTATATGTAGATATGAAATAAATATATTTTATTTTATTTTAATTATTTCGTCAGTTTTCTTCTTCTCAACGATTAGGTGGGTATATGTGTATATGAACCGGAAATAAATGAATTTTTTTTCTTAAAGATCACTTGAACAATTTAAATAATAATTAAGGTTTTTCTGTGGTCTTGTACGATTTAAAATAAATGTTGTATGAGGTATTTACATCATGTATATAGGTGTACATATACCGTATACGCAAGTAATTTTTGGTAAGATAATTAAATAATTATTTATGTAAAAAGTTGTAAATTACATGAAATATATGTAGATATATGAGTAAAGATTGACGAAATTTCCCAACGGAAAAATAAAACAAAATTATGAATTTTTACACAATTAAATTTTTAAATGAAAGTGGTCTTTAGGTGATTAGCACATTAGAGCAATTTAAAGATTAAGGAATGATTTTCTAAATAGGTTAGTTTTTAGTATTTAATACCCAAAATACCAAAACACTTTGTTGAATAAATAAATGCCTTCTAATAAAGGCAAAATAATTTAGAAACATTTAAATCAGAATAAAATCAATAAATTCTGGCATATAGTGTTATAATAATTTAATCTGAGATGTGCCGACAAAATGTATCACTTGATTTTTCGTGACATAACGTATCACTTCGATCAGTATTTACTTGGGAAGAGTTTCACTGTTTAACAATACCGCGACAAAACCTACCACTAGATTTCTCCTGTCATAAAACTCTATTTATATAGAACTATTCCCTGGTGTTTCTCTGCAAGATACGTTGATGAAATCTATAAGGGACGTTAATTAAAAATCACAAAGTGATTGAAAAAATTATCCGGATCGGCCGGGAATCGAACCCAGGATATTCCGTCATGCTGGGTCATACTAACCAAAGAAATCAAGTGCTTAAATTTCAGTTTAGCTGAACGATAAGTGAACATATGAAAACTGCGTGTATTTAAATGCAAACAAAAGTTTGTCATACGTAGTGTTTCACAAGCATTCAATAATATTTGAAATTGAAAAATTATAAGGGACGTATTTTCTTATCAACTGAAAAGTTTGAAGAGGGTGAAATGGGTATTTAAAAATTGTGGTGAAAATTTAATTTTTCGGATACCTTGAAAACGGTAAGAGCTTTCCCAAATACTTTCAAATTAAAAAAATAAAATAAAATAAAATAAAGGGAAGCAAAAAGATTTCGAAAAGATTTTACAACTAGGAATTAAGAGTTTTAATTTACGATAGTGACTGGGATTTGACATTTAGTAGTTAATCAATATTAGAAATTCTACTAAAAATTTAACTCATGTGTATTAAGTCCCGTAAATATGTTTTTACAGCAAGGAAAATGGTACAAAACATCTCACTGACCATCTCATTGTAAGTAAACACTATATAATGAAATAAAAGTTTTTATCGGTATAGAAGTAACTGATTTCTAAATCAAAATAACGAAATATTAAATAATAATATAAATTATTGTATTATAGAACAAATCAACTAAAAATGGTCTGACGTTACTAACAAATGACGCAAACTTAAACATACAATTTTAAGTTACTGTATAACTACTCTAATACAAAAATAACGAAAAGAAAAAGAGACAGAGAACTAGGTATGCCTAATTTGTTTGATGACATCAGATCATTTTAGTTGGTTTGACCTGTAGCTAATTTTATTCGTTAAAAGTCTTACCAAATTACACTTGAATTTTATATTTCTTCGGAATAAACTTGTGTTTTTTACAACTCTAATTTGTTATATACAAGCAATTTAACTTAAAGAAATTCAAAAATACTCCAAGAATGCTGTCATGTTTCCACTAACAGACAGATATTTATTAAATAGACGAGAAATTTTTTCGAAAAAATACAAACCTCTCCTAATTTTTAATCTGAATTTATTTTAATAATATTTTTGGTACATTACTAATCGATCTATACTGTCTCTCATTTACATAATCAGTTATTAATCAGCCCAAAAAAAAAAAAACGACAACAACACCTCTCGATATTTAATTAATGCAGATCAAATTACGAAAATTCAAAAAAAGAACATGTAGTATTATATTTATATAAAAAATAAAATATTATTATCCAAACAATAAAATAAATATATATACGAGACGAAACTATATGTATTAGTTGACATTAAGACAACTGAAATTTTATTAGTAATATAATTTTTTATTACATTATTATATTACTGACGAGAGTCGAGATGTGCTTTCTAAATTTTTAGTTACATATATTATGACTATGTGCATTACTATACCACCGTGCTAAATCAAAAAGTAGCAATTCAACTTGATGTAACTGAATGGTGTTTGTGAAAGAAAATTGCTGCACAATTGAGCGGTTACCTTTTGATTGAGAGAATCCAATGACATTCAATAATTATGATTATTATACTAGTTTTTATTTTAATTAACTAAACTCATCTTCTCAAATATGGATGGAATCTAATTGAACAACACATTTAGGCGAAGAAGAGAAAACATTTGTATTCTATTTCAAAGAAAAAATGTCACCTTCTAACTTTGTTTATGTTTGCTTTGCCGTAACAAAAATAGTTTAATTTTTTAAACACCCAAACTATTAGAGCGTTCAATGATTTAAAATTTAGAAACTGATGAAGTTTTTCTTTTTGCCAAAGAGATTTTTTGTATTTTTTCTTCCAGAAATCACTGGGTTCCCTTGATAGTCAAGACACCAAAATTTAAATTTTACATTTTTTTAGGATTCATTAAAAATGAAATTTTAGCTTATATAGCTTCAACTTAACTGAATAGGTTATATTAACATGAATATGTTTTTGGGCTAGGGTACAGTTAAAAAAACTGTGATGCTCAAAATTGGTACCAAAAAACGTGACGGCCTACGTGTCATAAAAGTTTGGTAACTGACTTAGTAAAACAAATTCAAACACTCTGATAAATATCAACATTTATATCATATTGTCTAGTCTATTTAATTTATCCAGAGTATATCTGATTTTATTTTATTCCATATACAAATTAGACCGGAATTTATTCTTTTTAAATTTTTATTCATTAAAATTATTTTTGATTGGAGTACACACGATCATAAGTAAACGTTGTATCCATGTATATCTACGGAGTAAAAAACATATCCATAACTAAAAGCTTTTTTCGTGCATCGGAGAAAATTCGGAGAAAATTCTAGCAACGTAAACGTAACCGTAATAAGAAAATCCTTTTAGTTCAAAATAAAATTAAGAATTTTTACAGATAACTCGTGAATGAAAGGAACACTTATCTATTAGCGAATTTCCAGAATGGAATTCAACTATTACAGCCACTGTCATGACGCGACTTGAGCCCGGGACTATGGCAGAAATTTGAGGTTTTGAGGTCCCTAGAAACCGAAAATAATATTCACTAAAATTTTATATATATATATATATATATATATATATATATATATATATATATATATATATATATATATATATATATATATATATATATTAAGTGTCCGCACGATAACTCTCGAATGAAATGTCCCAGGTTTACGAAATTTAGTGAAAATTTTGGAAATGCCAAACCGTTGGACAAGTTCGTTAGCCAGACACGTCGGATGCGAGGAACTTTCCACCAAAATTTCCACTTAATCAACAATTGTTGCGAAATTTTTTTACACCATTTATAAAAGAGGAGAAAAAATTACATAAAAAAGGGCTTTAAACTTTTGTTCGATATCAACTAGTTTCCGAGCAAAACTAATTTTTATAAACGGAAATTCGCTATGTTATGCAGGGTATTTTTAGTTATAGATTACTTACATTAAACATCTAATATGTTTTTATTAGCTATTAAATTGTAAATCAAGTACATTTAGAATTCTTACTTTTTTTTCAATGTTAATAACAACATCACTCACATCAATTTGTATTTATGGAGAAAAAACGATATTTAAGTCATAAAAAACAGTTTATGATAGTTTTTAATGAAGTTGGTTATTTGACTGTCATATTTTGTTAAAGGCTAATCGAAATTTTTGTTTATTTTTTCAATCATATCATAAACCAGTAATAAGTACAAAATATTTGAATTACAGAAACTGGGCGTAAGGGATCACAGTCCTATTAACGTAATAAAGAGATATCTTCTCGGAACAAATTTTCTTAAAAAACGGATAGAATAATTTTTTGTAGATTTTACTATATAAATACTTTTGAACAACAAAAATTTACTAGAACAACAATTTCAAGTTAACTAAAATTTTTTTGCACAGTCGTGTATTTTTCATGCATTTACCGATGCTGTTGACAGTGCTGGTAAGTTACATTTCCCGAACGTGTGTTTATACCCATGGAAACCAAAAAATAACAATGCGGTAAGTACCTAAAAAAGGTGCCCGGTAAGTGAACAAGAGTGCGGTAAGTGCAATTAACTTAAAAATGATTGTACTTATTTATTTATACTGAAATTAAAGATACAGTTTGAACAATTAGGAAGATTATTTATATCTAATATATTAGAAACTAGCCGTACCCGTGACGTTGTTCACGCGAAACGTTGAGTAGTTTCTTTTTCCAATTTGTAGTTTCTTGCAACACAAAATGCATTAAATTGTCTCAAAATTGACAATTGTGTATTTATTGTATTTTTCGGTACTCAATTTTTTTTTTATTTAAAATTCAGAAAAATTTCCAAACTACAAAATTTATTTACAATTATAGTTATGAAATTTTTTATGAAATATATAAATTGGCGTAATGTGTGTAGATGCTCAAAATAGTTTTTCCAATTTCCCGTGGGAATTAGACATTTTCCCGGAATAAAAAATATCTTAGATGTTGATCCAGGTAATAAGTTATCATCACACCAAATTTCACAAAAATCCGTCCAGTAGTTTTTATGTGATGCGTGAACAGACAGACAGACAGACAGAGACAGATTTACAGTTTTATTATATGTATATATATTCACTAGTCTGCACATTATTATTAATATTGTTGCCATTAGTTTTCATATTTTATTGACATTTCAAAAGGTTGTTCAATCATTAAAATTTTCTGTGGTTTTCATAATCTTCCTTTCATATTACGAGAATTTGCAGCCAATATTAATCATCAATTAAAGCTTCATCAATTTCATTATTATCACTAATATTATCGTTTAACAAACCATTTTCCTCAATTTTTTTAATAGAAAATTCAAAAAAATATTCACACCAATTAAATATTGACACTAAATTTTTTATTTACAGATATAGTTGTCAATTGTCACTACAAAGATTCGTATTATAGTTGCTATAAATATTTATAATATTTATTCATAGCATTTTATGTGATAACATAAAAATATAAATTTCACCCATATTATCCGAATTTTATTTTTTATTTAATATATTTTTATTCTTTAATTAATTTAAATCGATCGTGCAAAAAATAGTATACAATACATGATGTGTTAAGTGCCATTACCGATTTCGAGAATTGCAAAAACTCGACCCTTCGGATCTCATTTTCGCAACATTTTCTCGATCAGTAAAAGCAACTTACCAAACTTATATTGTAAAATACTATTTAGTACCAACAACTATACGTTTTTTTCAGTGTATTTGCTAAGACAAATTTTATCTTGAACTGAATGAGCTGCAGTCCTACAGTCCATATGAATAAACCGCCACTGCTGCATACATATATTAAAAGATTAAAATTTGTATAGGTATATTTAAATACTAATTCCTTCTAACAGCATCAAATCATCAAATTTTTTTGTATTTGTAAAAAAAAGTAATGTCACTTTACCGTTTAAATTTATATTTATTGCAGTTGAATTCAACAATTTCCTATTTTAATAGAAAAAAAGAAAGAAAACATACGTAGATGTATAAGATATTATGCATTATAAATTCAGAAATTATTTTAAGGTATTTTATGTGATTGTACTTATTTTTGTATTTACACGAAAATATTTTATGAAAATATGCACACATGTTCAAATTATCTTTATTATTATATTCAATTTTTTTTCTTTCTTGGACATTAGAATAATGAAATACTAACGAGAAAAAATTTTGGGAACATAAACATGAAGTAATTTTAGCAAATTAATCAACCAATTTCAGTTTTTGAATCTCATACAAAAGCAACACACACAGACCAATGAACATTATTATATTATACTATACTATACAAAGCGTAAAGCCAGTTTCTAGATATTTGGCCTGAAGCAAGTAACAGGGTGAGATGGGTGAAATTTAATGACATAATATAGTGTCAATTTTTGAACAAGTGCGACTATAATTATTATTGCAGGACATAATTTGTATACGTACGTATTCTGAAAATAAAACGATAACCACTCTTTTTTCTTTCAAAATTTTGCAGTTTCTTCTCAAAAAAGTAAAATTTTATTATCAATATTATATATTATATTACAACAATTATTTGAAAACGTTACTACGGATACCATCCATTACTATATTACAGAATACTATGAAGGTCGAAACTTGGCCGTAACTGGTTAGGTCAATTATACATTTATATAATTAGTAATTAGTAATAATAGGTAATATACATATATGTATATAATTTGTTCATTGGTCTGTGGCAACAAATAATACTTGAGGTTGCTTGCTTTAAATTAACATATAACTTTTTAAATAATATTCTGATTCTTTTAATATTCATTCAATTTCAACCCTTAAACAAAATTGAAAAATCTTGCCAAGTACTGAACAATTTCACTAACTGTCAGATGTCAGATAACTTGCAAGAGACATAAAACTTTTGATACAAGAACTTCGTTTTAAATTTTCTCGAAAATCCCTTTACCTAAAACTAAAACCATATAAAATCCATGCTATGTCGCTTTTGCCATTCTTTCGGGTGGTTTAAAAAAAATTTAAAAACTTTAAAATTTTGGTAAAATTTGCAAAAAAAAAAATTTTACAATAAAGACCCAAAATATACGATTTTGAAAATCGGCCACATCTGGCTGACGAACAACTCCCATCCAAGATTTTTCAACTTCAAACGTTTTCACTGAAATTTTGTAAAAGAGAATGTTTCATTCGAGAGTTATCGATTTCTAAGGTGGACAAAACAAATTTCTATCACAGTCTCGGATTAAAATCTTATTATATCTGAATTTGGAAATTTACTAAAATTGCAATGCGAGATGATGATATAAAAGAGATAAGTACCTATATTTTTAAGATTATTTTGGTGGGGGCGCTGTAAAATACAATACAACAACAATATGTTTTAATATCAAAATCGGAAAGCAATTAAATTACTTCCAAAACTTTCTAACAATAGTGTACACATGTACTGTTTCTAAAAATTGTTAGACAATAAATATTGGTTTTACACAAAAATTTACGGAAAAAAAAAGTTGTACAGTACATGAATTTTTACTTATTATTCATACTTAAAACGTTATTTATTAATTTAGCGTTTAAAATTTACACATATGCGTGGGCAATAACTTTTTTAAGTAACTATTTATTCTCTCTTTAGTAATACATAGGTACTTACTTTTTTTGAATTGATAAAAATTTACACATAAATATTGTAGAAGACAAGACCTTGAATAACCTTGACTGATATCTGATACATGTCTCGTTGTTTTTATTTAATTCATAATTTTCAACCAAAATTATCCGTTATTTATGTAAAAAATATTTAAATTTTTATAAATAAACAACCAAATGCTGTACAAGGCTTGAAAAATCATTTGTTAAGAAAATAATGTTTAATTGTAAACACGGGCGGATTCGAAGGAGGTAGATTAGAAAGAATTCAAATTTTTTAATAAACCTAAACCTGAGCTAGAACGAAAAACTTAGGTGCATTTGCAGTACAACTGATACTAACTGAAAAATACTGGCAAGAAGTGAATTTACCTCAAAAAACTGTGAGGGAGGGAGTACATGAGCGCAATAACCACTGCTTTATATCAGTGCCTGCTCGACCAAATTTTGGTAGATGGGAAAGAACGACTTTGAAAACATACAATTTTATACCTGAGTTTTAAAAAAGATATTAAAAAATTAATATATTTTGTGACGTCATAAAATAACAAAAATCTTTTTTACAGCCCCTGTCATGATGAGACTTGAATTCAAGACTACGATAAAAATTTGTTCTGAGGTCCCTAGAAAGGAAACATGACATTCAGTAAAATTTAAATGTGTCTGGACGATAACTCTTAAACAAAATATCCGATTTTTACGAAATTGGTGAAAACATTGGAAACCTCAAGTACTTTTTGAGAGTTGATAAAAGTTTATACAGTAATATTATATGTAGAAGACAAGACCTTAAATAACCTTGACTGATATCTGATACATGCCTCGTTGTTTTTATTTAGGTAATTCATAATTTTCAACCAAAATTATCCGTTATTTATGTAAAAAATATTAAAAACTGATATAACTGATTTAAACGATCCTATCGCAGTTTTATATGAGTTCTTTAACCAGACACATGATGTGTCACACATCCGATGCCCGGAATCTCAAATATTGAGATTTATGCTAAAATTCAAGTTTATGGAAATTTGTTTTTACACTATGGCAAAGCGCGGAAAAAATTATATAGAACTGAACCATTATCCTATGGAAATGAGTTTTCAAAAAAAGTAGTTTTTGTATCCGAAAATTCGCTGTGATGCTATTTTCTTAGAGAGATTAGTGGAATTTGGATCACTTGAGTGAGAAATTTTCATTTTTTCTATTTCAACTGATGAACTCCTTTTAGAAATATGACTGTTTCAACAGAAGTTTTTTTCTAGTAGTCATATATACCTAATTTTAATAAAAATGAAACGGAACAGCTTTGAAAACTTATAATACGGTTCCAGTTTCATGATTCAATTATTTAAGACTTTTAAGACATTATAAAGTTTATAAACAAACAAACGAATTTTAGGGGGGAGCGGGGCTATTCCGTACACTTAAGGGAGAGCTGTTATTGTTCAGCTAATATCGAGTATAAAATTACAAGAAAATTAGCAATATATAATTGGACCATTGGCTATTGATTTCACACAAAGAAATTTGAATTATTCCACTGTTTACATATTTAAATTAAATTACAAAAAAGGTGTCTCTGTACGAAATAGCCCCGGGGGTCGGAGCTATTCCGTACGGTAGGAGAGGTTATACTGTACAGTAAAAAAATCATCTTGTTAAGGAAGTAAATAAGAGTAATGCAATAAATTATTGTAGAAAACACATTTTATTACTTATTGTCGACTCAACTAGGAAACATCATAACGTAACTTGTATTATCGGTATATTTAGTTCAGCTTATAAAAGTATAAAAAGTGTTAGGTTAACTTTTATCAAAAAAAGTGATAAAGTTTATAGAACGAAAGTATTTTATTTAACGTTTATACATTTAAACAAAAATCACAAGTAAAATTATCTGCAGACTCGGCAGCACTAAAACTATAATGTTTATGGTATTTCCTGCATCAACTACAATTTATTAATGTTGCCATATTAAACCATTTGGGGCTAAGTCGTACACTTCTGTACGGCTTAGCCCCATCCTGTACCTTGTTGGAGTTTCATAACCTAACCTCAAATTCCGTCGCCTAACTAGTCTTCACTAGTGATCAAGAGAGAGCTTAAGAAAAGTAGTTTATCATGATCTTATCGCTATTAGCTCATAAGTAAAGGTTCTCCACCCAACTCTTATTTGACAGTGCCCCAGATTATAAGAGAAATAATAAAAACAAGTTATTTCACCGTCATATTGGCATTTATACGCACAGCGGAACGAACTCAATCCTGTGATTTTCCGCGGTCAGGCGCTAGGTTGCGACAACGATTGAATTTGTCTAGCTTGAAATCTAGACACGAAAAATGGGTGTACGGTTTAGCCTCGCTGTACGGTATAGCCCCGCTCTCCCCTAAGTCTTCAATACTAAATATAGAGTAGTTTCACATGTTTATTATAACGTTAATTCTATTGATCAATTTTATCACTAAAATAGGTATCATAAACTTTAAGAAAAATAATTTTTTCCAATAGAAATTGTTACGAAATGTACTCCATAATTTCATACGAACACTACAATGTCAAAAATATGGTTACACATAATTAATTTATACTCATTAATTAATACTACTCACTGTAGTAATATAACATTCTAAATACTTTATATACACACCCCAGAATTATTTTTTAATTAATAACGAGACGAAAACGTGTGATAGCGTAAATTAACACACCTAAAGTGCCATATTGTGTTTCGGCAGATGTTTTACGTCTCACACAGTAATATCGTACAATTACATCGAACGTAAGTGCAAGTTTGACTTAACTTTCTGATGTTAGTATAATGTACAATTTGAAAGAGAATAAGTTTTTTTTTTATTCATTTATGTATCTTTTGTTAACATCTTTACATGCTTAATATTTAATTATACAACTGTAGCTACTTACATTTATAATGATTTCATGACAATATTTATAGTAATTAATAAAAAAGAAAAAAAAATCAGAGATTAATCTAAAATACATATTTTAATCAAAAATATTTTTGTAATAGGTATAAGGAAAACTAAAAAGTGTTGGAACAATTTTTTACGTATTCAAAATACAACAGCAATATTTGACTGCTGTAAAACTACTAAAGTTACTGAAAGTTATTTTACTATGGTTCATTTCAGTTAAATTTAACCATGCTTCGTCACTTTGAATTTAAATAATTTCCGTTTTCTTGGCTTTATCTCTTTCATTATTGCATTTACATAAATTTTAAGTTTGCAGTTTGTTTTTAGAAAAGAATTGAAGATTTATTTCTTTCGAATATAAGAATTCTTTAATTTTTTAACGAAAACTCATGATCAATTGTATCTGAAATGAGGTATACCTATTTGTAAATTTTTTTGTGGTCATGTTTAAGGGGGACCACTAGTGTGACATTTTGAAAAAAACTGTAAATTTTTTTTTATGCTTCGATAGTCTATACCTTTAAAAATAACATACTAAAATTCCAAGTGCATATCTCAAATAGTTTTTGAGTCACAGCCGTCTGAAGAGCGAATTCCGATTTTCATTGTTAACTTTGAGATATTGAGAAATGTATGAAGGTTGATAGTTCGGGAGTTTCTGGACGTGGCTGCCAGTCACATGTTGTGGAGCAGCTAGACCCTGGCACATTTAAACGACTCATCTAGATTTAGTAAAAATTCTCAATGATTAAAACTAAAAGGGAAGGTAAAAAAAAACTACATTTTTCAAATTTGCTGCAGTTACAAGTCGAAGACAAATCATCCGATCGATTTGATTATTATTACAGCTTCTTTTATATATGTTTCTTCGTGCCATGTACCTCCAGTTTTCCGATCAAATAAAAAATGTAATTTTTGCAGGCCAAAAATCATCAAATTTTCGCCCAAAATTTGAAACTTTTTTTAAAAAACTCCGCCATTTTGTTAAATTACAACTTTTTTTTCGATTGAGGTTGACGGCACAGGCAATACCTTCTAGTTTAATAGATTTTTTGGTTTTTTGATTTCAGGCACTGTGAAGGTCGCTATCACTGCAGCAGTGGGGGGACTTTTCTTTTTGGAGCCTTGGGAGATCGCGAATAACTCACTAAATTTTCAGTTTTTTGGTCCAAAAATTTTATTGTGAATTTATTATATATCAACGAATATATCCTTAAAATATTTAAATATTCCATACAGTAGTTTTCTTTAAAAAATTCCCAAAAATCACCTTTTTTCAGGCAACACTACTGGTCCCCCTTAAGTCGCTAAAAGTTCTCATTATTTTGTATTTTCTTAAAACATTAGTAATTAAATGATAAAAAAAATGGATAGCAAAAATATTAACAGTTTGTTTTTTTTCTATAAAGCCCTTAACCTAAAATTATCATTCTTTAGATTAGAATACGCCCTTAAGCTCAGAGCAGTAGTAGTTGTAAATATGTCCAAAGTTTAGAGAAATTTAGGTTGTCTTTAAACGAACAGAATGCCAGAAATGATAATGGCTAAGAAAATACAAAATAACATTAAATCCATTTAGATTTGCAAATAACTGTGCTATGTTGATGGATAGACTTGATCACATATATTGCTTATGTTTATCTTAATTGGTTTTTAATGCAAAATTATAAGTTTCATCAACCTGTAAATTACATTACAACTGGATACGCAAACAAAATATGCCTATATACAAAAATTTATAACAAAAATTAAAAATATTTACACACATACATTTGCTATGATAAGGACCATTTTTAACGGACACTTAATATTGATTTAGTAAAAAAAATTTGCACAAATCAAATGCAAGTGATAATTGCGTAAATGGTGTTTCGTACAATAATTTGATTTTAACGCAAGAGTATGTAACAATTTTGAGAACACTGTAAGAAATGGTTTTTCTTCTCAAAAACTTTTTCTCTCAAACCTTGGCAGCCATGATTTTTTCTATGTTTTCTGAGCGATCTGAAGTATTAGGGACAGTAATTTTTAAGAATTTTTCCCGAATGGAAATAAATACTGAAATACATCACTTATTTAACGTTTTATCAATTTTAGTGCGAAACACTAAAGATATTATACAATTAAATTTTATGATTGCTGATTTTATATAACTTTCTATATCACTGTTGGCACAGTGCGAAATTTATGGTGGGGACAATTAAATCGATTGCAGCGTGAGTAGTGGAGAAAATAAGCATCAATACATGCTCATATGTGTTGATAATGTAATAAAAAATATTAAATAAAAATATTTACATTGATCCACTTTGATTATAAACGCAATTGCAACTAATATGTCGTTCCTTATTTATCTGTCAACAGTAGGTATTAACGTTTACACGTCAATCCATAAATACAGAATTTAAAATATTTGATGTATTTTAACTCACATGCAATGATGTTTCATAAGGAGTTAAGGTTATTGATATTTGTCTTATGACTCTACATTCAACAAGATAAATGACTAATGCCTGCATTTCTTAATTCTCGAATTTCCCTGACGTGCTTCACCGTAACCAGCAACTTTTTCCTCTGCAAAATCCGGGGTTGAAAAGAAATACTGCCTTTATAATTATATCCATGTTAACGTCGAAAATTATTTAATTATTTTTTTAATACAACTATTATACTTCATCAAATATATTATAGCTCAAATTGTTCAAATTTATTTAAAAAAAATTAGTTTTAAATAGCAACTATTTGTATTCCGATTTTTCGGTTTTTTAAAATATATTTTAAATTTATTTATTTCCACGGTTACCATTATTTATATTCGTTAATGAGCCTGAAAAAATGTATATTATAGATGTCGTTGCCATCACGCACCCAGTCAATATAGGTACTTATTGGATATTAATTAGGTTAATAATTGTTTAACGCATATTTGCTCACAATAAATACGTATTTCAAAAAACTCTCACATTACAAATTTGAGAAATCACGTTCTTGATATGAAAATAAGCTTCGTTTTAAGGGTTCCGTGAGGTAACGAAAAAACGGAATCCCTATAAGCTTATCCCCATGCCCGTCTGCCCCCCTGCAACAGATATTTTTCTTGAAAACTACGTAACGTAGGAATTTTGAAATTCGGTATAGTATTTGGTCTTGATGACGCGCACAGATGTTGCCAATTAATGACTAGAAAAAAAATTATTTTGATTTAAAATGTGGTGAGAAGGTCAGTTTAGTACAAAAGAAAAAGAAATTTTAATTAATAGATCGTGTGAAGTATTATTACTTTATAAGAGCCATCTATAAGGAATCTAGAAATTTTTTTTTTAAATCATTTGTTCAATGGCCTTGATGATAAAGCTCATAATCTGCTAGAAATGATCGTTCTCTCCTGATTACTTAGGTTTCTAAAGTGAAATTTTTTATTTTATTGGGGTTAGTAGACATGGAGCCATAGATTATAAAAAAAAATTCTATAAGTGTTTTTTTTGGACAAGATAATAGTTGCTGAAAAAAATATATATTTATATATAGGTGGTTCATTTAACCATGATTTATCACTTATGAATTTAAATAATTTCCGTTTTCTTGGCTTTATCTCTTTCATTATTGAACTTGCGTAAATTTTGAATTTACAGTTTGTTTTTAGAGAAGAATAGAAGATTGATTTGTTTCGAATATAAGAATTATTTAATTTTTTAACGATGACTCATGCTCAATTGTATTTGAAACGGGGTATAACATGGTAACGGACAATGTATTTACTGATATTCAGTACAATGTGGAACAATTCATGTATTTTTCCATCATCACAAATTTTACATTAATATACATAACACTGTATGGAACCCTAATTATGCTAGCTCGACTCGCTCTTGGTCGATTTGGTCAATTTTTATTTTAGATCCTCCAAAAATTAAATACTTTCTCTAGTATATCTGAAAATGAAAACTTAGATAACAAAACTTCTTCAAAAAGTTTTAAAATAGTTTAAAACTGCGTTTATCACAGAAATTTTCACCTACAACTCCCTATTGTTCTTGTTAACCATGTTTACACCTTGTTTATACATATATTAAATCTTGTAAATAAATAACTTTCGAGATTTATAAAATATAAATAATAATAACTTTGATTAATAGAATTTTAAATAGGAGATTCCTTTGTCTATGATTAAGTGGTTTTATTTAAGTAATTTTTTATATTTCAAAAAAAAGTACCCACATTAGTTATTTCACAAGAACATACACCATCGCTGCTTCAAGTGTTGAAATAATTCTCTTCATTTTAAAAATTAATTACATTTGAATTTGAAAATTTTACAGCTAATAAGATTATCAAAATTATATCTAATTTTAATTATCATAATATTAAAATAATATTTTTGTTTAACAAAAAAATAAAAAATAAAAAATTTCCTATAATTATTTTTGTTTTTATCTGATCTCTGATACTTTTAATGCTGATGTACTTAGTTATGCATAAATTTGAACATTTTTTTTTCTTTTTCCATTTCAAATTGCTATTTATATTCATATATATTTAATTATATACGTATATTTGAAATATACCTGGTACTACGCGGGCTATGAATTTATACAATTTTAATGTTTAATTTATTATAATTATTGTCTTTTGATGAAACAAGAGAAATTGCCTTTATCAATTGATAAATCGTATGATTTGATTAAACTAACTACTATCACGTTTACGGAGTAATATCTATTTCTGCATATTTTGGTAATTTATTTCAATACCGTAAAGTTAACCAACTTTACCTATTGAAGCCAACTTTACCATACCATACTTTGTGTTAAAAAAAAAAAAAAATAATTAAAATTTGATCTCGTAGGATTTGTAACATTTTTTTGTTAGTGACAGCCGTATTTCTAACACACTCTTGATGTTACATAAATTTTTCAGGCATTGGCTTCTCCGATTTCTTCCAATAAATAATTAATTTTTTTTTTAGTTCATGTGTTTTAGCTGATATTTCAAAAACTATGAAACTCAGGTAGATAATTTTATCGTATAAAAATTTACGTAATCTGGTAAATACCTATATTAAATAATTTTCACATTTATTTATTTGCGCATCATCAAATAATTCGTTTAAAGAGGGGTCTTCTGGTCTAGACAGCAAAAATTTCAGCCTTTTTAGAATTTAACTAAAAAAAAAAAAAAAACTATATTTTGTTTATTGTGTTTAGCATATGAATCTGTTCTGCAAAACAGAGAAGGAAATATAGTGTCCATTCCAGGTGTTCATATTCCAAACAAAATAAAAAGCTATATATATATATATATATATATATATATATATATATATATATATATATATATATATATATTTATATTTATATTTATATATATATATATATATATATATATATATATATATACCTATGAACACCATATTTCCTTCTCTGTTTTGCAGAACAGATTCATATGCTAAACACAATAAACAAAATATATCAATATTTTTCCTGTACAATTTTTTACTGTATACTTAGTTATTGATATTTTAAGAATTGCTCTCCTTGTTTTACAAGTCACTTGAGTATCTAGAAATTTTATTTACGAATCAGGTTAAAAATTTTTATCAGTTTGTTTCATTAAAGCAATAAAATATAACTAAATTTATTTCGTTTTCATTTAATTAGATCAATTTAAATCGAAGATTTAGGCAATTTAGCTGAATTTAGGGTACCAAAATAGGACTACATCAGTTCCGTGGTATTAAATAAAATCGAAGACATCAATTTTGATGAACTATTAAAAATACCAAATTATTAGGTACCGATTGCCATTAAAATAATATATATATATTTTTTTTTTAATTTCACTTCTAAATCTCGTAGTATTTAAAATAAATATACACTACGGATGATTCTTATTTATTTGATACGATTTCGTAAATTAAAAATCTCGTGTGAAAGTTTTAAATATTACAAATTTTAATAAAAATATATTAAAACTAAAATTTTCTATTTTTTAAATGTGTTACTTCAGATAATATGTATTCTAATGTTCACAATTACATATTACATACACATAAGAAAAAAAATAAATTGTTAATGTTTTTTTTTTTTTTTTTGGGAGTGTCGTCGGCTTTCGTGAATTTTTGATACTTTTGCTTTAAAATATCATAAATTTTAATTTTAGATTTATAGTATGAACAAATTAATTTATTAAAGTCACCACTTAATTCCAGTTTGTATTAAATTATGTAAAAATGTCATATTAAATAAATACTCTGGAAACTGTAAAGCCAAATGGATCCAGTAGGGGAGAGAAATTTTTGGAAAGCTATACCCTGACTCTAGCTCCGCGTTCGTCACTATTAAATTTCGCTCAACTTAAACAAAAAATATGACATATGACTGTAAAAAGACTCAGGTCTCTTAAGTTTGAGGCAAGTATGTACATTTTTAACACTTTGTTCACAATACATATATATTTGAAGCAAAAACTCACTGCGAAAACCATGTGGCGAAAGTGGTAACCCCCTCCCCCACGGAGGGGTAACAAACGACATTTTTTGGAGTGATATTACTCGTCGAATTTTGATTTTATAAGTATATTTACATATTTTTTAACAACTTACCTGTCGTATAACACTAACGGATGAACTGTCACTAAGATTGCCAGATGCACCACCCGGGGCACTCCCGGTACGTCGATGTTTCTTTTTATGGCGGGTTCCCGTGTGAGGCGGTGATGCCCCCACTGGGCCTCCGCTAAGTGTATCGCCAACTGATCCAACGTGACTTGGCAACTAAAATGTAAAGGAAATAAAGGAAAATATGAAAAAAAAACATAATTTGCTTAATTTCAACAAAAGCACAGATCTGGGTACTCATGCACTCTTCATCTACACTTATTTTGCCGGTCGCGGTGTTTTTTATGTGTCAGTATTTACGTGAACTTTAAAATAATTAATAATTATATCACCGCGGTCGAATTTATTTTGTGTTTTTCTAAACTAAAAGCTTTTTTCTGACACTTAATATTCAGTAATGATTATTATGTATATGATAAAAGTAAAAATTGTTATACAACATTGACTTTAACTGCGTTTTGAAATCTTACATCCATACACGAAATTGGAAAAGACTGTTTAAGTCCAAGATTAATACAAAAAAAAAATTAAAAATATTTAAAGTTTCAATTACTTTGTCAATTTCACTACACTCTAAGAAAAAAGGGTCAAAAACGTGTAAAATAACTTAAATTTAGAGCAAAATTACTCCTCGCTCTGAAAATATGCACTATTATTTGTGTAATATGAAAAAATTGGTGTATTTTTATATAATTTGTGTATAATTACTGTTTTTTTTTAATATTACACAAATAAAGGTGTAACTTTGGATTTTTACATCGTTTTTGGTTTATTTTTACACCACTAAATAGCAAAACCCATGCGCGCGCAAATGAGTTTATGTATTTTAATATTATCTGTTATTGAATTGCTGTATTATTTATACGTACATAAGTAATACTCTTAAAGGTTAAAAGTTATGTTTTCAAATTAGCTGAATTAAACAAAAGTATTTTTTGATAAGATATATAGTTAATATGATTATAATGTGTATGATAAATTAATCTTTAAATATGCTACAAAAACAGTGTTATAGTGGTGTACTGGTGTCTTGTTTTTATATGCATTGTGCAAATGGCTTCTGGAATAATGTGCAAAGAATACTGTAATATAAATTTGTTTGTTTCCAAAATGCTGTCCTGATGATACATTTAAAATATTTCAGGTAAGTTAATTTTTTTAATTTTGCTTCATACAAATAGTTATGTAATTTGATAAAAGTTTATTTTACAATTTGACTAATAATTCATTTTGGGGGGTTGTCAATTTCTGTGAAAATTAAAACATTATCTACAATTCAGATATCTTTTAACACACTACTGACAGGGGGTAATAATGTCACAATAGATCGTTCTGAAGTTAGACTATCGTATGTAAGGTTTTTATTAGGTTTCGTTATTTTAGGCTAGGTTATGTAATTTTCGGTATCGATAATTTTCGATAAGGAAAACTATAATATCCATTAAAAAACAAACCTAATAAAGACCTTACATATGATAGTCCAACTTCAGAACCACTTATTGTGACATTATTTTACCCACTATCAGTGTGTTAATAGCAAAAATTAGTGTATATAAACTAGTATGTAATTTAAGAGGGTGACTCACCCCCTCTCCAATGTTGCTCAAACTCAATTTTGAATTCGAGAATTTCATTTCTACGTTATTCTAATTGTCTTAAGCTATTTTCCATGAAGAACTCCTTGAAATACCCAAATTGTACGACTATTCGACAGAGTCACCCTCTAGTTAACTACCCCTAGACTTAATATTAGGGCATTGAGCAAAAACAGGTCAATTAGATTTTTTGACGTAGATTTCAAATCTGTAAACAAAATTTTTATATTGTTTATTTTTCACCCCCTTTTTGCAAAATTAACCCCCAAATTTTAACCCCCAACCACTCCTGTTGATGTAATATGAACAAATTGCATATCAATAGATAGCTCTTTAAAAAAGAGCAATATCGCCAATTTAAACTTTTTCTCTATCTCTTACTGTTTTCGAGATATTTTAAAAATTAAATTTTTACCCCAATTTTTGGAGGGCGATTTCACCCCTTCAAACCGTTTTTCCGCAGATAAAACAAAATACGTGTCCCTTAGTTTTTAGTGTTCTACAATATATTTAAGTTTCATCGAAATCGATAGGTCCGGCCTCGGGACTTTTACTTGTTAGTGCGTGTCAAGAACACGCACTTAACGAATTTTTTTTTTTTGCTTTACAGTAATATAAATTCATAACAGGTTTAAATTGAAACGACGCGACGTATGGAAATCGAGTTTTTTAAGTAATAATAACAATGGTAATAATAATAATGGAATTTAACGTTCGTTTTTTAGACAATGGTATGTAACGGACATCACTCACATCATTATTTCTCAACTTTTTCATGATGATATGGGCGGAGAACAAGAAAAGCGGTATAAAGATTTGGCAGGTGTCTGTTTGCAACCATCTTCTTAAGGACGATGTCGATATTCATCTGGAATTACGATGCGAAATAGCAGAAAACTTTCACCAGCATATAACCGGTTACGGAATTCAAACCCTCAGTCTACCAGTTCGGAAGTGCCAGTGCCTAAGCACGCCGGGTTACTTTGCTGGTGAGTTTTTTAATCAAAAATTTAATATCTGTACATTCATTAAAATAACCTAAAAGTAATTGTGTAGCAAAAACGAAATTTTCTTAATTTTAAATTGCTGTGAAATAGTTATTGAAAAAAGAAAAAATAAATAAGCAAAAATGGTTATAAAATTAAGTAACCCTTATTTTCTGATTTGTTTAGAAATCGAAATTGGTGAAGACATCTGTGAAACCGTAGCATACATTTTCCCTGAAGTTCTAGTAATTGCAAGAGTCAGCAGAATATTGGGCGGAGGACAGGAAAAGCGGTATAAGGATTTGGTAGGTGTCTGTTTGCAACCATCTTTTTAAGGACGATGTCGATATTCATCTGGAATTGCGATGGAAAATAGCAGAAAACTTTCACCAGTATATAACCGGTTACGGAATTCAAACCCTCAGTCTACCAGTTCGGAAGTGCCAGTGCCTAAGCACGCCGGGTTACTTTGCTGGTGAGTTTTTTAATCGAAAATCTAATATCTGTACATTCATTAAAATAACCTAGAAGTAATTTTGTAGCGAAAGCGAAATTTTCTTAATTTTAAATTGCTGTGAAATAGTTATTAAAAAAAGAAAAAAATAATAATCAAAAATGGTTATAAAATTAAGTAACCCTTATTTTCTGATTTGTTTAGAAACTGGAATTGGTGAAGACATCTATGAAAGCACAGCATGCATTTTCTGCGAAGTTCTAAGAATGGCAAGAGTCAGCAGAATATTGTTTTTCTTATATTTAAGTATTGTTTAGTTAATTTTCTTAAACTATATTTTTGATATGATGTAACTACAATTTTAATCCATAAGTTTTTAATATTATCATTGTAATCTAATTACAATTAAATTTTTTATAAGATATTGCTTAAATAATTGTGTCTGCAAAACGTAAGCATTGTAAAAAAAAGTCATATCTCAAAATTTTGACCAGTTTAATTGGCAGTTACACTGCAAAATAAAGATTACCTATGTTCATGAAAGCAAGTAAACGTTCATAATAAAACTTTTATAATCTTACTTTTTTGGAGTGTTTATTTTAAAATTTACCAAAAGAATTATTATTTTATCATACGACACACTTATATAGAAATTTAGACATAATAAGCAAAATATTTAACATCTCGAATCTTTTTGTATATAATTCCAAATTATTCTATACGTCATATTATTATAAATATTTATGTAAAAAAACCATCAATAATCTTTTTTGATTCGTTATTTTCAATTAAGTTGAATCAGTTTATTTTTTTCAGCACAATTGAATCACTCATACTGATTCAGTTGAATTGAATCAGAATGAGTGATTCAGTTGGATTAATATTACACTTTTCTGGGTGTAAACATTACTATATAAGTGTGTAAAATTACATTTTCAGGTGTACAGGCGTGGTTTAAAAATACATTAATATGATGTAATTTTACGTTTAACTGCGCACTATTGCGAACTGAATGTGTAAAATTACATCTTGTTGTGTAGTTAATACACAAATAAAACGTAATCTATTACACACCTGGACCGTAATTTTACGTACGACATGTTTAAAACTACACATATGAGTGCGTAATAATTACACCATGATGGTGTATTTTTCACCTTCGTACATTACGGTTTGTAATGTTACTGTCATTATAGAAGGCATTTAATTGCCTCCTATAATAGTAGTAAAACGGTACATTTTTTTCTTAGAGTGTAGAATTGAGTAGAATTTACTAAACGCGTTTTCAATCTCGCGACCATCATCAGAGTAATTGAAGAAATGTATGTGGGAGTGTAATAAATACTCTTAAAAATGAATTTGGGAAAAACCCGTCATTATACTATTTCATATGAAATAGGCTGTACAATAACGTACCTGAAAGACGATGTTGATAAACCAGTTTTGAATAATAGAGATAATTATTTTTATCTGTGTAAGGTAAAAATTTTTAACCAATATGTTTAAGAATAAAGGAGGGGTGTCCAAAATGTTAAAGTTGCTGAAATTATATTTTTTTTTTTTCGTTTAGAAGTTCAGTTTTAATAAAGGTGAATTATTTAGGTCGTTTTGATCATTTAAAACCTCCACTTGTGGGTCACTGTTCAATCTATTAATTTCAAGAGCCTCCAAGAGATTCAGTTTTGTACCCTTTTGACAAATATGTAGAACTTTTGGTTTGTGATTTATATTGGGGAAATGACCTGTTTCTAAGACGTGTAAACCAAAATTTGAGCTATGAATTTGAGATCCAACATGTTCCTTATACCTTGTCTCGAAGCTGCGACCCGTCTGTCCCACATATTTAGCATTACACTGCGAACAATCTAAGCGGTAAACTCCACTCTTTTTTAGCGGATCAGTTTTTTCTTTTGCGTAAAAAAGTGAACGGCCGAGGTTTCCAAATGAACAGAAGGCGGGTGATATATTATATTTTGAAAATAAATTGCCTATTTTTTGTGAGATGACACCTAGGAAAGGGAGTGATACATAATGTTTTGGATCTGGACCAGCAGTAATAGATGGATATATTTGTTCGATGGTGATTTTGTGTTGTTTTTTACGAATGAGTTCATTTATTAAATGGGTTGAAAAACCGTTGTTGAGGGCGATTTGTTTTATTGTGTTAAGTTCAGTTTCTCGGTCTTTTGGTAGAAGAGGAATAGCGAATGCTCTGTGGATCATTGAACGATACGCAGCTAGTTTGTGGGACCTGGAGCTAAAGGAGTCAGCAGGTATAGTTAAATCTGAAAATGATGGTTTACGGTAGATATTATAAATGAATTTATTGGTGTCTCTAAGGATGGTTATATCAAGGAAATTTATGGATTGGTTTTCTTCTATTTCTTTGGTAAATTGGATTTTTGGGTGGATGCTGTTGAGATATTTTAAATAGTTGTCCAGCTGTCGGTCTGTTTCTTTGAAACCAACTAGGATGTCATCTACATAGCGGAACCAGAAAAGAATGTGTTTTTTAGAAATAGGGTTTTGTAAGATAGAAGTTTCGAGGTTATCCATAAAGAGTTCAGCTAAGAGTGGGCTTAGGGGGGAACCCATTGGGAGACCAGAATTTTGGATATAAATTTGATTATTAAATTGAAAATAGTTTTGTTCCAGACACAGTGAAAATGAATCAACGATTTCTTTTTGTAAAAGTGTAGAGGAATTATTATTTACTAAAATGTTTTTAATAATTGGGATACAATCCCTAGACGGAATATTCGGGAACATGTTAGAAACGTCAAATGAAATTAGTCTGACACTGTTGTGTTGTATCTGTAGGTTGTCTAATTTTTTGCATAAATCCACGGAATTTTTTACTGAATGTTGTGGCTGAAATTCTGTTATTTGTTTAAAAGTGTTATTTAAAAATTTGGCAAATTTATATGCAGGTGCATTTTCTTCAATTACTCTGATGATGGTCGCGAGATTGAAAACGCGTTTAGTAAATTCTACTCAATTCTAGTGAAATTGACAAAGTAATTGAAACTTTAAATATTTTTAATATTTAAAATGAAATTTCACAAAGTAAACCTCTCAACAGTAAATTATTTAAAAAAAAAATTGTTAGAGTACTTAAAACCTCATGGCCAGAATGAAAACTTCTATGGAGATCTCGTAACTGATTCGAAGTAACATAAATATATTCTACAGACAAGACTCTAGGGCCGTAACTAGGCTAGGGTAGCCGGGGCATTGCCCCGGGGCCCCCAGTCAAAGGGATCCCCCAAGATTATACAAGAATTATTTCTTAGCAAATTTTAAGGGCGGTATTCCTGTAAAATTAGACGACTGACAAGCAAAAAAAAAAAACGTATATCTGTAAAATTAGGACGGAAACGGCTGAGGAGCAAAAAAAAGAAAAAAAGGCACCGTTTTTTTGCTGGGGTTTTGCCCGGGGCGGCGTAGGGGCCCCAAAAGTACTTTCTGCCCAGGAGCCCCTGAAGATCTAGTTACGGCCCTGCAGGACTCTATTGAACGAGTCGCCGTTAAGCCGATAACAAAAATAAGGAAAACGAATATTAAAAAATTATTTTCAAACCGAGTTTAAGATGATCTGCCATCAGGTTAAAACCAGAACTCATAAGAAATCAAGGTATGTTTCAGTCTAATAGTTCGATTGAAGTATCCATAATTGTTTTTTATTTTTTTTATTTAATAATTTTTTTTTTTTTGAGCTACGTGAAGTTGGCACCCACTTTTGCGAACTTTCCGATTTAAGCATGCACATTCGATTGTCTGTTGTTCGTCCATTATTGTCCAACAAAAAATTTCGATTGTCTACTTTTCGTTTTAGAAAGGTGACCAAGAAACCTTTCTCACAAATTTTTTCCACTGGCAGCCACAAATTGTAAAAAAAATTCTAAGCCACCTAGATCGTTTGTCCTTTGTTCGTCGCCGTTTGTCCAGCAATTAGTTTTATTTTTTCATCCACCGGCTAATTATAATTAATTATTAAATTTTTCAGAAAGTGTAAAGTTGGCACTGGGTGCCTTTTGGAATTTTGCAATTTTTATTACAGCATTACAGATACCTATCATTGCCCTGTTACATTACAGATTTCATTACACTGTCACATTATAAATTTCAGTACATGTCCACGTAGAGTTAGCCTCACTATATGTACCTAAAAGTTTTCACTTCAAACAGAGAAAACAACATCACTACCAGTCAGAATGAATCTATACAGTCATTTCGGACTTTACGTGTACGAGTCTTTTATTTGAAAAAAGAAAACGAAATTTATAAATAATGTATTTTTATATTAATTTATACAATTAAAGATATGTAGTACCTTTAAGTATATATACAAGTATACTTAAAAATTATTTTGTTAATGCTGATTAAAAGATTCATGTAATATCGTTTGCTTATGTATTGTTAAGATTTTTGAATAATTCAAAAATAAAGTCCTAATTACATTTTGCGTTCGAAATTACAATATGATTTCGCATATAAATTGCAAATTTTATCAAATTGTAAGATAAAAGGAAACGTCACAAAGCGGAAAAATTAGCAATATTTATGTATTGAATATAAGGAAAGTGCCCAAGTTTTAGAAATCGTTTTTTTTACATAATGTAGTTTTGTCACTTATGACTACAAAAAAGGTTTGTATTTATTCGAATAAATCTGGGTTTGTGTAACGAAAATTTGTTGCCTAGAAATTTAACAAAAACGCGACAGCGAAGCTAAAACGTTTTAGGGTGAACAACTCTTCGAGTTAAATTGCAAGAAATTTGAGTTATAGAAAACACAAATTTATTCAAACATACAAATTTACGTGTAATATGGTAAGACAATTTAACGAATAAAATAAATTAGTATAATAAATTCATATTATTATTTTTAATACATTGTTACTATGGTTCTGAAACCAGTTAAATTTACCAATAAGAATTTTTGTTTCATTTTTATTGTGTTTGCCTACAGTGGATTGGCCAATGAAATGTTTTGTACCATTTTTTTCGCTATAAAAATCTGTGCTAACTTTATTTCCATATGGTAAAAGTGAAAAAACTACAATTTTCTTATGGGATTTGATACACATGAGTTAAATTGTCAATATATTTAATCTGTAATGTATGAAATTTACAAATCGATATTTCATTTCATATGGAATAGTTTTCTGCTGAGATGCAACAATTCTATCAAACCTAATTAGATTTTTAAAACTACACTGTTAAAAGAATATGTATTATTACAATAAAAAATATGGTAATTTTTTACAATATGTGTCTTGAAAATTACAATGTGTTAGTAAATGTAAATAATTTAGTTGTAAAATATGAAATTTTGTGTAAAAATAAACATTCACTGTAATTTTAAATATTTTGATACTAAAATTACAAATAAAAGTGGTATTTCACATGCTAAAATAGTAAAACTACATTTCGAAACGAAAATTTACTGTATTTGTATGTAAATTACTGGTCTTTTTGATGTAAATTACCGGTATCACGTGATTGATTCTGCGTAATTGACGGCGTCAGTTGAGTTGACAATGTAATTTTACATGTCGTACGTAATTAATTTACATTAAGTGGAGTAAAATTACAGCCGAAATGTAAGGTAAAACATTCTACAATGTAATTTTACATAGAAAAATGTTCTAAACATTTCGCAATGTAATTTTACAATATTTAATGTTGGCAATTAAATGCCAACATTAAATGTTGTAAAATTTTTTAACAGTGTAGAATCATACGTTGGTTTACGAGTCAAGTTAATCATACATCGGCGTCATTTTGACGAATGGACTTTTTACGGGGAGTTTTAGAGTTTATTTGCAAAAAACATTTTTTTTACATAATAATACTACAAAAGCGAACAAAATATATTTAAAAATTGGATTTGGAAAAATTTCTTAATATAAATATTTATTAATTTTTTTAATCTTTTTATCAAAGCATATTTTCTTTATAAAAATTAAAAAATAGATAAATACATCAATTGTATCATAAAACATGTCTTTCAAATAATTAATTTATGAACTACTATGATTCAGTGGACATGTGTGACTTTACAGAATGTGAAATTTCTCAGTCATAAATATTCCTATAAATATGTAGTTATTTCCCCACATTAGGCACATTTGGAAATTTTCTAAAATTTGTTAGTAATTACCACATAGGTAGTTAGGCACATTTGGAAATTTTCTAAAATTTGTTAGTAATTTTTCGAATAAGATCTCAAAAAATAATAAAAATTAAAATATTTTCCACAAAATAAATTGTTAGTCTTTTATTAAGTCATTCGAAACGCATTCTTTAGTTTTCGATTCAATATATTAAAATTTCAGTATTATGTCGTCTCTTTAAGTCAAATATCTGTAATCATCTTTCACATTATCATAATCATTGAATAAATTAATTATAACATCCATATCTTTAATAAATTTTAGAAAAATTAGGAAAACTTTTATATGTGGCGTACAAAATCTTTAAAAAAAAAACATCAGTTAATCATACATCATCGTCCTTTTGACGCACACTATTTCAGTATTAAAAAACGACAATAGCTATAAACAAAATTTATACGTCTTATGTGTTATAATAACAAATAAATTAGATAACAGAAGTTTCACAGCAAGCACGCAACAACAAGTTGTAGTATTGGAGCAGGTAGAGAAGCTCGTTCGTCGTTTTGACGAGTACGTATGATTCTAGGGCTAAATCCTTTTTATGTTGTAAAAACCTTAATTTTAGCAAATTTCCAGAATGGAATTCGTCTATTACAGCCACTGTCATGACGTGACTTGATCCCGGGACTATGGCAGAAATTTGTTTTGAGGTAACTAAAATAATTTTCATTAAAATTTTAAAATTTGTGTGTGTATCCGCACGATAACTCTCGAACGAAATATCTTACTTTTACGAAATTTGGTGAAAATATTGGAAGTCCCAAACTGTTGGACGAGTTCGTTAACCAAACACGTCCGATCTCCGAAACATGTTTTTTTTGGCAATTTTCGTGAAAAAACTAGTTTTTTGCCAAAATTTCCCCTTAATCAGAAATTTTTGCGACATTTTCTTACACCATTGAAACGGGGAGAAAAAATCACACAAAAAATGTCTTTAAACTATTATTCTATGTCAACTAAGTAGTTTCCGAGAAAAACTAATGTTTGTAAATGGAAATTCGCTATGTTAGGCAGGATGCGGCGACAGAGGTATTTTTAATTACAGAAAATAGGTTTATAATTTCAGATACATTTTGATTCTCAATTTTCTCTTTAATTACGTTGGTAAAAAAATAATAAAGTTAGGATTCCAAATGCAGACTGAAAACTTTTTTAGTCTTTTTAAACATACTGTTAAAGAAAAGTGAGGAGGTCCCTGGTCCAATGACCACACTTTTGGATGCGCCCTTAAACAGAGAGGCAACGAATTAATAAATATGTAGTCTTAACTAAAAATAACCTTTACCCAGAATCACATTTCAACTTTTTCATGAACGTACAAAATTTGAATAGGTGACGTTAATAAAAAAAATTTCATTACATAATTTTTTATTTTCATTTTGCCCCCGTCCCTCCTACACCATTTCATTCTCTTTTCGCGACATCATCCACTTAATAGTCTCCTACATATAAGGGTTTAAAATAATTTCCATTTTACTCGACGCCGTACAACCATTATGTAACGGCGCGGTATTCGGTATTGTCTATGTCCCGACACCCACCAATAAAGGTGAACACTTGAGCTGCTCTCAAAAAAAATTATGATTCATTGTCGCGCGCTCGGTTCGCTCAAAACGTTTGCTTGTTCTATATTGTGTGTAATTCTTTAGTATTAAAAAAAAAAAAACGGTAACAAAATTACCGCTGACAAAGGTTTTTCCCAATAAAGCTATTTTCACTTTCATTATAGCAAAAAAGAAACGCTTGTTATTAATTGTTAGCGTTCAAGTAGTAACAGATATTTATTCAAAAAGGACACAAGGACAGAGACACGGAAAAAGCAGACGAAGACACACACATCGCCAGGATAATTGAATGTTTGTTATAGTACTGAAGTGCGTGGTTTTCCTGCTTATTAACAATATACAATAATTCAAGTGGGTCACATTTTTTTCGTCAAGCTTCAGCGATAATTAAAATAACATTTTTTAGTGCCGAATAATCAAAACAATGAAAGCTACAAAATTTTCACTAAATAAATTACAATTTTTTAAGTTATAAAATGACTTCATTTAATTGAAATACTTCAGTTAGAAAAGTACTAAAAGAAACGACCACAAAAACAAGACTGTTTGTCGGTGATTGGTGGGTAAAGAGAGGTCTTACATGAAAAATGATAACATATTTATGTTCTTCGTCCGACAAAGTCTTTACTCAGAAAGTGGGCTTGTGGAGTTAGAAGAAGTAGTTTTATTATAGTCACAATTTTTAAACACCACATTATTTAAAGGCTACATTATACTCGTTCGGGTTAGAAAAATTGACTTTTTAAAAAGTATTATATTTCAGGAATATTAATATTAATGGATTTGAGCGTTACTTTATGGTATTCCATATTTGTTTATTATTTTCAGGAATATTCTCTAAAAATTCCAAATACTTTTGAGGTTATAGACAATTATAGTCTTCTTTAAACGTGAATTTCTCAAGACAACATTTTTTTAACTTGAGTGCATGATAACTTAAAAATAATTGACTTGTCCGAAGTTCTAATATGTGTTCTACTCATTAATGAAATCAGACTAAAAGTTGTGTAAAAGTATTTCTTGTATTTGAAGGCTTAAATTTCGCTAGAAAAATTACGAATTCAAAAAATGTTTTTTATTAATTTATCATTTAAATTATTAAAATTTTTGACCAAGAAAATGTATTTGGAGTTCGCTTAATTTGTAAAAGCGAGAAAGTCACCCAATTAAAATGAAAAAATTCTAATAGCATTACAATTTTCTTTACACTTCCAACCATTATAGTATTCTTTATAGTTTCGAACAAAATTATTTATACTATAGAAGTTTCTACAATCGAATCGCGTTATAAGACCGCTTCGGGGCTGTAGAAGAATATAATTCTAAGAATTGCTAGTAGTCGACCGCCGTAACTCGCACTTCCCCTACTTTTCAAGCGTGTGAGTGTGTACTTATTTAAAATCAAATTGCCCGAACGTTTAGTGCAGTATTACCATTCGTTAAAAGCAACACAAAATCTACCTATTTTTAATAAATACATTTACTAATATTTTCTAAATGCGTGACAGTTTGTGTAACAGGAGTTTAAACCATAGGTTCCCAACCTTCTCTGGACCGCCGCCTTTAGCATAGAACAGAAATTTCAACGCTCGCTCTAGCATCGGTGATCTTTTTTTTTTACTCGTCGGCTGTAAAATGCCCCCCTTTTTTTATTTTTCCAATGGTCGACCTTTTTTTCTTGCTCGTCCACCCCTACGGAGGGTCTGCCCCCAGTCCCTCACTCTACCCCAAAATAGTTAATTTTATATAAAATATTAAAATATTGTTGCATAATATTATCTATACCTCTTGAAAACCTTATCCGCTATCTCCCCCTGGAAGGCTTCAACGCCCACTGGGGGGCGATATCGCCCTCGTTGGGAATCTATAATTTAAACGGTACTGTCCACACATATATTCTTTAAATTTTTTTTTAAAATCTTTTGTAGAAATTGTAAATAATATTGTTAGTCTAACAAAGTTTATAATATAATCCGCGCGATGAGCGAACAAAACTTGCTTTGATCAACTACACATGTATTATGTGAACACGGACCTATAAAAAGAATTCTGACACTAATGTTCCGGTCTCATAACGAGAGACTGAAATGAATTTTTTTTGGCCATGGAGGGAGAATGTTTACAATAGAAATAAAGTCGACGGACTTATAACGAGCGGACTTATAACGCGATTCGACTGTACTTCAAAAAGTCTTTCATAAAACTCTTTCATAAAATCTTCTTACATCTAATTCTTTTTTTAATATGATTTATTTTTGTCTAAAATAATTTTGCTTACAGCAAACAATCTTCTCTCATTACTTTCAAAATTATATGATAATACATTTGTTAGATGTACATATTTAAAACAATTTTGCACAGAGCGCATTGACTTCAAAAAAATAAATGTTTTAAAGATATATTTTTAATATTTCTTCTTTTTGTATTTTGACATTATTAAATTATAAATTGTTTAAATACATACCAATTACATGTAAATTAAAAGTAAATTATTCAAATTTAATACAAAACATTACAACTGTCTGGTGCCTGACACGAGAATAAATTTTAGCAACATTACACTATTATTGTTAGTTATAAACATATGTACTTATGTCTTACTCAAATAAAAAAAATGATAATAATGAATACTTATTAATGTTAAAATCGCACATAATTATGTTTATATGTTGCTTATAATTATTTTGTTGAATATTCACCCAAATAATTTATTGCAAAAACTAGGCAGGACAAATGAATCACATATTAAAGATCCTAGTAAAAAATCTTTATCTAACTACAGGAACTAAACTGCAAATTGTTAAGCGATGAAGATTTTTAAGAAATTTTCAGAAATTCTAGTAATACGAATATATTAATTTTAGAAACAATTTTAATAAGAATACCTATTTAATAATTCTTTAAGGACGTTTACTAATTCAAATGTTATTGTGGCTTATTTAATGACATCATAAGATTTACTAAAATATTCAATAATCTCAAAACCGCAAATAAAATGATAAATCTGGAGGTGAATTAGAGGTTTTCGAAGCCATTCATTTAATTTTTACCAAACCTAAGTACGCGTAGGATTACAGAGAGAAAAAATATTGAATATTTAGTGTGTAGCACACTAAAATGATCACAGACCAAATATTCTAAAATTATTGTTGACTTACACAGTAAAGATTAGAAAGCACTAATCTTTACTGTGTAAGTCAACAATAATTTTAGAATATTTGACCTGTGATCACTTTTTCTCTCCAGTGATCACTAGAAAAATGACTTCTGTTCGATCAGTCACAATTATACTAAAGGAGAAATTATGTCATGAAAGTTTTCCACCCAAATTACCCTTAGCCAATCATCCTAATTCAAATCACTTCCATAAAGCATATTTTAAAAAAAAAAAAAAAGAAATTTTTTAATCTGGTAACATCATCAGACTTACTAAAATTTTTCTATGCCTTAAAAACCATAGACAAAAATTTAAAAAAAAAAAAAAGCAAAACGGAAAGTGAATTATTTGAAAACAGGTATTATTAAATCTTAAAATGTGACCCCCTCCTGATGCGAAAGCTGGATTCACCACTGAACTTCAGTCTTGCAAAAACTGCAACATCAAAACTGATTTTGTTCATCACTATATATTTTAAAGAGTTCTGGCAATAATTATTTATATAAAAAACCAATTAATATGTTTGATAGATATCTAAATTCACGTTTTTGAATAAAGAGTTTATGATAAATACATACCTACATATTTTGTGTGTCCTAAAGTCCTTAGCGTAGAAGGGTGTGGCTCGGATTATCCTTTTAATATTACCCATAAATTTATATAACAATACTCAACAAATATATTTTTGTATAAGCACTTAACCGAATCAATTTACAAACAAAAAAAATCACCTATCCAATTTTTTTCAAAATGTAATGTCATTCTATATTTTTTTTCTGAACGTATATTGTAATAAATTATGCCTTTACAAATTTCAAAATTTATCTGCACGATCAATCAAAATCCAAATACAAAAAACTACCTGTTCAATGAAATATTTTATGAAGGTACCTGAACAAGAAAAAATATTAATTTCGATTAGCACTGAGGTTTTAAAAATTTTGGACTTTTAAAGTTTTCTATCCAATTCAAATTGATTTTCTTCAAAAAATTGTAATAAAAAAATTATATATTAGACTTATTCGGAAAGGGTTTTCATTAGTGTCCAATCGAACTATTGAAACTACGGCGAATGCCGAAACTGTAATCGAAAATTCAATTAGATTCAAGATATTTTCTGTAAATAAATAAAGTACCCGTAATTCAATTGTTAATTTTTATATTACATTTAATTGTAATATTTTTCAGCAGACTGCGACAGATTCATTTAAGAAAAAACTCCCAAATTAAGGCGAAAATTAAGAAATTAGCTAGGTCATAGACGCATCTGCTGGAAAACTTAGAAAGCATGTGCCAGAAAGTAGAACAAATAGAGATATAAACAACGGTATCTCTAAAAACTTTAGATATTCAGGCAAATACAGTCTATAACAAAAAAATAAATAAATACACGTATTCACGTAAATCATAGCAACACACAATTGGCACGAAAGAAGTGGGCAAAAAATATCTTTACTATAACGAAGAAAGTATAAAGAAAACCCAGTAATGGTGCACGAAGATCTTGCTATGATTAGGGCTTGGAATACCGGTGTCTTTTTATGATACCAGTATTTATTCGGTATTAGCATTTAAAATTCCGGAATTCCGATATTTCGGTATTTTTTCAGTACTGAATGAAGATAGTATAGAAAAAAGGAAAAAACATTGAAAATCATTTAATAAAATTAATTAGGAACAGTAATAATAACAAGCTACATCATCTTTGGATTTTATAAATTTAAATAAATAATTTTGTATTTTTTCTTATAGGAAAATACTTAAAAATATTCCAGAATTATGAATAAATATGAATAAGTATAAGATATCTGGTCATCTGCACATATGGAAAACATTAAGCAAAACTAAAGACATTGTAATAAAATTTATGTTGTAAATCTAACGTAAAAAAATATTCAAAATATGTAATATATAAAGTATTTGATTTTGTTAATACCGAAACCGAAATATCGGTATTTGAAATTTTAATACCGGTTTTACAAAACGGTTAAAAATTTCCGGTATTCCGGTTTTTCGGTAGTACCGAAATACCGGTATCCAAGCTCTAGCTATGATTATAGACCGCCAAGATATGCGAAGAATATGACTTCCAAAAGTAAAAATTAAATACCCTATAACTGAAGAATTGATAGAAATTGGTATGCAAAAAGACAAAACAGAATTTAGAGTGAACAAGATCTCCAGGAAAACGAACAGAGGAGAGAAACCGGGGGAATAAGATCACCTAAAATTCACTATACCGTCACTAACAAGTAAAGGTCCCGAGGCCGGACCTATCGATTTTGATGAAATTTAAATATGTTGTAGAACACTAAAAACTAAGGGACACGTATTTTTTTTTATCTGCGGAAAAACGGTTTGAAGGGGTGAAATCGCCCTCCAAAAATTGGGGTAAAAATTTAATTTTTCAAATATCTCGAAAACAATAAGAGATAGAGCAAAAGTTTAAATTGGCGGTATTGCTCTTTTTTAAAGAGCTATCTATTGATATGCAATTTGTTCATATTACATCAACAGGGGTGGTTGGGGGTTAAAATTTGGGAGTTAATTTTGCAAAAAGGGGGTGAAAAATAAATAATATAAAAATTTTGTTTACAGATTTGAAATCTACGTCAAAAAATCTAATTGACCTGTTTTTGCTCAATATCCTAATATTAAGTCTAGGGGTAGTTAACTAGAGGGTGACTATGTCGAATAATCGTACTATTTGGGTATTTCAAGAAGTTCTTCTTCATGGAAAATAGCTTAAGACAATTAGAATAACGTAGCAATGAAATTCTCGAATTCAAAATTGAGTTTGAGCAACATTGGAGAGGGGGTGAGTCACCCTCTTAAATTACATACTAGTTTACATACACTAATTAACACACTGACAGGGGGTAATAATGTCACAATAGATCGTTCTGAAGTTAGACTATCGTATGTAAGGTTTTTATTAGGTTTCGTTATTTTAGGTTAGGTTATGTAATTTTCGGTATCGATAATTTTCGATAAGGAAAACTATAATATCCATTAAAAAACAAACCTAATAAAGACCTTACATATATGATAGTCCAACTTCAGAATCACTTATTGTGACATTATTTTACCCACCATCAGTGTATTAATAGCAAAAATTAGTGTATATAAACTAGTATGTAATTTAAGAGGGTGACTCACCCCCTCTCCAATATTGCTCAAACTCAATTTTGAATTCGAGAATTTCATTGCTACGTTATTCTAATTGTCTTAAGCTATTTTCCATAAAGAAGAACTTCTTGAAATACCCAAATAGTACGATTATTCGACATAGTCACCCTCTAGTAAACTACCCCTAGACTTAATATTAGGATATTGAGCAAAAACAGGTCAATTAGATTTTTTGACGTAGATTTCAAATCTGTAAACAAAATTTTTATATTGTTTATTTTTCACCCCCTTTTTGCAAAATTAACCCCCAAATTTTAACCCCCAACCACCCCTGTTGATGTAATATGAACAAAGTGCATATCAATAGATAGCTCTTTAAAAAAGAGCAATACCGCCAATTTAAACTTTTGCTCTATCTCTTATTGTTTTCGAGATATTTGAAAAATTAAATTTTTACCCCAATTTTTGGAGGGCGATTTCACCCCTTCAAATCGTTTTTCCGCAGATAAAAAAAAATACGTGTCCCTTAGTTTTTAGTGTTCTACAATATATTTAAGTTTCATCGAAATCGATAGGTCCGGCCTCGGGACCTTTACTTGTAAGTTCACCATATAGATTTAAAACCATCAGTTTAGTTTATTTAAATGCTGGAATTGAATCAGAGACTCAGAGTTTAATTAAATTTGGACTGAAATGAATAAAAATTGTTTACAAAAATTAGTCTTTCTCGAAAACCAGGAGATCTTCGTTACAGAGCAAATACGGTAGAATTTGAAACCGAATTTTTGGTCAGATACTAGTGTTCATGCTTCGATTAGGACTTCTACCACCAAATGTGATATTCAAGTGCTTTAAAAATTACCAATCAGCAGTGTATGACCATAAAACAAAGTGATATATTTCCACAATTATATTTTTTTTTTAAAAAGAAATAAAAATGATTTCAAACTGTTTACAGAATGATTCAACCTGTACAGGGTTCCAAAAGGCAAAATAAATCAAATTTTTATATATACCTGTTTCTGTCTCTATCTACCCACAGTTTAGGATATGTAATTTTTCAAAAAGTGTTTGTTAGTTACCTATGTTAGATAATAATAATAAAACTGTACTGTTGTAAATATTTTATTTCTTGAAGGGGGATGATTTTTAAATTGTATTAGATAAGAAGTTGGACGGACTTGGTTCAATGAGGTTTGATATTTAATTTACCTGTAGGACGATAATATGTGAAGATTTGAACAACAAGCTGTCATTTTAACATATTTTATAGTTAAACTGCGTTAAATTAAATTATATGTTACGTTAGGTTATTAGAATCTACAGTTAACACACATTCAAAAAATTGTGTCCAACCAATAATCAGCCCAATAGAATCCATCCGATAGAAAATATTAGGTTGTTGCAAATGAAATATCAAATACGGTTGTCTGCTATCTGAGTTTCCGTATCGATAACGATCTTTTCATTCATTAGCTATGTATTCATCGAATTCAACGTTCATACTTCTAGTTGGCTCAAAGGCATCACATGGATTTGTTTCTCAAATTCACTACGTATACGTCTATAACATCTAGAAACCAGAATATTTAACCGACATTTCATTCGAAACAACCCAATATTATATCAATGGACAGGTCTACTAATACATTTAACAAAAATTCATTAATAAAAATTACAAAATTGCTTGCTAAATGATGCGACCAGAAAATATAAAAATAATGGTGGAGGCGTTGATAAAGTAGAAATTTATCTGCAAGATACAAATCCGTCAGAATATACACTGACAACAGTTATAGAAAACAATGACTTTGTTCAGAAAATCTCGAATTGCGCAAACTAAAAGTTTAATTTAATTACACCAATTAGGAAGTGTCTAAAGCCGGGTCTACATATAACGAACGAACTCGAACGAATGCGAACAAACGTGAACGAACGTGAATCAACATGAACGAACATGAACAAACAAAAACAAACACAAACGAACGCGAATGAACAAATAACGTCAATTCGTTGATGTTCGTTTACGTTCCGGCTACACAATAATTTTTTAAATTAGTTTAATGAATTTTGAAATGAAAATTTATTGCAGTAAGAGTTTTATGGTCTACTAATATCGCCCACATTATGACACTAATTTTATCATGCGATCTTTAAAAACAAATCAAAAAGATGTTGGTAGATGGTTTTGTTTTTTATATAAGCAAAACTCGTAATAATGCCTCTAATTTACTTACTGATTTAATTTGTGAAAATTCCTAATTTTTTGGAAGTTTTACAAGATCGTCACTATCAGATTTCGAAAAGTTAACTAAAATAGTTGGACCAAAAATATCTAAACAAAATATACACTTATTATCGGAAAGCAATTCATGTTAAAGAAAGATTTCAGTGTTATTACACATTGCGACTTCTGTTAATCAAATTTTCCCTCCAAAGATTCCCACACGTTATTTCTTTTCTGGTAATTTTGTCAAAATTATCTAAAACATTCCAAAACATCGAAATAAAATTTCAAATCTTATCAATTTTAAATTGTTAACTGAATTTATTTTAAACTGTCTTTCTTAATTTATTGTTAGAATAATTTTTAATCGTCCACATCTGACAGACAAACAAACACGAACGAATCTTTTTCTCTGATGTACCGACAACAAATGGAAAACATTCGTGAGTGTCCGAAACTGTTCGTTCGTGTTTATTAGCTTTCGTGACTACGTCCACATTTGTTCGTTACCATTCGTTTACGCTTGTTCGCATTCGTTCGCGTACGTTCGTTATATGTAGACCCGGCTTAAGAATTATCATTCGAACATTGTTTCCCAGTGCTGCCACCACGATATTTACTAGTGTAAAAGTTTAAAGGAACCAGCTTCAGACTTACAAATTGGCTGACTCGTACAATTTGGCTTTAGGAAATTTGCCACTCGTCTTTCCTACAGTAAATTTAGTCCAAATTGGATGAGCGTCTGAAGTGTTGTTCGACATGATGACAAAGAGGGAACTATAATAAATTAATCAAAGCATGTTTATTTTTGATTTTTATTATTCAAAAATTATGGTCACTCTTGAGTTTGTATATATGGGTTACATGGTGCAATTTAATTTTAAAACCACTGCCGACAGAAGGCCGGACCTCAGTGCCAATACCAACTTTGCTGGTATTTACTACAGTCAATTTTAGTCAGTTTTAATGTGGTTGAACTGTAATTGATTGTAACAAAAATGCATTGGTTACCTGCATCAATATTTTTCTAGGGCTCGTTTTGAAATCAACTTCAGAACATATACGCATTTTATCATCCCCCTCGCTTACATATAAAGTGGTATGTGCGTTTACCTGTTAATAAATAAGACACCTATTCATAATACCAAAGTCTTTTTACAAAAACTAAAAATACATTTAAATATTCTTTCAAACACTGACTTAAATGGTATGTACAGGTATCTATCTGACTAAATAAAATACTTAAGCCCTAAAAGTTGTAACAATATTATGCAACAGTTAGAAAAAAATAACACATTTAATTAGTAAATTTGTTTCGAATACGAATATCCTTACGTCGCTAAATTTCGTTACGCCGGTCTCTGTGTTGCGATAGTAGAATATTGTTAACAAAAATAGAGACATGTCTTTCTATCGAACAGTGTCACAGGACCTCGTCTATTCTAATAGAAAACGAATGCAAAAGGATTATTGTAAAAATAGTCTTCCATCTCCACCATCAGTGATTTTTCCTCACTTCAATCCAAATTTCCTAAATAGACTTTAAAAATCAATTCCAAAATAGAACAAGTCGTCAGCTGTAAGTTGTATTTACGCAAATAGTGTTCCGAAATATCAGTTAGAAAATATGCATGTATTTTTTTTATTACTTAAATCGTTAGAAGGACTAATATTATCTCTAAAAAAATATTCTAAAAAATATCAGTACCCTTATGTAATTTTAAAAAATAATTTTTTTATTGTTATAATCTAATGTAGTTTAAACAAAATTGCATTGCGCGCGCCGGAAATGACATATCCTGGCATAACTAGTGCTTAATCTTGACACTAGAGTTGCTAATAGATAAATATAATTCAATATACAAAGAAAATAAATTAAAAAAGAAATAAAGGAAATTTAAGCAAAATAAAAACAACCAACCTGCACAAGACATATCTTTATGACGTTTATTAGTAAATAATGAAAAGAAACGAATGAAAAGAATCTATTTCCGTAGTTTCTTTTGGAATGTGCTTCCATGCCGAGTTACGTCAGCAAATTTAGTTTTATTTAAATTCCATTTAAAATTTTATATTTTAAAATATTTTTTTTTTATTAAAATTTACGAATTGAAAGGTTATTGTCACAATTAAGTTTCCATATACTACTAGAATACAAAACAAAAAAAAAAAAAAATAATATTTATTTGAATTATATGCATATTCCCTATAGCATATGGGGGTATTCCTGACGAATAAGTTTTATTCTTGATGACTATAGTTGTCAATTTCAAAACGATCGTATCCTTACGTTGGCCTATTTACACTTACCTAATGTATCAATGCACGCTGCCTTTTTTGCCTCCAATAATTAATTAGATATTAGCGACACTATGTATTGGAAAACATAACCTCTACTGGCAAGGCGTCCAATTGGTACACTATTTTGACAGTTTACACATCTTGTGAGTTGGTAAGGTTTCACTTGACGTTTTATAACGTCAATGACCGTCAAATAAAATAACATATCCAAAAATTTACAATTAAAATATTGATTTTTAGCGAATTTCCAGAATGAAAATTCAGCTGTTCCAGTCGTTCGCATGACGGAATTTCGGTCCGGGCTATGACGGAAATTTGTTTCGAGGTCCCTAGAACCCGAAAATAACTCACTAAAATTTATATATACCTATATATATATATATATATATATATATATATATATATATATATATATATATATATATGTATTTTCTACTTTTATGAAATTTGGTGAAAACATTGGAAGTCCAAAAATCTTGGATGAGTTCTTCAGTTCTTCAGCCAGACACGTCCAATGCCAGGAACATGGTTTTTTGAACATTTTTCGTGGTTTTTAGCCAAAATTTGCTGCAATTTTTTAAGTTTCTGCGACATTTTTTTACACCATTGGAAAGAGGAGAAAAAATCACATAAAAAAAGTTTTTGAACCATTGTTGTAAACTAGTTTTTGAGAAAAACTAATTTTTATAAATTTTTATAAGTTTTTTGCTACAATTTCCCCAAGTTCAAAAGTTTTTACGGCTTTCTTTTTTACACCATTTAAAACGCGAGAAAACATCACATAAGAAAGGTTTTTGGACCATTATTATGTGTCAACTGGTTTCTGAGGAAAATTAATGTTTATAAAATAAAAACGGGTCAGAAGATTTTTACTACGTTTATATATTATACGAACGTAGATAGGTACTTATACATACTGAAGGAATATGCATGTGTTGTACAATAGGATAATAGCTTGTATAGTCATATACTCGTACATAGTATATACATTTCGTTGATCTGTATCAGGTTTGTATGTTTGCCATTTTTTTAGGGTTCCGAAGGAAGTCCTATTTTTTTAGAGTTGCGGAGGAAATCTCCCGGGAGTATGATAGAAATTTTTTTGAAGCCCCTAGAAACCGAAAATAATATTCACTAAAATTTATACACATATATAATATACCTACATATGTATATTCAAGGGTGTTTCAAGCAGCTAAGAACATATAAATTTTAACACAGGAAAAATTTGTAATGATCAAGGGGTGCTTAATTTTATTATTATTAAATATTTAACAAAACTTTAAATAATATCGCGTCAAAATAATGTTTGAAATTTATTAAGCAGTAAATTTATTAAGATAACTATAAATAAATCTTGATCTCATGTTGAAATATTTATTAACAAATAACACTGCTTAATACAAAATTGGACACCCATTGTTTGGTTTTCAAATTTACTTTTTTCCAATTAAAAAAAATTTAATAACTATGGATACCTAAATAAAAATAATACCCATAAAAAACAAGCATACTGTATCAAGCATTCCTATGGAAATTCAATTATTATTTTCATATAATACTGTGCGTAATATGGTAAAATATGCACGATAACTCTCGAACAAAATTCCTATTTTTACAAAATTTGGTGGAGTCCCACACCGTTGGCCAAGTTCGTTAGCCAGCTATGTCGGATGCCTGAAATATGGATTTTTTGGTAAATTTTCATGAAAAAAATTAGTTTTTTGCCAGAGTTTTCCAAAGTTCAAAAATTTTTGTGACATTTATTTTCACCATTAGAAGGAAGGAGGAAAAATCACTTAAAAGGGTGAAAAATCACAGAAAAACGAATTTTTATAGACGGAAATTCGCTATGTTATGCAGGATGCTGTGACAGGAGTAATTTTTACAATATGGTCTTCATAATTGAATGCGACTCTATTATCTATATCACTCTATACTAAAAATATTATCTAAAAAATTAATCATTTTTTATGGTTTATTATAATTGAAAAAAGGAACACACGATAATATTATTTTAATGCTATAATTAAATAATATAATTTTTTCGTATACAGACAACTGTTTTTTCTAGAAAAAAAATCATTTTAATTGCTTTCTTCGGACGCTTCTATACCTTTCGTAAAATTCTTTCATGATTTTTATTTTAACAAGGGTTTCAAAAAAGCAACCGGGGTGCAAGAGATAAAAACATGTGGCCACAGGGGAAAAAGACTATAACAATATGTTAATTTAAATAGAAAGAAACTATAAATATTTTATTGCTTAAATCTTGATATTAAACGGTTCATTTTTTTGTTTCTGTAGGTATAGTTATTTTGCCGTTTTAACTAATTTTTATAATTAAAAAATTTTTTTTTTTTTCGTTTAATTATTATCAAACTGCATAGATATGTAAGGTGTTTTTATAAGAGAAGTTGAAGACCCTTTTTTAAATACGAAAACTATTCGCAGGTATGGTCTATTTCAGTTAAATTTAACCATGCTTCGTAACTTTGAATTTAAATAATTTCCGTTTTCTTGGCTTTATCTCTTTTATTATTGCATTTATGTAAATTTTAAATTTGCAGTTTATTTTTAGAAAAGAATAGAAGATCGATTTGTTTCGAATATAAGAATTATTTAATTTTTTAACGAAAACTCATGATCAATTTTATCTGAAAAGAGGTATAATTCTGATTGGTCGTTACTCAATAAAAGAATTAGCTCACAAGATTGTCATTTTTTAATAAATTCTCATCTGTTTCCAAAAAAAAGAAGCATCTACCGAGACACTAATGTCGCCGCCATGGCCGGAAAACTGCACTCAGAAAACAATTTTTATGCCTCTCAAGTTCGCCCTCGAAGAGAAACGGCAGAAGTATCGGCAAGGACAGACTATAGCCTTTAATACGAGGTCCTCCAGAAAATGCCACTAGTACGAGTTACAAATATGTGTATATTCTTCAATTTAAAATAGGTGTATATTTTTCAATCACACTCCACAACATCATATGAATCATTTTGGGAAACAAACAAAACCAAAGAATAAACACTGAAATTTCTGATATGTGTTTACCATTTGTTATACAATTGTAAATAAATACGTGATATTATATGCAATTAAAAAAGAATTAAATCATCCAAAATTTAATTTTGTGTTTTCAAAACATTTCGCCTTCCTCTCCCCGCCCCCCAAATATTTGTAAGTGCACATTGTTGATTTAACTTTACATACGTATTGAATCAATAATTAGTAAATAAACCAGAAATATTTCAATAAATAATTGTTCTGTCAACATACGATTATGTATAATATTTTTTAAAGGTGTGAAAAATTGTAAAAATACATTGGTTTCGTTTTAACAAATAATAATGATTTAAATTAAGTAGTATCTGCTTTGGGCAAATTGATGTAAAATTATCCAAAAAACAATTAATAAATAAAACTAGACATAAATTAATAACAAGGTCATTTAGGTGTCAATTAAACAAGAAAAATTTAATCAAAAACAAATCATAAACAATTTTTCCTATTTCCAACCAGGGGCGTATCCGCTTCTAAATTAGGAGTAGATTTTGTATAATTTTTATAAGCTTCACAATGAATTCCTCTAGCATAAAAAAAAATTATTAAAACTTTTCTACATTTCAAACAAAACTAACGTAATGAAGCCTTAATTTACTAAACCCTTAGATGCGCCCTTGTTTCCAGCAGAAGCTAGAGGTTATCAAGAAAGAACGTAAACATTAACTCAAATTTAGGAAATATGGTCGTATACTACGAAACAGCTCTAACTTCTGTTTCAACAGATCCAGAAACCCATAAGAGTAGACTTAATCTGTATAGTATTTTTGTGTGATTTTCAGAAACTTGAATCCGGAATAATCTAACAAATTTTTCTATCGATAATTAGAATATCGATAGAATGCCAACTTTAAATACATAGGTACGTTAATTTTATTTTTATTAAACATTTATCTTTTTTTGTAATGACGTGTTACTAATTGTGCGCAAATATTTAATGAAAACGATAGTAAATAATTTACTGGCTATTATTTATTTTTATTACATATAAGTATACATTTTTATTGCATATTTACAAAAAAAATAAAATTAAAAGTACTCTATTTCCCATAATATGTATATATTATAGTAAAATAATGAAAATTTTATTGTTTATTTATTAAAATAATGAAAACTCTCATAACTCTTTCAAATTACAAATATCTACCACCAAAAATGTGTAGTCACCCTACAGGAAGGACACTTTGATTGTGAAATTTCGCCTCACCATTTCCATTTACCAATTTAATTTCCCGCATTTAGTTTAATTAACACTTATAAAATATTGCTTTGCAATTAATTTCTTATTTCACACGTGTCTTAATTTACATATATAGTTATTTTTAGTTTTAAGTATATACATAATATTATTACCATTATTTTACATACATGCACCTAACAAATACAAGTACTCACAAAAGTACGCAAACAAAATAAAATAAACCTGAAAGAAAATGAGCTGAGAGATGCGCAGAAGCGTATTTTGAAGGTAAGGTCGATATCTGTCAAATACCTATGCCATATGAACCATAGGTCAGTGTGTTGATTTATTTTACCTACCCCACCTGCGCAAACGAAGACAGATCTCTTACTTCAAAATCGTTTGGCTATACAAGTAATATTTAAATTAGAGATCCTGTACTAAAGAGAGTCGAGACACGAGTTTTAATAGTCCACCTCGACATGTCAATGAAGATAGCCCCGCCATTTTATTTTTTTTTAAATAAAAAGGGTTGTGCTGTATTGTGCTAGACGTGTGCTATAATGTGCCGTAAATAAAAATAAGTAAATTTTGAAACCTGGGGTTTTTACAACCAAAAATTATTTTTGGGTGTAAGTTAGCCCCGCCATTTTAATTTTTTTGCACAGAAGAAGTTGTGCTGTATTGCGCTTCATTGTGCTAGATATGTGCTACCATGTGTCGTAAATAAAGAAAATTGAAAATTGCGATATTTCAAGCCAGTTTTTGAGTGTAAAGATAACCCCGCCATTTTGTTTTTTCAAACAAAAATGGTTGTTCTGTATTGTGCTGGACGTGTTCTACAATGTATTGTGAATAAAAAAAATAATTTTTTTTCGAAAATTACGATTTTTACAGCCAGATTTTTGGTGCAAAGTTAGCTCCGGCATTTTGCTTTTTTTAAACAAAAATAGTTGTTCTGTATTGTGCTAGATATGTGCTACCACGTGCCGTAAATAAAAAAAACGCCGTGAGCAGCGGGGCCCCATCACGGTAGTCAAATTTTCCCCTTCATCTTCGGTATTGAATGTTTACAAGCGAAATGTGATTGAAAGCCTACAACCGAATTGTCATTTTGTTGGTTTCAAAACTGGTGATGAGTGTTCGGCTGATCGAGGCTTTAAAAAAAGGTTTTAAGTATTTAAGGGCTGTATCTCAGTAAATTTCAATTTTGTGCCGAAAACAGGTAGCAGAACAAAAACCAACACAATTCGTACGAGGGCATTCCTGCCCATGTTTATCCGCTAATTGCCTTTATGTTTTAGTTTTAAATATTAAAAAAGGACCTTAAATAGTAAACTGGAAGGCCTTTATAAAGAAATTTCTTCTTCCAAAAAAAAAAAAAAAAAATAAAAAAAATAAAAAATAAAAAAAATAAAAAATAAAAAATTATTTCTTCGGTATTGAGTGTCTACAAGCGAAATATAATTGAAAGTCCACAAGCGATTTGTAATTTTGGTGGTTTCAAAACTGATAATGAGTATCCGGTTGATCGGGGCTTTATAAAAAGATTTTAAGTTTTTAAGGGCTGAATCTCAGTAAATTTCAATTTTGTGCCGATAGAAGTTAACAGGGAAAAAGCCAACACAGTTCGTACGAGGGCATTTCTATCCATGCTTATCCGCCAATTGCCTTTGTGTTTTACTTTTAAATATTAAAAAAGGAACTTAAATAGTAAACTGGAAGGCTTTTATGAAGATATTTTTTCTTTCCAAAAAAATCCAAAATTTATATTTTATAAATAATAAAAATCCAAAATTCCTAAATAATAATTAAAAAACGCCGTGAGCAGCGGGGCCCCATCACGGTAGTCGAATTTTCCCCTTCATCTTCGGTATTGAATGTCTACAAGCGAAATGTGATTGAAAGTCTACAACCGAATTGTCATTTTGTTGGTTTCAAAACTGGTGATGAGTGTTCGGCTGATCGAGACTTTAAAAAAAGGTTTTAAGTATTTAAGGGCTGTATCTCAGTAAATTTCAATTTTGTGCCGAAAACAGGTAGCAGAAAAAAAGCCAACACAATTCGTACGAGGACATTCCTGCCCATGTTTATCCGCTAATTGCCTTTATGTTTTAGTTTTAAATATTAAAAAAGGACCTCCAATAGTAAACTGGAAGGCCTTTATAAAGATATTTTTTCTTTCCAAAAAAATCCAAAATTTCTATTTTATAAATACTAAAAATTCAAAATTCCTAATTTATAAATAAACAGTGACTTTAATAACATTTTTAAATTACTTAATATGTACGTATTTCATTTGTCATAAAAGTAAGTTCACTTTTTTTTAAATTTTTTAAAATTACTATTCGCCTACTTGTATTTAGAATAAACATAATGCTTTTAAAACACATTTAACAATAGCATTCAATTCCGATGTAAAAATGGGAGAAGTGGGGGGAAAAGTGATGCGGACTCCCTACAAGGTACTAGCTGGATACTAACTGAATACACGTACAAAATTTCAGCCCTCTAGGTTTCCTTATGGAGTCTCTAGACGTGTTAGAAAACAAGCAAAAAAATTAAGGAAATATTGGCGTAAAAATCGTGGGGGTAAGGGTTAAAAGTTGAAACCTCCAAAAAACAGTGTCTGGCTATTAGCTTAACCTGTACACCAAATTTCAGCCCTCTAGGTTTATTTGGGGAGATTTTGACCCGAACGAAACTGTTAAAAAACAAGAAAAATCATGTTCTTTTGGGTATAAAAATGGTGGGGGTAGGGGTTAAAAGTCGAGACCCCCAAAAGGCACCCCCTTGATACTAACTCAATCCCAATACAAAATTTCAGCCCTCTAGGTTTATTTGGGTGACCTGTGCGAGTGGTACAAACTTCGAAAACGTCGAAAATGCATGAAATTGTAGCTTAAAAATGAGGGGGGTGGGGGTAAAATATTAAAACCTCCAAAAAGCACAACCTAGGTACGAACTTTATCAACACACCAAATTTCAACCCTCTACGTTAATTCTGGGGGGCTGGGGGCCTGTTAGATCCAGCGAAAATCGTTTTTCCCCCCTCTACTCCCACCATATCATCCTAGGAAGCTGAATTTTGGATATGTTGTAGATAATTGACCGAAACATTATTTAAAACCGATTTGGAAAAGTTTTATTGCTTTTCCGCCCCCCACCACCCCCTTAAAGGTCGGGTCCGAAAAAAAATTTGCCCAAAATTTGACCCCACTTTGATAGTATTGTTGTGCATCGGAATAAGCCCCACTTACCAAATTTCATCTCTTAACTTCCATAGGGGGGCCCTACACATATTAAAAGGTTGCGGGAAAATATATATATATATATATATATATATATATATATATATATATATATATATATATATATATATATATATATATATCAGACATCTTTTTTTTTTACATAATCGTGTTCTACGGGTCCGAAAACGGATAGCGCCCCTGGTCTCGCCTCTCGCAGCTCTTATCGTATAGACTGTATAAGTCTAATTTTTCGGAGAAAATTCGACTAATGACAGCCTCAACAGTAATACTGTTTCTTTTTTACCTTGTCAAATAAAATAACAAACAGTGTTATATTAAATAAAAAGTATTGAAACGACTACGATTCGAACCCGCAATCTCAGTTAATATGTATGTTGACAACTACACTCTTACCATTTTCGTATAAATTGAATCATTCAAATTACGTATTTATGTGGATATGTGTATTATGACAACTTTTGAAAATCATTGTATAATTTACAAATAAAAATGAATTCCTTGTTCACATAATATGTATGAAGGAAAAAAAATGTCGTTTATAGTTATTTATTAATTATTAATCATATTTATGATATTTTATAAGCATATTGTATTTCATTATTAAACACTTTAATTTTATTGGTTTGTTTCATACATAGGAAAAAAATTTATTATTGCATGAAATTTAAATAAATATTATTACAAAAAAAAATGTAAGAAAAAAACTTCAAGTACATAATAAAATTTAAGATTCAATTTTAAATTCTCAACTTTTCATTTACGTGTTTAAATATTATTTATATTTTTTGGAAATTTAATATTGATTATACACTAACGAATAGTCATAGTAATGTTCAAAAGTTTCTAATCTATTCACTTTGGAATACTGATTTTGTTTCCACATCCAAACAAATTGATCACGAAGGAATATACATAATAATAAAATTTTCCCCTTAAGGACCCACAAAAAATAAAAAAATATAAAAAATTCGCTAGACCGGTTTCGACTACTTTTGTAGTCCTCTTCAGTAGCATAAACAATAAATAACCATAAAAATCAGAAATATCATAAAATTAGAAAATATAAATATACGAAATCAGAAATATAAATATAATAAAAAATAAATAAAGGATTAGGAAAAAATATTTTCCTTCGTTAAAAATACCTAAATAAATATAAAAATAATAATAATAAATAACCAATATATAAAAAAAAAAAATAAAAGTAGAAATATATAAATATGAAAAAATTAATTAAAAAAACCGCAATTAATAATTAATTTTTTCATATTTATATATTTCTACTTTTATTTTATTTTTTTATATATTGGTTATTTATTATTATTATTTTTATATTTATTTAGGTATTTTTAACGAAGGAAAATATTTTTTCCTAATCCTTTATTTATTTTTTATTATATTTATATTTCTGATTTCGTATATTTATATTTTCTAATTTTATGATATTTCTGATTTTTATGGTTATTTATTGTTTATGCTACTGAAGAGGACTACAAAAGTAGTCGAAACCGGTCTAGCGAATTTTTTATATTTTTTTATTTTTTGTGGGTCCTTAAGGGGAAAATTTTATTATTATGTATAATCCAGCCCACAGTACGGCTCAATATAGTGATTTGACGAAGGAATATAATTTGAATATAGAAGTGTGGGACTAACAGATATTCGAATTTTATCCCATCTAAAACGGAAACCAAATTTAAAGCATTTAGGTAGAACAAAAGAGTATTCGAAAACTTTTGTATATTATTGTATTTAAAATTAAAAAAAATTAATTTAATTTTTTATAAATTTAATTAAATTACTGTTGTGTCGAACTGCCGACTAATAATGACCGAAAAAAATTATCATAATTTTCATACGATGCATGCCTATAAGAGGGCTCAATAAATATCTAATATGAGCTAATATTAAAAACATTATTATATTTTTCAATCCTATTATTGAAAATTCTGATTGTGAGTGGAATAGAAACGAAATATATATTAAATTATAAATATTTAATAATTTCCAAAAAAAAAAGAAACACACTACAGTGAAACTGCAATAGTAAGCTCTCTATGTCCGATGTTGATACCTATCTATTTGATATTATTATATTTTAGGAAAGTTTCACTATTAAAATCTTTTTTCGGGAAAATACAAAACCGATATTTCTATTTTATGAGCCAACTTTTGTATTGAATATTTAATAAAAATATTTAAGAACTTTTACAGTATACATGTTCCATTTCAAATAACCATTTTTGAGGGAAAAACAAGTATTTTTTATTCGATTTAATAACATTGGACTTTTTGTTTTAATATTTATTCTTAATTCGTGACTAAACTGTATGTGTTTATCGTTTCAATACCGCGTGTTTTATTAAATAAGCTACCTAATATTGCTAGAAAAATTGTTCCTAAAATAATTGTGAAATATCGTGTTATTATGATACAGAATATCAAAAGAAGGATGTTTTTTTTACATACTCAACAAAAATTAAATTTTGAAAAAATTTGTCTACTGTCAAGCGACAAAATAGTGCGACAATGATTTTGGAAAAAGCGTTTTAAAGCTTAAAGTATCTAATTTTTAATGTAGGGATACAAAAACAAATTTTTCTATACAATATTTTTTTTTGCCGACAAAGAAAATTGAAATTATTTCTCACTTCGAGGTTGTGTAAAAAATACAGAAAATATCGTTTCTGTTTTAACTTTAACCCTTAATATCTCCGAACGTAATTGTGCTACAATATTTGATAGCAAAGTTTTAGAAAACCCAAAATGTCATCTTTAAAGTAAAAATGTCGATTTTGTGAAAATATTTCCTAGCGATTTTGTGGAAAAATGTTTGTAAAAATATGTATTTTCCACGTTAGTTGAAAACACCATACAAATGACTTTGAAGTTATGGGATTTTTTAATTGGTCATGTTTCGATTAAGTTCAAAGTATTGAGTTCAAAGTAGGTACATCTACAATTTGTCAACTTTGTTTAACAACTTTTTTGGCAATTATCCTTTAAAGCAGTGGTTCTGAACCTTTTATCTCTTATGTACCACTTAAATAGGTTTTTCATTTATGAATATTCCCTGTCGCCCAGAACAGGGTTTTCAAGTTGTTGTTGCCTGTATTCTTATGTATTAAAAATTTCCTCAATAATCTTTTTTGAAGTTATAGCAAGCGGAAGGAGTTAAATCAACCGTCCCTTCCTAAAATAAAACAATAAAAAAAATTGGTTTTCTTATTATTATTATTTTTTTTTTACTTCTTTGTACTAGGGTGAATGCGGGAAAGATGCCGCACATTTTGAAAACACTTGATAATTCTTAAAGTACGCATTTAGTTGATTTAAGATTTGGTACAAAATAAATGTAAACATTGTTCTTTTTAAATTATTTATAAATAATTTTAAATTTTAGTTATAAAGGGTTCATAATTAACATTTTTGTAGAGCCTGCAAAGCGGCGTCTCTCCCACACCTATGGGAGAGATGCCGCATCAAAGAAGGAGAGACGCTGCATAGTTCATATTAAAAATTTTGCATTTTACACACAACTCCATACATGATGCATGCCATATGTAACCATTTTTGGCACTTTATAGATCCTAACCAGTCAACTTTTTTTTTTGTTACGGAGTACTTTTCAAAACATTCAATACACAGGCAATCATCATTATTTTCGTTATCTTCACTTATATGAGAGCTCTTGATCCATTAATGGATCTTTTATATTTACGTGGCATAATTTACAGTCCAAAAAAAAATTGCATAATTAAGGTATAAGGCTATGTTTTTAACATGTAATATGATGCGGCATCTATACCAACTTTTAATGCGGCATCTCTCCGTTTTGTTGGGATAGATATTATGTTAAATAACTTACTTTTCAATATTAAAAAGTTGGATAATTACTAAACTGATGGACTAATCATAAATGTTACCATATACAGCTTAAATAGGTAACTTATTTTAAACATATAATCTATTAATAGCGCTATCTATCAATCGACGGACGAACTATGGCTACTGCGGCATCTCTCCCGCACTTACCCTATTATGTATTTTTTGGATAAATATGGGTTCAATAAACATATTGTAGCCCGCAATCGATACCTAATTTTCTCCACATTTGGATTGATCAGTTTTAATATAAGACTCAGTATTTATAATCACGTGACACCTAATCGAACTCTAAAATTAACGTCTGCTTTCAATCACGTTTGAAACAAAAAGATCGGTGCTAAAGACTTTCAAATTTATTTGACATACCTTATTATTAGGTAGGTACTAATGTTTTATTAAGTAGATAACAATGTTTTAAATTTTCTTTTTACTCCTATGTGTTGTAGTTTCTTTGTCACTTGGTACGTGTGTCGAATCTACGTATTGAAGTACAGTAGCCATATTTACTATTTATTGATCCATTGTTATATACGAATTTAGCTTTTATTAAAATAGTAGACATTATCAAAAGTATTTATTACATATTATTATACTCTAAGTCGTCTTATTATTTCGAATATAGTTTTTTATTGTTTTGGATATATATTCTTCTTCGATTGCGTCATTAACCAATTTTTACGAATAATTTTGACTTCAATTAAATTTTTATTATAAAAATTTCAAAAATCAGGTATATGTATAATTACTTTGTAGAAATACTTATTTTCAAGTTTCAACTAATAAACATTTTAATGACTTCTAATCACTTACTTCTATCAAATTTTATTAAGTATATTTTAATAGCATTTATAACAAAATGCATAGATAAACATATTAAGTATATAGGTACTTATACAGAAACAGTGCCGTCTTTATCCAATGAGCAGGCTGGGCACGAGCCCAGGGTCTCCGACCTAAGAGGGCCTGGAACTTATGCCCATAAGATTAGGTACAATACCAAGCACGTTACCATAGAAATGCAGTAAGACCTAGATTTTGCATTCTGATCTAGTTCTCTGTAGATTTTTTCTGTTTTAAAAGACCCCCAAAGGTTCAAAGACCCCCAAACTTAATATTTTAATGAGTCGATCGTGCCACTCAAAAGTTTGCTCAAAATTAATGAAACCTATTTAATTTAAATTTCCTTAACCGCTTATCACTTACTGTTCCGGTCTGAACGAGGTCGTAAAACTATCCCTGGCGCTACATCCTGCGCAAAACATAGCGAATTTCTCTTTATGACAATAAAAAATTTTCAAAATAACACTTTATCGGTACATATTTACTAGCAAATCTTAATGAAATCTGCCTGCACTCTGGTTTCGAGACTAATTTTTCTTACAGCCTGTTAGACAAAATGTAAACAAACTTACATCGGGTTTTTTTTTAGTTTTTCTCGAAAACTAACTTTTATCGAATATTGGCTCAAAAACTTATCGTATGTGCCTTGTTTCGCTCTTTACGATGGTATAATAAAAATTTCAAAAAACTTTTGACTTTAAATTTTTTTTTAATTTGTTGAAAATCAGTTTACTTAAAACAATTATTTAAAAACCCATTTATGAAATTTTTTCCGCCTTTTCCGACGGTGTAAAAAGATTTGGAAAACTTTTGCCGAATTATAACAAAATTTTGGCAAAAAACTCGACTTATTTGACAAAAAATATCAAAAAAAAAAATATGTTCTGCGCAACGAATATGACTGACTGAAAAACTCATCGAAAAGTTTCAGACTTTCAACATTTTCACTTCGTAAAAATAGATTGGTTTGTTCGAGAGTTATAAATATGTATATAAATTCTAGTAAATATTATTTTCGGGTTCCAGGAACCTCAAAAAAAATTTATCTTACAGTTCCGGATTCAAGCCTCGCCCTGATACCTGCTGTAACACCTAAATTTCCATTCGGATATTTTTCAAAAACTTGTACTTCTTACTGATTGTTATTTTATATAGTGTTATAAATTTATTATGTGTATTATATGTACGAATATGTCTACAGTATACATACTGGCATTACTTCACAAATACGACAAGTTTATACATAAAGATTATGCTAATAGATTTCCACATTACACTTACAAAATAAAAAATAAAAAATTTACTAGAGAAGGCCGTTAACCTTCAATATCTGTTCTGCTATTTCGATTTACCATTAAACATTACCAATAACCAAAGATAATAATCAGTTACCACCTATTTAAAAATTATATATTTAAACTTTGCTTTACCTAATACGCATACTACTTACCAAACAGATAAAAAGAAAAATGTAATAAACGACTTTTTTTCTCTAATACTACGAATTTAATTACTACTTAAAGAAATTACTTTAAAATTACGATATGCAAATTATCGCCTGAATTCAATATGACCATAAATGTAAATATACGAATATTCAACGATTTGAAGGAGATTTTATAGTTATCATTTGCTTACACTAAAAGTTACAATTGTTAAAATCATCTACCAGAAATTTTCAGGTCGAAAACTACTCAAAAATTTTTTGAGTCATACTGTATTAATATACTGTTTATTGTTAGAAGGTGTTAAAAAAGTTAATCACGAAACACTGTTAAAAATATTTCTCTTATCATAAGTTTCAAAATATATAATTATAACAATTTATACCTAATTAAAAAATTTCCAGTTGACCGAACACCACAGATTTGAAGTTATACCTACTGTTTAAAATGTTACGCCACGTTCACACCAAAGCGTTAAGTAGTAAGTAGAATGCATAAATAAGACAAAAAAATACAATAGTAAGGAAGGTAGGAACAGCAATCTTCTTATCCGTTTTGATATGAACCAGAGGTAATTTGGAAAATTCGAAAAACGATTTCAAAAATTCTTCCACTGATACATCTATTAGGTTTAGTAATTTTGGATTGAACTTTCCATTTTTGTTGTAAAAAAATTTAATTAAATTTTCATTACAGGTTAAAAGATTTTGTATTTTCTGTCAGTCTTACTATATATGTTAAGGTGGTTTACGCGCTGCGATTAAAAAACTACTAAATGCAAATTTGAAATGATTAATTGTGAAATACTTAGTTGTTTTCGAAATCCCTTCTTCTTCTTATAAAAAATGTACGTTTAACTAATATTCAGTATTGGTTGACATAAATTTCGATATATTTTTCAATTTTCAAAATTAAATTACTAAAGTATTATGCCTACGTCAGAATTTGTTAATCTTATTCTATAACGTAGTGACTCCGTGACAGTCAGGTACAAAAGTATATCTTAGCGATAAAATTTTCTTTTATCAAAAATTAAATAATGTAAGTATTATTAATATTCTTCAGTCATTATATTTGTATACCACTTGTTTGTTTGATTTTCTGCGTGCTTTGTTGTAGCAATACATAATACATAGGCGTTGTTGCAAAACCGTTGAAAAACATTGTGAAATGATGTTCATAAATTATACTTAAAAAACGGCGTGGTCAATAATTTTTATTTTTTATTTTTTTTATTAATAAGGTTTGTATCTTTGTATTTTATAACATATTAATTTCTTATCAAATACCTTTGACACGTTTTCATTTATTAAAAAAAAATGTCAATTTCCCATAAGAGTTCGTATTAAAATTACAAAACTTTGTAATCGTTTTTCTCAAAATTTGGGTGGTCAATTTTAATCGGAATAGGCTCGAATTATTGGTATTGAGTTAAATAAACATATCTAGAAGTTTCGTTAAATCCTTTGAAAAATCGTTCTACCCATCAACTACCTTAAGGTAATTGATCCGTAAAACGATTTTTCAATGAATTTTAACGAAACTTCTCTAGACATTTATTTAATTCAATTCCAATAATACGAATATAAATACCGAAAAGAAAATTAACCGCCCCAATTTTGAGTCAAACGGCTTCAAAATTTTGTAATTTTGACACGGACTCTTATGGGAAAATTCTTTTTTTTTTTTAATAAAATGAAAACGTGACAAAGGAATTTTATAAAAATTTAACGTTATAAAATACAAAGTTACAAACGATATTTAATAGCAATTAAAAATTATTGATCGTGCCTTTTTTTAAATATAATTTACAAACATCTTGTTACAACGTTCTGCAACGCTTTTCCAACAATGCTTTTATATTACTACAACATAAATGCGCGGAAGTTATAAAGTGGTATACAAATATAATAATTACTGAAGAATATTAATACCTACATTATTTAATGTTTAATAAAAGAAAATTTTTTCGCTGAGCTATACTTTTGTACCTGACTATCTCGCACCAAATACCTTAAATCACTGTTTTTCAACATTTTTCATGGTGCGACCCCCCTAGTATGGAAAAATATTTCGTGACCCCTGCGTGATTTCTATCTTTTATTTTTTATCTTATAAATATCGAATCCGTTCATCATTATTGATTATTTTCATAATTAGGTATCGACTAAATACGTAATTAAGTACCTGAAACATGCATATTTTAAAGGCAGCTACAGACGAGTCAAGTTTGGAAACCAACGTAAAAGAAATTCTGCTGGAATTAAGTATCTGCTGATAGTCTGTAACTCTGCATACTTTTTGGTTAAAGAGAAAAAAAGAATACCCAAAATTAAGTGGCTTTGAAGTGTTTGATCCAATTTTCCACCTCCTACCTGTGTCAGCTGACGTTTTTTTGATGGCTTAAATAAATGGCAAACAGAAAGATCATCTAAATTTAGAAAATGATCTAATTCTCTGCGTATCAAGGACGAATTCGTGAAGGAAAAAAATGGTCAACGAGAAATAGGCGTAAGCATCACATTAATGTAACCTTTAATTAACCTTTTCTTTATTAAATATTATATTTTGAATTAGAGTGGTTTTATTTTGAAAATAACTAGGAACCCCTTAGAAAGGTTTCACAACCCACAGGTTTAAAAACACTACCTTAAATGTTTCTAAAGAAAGAAGTTCTTAATCATTTAATCTTTAGTAGATTAAGTGTTAGTTTTCGTTGTGTTTTGGCTTTTCTCCATTAGCTTCACGTTAGAAAAATAATTTTTAAAATTTTTTGTCTTATTACAAACTATACGTCGCAGAATTGGTACAAACTAATTAACATTTTGTGTATTAAATACTAGGGTAAGTGCGGGAGAGATGCCGCAGTAGCCATAGTTCGTCCGTTGATTGATAGATAGCGCTATTAATAGATTATATGTATAAGTTACTTATTTAAGCTGTATATGGTAACATTTATGATTAGTTCATCAGTTTAGTAATTATCCAACTTTTTATTATTGAAAAGTAAGTTTTTTTAACATAATATTTTATCAAGCATTTAATTCATTAGAATTTAAGAATGTATATTTCATTGTTTTAATGAAAATGAGTTTTGTTATTAATTTAGGTATATTTTAAAAGTACTGTATAAAATTTTAGGTTGGAATTCCGCACTGTGCTTGCTATAACAACATGCGGCATCTATCCCAACAAAAAGGAGAGATGCCGCATTTAAAGTTGGTATAGATGTCACATCATATTACATGTTAAAAATATAGACAATTTTTTTTTTTTGACTGTAAATTATGCCATGTAAATATAAATGATCCATTAATGGATCAGGAAGAGCCATTGTATTAGTGAAGATAACGAAAATAATGATGATTGGTATAAAGTGCCAAAAATGGTTACATATGGCATGCATCATGTATGGAGATGTGTGTAAAATGCAAAATTTTTAATATGAACCAAGCGGCGTCTCACTTTCTTTGATGCGGCATTTCTCCCATAGGTGTGGCGGTGTGGGGGAGACGCCGCTTTGCAGGCTCTAAAATAATGTTAATTATAAATTCTTTATGACTCAAAATTTAAAATTATTTATAAATAATTTTAAAGAACAATGTTTACATTTATTGTGTACCAAATTTCAAATCAATTAAATGCATACTTTAAGAATTATCAAGTGTTTTCAAAATGTGCGGCATCTCTCCCACACTCACCCTATACATGTACCCCACTTCATCATATTACCCGTTTTTTCCCTAATCATTATTGTTTAATAATATTCGATTATTTATTTATGTCTAAGCAAACACGAATTTATTGGTAATAACTAATAAATAATAAATAAATAAAGTTCCACCATTGTACGCGGCGCTTCATATTAGTAGAAAGCAAACGGTGGTTTCTCAACATCGGCGAGCTCTGCTACCACGTGGTCGGTCGACAACGACATGCTGCTACTTTCATTTTAAACAAACGTCAAACAATCCAAACACAATCATGTACACCACACTCGCGGGGGCACATGCCACCTACCTACCTGATATCCTTGCGCGGTATGTTGATGATATGTTGCTGCACCGCTGGCGAACGGCTGCTGTTGCCCGATTGATTCCACTAAATCTTCAACGTCTTCGTCAATCTCGTCCAATTCGTTCTCGTCCTCCTCCGGCACCGGTGTCACAATTTGTTGCGGCTGTGGCTGCGAATGTGCGTGATGTATGGTCACCTGTTTGGGTATCACCACTGATGGCTTCACGGGCACCGCGCCAACGCTACTGTCCGATGGCGAGTCAATTATCGGAATGTCAGCGGTGTCTTTGCCGGCGTGAATAATTGCCGAATAATCGCTGCCACGTTCGTCCTCCTCCTCAATAACCGATGGTTCATCTAAATGGTGTTGTGGATGATGATGCGGAATGTTTGTCCCTAGGAATTGACGCGATGTCATGGCCCAAAAACTGAGCCTCAAATGTATTAGATTACACCATCGTAAAGTAACTGACTGCACGCACACACTTTCCAAAATACCGCACTATGGAGCAATAACAAAACACTTTTGGGCCACATTTACCCAATAGAAGAGGATGGTAGGTTCGATATGTTTTGGGGATGAGAGAAAAAGTTCGATTCTCTGGTATCGGTGCCTTGGTCCATATGAATTGTTTGCAACACACGAATTTTTGTTATAAATTAAGCCTGACCAATATATACATATATTTTTTTTAATAAATTCGATGGTTCGTAAATTAACGCACGCACACAAGACGGACCGGTTTAATAATTGATTATTGAAGGTTAGGTTTTCACCGCTAAATTTGCACAATGTGTACCAATATGAGTCAGTAGTTTAAATGTCACAGCTGATTTAGCACAGTATTTAGCACACGGCACGGGCATAGAGATAGGTATATAGGTAAACACAGCCGAGGGAAATTTATTTCAATAAATTCAAATTGTAATTAATAACAGTTTAATTACTCTGTTCTGCTGGCTTCACTCAATTAAATTTAACAAAATTTTCTATATGATGGATCACAAGGAAAACACTTTTCACAAAATTTCCACGATAGTTTTAATTATACATACATATCATTATGTGTGAAAATGTTATTACAATATAAAACACCACCTGCCTGCTTCGTGGATTTCCGGCGCTGACGAACCGTCGTTCAACTGGCGACGCATTATTATCCGAACGAAGAAATAACGTCATATTATCAGCAGCGTCGGTTTTTCGATGTCAAATCAGACCAGCGTCGTTTTATCGATTGTGTATACACTACCAGTCATCACAAACAGTGAGCGCAGTCAGAGTATTTCAATTAACGTTAGCGCCTTTTTCAAATTTTTGTTACGCATATTAGGAGATAACAATTATTGTCCAACAATAAATTTTACAATATTTTTTATCAACAGCTCGCTACAAAATGAAATAATTAAATATATAAATCTATCGTACTGAATATTCAAACTTATGATTCGAAATAATTTCTCCAAATAGTTCTGAAAAAATAATATTAGTAAATTATTTTCTGTCCAATGCTCACATAAAAGCGATACTTTTATTGATAATTTACTGGTATTTACTAGTAAATTACTTACGAATGACCGTAAATGTTACTTTTGTGGCCTCGAATGCAATTTTAGAAACTGAGGCTGAAACTCAAAGATTCTTAAGCATCTATGGACGTAAGAAATAATTTTACAGGTTAAGTACGAGTAAGCTACTTTTTCAATCAAAAATATGATGAATTTAAAAAAAAATATGAATAAAAAATAATCAAGTCTATTAACGTGTTTCCTGGTTATAACTTATGATGATAAAACGCCCAACTGGTAAACTTTTGGTGCAAGAATACACTTTATATGGAATTGTTGACGTGGTGGTGTCTGAGTTAATCAGACGTTTTTCAGCATCAATGAACGTAAATCGGTTAAAAATGAAATAATCAGTTTAATAAAAAAAACGCCGTGAGCAGCGGGGCCCCATCACGGTAGTCGAATTTTCCCCTTCATCTTCGGTATTGAATGTCTACAAGCGAAATGTGATTGAAAGTCTACAACCGAATTGTCATTTTGTTGGTTTCAAAACTGGTGATGAGTGTTCGGCTGATCGAGGCTTTAAAAAAAGGTTTTAAGTATTTAAGGGCTGTATCTCAGTAAATTTCAATTTTGTGCCGAAAACAGGTAGCAGAAAAAAAGCCAACACAATTCGTACGAGGACATTCCTGCCCATGTTTATCCGCTAATTGCCTTTATGTGTTAGTTTTAAAAATTAAAAAAGGACCTTAAATAGTAAACTGGAAGGCCTTTATAAAGATATTTTTGCTTTCCAAAAAAATCCAAAATTTCTATTTTATAAATACTAAAAATCCAAAATTCCTAATTTATAAATAAACAGTGACTTTAATAACATTTTTAAATTACTTAATATGTATGTATTTCATTTGTCATAAAAGTAAGTTCACTTTTTTTTAAATTTTTTAAAATTACTATTCGCCTACTTGTATTTAGAATAAACATAATGCTTTTAAAACACATTTAACAATAGCATTCAATTCCGATGTAAAAATGGGAGAAGTGGGGGGAAAAGTGATGCGGACTCCCTACAAGGTACTAGCTGGATACTAACTGAATACACGTACAAAATTTCAGCCCTCTAGGTTTCCTTATGGAGTCTCTAGACGTGTTAGAAAACAAGCAAAAAAATTAAGGAAATATTGGCGTAAAAATCGTGGGGGTAAGGGTTAAAAGTTGAAACCTCCAAAAAACAGTGTCTGGCTATTAGCTTAACCTGTACACCAAATTTCAGCCCTCTAGGTTTATTTGGGGAGATTTTGACCCGAACGAAACTGTTAAAAAACAAGAAAAATCATGTTCTTTTGGGTATAAAAATGGTGGGGGTAGGGGTTAAAAGTCGAGACCCCCAAAAGGCACCCCCTTGATACTAACTCAATCCGAATACAAAATTTCAGCCCTCTAGGTTTATTCGGGTGACCTGTGCGAGTGGTACAAACTTCGAAAACGTCGAAAATGCATGAAATTGTAGCTTAAAAATGAGGTGGGTGGAGGTAAAATATTAAAACCTCCAAAAAGCACAACCTAGGTACGAACTTTATCAACACACCAAATTTCAACCCTCTACGTTAATTCTGGGGGGCTGGGGGCCTGTTAGATCCAGCGAAAATCGTTTTTCCCCCCTCTACTCCCACCATATCATCTTAGGAAGCTGAATTTTGGATATGTTGTAGATAATTGACCGAAACATTATTTAAAACCGGTTTGGAAAAGTTTTATTGCTTTTCCGCCCCCCACTACCCCCTTAAAGGTCGGGTCAGAAAAAAAATTGGCCCAAAATTTGACCCCACTTTGATAGTATGAGGTGCCTCGAAAATGAGCCCCATTTACCAAATTTCATCTCTTAACTTCCATAGGGGGGCCCTACACAAATTAAAAGGTGGCGGGAAATATATATATATATATATATATATATATATATATATATATATATATATATATATATATATATATATATATATATATATATATCAGACATTTTTTTTTTCTACATATTCGTGTTCTACGGGTCCGAAAACGGATAGCGCCCCTACTCTCGCCTCTCGCAGCTCTTATCGTATAGACTGTATAAGTCTAATTTTTCGGAGAAAATTCGACTAAAAATAAATAAATAAATAAATTTTCCATAGAGAAATCTGTTTACTAATTGACAATATGGTATATTATTACTTATGTGTCTAAGAAGGTAAGTAAACTTTTCTGACCTGTTATTTTTTGTAATCGTCATAACCAGAAAACAGAATGGTAAATGTTGCATACGTGTCCAATTATTTGTTATGTAAACGCGAATTTACGGTTCGGGTGTTTTAGAAAATGTTTTTATTCCACTGGAGAACTTTGTAATATTTGTAAGCTCCGTTTTTGTTAACATTTTGACGGTCGTTGACGTCATAAGACATAGGTAAAGTGAAACCCTAGTATTCTTTGTTCTAAGAACAAAATTTTCTTTGATTTTTTCCTTTGAATCAAAAAAATAATTTTTTTAGGTCAAAAAAATATTTCTTTGGCTACTGAAAAAAAATTTTTGAAAAATGTATTTTTTGGAGGGATTTTGAATAATGTTAGGATGATTGGAGTTACCCTTTGGAAATTCCCCCTGTTGGGAAAGACCAGCGGAGAGTGACGCAGGTATATATCAAGGCACCTATTTAGCTATTGTTTGTCTGTCTCTCTTGCCTGTTTCTCTCACTTTCTGAGTGATTCTACGTTATTACGATTTTATGTGAGTTAAAAAAATTCTTCGTTTTATTTTTACTTAAAAGTTTAGATCGCATTTTTCTCAAAACACTATTTTTAAGTTTGTGTACATGATTTCTCAAAAACAAATGCACCGATCTTATTGAAATTTTGCACACTTCTTCAAAATAGCATTGATTATTGACTGAAGGATTTTTCAGATTTTTGGTATTTTTTGATTACAACTAATTTTACAAGGTTATACGTAGATTGAACTATTTTGCATATAACTCTACCAAAAATTCAAATTCTAATTTCTTTTGAAATTCTTCATCCAATGACGAACTATACTTATCTAGGTACTACCAAAAAAAAAAATTGGTTTTTTTAATTTTATATAAAGCTAGCATGAGTTATCTTGTCCACCACGAGGACACTTTTTTTGAGGAATCTCCGGAAACCAGGTCCTACCAGCTAAATGTCCCAAATTTTTGGATGAAAATTTTTTCAAATATTGTTAAAATGTTGCTCTTTTATGTGTTTAATGTTTTGAATAAAATTATTTGTATATTATATTAAAAACAAAACAAAAAATGGGAAACTGTGTTTTTTTTTGGCTTCGAAACCGACGTAACGCTTTAAAAAGGTGTAGGTCAGTGTCTGACCCGTGCCATTAGGTTCACCATTACTGTAATCTATTAAGACAAAATATCTTAACCGTAGAGTACTACAAAGGGTGAAAAAACACCTATGTTGTTATATTTGTGTAATTTTAGAGGGGATGTGAAGAGTTTTTACTAATGGGCCTTGTATGTATCTTCAGTACTAGTTACGACCTTGTCCTTCTGTGGTTTGTTATCTCTCCAACATAACTTTCTCTTTGGACTGTATTGGTTTTAGGTGTTTTTTCACCCTGTTGTAGTATTTAAAGATATAAAATTTTTAACTAAATTTTTTAAAAAACATTTATAAAGTTAGTTATACATTATAAATAATTTTCCCTTTTGTTATTATTTAATTGGTTGGAAGCATTTATTTCTAATATTCGGTAAGTTTGCATTTTAGTTTTCATTTTTTTATAAAACAATTTATTGTTAAGTTTCTAATAATAGGTAACGTATTATTTAATTTTTACTTCAGATAAAACAATGACTCAGCAGTCTATACCCGACAATTTACAGACTTTGTGTCAGCATTCAGAAGAGGAAGATGTTATTTCTGAAAGTGAAACAGAAGATGATGTGGAGAATGAAATATTATTAGAAGATGAATTCACAGCATCGTCAAGTGAAAGTGAAAATGAAGCTTCTACATCCACTGCAATTAAAAGACCACGGTTTTCAAAAAAGGTCCGAACCACGGACTTATGGTTTAAAAAGTCGGTACATTGTGATCATTTGATTATACCTAATGAAGAGTGTTTAAGAGGGAAAAATGGTTTTAAGTGGTCGACAAAAATACCGTCTTCAAAGCGTAAAACACTTAGTAAAAATTTATTAATAACAGTACCTGGACCAAAAAATGCAGCAAAAGGAAAAAAAGATCCACTAGAAATATGGAATTTGTTTGTTGACGATGAAATGTTAAATATTGTGGTAGAGTGTACAAATGAGGAAATTGAAAGGAAGCAGGAAAACTATAAAGAAAATCAGTCTTTCATTGGAGAAACATCTATTATTGAAATTAAAGGCTTATTAGGTATTATTTATATAATGGCTGCTAAAAAAGATAACCATATGAGCTGCAAGCGTTTATGGAGTGCTCATGGAAGTAGCATATATAGAGCTAGTATGCCTTTAGAAAGATTTAATTTTCTAATAGAATGTTTGCGTTTTGATTCCAAAATTGATCGGGATATAAGAAAAATTACTGACCCTTTTACACACATAAGAATAATATGGGATAAATTTATTAATCATTGCGCAGACTTATACACACCTTCCCAAGATGTCACTATTGACGAACAACTATTAGGTTTCCACGGAAGATGTCCTTTCCGCATGTATATACCCAGTAAGCCTGATAAATATGGAATAAAAGTGGTTATGATGAGTGATGCACATACTGCATACACAGTATCTGCAATTCCATATCTAGGAAGAAGTAGTACACATAAAAATAACGCAGAATATTACGTAGAAAAACTTAGTGAGCCAATTCAAGGAACGAAACGGAATATCACTGTTGACAATTGGTTTACTTCGGTTCCCTTGATAATTAAAATGCAAGAAAAATATAAACTTACAATGGTAGGAACAATGAGAAAAAACAAACCAGAAATACCACGCCAATTTCTGGATACTAGAAATCGACCCGTAGGAACTAGTGTATTTGCTTTTGATGAAGAAAATAAACATACTTTAGTTTCTTATGAACCCAAAAAAAGAAAGTTAGTTATATTAGTATCTAGTCAACATTTTGGAGCTGATATTTTACCAACGTCAGGAAAACCCGACATAATTGAACATTATAATACTACAAAAGGAGGAGTGGACACGGTAGATAAATTATGTCATTCATTTTCATGCAGCCGCAAAACACGTAGATGGCCACTCTGCGTATTCTTCGGTATCATGAATTTTGCTGGAATAAATGCGCAAGTAATTTATAATTTTAATAATGAAAACAATAAATTAAACAGAATAGATTTTTTACACAATTTGGGTATAGATTTAGTAAAGCCGTTAATGGAAAAGCGTCTGCAAATTCCCAATTTGAGAACTTCTCTTAAACTTTCAATAGAGGAAATATTAAATATAAATAGGAAAGAATTAGAAGAACAAGTCACGATTCAATCCTCCACATCAAAACAAGGTAGATGTAAAATTTGCCCTTATTCCGGAAGAAAATATTCCGTACACTGTTCAGTATGTGAAAATTTTGTTTGTGGAATGCATCGAAGAATAATATGTCAAAATTGTGAAAACTGACTTTTAATTATTATTGATTTTTTGTATTTATAAAATATTAAAAACTTTAAAAAAATTGGATGTTGTTTTAATTATTAACAACTAATTAATTTTCTCAGAAATATAATTTAGATCATTTTTGTTTATCATTTATCATATTAAATAGATCTAAATTACTTAATAGTTGTTTTTTCCATATAGGTGTTTTTTCACCCTGTGTAGTAAGTACATCGCAAAATTTATTGTAGTATTCTACGGTTAAGGGGGACCGCTAAGTGTGACATTTTGAAAAAATTTGAAAATTTTTTTTGCATGTTTCGATAGTTTATACCTTTAAAAATAATATACTATAATTTCAAGTGCATATCTCAAATATAGTTTTTGGGTTACAGCCATCCGAAGAGCGGATTCTGATTTTCATTGTTAACTTTGAGATATTGAGAAATGCATGGATGTTGATAGTTTGGGAGTTTCTGGACGTGGCTGCCAGTCACATGTTGTGGAGAAGCTAGACCCTGGCACATTTAAACGACTCACCTAGTTTTACTATGACCTTTACAGTGAGTACATCGTAAATAATTTTAGTAAAAATTCTCAGTGATTAAAACTAAAAGGTAAAGTAAAGAAAAACTACATTTTCCAAGTTTGCTGTAGTTATAACTCGAAAACAAATCATCCCATCGATTTGATTCTTATTGTAGCTTTTTTTATATATGTTTCTTCGTGCCATGAACCTCCAGTTTTTCGATCAAATAAAAAATGTAATTTTTGGAGACCAAAAGTCATCAAATTTTCGCCCAAAATTTGAAACTTTTTTTAAAAACTCCGCCATTTTGTTAAATTTCACCTTTTTTCTTTCTATTGAGGTTCACGGCACGGGCAATACCATCTAGTTTAATAGGCTTTTGATTTTTTTTTGATTTCAGGCACTGTGAAGGTCGCTATCACTGCAGCAGTGAAAAAACTTCTTTTGGAGCCTTGGGAGATCGCGAATAACTCACTGAATTTTCAATTTTTTGGTCCAAAAATTTTATCATTAACTTATTATATATCAACGAATATATCCTCAAAATATTAAAACATTTCATGCAGCAGTTTTCTTTAAAAAAATTCCCAAATATCATCTTTTTCAGGCGGTCACACTAGTGGTCCCCCTTAATTTCCAAAATCGGTGTTACCTCCGAAATCATGAAAGTTCAATAAATCCAGAAAGCTCAATATAAAATTCAAAATGTATATTCAATAGGCTTTTTGAGCCACTGTAATTGCGGCCTTTAAAACTGAACTCCACTGTAGGATGATATTATTTTATTATTTTTTATGATTAAGTAAACCAACCCCTCACAGATGCGTATCTGCGTACATATATGGAATTTATTTGTATGTATGTGATCGCAAGTAATAGCATAAACAGGATATGAAATTTGATTGGTGAAAATGGAAAATATATAGGAAAATATTATTAGATGTTATGACCTTGTTTTAAAAAGGTTGTTTTTCACACACATACGTGGATACACGCACAAATATTTCATCATCAACGCCTGTAAATATGTATGTATGTATGTATGCGTAGTGTATTTGCACGTATTTGGTTAAATATGGTAGGATAATATGTACACGATAAAATATATTTATATATATGTAGTACCAAAACAGGAATAAATGTACATAAACAAATTACACCAATGCAGAAATTTGTGAAGAGTACTTTGTCAAAATTTTATCCCAGACTAGCACAAAGTGAGATCTGACGAGGTTTTGAAGCGGTGTCGAGTTTGTACGGCGCATGTTGTTTCACCGAACGCAAGAATCGTGCTGTAACAGCGAACAACTTAAGCTATAAAACCATCAACAATAATAGTAGAGCGGTCAGGTGTTTATAGATACATGTGTCAACAACCCCTTCATCAAGACAACGCTTTGTATACCCGTAGGCTAGTACCAAGTTCGAAAGTCTAAAAAAGGTTCGGAACGAACGTAAAATATGATTTGGAAAAGTTACCTTCGGTAAGCAAGGTTGTCAGATTTGACGATACTTTATTTATATCGTCCTTAGGTGAAAGCTTCCCTCTTTAAGTTACCAAATTTTGAACCGTTAACTATCTAAGGCCGCGTTTCCACCTGTAAAAACACTCGCAGTGGTCTATAAACTTATAAACTTATTGCAATACCGTTTACATATTATCATATAATTTCCTGCAATTTTTGTTTGCAATAAATATATTGCGAGAAGTTCGCGAATCATAATATCGCAACTTATCGCAAAGGTATTTACACATGGAAGCTGGATATCGCGGAAGCTATGGGCTATGGCAATTTAGTTCGTACCGAGAAGACCTTAACTGTTTTTCGAATAAATAATACTTTAGGAATAAAAAAAGTTAACTCTCAGATTAACCATTCATTCTGTATAAAATATTGTTTTAAAGAATAATAAACTCTATTCCAGAATATATATTTCTTATCCCGCCACGTTATATAAAAAAAATTATTATTTTTTATTTTTTAAAATTTTCAATTTTTATTGCAATCTAGTTTTTATGGTAGAATAAATAACCCATAAAGGAAGTATAAAAAGTTTTGTCCACTTTCACCTTTCTTAATCTTTAATTTTTTGAATTCATTCTCCCATTGACGTCTTTAAATTATGCGGTTTTCGGGACACTTCTTCGGCATACTTGACCAGCTGCGAGTGTGATATATACGAGATTAGACCGATAAGCAGCGGGCGATCTATCGCGAGTCGATGTGAAAACATTTAAACTTGCAATCTGATGCACTCGCAACTACTTACAAGAGCAGTGCACTTGTTACGTAATTTACACCTGCAACCTACTGTTTGACAGACTGTTGGACACTTCTTGCAGGTGGAAACGCGGCCGTAAAACTATTTCAGCGCTATTTTTGACATCTTTTTCTTTTTTGAATTGCTTGGTTTACGAAGCGATTTTTTATCCAAATATGTACAAAATATATTTTAGATAACAACAATAAAATTTTGCCACATCTGTAGCTATATATACGAGCTATAGCTCGTACGTAACAAACAACAGTCGGTACTGTATAGCTCGCGTTAGTATTATTAAAGTTAGTGTAGTATTGTAGCCAGTAAGTTATTAGTTTTGAAAACAGATAAGCTATTTTATTTTGTTTGGTTGTGTGTTGGATCATTTGATAAGATATATGGTACATAGTTTACGATAGGCGCCAGTGAACTTACGAAAATAAGCAAAACAGAGCTGTTATTATTTACTTGTGCACACACAAAAATTTTTGTGCTTGAATCACAAAAATTACATTTGATATGATATCGTTCGTTGTAAATAAATATCGTGTGTACCGCATGTTCACAATAAAAGAAGATTCCGCAGCACATGCTAAAAAAAACGTTACAAGAATTCTATTTAAAGTAGGAGATTACTTCGGTCCTGTATAACTAGATCGGATTGGTGTGAATACTTATATTCAAATACTTTATGTATTGGACTGACCGTTGTGGTTGATCGTACGTCCAATGTAATGGACTACCGGACCGGTGTGTCCACATACATTAACGATCAAAAATAGATGGTCGAAAATTGGCACTTCATATTATATTACCAAAGAAAATGTTCTAACAATAAGACACAAAAAATCTATTTAAACTTGAAGAATATTTCTTTTAGAAAATTACACATTAAACATTGCCTTGATTGTTGTGAAGTCGCCACTAACCTTCTGAAATAAATAGCTAGCCAATTGGTCGGAAAACGACATTTCATATTACACACCTTAATACTATTCCAGTCGATGGAAAGTATCTATTTTTTGAGACAATACTTCTATTAAAAGAAGAATAATATTTTCTAAAAAATATGTCTTAAGCCTTCACCTTATTTAACGTCGTCGAAAATAGTCGGAAATAGATAATAGATTAACTGGTCCAACACCGACATTTCATATTACACAAAGAAAATGTATAATTTGAAATCCCATACAAAAATTTTACTTAAGAGAAGGAATATTTCTTAAAAGAAAATTCTCTAAAGTTGCCTTGATTCTTCTAAAACCGTCGATTATCGCCTAAAATACACGATTAACTGTTTGGTCGGAAACCGACATTTCATATTACACGACCTTATAACAATTCCACCTATTGTAAAATCTACTATACAACAATTCTATTTAAACTAAAATAATATTTGTTAAAAAAACTATTTTTAAGCATTGTCATAATTGTTTTAAAATATTGATAGTAATCTGAAATAGATGGCAGACTGATCAGAAGAAGACATTACATGATTTTATACAAACTGTTCCAACTAAGTAACGAAAAATTAAAAGAAAAAAATTTTATAAAAATATCTTATCTAGTTCATTCCAGTTCTTCTAGTTCATCTGATTCCACCTACTTTAATAATATTTACAAAAAAATAAACATGTTACAAATTTTTATTGCAATATGTAAATTTTATTGCTCAATAACACTCATGTAACAGGCAAAATGTAAGTATGTAATGTTCTTTCATCCCTTTCCCCCCAAGACACAAATATAGTGTACATTGAATATATGCATTCACCAACCATTCCCGACCGAAACATATTAAACAAAGTATCTAACATTATTTTCATTTTATAAAAAAAAAAGAAAAACAACACCAAAAGAAAACTTTTTACTGACACCGTCACCGTCACCCGGTCCAAAATATGTTTCAATTGATTTAAATATAATGTCGAAACGGGAGCGCCATCTGCATTAAACAAAAATGGCATTAGCCGGCCCCATTTGTACCATTGTTCCCAATCATAAAAAAATCTATTTATTTTTTGTGACATTTTCTCTTCGACATTTCGACAAAGAGTCGTATTCGAAAAATTCGGCAAACACAATGTATGCATAGTTTATTTTCTTTCATCAACAAATTATACTTTAATTTTTCTTTCATATAATATGTTCGCGAACGAATGAGGGCACGAGTTGGAATCGAAGGTAAAAATAATCCAATGAATAATTTAGCCATTTTGAAACAATTTTTATTATGGCCATTTATACTCGGTTCCTATGACTTCTCATTAAATATTATAAATATATTCACTACATAAGTAGGTATACGCATGTCGTATTCGTATGCAAATTAACGTAAGGCTCATTTATTTTCTTCAAGCTATTTTACCGTTTTGTTTACTGAAGTTGTCATTTCAAACAAGCAACAAAGACAATTTAATTTTTTTTTTTTTTTTTTGGTAACCAAAATAAAAATTAAATCAAAAAATCGAATTTTTAATTATGGTATATTATGTTTAGAAAAATAAAATGAGAGATGTTTAAAAAGACAATATTTGAAGGCCCAAAAATTTAAAGAATTGTTCTGGTGTACCTAAGCACAAAGAAACATTTCGTTTCAAAAGCCACTAGAATTCACTCGGGTTCATTCATTCAATAAAATACCAATGATAACCAAACATAATTTCCCGAATTTTGATTTTTACCAAAGTCATAATTGTTTTACTTGGTGGGAATACTGGGAATTATCCTAGTTGTCTAAATACATTGTAAAATCATTGAAAACAGCCTTTCCACGCAAATATTGCCAAACTGTTTTATATTTTTTATTTTTATTAAGAAAATTTTTTTAAGCCAGCAAAAATCATTGTTAATTAACGTTAAGCATGTCTTTTTTATGATTTTTTACAAGACTGCTTGGCTACTTCTGCAAAAATTTTCTTTTATCAAAAAAAGTTGCCAAATCCTGAGGAATCTTTTGAAAGACTGCTGGAAAGACATGCGTAAAATATTTCATGTCAAAACATTAATTAACAATAGACAGCTAGAATAATGTAGACCATATGAACCTCTATAATTTTCACCGACAACAAGAGTTCGGCAAATTTTGTTCGGCAACACTTGTCAACTCGAATGAATCCCAACGGTTTCAGAAAAGTTATCACAAACCTGAATTCTGGTTAAGAATGTCGAAATATCGAGAAAATTTTTCTCTTGTTAAACTGAATTCTCAGTTAATTTTATGAATTACCTACATCCTTTTAAATAAAAATTTTTCAATCTTTTAATTGCAAACAAAGAAAAGAAACTTGTAAGATCGCTGTCTAAGATGTGGACAACATTTAAGCTCAGAAAGACAAAAAAAATTATGTGAAATTCACACACTAAAGGCCCTCATGTTTGAAAATAAAAAGATATGGTGCCATCAAGAAATTTCTCATTTTTTAATAAACATATTCAAAAAAATAGTCTCCATCGAAAAAGAGGTATATAAATATTTCTTAATCTAACCCTGTGCAAAAAATGGATCACTTTTTAAAATACCATTACACACTTCACACACATTACATGCGCTTGTGTATACGGAAAGAAAAAAAAAACTATAAGCCGTCCTGTAAAAATGTATAAAGAGGTATTGATTGCCTTAAATGGGATACTTTATATCGAATGCGTTTGAAATGACATAAAAATCCCTTTACACTGTACACATTGGCATATAAGTAAGTATATTTTTATATTTTGTATATGTGTTTCCGGCAAAACAGAAAATGATCGTATTTTTTATTATATTTTATGTTATTTTTTCTTTTTCATTTCTTGTGTTGTAGTGTGTCCCAACTCCCATTTTTATCCACCTTTCAATAATATTACTTCTGGAAGCCCAGCATGAATGTATTTACTTACTTGGAATTTTTTAGGTATAATATATAGCCAGTCGTTCAAGTAAACATTTATTTTTTTAATATTTTTGTTTACTGTTTTTTCGAAAAAAAAAAAGAAAAACAAGGTAGCTCTTTTATTTTATTTTTCTTTTTTTTTTCGGTAAAATTATGTTTATGTAAACATTTTGAACTTGTTTTAATTCAGAATCAAATATGGTTTTACGAGGTGTCTCTAAAAAAAAATTAGCTAATCACTAATCAGATTAGTTCAACTAAATTAGGAGACTTTGGAAAGGTACTAAAAATATTTTTATGTAAATTGAAACGAACTGAGCGTTATTTTACTTTGCAAAGAATATCACTTTTATTTTATTATCGGATTTCTTAGAAACAGGAAGTTGGACAGTGGAAATGATACAGTTTTACACAAAACAAATACAGGATTCAAATTAACTATTTAAGAAACAATAAGAAGTTTATAAACAAAATTCTGATCTACTTTTGAACGATTACACTGATATTTACGATTTAATTCATTGATAGGTCAACTACAGAAAACATCTGTTATTTCGAATGTGAAGATCAAACTATTAATTGTACGACCTGCCACCAGATTTGAGCCAACATGTCTTAATTGTTTAATTTTGAGAAAAAATGTAAAAAATCTTGAAATAAGCGCTACCAGCCCAATGTCTAGTTGATTTTTTGTATTTTCTAAAAAAAATACTATAGGATATGATACTGTGATCCCAAGTTCAGCAGAATAAAAAAAAATGTTTTGTGTGGCAGTGTAATTTTTTATTTTATTTGTTATTCACAAAATGCTTGTTCCTTTATTCCGAACCAGTCCGAACATGTTTTCTTAAAAATAAAACAAAAATTTTACTTTTGTAAAAAAATTTTTTTTTGTTTCTGACTTTTTTCACTAATCCTATCCTTACTCTCTCTTGTACTTAGTCAGATGAGACATGAATATAGTGGAAATCCGCTTGTTTGATAATGACTATGTTAATCGAAACATATCATGAAATTTGCGAAAAAAATATTTTTTTCTCAAGCAAAGAATTTTTTTGATACTTGAAATCAATTTAATTCCTTGACAACAAAAATTTTTTATTTATTTTTGTTATACAGAGAAAAAAATTGAAATCAGAGTTAAATGGCATTTGATACTTATTTTAATCTCACCTTTTGTACCACCCACTGTGCCTGCAAGCCACACGTTTGCCGTTTCCGTTTCCTTTTTTTGCTTCTTTTCTTTTTAACAATACATTTGAACTTTTGACTTAAGAAAAAATATAATATATTTTTCACATTCTAACAACAAAAAAATGTTTTTTTAATAATTTGATGAACAAATTTTCATGTCAATCAGTCATGTGACATCATACTCTGCCCTGTATAATCTCACGTGGCACATCGATGGATGGCTTCATAAGAATTTCTTTCAAATGTGGGACACATTTGAAAATAATTACCATGTGGGCTAAACAAATAAACAAGTCATTTTATTGTACCTACCAAAGGAAAAAAATATAATTGCTAATTTACGATTAGAGAATTTACTTTTCGAAATGAACTTCAAAAAAAAATAAAAAATAAAAAAATGGAACACCTGAATCCATTTTTATTTTTCTATTATTATTATATAGAAATTGCAGTTTTATTCAGGACAAAAAAAGAAAAATATTGTAAATGTTTAAAAGGACACAAAGAATGTTTGTCCAAGAAAAAAGGCAAAAATAAGTAATAATTTAACATCTCAGAATGGAAAAAAAAGGCTGTAATTTTTCAAATTTAAAAATAAACAAAAATAAAATACCCAGGTAGTTCTCGTACTTACGGTACACTAAGTTTCTGTTGTAAGTCAAAATTTTTTGAATGGTTCTAATTCGTGTATAAACCTACAATTATCTGCCTTAAAAATTCTTAAGAGACATATCCACCAAGTGCATAGAATGTTTGAAACAGCTCATAAATATTTTTAATCACAATATCGTTTTCTTAGCTTTTCTCATTTTTGTTATCAAAACAACGGAATTCCTTTTAACAATGTGACTGGTTCGAAGGTCAGATTTTTTTTAGTGTTTCCTGCAAGCTTAATTTTGGTAAAAATTAAATATTAGGTGTACAACTATGTTCTATCCGTTTTCAAAAGATGGCGTTATCTCACAGCCGGTTATAGGTTAATTATTAATACGCATATATACATACACAGCTGTTTTTACTCTGTAAATTCATTACGCTCTTAATATATTCATTTTTAATATATATATATATATATATATATATATATATATATATATATATATATATATATATATATATATATATATATATATATATACAGCTCAACCAACATAAGGTTGCCGGTCAAGGTTGTATGCGCAGTAGACAAACACGACTTCTATCACACTTTTATGCATATACGTTATATGTATAATTCTTCTTGTCGCACCCTTTCATTTGCGCATCTGACCGGCAACCTTATGTTGGTTGGGCTGTATATATATATATATATATATATATATATATATATATATATATATATATTTTTATTGAATTTAAAATGGAAGTAAATAGTATACATATCCGCCATTGTCTCCTACTCTCCTATACGAATTTCATCAAGGAAAAAATGCTGCTGAAACTCAAAGAATAATCTGTGCAACTTATGGTGACAGTACGTGTCGAAGATGGTTTCGGAAATTTAAAAATGGAGATTTCAATTTAAATGTTAAACCACGCTCTAGAGCCTCCAACAATCAGTGGCGAGGAATTGCAAGAATTACTGGACCAAGATTCTGCGCAAACGCAACAACAACTTGCAGAAAAGTTAAACGTCACTCAACAAGCTCTTTTTAAAAGATTACATGCTTTTTTTTTGCAGAAAACCGGCAGAACTTAGTTGTACACCTAATAAACAACTTCGAAAACCTATATTTCACTTACGATTTTATTATTCTATCATTTTATTTACAATTTAAGGTCTAAAAAAATTTTAGTAAACATGATGACGTCATCAAATTAAAAAAGAATTGTTTCTCAAATTACGCTTGATATAACTGATCTACATTTAAATAATTAATCGAATTAACGTTATCTGCGCGTGAAATTTTTATTTTTACTAGTAAAATGACAAAATTCCGTTAATCCTCCCATTGAGTCTTCCTAGAAGGGTTCCTGAAGTGTCTATAATATCATGATCAATAACTTGTTTAGTACCTAAAATAATTGAAAATCTTTGAAAAAATTTCGAGAATTTGTTTCGTTTATCACATTACGTATAGGGCTCGTTCACACGACACCGAATCGGTATTTTTTCCGAATCGGTGCGAATTGGACGTAGTGTTCACAGGCAAGTTTTTTTTCCCTGTATATCAATTATTTTACTGAGTCGATACATACATGTATATAATACATGCTGCTACTCGCTAACTATATGAGCCTGCTTTAATTGTGACCGTCACTAATCCAAAATACCCCTGTCGCAGCATCCTGCATAACATAGCGAATTTCCGTTTATAAAAATTAGTTTTCCTCAGAAACTAGTTGACATAGAATAATAGTTTAAAGACCTTTTTTATGTAATTTTTTCTCCTCTTTTAAATGATGTAAAAAAATTTGGCAAAAATTTTTGAATAAGTGGAAATTTTGGCAAAAAATTAATTTTTTGCAAGAACAAACACCATGTTCCTGGCATCCGACGTGTCTGGCTGAAGAACTCATCCAAGATTTTTGGACTTCCAACGTTGTCACCAAATTTCGTAAACCTAGGACATTTCGTTCGAGAGTTATCGTGCTGATACATAAATACATATATATATATATATATATATATATATATATATATATATATATATATAAATTTTAGTGAATGTTATTTTTGGGTTCTAGGGACCTCAAAACAAATTTCTGCCATAGTGCCGGGCTCAAGTCGCGTCATCAGACCTACTGTAATAGCTGAATTTCCATTCTGGAAATTCGCTAAAAGCAATAGTATAGTATTGACAGTATTCATTAATTATTATTATTAAACAATGATTTCTGGAAATCTCTCTTTAAAATAACACATGTTTCTCTCCATTTTAATACTTTTAAATCTTTTTCTTTACATAATTTTAATGTTTTATCTCATAGAACATGTCTTTATTCTACTAAAATTACTAAAATTTTAGTATTAATACTGTTAATTGTTCATAATGCAACTGTTTTATTAAAACAATAAACGATTACATGAATATAAAATATGACAAGTCTGTATCTGAAGCAGCACAAAACAGTAAAAAATACTGTATCGTCTGAACGCTTACATATAAAATACACGCGCTACTAGCAACCGATTCGAATTTTTTTACTGTTTTACTGTATTCGGAATTCGGTGACAAAACCGAATGTCAAAAATCTCCGAATCAGTTTTTTTACTGTGTAGGGTTTTGCCCGTATCGTGTGAACGTACACATTGAAATACATTTGCCATTGAAGCATATAGTAAATAAAAAAAACCGATTCGGAAAAAATACCGATTCGGTGTCGTGTGAACCAGCTCTAAAGATGATAACGCAGTGCATAGGTTACGCTGGAATTTTTCCCAGAATTTCAAAAAAAAAAACTTATACGATCACACATTTCAACTCTTACAGTAGACTTCATCTTACCGATCACCCGCCCCGTGCCCTTTAACCCATCATTTTGGACACCCATCATTTCACATGTATTATTCACATTTCCTAACCTAAAACCATATCGACAAAGACACCGAAACGAATAAATAAGGATAACAATATCGATGTATGATTGAATGGACAATCATACGTATAAACCAAGTAAAGAAAAAAAAAATACAGAGAAGTAAAAGTAATATAAAGAAACATAGATCAACCCTTAAAGGAAAACTCGGGGCAAAAGGATGTAAACATCCCAACATGAAAATTATATAGGGGAGATGTGGCATGAAGGGGATACGTATTGAAAGGGATAGATCAAATTACGTGTTAACTACAAATTCCGCCGAAACAAAATTATATTTATTGTATGACGACACCAATGTGTTCAAGCTGCTGTCATTTCAAAGATGGCGATGTGGGTCATTTAAATTTAATTGTGTTCCCAAGTAAATTTTTCGTAACTTTTTCCCAGTCTTTTCTAATAAGTATATTTTAAATGCTGTAGTGAACAATTAGTGATATTTTTTTAAGTAAAATTGTAATTTTTTGGAGGTTAATTTTTTATTAGAATATTGTAGTTATAAAATTACAGTCATTGCAGAGGTGGTCTACTCGCACTTGATCACTTTTTAATAGTCAGTGTTGAATCTTAAAGCAATTTAATAGAGAGTGCCGTTTTTAACTATTCTTGAAATTTTTTAAACTCAAATAAAAAATAAAAAGTTTAGGTAGATAATAATATGTATTATTATTAATAAATTAAGGGCTTATTTTAATATTAAATGAAAACAAAAAAATATTTTATCCCGAGAATTGTCAAAAACTCGAGCTACTGGACTACGAAATCCTAGCTTGATTCGTATGTGACAATTATGAAAAGGACACAGCAAACGCTTATGAAAGAGACTATTCATAGATGTTAATTTTCAGTTGAATTAATTATAAGAGAAAAGATGTGATTGCAGTTAGGCAGTTAGGCTATTGATTTGCAGTTAGGCTTACTTGGATATTTACATGTCATATAATATTAATAGATTTGAGCGGTACTTTATGGTATTCCATATTTGTAAATATGTAATAAACAAATACCTTACTTTGTAAAATACAACTTTTATTTTTGAAACTGTGACAATATTGTTTCAAATATAAAAGTGGTATTTTGCAAAGTAAAGTATTTGTTTATTATTTATTTACATTTCACCGAAAATTCTAGTAGCTAAATAATCCTAAAAAAAAAAAACTATTTTTTTATTACCAAATTCTTCAAGTTTTAATACCTATTTAGACATAACTAAAATTTCTAATTAGGTTCGCAACTATTTAATTTCTTGATTAATTTAGTCACTAGAATCCTCGAAACAAAAGTGTCCCTTTCATGCTACTTATCCCCTACACCTAACTGACATTGATCAAGTTTCGACAAACGATCCATTTATTTATATCCTTCTCTCCTATTGCATTCTAATAAATTGTTATAAATGAGACAGAGACAGAGAAGAATGGACGGACAGATGATAGCGCATAAAATAGTTACATTTTCTATATTTATATATTATTGTATATATGTATGTTTTGAAGTAACGTATGTATATGTATATGTGCTTGTATATATACAAATTCACTGATTCGTTGATGATAACGGCAAAATTTCCTATTTCTGTGCTTGAACCCATACATACAGGAATACATTACATGTATATATTATAAATGCAATATACCGCGTGGTCACTTAAATGATGAAAATGGTGCTTCACTAAGAAATCAATTCAAATCATACCCAATTTTGATTTGAGAAGTTCGTTTACCGGGTTTCAAACAAGCATTCTTCAGTGGTTAGAGTTTCTCCAGGGGCGGATCCAGCCTTCAAATCACGGCGAGACAAATTCTGATCACTTAACACCTGTAACAATAAATCACTCATCTACAGGTGAAAGATTAAAAATGAATTAAGTACGACGCCTTGCATCAAATTTAAAATTAAAATCGAGTCAGTAATAAAAAATCAAAACATCAAACCACTTGACTAGTTTCGATTACATTGAAGGCCATCTTCAGAAGTTAAATAAGACTATATTTTCAATCAACCATGCAATGTTATTTTCCCAGCTGGTCGACATTATATCTCAAGTTCTATCTATCCAATCCACACTTTGAATTTGGCATGTATCTTCAATACATGTTCCTTTATTGTAGGGTATACGGATGTTGCCAAATTTTTTTCTATTTCTAAAAAATAAAATACCTTAAAAAAAAATTCTTTTAAAAAAATAATTCTTTTTAGACAGTTACTATTTTTAGATTTTTAATTTTCTTTTGTTTTTTTTTTGCTTTAGTCCCTGGCTGAATGACAAGCTTTCTAAACCAGAATCCTTTTTTTGTTTCAAATCAACACAAACCCTAAAATCATGTCAACCAGCATGTCATTTTGTTTTGCATGGCTATATTTAAATCGCTATAATTGAGTTCTTGAAGTATACTTCTTTTTTTGTATGAAATTTTTTTATATATTATGTTCTTAAAATATCATAAAATATCAGTAAATAAATGGTAAATGACCAAATTTTTTATTAATTCCTAAAAAAAACTGAAATGTTTGCTTTTTAAACTAGAACACCCCCTTAACAAGCAAATGATTTCTCGTGAATTTTTGATAAAATTTTATTACTACAGAAAATCAGCTAGAAATTTCTTATTTCTTATTTCTTATTTTATTCATTTAGAAAAATTGGATTCAAACAAATCAACTAAATTATAGCACGCGGTAGACAAAATTTCTATTCGTATTTGTATGGTAGGTATATCAGTGCATGTATCTATAATACATATATACGTAAAACTGGACTTTTAGATGTAGGTTGTTTGGTAGAATTATTCAGGGTATATTTGATATGGGGAGCTTGTAACAAATACAACCCTCTTCAACCACCCAAAAGTAACTAGCATCACAGCATGCATATTGTATTATATGAACAGTGATACTAAATAAGTTTAACTCTAAATATCAACTGAAATGTAAATGCTCTAAAAGTCAGACCGTTCAGGAAAGCTTACCCGAAATTACGGTTATGAATCAAAAAAAGTATCTGTAAGTTTCCGAACTGTTTTTCGGGTTCTATCTTAAGAAAACCTCGGAGACATTATAATATCACATTTGAGTCAATTTATCTGTCGCTCAAAGATGTTTTTCTTGAAAGTTACCTCACTTAGGAATTTGAGATTTGATACAATGCAAAAAAAGTTGAATTTATGGTGTCGTGTGGACCGCTATCGTTAGAAAGAACTACTTTTGTGGATTCTAGGCATGTTTTTACTAATTTTTGGGTGAGGCTGTTATGAAAATATAGCTTAATATGTGCGAAAAGACACCGTTCCACAACTCTGGTTTTCAATATTAGGGCTAGCGTGTATTAAGTTATAGATTACATAGACTCTGCCAGAATTTTTGTTGATCTAATAGTTTGCGAAAAGCTTTCAAATCTATCTAATATCTGACAAAATTTTCATACAGAACCCCGATTGTACGAAGCAGATCCCTGCGAGAATTCGTTTCCAAACAAAAGCTAGCGAGATTTTGCTTTTGGCTACCCTTCGCAAAAATCAAAGAAGTCCAACTAAAAATTTTTGAAGCAAATATAACTTCACTCACCATTCATATACTAAATTTTCAAATATTTTCCTTCCTAAATAGAATATAAAAATGTTTGAAAATCTCTGCATTTATGTAAACACACAGCCGATGTAAACAAACACATACAATAACAGTCACACAGACCTACAGCTAGAGAGTCAGTCAGTCCGTTGATACGTACGTTTGTAATGATATCGGTATGGTGGTGGAGGTGCAAGGTAGCCGAGTGTGGGACGCCGGGAGGTGGTGGATGTTAAGGCAAAGAGCCACAAACACGCGAACAATACAAAACTAGAAGTACACATACATGCACAGTACATACGTACATAGTCAACTGAACTAACAACGTACAACAGCGACGAGTACGGACATGTATCATCTACATACGTCTACAGCGCGTTTGAGCCTTAACCGTAACAGTTTTTAAACCTGTTAGTATATTGACTATTTTAAATAAAAAGTAAATAGGTACCTAACTTAGATAAAGCATAACCTTTTTTTATGCAATTACATTAATTATAATAATTTACTTTGATGAAATTACTTATTGATAATTTTTAAGCATTTAATCAGTACATTGCATACGAATACAAATTATTGCATCATTAAGTTTTTTTACAGATATATTTATCCCAATTTTTATAATATTATAAAAATTAAATATAATGTTCTCATGTGTAAATTAATATTTTATCTTGTTTAGAAAACTATCTTCTAAGGAAATCGTGAGGTTTGAAACGTTTCGAGTTGTGTATTTTCTATGAAACATATATAGCTATATATATATATATATATATAGCTATATATATATATATATATATATATATATATATATATATATATATATATATATATATATATATATGTAGATATATTTTGAATATTGCAAGGCCCACGTTGGGCGCCAATTTTTGATTTCGTGTGGTTTTTTGCATCTTAAATATTGTAATGTTGTATTTTATAAAAAAAACTCAGTTTGAACCAATAGTTTTGAATGGAAAATTCAGCTATTACGTCCGCTGTTATGGTGATACTTTAACCCGGAATTTGTTCCCTGGAACATAAAACTAATACTCACTTCCATTCGTTCGAATCTAAAAAATTTGTAGATAATATTTATTTTTATTCGACAAACTTCATGCAGGTACGTGCACGTGTCTATACGTGAATGGATCTACAAAGACAATACTTGATTTCACCACAAATATGTGATTCATCTTCCCTCTATACCAGGCTCGGCCTGGTATAGAGGGAGACCGGGACACCGGGACGGATCCCGGTGCCCCCTCCTCTTGGCAGAGGATCGGCGCCCTCGCCCCCAAACGTTACATAAATTTTATAATGTTGCAGTAAACAATTACTGCATTAAAAATATTTGTTTGTGTTGCCTTTTCTAATATTTTCATTCAGTCACCATTCAATTTTTTGTAATTGTTATTGCAACGGTCCAATAGCTAATGCTATCGAGTCCATACTTCGATTCGGTTTATTGGAAACCATTATTATGACGTTATATTTGAAGAATGTGAAGAAGAAGACAATATTGTCCTGTGTAATAGTGAAAAAAGAGAGAAAATTATAAAACCCACTTAAATAAAAAAGTGGGTTTTATAATTTTTAGAAGTTTGGGCTTACAATTTTATGGTTAATTTTTAAAATTACCTGAAACTCATACTCAGCTTTATGGACAGGTCCTTTAGAAATAAAATAATGAAAAAATATTTAAAAAATATTCATTACTTTTTGAGATATGGCGTTCCTTGTAAACGCTTAAAAACTTGTGAAAAAGGACCCCCTCCCCCCACAGGGAAGAGTAATGAATGTTTCAAAAACAAAATTTTCTATTTCAAACCCTCCCTAATCTGAAAAAAAATTTCAACAAGCAAAATAATCATAAATAAAAAAGTTGCTTTTTTATTTGAACTCCCTCCTTAATTGAGTTTCAACCTGCATCAGAATTTGAGAGTCAGTCGACCGCCCTTTAAGGTTACCCAGGCCGGGCTTGCTCTATACTTTCCATACCTATATTTCTTCTTCTCTGCAACATCCTGTAAGCATCGCATGTAGAACATGTACGTACCCGGTACTGAGCAGAAGAGCATAGAGGAATAGGTATGTGGAGGAAAAGCAACCAACGGGCAGATAGACAAACAACAACCATTACTGACAAGTACCAGTCCTGTTGTGACTCTAACCATGACTCTGTACGACTCACCACTATACAATCATACAACTAGCTCTAGCATAAGTATAGTCAAAAAACATGTATATGAAAATGTTTGTGACTGACTGTAACTTTCAACCGAGCGACGTCTCTCGCACACAGAGACAACAATTGTCGAAAAATTGTTTGGAAAATAATCAAAAAATAAATTGTAATACTGTATCTGTCATTTTCTTTTGAATCTCCCACAAAAAAGAAAGGTTTTTGATGAAAACACTATAAGAAGTCAGTGTGTCAGAACGATTTTTCTTCCAGGAACAGTTTTCATTAATCGGCCGAGCAAGAACTTTTCAAAAATGTTAACTTAGTTTTGAGCTTGTGTGTATCACTATTACATTATATTAGACGGACAGTTTTGCTCGTAAAATCGATATAGTTTATTTTCGCATGGATGAGAGATAGATAATACATACACATCCAACGTTTGGAATGGGCATTACGTACGTACAATTCAAGATGGAAATAGTGCTGCTAGTGATGGCATTTTGGTAATGTAAGGAAGAAATGATACACGATCGCACTCGCTGCGTAGGGTAGGGTTGGGTGTGGGCGCGTTTTGATCGGGCGAAATGGAATGAATAAATTTTCGTAACAAGGATGAGTTACGAAACGTAGGTATATTGTATGTATGTGGAGATACATAGGATGGACGGACTGACAAGGAGCCATCACATGTTTGTCTTTATTTGTACAAAACTATAGAATATACTTCACATGAAATTTAACCATTCGAGCCCAGAGAGTTGGTGTAAAATTTTAGTGTAATGATTGATGGTTACTTCACCAAGAGTAAATACAATTATTATTTTAATAGATGAAAATTTTTTGCATTTATAATTTTGGTCATCTAATGATTTGATCTATTTTTGTTGTCTTTTATTTTTTGTTCAAATATAAAAATTAAGGATTTATTCAGAGTTAGAAGCTGAAAAAAAGATTCATTTTCAGTAATATTTTTTAATGAAACCTTATTCGATCTGAAACCTACTACACATTATTAGGCATTTATTTTTTCTTTTGCCGAATAACGATGCATTTTATCAGTGGTGTTAAAGTCGACGACTAAAAAATAAAAACATTCTCTACGGCACACAGCACACAACTTCAGCGGGTGGTCAGAAATTGGAAAAATCGAACGAAGTTTAGAAGAAAATAAATTTTCTAGGTCACTAAATCTAAAATTATATCGGTTCGGAAAAAAAATAAACAATTGTAAGTTTTTGAAGCCGAAAAATGAAAAAAAATCTCGTTTTTTTTGCATTTGTGTCTTGCGTTTTTTTTTTTTTTTTTGTATTCAACCCTACGTGAGAAGGAAGAATGACTTGAAGCCCCTTCTAAGGTAGTTAAGAATAAGATAGCTTTAATTAGTTAGATAAAAAAATAAAAATAATTTTTAGAGATCAAAAAATCTTACAATTTATGGCAATAAAAAAAGAGTACATCATGAAACATATAATTATAGGGTTTTGAACTGCTACATGTACAAATCACTAAATCTGAATGAAATGTAGCACTCTCTCTTACATTAGTAGCAATGGAAGTTAAGAAACGGAACAACATAAAAGACATATTTACACCTTTAAAACAATAACACTTTAAAAGTGTAAACTTGAACCTCGAAAATTCTGTAGATTTGATTGAATCATTGTAGAATGATTTTCTGCATTGTTTCTCCTCCATTCCCTTCAAACGTCCCCCATTTAAGAATTTCTAAAATTGCTAAATTCGTTCTAGGATCTTCGCTATATTTTTTCTCATAAATACAAAGAAGCCACCCAATGAATGAGGAAAAAACGTATAAACAATGGATTTCCGTAAGAATTTTTAAAGACAGCAGCGAAAGGAAATTAATTTAAAATTCAATGTCCTTCCAAAGAAGCCTAGATACTAAAGAACTCAAGTAAAAAACATCATTACGCTTAAAATGTGATTATAGAACCCTAATATCTTAAAGACTTGCCCATCTACGAAGAAACTGATTTCAACATAGAGAAAGTACACGCAGTTTCTCTTAGTGCAATATTAAAATTAGACTAGAGATCCTTAAATTGCCTGTAGACAATAAACAAATATGTAATATCATAAAGTAACGCTCAAATCTATTAATATGTCCTGTACACGTTGAAAAATAACTATAATAGGTCTTTAGATCGCAATAATATACATAATTAGAGTCCTACTCCATTTACAATCCTGTCTATAGGTATATCTAACATAAAAATAAAAAATAAATTTAAGGATATCGTTAAATATTTTCGTAGTATCCAATAATTTTTACACAAACTATAAAAATCTCCTTGAATATATCCTCGAAAATACCGAATTTGGTAATGACATGTTCAATTCAGTACCCGGAAGGTCGAAAAGGAATGGTAGAATCAATCTTATAGATTGAAATAGTTAAATTATCGAAAAACATATTTAACGACATAAACATTCAGAATATTGAAAGCTATTTTCTAACTGGTAGATAAAAGCTTCGAAAATACTTCAGAAAGTTGAATATAGTGTAGAGGCCTTCTCGAAAAAAATTAGGGGGGTATACACTGTAAAAGTAAATGTGTAAAAATATTGCACGTTAACATACAAATAAATGTAAATTGCAAGTGTGGCTCATTGTCAGTCAACAAGAGTGCAGTTGTCTATATACATAATAAATACATATTAGGGACCGGGTTCGATTCATAGATATTCCAATATTAATAATTTTTTATTACTCATGCGGAAGAAGTACTAGCTTGGCGCACACATTTCTGTACGTAAAATAGCTGTTTGCCCACTGTACTCTTCCCGCATACTTTTTTGCGTGTGGAAACTAACTTTCCACACGCAAATTGACAATAAAACACGCAAAATTTAATCAAAACACGCAAAGCCGCCTCCTAATTTTTCATTTAATAAATATTTCATAATTATTTCTATAGAAACCACTAACAAAGTAATTTAAACGATAATTTATTAATTCAGAAAAAAAGACGAACACTTAAAAATATTATTTTAAAAAGTAAAAAAAATGTCAAAAATAGTGATAATAATAGAAAAAAGTATGTGAAATTCGTAATAAAAAATAGTATGTGCAACTCGTGCGGGATTGTCGATTGCCCCACTCAAGCGAATGAGCGCACGAACGTCGTGAGTGCGCTCAACTTCGCTTTCGTAGGCAATCGACAATTTCCCGCACTTATTGCACAATATACTATAATATGACTTAATGTCCTTAACAATATAAAGCGAAAATAACAATATTAAGTGTTAATATTCTTGAAGTATGTTAACACGTTTAAATTTTTAGTGTACCTACATATGAAATGAATATTTAAAACTAAGCGTTAACAACTCCTGTTCACGACTTAAGTATTCATATTGTTAAAAGAAAAGTTTTTTCCCGTTAAAAAAAATAAATTTTCCATCAATTGCGGAAAAATTCTCGTATGTGAATATAATTTTTTGTTCCGTTAAAGACAGGAAATATTTTAATGTGAAATATTAGTGATTTAAATGTGAGAAGAATAGAATTAAAAAGATATATGAGATGAAATAAGATAAAAATTCAGTGAGAATCACTTACAATACGTATATATACACAGTGTTCGTAAACATGGAGACAATAAACACATTCAGGTTTTTGTTGTAAAATTGCAAAATTGTCAATTTAGATAAGTTTACTATGGTCTAAAAATGATACTTTTATTTTTTTATAGAATTTTGTGTAACAAATAAAGTTGAAAATTCAATTTGGTGATATTGAGTATGATTTACCGAAAAGAACATCACGCCGAAAGTTGAAAGATCTTTTTGTTTTTTACATGGCTAAATTGCCCCTAAATTACTCCATTGAGATTTTTAATTCCTCCATCGAAAACTTTATTATTTAATTAGTTATTTAAAAAACGTACAAAACATTTCATTGGCCATTTCATTATAGGTAAACACGATAAAAACGAAACAAAAATTCGTATTAGTAAATTTAACTGATTTCAGAACCATAGTAACAGTGTATTAAATAATAATATGAATAAGGCTCGATCCACATTAACGCTCCGCTCTCGGTACGATATCGCTCCGCTCTCAATTCGATAAAATATTCTTATACAAGAAACAATGAGTGTATTTACATCATCGGTCTGATATCGGTCCAATATCAGTCACGGTTCGCTCCCACTCCAATACCACTCCAATATCAATACCACTCAGGTAATATTTTATCGGAGTGATATCAGACTTGTTATGGCTTATACCTATAGTGTAAACGCTTTTTTGATTCCACTACACTCCGCTTGCATTCAGTTGTTATGGAAAGATGTTTGCATCAAACTGGGAGCGTACCCAGAGCGGCATTATAATGTGAATGGAGAACGAATAGGTACCAGCATGTTATCAGCACTGTAATATGAACACAAGATTATATTGGAGCGACATTGGAGTGGGAGCGTATCGAGAGCGGAGCGTTAATGTAAATCGGGCCTAATACTAATTCATTTTATTCGTTAATTTATCTTACCATATATTACACTTGGTTTAATATTTTTTCTGAATAAATTTGTGTTTTCTACAACTCAAATATCTTGCCTAAAAGCAATTTAATTCGAAGAACTGTCAACCCAAAAACGCTTCAGCTTCGCTGTCGCGTTTTTGTTAGTTGACAGTTCTTCTCGTTAAATTGCTAGGCAACAAATTTTTGTTAGACAAACAAAAATATATTCGACTAAATACAAATCTCTCGTGTAATAACAAGTGAAAAAAATTTTCCCTGGTATTTAAGTCATCAAAATCTTCCGAAATAATGCATTTTTTTAAATTTAAATATAAAATATTTTGTTTATTTACAACAATATCCATCTGTCAAAATCGAATTATCCGAAAATATATGTCTGATTGGCTATATGTTTTAACAGTACATAAGGTACATAAACCTAATTATAAATATTGATATTTTAATATATTATTTTAATTATTATTCAAAAAAATTAATAAACTTTTAAATTAGATGGAGTAAATTGAGAGCAATTTATTGGTGTGAAAAAATTGTATAAAAAAACACTATTTGACAAGATTTCGATGACTGAAATATACTCAAACAAAACTTTTTTTTGTTTGCAAATAACTAGTTAAGTAATTGAGTTTTTATTTTTTTATAATAATTTTCTGGCGTTTTTAACATCGAGGTTTTTAACGCCATTATATCATAAAGACATGGTAAAAATCGATTTAGTCTATGTTGTGTTAGTCTAAGTTTTTAATTGAGTTTTTGATGGAGCAATTACTGATCTCAATGAAACAATCTGAGAACAATTTAGCAATATAAAAATTTAGCAATATAAAGATTTTTCAACTTTCGACGTTACCATTGGAGTGACAATATGTTACAAAGTTTTTTGGACACCCTGTTCGTATAGCTGTGAACTGACAGTGTGTATTGGAAGCGAAAAACGGCGAGACTGAAAAAGCAATTTACATACACGCACTCCTTTAAAACAGATTCCTTTTTATTTTCCGTTAATGTTCCTTTCATGTGATTTGGATACTGTTTTAGGAAAAGTTTTTTCTTGGCAAACAACAATCTTTTTAACATCCATAAAAAAAGTATGTGTACCTACACATATTATATCTATCTCCCTTTACACATCTTACTGTTGTAAGTAATGCTATCTTGCTACATAAGTACCAACGTAATATAAGTAATATAATGGATTTTTATGTATTTAAAAAATGTACTTGCAGTAGGGAGATGCAATTTTTAAAGTACCATAATAAAAAAGGAGAATACAAGAAAAGTTTTTTAAAATTATTACATGTAAACGTGGAAATAAAATAGTTTAATAGTGTTTTTAGCGAATTTTCGAATCGAAAAATCAGCTATTACAGCCATTGTCATGACGCGACTTGAACCCGAGACCATGGCAGAAATTTGTTTTGAGGTCCCTAGGAACCCAAAATAATATTCACTAAAATTTACATACATACATATATATATATATATATATATATATATATATATATATATATATATATATATATATATATATATATATATATATATATGTCCGCACGATAACTCTCGAACGAAATGTCTTACTTTTACAAAATTTGGTGAAAATGTTGGAAGTCCCAAACTCTTGGATGAGTTCTTCAGCCAGACACGTCGGATGCCAGGAACATGGTTTTTGGGTCTTTGTTCTTGCAAAAAATTAGATTTTTGCCAAATTTTCCACTTTTTCAAAAATTTCTGCGAATCTTTTTTACACCTTTTAAAAGAGGATAAAAAAGGTCTTTAAATTATTATTATTCTATGTCATATAGTTTCCGAGAAAAACTGATTTTTATAAACGGAAATTATGCAGGATGCTGCGGCAGGGGTATTTTAAACTGAAAATACATGCAAAAAATCGTACGAAGGAAAAAGATCTAATGCATTAACTCTGAACTTTAATTTCAGAACCTCCAAGTGGAGTCCTAACTAACTAATTCACTGGAGTCCAATTTTATCAAAAATGGATACCAGTAACACTGTGTATAACGAAAATAGTGATTACGGTAACAGGACAATTTTTCGCTGTAGGTGAAATTGTAGGTCATATGCAATTTACAACCCTTTTAAACGTAAACACAATTTTACAAAATTTGAAAATAATATTTGACTTAAATTTTACACTCTTTCACTATTAGCTTTGACATTTCATTTTTATTTTATAATCTCATCATGTAGTTTAAACCAATAGTAGCTTATGATAAACTCAAGGACAACCCTACATGTCGTTTTACAGTACTAAGTTATCTATTTCATTTTCTTTTTGTCATTTCTATATTTTGTATTATTAACTGAAAGTTGAATGTTTAATTTTGCTTCATCTGTTGATGATATCAGAGAATTGTTAGTTAAATTCCTCTAAATCAAAATGTCACAATTTAGCCCATATTTAGAGGATTATTTTCCATCAATTCTACTTTTTAAGCGACTTTAGAGAAAAGAGCCCCTGTTTTCGACCGCTAAATAGGTATGCATGTATTCTAAGGAAGAATTTTTGTTAGGTTTTATTGATGGTTCTCAAGGTTTAAGCAATGATTCTCAACATTTTAATGGTATTGTTAAATATTCTCAAAAAATACTAAACGGATTGGAATGAAACTTTTAATTAAGTATTCAAATTTTAGAATGCATAAAACTTGAACATCTTGAACAAATCTAAGTCGAATAGAAATTTTCGAAGATTCTGAAATCGAATTTGAATTTTTTAAATTATTATTTTTATTTAATTTAAAAAAAAAATGTGTAGTTATGAAAAATGCTTAAGGAGTTTTCATCACAAAGAAAGCTTTCCTGCTTTCAAAACGACAGGATTTTTTTTGTCAAACTGTAATTTTGTAAAGAGTGGGATTTTACAGTCCCTCCACCATTATAATTATTATTGAAAGAATTTATCAAGACGTCGAAAATACTATATTATAATTTCAGTAAAATACTCAACTAAAAATATTTATGTATTAATGCAAAACCCGAAAGAAAATCATTTAGATTTATATAAAAATAATTTCATAAAGCAACCAAAAAGAGCAAGAAACAAGCAAAAACAAGAAAGCATACACATAATAAAAAATTATATTATTTTTATACTATTTTAACGCGTCTGACATTAAAAGAAACAAATAAATACAAACAGTGGAAAAATCGTACCAATACGAACGTACAATAAAAAAAAATGTGAAAATACAGCGAAGAAAATAATATAATAATAAAAAAAAAAAATAAGAATAATGTGCATGTCGTTAAATACGCATGCGTGCACTCCGTATCAGTCGTCGACCGACTACATATCTACCGATATTATACTCTCTATATTGCTCTTGCTATTTTATAATTCATTTCCCCCGCTGATCGCCGCGATACACCGCGCGCACCCTCACAACCAAACGGCGGTATAATACAAACTGACCGTCCCCTGCCCGTTGCCAGCCCCCTGCACGGCCCCCGCGCTACAAACTTTATAATATTGTGTGCAGCAGTAAAACCAGCATGCTTGTGTGTGTATGTATATGTATGACGCCTGCCGTCTCTCACTACCGACAACATCCACCGACGGGACGGGCGCCACGACGCAACCAGCTTCCCACCGGAAGTGCAAATCTCGTTGATTGATCTTTTGTTGTGCTAAGAATGAATGTGTACCAGGTATGTTGTCTACACTGTTTTAATGCCGCGTTTTGTATGAAAATCTGAATTCGTTACATAAAAGTGCAATAATCGGATCGAAAAAAAATTTTCTTCTCAACAGAATTATTGTGTTTTTTTTTCTGTTTGTATTTTTTATTTTTTTTTTTTTTGAGATTAGTGTTACGTTTTATTTGTGTCATTTTCTTTCATCTATTCTTTTTTAATTGTGAATCGTATGTTAATTTCTATTGGTTGTTATTCTTCTGCAATGATAAAGAAAGAGATATATGTATGATGCATTTTCATTTGCTGCATGTGCAATAATACGACGACGAAACGAAATCCTTTTAATCAAAAAGTTTGTGTTTCTGTGTGATTTTTTGATTCAACATTATTTTCTTTTGACGATTTTTATAATAATGAAAAATTGTTTTTAGGTAAGTTGATATTTTATTACAATTTTATTTTCTTTTTTTAAAGAAATATACCTTAGATATTTTTTATCTTTTACTACACACCACGTACATCATAAATGTATTTTGTTAAGGTTGTCAATGACGTACAGTTTTTCGTACCACTACCAAAAGAAATTTTTAAGATTTCATTCATTTTGTAATTTTTTTAACCAGGATGATAAACAAAATTTTTTTCTTATTTTATTTTCAATTACAGTGCTATTTGCTTCTACATATAAGATTACCATCAAAAATAGACGTAATTTTCATTTGCAATTAATCAATAAAATTAGTTAATTTTGATATTACCTATAGTATAAAGATATTTAATAAAGAAAACATTGACCGCTTCAAAATCGAACGTTCGTACTTTACCTTTTTTTTTTTAATTAAAGATTAAGCTCTCTAGATAACCGATCCTATTGTCAGTGCAAGTAAAGCGTGGTAAAAATTCGTACGAGACCGTGGGCTTAATTAGTGAACACTAATTAAATCATTAAGTAGATTCCTTTCGTATTTACTGTACTGCCTCCTTTTAACGATCGGACTATAAGATTCAGAATAATTGATTCGTTCTGACAAAATTTTTAACTTTAAAAGATAAAGTAATTTAGGCCAAGTCTTTCAAAACCAGGGATGAATTTTTGCAAAATCGGGATGAAAGCCCTAGTAATTTCGATCTTGATCGTAGTTTTACTGCCGTCATCTTTGGCTCGGATTTAATCTTAATTTTGTTCAAAAATTCTTCACAAACAAGACTAATCGTTTTTTTAAATTATGGAAATTTTTAGGCAATTTTCAAAAATTCGAATGAATTATTAACTAATAAGCCCAAGATGTTGAAAATTTTTCAAACATTTTAACTTAAGAGGTTCTTATATTTTAGCAAAAGTCAGCTTAGTCTTATTCGGTTGAGTTTTTGCATTTGTCTTGCAATCATACTCAATAATTTTGGTTTGGTCTTGTAAAAAAATGCAAGACAAGACGGGACTCCAAAACCAAAATTTATTTTACTGTATGGCAGAATAAAATTTATACGAAATAATAATTTTTAACAAGTTAATAAAATAAATAAACAAATTTTTAACACAGACTTTGAGTAAATATATTTTTAATTGTAATATTTAGTCATAATGTCTAATAAAATCAAGTAAATTTAAACACCTATCAGCACGTCCTCATGAGCCAACTATTAAGATTGAGAAAAATCTTTTTTTTAACTAGATTTAAGCGAATATAATATTTAAACAGCTAATTTTCCTTAAACAGTTTTCCATTCTCTCTCTGTTGTAAAATCAACAAAAATTTCTTATTCTCTAAAACATTTAAATCCATATCATTTTATTTTCGTTACTCATAAAACAGGAAAACCAACCCGATTATACAACCAGGAATACACATACACTCACAGTCATAATTTCACCCTCGCAGTTACCCACCCTAACCTCAATTGTAGTCGCCTAACAATGTACTTTACGCTTTTATAGTTTTAATCATTTAAAAGCAGGGGTTGTTCAAAAAAAAAAAATGTATAGCAGAAAGGGGTGAATATTTTATTGCATTAGATTCAAATTCAAAATTTTACCATCACATGGATAGGCCCGGCAATATTGTCTGTGATATGCTATTGTTAAATTATCTGTTTTCTTTATGCAATATTTAAAAAAAATTCTGATATACTTCGATCGATATTAAATGCATGTTACATCATTTTGTCTTGAAAATTCGAAAAATATAGAAGTTCATATCCCTCTAATTGCTGATTTCTATGATAAATTTGAAATATTTTAAAGCCAAATTCAAAAAATTCCTTCCCAACACTTCCACCAACATGATTAATGAAACAAAACTCATTGATACTGTGTTGATTTAACAATTAGCAATTCAGATTTTCAGTGGGAGACATTATCATTGGCATTTTTATACCAATTAATAGTACAAAATAGTCAATTTTCGCGATTTTTTTTCGGATGGTTAAGATGGGGGAATGGGGATGAATTTTTTTTTTATACGATTAATACCACTATTTCAATACAAAAATATTTTTTTATTCATTTTTATTTATTTATTATAATTATTATAATTTTTTGAAAAAAGTGTCTTTAAAAAAGGGCGGAAATTGGTGCCCACGATTGCGGCTGCAGTTTTCATTTGGAAAAAAATCAAATAGATTATCAATGTGTAGGTAAGCCGCTATGTACCTATAAGCTTTTTTTCCTTGAAATTTGAAAAAATGGTTTGAATAGAAACTACAAAATTTTTTATATTTTTCCGTGTAGAAAAATAGGAAGATTTCAAAAAAAAGCTCCGATAGGTACATAGCGGCTTACCTACAAATTGATAATGTATTTGATATTTTTTTCCAAATGAAAACTGTGGCCGCAATCGTGGGCACCTATTTCCACCCTTTTTTAAAGACACTTTTTTCAAAAAATTATAATAATTATAAAAAATAAATAAAAATGAATAAAAAAAATACTTTTGTATTGTTAAATAGTGGTATTAGTGGTATAAGTAGTTAAATTCATCCCCATCCCCCATCCTATCCATCCCAAAAGAAAATCGCGAAAATTGCCTATTTTTCGGCCGATCACACTCTGATGATACTTTAAATTAACTTTGTTGTTGATGATAATTTGATGACTTAGAAAAAATTTTATTAACCCTTTAATTTCCTGTGTGACTCCCCTTCATCCCCAAGAAATTTGACTCTAAACGCTCGTGAGTGAAACTTCTTATATACGAAAATATAATAACAGACAATAATTGTATATTATTGATATAACTGATTATTGCAAATTTCAAAAATGATTCTTCTACTACCGTAGGGTGGGCTGAATCGGGACAGGCGGGTCAATAGGGACGTAACAGTAAAATGTGATTTATGAACTTAATTTAAAAATACTAAATGTAAATGCGAACATATATCTTACTTAAATTATAGTATATAATCATTATTCTTTCAGGCAACAATAGTGACTAAGCTTGAAGTTGAATAAAAAATATTAAAAGTTGAGTTTAATTTGACGTCTTCAAACAGTGCTATTTTTTGTTCCTTAAAACTTTATCTTAAAATATTTATTTCGGTGTTCTTATGAATAAATTGTTGTCTAATCGAAAATTTAATTATTTTGGAACATATCTGAAAAAAGAAGATTGCAGACTTTTAGTTGTTTTTATTTTTTTAAGAGGAAATAATGAGGACTTGAGATTTGGGCTAAGTTAGAAGTTAATAGGGACGGAAAAGGTGTGAATAGGGACACTGTATATTTTAATAGGGACGTTATATAAAAGTATAAAGGCACGAATGTGGGGTGATTAGGGACGGATGAAGCATGTATTGGAACATAGAAGAGAGCACTTTCAAGGTTATCAGGTCATTCAATATTTTTATAAGCTCATTGAGCATAACATTTCTATGCTTTATAAAGTTTATTTTAAATTCTACGCTTATTTCTACAGAAAATCATCAAGTATTATTTCTTTTTTGAATGAACAAATACAAAAAATTCGAAATTATGTTATATTTCAATTTCAATTTTGATCGGCCTACTGGTTGTCCCCATTCACTCTTTTATCGTCTCTTTTGACCCCAATTTTTCATAGAGAAGAAATTATATGATTTTTCACGAAGAATTTTTTCAACCTTCTCCCAAATTGCAATCCCACGCAATTTGGGAGAAGGTTGAAAAAATTCTTCGTGAAATTTATATATCCCAAAAAAAAAAATATTGTTATATGATTTTTGTTATTTTTTTAAAAACCACCGACATTTTCAAAATTTTTTGGCTACTGTGATAAAGTGATCATCCTCGCATACATTTTTAATATATCAAAGATTAGGTACTCTTAAAATAAATACACAAAAATACGGTGTGAAGTCTGAATTCGTGCCCATTCATCCCGATCCATGGTAATTATTTTAATTTTTATTAGAAACATAATTTATATATACATATATATTTGCTCACTTGAGCGAACAATTTCAGTTTAAAAACTTAAAAAAAAAAGTGGTGTCGGTTACAATTCAGAAAGTCCATCCATGATAGTTTTCATGACGTTGCGTCATGTTTCAATGAATCCATGTACATTTTATGAATCAAACTGTAGTACATATTATTAAAACAACTGTTTAAAAATTTTTTTTCCTTCTTTATTTTTTAATCTTTAAATTGATTGTACGCTACTATAGCCTGTGGATAGATAGCATACAGCATGTACAATAATTATATTATTAAAAGAACCCGTGGCGTAAATTCTGTCATATTTCTATGGCAACTGATTCGCTATTGTGACTGCAGTGAGTCATTAATTGTTAGCAGAGCTGAACTACTTGTATACTAAAATAAGTACCTACTTATAAATATGTGTTTTGTGAAAGGGATGAGAAATTTTGAATCGAAACTACTCATAATTAAGAAAGAAAAATACCCCTGCCGCAGAATCCTGTATAACATAGGGAATTTCTAGTTAAAAAATTATTTTTTCTCAGAAACCAATTTTGCATAGAATAATAGTTAAAAACCTATTTTATGTGATTTTTTCCGTCTTTCCAATGGTCGCCAAAACTTTTGAAATTTGGAAAATTATGGCAAAAAACTTTTTTCACAAACAACGTCCACAAAAGCGTAATTGGTTAGAGGAGGGATTCTCAACCTTTCAGACTCTGAGCCCCTCTTCATACTTTGGTGTGAGGTCACGCCTCCCTTTACGGATTAAGTTAATTTAGACTTATATATAAGTATAATGACTTTAAACTTAAGCTAGACATACTCTGGTAAGGAATATAAAATTATATTTCTTCAAATACAAATTTTTATTACACAAATCATCGAAAAAATCACAAGTCAGCTAATTTCTCACGCCTGGCCGGACGCTCACTTACATTTTATTGAGTTAATAGCTATAAAGAAATTTCAATGATTGTGTGTTTGTGTCCAGCATCAAATTCAAATTTTTGTTGTTGCAAATATACATGTAACAACTGTTTCAAAAACTACGAGTACAAACTTATTTAATTTTTTTTTAATTTGTTGACGCCTCCGCTGGAATTTTTCCACGCTGCCATAGGGGGGGAGACGCCCCACTGGTTGAGAACCACTGGGCTAGAGAATTCATCCTGTGGTTTCGGACTTCTAGCGTTTTTCCCAAATTTTATAAAAATAGAATATTTCGTTCGAGAGTTATCGTACTAATACATAAGTGCACATTATAATTTTTAGCGAATATCTATGCTTTCTGGACAGCTCAAAACAAATTTTCCCGGACTGAAGTCGCGCCATAAGAGCGGCTGTAATAGCTAAATTTTCAGCTTGGCAATTTGCTAAAAAGAAAACAAACGATTCTGGTAGCAGTGAAAAAGTTCTAAGTCATTAGTCAAATACATAATTACCTCAGTAAATGAATCAGTGAAATGAAACGACAATATATTGCGTGTATGTCGTAATATTCGTAAGAGTACTATACAAAATTTTTTAAAAAATTCGATAATTTTTGGCAAATTTTCAAAAATTTAAAGCATTATTTGTTGAATATAATATCAGTGTAATTTAAATTACTTCAGTGTACGACTAGAAAAAAAAATTTTTAAAAAAGCTACCAATATTTCACTGGCTATTCAAAAATTTAATTTTTTCTTTTTTGTATAAAAATATTATTTTAAAAATGAATTAGATTTTTTAATTAGGTTTATATTTATGCCGTCTTTAGAAATCTGTTAATTAGTCTTTTTCGTTCATATGCCCCCTAAACTGGCGTACATTACTACTGTAAAATTGATGTTTTTTACGCTGTGTTCGGCACGTCCACCATAATATTAGTTTATGTAAACTTTACCCACTGTGTACTCTATTATCGACTAATACACCATCTTTAGCTCCTAACGATAGACAAGCTTTTTGGAAAGAGATCTTGTAGCACAAACTATATCATTTTTTATTTTTTTTTAATATCTGTTGCGATCTGAATTTTTTTTGAACACAACTCTTGATCGATTTTGAAAATTCTAATTTTTGTGAGTTCATCAACTACCAGATTGGAGTTAATCAACTACCAGTGTTTCTGATTTATTAAAACAACTTGCGAAGTGTGTCGTTTTGATTTTACCAACAATTTTACAAATTAATTGAGAATATTAAAGTTCCTGGATAAAAGCTCCTGAATGACGAGTTCAGCATGCATGTTTTCATTGGGTTATTGTACATAGACCGTAATTGTTGAAATACTTTTCAGTAATCAACTAATCACGTTAATATGTTTCCGAACCCCAAGATCATTTAAAAGTGGAAAATGAAAATTAAATAATAAAAACACTGGAAAGTATTGAAAAATAATTACGCTATAAGTAAAATCTAACAATTTTTGAAGTTGGTGCCAAAACAACGTTAGTAAGGCGATTGAAGCTTTATTATATCAAATGTAGTTCAGTTGGCTTGGCATAAACTTCAAAAACTGCCAGTTTATACTTATGTTTTAAGGCGGCATCCATAAATAACATCACAAAAAATTCGGCCATATTCGACCCCTCCCCCCTTAGTCACGCTGCATCGCACTTTATCAAACCTCCTATCTAATATTACGTCACAAAACCTAGATTCTCTCCTCAAGGATTCATGGAACATATGATTAAATGATTTTAAATTTTACAATTTTTTTTTTTTTTTTTTTGGTTGCCGATTATATATTTTTGAAAAGCTATTGGTTTTTTTGCTCCTAAAATGTAAGACAAACTTTTTCATACGTGATGTCATATCTGCTTGAACCCTTACCCCTTACCTCGTCAAGCTTCATCACGCTAGGCCACTAAGTCCCCCCTGCTCCTTGTTTGCTGACGTAATTTATGTATGGCCCCTAATTTATAGCATAATTATTTTTTTATATTTTTCAATAATTTGAAGCCGATTTTTATTTTTTTCTTTAAGTTATTTTCTTAATATTTCTTTAAAGTAATTTTAATATTAATTAATTAACAGTACATTTCTAAATATCCGCCCTCTTTAAGCACAAAAATAAAATAAATACAAAATTTATTGATTTATGCAAATTTTACCCATTTTATTAATAATAAAAACTTTACAATTGAATACAAATCTAAATAAATTTTACAGATATACATGTAGATATATAAATTTTTATATTTTTATAAATATGTAAGTATATACGATAGATGTATACACAGCTCCAGTCGAAGCAGAAAAAAAATATATATTTAAAAGAATAACATAAAACTAAAAATAATAATGGTTTCCGCAATAAAAAAATATTTTTTCAAAATAAAATTTTGTGGACATAAATAACAAACACATTTCGTTCGTTGTCACTGCACTTTTAAGTTTACAATTACGTAACACGTAAAAATTTTAAACGCCGCCATCACAGTCGGTACGTTCAAATAAAGAATATATAAAATGGTGGAGGTGTCGTGAAATAGTATGTGCAAATGTGCATTTATATTGTGTAATAAGTTTTATTGAAAGCGAAACAAACAACGTTTTCAAATACATTTTTCTAAGTGAATGAAAAATTTTTGATGGAGAAAAATGTTACCCATGTCCTTCTACGTTTTTTCGACTATCTACTTAATAAATTTATAACACACAGCCTAAACCGTTCGGTTTAGAAGGATGAAATTTTGCACAAGAGTTCCTTATATAATGTAGGTGTGCATTAAGAAAGGATTTTTGAAAATTCATTCAAGTGAGTTAAGTAGGGGTAGTAGTAAATAATAGCTTATTATTTTAATAAATCTGTAACACTGACTGACATCCTGAAATGTTGCCGATGGTAAATCCCAATCGGGTGAGTATACGACTAGTCACTATAAAAAGTTTCAAACCGATTTGTTAAGCTGCTGAGACGTGAAACTGCAACAAACAAACAAACAAACTCACTTTCATATTTATAATATTAGTTAGGATTAAAAGAATTTATTATAAAATTTATTTGTTATAAAATTTATTTAATTTGTGTTTTTCCTCAAACAGGGCTATGAAGAGAAATGGCGGGCCCCGGGAATAAGCCAAATTTTTATTTTTTAAATTTTTTCTTAAAAATCTAGGTCACGAGCAAATAAAAATAAAAGCTCTTTCTGTCCTGTATTATCCAATATGTAATAAATTGTGTAAAAATCGAATGTAAAGCTCAAGAGAAAGTCAGGCTGTCACAATTAGGGTTCCGTACAATAAGCAGTAGACCAAATTAAACTTTTTTTTGAAGTATATTTAAATCTTTTCCAAATTTGCCTGTGATAATCGAAAAGTGTATGAATTGTCCCAAAGTGTACTGAAAGGCTACTAAATAGTTTTTTGAAAAATATATTTTTCAGCAATTATTGCAGTTTACCGGCAATCTGGAACACAGTGTCTACTACCTCTATTAAAAAAAAAAATTATAGCTTTAGAAAACCAGGAGATTAGGGAGAAGACAGTCATTTCTACGAAACTTTAAGCTACATTAATGATACGACATATTAATTAACATTTTCTTCGCTTTGGACCAAACTAACCCTTACCCCTATTTAAATCCAAAATAATTTTTTCTTCTAATCGTTAACTACCAATATATGTATACGTCATCAAAATCTAGCATTATGGCAAATTTCAATTTCTTACATTACATAGTTTTCGAGAAAAACCTCTGTGACAAACGGACGGACGCACACGAAAGTTATTTTATAGGGGTTTCCATTTTTGCTAAAAGTGATCCGATTCACTCTAAAACCTTATTTACCGCAACTATTCCCTAAACAATTGTTTGAAATTTCGAAATAAATGGAGGCAATGGTGGTGGCGCGGGAAGCACTTACAATAATTTTTATAGGGTTCAATGGATCAAGAGAAAAAATGAAAATACGTCATTAGAATTGCACTTGTCATCTATCCACTACTACCTACCCCCATTTTATGCAAATATTCTCACCCCCCCCCCCCACACACCGACGTCATTGCCAACTTCTATGCTCCCTTACATTACGTACGTATATTGTTCAATAATACTTCTTCACAATAATATGTAACAGAGATGCACACAGAAGTAATGTGTATTGTGCTTTATTACTACTATACCGATAGAGTGAATAAACACTATAAAAGACAGACATACCGAGTACATAAATGAAAATAAGTGGAAACTGTATGTGTATATATGTATATTAGAATGAGATATAAGTGCAAGTTATGGTTGAAATAGCAAGAGATGGACGTATACGAGTGTACTATTTGTGCCGTGCCAATTGGAATGTATGTTTTTTGAGGACCCTGTGTGTATGTAAAATGCACATTAAATACGTATACACTAGGCGACTGGTGTAAGACGTATCCATACACAATGATGAGTGAATGTTATTGCGCATGTGGTCACACACTGAAGACAAAAATATTCGCATACATCTATTACTTAATGCTTATGATTACTGTTGGTCCACTATTTTATAAATATGTACGTGTATAATATACATTGTCGAGTGAGTCAACATGGCCGCCTTTTAGGGTGCCGAAGAGAAATCTTGGAACCCGTAAAGTTCCATGAAAGTCTGTACGTTATTTTTCATTTTTAAGTCCTGTGTTTGCGAAATATTGAACTTTAAAATAAGATTTATTTTTGCCCTCTCTCCCCCCTCGCCACCTGTAACTTTTCATTTGTGGATTCAAAAACCTTAAAAAAAACTCAAACTCATTGCAATGGACAGACATACGATACTAGAAATCAATTAATTAAAATTATTTCGGTTAAGTTGTGTCGAGAACTTCTAGTTGAGTCAGATTTCCTTATATTGTATTAGAAAACATCTTTTAGAAATTCAAAATCAAATCATTAAGAAACATGCTGGAAAATGAATAAAATTTTCCTATTTTTTTTTTTTTTTAAATTTAATTGAGGTTCTTTAAATCACTTTTCATTTTTCAACGGAGTGACCGAATGTCCTTAGGCACTGATACTAGATCGAGAGTCCTCAAGATAATACTCCTCAAAATTTTCTACAGTTTCCCTTCACACTTCCAGAATATCGGCATAGTTTCTTTAAATGATGTCGGCTCCAGACGCACATCTTTAAAATTCTAGCACTCCACTCACATAATGTATAATTTAACAGATTGTAAGAAGTATAAAGTATAATTAATCAAGTACACCATTAATGAAACATTAACAAGCATTAATAATAAATTACAAAAATAATGAAGTTTTATCACATATTACACGAGAGGTTTATATTTTTTCGAATAAATTTGGGTTTGTCTAAAGAAAATTTGTTGCCTAGCAATTTAACGAGAAGAACTGTCAACAAAAACGGGATAGCGAAACTGAAGCGTTTTTGGCTTGACAATTCTTCGAATTAAATTGCTTTTAGGCAAGAAATTTGAGATGTATAAAACACAAATTTATTCAGAAAAATATAAAACTCAAGTGTAAAACGGTAAGACAATTTAACGAATAAAATAAATTAGTAAAATTCATATTAGTATTTAATACATTATTACCATGGTCCTGAAATCAGTTAAATTTACCAAAAGGAATTTTTGTTTCGTTTTTATCGTGTTTACACCGACAGTGAAATAACCAATGAAATGTTTTGTACCATTTTTTCTCACTTTAAAAATCTTTCCTAACTTTTCTTCCATGGTAAAAGTGAAAAAGTTACAATATTCTTATGGGAGTTGATACACATTAGTTAAATTGTCAACATTATAAGAGTTCGTATTTTTGTATAATAGGAAATATAAGTGAATGCAACTAGCATGTAAATCAAATGGAGAAGTGAATTTCAGCGCACACTTTTACATCGACTTTGAACAAGTTGTAATCAGTACATTTTGAATAATAAGTAGACAAAATTTGAAAATTTTCCCAATTGAACTACGTTAAGTCTACTTAAAATTAGATTAAACAGCACCTCCACCATCATATATTACAAGTAATCATTTTTAATGTCTGGGAACTCCGTTGTTAAGTGTCAATTGAGTAGAGTAAAATAAACCAATATACCCACTCTTATCTTAAATGAAACATCCTGTATAAAAGGGAATAATTCAACTATGATATATTATTATTACAATTATGTACAGATAAATGTCTTTCTTTGTACTTGAGATAAAAATTTAAAAAGAAAGTCTAGAACTACCTTAAGGGGGCTCACCAGTCCAGAAATTTCAAAAAGTCAATGTTTTTATTTTTACATTTTCTTATAAGTAGCTATACTTATCAGAAATCACTTTAAACACGTTTTTCTCGAAATGACTTTTTTCTACACCTGTGTCAAGATTACTCTAAATCTATTCATCCAAATTAGCTCAAATTTGGACAGAATATTTGCAACACATTTCGCTATTGGCTAAACCACAACCAGATTTTTTGGATAAAATATGGCCATTTTATGACCATTTTAATCCCAAAAAAATAGTAAAATTTTAGAATTCGTAAAATTTTAGTTTCCATTGCCCAATTTATCTAAAAAAAATCGTGAAGAAACCTGTTTTTTTCGATCTCTGGACTGGTGTCAAAAGGAAATTTGTAGAACTCGTCCATATGCGATATTTTTTTAACCGATAAAAACGAAGCAATAGTGGTGGAAATTTTAAATTATGAAAAGTTAAAGCGCCGAAGCATATTTTTGTTTTGGAAAACTTAAATTTATTAATATTTTTAAAAATTTTTATAATTGGCAACTGTATGATATAACACTTTTTTGAAAAAAATTATTGTATAATTTATTTATGGAAAACGATAAAAATAACAGAACAATACGTAACACAAGTGAGTAAAGCGGCTCGGCTCACGCGGGGCCATTTAATATACTAGGCAAATTAGTTTGCATATCAAAATCCGTTTTTAACTGTCCTAACCTATATACTTTGACCCCTTTTAAAGTGTGATAATTAATAATAAAACGCAATTATTTTTAATAAAAATATGTGACCGCCCTTTAACTCCTTAAGTAGGTACAATAATTCTCAGCCGTATTTGTTTCTTTTTTCCGGCAGACATCGAAATTAGCATATGGACGAGTTCTACATTTTACCCGAGCCTCCTTAAATGCTATTCATTCTATCCCGAAAACTATGAAAAATTCTAACCATTGCATTGCCGAACCCTAACTGAATGTGTGCCCAACACGCACGTGGTGAATTCTTTTTTTCGCTTGGTGGCGCGGCAAGACGGGCATCTCACTGTACACTGTACACTGTACACTGTATGTATATGCTAGGTATGTACATACTCTTGATTGCAAACGGAGTAAGTGACGGCTGACTGGGTCATATCACATTTTGTACATTCTGTATGTTTTGTAGGAGCATTACAATACATACATAGTACATTTCTTACGTACTCTTTGTACAGGCAAGGCAGGTTTAGTGCGACGCACACCTCTATTATTGTAAGGCCGCGCGCAAAGCTTGACCATTGCGCCTGATGCGTACTTATTGTGTTGTACGTTGTACGTACGTATGACTTTTGTATGTGTATATGCACATTATTGTATACAACCACCACACAAATAACGCGACGAACACGCTGCTGTGCTTGCTTGCCGTTGTGTTGTGAATGTGTAGTACACTGTTTTTTCCATATCACATTATTCATATTTTTCTAACAAATACACCGATTTTCAATTGTTGTCGTCGCGGCAGTTGTTTTCACGGGGGTTTTTTGCGCGTGTTTCATTGTTGATTTTCAAATTTTTTTTGGATTCTTTTCTGTTTTTTCAAGCAACCTCTGGACATTTCGGCGTTTGTGTGTGTTTTTTTTTGTTTTTTCTTTTTCTTTTTGTTTTTTTTTTTTTTAATTATAATTATTTGGTGACACATGTGCGCGTTTTTTTTTGTATTTATCTAATTGTTATTTTTGATGTAAGAGAAATGTGATAAGGGAATTTATTGTGTGCAAATATAGATTTTCTTTAGTTTATTTTTGTAATAAGAGAAATAAAAACGTGCTGTGTTTATTTTTGTGTAACTATTTAATGTGTTTCGTTACGAGAACGATGTAATTTTGTAAAACGTACGTATACTATTTTTTTTTTTATGATCACTTAGAACTAGAGTAATTAACTATAATGATAGTGTTTACATGTTTATTTATTTATAAACTACTTTTTTTTTATTTCTGTCCAACGCCGATGTCGATGCATCACAAAAATTTCGACGGTTCATAAATCCCAAAGGCAGGTTATTAGAAAAATATAAAAAATTATAGTTTTGTGCTCAATCATTTCGGATTGTTATCTGCTACCGATATCATACGAATAACTTGTGTATATAACGGACTTGTTATAACGCATAAAGTGTCTTGGGATTCGAGTTGTCGGAGATGAGGATTTTTTGTAATGGAGCTTGAATGTAATTATTGTTTGTTATTGTTAGTTAAAACATTAAATATGCGTCCTAAAGAAAATAGATTATCTAAAGTTTTCGTGACATTTTAATATTTTGTTTAAATCCTACGATTTTCACCGAAAATTTATTCTTAAGAACACCCCGAGTAAATTTTTATATTGTTGAGTTTAAATTTTAAATCCAACAATCAGTTTTAAAATGAATTATAAGAATCAAACAATACAAAAAATTTAATAGAATTCAGTTTGAAAAATTTTTGGACAATGTTTAATTATCTAGTTTTATAAAAACTTTTTGAACATGTAGAATTTAAAGTTTTGAAATCACTGCGTTAATATTTCAAAAATACACCTAATCCGTAGGGGTTGTTCAGATTTCTATTCTTTAATACAAGTGACAATTTTTACCAATGTATTCAATACAATTTACCTGACGGTCTTAACTTACCTGAGAATCAGTGAGATAAATTTGTAAAAATTGAATTTATTACTTTTTATTTTTATGAAACTTCTAATTACTCATATATGAGTAGAAAATTTATAAAATTTTTACTGGTTTCGGCACACTCATTTGTCCAGTTAAAAAAATTTTCCTAATCGTTTTACTCTAATAAAGAAAATTGTTGATGAATTGAAATTTTACAAAAATTTATCAAAATTGAACAACACAATATTTTTAGGCAAACTAATTTGACAAAAATAGAATATAGGTAATATAAAGTTTTAATAAATCCAAAATTTCATAAAAATTGTAATTGGTGACGAATTGGTGTTTGAATTCATTCCAAACATCAGTAATTAATTATTGCTCCTAATAAAATTTTGGGTCTTACCATTCAAACTGTCGTCTCTTTGTTTCAATAGATACGATATCCCGCACTTTTTGACATGAATTCTCACAAAGTAAATGTTTCTAATATTAATTATTATGTATTTTCAAAAAAAGAAGTAAAGTAAAAAGAACCATTTAAACGGAGAAAGAGTTGCTGTTGTACAAGTTAATTTAATGCTAATATAATTTTAAAAAAGTTTATAAGTTAGATCATAAGGTACTTTCAAATACGGTGTCCATACACCCGGCTTTTTCGGAATTGACCCGATACTCCGACAAATTTGTCCCAAGAAAGTTATTTGTTCCTACTTTTTAAACTACCTGTCATCACCTGACGCAATTTTTCATTTCCATCATGCATTTTGAATCGGTACACTATCTCCGTAAATGTGAATCCGTAAATCTCGTAAATATTCTGTAAATACTTTTTGTCAATAATTTGATTATCTGCAACTCCAAAGAAGACAAAAGACCAGAGGATAAAATCTTTAACGACAAGTAATTTATAATATACTGTTAGTTCTTAGTAAAAATGATCGTTTAAGGGATAACATGTGTCCTAGCTTAGTTTTGTTTAAATACGAACATGCTAGTTTCGAATAATGTTCTAAATAGCTTTTTTTTTAACCCAGAAAACTGAGTTATACCGAAATAATTTTTAACAACCTTTGCATCGGAAGAAATTACAACAATTTAAGTGTTGTAACTTCATAAAACTATAGTTTACGAGGTACTAATAATTAATTGCCATAAAACAGATTCTAATAATCCAAATTGACCACTTAAATCAGTTGAATTTTAAAATCAAATACTAACTAAAATGTTCCCACACTCATAGTCATAATAATCATTAAATAAACTGAATTAAATAAACATGTTAGATGTCACTGTAATCGTTGAGTAAAAATGTTGTAAATGATTTATGAGAGTGTTCGTAAAAAAAGTGTATCAATATAAAAAATATTGCCAAGAATTTTGATAGAACGAATAAAACATAATGAACGGTCAGAATGTTAAACAGAAATAACAATAACTCATAATGATTCCATTGAGAAAAACTAGATATGAATTTCCGGATTGTTAAATTCACGTGCTGCTCGCCCGTTCAAAAGAAGTCGTCAGTTCCTGAAAAAATTTCATTCTTTTTACAATTTTAACAAAACTATTTCTTATTTTTCTTTAGAGATATGGGAAAATAAACTGGTAAATAATTTATAAATAAGTAGATATCATAAATGAAAATAAGTACCACGTTATTTTCATTTGCTTTTCGCAACGTTTTTCACTTGACTCGCGGTGGAAAATGTGTGAAATAAAATGTGCTGCCATCTATTTAAATATGTAATCGGATACAAAGTTTTTCAAACAAGTGTTGTCTTTTCTTTCAACGTACACCGCACGTTTAGAGTTAAAAGTGGTAGTAAAGTATTTTTATTTGGTGACAAAGAAAGTTTTTAAATATTTTGAAAATCTTTTTTTTATTCGTTTTAATTTTAAATTGGCCCCGTTTTTGTAATGCCACTGATTTTATACAATTTTATGAATCATCGTACAATAAGATTTAACAATTTAACGAACTATTAAAGCTCCTGTTAACTGTTGGTATTAAAGGTAAATGTGTCAAAAATATTTCATTTAAATTTAATTATTTGCCTATAAAAAAAGTGTATTGCTACCAAGACTCAGCCATTCTTTTGTTACGGACATGACATTTTCTCGCACTTTACATGCCTTCTCATAAGAAAAAAAATAGAAGTTATTTTTTTCTTATAAATTTTCAATACTAAGCAGATGGGCAAATGTGTACACAACAATTGTACTGAATATAAAATACATAACATTATTAGTTTTAATACTAGAGCAAATAAACTTTGTGTTACGGACGTGACAAAAAGTACCTTTTTGTCGCATCGGTAACACAGTTCTAACATTAAAACTAATAATGTTATGTATTTTATATTCAGTCCAAATATTGTGTACACATCTGTCTATCTGCTTAGTATTGAAAATTTATAAGAAAACAATAACTTATTTTTTTTCCTTATGAGAAGGCGTGTAAATGTCTGTGAAAATGTCATGCCCGTAACTAAAGAATGGCTGTATACGTATCAGTTTGAATATTTTTAGGTAATTAATTTTACCTGTCAGTAGATAACAAGTCGGGAGCGAATTAAACTACGACCCTTTTTCAAGATAAGATTAAAATCTGACCGCGGGAGCGAACTAGTATGCACCCTTTTGACTGCGAGGTGTATGTTTCAAAAGAATGGCTGGACTACTAAATCAGAGAAATCATTGTAATTACTTTTGAAATATGAAAATTTTCTTCCTTCAAAATAAAAAAAAAGATTTAAGCACATTTTACATTTTAGAGGTTTCTAAACAATTTTAATTTAGGTATTTGTCGATTCTTTTATTTGTCCGTCTAAATGGCATAACTATTCGATTATTTGATCATTTTTTATAACATTTTTAGAAACTACGCTATTGTGAAATTGCATTAAATATCGATGTCTTACTTACTACTAGTCTATTTCACTTAAATTTTGACAGTATTTGAGAGTTCGAACAAATCGGTATATTTCCCTATAAATTTCAATACAATCAAATTAACAATACTTAATGTGCATGCGCAAACATAAAATATGTTTATGCTGGATGCATGGAATGGATTCCTTTTTTGTTATTATGAAATCTTTTTTTTCAATTATTTAACAATTTGAAACATCAATGTCAATTAGTTTTTTGAAAAAGTTAAGAAGCAATTCAACATATATCTATCGTAAAGTTGTTCTTGTTTTAAACATAACATTTACACTCTTAAAATCACTTTAAAGATTAAATAAAAAGTATAAAAGTCTGTAATGAGTACGAGGAAGCTGTGTGCCGTCCTCCATTCGCAGTGTATTTTTCACTCTATTTGAATAAATATATGCAGCTCCTAACGACTTTAAGTCATTCTTTACATAAGAATCAGTTAAAATTATAAAGAAATTAATGTTTACCCTGCGCCTACACCATTGTGATAAATTTTGCAAAATTGTATGTTAAATAATTTGTTTACAAATCTTTTTTTAAAGCGTCCATTAATTTTATTCACCCATCAAAACGCCGATAAAAAAGAGAAACAAAATATTTCAACACCCGACGCTAAAATAGACCACCAAGATTTATTTCTTCCCAACGCTAACAATTTTGAAACATTAAACGATGTAAACAAAAATTTTACTTAGAAATTCTCGATATTTCGATAATAAATGTACGCCGAACATTTTATTATATCTTATTTAGGTCACCCCGTTATAAAGTCTGACCTAAAAACCGATTCCAAGCAACGACGTCAAATCTTCAACTTTAACAACAGCAGCTTACTCAAACGGCAGCTCCCGTAATAGCTGTGACCATAACATCCTCAATAAATCTCCACGTTATTGGTGAGACAAAAGGAAATGAAATCACTAATTAAATTTTTTTATCTCTAATACTTGAAATTTGTATAAATTTCTCAGACAGCACAGGTGACTTGCTTGAAATTACGTAAAATTATTTTCACTTGACATTTACAAATTTGTTAATTATTTACTAATAAATATTGATTATAAAATTTATAAATAAAGAAACTATTATAAAATCAAATTATTATTATTTACTAATTAGAATAAAAAATTTAAATCAAAATAACATAAACATTATCCATTTATTTTTAACGTTTGAATTAACACAAGTGTTGCCATCTGTTAACAGAGAAGGGAACAATTGAAAGAAGCGGCACTTTTAAACAAAAGGAAACTTTTATTTAATAATGTGAGTTATGTTCGTCGGTTTATTTGAATATTTATTATTATTTTTTACGTTAAACATTTTTTTTTTAAATTTGTATAAAATACATGTTTTTCACATTTGAAACTAATAAATTATTTACGCAAGTTAAGATTCTATTTATGACAAAATTTATTGTGAGAATGAGAACTTTAACGCAGTAGATATTAATTTTACCTTTTCTCAAAATTTGATTTACTGGTAAATAGTTATATAAAATTACATACCTACATTAAAATTAATAAAGGAATTTAAAAAAAAAAATTATTTGCTTTTTAATGCGTATTAAGCCGGAAATCTACTTTATCGAATAAAAAAATAATAATTTTTGTTCGGCCATAAATTTTTGGTTCAAATGAAATTCGAAATCCATCAGTTCAAAATAACACCAAAGTGAAAACGTTTCTTAAGGTTGTTGGTCCGTAAAACGACTTTTCAAAGGATTTTAACGAAAGGTCTCTAGACATTTATTTAATTCAATACCGATAATAGGAGCCTAAACCGAAAAAAAAATTGGCCGCCCTAATTTTGAGAACAACGGTTTCAAAGTTTTGTAATTTTAACACGGGCTCTTATGGTAAAACTATTGTTTTTGAATAAAATGAAAACGTGTCAAAGGAATTCGGTAAGAATTGAATATGTTATAAAATACAAAGTTCCAAACCATATTTAATAACAAATAAAAATTATTGACCACGCCGTTTTTGAAATATAATTTATAAACATCATTTTACATCGTTTTTACAACGCTTTTTCAACAATGCTTTTATATTGTTACAACATAAGCGCGCGGAAGTTCAAGAAAAAAACAAGTGGTATACAAATATAATTACTGAAGAATATTAACACACTATTTAATTTTTGATAAAAGAAAATTTTTTCGCTGAGCTTTACTTTTGTACCTGACTATCACACAATATGTTTTCGAAAAATCACGTAAAAAGAATCCTTCAAAGTTTCGGGTAAAATCTTGTTTATTATTCAGAGTAAACCCCTGTTCAAAATTTTATTAACGAACCATCTACTTAAAACTGCAATGTCTTTCTTGAAGTGAATAATTATTTAGTAAAAGAATGTAATAAAAAAAATATTTGTCTCTATAAAGTTAACAAAAATGCGTTCTTAATTAGGGTCGCCACTGTATTTTTTATCTAATTTTCTAAACATTATTACATTAGTCCATAAAATATTTTGTGATACGTAATGTTCTACAGGCATTTTTTACGCAAAGATAGATTCTTAACTAACGAAAACAATGTGACACCTGCGCCTTTCGAACCCCCTGCTTATTAATTTTAATTAATACAAATGATTTCGGTACAGTTAATTACTTTAAATCATTACACTTTAATTATGACTAGTCATAAAGAATTATTTTAATAGTTGTTTAGAATCCATAAATAAGAGAAATAGCTACAGTTTTTGCAAGCAAAATCGGCACATTTTGTCGTGAAATTAAATTTTAATGTCCTATATAATCATTAGTTCAACATGTTGACAAAATTAGTCGATTTTAGAGTAAAATTTTGGAATTTTAATAGCAAAAATGTCAACTCCGTTTGCAATTAATCTATTTTCACAGAATATTTTTAAATCAAATTATTTCCGTCACCTCCAGGTAAAAATAGTAGATTACGTCATCAAGTACACTTCAATGGTCGTAAAATTTTAAATCCCTTAAACTTTTTAAAATATCTTATTTATCCTAAATATCCTTAATTCTTTTTGCGAATTTCCGAATTGGAAATTCTGCTATTACACAGCCACTATCATAATGCGGCTTGCGTCCGAGACTATGGTAGAAATTTGTTCTGAGGTTCCCCGAAGCCGAAAATGACATTCACTAAAATTTTTAATTAAAATCCGAGCGATGACTCTCGAACGAAATATTCTATTTTTACGAAATTTAGTGAAAACATTGAAAGTCCAAAAATCTTGATGAATAATTTTTTCTGCCAAATATATCCGATGCCCGGAATATGGTTTTTTGGACATTATAAATGAAAAAAAAATGCCAAAATTTGTCCAAGTTCAAGTATTTTTGCGCTATTTTTTTAAATCATTAGAAAAAGGAAAAAATCACATGAAAAAGGCTTTTAAACTATCATTCTACACGGAGAGAAAAATCCTATAATTTTTGTAGAGAAAATTTCAGAAAAATTACCATGCTCCCCTATAATCCGTGCGCGATCGACGACCAAAATAAAAAATATGTACTAGCATGGTAAAATTTAATGTGGTGCTAACACAACTTTTATCACACTCTTATGCATATATATTATAGTTTAATTCTTGTTGTCGTACTCTTTCATTTGCGCATCTGACTCGCGACCTTATGTTGGTTGCACTGTACCTGTAAAAACATGTATACAAAAATGATTGCCAACAATATATTCTAATACATATACTAAAGATAGGTAAATAACAAAAAGATGAATTAAACGATGACATCGTCCTAAGAGAGTGTAAAAGAAACTGACTACTAGCTGTGCTAGCTGCTTGTAACACAGTCTGATAAATCAAGGTGCTTGGTGCGAACTGTCTGACAAAGTTTCTTCCACAGTCCACACCTATGGTTCGCATCTAACTCGCTGAGTGAGGTACATTTCATTACAGCGTTCCCAACACAACCAACCTTCTTTCTGTTTTTTTTCTTTCTATTATTAGCATGTTAGCATGGTAATTTTTTTAATAAAAACAATTAAAAATTATTTTTTTGTCGGTAATGGAACTTTTTACTGTGCTGTTTTACAAATTTTACGGAGATAATATTACGAAAAGAACATTCCATCCTTTAAATTTTTTATGATTAATTATAATCTTTATATTTTTACCTTACAGAATTGAATATGTTCGCCTTTTACACGTCGATTGTAGTGCTGAGCACAGTAATTTTTATAGGAATTTTCTCTCCGTGTATGTCAACTAGTTTCCGAGAAAAACTAATTTTTATAAACGGAAATTCCCTATGTTATACAGGATGCTGCGACATTATTTTGCCATTCTTCCATCAATCTGACTGCAAAAGCTTGTGAATGTTTATTAAAATAGTTACCCAATACCTATTAGCGTGACCTTCTTGTATAAATAAGTTTGTAATGTTACAACTGACACCGATTGTGACAGAATTAAAGACATTAACACATAAGTAACGTTTTAAAGCTAAAAATTTCCTAGGCATCGAATAAAGAAATTGCTGTTATAAACTTCAGCAAGTTTTACGACTGTGAGTTATCAAATAAGAATTTTTTTCAAGCAGTAATTTTTATAAGAAAAACCGAAGTTACCGTTTGATGATCGATGGGCAAAAATGATTTTTTGTTGCAGTAAAAAATTGATGTGCTCTAAAGAAAATTTGGTCTATAGAATTGCTTGTGATCTATTGTTGCAACTAACACTCTAATGAAATCACAGTATTAACCATTATTCAATCGGTTTGCGATTATTTTATGTATAATGTATGTATCAAGTTTTCATTTAATATATGTTGCGTAGTAACGTTCAAGTAAACAAAGTAGTATATATTTTGTTTTAATCGCTCTATACATATTATACAAACATTTAATGAAATTAGAAATTAGACTAAAAATTTTATTTAAAATTTATATTTAATTTTTCTTAGATCAAAAAGGAAAAAAGTTGTAGAAAAAATATCGTATTCTACTCGCTTGCAATGGCTATTACTAGCTCGTTGAATAATATATCTACTATTATTGTTCTATTTCTAATTTAATCACAAATTAGAATATACTAAAATAGAAATTTATTGAACAAAAACAAGATAAAATATGCACTGATGGTTTATAAATTTATTTATTCCAACTCATTGAAAAAATTTATTTATCTGTTTGCTTCCTTCTAGACACCGAATTCAATCTTAATAGAAGCAAAATAATCTACTAACAATGATTTAAATCCTTAAGAATGTACAATACATTAACTATACTTATCAAAAAAATTAAAGGAATACGCCTTCACAAATTGGGATAAAAATTTAATTTTTCAAATATCTCGAAAACGGTAAGAGATATAGGAAAAGTTTAAATTAGCGATATTATACTCTTGTGTAAGAGCTATCTATCTATATGCAATTTGTTTAAATTATATTAATAGGGATGGTTGGGGGTTAATTTTGCGAAAAAGGAGTGAACACTAAAATATATCAAAATTTATTTACAGATTTCAAATCTATCTAAAAAAAAATCAATAACGTGGAAATGAGATTCCCGAATTCAAAATCCAGATATAGATAGATTAATGTCACTAATTTAAGCTTTTGCACTATCTCTTACCGTTTTCGAGATACTTATTTGAAAAATTACATTTTTACCCCAATCTTTGAAGGATTATTTTATCCCTTCAAACCGTTATTCTGCCGATAAAAAAATACATGTCGCCAGGGACGGATTTACCGGAAGTACCGCCCGGGCACTGTGAAAAATGCCGCCCCTACTTTTTCGTAAAACAAAAATTTTAAAAAATGTCTTGATAACTTTCCCACTTTTTTCCTTTTTCTATCAAAAAATAAGTGACGGGCAACAAAAAAAAAAAAAAAAAAAAAAAAAAAACAAAACAACTCCCATTTCTTATTTTCCTATCAAGAAATAAGTGATGACCAAAAAAAAAGCCAAATTGTCACGTCTGTTTCAAATTTAGCCTCCCCTAAAAATTTGCCACCCGTGGCCAGTGCCCCGCGTGCCCATAGTGTAAATCCAGCACTGCGTGTCGCTTATTAGCATATTCAAATTTCATCAAAATCGATAGGTCCGGCCTCGGAACCTTTATTTGTAAGAGACAGAAAATTTTCAAAATTGTTGACGTGCTTTTAATTTTGTTGGTGAGTATATTTTGATGAGTGAAATATATGTATACAGCAACAAAAACAGTGGCAAAGCAAAACAAAAAAAAATTCAAAAAAACAAAGCAAAGAAAAATAGTTTTTAATCTTTTGATTTTTTTGTTTTTTTTGTTACACATTTATTTACTTATGTATACATTTCGCTATATTCGCTGTGTTTTAAATTTAACAGTGAATAACCAAAAAAAAGAAAACGAAGCGAAGAAGTGAAAACGGAATCACAATTGTATATTTATTCCAAGTCGTCTGCCGCGATCATTGGGGTATCTTCACATCGATGTGTGTGTGTGTGTGTGTGTGTGTGTGTGTGTGTGTGTGTGTGTGTGTGTGTGTGTGTGTGTGTGTGTGTGTGTGTGTGTGTGTGTGTATAATGCAATAATTTTCCGTGAGTTCTCTAATAAGAAAATATCAGACACTCATATACATATACACATACACGTACATATATTATGTGCACATACATATATTCAGTCACTGCACAATCCTAACCCGACTCGCACCCCTCTGTCCCAAACCCCACGGAAAATGGTATAAATATTATGCGGAATATATAGAATGATTCATGATTATGTTTCGCCTCCACTGATGATAATATTATCGGTATTTTCAGCGCTTCCACCAACGCTCTAAGGTGTTTTTTTTTTAAAAACAAGCGCCACGTATTTTTTTATTGGAGAAAAAGCCGTTTTAAGGGGTAAAATTCTCCTTTAAAAATTGGGGGTAAAAATTTATTTTTTCAAATATTTCGAAAACGGTAAGAGATAGAACAAAATTTTAAATTGGCAATGTTGCTCTTTTTTAAAGAGCTATAGGTATCCTATATATTAATATGCAGTTTGTTTAAGTTACATCAACAGAGATGGTTGAGAGTTAAAACAAGAAGAGGGTGAAAATTAAAAAAATATATAAATTTTCTTTACACATTTCATATCTATATAAAAGAATCTAATCGACCTCTTTTCGCTCAATTTTCTAACATTAAGTCTAGGTGTAGTTAACGAGGGGATGGCTGTGTCTAAATAATTGTACTAATTGGGTAGTTCAAAAAGTTTTGCTTCGTGTCAAATAGTTTAAAACAGTTAGCGTAACGTAAGAATTAAATTCTCGAATTCAAAGTTCAGTTTGAACAACACTGAAGAGGGGGTGGCTCATCTTTTCAAGTTTCTAGTTTTCTAGTACAATTACTAGTTGTCTAATATATTAACATATTGAAGGTATGGTTACTAATATCACAATAACTGCTTCTGAAGTTGGACTGTCATATGTGACGTTTTTATTACGTTTGTTTTTATTTGATACTTTTCGTTGCCGTAAACTTTTGATCGTAAATATCTCGTAAACGGTGCGTCATTTAAAAAAAAAAATTATTGAAGGTTTAAGCGAATCGATCGGAATTTATCGAAAATAAAGACTTTTCGTTATCAAAATTTTTCGATCGTAAATAGGTCGTAAACTCGTTCGTTATTCATTGTTAATAGCAAGGATGTATGTGTTATTTTATTACAATAAATTATTGACACAGAAATTAAAACACGCTTTTTTTTCTTCGGAACTCTAAAAACTTGTCTCCTTGTCAGTGAGCGCCTAAGTTTGTGTTCAATAAGCAGCAATATGACAATAAATATTTTTTTATTATTCATGCGGGAGAAGTACTAACTTGGCGCACACATTTCTGTACGCAAAATAGCTGTTTTCTCACTGTACTCTTCCCGCATACTTCCCGCATACGCGTATGGAAAGTAACTTTCCACACGCAAATTGACAATAAAACACGCAAAATTTAATCAAAACACGCAAAGCCGCCTCTTAATTTTTCATTTAATAAATATTTCATAATTATTTTTATAGAAACCACCAACAAAGTAATTTAAACGATAATTCAGAAAAAAAGACGAACACTTAAAAAATTATTTCAAAAAATAATAAAAATGTCAAAAATAGTGATAATAATAGAAAAAAGTATGTGAAATTCGTAATAAAAAATAGTATGTGGAACTCGTGCAGGATTGTCGATTGCCCGACTCAAGCGAATGAGCGCACTCACTACGTTCGTGTGCATTCGACAATTTTCTGCACTTATTGCACAATATACTATTCTTTTAGCTTTACAATAATCACACTATATACACATAATTTCATAAATACATAGATAATCTAAATACAGTCAACATAATATACACAATAATACAATAATACAATATAGCGGTTTTTACACAGCGAACAGAACAGACTGATTACGACGCCGGGCATTCCGACCAACACTGACTACGGAGTGGGGGATATTAAATAGTGGGAGAAAAGTGGAAGTAGATTTCGGTGGAAATAAATGAAGATACAAAATACATACATGAAGTTTATACATATTACATTGTATATATGTATTTATTGATTTAAATTTTGCCGTCTACTGGAGAAACAAATGCAGCAAACACAAATATACGTACATATGTATATCGCGACGTTATAATATTATGTTGAAAAGCATCATCGCATCGGCACGGCAAATATAACGACGTCGAGAACCAACCCAACCACCTACACCAGAGAGCAAAGCAGAGCGAAGTTGAGACAGAGTACATACACTACTGTGTGTGTCCGTTAATGTTTGGTATTAACGAGAGATAGAAAATGATTCACATATATATACCGCCACATATGCATTCAAAACAGCAGCAAGTGTTGTAGACGGGCGTATGTACATTGCAGACATTAATACTGCCACCAAGTGCAAAAATTATCGAACACCTCCAATTTGGCACGTTCTTCCGATTTAAAGTACCCCGTGTTTATGTGTATTATCTGTGTCTGTAGGTCTGATATAAGATTAGAAAATTTGATTTTATGCTTCCCATTATTGTATAAAATAAAACAATCATCTATGTATAGGCATATTTGGAAGAATGTAATACAGGATAAACTGTTTTTATGCGGTGGATATGTACCAATCCTTCAAACGAATAAATAGCTTAAACGCTACTAAAATCTATATCTATACATATAATAAAACTGTAACGAGACCATTTTCGTATATGGAACATTTTTTGAAAATTGTACTGGTAATGTAAATTTAGTTATCAATATAGATATCAAAACAGCAATTTTTAAAATTTTTGTCTGTCTGTCTGTTCACGTATCACACAAAAACTACTGGACGAATTTTAATGAAATTTGGTGTGATGATAACTTATTATGTGGGTCAACATCTTAGATACCTTTTACTCCGGAAAAATGTCACATTCCCAAAAACCATTTTGAGTATGTGCACACATTACGCAAAAATTATTGAACGAACTTTTATGAAATTTGATCAGTTCGCTCCTAATTGTAAAAAAAAAACTTGTTTTTATGCGGTGGATCGGGACCGCCATAAGAAAGTTTCATAGAAAATACAGTCATATAACTCAAAACCTCATGATTCCCCTAAAAATTGGTTCCCTAAACGAAATAGGTAATTATTTCACATGGGAACATTTTTAAATATTTATAATATTGTAAAAATTGCAATTCATACATATGCAAAGAAATTGAATGATACTATAATTTATATAATTACGTAATGTGAAGATAAAATACTTAGAAACAATCTATAGCTAACCTTATCGCAGGTTAATGTTCAAATTTCTTATTTCTCCTTACAATACTTACTCATAATACATTTTGATGGGCTTTAAAAAAAAAAAAAACAACAGCAATAGCATAAAAAAAGTCTCACTAAAAAATACTTCATAAAAGGAGGTTATGCTGTATAGGCACTTAAACATTTTAAGCCAGAAAACAATTTTTTCGCTTCGAAAACTATTAAGCTGAGGAAAATCCCGACGAATTTAGAAGATCAAATGGGATGGACGATGTTTTTTCACACAATTTAAGCCACATCTTTGTAACGAATTTACCGAAAAAAGAATTCCGAAAGTATGTTTAGAATCCACAAAAATAGTTCTTTTAGACGCTTGTGCCAAATTTACCTCCCGCAATGAAAATATTTATTCTAGCATCATATCAAATTCCTGATTGGTACGTTAGACAGTTTTGTGAGGAAAACGTCTGTAAGCCACCAACCGACAGACACAAGAATGATCTGGTGATGAACGGAATCCTAAAAATGATATATCATGTAAATATGTTTATGGAGGAACCTGTAATACTGATAAAACGATACGGTATTCTGAACGACATTTTAAAATAATCAGTTATTTCGTAATCATAAACCTAGTAAGTCCCTCGCATACGATTCTAAGGACTATATTCGATAAAAACGAAAGTTATGAAAAAAACAAAACAGGCATTATAATTACCTGTAATTTGTACCACTGCAGTCTGTGTCTTTTTTTACATGAGGGATCACTAGTGTGACCGCCTGGGAAGAAGGTGATTTTTGGGAATTTTTTTTAAGAAAACTACTGTATGCATTGTTTTAATATTTTAAGGATATATTCGTTGACATATAATAAATTCATAATAAAATTTTTGGACAAAAAAATTGAAAATTCATTGAGTTATTCGCGATCTCCCAAGGCTCCAAAAAGAAAAAAAAATCACCCACTGCTGCAGTGATAGCGACCTTCACAGTGCCTGAAATAAACAAAAAAAACAAAAAGCCTATTAAACTCAATCGAAAAAAAAAAGTTAAAATTTAACAAAATGGCGGAGTTTTAAAAAAGGTTTCAAATTTTGCGCGAAAATTTGATGATTTTTGGCCTGCAACAATTACATTTTTTATTCGATTGGAAAACTGGAGGTTCATGGCATGAAGAAACATATATAAAAGAAGCTGCAATAAAAATCAAATCAATCGGATGATTTGTCTTCGAGTTATAACTGCGGCAAATTTGAAAAATGTAGTTTTTCTTTACTTTTTAGTTTTAATCACTGAGAATTTTTACTAAAATTATTTACGATGTACTCCCTATAACGGTCATAGTAAAACTAGATGACTCGTTTAAATCTAGCTCGTTTAAGGGTCTAGCTTCTCCACAACATGTGACTGTCAGCCACGTCCAGAAACTCCCGAACTATCAATCTTCATACTTTTCTCAATACCTCAAGGTTAACAATGAAAGTCAGAATCCAGTCTTCGGATGGCTGTAACTCAAAAACTATTTCAGATATACCTACAATAGAAATTTTAGTATGTTATTTTCAAAGGTATAGACTATCGAAGCATGCAAAAAAAATTTTCTAATTTTTTCAAAATGTTACACTAATGGTCCCCCTTAAATGGCCAAGTACAAAGTACAAATTGCATGAAAATGAAACAATAAATTTCGTCTATACATATTCTGACTCACGAATAACCAACATTATACTAAATTGGTTCTTCACAGCGCTTTCGCCATTGCATCGTTTTTCGAGATTTTTCAAATATGATTTTCGTAAGCGATATAGTCCGGTGGTCATTATCATTCATTGTCCATCAGATCAGAATTTTTTCTGATTCGGAATTTTTTCTAATGTAACAGTATCAACTACCTCAACCCACTGAGCGAGGAGCAGATTCTAAAAACCGGTTTACAAAAGTCCAGTTACAACGCTGTCTATGAATGGACCAAGAATTTGAAAGCTTAACTATATAAATTATGTGTTTTTTTTCTACAGTAGTTGTCGGCCGCAGATGAATTGATTAATTTTATTTTTGTTACTTACTGTATTTGCGAACAAAATTAATGTGAATATGACTTGCTTAATATAAACTGATATTACACTTCTCCGACTGCTATGCTGTTCGGTGGGTTTTGTTGTATTTTCTGTATAAATACGAATACTGCTGGTATTGTTTGATCAATTAAAGTGCATTGTATTGATTTTATAATTATTGATGAACACCAATGAAAAAAATATATTTATTTATTTTTTATTAAATTCTCTACAACACTTAATTTTTAAATTTTAATAAAAAAGAAAGATAATTTTTTATCTGCAATATGATTTTTGTGAGATAATTTTATTTTTTTTTTTAAATTAAAAAATTACTCGAAATGTTTTAAAATACAAAAAATTTCCTTAAAATTGAAATTTTTAATAATTCTTAGAATTTGAGGCGTATCTGAAAATTAAAGTAACATTTTTAAACTGTTTACAAAGTTTTTAGTAAATTTTCAAATAGCAAATACAGCTACTACCTACAGTCACTATTATGACGCGACTGTAACCCGACACTATGATAGAAATTTGGGACCTATATATATATAAACTCTCGAGCGAAACTTCCTGTCTGGAAGTCTAGAGATCTTGGATGAGTTTTTTAGCCAGACACGTTCGGTACGTAATTTTTTGGACATTTTTCGCGAAAAAAAAAAATTTTTTGCCGAAATTTACCCAAGTTAAAAAGTTTTTGCGACATTTTTTACACCGTTGCGTTGGAAAGAGGAGAAAAAATCACATGAAAGAGGTTTTTGAACAATTATTCCATGTCAAATAATTTTCAGGTGCCAAAAAAGCACCTAATTTTCGTTATGTATAGCTAATGCTGCGAAAATGGGTATTTTATTATTTTGCGAAGCACCTGTACGCCATGTCGGCCAGTATCTCGCTGCTTTTTAGAAAACTTTGCCTTCTGTGTTTTTACATAATTATTCTCAGAGGTTAAATTGCCACGTAAATACAGTCGACTCTCGTTAATTTGAAACTCGAGGGACTCTTAAAATATTACGAATGATAGAGAGGTTCGAATTATCGCATATAACAATTTTAATTTTTTAAGCATTTGCGATGAATGAACTTGAATTTGTCTCAAAATGTATTTACAATCTTTCTGTCTCTTTCTCTCTGCAACTTTGAATTGTGGAGTGTTTGACGCCTTGGAATTAACGCGTCGTTTTGTTACGTAACAATGATTTTTTCGTTCGAATTACCAAGTATATAAAAATGTATTGTTTTAGTTCGAAATATAAAGAGATTTTGTAGGGAACTCGTGATACCTTTGAATTATAGAGAGTTTCGAATTATCGCAGGTTTGAATTAACGAGAGTCTACTGTAAATGACGTAGTAAATCATCTGAAACCGATAAAATTGAATATACATGTATTTTAAAATTTTATGGTTTTAGCGAATTTCCAGAATGGAATTCAGCTATTACAGCCACTATCATGACGCGACTTGAACCCTGAGTTCTTCAACCAGACACGTCGGATGCCAGGAACATGGTTTTTGTTCTTGCAAAAAATTAGTTTTTTGCCAAAATTTCCACTTATTCAAAAATTTTTGTGAAATTTTTTACACCATTTAAACGAGAAGAAAAAATTACATAAAAAAGGTCTTTAAACTATTCTTCTATGTCAACTAGTTTCCGAGAAAAACTAATTTTATAAATGGAAATTCGCTATCTTATGCAGGATGCTGCGACAGGCGTATTTTATTATTGATTAATGATACATGAACAAAAAATTTCACGTCAATTTTACAAATTCCACAGGTTTTAAGGATGTCCACTGTGAACTTGAAAGAAACGTTGTCGACTAAACAATTCCGTAACTCCTGAATCATTTGTAGGTGTTCCTTAAAAAAATGATGATTTTTTTGCAAAATTTTCAAACCGACTTTGCCGAAAGTTGCTAATTTTTCCTCACTTAATCGATATCATTAGCTTAAGGAGAATAGTTGAGGTCTTCCGAAACTCTGCTTTCGTATGTGATAGCATCATCACTTTCACTGATATCAAAAGTTCAAGTTTGTTTAGTTGCAAATAACTCATCAAAAAATAATTTTAGATATTTACATGGATAAAATTAAATTAGCTAAGCTCTAAAAAATATACGCACAATTCGTTTCAATTTTTTTTTCGTCGATTATCCCCTAAAAAAAACCTTTTGAATTTTAGCATTAAAAATTAGACACTTGAATCTTTAAAATTCTTCTTCCAAAGTCATTACCGCACTGTTCATAACTGACAACCTCTTCAAGAAAGGGCGACAATTTCAAAAAAAAAAATCTTAGTGTTCTTTTAATTTTTTTATAAGTATACGATGGTGGAGGCGCCGACAAAAGAGATTTAAATTGAAAGTAATCAGGGTACTAATAATTTCTTTTTTAAATTTTTGATACAATCAGTTTGGATTAATGTTTAATAAATTCCAATAAAAAATATACTGTCAATGAGGGATGACCCACAAGTTCCTCGTACTGGTACATAACAGATTTTTATCTAATCTTCAAAGCGATCTTGTGCACAGCTTGTTAACTTTTGTTTACTCGGCTATATAACCACGCAAATTACCTACAATAAGACTGATTGCATAGTTTCTTGTTTTTGTTTTTTTAATATCAAATCAATCCGTAGAAAAAATTTTAGAAATCAATAGATTGATGTTTCGAACTATTAAATAATTGATGTTTCTTGATGTTTCGAACTATTAAATAATTGCAGAAAAATTACAATTGAAAGTTTTTTATCTTTATAATTCAAGTTTTTTATTTTTATAGTATAACAAGGACAACAAGACCCAAATAGATTTGTCCCGTTAGATGGGTCAAATCGAATACTATGCTCTGCCGTAAAAATGAATCTAGATCTAGAACAAATATTCTTAAAACATAAGATTTACATCAGAAGACTTGCACTCCAACAGGACCCATCTAACGGGACAAGTCCATTCCATGTATCTAGTGTTAACAAATTTTACGGTTACGCATGCAAGGTAACTCTCACTAGGTAACACTCTGACTGTACTGAAATTTAGAGTCTAGCCCTTAGATACTCTCAAAATTTGAGCAAAATGGGATTTTACGTTAGCGCCGTGACTACCGTTACTCCAGTTACGAAGAAATTCATACGGGACCACCAAATCTAAGAACCAAACTGCACTATTTCATCAAAAACCATTGAATAGTTCCGAAATTATGCCACTTGGTGGAATCATTGGATACACAGACGAACAGATACTAAAACACTAAAATGGATGTAAACATTTTCATTTTGGAAAAAAAACATATTTCAAAAGAGATCACAATTCTTCCGCTACTTTAGTAGTCTCGGAAGCAAAAATTAATAACAATGTAGATCGGAACACTTTTGTTTTTATTTGTGAAAATTTGTAAAATTGCGTTTATTTATAACGAAAAGTGGCTATAGAAAATTTATCCACGTGTTAATTCAATTCTTGCTGTTACATAATATGTATTGATAATACCTATTGTTTTTATTTGTGAACAAAATTATTATTGGTAAACTAGAACCAAAATACAAATGAATACGAAATACACAATATTTTGATATAAATTTTATCAAAAAATATATATCATCACACACGTTCGGATTGAATTAAAGGTGTAAGTAGCCTTTGGGCTATACAAGTAGGTATTAAATGGCTGCGTATTCATCGAACATAAATAATCTTTGTGGTTTATTTCAAAATAACCTGGTTATATGTATACCTCGGATTATTTACATATTAAATATATGTATACAAGTACAGTGACTCACAAAAAGAATTCGATAACTTTACAAAAACAGACGGTATTCTTATTCTAATCTAGAAATTTAAAACTATCGTTTCTCTTGTTTTGCATTTTAAGCCTTTATAAGAATCAAAGGCTTAACTACGATGGAGTAGGTCAACCGATGGCAACCGCTTCAAGGCGCATGGAAAAAAGAGGCGCAATAGGAAAAAAAAATAGGGCGCAACAAAGGGAAATTTAAGAGAAAGAAAGTCTGGCAAATTTTTTTTTGCCACCTCTCCAGATTTTTGGGAAAAAGTAGACGCCTAGGAAGGCGTTTGGTTAAAGTCGCTCCAGGGCACAAAATTTGTAATTAGGCTCTGATACGAGTATGTTTTCAAAAGAAAATTTTGTAATTCCCAATATTTATAAAAATTAAAGCTATTTAATTGAGGCAGTAATTACGTCACGCCAGGTTGAATTAGACCATAATCTACGCATAGAGTCCAAATATCTAGGAACTGCTTTTTTCCAGCTGTTTAACATAAAATCTTGAGCCTTATCTAACCGATTGTCTTCAAATTTGATAGCAATCTTCAAAAGATGTTTCTCGATGATCAAGAACTACTTTTTTATTATTTTAAGAAAATTAAAAATTTTGAGGAAAATGCCTTTTTATTAATCCCCCCTCTTCTCTTTAGTTTCAACCATATAGCGACGTTAATTTGTATCAAGAAACTGTTCATGGGTGGTAGTAAATTTTTTTTTTTAATCTGCAAAAATAAGTTCGAAATGCGTGTGTCAAGACTAAAGTATCGCCTAAATTGTCTGCCTTCTCTTCAAATACTCCAGATTTGGATTTTTTCCATAGCATTTTCAAGGTATACAGTCTTCCTGTAATTATTTTAAACTATAATATATAATTTGAAATTAATAGACAGGGAATTTAATTAAAAAGTGTAGATATACTTTATAAAATAACACGGTTTAATTGGCGCTTTAATTTAAAATAAAAAGTAATTATTCTTTAAGAGTGTCTATTAAGTTACTTAGATAAAAATCAAATTGTCTTAACGTGAAATTACCATACATGAAATGTAATGTTTGATGTATTGCTTGCCCAGGAACTGAAGGTATTTAATGCAACGCCACCTTAGAATCTGTCTTTGTCTGTATATCGTTTTCGTATGTAAAGTAAGAGAGATAAATTAAAAATTATTTCCTTTACTCCTTTGTCCGCTTTTAAAACTGCCGTGAGTTAACGTACAAACAATATATTGTACAAACCATAAGTTTCATTCAAAAATTAAAAAATAATTTATTACAAAAGAAAAAAAATTAAATATTTTAAATATAATTATTTTAATTGTCGGTACCCATTACGTACTAATCCAGGCACTAGCTTTTATTATACGAGACTTCTCTTGTGTGGTGTTTGAAATTGTGACATCAAGTTTAGAAAAATTTTAGAAAATTTAATTTGTAAAAATTTCAATTTTTTCAACAAAATTGTTTTCGACAACTTTCCCTAAAAATGTACCCATCTACCCCTAAAATCACAAAATAAATTTTGAATATCTATAGCATCTAAATGGATTGGGGTGTGTCTTGGACTATTACTCATAAATGCTTGTATATCAATCCCTTAACAGTTGCTGCGTCTACCTCAGTAGGTTTCAAAAAATAACAACAGGACGGGAAAGTCCTACAGCTGCATTGTCAGCTTTTACTGCGTATAATCTATAATTATTTAATTTAAGAAATTTAAAAACATTCAAATACTTTGTGGTACATATTACTTCTCGTAAATAGTCCTCCACTAAAAAAATGTATGTATGTAGGGGAGGGTGGGGATGTTTGGGACAATTTTCAGTGATTATTTTTTCTACGTCTTATAATTTTAGCTTAAAGAACCAGAACAATTGCAAATGGTAAAGTAACTTTTCAGCTATATTGTGATATTTTTCTTAAAGTTAAAATAATAAAAATTTGAATTAAAATAACAATTTTCTTAAAGTATATCAAATGTCCCAATCCTCCCTACCCTGGGGAGGTTTGGGACTGTGCTCGGGGAGGTTTGGTATATATAATAAAACTAAAAGATATCACTCAAAATCTTTGTATTTTTGCATTACTAAAGTAATTGAAATTAAATTAACAATAGTTTAGGCATTAGAAACTAAAATAATAATAATAACATAATTATTTGATTGTAAAACAGTCAAGTTCATGAAAAATTTTATAACTAAATCCCGCTACATGATGTCTTTCTTCCAAAAAATTCAGGTTTTTAATTACATGGAAAGGTTACTATTTACAAAAAATACTTATTGGCTGACAAAACACATATCTCAATCTGTCCCTTGTCATTGAAATTCTCGGAACTGGTAAAATTCCTAACACACTTTCAATTCTCATAACAGATATGTCTTCTTCTTGAGTAATGAAAGTTTTCTTTGATGAATCAATACATTTGAGGGACATAACACTGACTTCTATTTCTTCAGAAGGCGCATCTTCATCAGGTGGTCTTTGTACAATACAGGCATACCTATATTTAGTAGAGAGTCTTGCTCCTCCCTTGAACTCCACCAAAACAAATGTGCCGTGTTTCAAATCTTTCGGTTGAAAGTCTGAAAGATCAGCATACTCTTCATCTGAAACATTCAGAATACTTTCACCAGAGGAAATGTCTGACGAACTCTCTAATGAGCTGTCAATGTTTTCAATTTTCTTCTGTTTTTTCTTTTTGATCTGGTTGGTAAATTTCCGAAAAATTATAGGTTTTTTCAGTTATTGACGAATATAGTTTTATTAAACGTTTAAAAATGAAAATATTTTCTTACATTTTAAGGTTATTTTGTTACAGATTCAGTTAAAAAAAAACATGTAAGCTTATTTGAGAGTGTATTATATAACATACAATCTCGCAAGCTTACATGATTTTTCTCTAGGGAGGTTCGGGACACTGTCCCAAACCTCCCAACATGAGCTGTCCCAAACCTCCCAAATGTGCCTGTTAAGTTAAAATGTGTTCTAAAATCATAACCTTAAAAAGATAAAGCTGTTTTGTTCATTAAAATAAACCTTAATGATGTGGTCATTTGATAAATAATTTACACTTACTTGATGATGTAAAATGAAGATAGAGTGAATTGAAACTTCGGGTTGAAAAACCCAGACTTTTTGAGGAAAAATCACAGTTTTCTCAATGACAGCAGCGTCTTCCAATTTAACTTCATGGAAGTCAAGGTACACTAATATTGAAGTTAGTCCTTCATTCTGGAGGGAAATTGGCTCACTGCAGCCAACGTAACAAAATAAAATGAAGGTGTCCCAAACCTCCCACGTCCCAAACATCCCCACTCTCCCCTACTAGAAATTAAATAAAAATTTATTTAGTGAGATGTATTTGTTGTGTATTTTTATTATTATATACGCGTCCTTGATACATGAATTGTCTTTAACCACGAGCAATTAAAAATAATTATCCAATTTATTTCATGTACATTAGCATATGTACACTAAGTACAAATGTATGGTATGAAAAAAAAAATTGAAAAAAAGCGTGTTTGCTTTTTTGTAAATGTAATTAGATGATATTTTATATTTCAAAAAATTTAATTGAAACTTTTTATTTTCAAATTTAATTAATTATTTTTATATTTAATTTTAAATCGTACATAATTTTATACATAGATGTATAGATGTATGTGTCAATTTAATTAATGTGTTGCAGTATTTGTCAAAATATTGCTTTGAAAGGATAGAAATATATTTTATCCTATTTTTGTACGGTGGATAGGCACCGCATAAAAAAGATCGCACAAAAAAGATATACTTAAAAACTTCATAAATAGCTATAAAATGTATAGTTCGATCCAGAACTTTTTTATGCGGTGGATCGGGACCGCATAAAAAAAGTTTCATCAAAAAAACATAACTCAAAACGCTAAAAACTTAGAATTTTCCTTAGAAGTTGCTTTTGTGAACATGATAAAGCATGAATTTACACGTAGAAACATTCTATTTAATTTTTATAATATTATGAAAATTGTGAAAAATACATCTGTGAAAAAGCTAAATGATGCAATAACTTATATTCTATTGCAGTGTACTGATTAAATGCTTAAAAATTATTAAAAAGTATGTTTATCAAAAATAGTTATTATAGTTAACGTTTAAGTTTCTTACTTTCTCTTGATTTTGATTCACATTACGCATTTTAATGACCATTTTTATTTTAAAAAAATCGCACTAAAGAGGACTACATAAAAAAAGGTTTAGCTGTATTTGTTCTCAATTATAAAAATTAGATTTTTCAAGTTTTTCCTTTTTTACGAAAAACTGTAGCAACATGAAAAATGAACTAGATCATGGATCTCCAAGTAAATTTTACAATTTTTACTTTTGAAAATTTTTATTTTTTTTAAAAGTAATATTTAAAAATATAATATTAAAGGAAACCTAATAATGTCATCAAATATTTCACCTTTTTAAAAATATAGGAAACCAAATTTTCATCAGTCAAATAAAAAAAAAAACCATGCTAGAAAATGAATAAAATTTTCATTCAAACTATATCATTTCTTGTTTTTCCTTATTTATTTATTTATTTATTTTGCCTATACCTTACCATAAATGTTAGTTCTCAGCTTTTCTCTTAAAGATTATATTTTGCTTTAAGAAAAAAATAGAAAAACGAATTATCACATAATTGATATTCAAGTATGATGTGTAAATAATTTAGTTAAATAATATTCATCTATTTTTTTTTTAAAAACTGTAAAAAGGTATATTTAAATATCTTAAACATTATTCCGAAAATTGTGAAAAATTCCAGCTACTGAGGAATGTACTGGGTAAATTTTTGAATTATATTATTTTTTGGTGAATATATCAAATTCATAAACCAACTACCAACAAATTTATCATAATTTTTTATACAAAATAAATTACAGTATGAACACCGTTTCTCAATTTATCATATTTATTATTATTTTTCATGAGAATAACTAAATAACAGTGTCTGATTTTATGATAATGGACACTGTCGATTATTTTAATTTTTATTAAAATTATTCAAATACTTCAGAAGTTTGCATACTTATTATACTATTCATTAATTTAATTTAATTTAATTCTATTTAAAATAAATAATACAGTTAACAAAAGTATCTGCTGCATATACAATGTAATAATGAACATAAGAGGGATGGATGTATTTATTATATGTGATGAAAAAATTTAACAAGTTTAAATAAATATTCAAACAAAACAAATATATCATTATTATATGCTATTGGTACAATGTTTTACAAAGTATCACAATATCACTTATTAGTAAAATTGTAGTAATTTGAGAGGGTCAGTTTTTCTATTTTACCATTCGAAAATATAAAACATAGTCTATAAAACTCTTAAACAATTAGAGTAGGAACATTAATTTTTAACAAAAAGCGACCATGAGCGTTCTAGTGGCTGATTTTTCTTTAAATTGATTCTAAATTTAAAAAAGAATAAAATATTACAATACTATTTTTTTATCAAATGCCGGCGTCAACGTGAAAAGTTGAAATTAATGAAAGTAATAGGTAAGATACATGTATAAATTTTATATTAGTAGTATTCTATAAGTAAAATTGATATTTAAAAAAAAATTTATAACATTTTTTTAGAGAGAGAAAAAACTATTGACAAATACATTGAGGAGAGAATCGACTACAGAGAATGCTGTGTATTACAAATACATTAAGAAGTTGAAGTAAAAAAATTGACTGATGGGATTACTTTAATGGCGGTCAAACCATTAATTTAATGGTTTATCTAATATTTATAAACAAGTCTCCGTGGTTACAAGTTGGGCTTCCTAAAATGGAGTCATGCTTCAAAATTTAATGCCTGTGGTATCTCTAGGGAACATATCGCGAACTTAGTGTTACACTGTTCCATGTCGACATTTTGAAATCTCGAGAAAAATAAGTTTGAAGTTTTGACATATTTTAAAATGCAATTTATATAATATGAATTAATTTTAATTTCCAAAGAAGCAGGTATAAACAAATTACAGTACCCATATCAAAATATTATGTGAAGCAATAACAAATTGAACCAAAAAATAATTTGGAACATAAAATTCTTTGTGAAACAGAACTTTTAATAAAATTATTTATACTTTTAGGAGATGGAATTTTGATGTTTTGTTGATTTCTACCGTTCTTTAAGGAATTTTGATTAAATTTAAATTTATATAGATAGACAATGAAATGGAGAACTCAAATATGTGAAAAAGTGCAAATCTCAAAAAAGTCGATATAGAACAGTGTAACACTAGGTTCGCGATATGTTAATATGTTCAATTCAGTGCTCAGTGGACAAATATGATATTTTCGAATGAATACGTATAGAGTAAAATCAAACATTCATAGGAATACTTGTCAAATTATTTATTTTTATCAATTTTTATAGCATTGAAGCTGTGGCTTAATCAAAAAATAGTATTTAAATTTTATATTTTATTTTAAATTCTGCATCGATTAAAAAAAAACCAGCCACTAGAACGCTCGTGGTCACTTTTTCAATTTCTAAGCATATTTTTAAGGGTAAATTCCTCGCCTAAATCCTAGTTTTAATTTAGCCCCAATATATTTATCACTAAGGAGCAAAAAAACTAATTTTTAAAAAATCATTTTTTTAATAAGTGTGAGGACAGACCGTGACGGGCGCTCGGAACGGCAATTAAGAAATTATATTGCATACTTGACAAAAGAGCCAAAACGTGACAAACTGACCAAAACACGACAATTTTCTTTGTCGAAATTTAAATTCACTTGATTTTAATTGTGTTCAGAAATTATTACCTACTTGAATGTTTGGGTATAAGTCAAGTAGTACAACATAATTACATGACATCCACTTAGCCCGCACGATGACCGTCTTGGTCTGACCGGGCCTTTAAGGATCTTAAACTTTTACTGAAATTCCAAAAATTTTTATAAATTTTTGGTGAAATGACGTAAAAAAAAATAGAGAGGGAGACAAAATATACCTCACTTTGAAGCTCAGTATTTCGTGAACGGAGCCTAAAAATGAAAATTTTCGTTCACAAAAATTACTTTTTTTCGGAAATCAGTTTACATAAAATAATGGTTCATAAACCTTTTTATGAGACTTTTTCTCCTTTTTCCAATGGTCACATTTTCTTGATACTACGTCATTAATTTTTTCAACTATATACCCAGCTTCAAAACAAATCCATGTTAAAACGTTACACTTCAAGGTATAATTTTTTAACGCATTGTAAAAATATAGGAGAAATATAGTGAATATACGTTCCTCTCAGCTCTTGAATGAATTTAACATTTTTAAATTATAATTGACTTTAATTATATTAATTAAATTAATTAATTAATGAATAATATTTATAAAAATATTTTATGTATGGAAATTAAAAAATTATTATCAGAATATTCTATCGTACAAACAAACAATAATTATTCAAATTATCAGAAAACATGTCGGTTGAATAAAGATTTTCCTAAACAGATATTACACAGATATTAGACCAGAATAAATATATTAAGAATAAATTTTATGTACTTACAGATAGGTTATTTCATGTATTGTTGTGGGTACATATTTGAGAAGTATAAAATGTAACTTTTTAATTTCCCATGTACCGTTTTCCTCTCTAAATTAATTTGGTTTTGCTGAGATTATGACTGACCTAGTAATAAACTGTATTTTACCGATTTTAGGTTGCAACGTAATTTTCACTTGCTGTTTCACAAATTTTCTTTAAGTACTTGTTCCAGTAACATCAACAGTAGTCACAGTACAACTCGTGTCATTTTTGTTTTGTAAAATTTGATAATTCTCTACGACTTAGAAATTATGAAAAAAAGAAAAAAAAACATTGAAAAAATGATCGATTTTTGCTCAATAAGTTGTAAGTAACACAGTGATCTTTTTTTTATAGTTTTTGAAGTGTTGAATTTAAACATAATAATTTAAAAATATAATCCCACCTTCTGACAATTGGAGATAATCGTTTATAGACCAGAGACGGTAAACACTTTTGGAAAGAGCAGAATCGTAAATGATCATGACTTCTTTAATAAACTTTTTGGACTCGCGGCACCCTTAAGGTGTAAATCACATCCTGCGGTGCCCCGCGAAGACTGGATTGACTTATTTTACAAAATTTTCTCTAAAATATAAGTGACAAGCAAAAAATAAAACAAAAACATTTCAACATTCGTTTTCTTTCCTCAAATATATAACTAGCGAGCAAAAGAAAAAAAAACATTCCAACATCTTTTACCGAAAAGCCCTCTTTTCTTACCGACGCAACCGCAGAACGCCAGGGCACCGTGTCGCACATTTTGGGAGGCCCTGTTTTACATCAATCAGTAATAATTACCCAGCTATATCAAGTGTTTATTTGTCAATTTATCTGGACACCGTATTTGTTAATTTCATTCATAAATGAATGAAATTAACATTGAAAAATTGAAATTTGCTTATAATAAAAGCCATGTGTTCCTATAGAAGTTACATTTGTTTTTTTTAATTGTTATTTTTAAATTTCATGCAACAGAAATTGTAAGAAATCAGTCATTTTTTTAGTGTGTCCTTCGGTCGAAAAGATAAAATAGTATATAGTACAATAAGTGGGAAAAGAGGCTTATTTATCACGAATTTGAGTTTGTTGCGCGAGCCCGCAAGGCGAGTGCAACAATTCATATGAGTAAGAAATAAGCTTTTCCCACGTATTTTACACTATACTTTTTCTACGAGAACATTTTTTTCGGAAAATTTGCATTAATATTTATTTAAATAAATAGTAAAAAAAATTTTCTACTCCTCTTGAAGAACACACTCATTACGTATCGGTAAATTGTTGAGAAAGTTAGGCATTATTCAAAGGTGTGGAAGAATGACCATTACTCAATAGCTACCGACCAATGAAATTACCGTATTAACCATTATTTAGTGGCCCGGCATTTGTTTTGTGTATGATATATGTATCAAATTTTAATTTCATATATGTTGCGTAGTAACGTCAAAGTAAACAAAGTAGTTTGTATTTTGTTTTCATTGTTTGTACATATATAAACATTTAATGAAATTAGAGATAGATTAAAAATTGTATTCTTTTAATTTAAAATTTATATTCAATTTTATTTAAATCAAAAAGGAAAAAAATCCCAGAAAAAATATCGTATTCAACTCGCTTGCAATGGTTATTACTCACTCAGATGCATTACGACACTCGCCTCGTAAACTCGGCTCGTGTCGCAATTTCATCTTCGTGAGTAATAGCTATCATTACCAGCTTGTTGAATAATATACTATTATTAATTTATGTCAGTTGTAAAATGTTCAAATTTTTGCCAATGCATACTTTGAAACTATGGAAACAAAAATCAGTAATCAACATATATATTATGGCCACAAGCTCAAAGGACCTCTAGAAACTGTGGTGAGGGGAACACAAATTGTATTATTTCCATAGTTACCAACCAAACCAAGTAATTACGTTTTTATATGAGTGAGTGAGTAAACTTCTATTTATTAATAGACAAAGATAAATGCAGATGTAGATAAAAAAGTTCTTTTTAGCTTGCGCCAATAATATGTATATTTTCAAAAGTATTTGTATAAATTTTATAACAGTATATTGTTATTAAATTAACGAAACAGCCTACTTTTTATTATATTAAGCCGTGGGAACTTATTTCGCACGTTATTCTCGCACGGTGTGGACAATTGTTAATTTTTACATATAGTTGCCCGTGCGCAAAATGTTACTTTTAAGAGTAGGAATAGAAAATGGTATATTGTACAATAAGTGGGAAAAGACGCTTATATTTCACGAATATGAGTTTATTGCGCAAACCCACAGGGCGAGTGCAACAATTCATATGAGTGAGAAATAAGCTTTTCCCACGTATTTTACACTATACTTTTTCTACGAGCACATTTTTTTCGTAAAATTTAACATAAATAATTAAAATAAAATTTAAATAAGTAGTAAAAATTTTTTAAATTTATAATGTCAGTGGTAAGATGTTCAAATTTTTGCCGAAGCATACTTTGAAACTATGGAAACAATAATAAAGAATCAAGATACATATGTATATTTTTAGAATTACTTATAACATTATATATTAAATCAGACATAGCCAACTTTTTTATTATATTAAGCCGTGCGAAATAATTTCCCACGGCTATTTCCACACAGTGTGGGCAATTGTAAATTTTTACATATAGTTAACCGTGCGCAAAATGTTACTTTTAATAGTAGGAGTAGAAAAAATTAATTTTTATTCTAGTATGAAATATTTTACTACAATTTTCACTGACTAACAACAATCTCACCTAGACTTTAGAGTTTTAAGACGAAAGTTTTCTCTTCTGATAATTAAGTATTACTTACTGATATTTTACTGTATCAATGGTTTGATTAACAACTCAGACTTGAATTTCTAAATATTTCTATTAATATATAATTGCAAGCAATTACATTTCAATTCTAAGTTCAATTAATTGATAATTTTAATTAACTTTAATTACACCACTGTGCCTCACCGCCCGTTTTATTCAACGCAAAACTCATCATATCATCAATAATTAGCATAGTAAAAAAGAAAATAATGCGGTACATTAATTGTTCATTACATTTAACGGCAGTGAAATAAAAAAATTAAACAATCAATGACTTCACTAACATAATTATAATTTTTTTTTAAAAACTATACATAATTAATTAAAATAATAATTAATTTGGTTAATCAAAAAAATATATTTTTTTCCAAAGCAAACTTAATCTTTTTAAATATTTTTTTATTTTATTTCAAAACTATTGGATCGATTCCTCACAAAATAATGGAAAAATATTTATTATTTATTTTAAATAATACATTTTTAATGTTTTTTAATTAGGCGACCAGTTTTTGAAAAATACTATCCCCGCGCCCCGCCTTGGCCGCATAATATTCTTTCAACCAATAAAATTTATGTTGCTTAATTATTTAATGTTTTCAAAATTAATTTTGAATAATTTAAAAAACAATAAAAAAAATTATGATTTTTTTCTTCACGTTTACAAAACTTGATATTTATCTATAATTCTTTATTTTATTTCAGTAATCGTAATCATTAAGAATTTACTTAGCATTTACATTAGACACTCCCTTAAGATTACAAACTCCGCCTCGTATAAAATCTTAAAAACATAATTCATTCAGTTATTGAATTGTTAAAAATTTAAATTTGATTTTTTTTTTTTGTGTTAACATTAGCTACAACATGTAGTAGCATTGGACTGAAACGAAATCACAGAAAAAAATTATTAAAATTTTTGATAATTTTGAATCAGAATCGGATTTACATTTTAAGGTCTCTTGGAACCACTGAAATTATAAGACAAATAGGCGAAATTAATCGGCCTGCTCCATACTATAGAGCCACTCTCAATACACTCTTGGCCCAGTTTCACTCCGGTAAAATCAAGTTATACTCAGGAGACGACGTTTTTTTTCTTGGCTCGCCACTTCAATTTTTCGGGAAAAGTGGACTCTTCTTAGGAAGCCCTTGGCGTAAATCGCTTCAGGATGCAAAGTTTGTAGTTACGCCTCTGCTTCTGTGTACGAATATTTTAGCAATCGAGGAGCGTATTGGAATAGGCACTATAATGTGGGACAGGCGTAAGAATTCTTAGGTTTGTTTTTCACCTACAACTGATTAATTATATTGTTTTGACTAACAAAATGATAATAGTTTTTCTTGTGGGAGTTTTTGCGATTAGAAACACACAATTTAACAACGAGTCGTATTCCATAAAACGTTCACTGGATATTTAAAAGTCATTATAAACTTCAGTACCTAATTATTGTAAATGAAATGGGAATATTGACAAGAACCTTGCTAATTAAGTCGAGTCTTCTACTCAGTTTTGACGGTAGATTTTAACTCGTGTTACTGACATTGTACATATTTTTAAGTAGATGTGACTTAGCTTTCAAATGTTTTTTAGCTTTTATACACGGAGAGAAAATTCCTATAAAAATTACTGTGCTCATACTACAATCGACGTGTAACAGGCGAACATATTCAATTTTACCGTACAAAAATTGAATATGTTCGCCTGTTACACGTCGATTGTATTATGAGCACAGTAATTTTTATAGGAATTTCTCCGTGTAGAGTTATCAGCAAAATTTAATATATAAAATTCTTGTGTCACAGTTTTCGTCACCATACTTCTCCGAAACGGATCGACCGATTTTGATGAAATTTTTATATATTCAGTAGGTCTGAGAATAGGTTGGTATCTATTTTTTATACCCCTAAGTGATATGGGTGGTCCACCCAAAATTTTATTTTTATATTTTTTAGACAATATTTTTTTTTTTATGATGTGGCATAAAAAAATACATACAACGCTAAATTTTCATCCTTCTACTATCAACCCCTATTTTCGTATAGCGAGCGGAGCGAATCATTCATTACATGGAATTAACCTTTTATAAAATTTCGAACTGTTTAGCGAGCACTTTATTCTTAATGATTTAAAATTGGCTAAACTATTTTCATCTTTATTAGTAAATCGTATGGCGAGCGGAGCGAAGCATTACATGGAATTAACCTTTTATAGAATTTTGAACTCTTTAACGAGCGAAGCGAAGCACTTTATACTCGCGCCTATTCTCAATCCCATATGATTTAAAATTGGCTAAACTATTTTCAGCTTTATTAGTAAATATTGATTTCATTGTAACAAAATCATAAGAAAAAATTAATTCAATCAATTATAACTACTTGGCCACAGCAACGCGTGGCCGGTATTATATATTTTCTAAAAGTTGACATTTTTTTCCTAGAGACCTCTCAAAGGCAAATCCGGCCCTGATCGGAAGCGTTTAATAATTCTTCTTTACCAACCTTCAACTTTGTCCTTCTGTATTCCCAAGGTCAAATCTTTAAAATTCAGTTACAGTTTTAATTAAGATCGGTATAGTAAGTAACATCTGCATATATTCGATTCACAAAGCCCACTAAACAGAAATGACAAAAAAAATTTTAAAATTAAATTCGCTTGTGTAAATAAACTGCAAACAATATAGCGAGAATACGCGGAAATAAATTCAAAAAAATAAAAAAAAAGCCGTATTATATTCTAAATATTAAAATTACATATATAAGTGTATTGTATAATCAATCTTTTTTTGGGGAGATGACATTAACAAATTCGGTGAAAAAGAGTATTAATTTTGATGGTTTGGCTAACTGGTTATTTTAAATCACAGCGTGGTTGCAACCAGCAATGGGACATGTATATATAACTTGTTTGTCAGCGATACTACTTAATTCTCAAATTGTAAACAGTATAATTTTTTTTATGAATTGTCTAATAATGGCAAGATCAATTTTTCGGAGTATTGTATAATTTTTTTGAATAATTTGTATTTTGTATGCCCATTACAGAAATTAGCATTAAAACAATCCTCTCTAAAATGTGTAGACTCTTTATGATCCAAAATGGATTCGGACTTGAATATGTAAGGGGAGAGATGTGTAAATAATAACAAAAAAATTCTGTTCCAAAACTTGGAGTTTTCAAAATATTCACCATGTTTTAAAAAAATAATGTTACAATTGACATCATTAGAAAATCGATTGTAACCGAATTAAAAGAACTAACAGAAATATCGTTTTAAAGCTAACCGTTTTTTGATGGTATCGTATAAAGAAGTTGATAGTGTACAACTGTACAACTTCAGTGAGTATCACTATTTTTTACAACTAGGCATTATACAAAAAAAGAGGTTGCTGTCAGAAAACTCTAAAGGACTAAAGTATAATTTTTAACCCCGAATGTGAAGTTTATGATCAGAGGAGCTGTAGAGGTCCGAGGGAATCAATTCATACAATCAATCCTATAACAATTATATACTCCTTTTTGCAATTTCGGACTATTTAAAGCAATAAAAATAGTTTAAATGTTATTTAAATTGTATAAAACAATACGATATCAAGTACACTGTGAAGAAATTAAACAAATTGGACAATACAATATAACTGCCGTTATCTACAAGTTTGAATTTGTTTATTAAATTAAATATAGATAGTCTTTTACCTAACATCACTATGTAAGTTAGATTTCGCTTGCTAATTAGGGCCGTTTTATAAATTCGGCTTGCTTGATTAGCTCAAAAGCGTAAGAAAACGATTTTTAGTCCCTTTGGACTATAAATGACACTTTATTGCCTATCATGAATGACTAAAATATGTACTTTAGTCCCTGAATTGCAAAAAAAAATTTATCGATATTGTAGAAAACTGACATTTAAGAAATTTTTAATTTACGCTAATAGTTTGACCTCTAATCATAAAGTTGCAGTCGACCCCTTCAACATCAACATAGAAAGATGAAAATATATCCAGATCTAGAGCGAAACCTTGAAAACTTCTAATTTCCGTCGGAAAAGATTTTAATACCGCAGTACTTATATCGCTTTTCGTCAAGGATGTTTTGATATACTAATTTTATCCTTGAAATCCTATATTCAATTTCTTTGGGTACTTATTCGTATTTACGCAAAATGAATCCGCTCGCAACGGTTGTAAAATTTAATTGTACTACCTAACCTAAACCCAGACTCATCAGTGGACCATAATTTCCGAACTGGTGTTGTACAAAAAAAGAAATAATACATGTTTTAGTTTTTGTCACATTTTTCTCCTCTTGTATCAAGTGCCACAGTATAAATATTTTTAAAACCAATACGGGCAATGGTCTGAGCATCCGTACCTCTGTTTGTTCGCTTAGATCAGCGGATTCGCTTAGGACTGCTCAACGGATTTTTTTATGTTTATTTATAAAACGCACGACTATATATGTATGTATATATACCAAATATCGTGGTTTTAGTGACATGCATGACACGACTTAAAGCTACTTATTATATTTTTAGTGAATTTTAACATATTTTTTTTTTTTACTCTGCAAATATATGTAAGTATATTATAAAAAAAGAATAGATTGCTGAATATATTAGTCCAGGCGGTATCGGCGCATGAGTACCGAGAAAACCATTCCACCTCAATTTTTTTATGCGATCCTGTTCAAATTGCCCTACTGATGATATAAATGCATGTTGCCATGGGGAAACCGAGGGCCATATTGTTTAAACCGAAATTGTTTAAACAATTACAAGGAATTGTTATTTTTCGACCGGACAAATTTTTTTATATTCTTTATTGAAGTACAAATAAAAAAGGTCCTATGACTTTTCACGATAAAGTTAATATTTTTAGAGATACGAATTTTTAAGTTCGAGATTTTTCGAAGCTTTAAAAATTCATATCTCTAAAAATACTAACTTTATCGTAAAAAGCCATAGGACCCTTTTTATTTGTATTCCAATAAAAAATATAAAAAAAATTGTCCGGTTGAAAAATAACAATTCCTTGCAATTGTTTAAACAATTTCGGTTTAAACAATATGGCCCCGGGTTGCCCCATGGCAACATGCATTTATATCATCAGTAGGGTAATTTGAACAGGATCGCATAAAGAAATTGAGGTGGAATAGTTTTCGGTACTCATGCGCCAATACCTCCTGGACTATATGGCTGTATTATTTTTTTGGATTTTATTCAAAATGAAATTGCTTATAACACGATATGAATTTATTGTGTATGAATTTCATTATTTTCCATTCTATGAGAAAACAAGTTATCAAATACGAGATACCGGGTGTTTATTGATTTTATGATTTTTAAACTCTTACTCAAAAAAAATATATCTTTTATCAATTATACCACTTCAATCTGTCTGGACTAAAACCTACTTCAGTTCAAAAATTAAACTTTCTCAGTATAGGTACTACAAAACTTATTTAGTAATAGTGGGATAATATGGGGTTTGCGACTGTTTTTCAGACTTTTGTCTAATATAAATCTACGTTGATCTTTTGTACCACAAAATCATTAATTTACAAGGGAAATTCTCTCCATAGTACCCCAAGAATAACATTTCAAAATACAGCGTATTCATAAAATCACACAAAAAAAAAATTCAAAAACTTCATAAATAGCTATAAAAATAAATAATATTTACTTCCTATGAAGAAAAAAATTATTCGGTGAATCGGGACGGCATAAAGAAATTTTTTATAGAAAATCCATAATTTAGAATGCTTAGATTTCTTTAGAAATTGCTTTTCTAAACAAAATAAATTATTAATAAAAATAATAATTTAAAAAAAAAAATAATAAGTTTACTGATGACGCCACTAAGTACCTAATTAGTAATTTTTCTTAACGATTCAATAAAAATTTATTTTGACAATGCAACATTTGTCACCATATTTTATCACTCTGCACAGAACCCTCTGTATCTCCTACAGCGTATCCTAAGTATTCGATAAAAATCTTTATTTGCTTTACGTAATTGATAAAAATTGATAAAAAGATTGGCAAAATCTTTATCTTAATCTGTTACATTCTGTACAAATTATCTAGTTCAAATACATATTATGCATCTATGTCGAAGAAGCGACAAATGAGAAGACATCTATGTATATATGTATGCATGTTTTTTGCATAGAAATCGTTATGATCTGAAAAGTAATACTCGTAATCATACAAGATGATCATCTAACAATCGGGCTTGTCGCGCGTCTGTGTCTCACTATCTCGTACCATTGTCGTTTCGTATTCAGTGTTTTTCATCCACATTTTGTTTTTCCGTTCAACTATTTCTTTTTTCCCTCATCTCTTTTGTTCTGTTTGCCGTCTTTCTTTCTGCATCTGTTTTTTACAGTGAATATCCATGATGTTATCTTTGTCTACACTCTCTGGGTTCACACTCTGCTTCGTAATTTCGCATACATACATATATAATGTGATAATGTGAATATAGTAGATACATTTTCTTATCATTATATTTATTTAACAGGTTCTTCTCCTTTCTTTAGATAAAATTTATTATTTTTGAATTTGTATTGTTGGCGTGAAAATTTATCGTTTTTGGGATAAATTTCTCACAAACATTCGTTTTTCCTTTGAGTTTATTGAGTATTTGTCACTTATGTTGATAATTAAAGATACAAAATTTAACCCTTTCATGTTTGGACATTAATTTTCTTTTTTTTTTGTATATTATTTTGAAAATTTTTGCCTTTTTTCAGAAGTTCTTACAGCTTAAAATTATCTTTTTAAAATCATAGTTAAAGCTTAAAATGTGTACTTTTGATGCTGAAATTCAAAAAAAAAAAAAAAAACAGTAGTCCTTAACTTCTTTTCTCTTACGTACCCCTTTGACTAGACTTTTCACTTACAAATACTCCCTATTTTCCAAAATGTAATTTTCAAGTTTTCATATTTTATTGTAATAATTTTTGAAGTTACATCTTCTACATCAGAAATCCTTTCATAGTAGTTAACTTTACAGTGGACATTTTAAGTTAATGGTCTTGAAAATTTTAAAAATTATCAAATATTTAGTTTCAATATATAAAACTCAATAATCACGTGACTCTCAGTCGAACACTCAAATGATGGCCCACTTTTAATAGTGTTTTAAATAAAAACGTCGGTTCTGAAGATTTATAGAATTTGTAATTTCGATTATTTTTTTCCTTTATTTATCTTTTTAAACCACAGTTATAACTTTGTTGTGTTCTGATCAAGACATCTTATAATTTTGTGGCATCCGTCATTACCAGTAATATTTCCACGTATCCCTAGTAAGTCCATCGCATACCCTTAGAGGTACGCCTTCCGTTTAAGTTCAAATTATCTTTAAAACGTCTAGAGTTTCGTGAAATCTTTTTTAAACAGATAACTAAAACCACAATTTTTTGTTAATCAAACAAATTGAGTTTGGCAACTATTTAATTAAATACGTGTAATCCAAAAACAGACAAAAAGTCACGACAAAAAATATGTCTGAAAATATAAATTTAAATTGATATTAATTTAAAAAACAGTTTGATACTTTGATATCACTCAATGATCGCTCTGCGGTTACATACTTCATGGGTTGCGTCTGTATGTAAAATGAAAATTTAATAAATAATTAATATGATTAAAATTATTTCATTAACTAACATTAACTATTGATTAATTTAATTTGCATAATATTTTTAAAAAATATTATACATAAATAATAAATTTATAAGAGACAAGAATTAATTAAAATAAAATTCAGTGCAGTAAGAAATAACTATCATTAAAATGTATATACATACATACATAATACAATTATTGAACAATAATAAATACACTCTCAAGCCAAATTTATAGGTATGACTTAATTTTATCAAAGGAAAAAAAAAACTCAACTATATCCACCGTTTGTTCACAACGGCCAAACTGTTTTCATGTTTATAATAGAAAATACGCCGAAATATTGTCAATTTTATAAATTGTCATGAGTTCTGGCGAGAGAGGATAGTGTCCAGGTAAGGCAATTGCCCGGGGACGCGGAGCCTCGGTTAGGGGCCCGAACAAAGTAAGAAGACTTTTATGTTGTTTTATTTTTTTTTTTTGCTCGTCAACTCGTATTTTTGGAGAACAAAATGAAAAAAAATGTTTGAAATTTTTTTGTTGTGCCCAGGGGCCCGTCATTTCTCTCGCCGGTCCTGATTGTCGTATAATATATAAAAATGTTGAAGTTAACTGGAGGATATATTTATGGAGAAGATAAAAATCAGTGTTTACGATTTTGCGAAAACGACAATGATATAAAATTTAATACATCATTTTATTTATTTTATTCACACCTAACTTTTTAAAAAAGAAAAAATTATTTATATTTTATTTAAAATTTTGTTGAAAAGTAAATAAAAAATCTGACAAACCTCTCTAGTATAGTAGTTGTTTCTAATTTTTTATTTGGTCCCTTGAAATTTTTACTGAAACCGTGTGAAAAAATCTCATTTAAGATATTTACCAAAATTCATGCACGCAGACAGTGATACATTTCTTTTTAATCAGATATTGTAAATAGAGTTTGGTAGAAAATAATACTTTGAAAATTTTGTCTTATTTGAATTTTTTTAATGGTCCCCTCGGATTAAAGTAATAGCCAAAGTTTACCGTGTTGTAATAGTGTTATTTTGCATCCTATGTAGAACTCAAAATAGTAAAAGTTTTTTTTTGTCTTTGAAGTTGCAAAGTTTAGAATAATAAAAAAATTATTATTTTTTGACTGGCTCCAATACGAGATCCGAACATGTACTTAAATGTTATTGAAATGCCAATGACCAGAGTAAAGGAACATTTTAAAATAATTACTATACGAATATGTACACATAACATTATATAGGCTCTTTTAATATTAAAACAATTAATATATATATAAAATTATACGTATAACAAAAAAAAAAATTTGGAATACAAATCCCCACCCATTGAAACCGGCAGTTAATTATTTAATTAAATGAACGAAACTAATTTCATTGAAATTTTTGAATAATAACTCCTTTTATTGTAAATTAATATTATTTTAGTTAGTCAAAAGGTAGAGTTAAAAACTAATAATTATTATATTTTTGTTCTTTTTGTTACAGACCGCAATACACACACAAATGCTCGATTCAATATCCACAACTATTGTATGTACTTATGATAAGCAACTTGAACTGATCAGGGTACCAAAGGAAACAAAAATCAATACGCTCTAAGAAAAAATAAGTATAACTCTAATAATGCTATTGTGATAACAAAAAAAAAACAAAAAAATTTGAAACGAAAAGCGGACTGGATTCACTTAAAATTATTATTTTTTTATAAACACGACAACTAAACGCGACGCAACTATTTCCAAAACTCCAAGTGTGGACAACAGAGCATTAAATGGTGCATAAGACTTTCGGCAAACGAAATTCAACAAAGGTATCCTTACAACATTCACGGTGGTTAGAATAAGTTGTGACGACACTGGAGGTGGCTCTCCGATGGGGGGCGAAACAGGGCCCGAGCAGCAATATTCGCTGCGATGGAACGATTTCCACGCCAATATATTATCCTCGTTTCGACATTTACGCGACGAAGAGGATTTCGTCGATGTGACGCTAGCCTGTGATGGATGTTCGTTTACCGCGCATAAAGTAGTCTTATCGGCATGCAGTCCCTATTTTCGACGATTATTAAAGGCGAACCCGTGTCAACATCCCATTGTGATATTGAGGGATGTACAACAGAAAGATATGGAAAGTTTACTCAGGTTTATGTACAATGGCGAGGTGCATATCGGTCAAGAGCAGTTAGCGGATTTCCTAAAAACGGCACAAATGTTACAAGTACGTGGTCTTGCAGACGTTCCACCAGGCACCGCCGGGCAAAAAATGACAACGACGCCACCAGAAAAAATTTCACCGGTAAATAAGCAAAATACCGCATCAAATGAGAGGCTACTTTGAAACTAATAAAATACATTTTGTTAAAAATATTTTCTTAACAAATTTGGGCTACTTTGTAACGTGGTATGAAAGGTATAGAGGGATAGGCGCAACCATGCTATTAGACTTGGAGTAATTAATTCATACATGGTTGGAAAGAGGGGGCAAATCTAAACATTGCGGTGTTAATATAACATGGTTTGGCAGAAAATTAGTTACGTTTCAACTTCCCAACAAGAGAGCTTTTCTTATCGCTTAAAAAAATTAACTAACTCACCTAATCACAAGTTTCACAGCATTTTTGTATCTAAAATATTGTGAAAACTCAAAGAATTTGTTAAGAAACAATAAAATATTTCAGGAATAGGAGCTACTTGTATAGTTGTATTCAAATATACCCGTCATTAAACCAGAGGCAGATACATTCTGAGCACTTAAAAATTAAGACTAATAAAAAATAGGGTTACATTTTTTACTTCTTTATGTTTTTATTGCATATATAATATTTTTCTGCAATCATGGTTAATATTTTACAACTAACAATAAGTATCAATAACACACAAAAAAAATTCTGAATCTTAAAAACTGTAAAAGATAGGTTTTTCTATCAATTTACTAATTTTCTTCAAAGTAGCCCCTCAAGTCAAAGTAGTTCCATTTGATAGTAATCTATTTTTAGAAATAAATGGCAAACAAGAACATTTTCTGACTGTTGCAGACATCACAATCGTTACCTTGGCCAATGACCGAAATGCAAGACACAACCAGAGACGGAGCTTTATCACCACCACCAAACAAAAGGCCGCGAAGTGTAGAACGACCGCCACGATCCAGTACTTATAGTCCAGACAGGAGAAGAAGTCCATCAAGGGGGAATGGTGTTGCAGAAATGCGGGAGTCTCTTTTAAGTCAAGCATTAGGGGAAGGAGGTCCAACAATACACACAAATTCAAATAATCAGGTACATTTTTGGAAAAACATTATTGGTCAATTTTCTAAATATTAACGTTTAATTTTTTGATTACAGAAAGGACATTCTGACTCGTCGTTACAGGCACAATCGGAAGACTCAAACAGCAGTGACACGGCACTAAGTGAACGAGGCGTGACACCAAAGGCTGAACCTGGCGACTATCCAGGGCTACTAGACGACCATCCGATGTTAAATAGTAATGGATCATCAAATGTGATAGACCAGCCTCGGACGCCTACCTTTCCTGGTTCCTTATTAGGTTTATCAGGTAAACATAAACCACAAGAAATTCATATATTACAATTATTACATAGTAATAACTCTCAGTACTTCCATTTCGCTACATCTCAGTGAGACACACGAGATTTTAAAGCGCTCCATCCGAGTAACGGCGTAAGAAAAATTATTCAGATGGTGTAAAATAATATTTTACTTCCCCTACTAGATAAATTTGGTGGTATTGAGAGGTTTTACCGTATTTTATTTAAATACAAATTTAAACTAATGTAATTATTTTCAGGCTTGCCAGGCGTGCCAGGATTAATGCCGGGAACATCCGGAATGTCAGACAATTTTGCTGGTAAGTGTAAAATATTAATGTTTTTACCAAAAAGAAAAAAAAACAAATTGCCCAAATTCTACCAATTTTGCGTTCGTGGCCTAATTATTGAATTTATTTCTATATCATGTAAAACTATTATTATTATACATTATACGAGAACATATTTAAATTAAAGAAAAAAAAATTGAGTAAAAAAAATCCATAATTGATGTACACGCAAGCACCGAGATTTTTGAACATTAAATTTACCTTTGACTTTTAATACCCACCCCTCCATTCATTGTACGACATATAATCTACATAATAAACAATAAAAAACGCAATCGAGTAATATACATGAAATTCAGATTTAATATGGTGATTTGAATTTTGTCAGGATTATTAAAATCACCCATTACTGAGACACGAACAGACAAAAATACTTTAACTTTTTTTTTTAAGAAAATAAATTTCATATAAAAAAAATAAACGAGACAATGAATCATAAAAAAAAAATACCAAAAAAATGATTTTGTTGATCCGCCATTGTGTACTGGTGTGCGCAGGGCATTGGTCACCAGCAAGCACCAGTACATCGGGAGGACATTCTTCTTCTGCATTGAACGCTTCTTCCCATTCTACGTCCTGGCCATCCCGGATCCCGTCAACAGACCACGATGATCCGCTCAAACCCAAGTGCCCTGAATGCGGGAAACAGTATAGCAATAATTCAAATCTAAAGCAGCATATCGTTAATGTTCATACCGTCACCAATGAGATACACCCATGTCCAGTGTGCGGGAAAAACTTCAAGACGAAACAGTACGCGCAAATTCATATGTTATCCATGCATGGAATACGAAAACGGCAATCAATGACTTCCACCTCAACCACTTCAACATCAATATTTTCCGGAATTAAACGGGATTGAATTTTGCGAATGAGTTTTTTTTGGTTTTATGCTAATTATTTTTCGCTAATTGAAAAAAAGATAGCTAAATACGATTTCAAAACAAATAAGGTATTTTTTTGTTTGTTTATTCAATTAAATTATTTTTATTATTTAAGTATTTAGGGGGCGCTTGATCTCAAAAATGAAATGTTACCGCATGTTTTTAGCATTTATTTTGTCCCATTATATCTCAAAAATGGTTTAGTTCATTTTATTTAACATCTTTTTGAGAGACTATCAAAAGACTTCACTACCAAACTGTGGTTCTTTCAAATTACGTGATTTTATGCTTTATGCCTTCCAAAATTTTAGGTAATTTAAACTAAAAATTAACGAAAGACTAATCAAAGAAATATATTTTTGATTGGTCTATGTCAGATTTACTCAACTAAATATATAGACCTATTGTCTTTTTTTTAATTAGAATGATTAAAAGGTAAAAAATACGAAATTTTTTCGACATTTTAATTAAACAGTACTTCAAAAATGTCTTAATGAGTAAGCCTAAAACTTGCTCAAATTTTATTTCCGATCAGCGATTTTCCCTCGTGTGTCATTAGCTTTAAAATTTTAATTGAAACATGGTATTCCTTCCAGTAACATCGATTTTATAATTTCTCTCGAATTTCCTCAGAATTTTCTAAATCTAAATCGAAATTCTAAGTCTCTAGAAAAAATATCATGTTCCAATTAAAATTTCGTCACTGACGCAAAATCGTCAAAATAAAATTCGAGTGCAGAAATTAATGAGTACTAGGGTCATCAGAATGTAGCAGATTTTAAACTTCTTTTCCAAACTCTTGATACAAACCCGTGAAACACCTGTATATAAATAACGGAACAAATTTGTCAGTATGTATCTGGGTACATATGACCCATAATTAGTCCTAGTTCTATGGAAACTGACATTTTGCAAAAACTACCTTAAATTGTACCTTATATTTTGTTTTCGAAATACCAAATTATGAAGAGAGATATCCTTAATTTTTTATGATATGAGACAATCTGAGTACATTTTATTTCGGACTTAAATTTCGCAGTTATTTTTGGAGAATATCCTGTTTATTTACCTTAATACGAGCTTTAATCATAATTATTAAAAATAGATATCGTAGAAGTTGTTGATTACAATTAGTTGGATATTTAAAAGGTCAACTGATCAAACAAAGAAAATAAAGGGAAGCCATAGATACTTATAATACACATAATATTGTCAATAATACAGTACGGGCCATGACGAGGGGTCGGAGTAGAAGGCAGACAGGGGCCACGCTCGACATTTACTTAACTGGCTCATTGTCCATCGTATCATCCGTTCCAACTAAGAGGATTTACTATGGCGATGACAAATTTTTTTTATTGTTAGGGTGAATAGAAATCAACAAAGGAGACAAATATTTTATATAAGAAACATTCTACAGATCAGTGGAAAAAATATTATACCTTGAATATTTTTCCTATCGAAGTCGTTCGTTCAGAGGTTATGTAGGTTGATCAGAGAGACGTTATTATAAACCCGAAAAAAAAGAAATAAAGTCACTTTTCATTTCTTTTGTGGATTCACAGAAAAGATTTTTTCCTATTTTCTTTTTAATATCTATATTAAAAATACGTTAAATAATAAAATTACTAACAAGAGAAAAAATTAAATAGTAGCAAATATTTTTTGAAGAAAATTTTCGTGGAAAAATTAATCGTGTAAAAAAAATTATTTCGATTACACATAAATGCTCAATATTCGATGTATTTATTGCTCATCAAAAACTTCAATGTTTACTAATGCAGGAAAAAATTGTTTGTGTTAAACAAGATCCCAATCTCGAAGGGCCCAATCGAACGAATTGATATAATATTTTGCATAGAGATTGGTGTTAACGTTTTTATTTTTCAACGACGCATACATGTTTCCTTTCCTGTATCCTGCGGGCTCTCCCAACAAGCACACGCCCCAAGTTTTAGACGTGGTTGCTGCGACCTTTCTATGGGTCTAGAGCTATAAGAACGGCGGAAGAAAGAAATTTTATGAATTGGAAAAACGTCTGATTTCCGTGAAAATAGAAGTTGTTTGTTAGCGAATATCCATTCTGAAAATTCAGCTATTACAGCAGTTCTTATGGTAAGACCTAAGTCCGGGACTATGATAGAAATTTGTTTTGGAGCCTCTAGAATCCGAAAATCTACTTCACTAAAATTTATATATATATATATATATATATATATATATATATATATATATATATATATATATATATATATATATATATATATATATGTATATATGTGTGTGCACGATAACTCTCGAACGAAACGTTTAATGCTTATGAAATTTGGTATGCGACCTGGAATCCGGATTGGCTCGCCTAAGTTCGTTAGCCAGACACGTCGGATGCCCAGAAGTAGGTCTTTCGGCCATTTTTAATGATTTTTTGCAAAATTTGACTAGAATTCAAAAATTTTTTAATTTTTTTTTACACAACCGGAAAGGGCGTAAAAAATTGCATAAGATAAGCTTTTAAAACATTGTTCTAAGTGAACTAACTTTTGAGAAAAATTAAGAAATTTGTTGAATTTTTTTACAATAAATGCTTCATCGTTTTAGCAATTCTTTTCTAGATAAAACAAGTGCTAGTTATTTATTCAATATGTATATATGTGTTATAATAACAATAGCTCTGTTTCATCTTTTTAAATTAAAATTAGCCAGATTTTTTAAGAGTACGTTATGGAAAGAAAATTTTTGTATGACGTACTCCTTTAGAGAGAAAATATAATTTATATATATTTGCATACCTAGAAAAAAAATCGAAAACTATAGTTACGTAATCTAATAATATATTGTTAAATGGATATATGCTACACTATATGAGATCGGTTAGGGTCCAGAGGACCCAGAAGCGCCAAAAATTAACTGCAGAACTGATTTTGAAAATTGTTTCACTGTTAGAAAGCTAAACTATTTTAAATGGATATAGGTTGGATTTAAATGGATATAGGTCTTAGATGATATCCGCCAGTGCCCAATATTTGGAAATTCGCTATGTTATGCAGATGCTGCGACAGGGGTATTTCATCTTCAGGCTTCACAACCGCTTAACCAATTGATTTGAAACTTTGCACAATGATAGACGAGAAAACGTACAATGATAGAGAAAACGTAGACAGACTACTTTTACCGCAAGAAAAGTGGAAAACTACGAGAGAGGATTATTTTAAAAAAAATGCATCATTGACATAATTTGATATCATAATTTCAAATATGACTGTATAAATGTTGAGCGAACACTTACTGTATGTAGCGCTGGAAGAGGAAGTTCCGTTGAAGAAAAAAGAAAACAAAATATTTCATTCAAAAGTGTTAAAAATTATCATACGCATATAATACGTACGTATAATACACATCTGCGTAAATTATCGTACGGTTGTACGTATCTGGCGTACGGTCCTTCGTATATTATGTAAGTATACGCCAAACGAAAAGAACTTATTAAAAGTCATAGAGCCACAATCTTCTTATTTCGATCTCTATTCATCATGAACAAGATAAATTACTATGATCAGATAATTGAGCAATCACTAAACACTCTTTTTCTCCCTGGTGAATGTGCCCCACACCGCCCGAAAGCAGCAGCCCTCATTCAATCATTCATGCCCAATGCATCATTATCAAGGGACTACATATCGGGAATATGTACACATACAGAAACGAAGACGTAAAAGACGAAGAAGAAATATATACAACACACTCATGTGTATGTTACAACAAACATTTGTTGGGATACTTCGTGTACATGATGTGAAGTGAAGAGAGATTACGCCCTTTCTACGGGAGCTTGTGTACTCGTGTGTGCTGTGCTCTAGCTGTGTGTTGGTTACTTGAGTTCGAGCTGCAGAGAGATAGTTGTCGGCGGGTGAGGAGGATGAGGCGCGCGCGGGCGAGGGTGGTGGGGTGATATGTCCGTTTGTTCCGTCAGTATTATCATCTATCTATGGACGGATGGACGGACGGGCGGCCAGCAGCCTGACGGTATTGATTTATATGCCCTCCAGTTAGTTTCTTCTCTCCTGAATATGTGTAGTTGGTTGCCCGACGCTGCTGTACGCTGCCTGACTACCATAGCCATGCATTGCACTATTTTATAACTAGTAAGAGAGGAGTATATTACCAACTACATATACCATGCTAGTTGAAGTTGGTACTCCTCCGGCTACCTAACCTATCTATAAGAATAGGATGATGCGATATGATCTATCTCTATCTCATGTAAATGTGTACGCGAATGAACCGACGGTATATATGTATACAAACGGATATTTTGGCCGGAAAAAACTTTTCGTAAACAGTGATTCAAAAACAATATTCTTATCGTCGAATCAAATACGATTCGATCACGATAGAGACGCACTTTGTAATTTCGTTCTAAGGATGATCGATATTAGAAAAACATCGATGTTAACATCGATTCAAGAGTATCGATATACGATAATATCGAAAGAAAAACATCGATGTTCGAAAACATCGATGTTTATGTAGGAAAATAAACAACCATTATAATCTATTATTTTATTTATTAAAAATTAATATTGCCATTATTTATTTGTGGCACACTTTGCAAAATAAGTAACTTTGTTAGAAGTTTCCCTTTTAATCTGTTCCTTTGTTGATACAAATGCTGCCCAGCTTTTGAAAAAAGTCTCTCTGAAGGTGTTGAAGTTGTTGTGAAACACAAATATTTAATGGCAATTTTTTTCAAGTTTGGATAAGTGAATTCTAGAACGTGCTACAAAAGTAATGGATCTTGTTTTAAATCAGCTACAGGACTTTTTAGGTACTGAATAGTTTAGAGTTATATCGATGTTTCGATATTATTCTCATAACATCGATGTGTCGATGTTATCGAGGACATAACATCGATGTTTTTACATCGATGTTTTCCGGCTAAACATCGATGTTTTTCCACCGTCGGCCGATGAATATCGATCATTCCTATTTCGTTCGCTATTGAAAGTCTTTACAAGTCTTACGTTCCCTCCGCTACTTAAACTTGTCTAAACTTAATAAGGTAAAAAAAATAATAGCAAGAAAAAATATAAGGAGTCCTACTATGTGTCGACGTCGAAAATGGCTTGTGGATGAATCTAAAATTTGTTGGATTCTTACGATCCTAATTGAAATTTTATTTCCATTTAGTGATTTCACACCAGTCGATTCTTAGTGAAACATTTCAATACAATTGATATTCGTTACTAAAATATCATGTCCCATTAAAAATTTAAAATTAGTGTCATTCGTGAGATGGCCGACGATATGTTCAGGCCCGTAACTAGGCTGAGACAGCTGGGGCATTGCCTCGGGGCCCCCAAGAGAATGCAAGAAATTCCAAATTTCTTGGCAAATTTTAAGGGCGGTATTTCTGTAAAATGAAGGCAGCAAACGACTGACAAGCAAAAAAAAAATAAAAATTCGACCGCTTATTTTAAGGATAGTATTTTTGTAAAATAAGGACGCTAAACAACTGACAAGCAAAAAAAAGGTCGCCGCTCTTTTCCCCGGGGCGGCATAGGGGCTCCGAATGTTCTTTCTGCCCCGGGGCTCCTGAAGACTTAGGTACGGCCCTGAATATGTTATTTGGATAGTATTTAATACAGTTAGTCTGTAATATAAAAATTCTTAAAAATTACTTTTATAACATACAATTAATGGGGATATCCCCAAAATGCATCGAAAATTAACACTTAATCAGATGAAATAAATGCCTTCTGCTGAAGATAAATAAAATAAATAAAAGAAATTTATTTCAACAAAATTTTAAATCTTTAGGATTAGGACCATTTAGAATGTACAGCATTTTAGTAATCTAATTTTACCAACTGGGGAAATGTATTGTGAAATTTTGATTTTCAAAATTTCATAATCAACCAGTTTTAGCTTGCGACTTAAACGGAATCTGATCTTTTTTCGATCTAGTAATTTCTTAATCACTAGCATTGCAACCACCTTAACGAATGCAATTTTTTCCTAATTGAATTTATTAGCATCCAAAAAAAATACAATCATTATAATGAAAATAATTAATTGAAAGAAAAAAAAAAAGGGAAACAATAGACAAGATAAAAATGGATGTAGAAATGATTTGAGTAGGATTAAATAAATATTAATTCCAGGAATACAGAGACTGTACTATGTTTCTGAGGTTTCCTGTACAAAAACTTTTGTATAGAAGAGAACAAAGGAGAATATTTTTGAAGCCAAGATTATATATTGTCACGATATATCTATCATAACTACTTTCACATCGAAAATTAACATTTTCCGACAATTAGATATATAAATATGGTAAAATGTCAATAAATCTGAAAATATTGTATCAAAAATAAAATGTGAAAACACTGACTGACGGACTGACGGGCTGACTGCCTGACTGACCGACCGAGAACACTAAACAGAGATCGAATAAAGAAAAGAAATGAAAAAGGAATTATCTTCCTTCTTATCTAGAATCTTAAAAATATGTCACAATGGAATGAGGCTACCAAACAAACGGTATAGAAACATACATATATATACCGGCAAACGAATGTATGTATTGTTTACGGTACACGACAGTCAGTAACGTAGGGGCGGGGGACAGGGGTAGGGGCGGTTAGCGAAGGGACGGGAAGGGATTGTGATGGTTAACGGAGAGATGACGCACATAAACATACAACAATACGATACAGTTTTACCTACCAGAAAAGCATCATATAAACTACACACATATTATAACTTTCATCCCTCATACTCAATTTAGGGGGGTGGTTGGACCGACCGAACGAACCAACCGACCCTTCTTGTCTTGTACATACAAACAGGATGGTAGCACGAACCCCGTACGAACCCCTAGTCCTAGACCCTCAGAATCAAACAGCAAACCGGCAAACACAGGAAGATAGATACTTATACATACATACACGTATGAAACGGACATTGACGAACTCGTAGACGGACGTCAAGTGTGCACTACACACACTACACTACATTAGTGTACACTACATACACTACGAGCAAGAAGCACTATATCAGTGCGCTATAATATGTACGTTGCCTGCTACCAAAGTACATACATACATAGCATACCACGTATTTATTCGTAGAGAAAGAAGATACATTTATGTAGAAATTCAGCAAGCAGGTTTATTTCACCGATAGCACTTTTATCTACCTTAGACTATGCAAATTTTCTAGACAATTATAAATTCTATTGTTTGAAAAAGCTGCTTCTTTATTTTATGCTATTTTAACACTCACTTATTTTTACATAAGTATACAGCGTTATTTTTCGTCAATAAGCCAAGTGGAAATTTGCAGCGTGTAACAATAGTATATTATATAATTAAGGTTGTATGTTGCATATTACTCACGGGCGAAAAAGTTACGCAAGAGTGACGTGACAACGAGTGTGTGATTTCAAGAGCGTGTACTATTCAACTTACAACCGAATTACATACTATATTTACGACTAATATGAAATTCACAATAAACATGGTACAAATACAGTACATTAAAACTATGTCAATTTTTAATTGTTAGGTAAAAATTTTGTACGGTTTTTAATACAATATACAGTTTAAAAATTAATAAAAGTTTAGTAAGCTGTGGTTCTTTATACACAGTCGTATGTATAATAAAAAAATTTCCCACATTTGTATTTAAAATATAGCGTACTTAGATATCATTTTGAAGTCTACGTCAATTTTTACCGAAATGACTTGAGACTCGGACTTACTGGAAGAACTCAATTAGCTGCTAAGATTTTCCACGACTTGTTCAACTATCACCTCAACTCTCTACTGTTCTGGTGGTAGCACATTTCTTACATAGTCTCTTTTCATTTTACGTCCAGACTTAAATCAATTTTTTCGAAGCAAATATTCAGTTAAATTCGAAATAAATCGATTTATTGAATTCACGTGAATTAGTTCGTTTTAGAGCTCCCACGAAGCGAAAATGATTCCAATGAAAAGTATACACCGCACAAATTTTAATTTAAGGTGCAATTCAAACAAACCAATCAACATAGTTTATTTCAACACACTAGCCTACTAGAGACATCTGTAGTATTACGGTAACTGAAATCTGCAAGTATATATGATAACAAGAGCGTGTGGTAAAACTCCCAGAGTACAGAGAAAACATATCTATCTCTATACTACTGTAACCAGTATAACCAATAAAGGATAGAAAATATGTTATATACGTGCACTGGGTTTACTTTGTATTAGTGCGGTGATCTGTCTTTGTGTGAGTGATCGGAGGTGGTGGCGACCGTGTGTCGCATACATATATATGATACTACAACGCGTGTATGTGGCTCCGTGTGCCACACAGGGATGCCAGGGATTATAAGAATGCCAACAACAATCAACCCAACTGACTTGTGATTGACCTACACTCATCCACTGCTACGGAGAGAGTGACTACTAAGTAGCCTAACTTGCATAGAACTGCACACTGCAGATTACACGATAGAGATAGTTGCGATAGTTACTCTGGGGTAGAACTGTTTTAAGATTTTCCAATTATATTTACTACATTTCAAACTATTCGACCGTTCATTGTGAAATTAAGTTTTTTTTGTTCTAATAGTTGACAAATCAGTCGAAACTATAGAATTTTCAAAAAATTTTTCATATTTGATAAAAAAAAAAGACAAATTTATTTCATACTAAACATGACAAAATAGGATTTCCTTTTGCCAACAAGATACATAAAAGTTGATTTCCTGAGCAGTACCCACAATACGATAATTTTTACCATTAAAATTCAAGGCTAGTGTGTTCGAAGTTAAAACTAATGGTCGTGTAACTTAATCACTGGGATCTTTTTATGAGACTTTACCTTAATTTAACTCGGGAATTCCCAGCGTCACCTCTAGGTGACAGTGATTTATGATTTTTTTTTTTTACAGACAATATAATAAATTTTAAAAATAAATGTGTTACGACTAAAATGTTAATACTTATTAGTATTCATGGTTTTAATTTGGCAACACTAAAGTTATGTTAACGGTCAAAATAATTCTGTTGTTTCAAACGATTTGCTGTTTTATTGCGCGTGAGTGTATCTTGTGGTATTTTCGCTGTTATAAAAGTGTCTAAAAAGTAGGTACTGTTATTGTTATAACAAATTATTTTTTAAGAATCAAGCTTATAATGAAAGTGATTTTTTGCCAGTAATTTCATACCGTTTTACTCAGTTCATATTAAAAATAACGGCCGGTAGGACCTATATACTTGACACGCCATTTAATAAAAACTAAAGGGCATTTTTTTCAATTATGTATTTATTTTTTATATGTTGAGTACCTAAAGATAAAAACTAGCACAAAATAAGAATATTTTGTCGATAGATCGCGGCTTGGGAATTGCCGAGTTAAGCGAATGATTAGCAAAATAGAAAGAAGCACGACTGTTTTCACAAAATATCTACCAAAATCAAGATCAGAGATTTTTATTTCGAGATACTAATAAAACACTTGTAATAAAAATGAAAAACATTATCAAAAATCTCTATTTACATATATGGTCTAAGTGAAATAAATATATTTTAGTTTATTCCTACATATTCCTGATATAGCCAGCCGCCTGGTAAGCAATCGCTGGTCGTCCGTGCCACATCATCTTATCTGAACACCCCCACCACCACCTACCCCCCACCCACCCGTTTCGAGTCGTTTGCGAGCCACTATTTCAAATATAGTACACATCTTATTATGATCAATACATCGTTATGTGAAAAGGGACTTTATTGTTTTCACTATAGCTCTCTCCATTTCGTTCGCCACCTTGCTATTGCTGAACTTAACAGTGTGTGTGAGTGTGTGTGTGTGTGTGTGTGTGAGCTAGTTTTCTGGAGCTCTATGACCAACCACTCTTCGATTGTATCCCCGTATCCAGGCAGGGTGACAGGGTGGTGTTTACTACACTACTACTACTTAGTTATACTATTGTTTTTGAATAGGGTGAGTGCTTTATATACCCGAAAACTTACTTCATGTACTTGCCGAGCGCTGTCGTTGGGTCTCTCTTGATCTGTTAATTATAAAGGTTAGGTTTGATTTTCGTTAATGTTTGCAAGGTTCTGTACTCTTCATATTGTTTACTACTCTGTATGAATTATACTTACATTATTGATTTAAATATTATTCGGCCATTTTATTATAATGGATAAATAAATTTTTTGGGTGTGGTGTACAACAGGAACACTTTCTTGACAAGAGTCCATTTAAATTAATTAAAATGGATGTTAGATTAATTAACACTGGGCTAATAATAACATTATGTTAATATAACTTGAAAAAAACGAACATTAAGTACCCACTGAAAGCACTACACATGTAAAATAACACCATTTCAGATCATAATTCATTTCTAGTTTCATTTCGTTTCGAGACACGAAAAGGAAATGTGTCTTTGATGATGATGACGATGATTTATAATGTGTTGTTTTAATGTAACAACAAATGTTTGAAAGCTAGTTAAACTTCTAAAATCTTGGAGTTTTCAAAAAAGTTTGACAGTAATAAAAAGACAAATATTCGAGCTATAGGCAATCAAAAACACGTTGCGTATTGCCGTTTGCATATATTAGAAATAATTAGATTTTGTCAGCGGTAAAGTGGCGTTTCCATAGCAGGTGACTTACACGTTATAAACATTTACTGTTCTGTTTTTTAATTACAAAAATAACAAATCATAAAAGTTTACTTACTTACCTAAGACCGTAAGTAGTCGCTTACTGTCAATTAGCAAATGGGTCATTATTTGCTATTTGATTTTAGCATGACTGTCAAAATATTTTGTAAGTTACAAATTCTACAGTATTAGAAAAAAAAATAAACGCTAGCATGCTCTAAAATGTTCTTTACACGTTACAGAAGGTCTGAAATTGAAATACATTTTCATTAAAACAAAAATCATAAAGGTTCAAAATGTCACTACTCTGGTATGTTTTTTTCGCAAGTAGCTGAGAAAATTACGGAACAGTTCATTCATTCTTACTTTTGATTAATAAATAAATATTTATTTTAAAACTAAATCATATATGAAACATACAACAGTGCAAATATAAAAATAATAGCTTAAATAAAAGTAATAGCTTAAATAAGTTAAACATTTTGTCGGTTTTTTTTGTCCTCAATTTTCATGTCTCTTCCTCTGGCTTTTTTAAGAAGCTGGAAATCTCAGCAAATGCTTACCTAGCCAACACTTGCATATGTATAAGGTTTCTAGTGAAGTTAATTACTAGCCATTTATTTCCCATTTTAGCTAAATTATGTCCTCAGTTGACCACATGGTCCTGTGAATTAAGACTATGTGGTCGGTGAGCGCTGTCTTTCTTCTGGTCAATGTATAATTTATAAATTTATATGTGGTGTCGTTACATAAACATAATTTGATACATAAATCTGCAATAATTCCGCGAATATATTGTCACAAATATATATCTTTTAGATTTGTTATTTCTGTCAACTTTACATAAAATTGTCACTCCTCTGGCTTGAGATAATGTCTTTCCTCTGGCATATAGACACTAGATGAGGGACAATTTTATGCTAGAAAAGTGACATTTTTGACTTTGAACAATTATTAACGGGTTTGTTATTTAAAATACATCTGTATGTATTGATCATATACCTGTTTCAAGTGCCTGATTCTAATTTCTAATTTTTAATTTTATAAACAAAATTTTTGAGATTTTTTATTATTTATTCTTTGGGGTTTTTTTTATTACTGAAAAGATTCCATACAACCGTTAGAACTTTTTCTTATACAGAATAATCGCAGATTTCTCACTCTTCTGGAATAATGGTTTCTCCTATGTTTAGGATGTCACTCCTCTGCTCAGTGTTTTCCTCTGGCGCTTATAATTTTTAAAATATTCTGTAAGGGACTGGCCCATTCATAAATGACACTACAAAAACGATAAACTTTTGATATATTAAGTGGCAGTTTTTTCTTAAACATTGTTTTTATTTTAAAAAATGTCTCAAGAAAAAATGAAATAGCAAATAATAACCCAAATAGACTTCTCTATAGAAACAGTTTCTTACAGACGCTTCTTCTTCTTCATTTCTTTCAATTTATTCAGCAGTTTTTTGGCTGAAAGAATAACTTATTCGTACTTGGCCCGTAAATTAATTTTTGTGGCCATGAATTCTTAAAAATCCCCGACTTTCAGCCTAAAATTGGTCCTAACACTTACGGTCGTCGCTCAGTAATATACTGTTAATAGTTATTCAACAAAGTTTATATCGTCGCCGTTACTTCAATATGTTGAATGTCAAAAATATGTCATATTCTGTTAACAATGCTATAGTAACCAAAATCATCTTTTCTATATAATAGCCAAAATTCCAATGTCTAGGACTACACTGAAACAGAGAATGCGCACTTGACAATATTTCGTATATCACCATTTTTATTTGGCAATGCGTCATATGTAGTACGGTGCTTTAAAAATACAGGTACTTTAATAAACAATAAATAACACTGATAACACATCACCAAAAATCCTTGATAATTCAATAAACAAAGCAACCAAAAAGAATTGCAGCGTAAAGAATAAAACAGCTTTTCTTAATTTTTGAGAAATGCCTTTTTTTGACATACGACATTTTGAAGTAAGGGCGACGATATTCAACTTTTAAATTAGACGGAACAAATTAAGAGCAATTTATTGGTCTACACCTAAAAGTATATATTGATCTTCATTATTGTACTTTTAGGAAAAAAAAGTTTAAATTCGACATTTCTACTTTTCTATTAATAGTCTGAATTTAATCAAAAGCATTTCTTTTTTTAGCGTGGCGTTCAAGTATATTATTGTTCTGCCCACGAAAAATTCTAATATTCTACGAAAAGTATACGTCCTGCGCTTGTAGAAGTTTTTTCTTCAAAAATGCAACGCAGAATAACAGATCTAGAAACGAAACAAATATTCATTATTGTATTATTCATGATAAAAATATTAAAAATTGTACGCCTTTCAGCGTGCCTACTACCCACATTTGGAAAAATATATTTAAATATTAAAATTATATCCGTATGGGTGTAATTTAAGGAACTTTTTTATTTTTAAACGTTTTTGTTCAACAGAATACACAATAGGTATGTTAGAAAAAATAGTTTTACCCAACACCTCCACCTACAAATTTGTCAGTACTTTTTCTACAATAAATTGAAATTTATGCCGAATCTTCTTTTTACTAACAATACGAGATATTACGTAATAGTAAGCACAATAAAAATAAATTGTAATCTAAAAATAATTTACGTCTATTTTTTCGATCCGATACTGTCGCTATTGTATTCTATCCATCGCTACCACCTTCTTATGTTAAAATTCAACATTTTTCAATGATCTGGTGTAGATGACGTCATCAGATCATTAAATAATAAAAACGATAAGGTGATAAAATTCTGAACTGAATTATAGTTGTCTGAAATAATTCTTTTCATTTTTATCAAAATTATACAAATTACGTCACTAGAAAAAAAAATTCGGTTGAATCATATTTCTGAAAGAAATTTCGTTATTTTGATAGTAAAAATGAAAAATCTACACCAAAACTTTCCTAATTCATTAAATTATTTTAATTCAAATTGCGTAAATAAAGCATGATTTTAGACTTGATGACTTCATCAAGTTTATTACAATTTTTCAGTGTTTTGAAAGCGATAAATAAAATATTTGGATAATGAAACTGGTGGCAAACTGTAGGTTTTCAGAGACTTTTTTTTTCCTATCAAAATTGAATAGTTAAGACCACTAGAAAAAAGATTGCTGTCGAACCGGTCATATTTCTGAGAGGAATTTCGTTATTTTGTCGGCAGAAATGGAAGTTTTACACTCAAATTATTGTATTCAACTAATCACTTGAGAAAAAAAATTTTACGTGATGGAGCCATCAAATTTAAGCTTGACTCAAATTGTAGGTTTTCGGAGTTTTAAATGGAATTTTGTCATTTTGAGAGAAGAAATTTACAATTTCAAATATGTCTTAAGGTCCGTCCACACGGCTCAAGCTTTACCACCGACTTACTTGCACAAACCTGGTTTGCGCAAGTAAGTCGGTGGTAAAGCTTGAGCGTGTGGACGGACCCTTACGTACACTATATACCTACGCTACAGTCTAATGTCTACGCCGTAAACTTCCCCAGAGGTCAGCAATATTTTTAACCCGTTAACGTAACGCTGTACCACGTCAATTCAACATCAACAATTCTGTATAAAGCGTACGTTGCGTCTATAAACATAGATCGCTATGTGCATTGAGTTCAGACCCATGCTAGCAATACCGTACGTGATAACATGTGATCACTGATTGCGATCGGCCCTGTAGGATTATTGTCGCCATGATACAGATGTTGTGTCACCGGACCGTAAAGTGTTAATTATATCAACAAATTCTGTCTTCTATAATATCAAATCAAAAACTGCAATAAAATGATTGAAATTAACAACGCAGTTAGGTACATAAAAAAATTAAAGTAAAAAAAAAGTTTTTTAAGAAAAAGCTTTTATTTAAAAATGGGGTAAAAAAAATAAAATAACTTTTGAGTGAAGTTTGAAGCAATATGCAACATAATTTATAAAAGCTTGAGGCGTTATCATTAACTATTTCTATTTTTGATGTTTTGGAAGTATAGCTATTTTACTTTTCAGTAGTTACCAAACCTAATTAAACGCCTCAAGCTTTTATAAATTATGTTGCATATTGCTTCAAACGCCACTCAAAAATTATTTTATTTTTTTTACCCCATTTTTAAATAAAAGCTTTTTCTTAAAAAACTTTTTTTTTTACTTTAATTTATTTTCTACTTTTTAGTCGGATCACAATTAATTTAAAAAAAATTAAAGAAGTAATTAAATTTTTTTACCTATATTTTAATCGGTTAACTTACCCTAATCAAACTTAACTATGGAAACAAAAAATTGCAATGTAAAATCAATGAACAATATTTGACAATTCGAAATGTCAAAAAGTTGCACAGGACTAAAAATCAAAAATTTTTATTTAGGGCGACTTAGGGCAAAACAAATTACACAATATTACATTGTCATCAAGGTTAGACAATTATGAAAAATTTGAAACCTCTAGCTCAATTAGAACCTGTCTAAATTTTAATTCCAAGATTTGATCTAAACCAACATACTAACATAGCAAGTTAAATAAAAGCTTTTAAAAACACGGTAATTTTTCAGAATTTTCCTTAAAAGTTTTCAACATCTGTGTTTTCACATGTTTCGTGATCACTACAGTGTAACCCCATTCTGTGTCAAGCCTCAACATTCTCTAGCTGTTTCTATTGAGGAACGGAATGGAAATTTGACTAGAGCTGTAACCTATTTACTTGCCTTCTACATACACCCACTAAATAATTAATCGAATTTTTTTTTTTATCAAAAAAATAAAGAGTAAAAGAAAAATGTAAATTTATTTTCGGTACTAACGTTTTCTTTTTTTTTATAATTATTGTGAAAATATCACAAAAATCTTATCGCTGAATTTGAATTTAATTAGAAAATTATTTTTTCTAAAATAAAAATTGTTTGACACTTAACACGTAACGGGGCGACTTGTAACATAATAATGTGTACGTAGATATTATTTTAATAATTTCTTAGAAAATAATAAAAATATTTAAATAGAACCGTGGTAGACCGATAAATGTGATTTTTTTCCTGTGTATATATACAATAAAAAGAAAATGAAAATTACGAATCATAATACTCGTTGTTAAATTATAATAAAAAAAAAATAGAAACGATAATCACGAAATTTTCATAAAAAAAAGAAAATATTGATGTATATATAGGTACCGCCTAATTTGATTAGACTATATATACCCTGGTATATGTATATTGTATATATTTAATACTATACAAGGTGTTCAAGTTTGACTCTTAACATACAATCAAAATATCCGAAGTTACATAATGATTAGAAATTACGAGATTCGACACTATTTTTGCAAAATTTTTAGGTGAAACTTTGGTAGTAAAGTGCTGTGTAAAAAAATTTCTACAGCACTCCAAAATGATATTTGTACATATTCAGTTGTGTTGATTAGATTACCGTAATTACCTGTGTAGCGTTTTCATTTTGATGCTGCAATTCAAAAAATTTTTTCTGCAACATTTTTCCGCAAGAATTGTCTCTTGAATGTTTTTGTTTTCTGAAAAATAGTATATTATGCAACGAACTGGTAATAATAGCTATTACTCACGAAGATGAAATTGCGATACGAGTTTACGAGGCGAGTGTCCTAATGCATCTGAGTAATAGCCACTACAAGCGAGTAGAATACTATATTTCTTCTACAACCTTTCCCCTTTTTGATTTAAATGAAATTGGATACAAATTTTAAATCAAAAGAATAAAATTTTTAATCTATCTTTTACTTATACGTTACTACGCAACATATTTTAAATTAAAAATTTAAAAATTAAAAATTTAAAAATTAAAAATTTAAAAATATATATATATATATATATATATATATATATATATATATATATATATATATATATATATATATATATATATATATATATATATATTTTAAATTTTTAATTTTTAAATTTTTAATGTATGACTGTGTTCTTTAACAGTAGTTGAAAAACATATTTTTTAATTATTGTCACACGAGGGGTTTGCATTTTTTCTTTTTCAAATAAATTTATGTTTTTCTAACAAAAAATTTGCTGCCCAGCAATTTAACCAGAAGAACTGCCAATTCTTCGAATTAGATTGCTTTTAAGCAACAAATCTGAGTTACCGAAAACACAAATTTGATTAAAAAAATTAAAAAATACGTTGAATGTAATATGATAATTTAACGGATAAAATAAGTTAACATAATTCATATTATTAATATTTCGTTATTATGGTTTTGATTTTTACCTATCATATTTACGGTCAGTGAGATGACTTTTTTCGCTGTAAAATCCTAATAACTACTCTTTTATAGTAAATTAAAAAAACTACGATATTTTTATGAAACTGGTCTAATTTTTAATAGGCCTAACTAAGTTACGTAAACATATTGACAACTTATAATGTCATTTACATATCTACCATGTCAATATACTAATAAACCCTCTTTTTAAGTCAGTGTAGCTGCGATATTTATAATTTTTGATAGTATCTGATTCAAATTCAAATTTTCTGGTTGGGCACAAGAAATGCATTATTTATCAACTATTGAACCAGAAATAATTTCTTAGTACTATTACAATCAGAGCACGCAAGAACCTTTTCCTCCCCTAACATTAACGTAAAAAACAGAGGACCTCCGACCGTATAAGCTCCCGTTGTTTTTTAAATAACTTAATCCCCTTCAACATTTCAAAGCACGTTCCGTTTCGTTCTGTAAATCACGAATGTGTAATAATAATGCCTCTATAATTTACTATTAAAAAATAATTACGCCCAAGATATTGTTGTCAAATAAACTATTTTTTCTACTCCTACTATTAAAAGTAACATTTTGTGCACGGCTAACTATATGTAAAAATTAACAATTGCCCACACTGTGCGGAAATAGCAGTGGGAAATTACTTCACACGGCTTAATATAATAAAAAAGTTGGCTATGTCTGATTTAATATATAATGTCATATGTAATTCTATAAATATACATATGTATGTCGATTTTTTATTATTGTTTCCATAGTTTCAGAGTATGCTTTGGCAAAAATTTGAAAATCTTACCACTGACATAAATTTTAAAAATTTTTACTACCGTAAAACCGTCTAGACCCGGACACTTTGCAACAATCTTCAAAGTAAGTAGTTTCTACATTAACCTGCTACAATAAACATTTGTTCTTGACGTCATTAGAGAGAGAAAAATATCCTCTAAACAGCTGTACCAATAAAAACTACGGATTTCAACTCTTACTATCTCATTTTACAGGATTACTATTCTCCAGTTTTCCAAAGAAATAAAATGTGTGTATAACCTAGACATGTAATTTTCGTCATAATTGTCATATTGTTTTAATTTTGATATGTATGTGTTCAGAATTTTATCGCGCATCATTTAATGATGTTTGAAGTTATATTCGATGTATATATAAAAAAATACATGCTATATACATATATCCGTTTAGACCCGGACACATCAGTTTATTACACAATGGCCGCGATTCGCTCTGGCTGTAACTTTCACTATCCATACGTTATATTCCCGCCAGAATTACGCGGTTTATGTCTCCTTCTGGTGTCATCTCGCATGTTTACTTCATAGAGAGGCATACTATGTATTGACCCCTCTCCCTTCCTACAAAATGTTTTGAAGCCTTTGACAGGTTCAAAGACATTAGACGATATAAAACACTGTCCTAACCCCGACGGTAGTGGTTAGTTTGCATGTTGTTACATTATTTAAGTAAGTGTCCGGGTCAAGACGGATTTGGGGTGTAGACCCGGACACTTACTAATTATTTTTTATTTTTTTTATTTTTACTTATAATGAAACAAATGAGTCAGAGATATAACAAATAATATACGCTCTTTCTAATGGTAATACTTTTATTGGTGATATCTATGAAAGAAACATGTATAAACATAAAATTATACCAAAAAATGTAAAAAAGTGTCCGGGTCTAGACGGTTTTACGGTACTTATTTAAATTTTATTTTAATTATTTATGTTAAATTTTACGAAAAAAAATGTGCTCGTAGAAAAAGTATAGTGTAAAATACGTGGGAAAAGCTTATTGTACAATATACAATTTTATTACCAATGCATTCGAATGGATTTGCGCCGTCGCGTCATATATAATTCGGCAAGTATATTTAAGTATCGCTATGAAAATATCGTGCTATAAGTTTTCGTTATGTATTACAAAATCATGATGGTTTCATGAAAACTTACAAGGCCTTTTCAGTAACCAGTTATTGTACAGTACATACCCTGAAACTTTTGTATGATTTGTACAACAGCAGTTTATGCTGCCTGTTCTCTATTTCTCTTTACCGTTCGTTGGTTTGTTAAGATTCGTGCGCATTGTATCGATTAACGAAAATAATATAACTACCTTTTTGTATATAATTTACCACAAACCTTGTAATGAGTATCTACACAATATAAAATAATAGGTAATACAAAGTTACTGTAAATTGTGTGTACCTACCAATTCCGACGCGACGGTCAAAATTAAGTTCAAACTATTTGTCAGTTTCGCCAATGAATACGTTCCCTTCTAGAGTTTCATCTGTGATATTAGTTGATAGAAAATCTATACCGATTAAGGTAGTTGGTCCGAAAAACAATTTTTCAAAGGATTTTAACGAAACTTCTCCAGATATTTATTTAATTCAATACCAGTAAAACGAGCCTATACCGAGCCTATAATTGACCGCCCCAATTTTGAGAAAAACGGTTTCAAAGTTTCGTAATTTTAACACAGGCTCTTATGGCTGTTATATATAAGTTGACATATTCACACGATTTTTTTTTTTTTTTTTTGAATAAAATGAAAACGTGTCAAAAGAATTTGATAAAAATTTAATATTATGTTATAAAATACAGTTTATGTCATAAAAGTTACAAACCATATTTAACAAACAAAAATTATTGCCTACGTCAATTTAATTTATAAAATTTATAAGATGAGTGATTTTACTGATTTTATAATTTTATATTTTAATTTTTACTTAATCCGATCTATAAAAAATTATAATATCCGCTCTATATTTATAAACAACATTTTACACGTTTTTACAACGCTTTTCCAACAATGCTTTTATATTGGTACAACATAAGCTCGCGGAAATTCAAAAAAACAAGTGGTATACAAATATAATAACTGAAGAATATTAATATATTACATATTTAAATTTTGATAAAAGAATATTTTCTCGCTGATACCTAAAATTCTAATCGGAGATTAATTTGATAATTCTCCAAGCTTTGTACAACTACTATTTGGTTACGTTTACATTTGTACATAGTAATATTCATCGTAATGACGTCACTAAGAATACTGTATCTACTTCAAAAAGTTATATCATTTTAACAATTTTTTTTTGCTTCAGAAAGCTCATTTTTTTATGTATTGTTTCATAGTTCAAAAACTTTTCTCCAATACTGTATTTTCGAAACATTAGCATAAATATCTTAATTTATCGAATGCTTTGAAGAACGTTAAGTTTAAAAAAAAAAAAAAAAAAAAAAAAAAAAAATAAAAAAAACAGAAATTACGACAACTTATCGTTATTATAAGCAAATAAAAATATGCATAATGGCTGCATCGAAAAATTTTTTTTTAGATAAAATACAGTAAATTTTATGATAATAAGACAAGCAGATGTAACTAATTAACATAATTAATAGATAATTTGACGAATAAAATATAAATTGTAAAATAAAATAATTGTATATTCATAAAACTATCAAAAAATTATTAATGCCCCGAAGCGATAAAAAATTTCAAAAAATCGTAAACAAACATTAGGTACATATGCAAAAATGAATTCTTGACCCAGCCCATTAAATTGTCTAGATTGGAACAGGTGTACAAAATTCCACTAATGAATAACGTAACATCGAAATTATTGTAAATGGTAAATATTTCAAATACACTTATAAACAGTATAACCTATAAAGATAAATGTATTTCGCCGTTACGGGTGCATGGCGTGCGAGAAAAATAAACGAATTTTTATTATCATTGAACAATTTTTCCTTTTTTTTTATTTTCCCTTATCTATTTGCGCCAAATGAAAATATTTTATTGAAATGGTTTTATAAATACTTCCTAACGTAGACTACATTCGGTATATTTTTTCAATATTTTTTATTTTTATTTATTTTTTATTTTGTCAACTATCAAAAAATATTAACAATTAAATAATAATAAAAAAAAATAAGAAAAAATATTAATGTTGAATGTTGAAACAGGCACAGAACTGCCATCTGCTTTCTGTTTCTAGAAAGTGGTGGTGGCGGCGCTGGGGGAGATAAAATAAAATTTTCGGTGGGTTTTTCTTTTGTTATTAACAAGCCGAATTGCGTCTTAGATTAAAGTACATCTTTTTCGCGTAACATCAGAAGTATTTAACCGGACTTAATGAATTCAAGGTATTTTATTGGCGTATAGAAATATTTCATCGATTTGAATATTGTCGATAGTAGATAATCATCAGACATTCCATTTGCAACAACATATTAAAACACTAAGTACTTCTGTACCGTATTTTCGACTCCCGGTTAGAATTTTTTACGGTTCCGTACCTTAAAGGACAAAACGAAACCCTTATAAAATCACTCGTAACGTAGAAGTTTTAAATTTGGCATAAGTTTAGATTCGAATCGCTAATCAACGATTAGAAAAAAAAATATTTTGGATTTAAAGGAAAACAAAATTTTAATTAATAAATCGTGCGAGATATCATTTGAAAGAATGAGAACTCTAGGGCCCGATTTACATTAACGCTCCGCTCTTGATACGCTCCCACTCCACTCTCGCTCGGATATAATCTTGTTGTATTCACATTACAGTGCTGATAACATGCTGGTACCTATTCGTTCTCCATTCACATTATAATGCCGCTCTGGGTACGCTCGCAGTTCGGTCTCAGTTCGATACAAACATCTTTTCATAACAACTGAATGCAAGCGGAGTGGAGTGGAATCAAAAAAGTGTTTACACTATAGATACAAGCCATAAAAAGTCTGGTATCGCTCCGATAAAATATTACTTGAATGGTGTTGATATTGGAGTGGCATTGGTGTGGGGGCGAACCGTGACTGATATCGGACCGATATCCGAGCGATAATGTGAATACACTCATTGTTTCTTGTGTAAGAATATTTTATCGAATCGGGAGCGGAGCGATATCGCATCGAGAGCGGAGCGTTAATGTGGATCGGGCCTAAATGGTTCTAAAAATAAGTTGTTTTTTTTTATAATTTTTGGTCCTATAGTCTTAATGATATAGTTCACAATATGCTAGAAATAGTTGCTCCCTTCTGATCTCGCAGGTTTCTAAAGCTTACATTTTGATTTTAATAGAGTTACTGAATCATAGATTATCAGAAAACTGCAGGTTTTTTTGAACAAGTGAAAACTGAGAAAAGGAAACATGGGAAACACAATAGTAGATAACGCATAGCTATTTCAGTATAATGTGAGACAAATGATACATTTTTCAGTTATCACAAACAAATTTTCTTAAAATTTAAATATGCATAAATAAAAAAAAGTTTGATTTGATCTTTTGACTGCTCAATGTAGTATTGGTACGGAACCCTAATTGTGCGAGCCCGTGCTCATTGTACGAATCCCTAATTGCTCTTGGCCGATATTTCTTAATATAGGCTTGTACTTTTTTTTATTTAAGACTCTTCCTGTTGGTGTTATACCGCCAAATTTTACACCCAAAAAGTATTAGTTTCGAAAAGACGAATCATAATATAACATCAAATTATTAATATCTTCAAAAATTGATATAAGAAGCAAAGTGCGTATTTGAACCGATAAATATAAATAATAGTTGATAAAATAGCCGATTGGACATTTTTCCCGTTCCGTTCGGTCTCAAAGGGGGAATAAACTGTTGGCAATAAACGACAAAACAAAACGAACGAATCAGGCAAGATATACGCAACTATTCAATAACTATATACTTATATTTGCCTGAGTGTTATGGCAAGAGCTGTTGTGCTGTCTCTTGTGCGTCTTGTAATGTATCTTTTCGTTTCAATAAAATGTGACGGTTAGACAGCTTACTTTTGTAAATGCTTGTCACTTGGCAAAAATAACGGGCGTGCGAAACACAACAGAAAAATGGCATTGCAAAAAGAAAAATATAACAGTTAAACGAGTCTGACATATTTTACTAAAAACATTGTCACATCCTTTAAAATTTTATATTTATAATGTGTTCAATTTTCCCTCTTTTTTTGGAGTTGTTTCTTATTTGTGTATGTGTTGCCTTCTATTTCAGTTAGTTAGTTTTCGGAGTACCTATTAAATGTCAATAAATGTTTAGTTATCAATAAAACCGAACAGTGGATTTTTTATTTTTCAATTACAAAATGGATTGGTAGAGTACATACCAACAATTCAGTCAGTCGCACATTTGGTTCTTTTGCTCGCTTTTACAACCATTTAACCCCTAAAAAGTACCAACACAGATTAAAACTGGTAAGAGACTAAACTCAGTATAAGTATTTCATAACATCTAGCTGATTTCTTAACGTCCTAATCTTTGGATTCGATATATTAATAATAAAAATAATTGTTTAATCTTTGATTTTGGATTCAATATTATAATCTTTGGTTTTGGATTCGATATTTTAATAATAATAATAATTGGATTTAACTTTTCGAACGTCTTGTCCATAACACACATCACCCACATCATTATTTTACTTTATTTATACATTTTTACAATTATATTACATTCCGATGCAAAAGTGGATTCAAAAGCTTATCATGCAAGAGAAGAGAAACAAAAAACAAATTTATACCAACTAAAAATAAAAATAAAAATAATAAAAACAATATAAAATTATCTTTTGGGGAAAAAGATATATTTGGCCAAGTCATCACAGAAATTCAAATTTTACTCCACTTGCAATTCTCTGAAAAACACCCTCAAATCTAAATTGTTATGGTCTATCATTAAAAAAAAAACGTCAAAATTTTTTCTACCAAACAATAAAATTAAAAAGAACTACATTAATCTAGTATTGTTTGATTCGATAAGAAGACTATTGTCATTTCAAAACTTCGTCCTCGTTCGACGGGTTTTGAGGACAAATTTAATCGAGTTTGGTATCATTTTCCAAAGTCTTGGAACGAAAGGGAAAGGTTGAGGGACACGAATCGCCTTAATCGCCCCTACCTTGAAACCATCCCTGCCCCGATGTGAGTAGAAAAGATAGTGATAGAATAATGGAGTCCACAGCCATCTTCTTCCTTTCTTAAGAGGTTTATACCGATATTTATCTGGAATTGTTCGGTCAATAAATTTACAGAAAACCTTCTGATTGACGATAATTATGTACCAATTTTAAAATTTAAGTTCCCAATTATGTTGCCGTAAAAAAGAAGCTTTATTTATGTAATCTTCATAATATTTTTGTAAAATAATTCGCAATACTTGGAATCCAATGTTTTAGTAAAATAAACCGAAACAACATTAGACAGTAAAGACATATTTTTCTCTTGAATAATATACTAGTTGTTTGAAAGGATAAAAACAAAAAGGAAAAAGGAAAATGATATATCACTTTTCAAAACATTTCCAAAAATATTTTTATATTTTTCCCAGCACACCATTTTTACATTAAAATATATCGCACAATACTTTCCACGACACTTAGCGTACGTACGTACATACATTTATTGTCAAACTTCATACATGTTGGGTTCAATTCCCGCATAATATCCCATAAAACTTCCGTATAGTTGATTCACTATCCCGTTCCAACATGCACACTCACATATTATACATATGTATATGTATGTAATAAGAAAAAAAGGAAAGTTTTTAAATCCCATGTGAAACGACAATTTGAAACGTACTTACGCATCTGTTTTAACAACAGCATATTCAACTATGAAAAGGGTATTTCAATTTTTTAGCCAAGTTGACGGATACTTTAGAAATAATTGTGATAGATTATGATTTTTTGGAAAAATCATTAATTTAGAATTGCAAATCAATTTTTAAATATTTCATTTATGTTCGGTTAGTTCTTGCAAACTTCAGCGGTGAATTTAAAATGTATTTATCGATGGAAAAAAATAATTTTATTATTGGTTTACTATTAATATATTTATTTAATAAAATTTATTTTACTTGGAACGTAAAAGCCCCTATACCGGAACGCGATCATATGTCCGAACAGTTTTGACATTTATATATTAATGAAGTTATTTCTGAAAGGAACTCTGATAACAAAAATTATTGTTAATAGAATGATTATTTTTCAATTTAAGTTCACCTCGCATTTGATGTTTTCTTACTTAATTAAAGAAATACATATATAAATTAAACAATTTTTATTGAATACAGTATTTTTATCCTTTATTTACGTCACTTAAACCATTTTATGTTTGCTACTTTGACGTCTAGATGTCATTCTATGTGTCATATTACTCATAATCATTAATATTTCTTTGTTTGGATATAGTTGTCGACATTTTGTAAAAGAAAAACATTAATAAATAAACATTTTTGGGTTGTATTTTTTTTTTAAAACAATTGTTCATTGGATTAAAAAAACTTTGTTTCATGCTTATTAAGAAAAAAAAATGGGTGTTTAATTTGTTTGTCAATTTTTATAAGCCAGTTTAATTACACACCTAAAAACAGTGTTCCGGTATAGGGGCTTTTACGTTACACAAATTGCAAATAAAAGGCTAATTTAATAATAACAATTTATTAAAGACTTTGAGCCCCTAGGATCAAAATGATGAAAACCAGTTTAAACCAATAATATCGGAGAGATTTTAGAATAAAATAAACTGATCGAATATTCGTATAACACTTGGTCCTATGAGATTAATAGATAATGCAGGGAGCAAAATAACTTGCCATCGAAGGCAGGCTAGATTTGCCGCCTTAAATTATTTTCGATCCTCGGCATGGTCAGACCCTTTTTCGACGCCCTATATCTGCGCTTTCAGATTTTTGAGTTATAAAACACACAAATTTTTTCAGAAAAAAATATAAAATTCGAGTGTAAGACAGCAAGACAATTTAGTGAATAAAATAAATTAGTAAGGTATAAATAATTTACATTATTTTTTTGGTGCTTCGTTCTTATGGTTTTGAAACCAATAAAAATTATGCTTTCATTTTTGTCGCATTTATCTACAACGAAATGACCAACGAAATGTTTGTACTATTCTAGATATTTTGTACCATTCAGAAAATTTGGTCGTAATTTTTTTCTTTTTTTACGGTAAAAGTGAAAAAAAAACTACATTATTCTAAAGGAGTCTCCACATTCTCGCCGAGGTTGGACGAAACGAAAATGTAGAGGGTCATTTCGTTGTGTCTCGCGGTTGGTGTTTTAATGCTATTCATATGGCTGAGCCAACCTCAGCGAGGAACTTGACGAGGAACCTCGTCCAACCTCGGCGAGAATGTGGAGACTCCTTTATGGAACTTAATACACATCAGTTAAATTGTTTTTATTATGAAACACTAAAATATATACCTACTCTAGTCTCGGAATTGCAAAAAATAAATAATTTTTTGGAATTTTGTAGTACTTCAGCCCAAATCACTAAATCTCTTATTATTTCCGTATTCCTTACAATTTAACGAATTATTTATTAATCTAATTGTTGTACTACAAAATGACTGACTACAAATCGTCGAAAAAAAATTAATATTTTTGTTTTAAGCAAAGTACTATAACAACAACTTTACATGACTCGTGAGAAGGGAAGCGTAAATTGGGAAAATAACAAAATAAAACCTAATAAACAATTGAGGGCCATCACGCACTTTATCCAAATTATGTGTATTCCTTGCTAAACGATACACCCTTCTGTAAATTTATTTATCTGGAATCATAATATTATTCGGGCTTGAATAAATAAAAAAAATGTCTTCTAACAACAACTAAATTTGTTTTCGTGTATAGTTAAACCTAAATCGACTCACAGTATTTTATTACTAAAATCATGGAACAGTTTCTCCAAAGAAATTCACTGTACAAATAACTGTAAATATGTTAGTGGATATTTTGAATTTATTTATTTAGATATAGGTATGTTTATAAAATTACCGTCGTCAAATTTTCGTTATTATAACTGAATACAGTGTGTCCCAAAAGAAACACATTCTTATAGTCCTACTTTGAACGATTTGAAAAACATATTTATATAGCAAGAAGCCTCATGCTTGTTTATAGAGTAATTATAAAAAATTTAACATCTTTTGACATAGTCACGAACAGTTTATGAGATTTGAAATTACTAAACGCACAAGACATTCCAATGCCGACTTTATCACCCCCTATTCGGCGCTCCCACCATTTATAAATTATTTGAAAACTTGATATTATTAAAAAAAATTTTTTTGTTAGTTAACGGGTTAAAACTTTTCGTGCAAATAGAACACTAAAAACGATAAAATTGCTTTATTATCAAATATTTTGTTAGAAGTTTTTTTTTTTCGTTTTGTACCACAGAATAAATAGACGCAGGAAATAAACGTTTTATTTAGAACGATCACCCAAACGAATAAACAATAATGTCTTACAACAGAGTTATAAATAAATAAAATTTTATTTAAATTTTAAATATTTCTCATTAACTAATAATAATTACTATTGAAAAATAAAATTGTATTTTTACCTATTTTGTGAAACTACTAGTCGACGAAATTGCGTGGAAAAATCATATTAGACATTTTGTTATATTATTAAGACTGAATTTTGTTTGTAAATAAAAGGTCATATATATTATTTTATTACACAAAATATAGGGGAACAGTGGGTTAAGAAATGAATGTATTAATACTATACCTCATTTCAGATACAATTGATCACGAGTTTTCGTTAAAAAATTAAATAATTCTTATATTCGGAACAAATAAATCTTCTATTCTTTTCTAAAAACAAACTGCAAATTTAAAATTTACGTAAATGCAATAATAAAAGAGATAAAACCAAGAAAACGGAAATTATTTAAATTCAAAGTGACGAAGCATGGTTAAATTTAACTGAAACGAACCATAGTTAAGAAGAGGATCTGGTTTCAACGCTAACATTCGTTAGAAAGTTCGATTTTTATACATTTCATATAAAAATAATCTTTTGACTCAAAAAAATCTTCGGTCATTCCTTAAAAGGACGAAGATTTTGTATCGGAAATCAAATACTTATTCTTTTTAATTTCAAGTATTCTTCGTAAAAATGGAATAATACAATACTGATTTAATCCGAGGTACCCCTAGTACGTTGTTCGTCTTTTTTATTATTTTGCATAATGTAATTTTAATAGTCGAATTGATTTTGTTTTATTTAAGGTTTATTAAGTATATTATGAAATTTGCGATAATTTACATAAAAAGAAAAAATTACTTTCTTTGCATTTCGATTTCATCAAAAAATCGAATAATTATTATTAAATACATTTTAATAATTCTATCTATTCATTTAAGGATATTTCTTATCTATTTAAAGAATGAGGACTAAATACTACATACTTTGTTTTCAAATTGTATTAAATAGTATTATTGGTAAAAGCCACGAAATAGATCGTTTCATTTCCAGTTTATTTCTCTGCGTGATTATAAAGACAACTTTCGAAATATTGTATTGGATGAATTAAATAGAGTCTTTCACAGAATCACTTTCGCGTTTATAGATGTTACAGTAAACCTGAAGTTTCAGAAAATTTTTTACCGTCAAAGTCTTCATGGTTTTTGATAAAAATATTTGAAAAGTGTATTTATAATATTCAAAAATAACTTAAACTGAAGCTCTTAAAATCGTCCTCTTCGCACTCAAAAATTTGATTATTTTAAGCGCTCAAAGGCATGCAAAAATTAAATCTACACAATACAGAACATTCCATATTAAAAACATTTGATATTTCTTTCTTTATTGTTTAATACGTTCATAACTTGCGGAAACGTTGCGTTGATTTAATAAAGATTTTATTTACTATACTTTTTATTTCGTATATATCCAAACATTTTTTGAAATATTTGTAGAAAATTAACCCAAAGTTTCCAGTAATATTTTGACCCAAACTTGTAACAAAAACCGCTGGCGCATAAATTGAAAAAAAATTTTTACTTAAAAAAAAAATGACACCTATTATTTATATAATTGGTAGAGCTGATACCCGTTATATAACTAATTGCTCAATTGAGACACTCGCATTGTGGACAAAAACCGATTTTTTTTTTAAATTTTATACTTTGGGTCAATTTTTATATTAATTATTATAATAAAATTTCTTTTGAAAATAAATAACTCACTGCAGCCATTGTTGTTGGCATTGCAGATGGGGTCGCTGGAGGCTCGATCGGGAACTTCCTATTCAAGCATGGCTCAGACGAGAATCGAACTCGTGAGCGTAGTACAGTCAAGAGAGAGCCTTCAACCCCAGAACGTCAAAACTCTACTTCATCATCTTCTTCCGTCTTTCATTGTCCACTATGCGAGGTGTCCGTATCGTCCCTATTAGGAATACGACAGCACATCGACGTCCATTATCCCAGAGATAGTCCGGTGTGCCCAGTTGTAACATGCGCACGTCGCTTCACGCATCCAAATTCCGTGCGAAATCACATGCGATTAAAACATCCAAATGAATGGGATCAAATGAAAGCGCTTAAATGGAGTTATGGTTCGACAGTATTCTAAATAAAAAGATAAACAATTTCATGGTTCCTTAAAATATTTATTATTCCTTATTGTTTTGAAATCGTTGGTATTATCTAAGTCATTTTTTAAAAATAATTTAGAGATTTATTTATTTTATTTTTTTTTAAATTATTGTTTTTTCGACTGATAAGAGAAAAATGTACCCACCTAAATTATGTGCTATTTAATTAGTAAATTATAAAAAGAAATTATTTTTGATTTATGTTACCTGTTTTAGTGTTTAGCGCAACAAAAAAGTTCCCATAAAATTTTTCAGTTAAATTTTTTGGTTGTAGAATTCCTATTTTTATTATTTTTCTTTTTTTATTATGTATATAATTATAATAATTAAATGACACAAGCAAGTATCGACAACATAGAAATTTTATTTTTTTAATACTAACATGGTGAATTTCTGTGAACTGGATTTAAAAATACATTAAACAAAGACTGTGTATTATAATGATTAAAAAAAAAAATACATTTAAAACAATTTACTGATTAAAGATTAGTTAGCTCAAGTGCTTTATTAAGTAGAACTATAAGAAAAAACAACTTATGTTACTTATTCCTATATAATTAATAATTTAATTACTTAGGTTTGTAGTTTACAACAATTCCAGTTATTCGTATTTATTCCTATTTATATTTTGTGATATCTTTGTTGCGCATGTCTGAAATATGCGCAGATGTATAAAAATGATATTGTTCGATTTTTTAAAATTTAAAAAAATATGAATAACTGGAAATTTTCTCAAAAACAAGTGAAATTATTAATTTGTAAAAGATTAAAAATAAAAACTAAAAAAATTTTTCATATTGTTATGCAAAAAACTATTATGATTAGGACATACCAAATTTATAATATATAATAATATATTTAGGATGATCTCGAAAATATTTTGAATAAAATAAAAGATAAAATTATCGTGGATGCACTTGCCAAGTAGGCATGTGTATATTTCACAATTCCTTTGATTTTCAGTATTACTAGCATATGTAAAATATATACATAATATATATTATATATAATATTTCGTCAATTAAAGTTTAGTAAAAGTGCGTTATAATAATAATGTCTGTACATTGCCAAGGATATATGACGAATAAAATATTTTATTTTAGATATGACGACAAATAAATAAAATATTGATAAAAACAAAATAATAATGATATAATATTATAGTTTTTAGTACAGACTTTCCTAATTTGCACCTTACCTTAGTTGATAACGTTTAGTGTTAATGAAAAAAACTGTAGTCTGTAAGAATCATATCCTAAATTGTCATTGTGATTGGTTCATTTGTTTATATAGAAAGTAATAATAATAAGAAAGTGAAAAAAATGAAAAAAAAACATTATAATTGCATTTATATTATACAAAAATATAATAAAAATAAATAACTCTTTTCCAAAGTACGCTTGTCTGTTTTTATTTCCAATTCAATCATTCAATAATAATAATATCGCAAGATTGGTAGAGTTTATTAGTGTAAAATTAACCCATAAGACAAAAACCAAAATGAAAATCCAAATTCCAAAAAAAAGTTGAACGTATTATATGTTTCTAGTTTCACGACGCTCTTTGGACATGCTTCGTGTTAGAGCAACAGATCCAAGACCATGTCCGAAATGTGGTAAAATCTATCGATCAGCACATACACTCCGAACGCATTTAGAGGACAAACATACAATATGTCCCGGCTATAGATGTGTTCTATGTGGAACAGTTGCAAAGAGTAGGAATTCATTACATTCGCATATGTCACGTCAACATCGTGGTATTAGTACCAAAGATCTGCCAGTACTGCCAATGCCGTCACCGTTTGATCCCGAGCTTGCCAGTCGACTTCTAGCTAAGGCTGGAGTCAAAGTAAGTGCGGCCGAATTACGGGCTCGCGCATCGCCGACTGGTCCACGGCGCACCGATGTCAAATTAGATGCAAAGAGTGTATATTCGGGTGCACCGTCTGAAGCCGGTAGTTCCGTCTGTGGTGATAATGATCCGGAGGATTTAACGATGTCCCATCCAAGATATAGTGGCGGTATTGACTTAGCGATGTCACCTCCCGGCACTATGAACCATTACAATACAACCATCACAAAAATATCGGCAAGTAAACCAAATTCGTCAGGGCAAGCGTTGGCGGCAAAGAGTGTCGATTCAATAGCACAAAATTTGTCATCAAAAGAGCCGTCTTATCCGTCACATGTCGCCCCACCTGTGCCTCCCAGTGTGTCTAGTTCAGGTTCAATTTTGGATACGTATCGACATCAGCTGGACACGTACTTACAATTAATGAAATCGTGTACCGAAAATAGTCTGCAAATGGACACCGCGGCCGCACTGCACATGGCGCAAATAAGTGCCATGGGACTTGACAAACAACACTTGTTTGAAAAGATGCAACAACAACAAATGCATATGGCCAACGATTTCTCGATGAAGATGACGCCGCAAGAGGAAGATTTACGTAAAAATGATAATAACCCTGAAAATATGGTAATCACTGACAGAGATCATCCGCCACGAACCGAAGACGCCAGTAACGTTGTAATCGGCATAGGTGGCGGTGGCGGTGGTGGTGGGGGCCTGGACATTGGCAACAGAAATAATGAACGTGTCGATGAGGGTGAAACGTCTGCCGGCGAAGAAGACGAATATAGTGAAGAAGAACAAGAAGAGCCACAACAACAACAAAAAGCTGGTGATTAATAAAAATATTTAATAAAAGTAAAGAAATGAACTGCGTTCGAAACTTTTAGTAAATAAAATACTCGGCAGTAAGGCGTGTACCTCGTGTTTGAACCCAACTCGAGTATGAATGGCTGTGAATACAAAAAAAAAAACTTTCTGCTGCATTCTTTCCGTCTTACTATCGAATTTCTTAGATAGACACTATATACGAATATATATTTTTGAATGTAGTTCTACTCCACACTAATTGAGTGAAAAAAAAAATGAGTAAAAACGCTATATGGCCAGTTCGTAATAGGAGCACACACACCCTGTAAGTGTTGAACCTGCCATGGCATAACTAAGTATTTGTAAGGTATACTCTAAATAATACGACAATGTAAGTTGTATACAAACAATCATTCTGATTTCGAAACATAGAATTCCATCCAACTACCTCTTTATTAATATATTTTAATATAAACGTTTCCTCCAAAAAAATAAGATCAACATATTCCATCCGTCTACCTCAGAAGAATCTCATTTAACGTATTTCATCACGTCACATCACCTTTTGAAAATAAACATTTTTGAGTGAATTCTGCAAACAAGATTTACTCGACCAATAATAAATAATTGATGAGTATACGGTACTATTTAGATATTTACAAAAAAAAAAAAAATACTAGACACAATTTTAGATAGTAGACAAATCACCGAATAAATAATTATATAATAATTAATTAAACTATATATTTGCATCGTTTCATTGTTATTAATTATTAAACTAAATCCAATCGAATGAAAGAGAATGCATTTTTTACAGTTAAACTTGTTTGTTTGTGTGTCTGTTACAGTATTTTTAAAAGACAAGTACTTATTTAATCCACTTAAGTAATATATAAAAGCCTCAAATACTTATATTTTAATGTTAATATTATATTTAAAAAAAAAAAAAGACAAAAATTGTTAAATATTATTTTTTAGAAAAATGAGACTTTATTTATTACATAACTGAATTGTTAACGTCAAATTACTTAAAAATAAAATAATAAAACGTGTATTGTTACTGCCCGTACTTAAAAAAGACAGTCTTTCTTCAATTTCTTCAACATTTTAAAAATACTGCAACAAAAAATCCGAAACGTCCGAATGTGTGGGTGATAATTAAGTGTATGCGAGGAAAGCAATTTGAAAATTCTTAATTATTTTTCATTAATTGTTTTTTTTTTCTTCTTTAATAAACCAGTGATTATATACATAAATATACTACGGAAAAGTATATATTTACTTTTTAAAAAATTTTATTTTGCTAAAGCCATTAAAATTCAGGTATAAACAGGTACAAAACGTTCACATGTTTGCCTTTTAATAAAAAATATATAATTATATTTAAAAAAAAATTAATAAAAAATAAAAGTGATAAAAATTGTTCATTTGTTCACACGAACAATTTTTTTCAAACAAAAAAAAATCAAAAACAATCACTTATGATATTTTTTAAAAAACAATTAAAGCAATCTTTTTACAGTACAACAATTAATAAAAAAAACAATTGTTTAGATGTTAATAAATAAAAAAGATATTTTTAAAAAATCACAATAATTCATTATTTTCATAAAAAAAAAGCGTTCATTAAAACATAGCTCAGGTGAAATAAAATCTTTTTTCAATAAACATTTCGAAAGTACAAAGTTTTTAAAATATTCAGGATCTCTACACAATTTTAACTCAGGCAATAATGCTTTCCATGACATTTTTTTTAAACTTCAAAACATTTTTTGTACTTTTTTTTATTTTTATAAATATTTCCTTTTTTTTAATCAACCCGATCTCCAATAGATAGAATAGTTTTATTTATTACAAGAAATACCAATAAATGTTTTTTACTGTCTGTTATTCCAATAGTAGTATGCAACAATTAATATTTTTTATATAAATGTTTTTTAATGTTACGTATACATTATATTTAAAATATTGTTTAAATAAAGTATGCGTCAATGATTTTGTAACGTCCATAAGTATACGATAGATAATTAAATATTAAATAAAAATATATTTTTATAAAACCAATATATACCTCAAAACACAAATGTATACGTTTTAGGATGACACTTAGTTTTTCATACGGAATATATTTTAAGGGAAAAACTAATGTCATACAATATAATTAAATAACAGGAAAAACTTTTTTAAAAATATTGACGCTATTTTATTTAATAATTTTTTTGATATTTTTTCTCAATAGTCAAACTGCCGTGATACTTACTTCAGGTATAAACTTCAAGTTTTTGTATATCAATTTCAGGTAATAATCTCAGTCATTTAAATAAAATGAATTTAAATATCATTATATTATTATTATCTCAGTCATATTTTACTTATTGATTTTTTTGTGAATATTATGTACTTAAAATAGATGTAATTACCTTAGTATAATTTAAGATGTTTTATAAATATGAGATAGATTTTAAAAGAAAAATATATAGAAAGCTTCCATATAAAAAAGAAATCCTCACTTCCTTACAAACTGATAGGTATGAATTTTTTTTTACCCGTGTTTAATATTTAATTTGTTACTTATTAAGCAATATTTACTTTACTGTGCCAATTTAAATTTAAGTATTTTAAATAAGTGAACAAAACCCGCTATCAATTACTCAAAAATGTCTGTAGTGCACATGCGTTAAAATAACACGTAACTAGAGAAAAGCATTTTCCATTATAATACTTAAAAAGAAAGAACAATACTCGTCAATAATTAAGGAAGTTGAGTTGCTTAAAATCAATTTCAGTATCAACAGTCTAAAATATTTGGTCCAATATACAAGTAAATCTGTTTAGACCTGTATCCAAAATTAATTATTGAAATAATTGGATTATTAACCTAAAATTGGACAGCGTCCCATTAAATAAAGCATGACAGAATATTTAGTAATAAAATGAAGTCTTAACTAATTTACAAAATCCTAATTCAGCACAAAAAATTTCCAGTAATCGTGAATATATTTTCTGTTGGTAGTTGGTAACTTGGTAACGCAATGTAATTGCCTATATTCAGGAGTAAATAAGAACATTGCCTATATTACGTATATATTACGTAGTTGGTCACTTACTTCAGCTAGCTATTTTTATTGATCTGGGCGGTTTATTTTTTAAAAAGCCCTGTTCAGTTAGACAGACCGGTTAAATAGCCCTGTTTTACGCAATATAGGCAATGTTTTTACTTACTGCTGAACATGAGCAATTACATTGCCTCATACCTGCTCAAACTCAACTTTTTTAATCAGATATTATAATTTAAGAGTGTGAAGGTAATAAAATTTTTCTTACACTATACGTTACCAAAATTTCAAAGCAATACTCACTAAAAAATAATAAATTATACTCATAGTTTTTTAAGTCACAAAAATTCATACTTATCAAATGTTACCTCTTAGAGCTGTTCCTTATAATAAAACTAGATCTTCCTTTTTTAATACTTAAATAAGATGAATATATATTATGAATGCAATAGCAGTTAATGAATACCTCGCATTTTTGTATAACTTATAATAAAAATAGCATCCAATTTTTTATCTCTAACGATTACGTTATAGACATGATGATGAGGAATATTTGTTTATTTTCATACCGCTAACTTAATAATAAAAAAAGTAATAAGTAATACCCAGTACGTATACGAAGTCCAGTACTGCCTTTTCATAAATTATATAATATTTTTGTTTAATAACTATTCATTTTAACGTACGCCATTTTACAAAGAAACTGCGTATAAAAGACAAAAAAAAAATTGTAATAGCTGTAATTATGTAAAAACATAAGTGATAAAAAATTTTAATTTTTAAATTGTTTATTATTTTGAAACGTTTGAGCGGCATCAAATAAGTCAAAATTTTTTATTTTCACGGATATTAATGAAAACAATTTCAAAACGTTTATTAAACTTATACTTTTTATCAAGAAATGATTTGAATAGAGCCAACATATTTTTGACTTATTTTATGCAGAAAAATAAATATGTGTTTATTAAAAGAATCCATATGTATTTTAGGCGTAGTATTAAACAAAAATTCACGTTAAATTGTGTATTTTTAAATTTCATATTTGTTAAAAAATACTTCAAAACATCTGAGATAAACGTACTGATCAAAAATTACATCAACAATAGAACTAATTTGAATTCTTTTACTAAATAGATATTGTCGTTGTTATTTGTCTTAACTAAATTTTTAAGTAAAATAGTGCAAAAATTATTTTCGATAGATGTAAATTATAAACATTATTGTTGTTATATTAAAAAAAAAATATTGTTCGGACATTTTAATTGCGAAGCAGTTTCCTCGAAACTTCTAATTGTATTGTTTGTTCCATTCGCGTAATTTCTAAATTATGTAATTTATAATTTACGTTTTAATTGTTTATTTTACTTACTTGTTAGGGACTAAAGAATTTTTTGACTTTTTTTTAATGCGTTAGATTAATTAGTTATTGTATGGCTCAGGTTTGGAGTAAACGTGATTTTATGTATTTATAGTCGAATTTCATCATACAAATGAGCTTTGAATTACTGTTTGTTAAAAAAAAAAATAAAATTTGAAATTGTACATTTATGTGGCAATTTTTTAAAAAACAGTAAAGGTTTTAAGGGTTAGTAAAAGTCGGTGCTTACAGGAATAAGTTCATTACTACTGTTTTTCTTTTTGATTTTTTATAAATTCCTTTTTTTAATTTGTATATAGCGACGTTTTTTACATTTGTAATAATTGGTTTTTTACTATTGTTTTTGTTTCTCTATTAACCAAGTTGAAATTTAAATAAGAAAAGGCATGGTATGCGGTTACATATTGAATTATTATATGAGCTATACTAACACACAAGTGATACGTTGAATTTTTTTATATTTAAATATTTTTCATATACATATGATTTATGTAAAATTTAGACATTAAGGATCGAATGTGAGTAAATAGAATGCCTCTGTAATGATTGCACAGGTGAAGACTTATTAATTAATTTTAGGAATTTATATAATATTCTATAATTGATAGACATGTGATTATTTTGTTTTTCTTTTTATTTTAATAATTTTATTTTTTAGACAACTACCTCAAATCTGTCAACATTTAATATAACATAAGGACAGTTTTGTGTTAGTAATTTTTTTAATTTTTCTATTATTAGTTTGACAATAAATACATTAAGAGTAATAAGAAAAGCCATATTTTATAAAAAAAAAAGAAAAAAAGAAAAGCTATCCTTCGAAAGGTTTTTTTCCCAATGTTTTTGTTTTTGAAAGTAAAGAAAAATTATAAAAATGTAGGTGTGTAACCTTTTGTTACCTTTAACCATGATTTTATTATTAAATAAATAAATATTAAGAAAATATTATTATGAAAAAAATAAATAAAAATAAAAATTTAAAAAAAAAATTACGATAAAGATTCATACATGTATAGTAAAAATAAATATTGTAGAATTTGTTAATGTTATATTGATATTATTATAATTAATATACACGTGGCGAGCTTATTTATTACATTACACGTGCACGCATGCGTGCGCTGCCGTGCCATATTACATTATAATATATACAGTTGTGTACAATTAAAGAGAAAAAGATGATCAGTGTTGCAAATTTTATACATAAAATAAATTACTGTATAACTCCGACTGATCACTTGGTTTAAATTTAGGTATAAATATTTTAAAAAAAGTCCCTAACGTTTCGGACACCAAGTAACCAGTCCCGTATGTATAAGTCATATCTATGCAAAAAAAAAAAAAATTAGTATGCAACATTGAAAGCATTTTGCGATAAAACTGTAAATAATTTTTTTCTAACTTTGTAAACTTTTTTTGTCATAGAAAAGAGTAAAAAACAGATTATTATTGTGGTTCCTAAAAAAAAAAATAGTGTACGGTTCCTCAACAATAAAATAACTGACATGACGAAATTAAATAATTAAAAGAGCACTCATTTATTAATTGATAAAAAAAAATAATTGCACGGAATTAAAATTAGATAAAAATAAAGTTTGCAAGTTAGGAAGGCTGCTAAAATATTATGAATGATTGCGTAAGTTTTTTCTTTTTTGTTCTTAATTGTTTCTTGTTGAGGGACAAGGTGCCTTCTTAATAATTACATAACAGCCTGAGACGCGTGTAACAAGCTGTCCGAAGTTCCTAAACTTGCTCCCTTAAATATAAAAAATAATATATTGCAAGATTATAATAAAAAAAAAAAATACTAATTGGAAAAGAATAAGTAAAAATAATACTTGTAACTTTTTATAGAGTAGAAGTGACATATACAGTTGTAACACAGCGTATAGTTTTGCTATTTGAATGAAGCTGATTCAGATTATAAAGAATATTTACGATAGTTAGGTGTACGTAATTTATGCTACTATATATTTATATAGTTAATTAATTAAAATATGTCATTAAAATGCTATCTTCATCTTGCTTTCAAAATTTATAAGATCTGTTTCCTTTTTTCACAATAAAGACGACAGAGCACACATTATAAAGTCCCGTCCATATCTAAAAATTTGATGCTTTAATGCACGAAATTACTATATTAATATTACACACGTCTAAATACTCCTTTTATTTTTTTTTTTTTAATAATTTAAGAAACAAATATGTTCCTATATGTACTTTTCTTGTTTAATTTAATTTTTTCTTTATTTTTATTTTTTTCTTTTGAGTAAATAATGTACTCGTATGTAAGGTGCAATATGAGAATCACCCCCCATGACAAAAATATAAACTTGCCATAATTGTTTTATTTCTTTTAAATGTGTACTGCTTGCGTATGATTTGAAATAAAATAATAACTATGATTATTTATTGTGTTTACTTTTACTTCCCTGTTTCCCAAATTTGTAGAAGTTAAGAACAATATGGTAAGTATCCAGAATTTATATTATTCCCTTATAACAGGTAAGTTATGTCAAATTTTATGTATTAAGGGGTTACACTACTGTGACCAGTCTAACAACTATAAATTTTCGGGATTAATTCTGATAAAATGACTACTGTGATTTAACAGACTTTTTAGCTACTTGTTTACATTCATACCTATTAAAAAATAAAAATATTCAACTCTTTTATTTTAACCATAGAGAAATTTTTTTCAAAATGCCGGAGCTTTTACTGCCAGTGACAAGTACAATAGATAAGGTTGCAAACAAAGAAAGAAAATGCGCGATACCAACATCCAAAAAATGACACCCTAGGAATTTGCAAAATAGAGATTATACTAAATTATGCTGGCGAAATTGAACATTCGTACATCCGTATTTCGACAACCTGTCACAGATGGCGGCACTTTTATTAGTAAATATTAGAGTCCCTATAATAAATAGAGTCGTGACATGTGTGCTGAACGCTGATTGGTTCCGGCATTTTCTGTCCAAAGTTTGCGTAAAATACATTGGAAATAAATTAAATGTTAACAAAAATCATTTAGTTTAACCTAGAAAGGATAAATAAATTAAGAATTTTTAATTGTTCATTAATTCATAACTTATTAACGATAATTATGCACTCAAAAATATTTACTAAAACATGTGATAATTAATTTTGAAAATTCCCGCTCTGTTTTGGAAAGAAAATGGATGACATGTCACAACTCTATTTATTATAGAGGCTCTGGTAAATATATACATACAGATCAAAGCATTTTGACCCACCGTAATTGCAGGACGAGTTAACTCATCTTAATCATCATAAATATTAAAAGAATAGTTATTGTTGTGGCAACTCTATCACATTTCACTAATATTACCCGTCACCCATTCTTTATTCGTTGTACCTGCTATAACTTTTCAAATTCTCCAAATAAATTTGACGAAATTTTCAGGCACAAATTTTAAATATTTTAATTTTTAGAAATCCACAATAGCGTATTCCTTTGAAAATATAGAGAGCGGTTTTTTTATTGAAACTAATATAGCACACAGCTTACTTGCACGCATCAAGAATATTTCGGCAGGATTTTTAAAATAAAACAACAAATTAGTTTTATAAATAACTACTTATTTAATAATTATCCTTAATTATAATACATACAAACACATAACGAACGGGTCCTTTTATTTGGAACAATAAGTCTGTACAGAAGAATAAGAAGTAAATTCTACAATTAATATAAAAATGTATAACTGTTTTTTTACAAGTGATTTTAAATAAACGAGAAATAAACTTTTGACGAAAGGAACATACAAGAAAGTGAATAATTAATCTGAAAATTTGAAAGGGGTAACTTTTAAAACTTGAATTACCAAAGTTGTTAAAATATATAAAGTATTATAAAATTTGCTCGTTAATTCGTACATTCAACAAGAATACATCGTAAACAATGTATAAGACTTGGGACATTTACCTTATACCATCACCACTCTATCAAAAAAAAGGTACATATACCTTATTAATATTTTTTAAAGACATTCAAATGAGAAGATTAACAATTTTAGGAGGACATCTAGAATATTAAAATTTTTGTACTAATTATCAAGATCGATTCCTACTTTCTTCTGAAAGATGCTCCATCTTTTTTAAAAAATTCACCCCGACTCTTCAAAAAAATTCTCATTTGAATGAATCACGCGTATTCATAACCGTAACCACAGTAGCTACCCCTTCAAATTTCAAAATGCCTTTTTATTTTGCTTTTGTTTTTTTTTTTTCTTAAAATACGAATATAAAATTAACAACGTTATTTGGCAAAACCGGGTTTCAATTCGACAGTCGTATCACCAAATTCCGCAAACCTCATATGATTGTCAATGATTTGGAATAATTCGGCAGGTTGTGGAATACGTCCCGTTTCCAATTTGGACCATACAGGAACATCGTTAAGGAATATTTCAAATGCACCGGATGAAATAAGTTGACCCTCGATTAAATTTGAGAGGAAAAATAGCATCATAGACGCGTAAAGTTTATTTTCTAAACACCATCGCCACCAAGCCGGTTGCGGTTGACCAAAATAGCCAAACAAATTAAAATTGCTTAGTATCATTATGATTATCGCTATTTTTGCTAAACCCTAAAAAATACAAATAATTCCATTTTTTAGACTGTTTTACATATACTGGGTTACTGGTAACTGGACGTATTCCTTGCAGGACGTTATAGTAAAGCTAAATTGAAACAAAATTAAACAAATAAATTTTCTACCGAAATTCAGTATTTTTTGAGATACTTCGATTTTTATGTTTTCTTTGTTAAGAATCCAAAATTTGGCTCTTAGGTTGAAAATGGGGAATTTGACTAATTTTGGGAAATTATTTTAAAACACACATATTTATGTATTATGCATGTATACGTTTTTAATTTTTAAAAATAATGCCGAAAATTGTTAGAAAAAATTATTTTAGTATTTGTTCTCAAAATTTGCGCGAAAACGTTTACTAGCTGTCACAGCTAGCTAGTTACGACACATTCTCTAGATAGCAACAGGTGTCCTGTAACTAAGAAAAAAAAATGTTTATTTTTCCTGTAACTACGAAAAGATTGTTGATTTTTAAAAAAATTAATTAAATTTTGATTAATTTCCATAGTTATGTTTGCTAACCGGAAATTAAGTAGCGACACTAGTGGTGATAGTGTTGAAATATAAGAGAAAGCAACGTCACAGCCCGTTTCTGCTTACGTGGATTTTAGCTAAAAAGTTACTTTTTTAATTAAATTTTTTTTTAAATCAAATAGTGATAGTTAAGATGAATTAGTATAATAAATTGCTGACTTTTATTATAAATTTTCATTAAAATTTGTTTTAATTGCTTTTCTTTGATACTGTCAAATACCCCATTGAAATTCAATTTTTTTTCAATTCAATTTATTTTCAAACCTATTTAGCAATTGAAAATTACCGGGCATGACAATTTTGAAATTTACTTATTTTACAAGTTATGTTGAAAATAGTGTTGTCGAGCTCAAAAAATTACTATGACATAAATACTACAAATTGCCCCGTAATTTTCAATTATGCAGTAGGTTTGGAAATTTATACGACTGCATTAGCTCAGCTACAATGTCAGCTACGCAAACAAATTGATATAATTTTTTTTTATTTCAACTTAAGTGTCAAATTTTGGGCCTTTAACGAAGAAAACCTAAAAATCGAAATATCTCATATAATACTGAATTTCGGTAGAAAATTTATTTGTTCAATTTTGTTTTATTTTAGCTCTACTATAACGTCCTGCAAGGAATACGTCAAGTTACCAGTAACCCTGTATAATTATTTTTCTAGATAAAAATTTAAGCGTTACAGATTAAGAAACCATTAAAGTTTTTTTATTATTTAATCATTAGTAGAGGGTATTTACTTGTTCAATTAAATTTTTTATTTCACAAGCAAAGGGTCAGAATTTCGTCTCCAAAATTCAGATTTTTATATTTTACGTACTAAAAACAAAAAAGTAGCATATCCAAAAATCATGTATTAATCTTTAGAATGATTCCACCATCTTAATTTAATAATTAAATCGTCCAAATATTTTTTATCTTTTTCAAGAATTTTTATCTTATCTTAATGTGTATTTACCTTAGAACATTTTTTGGAAATTTAATAAGCAAATAAATAAACATAAATAACCTTGTTCAAAACCGTTTAATTAGAAACTAGATTTTGTACTGGCTGACCATGATTTAACCTTCGTTCCAATTCAAAAATTTTAAAAGATTATCTCCAAATGTAAAAAATCTATTAAAAAAATTACATACCAGAAACCGAGCTATCATCATATTCATGCCTGGAGGATCATAATTGGCTCCATCCACAATCAAAAGTGGATATTTCTGGTTAATTATACTAGCATATTCATCAAACATTTTCCGATATCCACAAGAATAACTTGAAAACAGCAAAAAAAGAAATTAATAAATAAAGAAATAATTTAAAGAACTCTTTCAGAATGATATAACTTTCAGCAAAAAAACTTACCAATACAAAAATTTTAATGTAGGAGCACTAAGTCCATTACTAATTTTATTCAAAGGTATTTCCTTGTCGGCATTCGTATCACTGGGGATATTCATTATAAAAAATATAAAAATAAACGCGAAATACCAAACTCTGACCAGATTCGCCATTGTGAATCTTTTTACTTGATTTACTTATTGCTATTTAAATAATAATGTATTTTTTTTTTTGCTAGTCACTTATGTTTTGATCGTTTTTGACGGATTCGAGATAACCCCACGAAAGAAGCAGTACAAAATCACGAATATATTTGACAGACAGGGTAACCAACGTGATGAGTTTTTAGACCCGAGGATAAAAAAAATTACTACTTCAATAACGAACTCTACCTTATCGTAAGCAAAATGAATTTTATTACAAGCTATTTCGTGCAGATGTCACTCAAATAAAATTTTCTAATTTTTAATTGAAATAGAATCTCTACATTAGAGTTGGGACACGAGTTTTGATAATTTTTTGCCGACCATTTTTTGTCAAAGGTTCGCTTAAAATAGATTTGAAATAAATTAAATATTTAAAAGAAATCGTTTAATTTAACCTAGAAAAAATAATTAAATTAAAACCTTTTAATTGTTTATTAGCACATAACTTATTATATGTGGCAATTTTGACATTTCCCACTCTTTGTTTGGTTAAAAATGGTTGTCGTGTCCCAAATCTTTTGTTTAGGATAGGGACAGTATTTTTTTAAAAATAAGAAAATCAGTAGGTAAACCAAAATAATATTTTTCTATTTAAAAAAAATATGACAACTACTATTCAAAAAAAAAAAAAATTAATGACGTCATAAAGGTAAATTTTCAATTTAAAATATACCTATTTTAGTTTGAAAGATAAAATCACATAAAGATTGAAAAATTATCAAACTGGATCGGCCGGGACTCAAACCAGGCTCTCCTGGCAACTAGTCAAGGGTCATATCCGATGGATTTGGATGGATCCCTAGCTAAAATAAATAATAAGCAATAAAATGAAATAACATTTTTTTTTGTATTTTAAATTTTAAATTTTATTGTATTGAAATATATCTGATTATGTACCTAATTGTTATGATAAATTTTTAATTACATCAAATATAACAAATTATCCAAATAAATTATTCTGGATTTGAAAATAATTTTTTAGCAAAAAAACTGGCAGTAAATATGAAGCCTTCATCCTTTTTTGTAATTCAAAAACATTTTTGGTTTTTTCAAAATATTAAAATACCTATTTAAAATTTTGGCCATTAGATTTCCAAAAATAATGACGTAATAAATAATCTTATTAACAAACTGATTGTTGCATGAAACTACATACTTCAAATTAATTAGTTTTCAAGAATATGTTAAAACTCAAATATGTAATTTCTTAACAACATTAGAAAAAGGAAATTTAAATAATTGCTCTTATTTAGACATTTGTAATAATAGTGCCATGTCAGCTGTTGTAAGACACCGCAGAGTTGATAATTTACTTTCGCAACTGGATATCTTTTATATTTACAAGAAAAGACAATTATATCGTAATTAAGATAGCTGTTCACCTGCTTCTATCAACATTAATACTTGAAAAAGAGTTTGTTTCAAATAATTAGTTAAACCTAAATAAATTTTTCCTTATATTCCTCAACGAGAGGAGGGGAGGCAGCCGGGCTTGCAGCTCCGGGGCTCGGGTTTGAAGAAGAGGCCCGCGAAGAAAGTGAAAAGAAGTTTCTTTTACTCGTCACTTGTTTTTAGGGAATTTTTTTTTTAAAAATGTGATTTACTCCTGGGGCCCGCCATTTCTTTCCACGGCCCTGATATTTTCCCATACTGGGCTTGCCACGAGCTGTATTAATTCACCTATTATACGAAAGATTTTGAACTTCCAAACATTAATCTGCTATGAAATTTAAAATACTTATATTTTGAGAAGATTTCAAGAAAATTCCAAATTTTGAAGCTGTTTTGGACGTTACAATCAGAATGGATTGAATAATAATAATAATAATAATAATAATAATAATAATAATATTCTTTATTTATAAATAGTTATAAAAAACTACATAAAATGCGTCACAATAGAAAGTTACGTGGAAAAGAATTCCTCAGTGCCATATAAGCATTTGTCTAACAATATGTTTTTCATTTTCTTTAGAAAATACGCGTCGTTTAAGTTTTTAACCTCATCTGGAATTGCATTAAACACCCTAATAATCATATTAGTACAGCTCTTATGTATGACAGACCTAGAAGAATTCATCACTGTAAATTTTGTTTTAAATCGCGTTTCGTATTTGTGGTCTTGCCGAAAGTCTTCAAACAAGTACAAATTTCTTTTTGCGAATTTAGCACATTCATAGATGTATAGTCCATATATTGTTAAAATTTTAAATTTTTTGAATAACGGTTTACAAGAAGTTCTATTTCCGACCCTAGCAATGGCACGTACTGCTCTCTTCTGCATTCTGAATAATGAAGTACACATTACGGAGTTCCCCCAAAATATGACTCCGTATCTCAATATAGATTCAATTGTACCGTGGTAGATATTTATAAGAGCTTCAGAAGGCAAAAGAGATCCAAGCGACCAGAGAAGGTATATATTTGGACTGATTTTATTAATAGTGCTTTCTATGTGAGATTTCCAATTCAAGGTCTTGTCGAGGCATACCCCTAATAATTTGACTGTGTCAGTCAGTTTAATTTCACCAACATCGGTTAGTGTTATGTTATTGTCTATATGTCCAACATTGTTAATTTTTAAAGCTTGCGTTTTTGTCAAATTAATTGCCAGGCCATTGTCATCTAACCATCTAAAAATATTTCTTAAAGATTCGTTTATATTTTGTTCAAGTCTCTCTATATTACTATCACTAAATGTTAATGTAGTGTCATCCGCAAACAAATAAATGTGTGCATTTGTCAGCTATACTTGCGCTAGATCATTTATGTATATTTGAAATAAGAAGGGTCCAAGAACGGATCCCTGAGGGACGCCTCGAATTAATGCTTCCGATTTGGAATACGCATTATACTTCATGTTACTTTTACAACCTGGCCATTTGACACATTGCGTACGATTGGTTAAATAAGATTTAATTAGATTTAAAGCATTTCCTCTAACACCATATAATTCGAGTTTAGAAATTAAAACTTTCCTGTCTATACAGTCAAATGCTTTGGTTAAGTCTAAAAATACGCCAACATTGAGAAGATCATCATTCCATGCATTGTACACCTTGGACAACATATTGTAGATTAGCTGATCGATTGATTTGTTTTTAACAAATCCATACTGGTGAGGAGAAAGCAAATTATATTTAACAAAAAAGTTTTCCAGCCTTGTTTTAATGGCTTTTTCAAATATTTTTGAGAAATTACTGAGCAATGCTATGGGTCTATAGTTTTCAATATTTGCCTTATCGCCTTTCTTATGAACGGGATGGACTATCGCTGGTTTGAGTTTTTCGGGGAATTCTCCAAGTTCAAAACACTTATTGATAATATAGCTTAAGGGTTCCGCTATATATGGACAAACTGATTTTATAAGTTTCACTGGAATTTCATCCCATCCGACTGAGGAAGTATTTTTTAGGGTTAAGCAAATCTTGTGGATTTCTTCTTTATTGCATGGCTCAAGAAACATAGTATGTATATTACTACAAATTCCACCATTAAAACAAGGGTTTAAATTCAGATTATCTGTAACAGTTGAAAAATATTTATTAAAATCATTTGCAATTTCTAAAGAATCTACACTTAATTTATCGCCGACCCAAATGCCGTTAGTATTTTTATTTTCAGAATTTTTACGATTTTTAGCTAGATCCCATATTACTTTATTAGATGCTATTATCTGTTTTCTTCCCAGTTTAAAAGCAAAACGGCTGAAGACTTAATTTATTTGCGGGGAATATATCCTAATTTTCATAACTTTTCAACATTATGAAACGTTAACGTTATGAATAACGTTTCTAATTGTTAATAAAAATAGCAAATTGTCATGGAGGTGAGGTGATGAAAGTCTTAGACGTGGCTGCCTTAGCCAACGCCCGCGCAAGGTTATTTGGCACCCTCGAACTACACAATTAAATCAGTACTTAATGCTTACAATAAATTATTTATTAATAAATAATAAAAACAAGAAAGATAAGAAAACAAAAAAATAGAGAAAATAAAGTATAACTGAGTATAACATATAACAGAAAACAAAATACCCCTGTCGCGCATTCTGCATAACATAGCAAATTTTCGTTTACAAAAATTACTTTATCTCGGAAACTGGTTGACATAGAATAATAGTTTAAAGGGTTAATATGGTTCGGCGACAAAATAACCGTAGACAAAATAACCGTACGATAAAATAACCTTAGACAAAATAACTGGACAAAATAACCGAACGACAAAATTACCAAACGACAAAATATAGTTTACCTTAAAGTTTATTTATTTATTATTTTGTTAAAATATTAAATCTAAATTACAAAGATAAAACTAGCAATATCTTGTAAATACTTATGGTTTTATTCTGCGTTATATTTAATCACAAAGTATACACGGAGAGAAAATTCCTATAAAAATTACTGTGCTCAGCACTACAATCGACGTGTAAAGGACGAACATATTAAATTCTGTAAGGTAAAAATATAAAGATTATAATTAATCATAAAAAATTTAAAGGATGGAATGTTCTTTTCGTAATATTATCTCCGTAAAATTTGTAAAACAGCACAGTAAAAAGTTCCATTACCGACAAAAAAATAATTTTTAATTGTGTTTATTAAAAAAATTTCCATGCTAACATGCTAATAATAGAAAGAAAAAAAACAGAAATAAGGTTGGTTGTGTTGGGATCGCTCTAATGAAATGTACCTCAATCAGCGAGTTACATGGGTTACATGCGAACCATATAGGTGTGGACTGTGGAAGAAACTTTGTCAGACAGCTCGCACCAGGCCCGTTGATGCAGCTACTTGTCAGTTGCTTTTACACTCTCTTAGGATGATGTCATCGTTTAATTCATATTTTTGTTATTTACCTATCTTTAGTATATGTATTAGAATTATATTGTTGGCCATCATTTTTGTATACATGTTTTTACAGGTTATGTGCAACCAATATAAGGTCGCGAGTCAGATGCGTAAATGAAAGAGTACGACAACAAGAATTAAACTATAATATACATGCATAAGAGTGTGATAAAAGTTGTGTTAGCACCACATTAAATTTTACCATGCTAGCACATATTTTTTATTTTGGTCGTCGATCGCGCACGGATTATAGGGGAGCATAGTAATTTTTCTGAAATTTTCTCTACAAAAATTATAGGATTTTTCTCTCCGTGTAGTGTCAAAACTAACCTAACCTTCAGGTAAAGGGTAACTTTAACTAACCTCACTACCTAGTTTTTATATAAAAAATCGAAGTATATTGTCAAAACTAATCTAACCTTGGGGCAAAGGGTAACCTTAACTAACCTCACCACCTAGTTTTTATCTCAAAGTCAAAGTATATTGCCAAAACTAACTAAACTAACCTAACCTTAGCTAACCTCACCACCTATAACCTTAACCTAATTAGTTTTTATATCAAAGTCGAAGTATATTGTCAAAACTAACTAAACTAACCTAACCTAACCTTAACTAACCTCACCACCTATAACCTTAACCTAATTAGTTTTTATACCAAAGTCGAAGTATATTGTCTAAACTAATTAAACTAACCTAACCTTAACTAGCCTCACCACCTATAACCTTTACCTAATTAGTTTTTATATCAAAGTCGAAGTATATTGTCTAAACTAACTAAACTAACCTAACCTTAACTAACCTCACCACCCATTTAAAAATAATGTTTCCCAAGCTTAGTTTTTTTAAATACTATAGTTTTCACCCATTAACGTTCGTTTTTAAATGCAATAGTTTAAATACTAACATCTAAGCTAAGGTCTATTGCAATTTAGCTATCTTTTAGATATTGGGAGCAAAAAAAATCTTAATCATATCACAGCCGCATGTACCCTAACTCAAAAGAATAATTAACGATGTTTATTTTGTTGTTCTGTTATTTTGTCGTACAGTTATTTTGTTGTTCGGTTATTTTGTCCACAGTTATTTTGTCTGACGTTATTTTGTCGTGCGATTATTTTATCGGTCGGTTATTTTACGCCGGTTGTTTTGTCGCGGTTATTTTGTCCACAGTTATTTTGTCGCGGTTGTTGTGTCGCGGTTATTTTGCTCACAGTTATTTACTCGCGGCACCGTTTAAAGACCTTTTTGTCCCCCAACTAAGCTTGTGAAACATTATTTTTAAAGGCGTAATGTTTCCCAAGCTTAGTGATTTTTTCTTCCCGTTTCAATGGTGTAAAAAAATGTCGCAAAAATTTTTGAATAAGCGGAAATTTTGGCAAAAAACTAATTTTTTTCACGAAAATTGCCAAAAAACCATGTTCCGGGCATCGGATGTGTTTGACTGGCTGTAATAGTTGAATTTCCTTCTGGAAATTCACTAAAAAAGAAGACTATATTCTACTTTTCCTATAGTCTTAAGCTTAAAAAATATAAAAACTAGTCCATTAAGGACGATGGTTTGCTCTAATTTTTGTTCAATTGATATTGTCGCCAAGCCCACCAGTCATTCCTGTGTCGTTCTTGTAGGCTGGAATCATTTCCGTCATTAACTAGGATAACATTAGATCGTGTAATATGAAATGTCGTTTTGCGACCACTTGGCCGACCATGTAATGCAGATAAACATCGACACTTTTTTGAACATTAGAGAAATGTTTGAAAGCAATTATTTAATTGTAAATACAACTCTTGTAGCACAAAGTCATCTTCGTCATTATCTGGAATAGTACGTATATTAAGTCATGTAATATGAAATGTTTCCCGACCATTTGGGCAACCATGTAATTCAGATAAATATTGACACTTTTTTAAGCATTAGAGAAACGTTTAAAAGCAATTCTTTAACTCTGAATAGATTTCTTGTAGCCTGGAATCATTTCCGCCATTAACTGGGATAACATTAGATTGTGTAATATGAAATGTCGTTTTCCGAACACTTGGCCAACTATGTAATGAAGATAAACATCGACACTTTTTTGAGCATTAAAAATGTATTTTAATAATGAATCATAAAAAAAAGATAATTAAAAAAAGGTTAACTGATCCCTTTCTTAATATACTTTTGTAGATACAATGTATCCGATCAACCTTTTTGACATAAAAGTACATAAATATTAAAATCGTTTGGAAAGTGAATTTAGTTAACAAAAATCCATACAGTGCTTGCAAAATTTATAATTTTTACGTCCCCAGATTTTTTGCACCCCTCGATTTCTGGCGCCCTAGGCGGTCGCGTAGTTCGTCTATATGGTCGCGCCGGTCCTGGCTTTAGCGTCTTTGGTGTCCTAAAATAATTCAAAGTTTCTTAAGTAACAGAGGCATAACTACAATGGCGCAGATGGAGCAGTCGCTCCAGGGGCAGGGGCTCCAGGAACTGTGACTTCTGAGGTGGGGGCGCTTGAGGTAAAATTGCTCCAAGGCACAAAATTTTAGTTACACCTCTGCTAAGTAAGTGGCAATTTTAAATATTTTAAGGGGGACAACTAGTGTGACCGCCTGGAAAAGAGGTGATTTTTGGGAATTTTTTTAAAGAAAACTACTGTATGGAATGTTTTAATATTTTAAGGATATATTCGTTGATATATAATAAATTAATGATAAAATTTTTGGACCAAAAAATTGAAAATTTAGTGAATTATTTGCGATCTCCCGAGGTTCCAAAAAAAGTCCCCCTACTGCTGCAGTGATAACGACCTTCACAGTGTCTGAAATCGATTACATTTTACAATAACGACCTTCACATTACAATTACATTTTTGATTTGATCGGAAAACTGGAGGTTCATGGCACGAAGAAATATACATAAAAGAAGCTGTAATAATAATCAAATCGATCGGATGATTTGTCTTCGAGTTATAACTGTAGCAAATTTGAAAAATGTAGTTTTTCTTTACCTTATTACCTTTTAGTTTTAATCACTGAGAATTTTTACTAAGATTATTTACGATATACTCACTATAACGGTCATAGTAAAATTAGATGAGTCATTTAAATGTGCCAAAGTCTAGTTGCTCTACATCATGTGCCTGGCAACCACGTCCAGAAACTCCCGAACTATTAAATCTTCATACATTTCTCAATACCTCAAAATTAACAATGAAAATCAGAATCCGCTCTTCAGATGGCTGTAACTCAAAAACTATTTGAGATATACACTTGAAATTTTAGTATGTTATTTTTAAAGGTATAGACTATCGAAACATGCAAAAAAATTTCAAATTTTTCAAAATGTCATACTAGTGGTTCCTCTTGAAGAATATTAAAATTACAAGTACAAGCATAAAAATTTAAATATACCTAATCATCAACTCCTTTACTTTAAATTCTTAAAATACGTTAAAATAAAGAACGGAGAACAATTGAATTGACGCAAACGGAACTGAGCATTAATTAAAAATGTATCACGTAAAGGAACCTTGATATAAAAAGTGAAATGAAACAAAATTTCTAAGAAATTTAAAAGTAGTCTATTTAAGTTAACAATAAAAGAACAATGTAAAAAGCCGAATGGCCGACACACCGTAGAACTAATTGTTTTTATATGATTAATACAATATTAATAATATGAAGCGAGTTAAATCAAAACACTGCTGCGACCCGCGAAGGTAAAATACACCTTCTCCTACAACAATATTTCTTTCTTCAACACACAAGATACGCAAGATACTCTCACCAAAAGATTTCTAGTTGGACACTGACTGGCATTGGTGTAAGAGCTCCGTTTGTGTTCTCCATCCAACACAATACCATCGATCGATCGTGTAAAGACGCGTATCTTTTAACCGATCAAATATTTTGTCACATTGTACCAAACAAAGTACGTGATTGTTGTAAAGAGCCGTTTATTTTTTAAATTTTTAAATTAAAATGTATCCGTAGCCATCACCCCAGTTTGGTTATACCTAGTGTGAATTTTTAAAAAATTTTATTTTGCAACCATGCGATATAAGAGAAATTAAACAATCAGTTTGTTCAATTAATACAAGAAAAAATTTCTTGTCCTATATGGCTGGTGAAAGCGTTAAGTAAAAATTGAGTTGTGTGAAGTGTTTTGGTTGTTGGTGTTATTTTCATATATATTCAAAAAGGGATTTAATTTATTTGAAAAGGTAAGAAATGTTTTTTTTTTGTTTTTTTTGTTTTTTAGGGCTCAGCAATTACATAAAAAGTAAAATAATTGGATTACTTGAAAGTTGAAATGTTGATGTCTTAGAACTTAGATATTAAAAAGAGAGTGGCGCCAAGGATCCAAAATACCATTTAAAAACTTCAAAGTATGTTGAAATATGATCTCAAGTATTCAAAACATTCAAAAAGGTTTTGGGTAATATCAGTAAGAACATAGAATACATCCAGTTCCACAGAGGCGTAACCACAAATTTTGCGCCCTGGAGCGAATTTGCCTCAAGCGCCCCTGCCTCGAAAATTCCCCTTATTTATCTTCTTTCTTTCCCACAAGAAATATCGCTAGCAAGCAAAAAAAGCTTAAGTTCAATTCTTTCATAGGCTCTAAGGATTACAGCATAAAAAAAACTTCACAATAAAGAATTACTTTTGCCTCTTGCACCTATATTGTGCTTATTGCGCCCCTTTTGTCATGTGGCCTGGAGCAACTCCTCCATTGTAGTTACGTCTCTGTAGGCTCGTAGAAAAGTCACGGCATCCACAATAATAAAACTTGGAGCCTGGATTGTCAGAAGGATCCGACAACCGAAAAAAATTGAGACTCCTCTTTTCCCGAGACTGAATTCATTTGGGATTTTTAACACTTAAAATTTTAGGGTTCAAAGATTTTTTGCGTTTTTTTATCCTTTTTTGAGCTGTTTATTGATTATTATTCCTATAGATCTTTTTACATAATTTATGACAATTTCTACATCGAAGTTATTTTCAAAAAAATGTTTCATTGACGCAATTTTTATCTATTCGGGCTACAATAATCTTAAATGTGAGAATGTTTGCTATTGGGCTTCATCTAGATAAAAATAGGGCCAATCCATTTCCGTGTAGCCCATTTTACTCGTATGTAATCCATATAAAATCTGGACAATCCAAGATAATTTCAACACGAGTAGGTTACTGTTCTTTTAAAAGTAGGTTAATTAAATTAACTGCTAAGTGTATTATTACTGGTCCAGTTATTACCGTGGAGCCCGCCTCAACTTTCTACGGTCCTGAACGCATACCCTAGGATAAAATAAAAAGACTTATAAAGACACGTAGTTAAGTGAGTAACGCTATAAACTACAGTGTGAAAGGTTCCAAGTTCGAATTTTACAACTATTTTTAATTTATTCTAAAATCAGAAACAGTTTTTATCATGTATAGCAGATAACGTACGCTGGGACACTTCTAAAAAATGTTAAGTAATAGCTTACGCTTATAGGGACTAACAGGGTCGGATTACCCAATAGGCCTAGGTAGGCTATGGTCCATGGCCTAGGGGCTGCAGATTTTTAGGAACAAGGCGGCAATATTGTAGAATGAGGTGTTTTAGGGGAAAGTCGAAAAAAGTAGGAAAAGGTACGATTTTCTTGTATTTGAGCAAAAAGTGGGGGTGACATTTTTCACGATGCCTAGGGCGGCACTTAGGATTAATATGGCCCTGAGGACCAATAAAACATCTCTTATTTAAATTGATAGGTATTTATGTTTCTCGAAACGATAATATTATCTTTAATAAGAATTGATAAAATTTAATTGTTAATAAAATAAAAGTTTACATAAACCTGTTCTGACATTTTTATATAATGAATTCTTACTGTACTTATGTATTATCATATTATACCAAAATTTTAAACTGACATACAGAGTTCAATTAAACAATTTAATCAGATTTTTTTCCTACATACAATTAATCTTGAAGATACACAGGCACATTTGTTTTAGTAAATGCTGTTGTGGCTGCGAATTCTTAGAAGTAACGTTTCATATATGTTTTCTTTTTATTTTGGTTGACTTGTGTCTCTTTTCTGGTCATTCAACTATCTTGCCACGTTTTGAAGTATGTATCCGTTTAATTGAATATTTATTTTAATTGTGTTGAATCGTTTTGGCAAAATAAATATTTTACGAGTCCATCAGAAGAAGCCGTGTGTTCCACTGTAGATACCTTGCAGCAATTGTCAGATATCAAAACATCAAATGATATCTACTGTTACGATTGAAATGAAATCATGCCGACAGTGTATTGTTTTATAAAACGACTCGACCCCTAGAGAGATTAAATAAGATTTCAGTGTAATGTGTACTTTCGATTTTTTTCCCCTCAAAGTCAGTGAACTTTAAATTTGTTTCTGGAATTTGTTATAAACGTTTTACCGTTAGAAAAACTGTTTTTCTAACACTGTTAAATTTTTCTTTCGGTAATTTTTTGTGTTTAATATGCCATGAAATTTTTATTAATTTATGTAAAACTGGTTTTTCAGTAAATGTAAAATTTTAACAATAGAATTGGCAATACGGATTCAATTAAATAACAAATATGTATTTAACCGAAACCGGTAATCATTTTTATTTTTAGAAATTTAACACATCCTCAATGCGACAAAATTTCTTTAATAAATATCAGTTTTCAGAATTGGAGCTGATATTAATAGTGATCCAAGACAAAAAGATGTTTGGATGAGAATCGTTTCTGATTGATGATAATAGGACGTACTTTTGGGAAACTACGAAACACTGTTATTTCAATTTAAAGTCTATATTTCTATAGCGTGATTTTTATTACTTAACGAGTTGTTAATAACCATATATTGCGGTCGGCAAAAGAAGCATTCACATACGCAGGCTGGTGAAGACATCGTGATATCTTTATGAGGCAAAACACACAGAGAGAGTATACATGCAGTTTATAGCCATACTAAAAAAAAATATAAACGGCTTTAATAAAATATAGTTACCTACGGTTAAAATCTGAAATGATTTGTTGAATCCATTACATTAAACAAATTTTCAGTTATTATATTAATTAAATTTTAGGGCCGTATTTATTTGAAAATTGGGACAGGTGGGATTGCTGAACAACACACTGTCAATGAGGGATGGCACACAGCTTCCACGTATTTGTAACAAACTTTTATCCAATTTTTAAAGTAATTTTGTGCTTAAATTGCATCTTATTTTAAATTTCCTGTCTTATTATTATGAACATTATGTCTGAAACAAGAATAGCTTTAGACAAGAATAGGGTAAACTGCTTCTTAACTTTTTTTGATGGGGCTATAGAACTATGGAAATTACGAAAAGAATGACTCCGTAGCTTCTTTTTAAATGTTAAATCAATTCGTCAAAAAAACTAAAGTTAAGTTGCTAAGTTAACCTCATAATTTCCTTTAAAATGGCTTCGGAACTCTAATTTTGCGTGGTCTATTACACACTGGGTGAATTTTTTATTGCTCAAAACACGTGACTATAAGATCAGGAAGTAATACATATAATTTTTTTTATATATTGAAACAGCTTTCTGGTGTCTACACCCAAATTCCTTTTACTCTCGAGGTTTTTTCTCACTTTTTTTTTCACTGAACAAGTTTGATAAAAAATCTGAATGTCACCCAACTGACTTAAGTAAAATAATAATTAAGTATAATTTTTTTGTTTCTGTTTCAAATTTGTTAATTGGCTATAGTAGTAACTGGTTCATACATATTTATTTGTATGTATGTCTGGACAGTGGACAGGATTATTTCCAAATGACATTGAAGAATATAAAACTTGTCTGTGAACGAATTATAATTAAGAATTTAAAAATTAATTAACGACCAAATTTCTAACTTAGTTAACAATTATTTTAATTATTATCCAGCGTCGTTAAAAAAAATTTAATCAGTATATATACATGATATACATTCTGAAAAATGCTATGCTGTTTTTTAACCAATTTAACACTGCATTCTCACTTTTTAGTCTGATTGTGTGAGTACAAATATGTAATAAAAAATCATATATGTTAAATTCCACAATAAAATATTTCGTTAGAAATTTCACAATTATGCATGCATGTAGGTATATAAGGGTCATTTTTTTTTCTATCGAAAACCATTGATTGTCCCGTTAAGTAGAAGGAGGTCGCCTGGAAAAATTCAATTTTATGCCATTTTCTGTTTATAGATATATACCTAAAGGAAAAAGTTGTAGGTAATAAAAGGTAGTCTTCGCTAATTTTCCAAATAATCTGTCGTTTTCGAAATATGATACAAACTTTGGTTTTTAGAAAGCTGGCATTGAAAGCTTTTCAACGATATCTAAAATATGATTTTTTTAATATATCTAGTACTCTATGAAGTTCTTTTTATCAAATGGCATTAAGTAAACTGAACACCTAAAGTTACATTTCCTCCACAATTTTATTTCATCGATTTTTTTATCTGGTCTAGTTTGCAATAAGTTTGCAATGGCTTAGGCATTATTTATGTTAAAATGATATATTTATTAAAATTTAATAATGCAAATTTATTCTTAACATAAACTGGTTTTCTGTAATGATTTTTTTTTATTCTTTTAATCATATTTGATATATTTATGCAATTTTATACAGTATTGCACTACTTTTTGCATTTAACTTATGATTAGCAATAGAAAATCTGTTTAAATAATATATTATTATATGTACGGATGTACACTACCGTTAAAAAAATATGAAAACAATATACATTTCCCATTTTAAATTGGTTTTCGTGGAAGTTTAAAATTTTACAAAGTCCCGAAACTTTTTATCATTACTGTAATTACTTACCATTTACGTATTGTATAAATATTAATTTTGATTTTGTGTTACAGTCAAAGAAATAGATTGGAAAAATGTTAGGTACTTATAAGAAATTTTTACGGTATGCACTTCGTGATTAATAACAATGACACTGTTATATAAAATGTAAATGGTTCACTGCTTCACGTAATTATTAATATAATTATTTTTGAAAATATGTATTACTTAATTTTGTTTTAATATAAGGAAGTTTATGTTGAATTATTTTGGAATGTGGAAACAAAATTGTAATGTCGTTTACCTCGGTCGTATGTAAATTTACAAATTTTGGAATAATTAAGAAATTAGGTTTTGACCAGTGACTGAAATTATTATTGGTATGTTATTCATCAATAAGCATAAATTCTTTTTTTGATTATGTATAACTTTAATGTCTAAAAGAAGTTGAACCTTTCCAGTGGTAAAAAAGATTATCGATAAGAAAGCGAAAGTTTCCACAAATATGTTAAATATAAATACTTCATATTTAAGGTAGTTGGTCGATAAAACGACTTTTTCAAGGGATTTTAGGGAAACTTCTCTAGATATTTATTTAATTCAATACCAATAATACGAGCCTATTCTGATTAAAATTGACTACCCCAATTTTGAGAAAAACGATTTAAAAATTTTGTAATTTTAACAGGGGTTCTTATGATAAAACTCTATTTTTTTTTAATAAAATGAAATGGTGTTAAAGGAATTTGATAAAAATTTAATAGGTTAGAAAATACAAAGTTACAAACCATATTCAATAAGAAATAAAAATTATTCACTACGTCGTTTTTGAAATATAATTTGTAAGCATCATTTTACAACGTGTTTGCAACGCTTTTTTAACAATGCTTTTCATTTCTACAACATAAGCGCGCGGCAATTCAAAAAAAACAAGTAATATACAAATATAATAACTGAAGAATATTAATACATTACTTAATTTTTGATAAAAGAAAATTTTTTTGCTGAGATATACTTTTGTACCTAACTATCTCAGAGCCACTACGTTAAGGTAGTTGGCATATTAAAGATTAAAAAACTACTGAATCCTAAAAATGTCTACTAATTATTGTCGTTTATATATCTCAATAGAATTACATTAAGTATTGATTTTCCGTATGTCTTGAGTTTTCAGTGTTGGTTTTCCAGTGTGTTTCGGAGGACAACCGTATTGGCTCTAGAGCAACAGAATTGGTTCTATGGTACTACCACCTTAAAAAGATTAATTAATATTTTTTATTAGTTCAAAATAATTTATTCAAAAACAAAAAGTCATCAAAACAAAAATATTGATATTCAAATAATTATATTATATAAAGAAAAAAAAATTAATAATAGCAAAAAATGCGAACAGTTGTCTTGCTATATTTAAACAAAAGCAATTTCGCAACCGACTAGGTATATTATAGTAAATAAGTGTTTTAATTTTATCGCTCTTTGATTTCTTTTTTCAATTATTATTAGGCAATTGACCAATATTATTATGGTATAGGTACATTATACTTATGTGTGGTGTATAAACACCACAATAAAACAATGTAATGAAATGGACAAGCCACGACACAAAATACAATGACTACATGTCTAGTAAAATAATGACAAAATGCTAGGTGGGGTTTCTTAATAAAATAGATCATTTTAGAATGTATTTAATAAAATAAAGTAAGTGGTATAGAAATACTGTTAAATGCTGTTACCTAGACTAGAGTTACATACTTGCATATATTTAAAGAATTGAAAATATTAAATTCAATTAATGGAATATTTCGGTCAATAAGTGAATAATTGGATCTTTGCAAAAACCAAAAATTTTTGGCGAAAATCCAAATGTAGTTATTCTTTCTGTCTCACTGCCGATGGAGCCGGTATCCATCTAACATATCATCGTCGGGTTTTTCACTTTTAATGAATTTTTGAAAAGAAGAAGACATCCTGCTCTATGAAATATAATAAAACTATTTCAGTTTTTTAAAAATATTTTTTATGACTTGAATTTGCTTTTGAAATCCGAAATATGTCTCCGTCTGTTAGTTTACTAGGACTGGAACACAATACGAATTGCAATTCTTGACCGATTTTGAAAATTCGATCGATTCGTAGTGATTTTCACGATGGCCACTCTAAAAAATTAATCTTACAGTATTCATTATTCATTAAATAGTTCATTACGCAACCGTCGTAATATTACAGATGCCTCTAGTATGTATAAATGTAATTAGTTTTTAAAAACAACGTGCAGGTTGTGCATTTTTGGTTCCGTTTTTATAAATGTTACCTCAGTGGTGGAAACGCAGAGAAATATTTAAAAATCGAAAATGTTACCTAAAAATATGTGTTACAAGTTTCGTTAAAAATTAAACTATTTACTATGTACAATTAGTTGCCCTAGTTGAACTATTATTGAATTTAAAAATCATTAAATTACCAATATGTTATCTATAATGTAAGCATGTTTAATATTCAATCGTGTATTTAATAGTTGTACTTACAAATTTATTGCAAAAGTATAAATAGTTTTGTTTTTTTTTTTTTATTTTGCTTCATTGAAAAGATAATTCAAGTATTACACCCTCAATACATTCGAATTTCAATTATTATTTGGTATTTCCAATCACTTTTTTGGTTCAAAAACATAAATTGCACGATCTTTTACGTCAATTATTGAATCTAGACGATGAAATGATAGATGAATGCTTGACTTCAAATAATTCAGGAGGTATTTTCTTTTTATTTAATGAAAACAACTAAATTGTTTCTTTTAGCGAATTTCCAGATTGGGAATTCAGCCATTACGCTCACTGTCATGACGTGACCTACACCCGGGACTATGATAGAAATTTGTTTTGAGGTCCTTAGAAACCGAAAATGACTACTAAAATTTGTATATATATACATATGTATGTATTCATGTGTCCGCGCGATAACTCTCGAACAAAACATTTTTTACGAAATTTGGTAAAACATTGGAAGTCAAAAAATTATGGATGAATTCTTTAGCCTGATACGTCCGTCCGATGCCCGGAACATGATTTTTGGGCACTTTTCGTGGAAAAAATTAGTTTTTTTCCGAAATTTCCCCCAAATCAAAAATTTTTGCGATATCTTTTCACATCATTGGAAAGAGGAGTCAAGAACTCAAAAAAAAAAGTTTTTGAACTTTTATTTTATGTAAACTGGTTTCCGAGAAAACTAATTTTTGTAAACGGAAATTCGCTATGTTCTGCAGGATGCTTCGACAAGTGTATTTAAATTATTCATTTTATTTGTAGTTTAAGAAATATATTCCCCGGTTTATACAAACTACGGCCATAGTTTCAAAAAAATCTTCGTACCGTAAAATCAGTCAACTATTACACTCACAAAATAAAGACGAAATTTAAGTTTTGATTTTGCTTAAGATTGTCGAAATTCCAAAATAAGATGTAAAACATCTTAATTGTTTCTTCTGTATAAATAAATCTTTCAAAAATTTCAAATTTTAATTTTTACTTGTACGAACACATGTACGATCAGAAACATATGTTTATTTTAACTACATTGTCTGCGATTTGCGGTGTTTGGTTGTTGGAAAAAAAAGGTGTCAAGATCGCGGAAGAGAAGAACAATTCAAAATATTTCTGTTTCAAACAATCGCCAGCTAAGTAACAATTTTTTTTTTTTATTTTTGAATAGAATTGAATTTGAAGATGTGATTATTCAATAAATTTCGCGCGGACGAATCATGAAAATTTATTATCACTGTTGTAAATAAATATAATGTTTGTTGTTGCTTATTTATTTCATGGGCATTTGTTCAATTATAATTGTGGGGTACGCCTATGTATTTATTTAATATAAGTATATACATACAACTTACTGTTATTTTACGGTTTTGATTCAAATATATATGTAAACTACTGAATTTAATTTGTATATACTAAAAGACGTGCGTAATAATATCTACTGTAAATGAGAAAATTTACAAAAGTACCTAATGAGGAAATGATTACATAGTAATACAGGAATATTTGTGATCAATAAATTATGCGTCCTGAAAGATCATGCAGGTCTACTAAGTCATAACCATTCCTAAATTAATTATTTGAAAGATGTGACCTTGATGTAATTGATGTATTTCTCTATTAGCGAATTTCCAGAATGGAATTCAGCTATTACAACCACTGTCATGACACGATTTGAGCTCGGGATTATGGCAGAAATTTGTTTTAAGGTCCCTGGAAACCAAAAATAATATTCACCAATCTGTATATATATATATATATATATATATATATATATATATATATATATATATATATATATATATATATATATATATATATATATATATATATATATATGTATATACTGTGTGAGTTTTTCGAGAGTTGCCATTTTTATTACAGCCAAACCGTTTATTAATCGAAAAATTGTTCAATTAAGAGTTGTAGATATCGACGGGGGCAACCGATTGCTATAGTCAGGAGCTTTATAGCTCTTATGGTTTTCGAGCTATGATACAAACTTATAGATATTTAAATGGGACTATATATTAATTTTTCGATAAAACTGATCTAATGCATTAATTAACAACATAAATGAGCAAAAAAATTTTTTTTACCCAAGTTGAATTTTTTAATTTTTGTTTAATTTATCAGTTAGGCGGTAAAAATATGCATATGCACTTGAGGCTACTTCAACCGATAGTGTTTTTATTGGTTACATTTCCATTACAACCAAGAAAAGAACCTTTTCCAGTACCATTTCTATCATAAAAATTTGGTTGTAATAGAAATGGCAAGTCTCAAAAAACTCACATGGTATATGTATATGTGTCCGCAGGATAACTCTCGAACGAAATGGATGCTGCGAAATGTTGGAAGTCCCAAATCCTTGGATGAGTTCTTCAGCTAGACACATCGGATGCCAGGAACATGGTTTTTGTTCTGGCAAAAAATTAATCTTTTGCCAAAATTTCTACTTATTCAAAAGTTTTTGTGAAATTTTTTTACACCATTTAAAAGAGGGGAAAAAATTACATAATAAAAGGTCTTTAAACTATTATTCTATGTCAACTAGTTTCCGAGAAAAACTAATTTTTATAAAAGGAAATTCGCTATGTTATGCAGGATGCTGCGACAGGGGTATTTCTTAGTTTTGATACTTTGATACTAAAATTTAAAAATAAATAAATAATTATTTTCTTTTTTGAAAACTTTTTCAAATCAAATTTTTCCAAATTTTTGCCTAATTTCTGTGATACCGTTATGTAAAAAATGGTTTTTATACGTATGATTTAAGTATAAGTATACCATATATGTATTATAACTATATGGCCAATCCCTATAAGAGGCAGTAGTTCCGATGAAGTGAGACGGATAGACATCGGGTAGAGGCACTTCAGTTGTTTTGCGCAGATGCATCAATTAGTGTTTACCGTGTTTACTGTTCAGATTGGTTCATATTACCACCAAAAAAGTCACGTTTGCGCAAAACGAACAAAATACTTCCAAATCTGCACCGTGATGTTGGGACGTTTTTTTCATATCCATTTGGCTATATATGTATACTACATATATGAAGTATACCTAAACTAATGTATGAATCTAGGGTTAAGAACGAAAGTCATATTATAACTTATAGTGTGATACATCCTGACTTCGACAATTAACTTTTTTAGTTTTTCATTGTAACTAAATTTTTAAGTTTGAATGAGGTTAACAACCGAATACTTTCATCATTCTCTCTGTCTAACTGAGAAATCTGATAAAAAGTAAAATTTTTGTCTTAAAAATATTTCTAAATTCAATTTTTTTCTATATATATATATATATATATATATATATATATATATATATATATATATATATATATATATATATATATACATGTTAAAGTAACTGACACCATAATCTACTCAAATAATATACCGTTCATTTTTGAATTTGTATTTGCATTTTAAGAAAATAAGAATCGTGACTCCTACATTGTTATTACGTCATATTAATGTCAAGTTAATTTTATTTCGTTAATGTTCGGATCGTTTTTTATCAAAACATAACTGTTTTTATTGACATTTGAAAAAAATGTTCAGAAATATACTTATTCCTAGATCAATAAAGGAATAATTACAAAATTTACGTATATTATGTAAAGTTGAGTTCTGTAGATCTCAAGCTATTTGTTCTTTTTGGTTATTATTAGTTTTTTTGGTTATTATTTACATATGTTGCTCTTTACTATCGTTCTTTTAAGCTAAAATTATTTAACCAATTAATAAAAGTATCAAAGTTTTCAAGCTTTTCGCTTTTGTTGTCACGGCTATTTTTTCTTGCAAACTTCATTTTTTCAATTGTACGATTATTGCTTTTAAAATTTGTACGCATCTCCAATAATATCTTTTCTTTTAAATTTCAATGACAATAAAATTAATTCTTACATTTTCAATCATTATATTTATCTATGCATATGTAAATCTATGTATAACTCACATAATCAATACAGACAGATGATCGTGTGACGGATCGTGCATATATACAAATAAATACAGTAGAGCTTCAGTTAAGTTAACATCAGTTTTGTTAAGTGACGTCATTTTTTTCTCACTAAAGTTAAGAGGATTTTATAGAAATAGAAAGAAACAATATTATTATATTATACATCTTTAAGACAAAGATATTATAAATTCTATAAAAACTGTATGCGTAGTAAAAAAAAAACAATTACATATAGTATGATTTAAAGAAATTGGTTTGGATCTCATAAGAGTATTCGAATTTAAACTTTTCTCTGTTCAATTTTAGAACTTTGCTTGTAACTTAAAGTTCATAAGTGTTACTAATTATGTTTATTTAAAGTGAAAATTCGAACGATATTACAAAAACAAAGGGAAATAATATTAGTTACATATTTCTCATAACATAACTATGATTGGTTATGACCTGAACTATAAAGCCCTGAATTATAAAGTCTTAAAACATAAAAACGTAAACAAATCAGTGGTGTTTTTTAATAAAAATATTTCTCTATGCAAAAAGAATTCTAGAAGTTGAATTCTAGAACTTTTAAAATTTTTTTCAGATATATACAAAGCGAGTGATTGAAGGCTACTTACTCAATTCAGTTATTCACTTAATTTAATAAATACATTTAAATAATAAATACCGAAATACTTGAATACCAGGTACTTAACAACCAATTCGGGGAATTTTGTGAATCAAAAGTAAATCGTAGCTGCTTATATAGATGGATTGAAAAATAGTTACGGTACTTGCCAATTGTCCGTTCAAGGGACAAAAAAACAATTTCTATAGCAGATATATCTTCTATAATGAAGAACTTTCTGACAGCAATATTTTGAATGGAATTTATACACTAGTATAAGATCCAATTAATCCACTGGAATCCAAATTATTAAATAGTTTGCTCTTGTACGTCACCTATGACTTAAATTATTATTTAGCCCCGATCATGTATTAAATGACCGCCACTGACCACATTCCGCTTCACTAACGTTAAGTTTCACTAAAGTTTACCAAATTTGTCTTAACTTTAGTGAAGCTCCACTGTATTCTTTTCCGTATTACAGTAAGATTTCAGCCGCCTGTATTGATTGTATGAGGTGTATCTATCTGGTTAAAAGATTATTTTCTTCATAATTATTGTTTATTGTTATTAATGGCGGGCTCTTTCATTATTTTTATTCTTATCCATTAGAAAATTATAGGTTGATGTTGTTAATGTTAAAAAAATAGATAAAATAAATAAAATAAGTAATTATTTTTTGCATGAAATTATATATTGTATTTATTATAATATTTGGTCATGACCTTACAAAACGCAGCTCGATAGTGTAGAGGTACCTACATTTTTTTTTTTCCAAGTAAATTTTCTTATTAATTGATGAACAATTAATTAATTAGTATTGTATTATTTTAAATATTTTAAATATTTGAATGTTTTTTTTCTTTTTACACTAATAAAAGTTTTCATAAAAAAATTTTATTCAAAACTGTAAAAAGATTAGGTTTTTTGACTGAACTAATCACGAGGTATACACAATAAACCCAAATATAACTGAATGGTAGTACGTTATAACTAAAATAAATGTTATTCCGAAATTCGTTTTAAAGATATAACTGATTTGATAAAAAAATCCCTACGGGTCTAAGTTTGGTGAAAATGAATTGAACGACTTCGAAAACTTAAAATTCACTTTCAATTTCATTACTCTGTCATTTGATTTATCACTTTTAGTACACTGAAAAATTTTAGTAAACCTGATGACGTCATTAAATTTAAAAAAAAAAATTATTCCCTCAAAATCAAAGTTTAAGGAAATTATTTGAATTATGATGGTTGATTTTTGATGAAATCCTTTAAAATGAAAATATTATTAACGTCGGAAAAAGAAAACTTTCTCTAAAGATATTTGAACTTTGACATCTGACCATATAAACCTTTTAAAAATTTTAATCATTTATTTTAATCAATATGTCAAATTTTGTATACCAATCGCTGGTAAACGTATTGTTACTTTCTACGTAATATTATGACAATAGAACGTATGTATTTCGTTTTTCGTTGTAATGAAGCTATTTCTGGATTCAAAAGACTTTATTAACAAGCTATAAAGATACAATATTAACACTTTTTATCTTACCTATAATAATACTTCAAAAAAGGAAAAACAATTGTACTTCAAGTTCAATTTTTCAATATATTATTATAATCGTAAAGAGAATGATGTAGCAAATTCATCAAATTACATATGTCTTAGGTATATAGAAAAATCAGACATTTTAGTTTTATTACGCTTAATGAATTTAAGTGACTCGAATGAGGTGTACTCTATGTTTTCCAGCCATTTAATATGCACAGAACACTTTCCAGAAAGAAATAATTAGAAATAGTGACATTCATAAACATAATTCTGATGATCAACATTTAAACGATTATACTGATGTTTATCGGATTTTATTTTATTTCGTATATTCTTTATTTATATACGACTCTACTTTCTTAGTTTGTTGTGTATATCACGTGTGCTCAACCAGTTCGATCTTTCTTGTTTTAATTATTTTTATTTATTTAATTTGATAATGATCATATAGATGGAAACATGTCACAAAAGTAATTAAAGTGACATTTGTGCAAATAAGTAAAATATTTTATCTATTATTAGCAAATTTACCATATAATAAAATAACGCTCAAATCTATTAAATCATACGACATCCCCAAGTTTCATATTCTTCTGAAAATGACTAGGTACTCAAGGACTGTGGAATTTATTGATTGGAGTTAAAGAATACAGAAACGGATATTGGTCTAGTTGCGTTGACAACCTACATCAATTACAGGATATTTTACGTATCTTTAAATACATTTTGGGGACTTTATTTCTCTATAGTTAGATGAATCGATTGCATTTTACAATATTCTCATCATTCTTAACCTCGAAATTTCAGTTTAAAAAATTTCAAATTGTTAAACAAATCACATCCTTTGCCTGCGCCCTACATTTATATTATATACCTATCGACAATTTATTTATTATCATCATAGCGTAATAGAAAAGACACGAATGCTTACATATATAAGTAATGGTTGGTTCTTACCTTTTTAATGTTTCGTAGTTATAATCCCGAACCGATTATAATTTTAGCGATGTCTGTCATAGTTTTGCGTTGTCCGACACGCATTTAACCAGTTCTTAATAGTCTGGGAAAAATCTTTAAAATTTTTTAAACGTTACACTGAAAAATATCCAAAAATACTTGTGCTACTGTGCAATTGTTGTATGATTTGTATTTGTAATGAATCTCGGTCACTTATGATAATTGTAGCCTGTACGAAATTCTAGAGTAGAGTATTAATAGTTTTTTTTTTTTTATTAAGTCTTAGAAAAAACTGAAATGATTGCTGTCTGGACTTAAATACCCCCTAAAATTGTGAAAATCTCTAACCACTGACCAGATGCGGCGCAAGACAAAAATGGGAGGTGGGCAAGACAATTTTTGCGAGGCTCTTTTTTTTGTTATTTGTTTTTTTTTTTTTTAATTTCTTTTTAGTAATTAGGCGATGAACAAAAAAATATTTCTAACTTTTTTGCGGGGCAGCTAGAATGTCTTCCTGTCTCCCTGAAAATTTGCTTTTGCGAGGCCCCGTTTCCTCCGATTTGTCAAAAAACGCTCCCTAAAAATTAATTGACGAGCAAAAAAAGAACCATTCCACAACCGGCCGACTACCTTCGTAAACCTTCTACTACTTTTCATACACATGTGAGGTCATACCGCGAGGCTTTCGAAAACGCGAGGCCATAGGCGGTCGCCCACTTCGCCTACTCTTTTCGCCGCCTTTACTACTGACTACGACACGCTAATTTAATGCGTGTCTGACGCGTACTTGGTGCATTTTATTTTTTCATGCTAATCAATGACTGGCAGTATAAATATACAATCGTGAAGAAGGTATCTTTGACTACGGTGACTGCTATGTCAGTGGGTCATTGACTATTATTCGAAACAGCCATAACGTTATTGGTATATAGCGTTCGTTAATAACATTAAAAACAAAATACAATAATTTATTGTTTTAAACTATCTAACTATATAAAGAATTAAATGTGTGTACATCACAGAACCTGCAAAGTACAATCACATGTGCATATTAATTGACTGAATACAAGCGTACAAATATCTATAGGTATTGTATTTGATGGTTTTTTTTTTTTAAATACAATTTCCGGAAACGCATTAATACTGTACGGTGAATCCGTTGTCTTTTATTGATGCGTTGTATAAATTCTTGTGTTACTCGTGTATGAATTATAGCCTTCAATACGGTGGTGTGGTGATACTTCAAACTTTTACCATTCCACGAAAATGTTTTCTAGAGCTTTCACTTGCTAGTAATCAGCGTATTTCAGTAACTCCAGTAACATATTTCATATTACGAAATAAGAAAATGGAGTTCAAAGTTGGAGTGGCAGAATGACGGAAATTATTTTCAAACAACAAATTCATAATTTTTTCGCGGAATACAGTTTGGGAAACACTCCTCTAGAGATCTATCAGACATTATTAGTGATGAGCAAATGCAAGACCATAACCAAGACTGTTAAGTCGTGGTCTTGGTCTTGTTCTTGCATTAAGAATCTTGGTCTTGGTCTTGATAGAGTAGTTTGAGTCTTGGTCTTGGTCTTGCAAAATGCAGTCTGTGTCTTGGTCTTTGTCTTGGTCTTGGTATTGCTGAAAAATCTTGCAATTTCGTGCTTTTTTTATTAGCAAATTCTTTCCTTCTAAAATCAGAATTTTCACTCTTTACGGTTTCAATTAGGTGTACTTTCAAACTATTTAAATAGTTTAGCAAGAGTCTTGCGTTTTTCTTGGTCTTGCTCACTTGAGTCTTGGTATTGATCTTGTAGCCATACTTATAGTCTTGGTCTTGGTCTTGGTATACATAGTCTTGGTCTTGGAAAAAATGCAAGACCAAGACAAGACTGCAAGACTAAGACTAATTTTGCTCATCACTAGACATTATTATTAAAATTTTTGGAAAATGTTTAGTATGATTTATTAACACTATAGGGTCCGCTTGTCAACAATTCTGTATAAAGCGTACACCAATAAGCTATACGAACATAACTGGTTCGCTCTCTAATAAGTCTCTACTGTAACCGATGACCGATGCGATATGACAACAAACCTGTTGTAGCTAGACACCTCTGCGATAGCCTCACATATATGTGTAATCACTGATCGCGATTAGCCTCTACGATTGTTGTGGCTTTTACACAGATGCTGTGTAATCAGACCGTAAAGTGTTAATTAATAATTTAGTAGAAATTTGAAAATTTCTTAAAGATCTGCATTGCAACACTAATCAAAAGTAATCTTGGTTTTAAAGTATTTTTGAACAAGACCCAGATTAAAACCCGAGACCAGGACTGAACTTTACAAGACTATAAGATTTTGTGTGTACTAGAAGGACCAAGACCAAAATTATTTACAAAAACCAAATGAAGACCAAGATTACTAGAGTTGTTGGTAATGTCAATACCAAATTAAGTCTCTACTAATTTAATAAGTTAGTAATAAAAATACAAAGGTACCTACTTAGACCTTAAGAAGTTTCAGACACCCTTCAAGGAATCCTTTTAGTTAATTTCGCCCCTGTTACGAATCTTCCATCAGATATCACCACTATTTTTTTATGTAAATTTTTATTAACACGCATTGTTTAAAAAGTTTTAATATATCTAATCATTCAAGAAAATAAAATTTCAATGCATCTATCTAAGATAAAAATCATATTAATAATTTGAAAAATATAAATAATAAAACCTTTCTTCTATTGTCTTCTACTGAAAAATGAACTTCCATCATTTTGTATTTCATACAAAATTTCTCTTTTATTCATAAGTAGGTACAAATAATACAAAGTAATTGAATATTGTTTTAAAATTTCCCCTAGTCATTATAATTAATTATGGTAACTAGTACTATGAAAAATTTAAACACTAAAAAATAAAAATATGATCTTCTAAATAGACAATGATTTATATGGATTAAAAAATCAGATAAATCCTTGATTGAATATACTTTTTAAAATTCCGACTGCCTATATTACGAGTACTTCTTACTTTTATACAGTTTAAAATTTATTTCAACTAATTTTTTAAATTTATTAATTTCTAATAAAAATGTATAAACGATACGAAACACTTAATTGTGTCAGTTTTATTTCAAATTAAACGCTACTTTTTTATTAATTTCACTTTTATAATTTTTTTTTTATCAATAATAATTCCCTCATAAGTCAATATAATTTTATTAATATTTTTGATTGAATTTTAATGATTTTTTAATTAAACTGCCGATTGAGATCAGTAAACCGACAGGTTATGAAAAGTAAACATAATTATCGTATTTACTTTTAATTCCACTGAAGACAATTTACAATTACGCTCACTTACATTATACTTTCAATGGAAGTTAGCTTAAGGGGGTTTATACGCTCATTTTCTTCAGAAACTTTTCAAGAATATTTCCATAAAATTTCATAAGAATTGAATTATTATTTAGAAAGTAACGTACATTTAGGCCCGATCCACACCGTAGTGCCGATATCGGTACGTTCCCGCTTCGATCTCGCTCCGATATAATCTTGTTGTGCTCACATTACAGTGCTAAATGCTGATACCATGCTGGTACCTATTCGTTCTCCATTCACATTATAATGCCGCTCGCGGTACGCTCCCAGTTTGGTCTCAGTTCGTTACAAATATATTTTTACAACAACTGAATGCAAGCGGAGCGGAGTGGAATCAAAAAAGTGTTCACACTATCGATATAGGTCTGATATCGCGCCGATACCGCTCCGATAAAATATTATCTGAGTGGTATTGGTACAGGAGCGATATTGGAGCGAGAGCGTACCGCGAATGATACCGGAGCAGTATCGGAGCGATGATGTGAACACATCATTGTTTCTTATGTAAGAATATTTTATCGCATCGGGAGCGTAGCGATATCGTACCGAGAGCGGAGCGATAGTGTGGATCGGGCCTTAAGGAAAGTGTTCTCAATAAGTACAATCTTTCGCTTCTTGCCACATTATGTAGCTGTCGCTGTTGAATAGAACTATATATTGTGTATCTTTATGAAGTTCTGTTATTTTTTCCTAACGCAAGTGCATATAACCCCTTAACAGACGATTCAAAATTGTTTCTAAGAATATCAAATTGAATTTTGAACTTGAATTATTTGCAACAAAACAAAAGCCAAAAGGAGGATCAATAAATTTAAAATGTTAATTATAAGTTGGGCAAAATAATTTTTTTCATAGAGTTCATAGAACTCTTTTTTGGACACGAATATTTCAGCGTAAAATCCCTTGTGACTATGTCGTTTGAAACCTGTTATTAGAACGCTGATATTTTACTGAGGAACAAATTAATCATTTTTTTAATATCCGCTGTCAAACAATTTTTTTAATTTACAAAAATATTAGACAAAATAGTTTTGGTGTTTTTTGAATTTGTAGTAAATAGATACATGATTGCCAAATAAACGTACAAAATTAACACATAAAATCCTCAAGGATTCTTATAAATGTTTGGTTCTGTGAAAATTCAATATATATTTTTAAGATCATTAAATGTGATACAATACACTAATTAACGTTTTGATATTTCTATTTAGTAGTTCGTTAAATTATTGTATTGAAATGAAATAAAAAAAATTACCTTTAATTTGGGTTAATGTATCTTTATCATAAATCATCAAGTCAGATCTCGCAAGTCATTTGGTTAGTACTACACGAGATTTTATACACTGTAATGATCTTCGAATTAGCACACAATCTACATTAGATTTCATAATAAGTATGTATCATTTAAAAAATGTGTTTTTTTTTTTTCATTTTTCAAATCATTAAAATTTAAAATTTAGTTAAAATATGAATTATTACAATTGTCATTCATTTCTTCGAATAATTAATTTATTATAATGAGGTGTAGATTTTTTTTGTAATTTAATTTTATTCTTAACAAATATATTTTAAAATTTAGAAATTATATGTGGTTTTTATGATGGCTTACTGAATTCCATATTTACAAATTTAATATTTTTTAGCATTTGCGGATACCAACAGGCTTATGTAATTGTGTTTAATATGAATTGATTAAATATCTTTGAATAATTTTACTTTAAAAGATAACTTCCACACAAATATTTTCATACTTTATTTTATACAAATCTTATGATATTGAAACTAGATATATAATCTGAAACAATTTTCTTAAAAAAATTGTGAAAAAAATTGCAGAAGAACCTTGACAAGCACCAATCCATAAGTACCAGTGTCTACATATGCTTGGCTACCTCCGTTGGTAACAAGATCTCTATATTAATTACATTCTTAAAATTTTTAGTTTGAGAAACTTTCACCCAAAATCTAATCCGCGGGCCACAGTGGATCTAATCCCACCTGGCGTTTGCACACAATATTCAATTTTAAGTTAAATTCAATTTAATGCAACATTAACATTGGGCTAATTTACTACTCTGCTCTCCAAAAGTCTACACTCAATCACAATGTTTCCAAAAAATTGAAAAAATGACAGAAAAATTGATTTTTCCAGTAAATTTTTTGCGTTACTTTATTCCGTAATCGTTTATCACTGCAAATCAAGGAGATGGTGATGGCGGTGATTGAGGTCATGACCCCCCCCCCCCGACAAGATAAAAATTTCAGTTTTATTTTGGTTACATAATTCCATCAAAAAATTCAATATAATTTCGTTTAAAAAATTTTTTTAAATTTGCAATTTAACGAAAACATTCTGAAGTTTCAAATTTTTGAAAAAATTTGACCCCCTTCTAATTTGAGTTCCTGACTCTAAATTGACTGAACAATAACAAATATGCACAGTAATGTCAAAATTAAAGCGACCCTTACACGTTTAATATACAATATTATGGACCGTCTGTAGGTTATATTGAAGAACTGCACAATATATTGTGCTGATCAAAAACAGTTTGAAGTATATTGTGCAGTAAGTGAATGAATTTTGTAACGTTTGTAGGCTCTGTAGATATTATTGCACAATACTGCTTTATTTTCTTAAGTTTCGATTTTCTTGTTATTTTATAATGTCACATTTGATGGTTGTTAGGTATTTGAACCAGTTTGAATTATTTATTTGCAAGAATAATTATATTTATTACTTCGTAACATCTTTATTAATTAGTATTTAGAACTAAACAACAATTTAATTAATGTACAATTCCTACACAAAGTTTATTGCACAAAAGTTCAATAAATTGCACAATATTATTGAACGTATAGGGGCCCCTTTAGAAGCTTCAATTAACATTTGATCAGATTTGTGTCCCTAATATGGATTCTTCTAATTATTTTTTGCATTTAATTTTATTGATTAAATTAATAAGTGTAGAAGAAACTAATCAATAAAACACAAATTTTTAATTGAAATTAAAATTAACATTAAAATCTTTCTGTTTCAAAAATAATTAATAATTTTATTTCATACAAATCTATTGAAGACTACTGATGAATTTTATTGTACAATTTTCACAGATGAACAGATGTATAATTTATCTTTATACTGATTTTCTGAACGCCTCCGTGCCAGAAAAAGAATACACATACATATATAAACGTTTAAATTGAGTTTCTATTTATAAATGATTTGAATCATTACATCATTGATATAAAAAAAAAAAAAATCCTTACATCATTCAATCAGTAACGTTATACGTCACGTAATTTGTTAATCAACTAAACAATAATTCCATATAAAATGGATAACAGCATGAAAAAGAAAATTGCAGTTTAGAAAGAGTATGAGATTGAAATTTTTCTACGCAAATACTTTCTTTTCGTCATTACCCAGTTGACTGATTGATTTACTTTCACTAATTAAAAATATTTTAAATTTATTTATATTAAAACTAATGCACACATAATTTAGTTTTTGTAAAAATATTTGTGTGAAATACTTCCCAAATAGGATCAGTCAGTGCTACAATAAAATTGTACAGATTTTAGAATAAAAAAATTCCGTTGAAATTTACTAATATTAATTATGAAATTTATCGTAGAGAAAAATGCATTACAATTTTGTAATGTATGGCAAAATTACACGTGGTCTTGTTAAAAAAAAAATAATTCTTGGAATAAATGAATTATTACAATTACAAATTTGGCAACGTCTGGCAAATAAAGATGACAGACGATTTGAAAATATAAAAAATGTCCAAAAATTACAAATTTTTTATATTTTACCCTATGTGTTTAGGGTAAAAGCCCCTATACCGGAACGCGATCCAATACTGGGACAGTTTTGACATTTATATATTAATGAAGTTATTTCTGAAAGAAACCTCTGATAACAAAAATTATTATTAATAGAATGATTATTTTTCAATTTAAATTCACCTCGCATTTAATGTTTCCTTACTTAATTAAAGAAATACTTAAACAATGTTTGTTGAATACAGTATTTTCATCCTTTATTTACGTCTGATACTTATACCATTGTATGTTTCCTACATTGACGTCTAGATGTCACTCTTTGTGTCATATTACTCATATTACACATCTGTTTGTATATCGGTTCCCAACGCCTAGTGTCATTAATATTTCTTTGTTTGGATATAGATGTCAACATTTTGTAAAAGAAAAACATTAATAAATAAAAATTTTTGGGTTGTATTTTTTTAAAAACATATTCATTGGATTAAGAAAACTTTGTGTCATGCTTATTAAGGAAAAAAGAGGGTGTTTAATTTATTTGTCAATTGAGTCGATGAGTTTCAAAACCATCTAATTAACACAACTAAAAATGTTCAGGAAACACAAAAAACTGTTTTCTCACTTATAATAATGATTTTGATGTGATTTTTACCATTAAATTTTTAGGAAAAATTATACAGTTCTTATAAAGAAATAATAACAACGATACTACTCTTCAATAATTAGTAAATAACAATTAAAAATTATAATTAATTGCTTTTGCAGCAGTTTGCTTTAATTAGATGGTTTTGAAACGGTTGATTTTGTAATTAGCTACTTTTGCAGCAGTAACACTAACAATTAGACACTTTTGTAGCAGTAACACTAACAATTAGACACTTTTGCAACAGTTTATTATTCTTTCAATAGCTTTAAATAAAACAACATTCGTACAAATCTATCCGTTTACATCGTACAACGTCGTTTTTATTATAATTTATGAAAACTAAGTTATTTACTTATAATTTAGTAGAATATTCTTCCATAAAACAAGTCTCTTTACTGTAATTTAACAGTAATGCTCAAATCAGAACCACGATGTTTCACACAATTTTATACTGCACACATCCACAGCCTGTTATATTTTACAATTCCATAAGTTTCTTTGTATTTTTTTAGGGCCCGAAGGGACCCTATTAATTTACTTGTGTGACCAAAGGAATATTATTAGCATTATTATTATTAATGTGTCGAAAACTTCATTGACATTTCTATGAAAATATATTCTCACTTTTGTGGGGCTATTTTTAAAACAGAAAAAAAAACTATTAATGAAATTTTTAACCAAAACAGATAGTTTGACATTCAAATAGTCGTACTATTATTAAATTTAAGGTTAACTTAACAACCAGAGGCAAGAAAACAAACAAATAACATTAAAAAATTTCCCACGTCCCTGTGTACAAATATATGTATTATACTGATGTTGAAAGCGTAGTTTACACGATACAATAATTTTTTCTTACTGTCCCATAATTCCAAAATATCTTTAAATTTGATACTGAACAATATTAATTTCCTATAATAGCTTTGAGGACATTTAATAGCAAATTAAATATATTTTTTTATCCATTTTGCATGTTCAAAAGCTAATTTATTGGAATTTATAACTTAGTAAGTTGTAATTGACTATTAAGTGATGTATCAAGTTTGCACATGGTCACATGTAAACTCAACCATAGACAAATACACTAAAGATCACTATCTCTGTACTCTGTAGCTGAAAGACTATTTAGATGCCATCTCTCGGTTTGAGAGAAAACAAAATTTTAGAAGCGCGCGTTTGAAATGCCACTACACTCAAATTTCATTTTACATTTTTACTCTTATACGCATATTTCTGATTGATATTTGATTTAATTACATTGAAAAAAATTATTTTTAGAAAAGTACTCCAAATGAAGTATCTGAAAATACAATTTAAATAAAAAAAATCAACATATTCAATTAAATCAAGTATCAATCAGAAAAATAAAATTAAAACACATTTAATATAACTATTTTTATTATTTTTTATTTAACAGTAAGCTGATTTACAGTTGATAAAATAGTAATAAAAATCAGAAAGGTTTCTATAGCTCCAAATAAGACGCAAAATATATGGCTGAACCACAGACCAGTGAACATATTATATGAGGTCCTCAGTGGAAAAGCGGTACAAGTGAATAAACTTAAATATTGAGAAATTTAATTGTAAAGTTTAAATGTGATAGTAAAATCTGTTGGTGAACAATAATTTATTTTTCAAAAAATTTCGGTCGTATATATTATAGTCTGGGGGCCAGGGGGTGTCTTCATCATTGATTACCACTCCTCTGTAACTTCGTGTACGGCTTCATTTTGACGAGTCTTCCAAGTCTTTTATCTACGAAAATTCTTATAAGTGCGACGTTTACTAAATACGCAGTTGCGAAAGGCGTTAATTCGACGATGTTATAAACAGTTATTGCCAACGTTTTACTTTTAAATTTACGTCAAAGATAATGAAATAACCTACGCGAAAATATATTTGTCCGACAAAAATGGTGCGTCGTTCGCCGTGTCCGCCGTCTGTAACTTGGCTTGTTATTTCATTGCCTTTTACGTAAATTTAAAAGTAAAACGTTGGTAATAACTGTTTATAACATCGTCGAATTAACGCCTTTCATAACTGCGTATTTAGTAAACGCCGCACTTATAAGAATTTTCGTAGATAAAAGACTTGGAAGACTCGTCAAAACGAAGCCGCACACGAAGTTAAGGAGGAGTGGTAATCAATGATGAAAACAGCTCCCGGACCATTATACAGATTTCCGTATCAATATGATTTTTTGAAAATATCAAGCCATATGAATTTTCTAAGCATTTTTTCTGACTTGTACCATTTTGACACTCAAGACGTTCAGGCAAAAAATGGTTCAACTGCATTTTAAATTAATGTTTAACGTCTTATACATTCAATTTTGATATATAAAACGTTAACTCATTTTAATTTATAAATAAAAACGCTTTTTAACTATTGGAACAGAAAAATTTTTTTAAAAATTAGAATTAAATAAAACTATTAAAATAATATTTTTCATATTAACTATGTTTTTAAATATTAACTAAATATGTAATGATAATGCATAGAATTATTTAACATTTGACACAAATTTTAAATGCAGTCAAGTACCGTATTAACACAACACTTTGTTTTTAGAGAGCTTTCTAGTGATGTATATAAATCCTGGATTGGACCGACTAGAGGGACTGTTCAGGTAAAATTGGGGGTAAATTTTGAAATAGGATTAAACTATTCAATATAGGACAAAAAGTTAAACGACAATATTGTAGTCCAACTGACGCTTTACAAAAAAGTTCCATATATATAACTGAGGGCCCTAACTTAATGCGTGTCAACCACGCACTTGACGAATTTTATTTTAGTTATTTCAATAGTAAATATTTTCTTAGAGAGAATAATAAAATTATCACATACAATTATTTGATCCTCTGCAGGCTCTGCAGTGCCACATATTGACCACCTAACTAGCTACTTTTATTCCAGGTTTTTCTAATGACGCCATTTTTATATAAGTAATTAGATAGTTTTGCAACCGGTTTGTGTTGCTTGCAAACTCCATGTTTTTTCAATTGGAAAATATTGCAATTAGCTACTTTTGAAACAGTTTCGTATTTTTGTCATTAAAATTAAAGGGGAAAAAGCTGACTTTGCACCGTCTAGTTGCTATTTTTTTAGTGCAGTTTATCCTTCTGAATAATAAACCGTATCTAACTCAAGTTTGAAAAAATAGTCAATTAGATGGTTTTGAAACTCAGCGACTCAATTTTTATAAGCCAGTTTAATTACATAGCTAAAAACAGTGTTCCGGTATAGGAGCTTTTACGTTATATAATATTGAATATTGGTGCCTTTTTTAAGTGCTCCTATATAACAGCAATTATTTAAGTGAAGTATTTTATTTAAATAAATTATTACATACAAATTAAAAATTAGTTTTTCATCACACGTATTTAAGTACCAACCTACTTTTAAAAAATATATAATAAATATATATTTTACCACCAAAAGATTGCTTTTATACGATCGAAGGCAATCGAGTGACTTCTTAATTTATTTTCAAAACATGCAATCTGCCAGATTACTAGTTTAATTACTATGTACTACTTGTTAACTATCAAAGATGTTAAAAGTGAAATTATATCATTACGAAATAACATTCCTAAATAAGTATACGCATTTTGATTAATATCATTTTTTTTTTTAATTACAAACGTATTAATAAATGTAAGAGATACAACAACATAGTTAGGTTGAAGACATCTTCAATTCAAAATGTTGTTTATATATATAAACCTAAATTACAACTTGATTTAACCAAATATATTTTTTAGCTTCTTTGTAATTTTTAATTAGAGTTTTAATTAATTAACTAAATATATATTCGTTATTCGTCTGCATAAGTAGACAAATAAAAACCTTTCCTTTATTTGTAAAATTAGAAAAATAATATTTATTATATTTTCAAATATTTATTTGTATCCAGGAGACATCAATTAGAAACCGCTAAATTTATGTAGGGAAAGGTAGTGCAAAGCGGGTAAGCTAAGACTGAAGGCCGACAAAAGTAGCTTGTGACCTTGATAAGCAGTTTGTTTTTATATTATCAGATGAAGTATTTTTTAAATCAATTGCATTTTCTTCGTCTTTTAAAAACCTCTACAAATAATTTAGGAGTTACGGGATTATTTATTTTTGTTGTCTACTTTTCTGTTAGTTCGAACGATTAGATTTTTTTAATCAGAGATTGCCAAAAAAAGTTGTCAAAAATGAAAAAATTTAAAAGAAAAAAAAAAACTTAAAAAGGATTATTGTTTATTAATTATCCAGTAAAAAGATAATCTAATCCTTTACTAAGGATTTATAAATTAAATGCTAACAAAACCTGTTTATTTCAAAACATAAAAAATATTTTTTCTTAGGTTTGATTTGATAAATTTAGAAGCGATGAGAAAAAATTATTTGATCAATTCTCATACAAGTAGTTAAAATTAATTATTTTTAAATATACAATAATTTACACTCATAAACTACAATAATATTTTTAATTAAGTACATTTATTTAGTATTTTTTACAACAATAATTTTAAAAATGGGGGAAAATAAGATCAGTAAAACACATTTATTTATGTTTATTATAAAAACTGACTATTTGGGATTGGTTATAATATTTATAAAAACATTAACATTACATTTAAAAAATATGATGTTAACAAATAACAGAAAATAAATGTTTAGATTCACAAAAACGAATTATTTTAATCCACCTTCCCCTATAACAATAGTTTTTAATTAATAATATAATTGTTAAGTGATGATACTATTTTATTATTTTTAAATAATATAACAATGAATTATATTTAAACAATAGAATAATTTCAAAAATTTAATTATTTTTTAAATGATTTTTTTTTCAATATATTTATTGACAATTATTATTATTATTATTGCTTTAATAAATCTCAAACACAATAGCAAAAGTAAATAATTTTGTAAACAAAATTGACCATAAACTACTTTTCAAAATTAGATCGCGGTGACCAAAATGCACTGAACAGTGAAGATGTCCATTTAAAAAAAAATCAGTCAAACAATACGAGAGATGTTTTGATTAAATCAGTACTCGAAGTACTTTACAGTGGCTTTGTTTCAATTGTCTCTTACAACAACATTTCAGTTTTTTCAATATGTTTTTTTTCCTTTTCTTGAAATCTTTAATCCGGTTAAATGGTTACGAAATCGTTTAATAGTTTTCTGACCGGATGCCTCACTTCTTTCGGCTTTAATTATTTTCTTTGAAATAGTAAGAAAAATTGTATCCTTTCTTTAACGTGTTTCCCAACTCTTCCACCATAATTTTTTCAAAAGCTGAAATATTAACTGGTTCACGGTCATTGACGCTTTAAGACGTCAAGTGAAACCTGACTTACAAAGGTACCACGCTTTACGACATCAACAATTCCATATAAAGTGTATTAACTGTCAAAACAGTGTACCAGTTGGACGTTTTTTCATTAACGGTTATGGCCAGGAACGTGTTAAAATCAAAAGACTACAACTGAACAAATTCAATGAATTGTGTGTCTAACTCGCGCACTCAGGGTTCCGTATAATACTGATAATAAAGAAAAATAAAAATAAAATTGATGAATTCAATAAAATATTGATAATAAACATTTCGAACTACAAAATAAGATCGCACTGTCTGTCTGTAGCATCCGCTACTCAACAAATAATACAAATCGCGCGTCATAACTAACGTACTTACCTATGATGTCGGTGCGTTTATAGTTCGTCGCTGTTACTGTTCCCATGATCAGTAGACACAACACCCGTACAAGACTACACACATATTATAGACATAACATCCTGTTACTCACTTAACTACGCCATATGTTCATTACCACATGCACACATGCACCCGTATTAACCCTTAACAATCCTACAAATCCTATATATACGCATACACAAGTCCAACATCAGCCATCAAAAATAGTGTACTTGTTTTATCTGTTTGGTTTAAAATAAAAGTATATTAAAAATATACGAGTAGTGTTTTAATTATCATCATCATCGGCAACACTACACTGTCATTCTTGCGAAGCTGTTTTGCACTTGACCCCTTTTTAAGAGCGAACTAGTGATGCACGGCTTGTTTATTCGATTGTAATAATTCATAGTGTACCTTACTTCCACCAGTGTACTAAATTTTAATTACTGCGAAAAATGATTATGATGTGAATACCTTTTTTATGTTCTGGGTATATGGAACCCTAAAATTATATTTATAGTTTTTCATATATTTAAGACAAATTTATAAGTATGTATTACAAATGCAGCATGTAGCATTGTAAACTTGTTTCAATTACAGAGATATAATTAAATTTTAAATATATAGACATACCTATACATATATTATATTTTTGTGTATATGCCTAGAGGGTCTCACAGAGACTGACACACATTTCATAAATATAAGTATATGCAGTCAAATTACTAAATGCTATAATTTTAAATTTTAAATGAATAGTGAAACAATAATCACACAACTAAGTATACCAAGTGTTCACTGGAAAAGATATTTTAATTTTTTTTTTTTAAATAGGTGTGTAGTTTGATGTGATTATTTTAATTTTAATTTGCATGCAAATAATATTTATCAATATTTACCAGCAATCACTACTATATGTACAATTTATGAGCACATACATAATTTTTATTCGTATCGAAATAAAACACGTATTGTGTATCTAGTAGTGACTTGTGATGTCGGGTCGAGAAGCAGTTAATCGATTAATTGTTTTTCAGATAAAATTAGTCATTAATCGAAATATCGAGCATAGAGTAGTCGACTAATCGACTAAATTTTTAGTCAAAATCATGGTAAGGTAACCTATGTAACTCTTTCAAAAACGAGGTTTTTTTGTCGAATCTAATTATGGACTTTTAATATTTTTCTTCTAAGAAAAAGAAAGATATGAAATATTACAATATATTAATCACATAAAAGTGAAAAATCATACAGATGGATAATTTTTTAGTTTCCATTTTTTGAAGTCCAATAAATAATACAGAAAAATTGTTAAATTAGTCGTTTTTAATCATTTGAAAAAAAAATTAATCATTTTAATCATTTAATCGAAGGTAAAATAGTCGACTAAAATATGACTAAATTTAAACAAAATTAGTCGACTAAAGCGACTAATCGTTTTTTAGTCGATTATTTTACCTTCGAGTAAATGACTAAAATGATTAATTTTTTTTTAAATGACTAAAAACGACTAATTTATTAATTTTTTTGTAGGTATTATTTATTGGACTTCAAAAAATGAAAACTAAGAAATTATCTATTGGTATGCATCGTTTTTGAAAGAGTTATATAGGTTACCCTATTCATGAATTCAACTAAAAATTTAGTCGATTAATCGACTAATTGCTCATCATTTCGACATCACTAGCATCTAGACACAGCTAAATAAATAGCATAAATATTAGACTCTACGCGCAGTTAGTCTTCTATTTTGGCGATCGATTTCATTCTGTTGATTTTAATGTTACAATGTTATTTTTACATAACGCACTAAAAAAAAGTACAACTTCAAAAAAACAAAAAAAAAAAAACAACTTCCGTCGTTCCGTACTATTACGCTTTAATAAGCTTTCCTTTGCTACCTTAATCGATGTCGTTCGGAAAATTTTTTTCCCACTTTCCAGGTTACCTCCTAAAATTTAAATGCAACCTCTAAAAGTTGCATTTAAATTCAACTCAAGTTCAACTTTTCATCTATAATTGGACCACCTCACTTTATCTCTGTGCTAAATTTCAAATTTTCGTGTCGAATAGTTTCAGAGATAATCGTCTGTAACAGACTGACACAAAAATGATTCCATAAGAGTTCCATTTTGCAAATTTTGATATGGAACACTAGAACAACGGGTAAAAAAATTGAAATTAAATCCATTTAACGCGGACATTTTCGTCAGATCAAGTCCAGCATGCGTTGGTTGATTACCATAACCTTAGTGGGCGCTACACGATAGACACTCGGTATAAATTGAACTAGATTACTAGATAGCAAAACGGAGATATAAAATCATTTAACGCAATGTAATATCCGGCAATCAACCAGCTACCAAGACAGTGGTAACCAAACCGAATCATAAAAAGTAAAATTTATATTCACAGGTGTATTTATTTATACATATCACCTTCGTATAAGATTGAAATATATCATCATCTATTGATGATTAAAAAATTTTTTTTAAAGAAATGTTTATGGGTTTAATTAGCTGTAGCAAATTCCTTTACGCAGTAAACATTCACTCTCAAAATAAGTAATAATTTGAGTTACTGACTGTGATTTTTGTTTTGATTTCTTTATACATATTAAGTTATACAACTTTTAATAGTAATAATTTCATAAAATGCACCATAGGACACAAATTACCAAATTATAACTTTAATTTTTGTACAAGAACTAGCGAAGAATTTTTTTATTACACCAAGAAATTAACTTTGGATGCAACTTTTTGGAAAGAGGAGATCTTATTCTATCAAATGACATCATTTTTCATTTTCTCTAAAATACTTGTTTTTATCTGAACGCGTATTTTCGTCCATTGCTTCATATAAGTATGACCAATCATGAAAATTCTAATTTCTATAATTATATCGATTCATCAATTATCAGAATAGAACTCTATTGATTTTCATAATGATTTATCGAATACCTTAAAAAATATATGTAAATAAATGAAATTGGAACAACTGAGAACAGTATCCTACTATATGCTTCTGTTATCATATACGAGGGGCGATTCATAAAGGGCGATTCCATCGTAACTGGTGTGACATTTTTTGTCAGGTATTGAATTTTCATGGGTTATAAATCGATCCAATAAAAAGGAAATCATTATTAACAATATTTTTTTCAAAAGCTAAGACTCAAAGAACTTAATGTAACCTCTCTAATTTTCGAAAAGTGCATGGTTTCAATGGTATTCTATTTTCAAGCAGCGTATAACTGGTGTGACTTTTTTGGAAAGGGTCTTTTTGCTATTGTCAAAACTTTGAAGACTCTGCTAATATTTTAGGCTGACTGTAATAATGACTGCATCAATGTAAGCAGAATATTCTTTATTATACATTATTAAGCATAATTTGTGTAATAAATATATATATATATATATATATATATATATATATATATATATATATATATATATATATATATATATATATATATATTAATTATATTGAACTTATGGTAGTTTTTTTTCTGTAACCGTTGTGACCGTAACAGGTGAGATATATTTTCTTCTCTGTGTTTTACGGGAGATATAGAGACTTAAGAATGCCTAAAGTTTTCAGGAAAGTAATTAAAATAATAGTACTTATATTTAACCATAATTTTAAGTTTTACAAAAAAATTAATAAGAAGCATTTAAACATTGCAACTAAACATTGATCAAAACTTTGACCATAGATTGCACCGAAAAAAAAAACAATAACTTGAGTTAATGTGAATTGAATCCAAAACGTATGGAAACTCACACACATCGATTACCAGCATTTTTCTTGCAATCACTGTTGGCATCCATGTTTGATCAGCTGGAAAAAATGGTAAAAAATAGATAGAAAAAAAAAATAGAATCGGACAATTGAAGGTTTTGTGTAGAAAATAACTAACAAATCTATTTTACGTATATGTATCTAATTCTTTCTTTTTCAAGTCATTTCTCATTTCGATGGAATCGCCCTAAAATAACTTTAAGGTGGATAGGTATATATACTATTGATTAGAATGAATTCGCCCTTGTCTGCCTTCCGCTAGACGCAAAATATTGATAAAAAATGTTTATGAAATCATTCAAAAAACTGACATCAAAAATATGAATATTTTACCAAAATGTACCTATGCTTGAACTTACCAAAGCGTACATTTTACAAATTAAACACTCTTCATATATTTCCTTTAAAATAATAAATTTGTTATATTATGAACTTCTGACATATAAGAAATTTATTTTACTTCAAATAAATGTACAATAATATATTTGAAAGTTTTGTATGAGGCTTATCGGACATTGAAATCTTTAAATTATTTAAATATTTTCAACTAATTTTATTTTTGGAAAACATTTTTGTATTTGTAGCTAAAAATAGTTTACGTATAAAACATGTTTTAACAGAATATAATGTACTTTTTATAAAAATAATTAGAGAATTTGTTTGGAGACTTCAACGACCAGTAAGAACAGTATCCAACTGTGGCGACTAAATATTTTCAAAATATAAATTCGACCCACCAAACGTCAGTGATTCGGACAATGTTGAACATTTTTAATGATTGATCCAACATATGTTCTACGTCGGTCGAATTGTTGCAAGATGTTGCTGCCGGGAGCAAAACGACTGCAACGGTTATGTACACACCAAAGATTTAATATACATATAACACCGCGTCGCGTCAGATCAGAAGTGTTCGCGCGGTTCGCGACTGACGGACCTGCCAGCTGAGTGACCCACTTTCACCTCTTGTCTGTTTTCGTTTATTTATTTTAGATAATATCAACAGTATAGAGCAGCAGCCGATAGCTAGCTTGTTGCTTTATAGATTCTTGAATTTGTATTAATTTTACTTTGTTTGTGCATTATCTGTTATTTATTTGATCATAATATTGCACAGATTGATTTTTTATATGCGATCAAAAATTTCAAAAATTCACCGAGTGCGTGTTGGACACACATTAAGCCAGGATTCATCAGGGGCTTAGAAATAAAGTATAGGACATTTAAGTACATTTTTTTACTATGTGCCTAAAAATAAATAAATATGGTCCATTTCACTTAAATTTAACCATGCTTCATCAAATTTAAATAATTTCCGTTTTCTTGGCTTTATCTCTTTCATTATTGCATTTACGTAAATTTTAAAATTGCAGTTTGTTTTTAGAAAAGAATAGAAAATTGATTTGTTTTGAATATAAGAATGATATAGGTATATTCGACAAGAACTTCTTTTTGACGTGACCCTAAATGTTATAATAGGAAATATATAATCTTTGATGTCCTATATTCCGCAAACGACGCCTAAAAATGAAAATTGGTTAAAATAGCTTTAGCATTAATCTTTCTAACGATATTCCGCACGACAGGATACGTGAAATTATTTGTGGAGTTTCTTACGAAAAATGGAAATTTTTGTCAGTTTTCTAGCATTTTCCTTAACGATTTATGTTTGAATTTCTGGAGAATGTATGTTTCCTGATACTGAAACATATCTCGATACAAAATTTCACTTATTGGGGACCAGTATCTCAACTGTAAATTATTTTTTGAATTTTCAAAAATTTGTTTACCTATTTCTCCGAAGATTACTATCACAACTTAGCCGTAATAGTTTTAACTGAATGTTTTTAACAAATAAATGCTAGTGTCTGAAATTCTTGTAAATTTTTTTTGTCATCAATTTAAAAATTACGAAGGGTGGAAGGACAAGCCATTCACCACTTTGAAATTTAGTGTTTCGCAAACGGGATTTAAAAGTGAAAAATGGAAAAATGAATCGCAGTTTCATTTTACGAGATTCTAAGGATTTCCCGTACGATATGGTACTTGAAAATAAAAAATCGTAACAATTTTCATCCCCACTTTCCGATACAAAAAAATACTTCAAGAAATTTAAAAAACCAAAAAAATTGTTTGCTGGGATTATGGGGGTATTACAAACGCATAGACAGATGGATTTGATAAAACGATAAAAGTTCCGAAGATACTTTTTCAGAACGCTAAAAATTCGGAAGAATTTTATTACCTCTTTAAATTAATTCTTATTGCATAATCATCTCCAATAAAGAAGTATTAGTGTCCAATTAAGAATGTTCAGGAATTAATTTCTTGGACTACCGGGGTCCATTATCAATTAATTTCCATAATGCCATAAAATCCTCTGAAAAATGTGAGAAATTTCCAACGACAGACATTTTTTTATAAATATAAATATTTACTCAGCAAGTTTTATACACACAAACAAGTTCAGTGAAGTGCAATTCTGACTCACGCATTGAGGATTCCGTACAATATTGAAAATACATAACTTACTGCTGTATACACGGAGAGAAAAATCCTATAATTTTTGTAGAGAAAATTTCAGAAAAATTACCATGCTCCCCTATAATCCGTGCGCGATCGACGACCAAAATAAAAAATATGTGCTAGCATGGTAAAATTTAATGTGGTGCTAACACAACTTTTATCACACTCTTATGCATGTATATTATAGTTTAATTCTTGTTGTCGTACTCTTTCATTTGCGCATCTGACTCGCGACCTTATATTGATTGCACTGTACCTGTAAAAACATGTATACAAAAATGATTGCCAACAATATATTCCTAATACATATACTAAAGATAGGTAAATAACAAAAAGATGAATTAAACGATAACATCATCCTAAGAGAGTGTAAAAGCAACTGACTACTAGCTGTGCTAGCTGCTTGGTGCGAGCTGTCTGACAAAGTTTCTTCCACAGTCCACACCTATGGTTCGCATGTAACCCATGTAACTCGCTGATTGAGGTAGAGCGTTCCCAACACAACCAACCTTCTTTCTGTTTTTTTCTTTCTATTATTAGCATGTTAGCATGGTAATTTTTTTAATAAACACAATTAAAAATTATTTTTTTGTCGGTAATGGAACTTTTTACTGTGCTGTTTTACAAATTTTACGGAGATAATATTACGAAAAGAACATTCCATCCTTTAAATTTTTTATGATTAATTATAATCTTTATATTTTTACCTTACAGAATTTAATATGTTCGCCTTTTACACGTCGATTGTAGTGCTGAGCACAGTAATTTTTATAGGAATTTTCTCTCCGTGTATAAACAAATATAAATTCGATGACTTAATAATTTATAATCCTTATTGCATTATTGGTCCTTTATTGGATAACGTACCTTCGAAAACTATAAATGTCGTGAAGTTTGTTTTACATATTTTTCCTGTAATATACTTAGAAACTTCTATCTATCTGAATCTTTATATACATTTTGGCTTATTCAATTTCAAATATTATCGAGTACTTGTAAGACACATTACTACGTATAACAAACTTTTGTTTGCATTTAAACACACGCAGTATTCATATGTTCACTTATCGTTCAGCTAAACTGAAACTTTAAGCACTCGATTTCTTTGGTTAGTATGACCAAAATCCAAATGTAAATTAAAAATCACAAAGTGATTGAAAAAAATTATCCGGATCGGCCGGGAATCGAACCTCGGATCTCCCGGTAACTAGCCTGGTGTCTTCGCCATTAGACCAACGATCCTGTGTTCGACAGCCACCCAAGCCAGACAATCATTCAACGACCGATCCGGATAATTTTTTTCAATTACTTTGTGATTTTTAATTTACATTTTGGCTTGTAAATTTCGACGAAAAGCAAAAAACATGGGTATTTTTTGTACATTTTTGGGGCGTAAATCAAAAACTAATGGTGACGAAACCTTATTATTACACTTTTCAGCGCTTCATTTCGAACTCCTTTGCAAATAAAAATAAAAACATAGAAATCTCACTACAAAAATACATTTTCACTTTTTGCCGTTTTGGTACGAAACCCTAAAAGTAACATTCAACTTCAAACGAGGAGTGTATTTGGTATTAATTTTTATTTTTGAATATTTATTTAATTTAATATTTTGAAATTCTACACGCGTTTCTGATTTTAAATTCACTATAGGTACAAGTAGTCACCGTTTTACGACTTTACTTACGATCAAAAATTTCATTCCGTTTGGATAAGCAAAATATTATATATTGGTGCTTTTGGATATGTGAGAAAGTTTATAAATAGTACTTCAACTGTAATTTACTTATATGGGTAATAATATATTTTACAATTAAATAAATATGTATTTGGCTAAAATGCATTTCGAATTATTAACATGTAGAAACGTACATACTTGTAAATACGATATTTTTTTTTTTGTAAATTAATAAGCTACTTATTTAAACAAAGTTAATATTTGTGACCCTGAAATTATTTACTATATTTATTATTACTGTTGGTTCAAAAAGAAAAAATTTTAGTAACGGAAAGGAAATTGATTATTTCTGTTTTTGTTACAGATTTTATTTATTCAGTTAATTTTTAAACCTTGATAATTGCCAATAATTCAGCTTGCAAATCTAAATCAAAAAATTGGGAAAAACCAATTCATTTAAATAATTACAAGCGATTTTTCTATTACAAAATTGGATACTACATTAGCGGAAAAAACAAAAGGATCAAAAACCAATTCTAAATTTTTAGCGATTTTCCGAATGGCTGCATCTTTGTTAAAAATGGTCGTATCGGAGTCATAAACAAAGCAATTTAAAGCTGGAAGTTTCTAGTTTTGAGATCTTTCAACAAAATAATTTTCAAAGCAAAGTGTATCGCTCAATCCTAATAAACACACTGAAAAATATTTTCGATACACGTTACTTTGAAAATTTTTTCGTTGCAAGATCTCAAAACTAGAAACTTCCAGCTTTAAATTGGTTTGTTTACGATTCCGATGCGACCATTTTTAACGAAAGTACAACCATTCGAAAAATCGCTTAGAATTTAGAATTTTTTTTGATTCCTTTAATTTTTTCCGCTAGTGTATTTACGTAAAATTGGTAAAATGGTTTCAAAGGTACCAAGCTTGAATTTTACCAAGTAGCAGAAATACTGTATCACTTCTATGAAGTTAAAACATTTTTCTCACCGAAATAAAAATTTCTGTTTGTGTTTTACGAGCTTCCTGAACCATTTTTGGTTCCATACTTATCAGTCTATCCGTAAAACGTTGCAACGCATATAATTCTGAAACTTTCGGTCAATTTTAATGATCAGGGATTATACGGAGAAGTTCCCAATCGTTCATCACAAATAGCGCATGCGTAAACATGAAATACATTAAAAATCAACATCTTAATGTATGTTCCAAGCTTCAGTTAGTTTCTTGACGTCTAAAAAATATTACGGTGGGGGTGCTAAAATTATTGAAAAGTTTTCGAGTGGTCCTATATCTTCCTATAAATGGATGTTTTTTTTTTTTTTTTTTTTTTTTAGTTAAAATTGGGGTACTGCTGCCGGTGGATGGCGCGGTCAGCAGCACCCGGCGGCATCGCCAACAGCGGGCATGCGCCGCCAAACACAGTAAAAATAAAAACAACACGTAAAGACAGGAACACATAAATGCAATAGACAACGGACAAACATACACATATAAAATCCATCGATGGGCCCTGCCATCCCAGGGCTTAAAAGGAGCGGACAGTCCTTGGTGACGGTACGATAAGTACTAGACAAAGCGTCCGGTCACCAAGGCCTGGAAGCCATCGCTGGAACTCCCTCCGAGGTGTAAACGGCCCCGGAGTGGAGAAAACCGACTAGAAACACACACAGAGACTAGAAAAGTATCACAATGTTATCACAGATAATACTTATTACGTCACTGGGAGGCCATAGGCCGACCAGTGACGCAATAAGGAGTTAAAACAATACCGCTGTAGAGCCATAACAACAGGCCTACAGCGGCATAACAAAATATCACAGAAAAAAGAAACAAATGATGTGCCACCTCGGGTGTAAAGAGCCCTCGGTGGTACATCGCTAAAAAACAATAACAAAAACGAACAACACGTATGAATAACAAAACAGTACCACTAAGGGTGTAAAGGCCCTTAGTGGCATAACAAAAGACTAAAAGTACCCTGCCAGACCAGCTGGAACAGGGTATAGTTAATAAATAAGACATACACAAAAGCATTTTTAACACATAAATAAAAACCAGAGCTGAAATAAAATTTTAAACTATCGGGGGAGAATCAAGAGACGACTTTGATAAAATATGAAATGTAAAGCCCCTACAGTCTCTGAAGAAGGTTCGAATTTCTGAGAAATTCAATCATCCTTCTTTCAGAGACAGCATCATAACTAAGAGCGTTGGCTACACTATTGGGGAGCTGCAACCTCTGGCGCAATGGCTCAAAGGTTACACATTCCTCAACTATATGCCTCACGGTCAGCGCCGTCCCGCAGGCGGCGCACCTTGGCTGATCCTCACCGGCGAGAAGATGACGATGTGTTCAGATTTACAGGTGCCGGAGTTCTTCGAACCTCAGGTTTCACCTGTCTGAGCTTAGCCGTGAGGTTGTTCCACTCACGTTGCCATTTATGTTCGATCGCGGATCTAATGCACACTCTCAGAACCTCTGGGCGTATAGCAATGTCCTGTGGCTCACCGACTTCGGCTGCGTGACGTGCTGCCTGGTCGGCGAGTTCATTGCCAGGTATCCCTACATGTCCGGGAATCCAAAAGAAGGTGATAGACTTTTGGCGGAGCATGTAGAGACACGTTCGGATGTTCTGCACAAGTGGATCGATGGTATGAGAGTGGCAGATCGCTTGCAACGCGCTCAACGAGTCGGAACAAATGAGGAATGCGCTGTCTTCGGATGTTTGACAGAATCGCAGGGCTTGCAGAATAGCAAATAATTCTGCAGTATACACAGAGGCCTGGGGAGGAAGTGACCAAGCGTGAGGATCGTCACGAATGACGATGGCACTTCCAACACCCGTAGCTGTTTTGGAACCATCTGTGTATACGCAGAGAGAGTCAAGTTCGCTAATGATCTCATAAAAGCGGGATCGATATTCGATTGAACTGGTCTCCTCCTTGTTGAGACCAGTCAGGTCGAATCGACACCTTACGTTAGGGATCAGCCAAGGAGGTACTTCCATAGGACGTTTGGGAAGTACCTTGGCGAACTGTAAGTGCAGACTCTCTAATAACTCCTGCGTTCGAACGGCCACTGGTCGACTTATGGTGGGACGTCGACCGTAGAGCCCCTGTAAACGGTATCTGAATAGAGTCGGGTGGTTTATATGTGAAGGTGTTGCATATATCCCCGCCGCATAATTGAGCAAGAGACGCTCACGTCTCAGTCGCAGCGGAGGAAGACCCGACTCTACGCAGAGGCTCATAGAAGGGCTCGTTCGAAATGCTCCCGTAGCCAGTCGTATGCCTGCATGGTGAACAGGATCTAGGAGTAAAAGAGCAGACGCCCGGGCGGAGGAGTAAGCAATGCTGCCGTAATCAATCCTAGTCAGAACTAGCGATTGATACAGGCGAAGCAACGACTCCCGGCCCGCACCCCACGATGCACCAGCCAAGCACTTAAGCATGTTGATTGTCCTGCGACAACTCGCAGCTAAGGCTTGGAGGTGTGGGCGCCACGTAAGTTGTTTGTCGAATATGAGTCCTAGAAACCTGACGCTATCAACGCACTGAAGGTTGGATCCTTTCAATGTGAGAACAGGATCCGGATGTGCGTTGCGCTTTCTGCAGAAGTGAACCACCGATGTTTTTTGTGGTGAGAAACGAAAACCAAGAGCTTCTGCAGAAGTCACCACTTCGTTGATGCCTTGTTGCAGCCGTTGTTGGATATCCTCGATGGAATCGGCTGCATAGAAGATTGTGAGGTCATCAACGTACAAGCAACGACTGCGATGGAAAACAAGGTGACACTAATGGTGGAGCCTTGAGGAACACCATTCTCCTGGGAGTGGGTCTCAGACTCAGTGTCACCTACCCGGACACGAAAAGAACGGTCAGTCAGAAAACTTTTTACGAACTGAGGGAGGTTACCTCTTTAACCCCAGTCGTGCAGCTTCTTGAGAATGCCATACCTCCAGGTCATAAGCTTTCTCCAAATCGAAAAACACAGCCACAAGGTGTTTTCGTTGGAGAAACGCGTCTTGAATGGCATTCTCGAGGCGAACAAGATGGTCCGTAGTCGAATGGTATCGGCGGAACCCACATTGATGTTTAGGTATAAGGTTGTGGGATTCCAGCCACCAGACGAGACGGTTGTTCACCATTTTTTCCAATACCTTGCTGAAACAGCAAGTCAAGGATATTGGACGGTAGCTAGATAGTTGCGATGAATCTTTACCCTCTTTTAGCAGCGGAATGATGGTAGCTTCCCGCCACTGCGGAGGGTAAACGCCTTGCCTAAAAATTTCGTTGTAAAGATCCAGTAACCTACACTTACCAGGATAAGGCAGGTTCCGGATCATGGCGTAGGGGATCTCATCAGGTCCAGGGGAGGTGTCCCCAGATCCCCGAAGCGCCTCCAGTAATTCTTGCATAGAAAACGGTTGATTATACTGGAGGGATTCATCTGAGAAAAAATCAAGATCGTTTTGTTCGTGTTCGATCTTTATCCGCAGGAAGTCCGGGTCATAGTTTTGGGAGCCACTGACGCGCTCAAAGTGTTTAGCTAAACAATTAGCTATTTCTGCGCGGTCAGTGATGTTCCTACCGTCGACGATGAGAAGGGAGGGCATTGGTGAACGGGAGGATTTCCCTGTAATGGCCCTCACTCTTCTCCATACCTCTGAGGTGGTGGTGGAGGTATTAATGGCCGAAACATATTGCTCCCATGATAGCCTCTTCTGTTCTTTAATAGTTCTCTTACAGCGTGCTTGCGCACGCTTGTAGGCTATCACATTTTCCTGCGTGGGGCGACGTCTGAGTTCGTTGTACGCCCGCTTTTTCTCTGCAACTGCTACACTCACGACTTCATTCCACCATGGTACATGACGTTTGGGTGGAATGCTGGACGACTTTGGTATACTCTGATATGCTGCTTCAATGACACTGGAGGACATTTGCTCCACATCATCTTCTACGTCTCCAGTCAGCTCGGGTGTACGGAATGAATCTACGTACCTATCCCAATCAGCTTGACGAAGACGCCATCTCGGCGAAGATGATTGTGGAGTCATCGGCGTGGTACTGTTCAATATAATGGGAATATGGTCACTACCGTATGAATCAGACGCCAGCGTCCATTCATAACGGTGTGCCATGACCGGTGAGCCAAGTGATAAGTCGATAGCCGACAGCTCACCGGTTCTTGCGTTAATGAAAGTACCTTGACCGGTATTCAACAAGACCGTTTCAGACTCGTCTAGAAACCGTTCTATGAGTCTTCCACGGGCGTCTCTTGTGCTACAGCCCCACATGGGGCTGTGAGCATTAAAATCTCCTAGTAACAAAAATGGGCGTGGTAACTGTAATGTAAGCTCGGTCAGTGATTCGACATTCCAGTCGAAGTCTGGTAGGTAGACCGAGCATACTGTGAACTGTGGCGGTTTTAGAAATTGTATTGCAACTGCTTGTAGTGGGGGGTTTAATGGGTGGTCCCGGAAGGGGACGCCATCTTTTATAATGATGGCAACACCCCCCCCCCCCCTCGCCCTGATGTCTGGCTGTACATTGTGCCGGCGGATATGGTAATTTTTTATTGAAAATTGTTCCGCCGGCCGTAAATGTGGAGGCACACGCACATAGGCGTGTGCTCAGCCAGAAGCATCTGCAATTCACAGTAATGATGTTTTACACCATTACAGTTCCATTGTATAATAGCCATTTCTGTTACTACTTGGGTTGCTCCCTAGGAAGTGTGGCTACTTCCTAGGTTTCCCCTTGGGCCAGCCTTTTTTTCTTTTTATCGTTTTCACCTCGGCGTCTGAGTTATCGGACTCTGTGGCCGAGGTGTTGGTATAGGCGTCGGACGTCGGGCGCTTAACACCCGACCGTACCGACGCGGTCGTACTTTCCGAGTCGCTCATTGGTGTTGTGATTGAACGACTCGGGAGGGGGGTGACCGGGCGTTCGGGTGTGCCCGGTCTGGACGGCGCCGTTGACCGCTGGGGTAACGGGGCCATAATGGGTGGAGGCGGCATTGATTCCGCCTCCGGGGTGGATGTTGTTGGTCCCTTCTTCGGGGACCGTTGTTGAGCCACCTCCTTCTCCCCCTCACTACGGCGCCTTCTCGGAGGCGAAGCCTTCTTCGGTGACGTCTTCTTTTTGGGGGAAGACGTCACAGTACGTACGACCGGTCCCTGAGGGGTGGTTGTTATCACCCTTTTAGTCTCAGGGACCTTGGCTGACACGACAGCGGCTGTGGTGGGTGTGGAAACAGGTACACCCACTGAGCGCATTAAACTTTCTTGCATAATTTGCATACATTCTTGCATTTTGCGCATCGATTCTCTTAATTCTTTAATTTCAGAATTTTTTTCAGCCGCTGTAGGGGCGGGGGCCGCAGCAGCGCGTGCGTAACCATCCAAGGCCGAGCGTCGGGGCATGTTGCCCAAAAGCTTTCGACGTGCCTCTGGATATGATAATCGTTCCAGGGCTCTCAGCTCTTGGATGGCTGATTTTTGTTTAAATATGGGGCAATTCCTCGATTTGGCCGAGTGATTGCCACCACAATTCACGCACTTGATCGGTTCGCCGCACGGTCGTCCTTCGTGTAACGGCTTACCGCACACGCAGACCTGCTGCTCTACACTACAACGCTGTGATACGTGCCCGTATCGCTGACAGTGGTAGCACCTCATTGGTGCCGGAATATACGGGCGCACGTCCACTTTGTTGAAGAGGCCGATAACTACTTGCTTTTGCAGACTTGTTCTATTAAATGTTAGCACTATTAAGGGGGACTCTGGGTGTTTGTTCCCCCTATTGTACTTCAACCTTCTGGCCTCTATGACCCCCTGTGAAGACATCTCCGACACTATCTCATCCAGGGAGCAGTACGCTAATGAAGGGTGCATTATTACTCCTTTGGAGTAATTTAACACACCGTGAGGTGTAACTTCAACAGCGTACTGTCCTAACTTTTCTAAGCTTTGTATTTTGTTAGACTGTGCCGGTGAGAATGCCTCCACGAGCAACCCTTTGCCCAAGATTTTGGCATCTTTAACCTGGCCAATATCATTACTAATTTTGCTAGAAGGAAAGGGCTGATTTTGCCAAAATCGCCTTCCTTCGGTTTAACCACAAGGTACTTTATGTATGACTCTTGCACTCTTGGGGCGTCAATTGGAAATTGACGCCCACGACGATTCCCTTTTTTTGGGGGAGGGTTACCCCTTTTGGACACTGTACTCGCTCCGCTTGTTTGCGGCGCGAGTACACTGGACGCGGTAGCGGGACGGGTCTCGCTACCAGAGCTCACACCAGATGACGGTGGTGGAGCCGGGTTCGCGTCCGGTTTGGAGGGCCCGGACTCGCCCTTATTTAAAAGGTTTGATTTTTCCATATAATGTGATACAAAAAATCCCCCACCCCGCTCCCCACCCTCCACGGAGCCTCATAAGGGACGTGGGACTCCCACGCCAGGGATACGGGAATGAGGGGCCCTAGGGACGAAGCCCATTGCCCCAGTGACACGCACGACCCCGGGGCGCTCGAATTTACTGCGGCCGGTGCATAACCGCAGCCACGGTCTATGCCTGAAGCCAGGGCCGAAGTGACGTGTTGTTCCGCCGTACTCGCAAGTAACGGCTTCCCTCAGTCACCAGGATCCCCTTTTCCAGGCAACGCCGCTAAGCCACACGCGAGCTAGTGTGGGTCCCGAAGATGACTTGAAGTTGGGACAACAAAGAAGAACGAAAACAAAACAAAACCAAAAACAAAAAAGGAAACAAAAGATAAAAGAAAACTCGAAACAAAAGGAAATAAAAATAACGAAAACAAAAAAGCAATAAAAACGAAACGAAATAATAAAAAAGGTTAATAAATTAACGATCGAGGATTTCTCCTCTAGATCCGGCATCTTTTGTGAAAACGGTGGTACCTCGAGAAGGAAACGTGCCGATCTTGGGTAGTCAGAGGCTAACGGAATCCGAAGATTACTGTATTGCGCATAAACTACCCCTGGAACCCTTAGCCTCCTTGACACCAATGGGGGATAAATATCCCTCACGGGTGCCGAGGGCAGCTGCTATAGGTGTCCTCACCACCATAAATGGATGTTATTAATGTTATTATATAATTACGGTCATACAAATATTAGTTGTTATAACATTAAATTAATATTTTAAAAAATTAGTTATTTGTTTGTACAGCAGTGCCCTCTGGCGGTGCACTACTATAATGCATTCTCCTAGTTAATTTTGACAAATACTATCTTAAATGTACTTATTTGTGACATTGAAACCATTTGAGCTCTTATATAAGTGAAAGGCATTAAAGTATAGTTCTATTATTACCGATACATTTTATTAATTAGTAATTTTTCATAAGATTTTTTTTTTTTATTATAATACCATTAATTAATGTTTCAATTCATAACTGCGTTCAATTTTTAATTATTGATTAAGTTTTAGAATAAAAATTAATAAAAATTTATTTGTAAACACCGTTGGACACAAATGATTAAATTTTGTTACTTGTGAAATTGCAATTTAAAAATTATTTTTGCAATTTTAAAGAAATTATTGGCAATATACAAGTAATTATTTATACCTAGAGGTGTCGATGTACTCATATTGTTTAAAAATTCATTATTTTTATTAATGAATTTTGTTAATAAAAGACTTTTTAAAATAAATTTCGTAAGACGTGTGCTGAATAATCGTTAGGGGTATTTAGATAAATTAAAATCTATGTAGCATTGATCGATAATAAAGTTTTAAAGTTTGAATTCTAAACCTAATTTCGATATTCCGATAGAAGAAAGCGATTTAAGTCAATAAGTTGTCTTTAAACATTGATCTAATTCACTCCTGTTAATTTTTGAACAATTCTTTTGGTGATAGAGGAGGAGGAGAGTAATTTTTAAGTGTTTTTTTTTTCGAAAATCATAACCATTGTTAAATTTGGGTTTAAATAAACCGTTCCTTTAACACCCTGCACCCAATTTATCCTCTAAAGTTAACCCCCTAGTTCAAAATTCACATTTTTATGCTCACCACATTCTGTCTTGATGCATTTTTCAAACTTTTACATCGAATAGTTTCAGAGGAAATCGTTGTGACAGACAAACAGACACCGAAGCAATTCCAGTTTTAATATGCACCATTAAAAATTTAAAAAAAAATATACACGTAAATTACCAAACTTCTTCCAACAAATCTACGAAAATGCTTTCTGACGCCATTAAATATTATATTTAATCATTTTTGGGTAAATTAAAATTTATACAGTTTTCTTCAAAAAAAGCCTTTTCGTCTTTGTAAATTATCATTTTCAAAAAAAAAAAAGAAAAATTGTGAAACTCAAGGCAATTGGCACTAAAAGTTAAGAAATTTGATAAACTTCCGGTAACAAAATTTATTAAAATAGACCATTAAAATATTACCTTGTATTATGTAATGTTTATTAAGTTGGCTATTGTATCTTAGTTATTAACTTATTACAGAAATAATGGACACAATTTTTTTTTTTTTGTATATATTTCATTCACTTTTACTTTTATCAGTTTTGGATACAATATTTTTTTTTCTCTCGGTAATATTCATGTAAATATTATACTGCATATAATTTCACTATTTACAAATGTTTTACAACAGTTAAATAACAAATTGGTCGATCATATCACATTAAAAATGGTTGTTGTCAAAAAAGATGTATTTGTTTCATATTATGAGATTGATTTTAATGATTCAATTTTGATTATGCAAATTCACCTACGGAGTTATCAATCAAAATAAATAATTTATGATGTTTTAAACATGCATTTAAATAACGCGATTAATCATGAAAAAACTTTTTGAACTAAATTTTGAAATTTGAAATTTTGAAATTTGTAATTAATTTTTAAGATATCGAACAAAAATTTCGGAACAGTTGCCTTAAATCTGTCTGAAATTTAATATATTTATTTAATAAAGTGGTTAGGGGAGGGAGTGAAATTTTTTTCACGTATCATATCGTGTGTTATATTTCTGGACTCTTAAAATGAAGTTGAAATTTCTTGAAGATTTTTTAAAATAAAGTTGAAGTTCCATTAACTTCATTTTTAAGCTTCGTTTGCGGAATATTGAACTTCAAAGATTATGTGCTTCCTTAAGGGGCCGTTCATAAATTACGTCATGCAAAATTCGTTCATTTTTGACTCCTTCTCCTCGTCACGCTAGTTTATGGATGGCCCCTATGAAATATGGGAAATCAAATTATTAGGTACGTACCTATTTGACTCTTAAGGGGTTAGGTGGGTTTGAAAATTTCAAAAAACCTATTTTTTTATTATATTATCTAATAGTACAATATGTCTAGAATATTATCGCAAAGTTCTTAGTCAATCGGAGTAAAAGTCTTGGAAAAAGTCTTTGAGGATTCCGTCTGTTGAGAAAGATCGGTCTCTACTTAAAACTTTAATCGCCTTTTTTTCAAAACACTATTTTTGAAGTCGGTGAACATGGTTCCTCAAAAACTAAGGCACCGATCTTATTGAAATTTTGCACACTTCTTCAAAAGAGTATTGACTAGTGATTGAACGAAGGTTTTTTTTTTCGATTATAACTAATTTTACAAGGCTATACATAATGAAAATTGTACCAAAAATTGAATTATTTTGTATATTTACCACTCTGCCAAAAATCTATTTTTTTTTTAAATCTTTCGTTCAATTATTAGCTATATATTTTATCTATATTAACAGAAAAAATTTGGTTTTTCAGTTTTCGATTAAGCTATCATGAGTTATCTTAACCACCGCAATTACACTTTTTTTTAAGAGTCACCAGAAACCTGGTCTCACCAACTAAATTTCTAAAATTTTTGAATTTTGTTTAAGTATTGTGGAAATGTTGCTCTTTCATCAACTTAAAATTTTAAATAAAATAATTGATATATTTTTTTTTTAAATCAAGAAAATATTATTGTTTTTGGCTTGGAAACCCACGTAACCCCTTAAGTAACACATGTGGGAAAAACATTAGCGAATATATATTTATCTATTTTTACAATAGACCGTATAAAAATGTGCTTAAATGCGTTGTAATTTTATCCCGAAAAGTGTGACAAACTTGAACAACTAAGAAACTCTTTTTAATACATATCCAGCACGCACTTGGCGAATTTTTTTCAAAAATACATATGTAATTAAGTTATTTTTTTCCACATTAATTAACAGCTAATTAAGTGTACATAAAATTTCGTATCAATAAATCTAAAATAATCACAATCACCGAAATTGCAATGTTCTTTTTTAAGGTGTCATCATAAAAATTTTGAATGTAGGTCGAGTTCACATTGTATGCGATAAATCACACAATACATAATTATTGTCATCGTGATTCACCAACATAATATTACATTATTTGAGAAATAAAATTCCAACACATATCTAACACATGCATACAATAAAGTTATTATGTAATATTCGTAATATTATAAGTGACATTTCAACTTGTGATTTAACTTGTGATTTAAAAAAAAACCTTTTGTAACAACTTGTACTTATATATTTAAGATTACGAATCGGATTCGCCGATAAATCAAAACGATTTATTTCTCGCTTCATTAAGAAATTTAATTTAATTTATTAATTTAAATATGCTAATATCGAACTGGTTGTAAATAAGGACTAAAATGTTGTTGAAAATGTTATTTAAAAAAAAAAAAAGGTTACTAATCTTTCGGCAAGAATAACAATTTTTGAAAACGGGACCCGCGATTAAAACACGGCTATAATTAATATTTTACGTAGGCGAACAGTTAAATTAGCTTTTGTTGTTCACAAAATTAATATTAATGGGTTTTATAAACCGCTCAAAAACCGCTATGTACCATCCCATAAATTATTGGATATTTTAGACTTTGAAAATTATAATATTATACCTACCTATAGTGAAAGAATTTATAAAATAAGTATTATGTGAATTCAGAATTTTAAAAGTTGGATTGTAAAGGGCGTCTAGACAAGCTTAGGGGTATTGTCTGATCAAGAATTTTAATCGGGTCGAGGATTCCGATAAATATTGAATCTTGAAAATAAATAATTACTGAAAAGTATAGTTCGATAACTCAATAACAATCATTATTATATTTACTTTTTCTGGATCGTACGTGATTTTAGCGAATTTTCGAATCGAAAATTCAGCTATTACGGCCACTATCATGACACGTCCGATACCCGAAACATGGTTTTTGGGGCATTTTTCGTGGAAAAAATTAATTTTTTGCCAAAATTTCCACTTATTCAAAAATTTCTTTACATCGTTGAAACGAGGAGAAAAAATTACATAAAAAAAATTATTAAATTATTATTCTATATCAACTAGTTTCCGAGAAAAACTAATTTTTGTAAACGAAAATTCGCTATTTTATGCAAGATTCTGAGACATGGGTATTAGAACTTATTTTACTTTTACAATAATCTATTAATATATGAAAATTTTAGCGATTATAGCCTAAATAAATTAAGGAGACAGCAAGAGACAAAAAAAATTAACTGATTTTTGAAGTTATACTTTGAAGTTTTTGAAAAGTACAACTTTCAGAGTGTTATAAAAAAAATAACACCAACATCATAATTAACAGGATGAAGTTAGTAGCTAAGCAAACCTACACGTAACGTTTAACACATAACTGTATTCCTTTAATTTATTCAGCTGCGTCTAGATGAACAACACGTGTTTTATTTCGATACGAATAAAATTTGTATAGGTATGTGCTTATAACTTTTATGATAACTTTGAAAACTATTAATGTCTGGAAGTTTTTTTTACTTTTCTTATACATATACAGAATTTTCTGTTTATCTGAATTATTTCCGATTTGTTGGCTTATAAACTTCATAAAGTGTATGAAACAATATTTTTCCCCCATTTTTTAAATTCCCCACATAAAACCGAGCAAACGAATTCTATTAGTAAACTACCAAATTTTATTTCAATATGAATAGTATGGTTACTGAGAAAAAGGGCTGCAACAGACAATTTTAAAAATATTTTTATAAATTTTATTATTTATAAATACACTGTTAAAAAAATATGTATTATTACAATATAAAATATGGTAATTTTTTACAACATGTGTCTTGAAAATTACAATGTGTTAGTAAGTTTAAATAATTTAGTTGTAAAATATGAAATTTTGTGTAAAAATAAATATTCACTGTAATTTTAAATACTTTGATACTAAAATTACATATAAAAGTGGTATTTCACATGCTAAAATAGTAAAATTACATTTCGAAACGAAAATTTACTGTAATTGTATGTAAATTACCGGTCTTTTTGATGTAAGTTACCGGTATCACGTGATTGATTCTGCGCAATTGACGGCGCCAGTTGAGTTGACAATGTAATTTTACATGTCGCAAGTAATTAATTTACATTGAGTGGCGTAAAATTACAGCCGAAATGTAAGGTAAAACAATCTGCAATGTAATTTTACATAGAAAAATGTTCTAAACATTTCGAAATGTAATTTTACAATATTTAATGTTGGCAATTAAATGCCAACATTAAATGTTGTAAAAATTTTTAACAGTGTATATTGTTATTTACAAAAACTTACGTAATCTCTTATTTAAAACATAAATTAGATAATATTAATATTACAAAACTGTGTAATTTATACCTAAGTATTACCTGTCGTATGTGTAGTGTGACTCATAGTGAGTCTGAGCACTAAAATTGCTTATATGTTTAAATAACAGTAGTTTTTTCATTCAAACAAATTCAATATTGTATAAATAACGTAACATTTACTTAATTGTTTTTAATGTCGTTACTCGACCTTTTCACAGTTCATAATAAAAAAAGAATTAATGTAGGATGACTAAGGAAATTAATTTTATTTTTGATTAATTTCAAAAAAAAAAATTGTGATTATTTTTAACTCTGATCAAAACTGATCAACCTTTTGTGATTAATTAATTCAAATACCGTCCAAAAATTAACTTCACTTCCGTGATATAATATCAACAAAAAAGCTTGCTGTTGCAAAAATATATTTTATCTTTTTTGTTGTAAAATTTTGTAATATTTCAAAACACAATTACCAATTTGTAATTTCTTGAAACTTTCACCTTATTTTGTGTCTAGGTTTAATTGTCAAAATGTCACATTACAAATGTATTATCATTAGTAACACTTAAATAGTGTATAAAACGTTTAAATACGTAGTACAGTCTATAATATTATGTATCTAGGTTTTGATCATTCAGTTTCAAATTCATATTGTTATCGGTTTCCAAACTTATTCCACGACGCTCCCATGACCAAGATATGTTATTAATTTTGTTTCTCTTTTTTGTTTCAGGTATGATTTGTTGAAATCGATTCAACGCAAGACACAAACAGATTTTGTAGGTAAAAAAAATAATTGTGAATGTGTTTAAGACCACACGACCGACCGAAATGAAAATTTCTGTGGCGATCTTGTAATCGATTCGAAGTAATATATATATATATATATATATATATATATATATATATATATATATATATATATATATATATATATATATATATATATATATACCATGTGAGTTTTTGAGAGTTGCCATTTCTATTACAACCAAATTTTTATGATAGAAATGGTACTGGAAAAGGTTCTTTTCTTGGATGTTATGGAAATGTAACCAAGAAAAACACTATCGGTTGAAGTAGCCTCAAGTACATATGCATATTTTTACCGCCTAACTGATAAATTAAAAAAAAATTAAAAAATTAAACTTGGGTAAAAAAAAATTTTTTTTTCCTCATTTTTGTTGTTAATTAATGCATTAGATCAGTTTTATCGAAAAATTAATATATAGTCCCATTTAAAAATCTATAATTTTGTATCATAGCTCGAAAACCATAAGAGCTATAAAGCTCCTGACTATAGCAGTCGGTTGCCCCCGTCGATATCTACAACTCTTATTTGAACAATTTTTGGTTGTAATAAAAATGGCAACTCTCGAAAAACTCACACAGTATATATATATATATATATATATATATATATATATATATATATATATATATATATATATATATGTAAATTCTATATACAGGACTCTATTGGACGAGTCGCGATTATAGATAGACGTGCGAAACCAATAATAAAAATGTAGAAAACATATAATAATAAATTCTTTTCAAACTGAGTTCAAGAATAAATGACATCAGGTTAGAATTAGAATTGGTAACCAGAACTGTCAATTTACCATAAAATAATTTCCAGCTGTAAAATATTATGATTAATTTTATTCGTTTGAAAACTACTGATCGTAATTAAATATAAGCCAAAATTATTGACTGAAGACAAAATCAAACAACTGAGCTTTTAATTACATTTCAACCACATTCAAATTAACGTTTAATATTTTGTGTTAATTGGTAAAGTAATTTTAAAAATATTGATCAATGATTCACCCAGAATATTCAGAACAAAATGATTCATATAGGTATAGTTCTATAACCTTGCAAGACAGGTCCTGTAAATCATAAATTTAGCTTAAATTAGCTGTACCCGCGACGTCGTTCGCGCGGCGTATTGTTATAAAATCAATGAGAAGTATATAAGTCTAATAATTACACACCAAGGGAAGAAAACATTTTACCGGGGTAAAAGGCATCTTAAATGTTGACCCAAGTAATAAGTTAACATCAGACCAAATTTCATAAAAATCCGTTCAAGAGTTTTTTTGTAATGTATGCACATGGTCAAAATGGTTTTTCTATTTTCCCGTAGGAATGAGACATTTTCCCGCAGTACAAAGTATCTTAAATGTTGACCCAGGTAATAAGTTATCACCACATCAAATTTCATTAAAATCCGTCCAGTAGTTTTTGTGTGATGCGTGAACACACAGACAGATAAAAATTTTAAAAATCGCTATCTTGATATCTATATCGATAACTATTTACAGTACCAATACAATTTTCAAAAAATATTCCATGTACAGAAATGGTCTCGTTACAGTGAACACACTGTATAATTTATATTCCATTGTGCATACAATAGAGTAATGATATTAACAAATCATTAGATTTTTGTATGAAAAATCTATTAACCTATTGTTCTTGGTTAATGATTTACTTTTAACATTTTAATATATCGATAAAAATATATATTAAATATTTTTATAATCTAATGTCGTATAATAAAAGTGAAAGGAATTAAGGTCGTTTGTAATTTATTGTAGCATAAGGCCCCCATTTGTCGATATGATTGTATATGTAGATATAAGACATTTGCTCCGCTGCGCCGCGCCGGTACTGCAACTTCTTACTTGATTCGGTCTCCCGTCGCGTGTTTACAATTCCGGTTTATGATAGTTGCATATTTTGCTGCAATTATTATTTCAATGTAGCTACAATTGTAACGAGCAGTTACAATTTTCACATGTACAGTTGATCCGTTTTTTGTGTGGCGGATAGGGGGCGCATAAAAAAATCGCACAAAAAAATATATTCAAAAATATCATAAATAGCTATAAAAAGTATTGTTTGATCCAGATTGTACAAAGAACTTTTTGTATGCGGTTAGTCGGGACCGCATAAGAAAAATTTCATCGAAAAAACATCACTCAAAACGCTCAAAACTTAGAAATTTCCTTAGAAGTTGCTTGTATAAACAAGATAAAGCATTAATTTACACGTAGAAACATTTTATTTCAATTTTATCTGTAACAAAATTAAATGATGCAATAACTTATGTTCTTATGCAATGTATTGATTAAATGCTTAAAAGCCGTTAAAAAGTATTGTTATCAAAGAAAGTTATTATAGTAAATGCTTAAGTTTCTTACTGTCTCTTGATTTTGATTTATATTATGCATTTTAATGGCCATTTTTTTAAGAACCACATAAAAAAAATCGCACAAAAAAGGGCCGCATAAAAAAGAGTTCAGCTGTATAGGTAAAGGCAATAAAAAAAGCGATTTGCGATGGTGGAAGTGCAGAAAATATTTGGTATTTCAAAATGGGTGTTTTACTTTGCGAAAAGATAAAGTAAAATTAATCGAAACGGTCCTAAAGATTATTCTTTAAGTATTTGAATCCATCTACCACGATCAAGGATGAAATATCAAATAGTAGGCTTTAATTTTTTTTTGTTTAGCGCTCCCACCACTGTTAATTCACGTACGTTTTAATTAAATTTATACGATCTTCAGCTCACTCGATGTATATATTAAAGATATGGTAAGTGGTAACATGTGTGGTTACTATCGAAAGCTGTTGCTATTAGGGCTCCGAAAAGTTACAAAGAACTCGTAAAGTTGTGGTTGCGCTTATCATTACTCATTTTTAAATCCCGTTTTTACGATATATTGCCCTTCGTAAACGGCAAATAACTTGTCCCTCGTCCTCCGTAATTTTTAAACTGTTGCTCGAAAATATCTGAAAGAATTACAAATACCTAGCACTTAAATTAAAAATCACAAAGTGATTGAAAAAATTATCAAATTGGATCGGCTGGAAATCGAACTCAGGATCTCCCGGTAACTAGCGAGGTGTCTTGCCACTAGACCAACGATCCTCTGTTCGACAGCCTCCTCAATCCCACAACCATTCAACCACCTATGTGTATTGGTACTCTCTCTAATGCGAACACTGGGTTCGATTCCAAACCGATCCAATTTGATAATTTTTTCAATCACTTTGTGATTTTTAATTTACATTTGGATTTTGGTCATACTGACTAAAGAAATCGAGTGCTTAAAGTTTCAGTTTAGCTGAACGATAAGTGAACATATGAATACTGCGTATGTTTAAATGCGGACAAAAGTTCGTCATACGTAGTAATGTTTCACAAGCACTCGATAATATTTGAAATTGAAATATACCTAGCACTTACTAAAAACTCTCAATCTAAATTATTTCGGCTAAGTTGTGTCAACAATATTCGAATATATGTATAAGCAACCAAATTTTCAAAAATTTAAAAACTAATTTACGGTTGAAAATTTTCGTTTTTCGTAAGTAACTCCAAAAAATATTTCACATACTCTATCGTACAAAATATCGTTAGAAAGGACTCTAAAATGAAGTTGAGGTTCATTGTCAAGTCTCCCAATTTGTGAAATACTAAACGTCAAAATTTATACGTTTCTTATCATAACCAAGTTATGGACGAATTAAACTGTAAAACCCTGCGGGACCCGGATGTAATACATATCCAACACGCACTTGACGTATTTATTCGTTATAATATAACATGTGAATAAATATATACAAGCTGCAGTAATTATAATAACACTTAAAAAAATTATAATATAGAGGACGATTAGAGATTAGAAATAAGAAAAAAATAAAAAATTAAACCCAAACTCAGTATGTGTTGCGATTACTTTCCTACCACTCAATTATTAAGTGTTCTGTATTAGTGACCGACCTTGTGTTTTGAATGTACATATTATTTCTTGCTGTTTACTTTTTATTCCGTTGCTTTTTGCTTCCATTCTACATTTTAATTTGATATCAGCTAAAAAAAAAAAAGGTGGAGTTACAGTTAACAACACATAATATTGTGCCTACGTTTAGCACAATAATGACTTACGTGCCACGAACAGAGCATTTAAAATTATTACGTCGTAAACAAATAATAATTTCCGTCAGATATTGTTGAAAAATTTGCTCGATGACGTAATATAAGTAGCCACAATAACTTTCCGATGACAATTTCGTTGATGAAAACGTTTCTGAAATGATTCAGTGCACAGTTGCTCCGTTTTGAAAGTAACGTGATTTGAGAGTTTTAACAGCAAATAAAATGAAATTATGACCAAGGTCGTACGAAAGTTAAAAATACCGTTTCACAGAATGCACTAAGACGAATTATTCACCTTTATGACTAATATAAAAAATTTCAATTTCATTTCATGAAATTACATAAATTTCATTATTTCATGCACAAAATTTTATACAATTTTTATATACTCGTAATTAAAATTCACATAGTGCTTGAAAATTTATGAAACTGAATCGGCTGGGATTCGAACCCGGATCTCTTGATTGCTAGCCAAGCGCCTTACCAATTAGGCTACCGAACCGCTTGTTCGAATGCTATTCCAGTCCGATAATCTATCAAACACATCCTCTCTTTAATGCGAGACGCAATTATATATTTTTAATTTCAAATGTTATCTATGTTCAAAAAAAATAAATAATAATATTATTGACAAAATACTTAATGGTCTTCGATCGAGTCTTTTAAAAAAAAAAAAAAAATCAGTAATATCAAATTTGTCGTCGAATGACGCGTTACACTCCTTCTGAATAATGCCAATGATTAAAATAATAAAAAAAAATTTTAACTTGTATAGTACGGGTGGTTGTATAGTTTTTACTATTATTTAAGAATGGCATTATTGAAAAGGGCATTATTTAAATGGAGCGATTCTAAATTGGGTTCAGAACAAAACTGTGTGATGAAAGAGATAGGATCTCTACCAAAGTCTAGGAAAACGGCATTATTGGAAATTTGTACTGTGTTACTAAAAATTAATATATTTGGAGCAGTCTTATAGTTTCAATTTATCCGTCATAAAGGTAAATTTTTCATTTTTGATATCAAAATATCTAAAAAAAACTGTTTTAAAACTTGACGATCATTACTTTAACAAATGACTATATTTAAAAAAAAAAACTTTGACAAATATCACTTTAACGCCATCATAAATAAAAGCTATTCAAATTTTATAATTCTCAAGACAGCACTATTAACTTCTATAATTGCTTGTCTAATTCTGTTTTAAAATAATAACTAACGGCTTATATACAAGTCATACGTCTGTTGCAGCATCCTGCATAACATAGCAAATTTTCGGTTACAAAAATTTGTTTTTCCCGAAAACCAGTTTGCATAGAATTTTAATTTAAAAATCAATCTTATGTGATTTTCTCCCTCTTTCGATGGGATTCTCCCTCAAATAACATCTAGAAAACTTTTTAACTGTAGCAAATTTTTGCAAAAAACTCATCTTTTTTGACAAAAAATGCCTAAAAAATCACATTCTGGGCACTGAACGTGTCTGACTGAAAAACTTATCCAAGAGTTTAGGGTTTCGAACGTTTTCTCCAAATTTCATAAAAACAGAATATCAATTTCAGTTTCTAAGAACCTCAAAATAAATTATTATCAAATCATCGCGTCTTGAGAGTGGCTGTAGTAACTGAATTTCCAATTTAGAAATTCGCTAAAGATATCATACAATGTTATCCTACACAACAACTAAAATTAATTTTTATAAGTATTTGACCATATCAGAAAAATCATATTAACCATAAAAAATTAGCAAAATAAAATAAATTTTAATACAGCGTGTAGGTTAAGTACCTCACAACGAAAGCACCCACGTTTGAACTCATTTTATTTTATATAATTTGATCTTTTATATACAAAATAATTTTATAATTAACAGTTAAATTTTAAATAAAAATACAACTTTAATCTTGAGCTTATTGTATTTTTAAAAGACAGTTCAGCTAAATTATCTATATTAATTAAAAATTGCTTTTGTCTAGTAATTTGTAATTTAATATTTAAGGTCACAACAACTCTGCTGAAAATGGTCTTCAAATACAAAACAATGTTTACTACATTTAAATAGGTACCAAACATATACCAAACGAAAAAACGCAAGAATATAACAATATAAACACCAATGAATTATGTTGCTACAATTTTTTTCGTTAAAATAATTTTCCAAACTTTTTTTTTATAGTAAAAGCGTTACATCACTTTGAAAAACAATTCCTTTTTTATTGGTTTAAATGATGTATTAATTAACATCTCTAAAATGATATTCAAAAAGAGGTTATAACTGCAGATGTATTTTAAAAATCGTTTTGAACCCTATTTCTGAAACTACTTTGAGCGGTTGAAAATGCTAAAAAACGCGTTTGAAGTTTCTCGGATTGATCAATAACCTTTTTTCATTACTTTTGCTATATTTCCATAAATAATTAAAAAATGATAGATTTAAACCAGACAATACAGTAAACACATTTTGAAGTTTTACAGTGTACCACTTAAGTAAAACTAGTGTAAATGATGAAAAAAACTTCCTTTATTTTTTGGGTGCAGTCTGAAAATTGTTATGTTGCCCACCATGAAGCACTTCGGAAATAGCATCTGCGTTATACTTGCTTCCGCGTTGCCATTTTGTTTTTTAAATTGAAAAAAAAAAATGTTGGTGTGCTTCAGAGCCGTATAACATACCCCAAAAAGTTTTATATTGATTTTTTTATTCGTTACGGAGAAAAATATTCTCCAATAAAACCTTCCTTTAGGCATTTCAAGAATAATTAATGCATAACTTGTACTGAATTTATGCGAGTTTCGACTCCGAAGTATTAGGAGGTAAATCCTTAAATGAGAAGGAATTATTTTAACGGATACATTAATATAATTTGTATATACGAATCCATGAAGCAGTGACTTTTAGATGACGATCACGCGTCAACAGAATGAATAAAAAATTTAATTATGATTATCTAACAATTTGAAAATGTCAACCAGTTTTATTTAAAGTTACAATAATTTAAATAATTTATATATCTCATATGTACGTCGAATAACACAAGTGACCTTGATCAAACGGTTTTTTTCTCAAAGACAAAAAGAATTAAATTTCATTTTTAAAAAAATATTTTGTGCTTTATATCATGAGACTTTTGTAAATTAGATACAGATATGTATATTTTTTTTAATTTTTTTCTATATTTGAATTATTTTTTGATTTGCTTTAAATTCGTTATTTTCAGTCAGTTCGTTTTTTTGAGAATTAAAATATTTTTATCAGATACCTAAAGGACTCCAAAAAAAACTGACGACCTTGTCTGTTCTTGGGTTTGAAATTAATAATATGTACTAAAATTTTATTTTACTGATATTTCTAATACATATGTAAATCTTATATTACCTATATCAAGTTAATAAAAATTTATTAAAATAAATAATTTTTTTTTATGCGAAATCAATAATTTTTAATTTCACACGATCATCTGTAAAATATTTTTTGTTATTACTAATTTTTCTAAAGTTACGCAGTTTAATTTTATTCTTTTTATGGTTATGATATGATATGACATCAAATCGACAGTAATTAATAGTAATTATTAATCATTAATCATTACAAATTGATTTATTTACAATTGTATATATTTTATTGTAAATATCAAAAATAAAAATAATTTTTTTTATTGAAAAATCATGAGAAACCTGTTATTTTGTTCTCTGCCTGTTATTAATATTACTGTAATGTCATTTTGATAAAGAATTTATTTTTACTTTCATAATAAACATTATTTTAAATTTTATTGATAAAAATGACTAATTATTAATCTGAAATATTAAAACTGTATTTAGTATTTTATTGAAATATGAGTAACTATTTATAATACGAAGGAAATAAGTTCTGGCCACAGACCAATGAACATATAATATTACTTATAATTATATAGACTAATTATATGAATGTATACCTAATTGAGGCAGCCAGTTACATCCAAGTTCCGACCTTAATAGTATTCTGTAATATAGTAATGAATGATATCCGTAGTAACGTTTTCAAATAATTATTGTAAAAATATAATATTGATAATAAAATTTTACTTTTTTGAGAAAAAACTGCAAAATTTTGAATGAAAAAAGTGGTATTCGCTTTATTTTCAAAATACGAACGTACACAAATTATGTCCTGCAATAATTATAGTCGCATTTGCTCAAAAATTGACATTATATTATTTCATTAAATTTCACTCGTCTCACCCTGTTACCTGCTTCGAAAAAAATGCCTAGAAACTGACTTTACGCTTTGTCTAGTAGTATAATATAATAGTATTCATTGGTCTGTGGTTCTGGCTTTTATAAGGAAATTCGTGTAAATAAAAAAATTTACCCATTGAACAAACATAACTATGGAAACTAAAATCAGTGGACAATATTTGACAGTTCGAAATGTCAAAAATATTTACACAAATTTTGAGGGAATTTAAGACAAAACTAAAGATACAATATTGCATTGTCATCAAAGTTATACAAAAATGTACAATTTGAAATTTCTAGCTCAATTAGAACTAGTCTAAATTTTGATTGTAAGATTTGACCTAACACACTACCATTGCAAGTTAAATAAAAAATTTTTTAAAATAACGTATTCTCGTAATCATTCATTATCTTCGCAGAATATAATTCAGTGCACCAACCACCTTAACACGTTAGTTTGTAAATATACCATATTATTAATAAAAATAACTTCTTCCTTAAAATTTTGTTTCCTTATCGCCAACAAAAAAAAAAAAAAATGAATTAAATTTTAACACGTCATTAACGCAGTAATTGTATTTCCGTTGAGTTAATTGTAACACAAACACAATAAAGAAATATTTCATAATGATGTGCGTGTAACTACGTATATAGAACATATAAATTTACTTTTTTGTGTGTGTATTCTTATACAATAATTACAGTTATTGTTTAACAGTACACAAAGATAAAAAAAAACTATGAAGTATGAACATATATTCATTTACTTGGAGAAATTTTTATCATTTGTTACTATTATTTCATTATTATGGTGGGAGTGCAGAGAAACCAAACTAATATGACACTTATATATAATATTGCATCGATTTGAAGACAAAAATATTGAAAACCATCAATATTTATTGGATTCGCTGATATAAAATATTTCATACTGTAACAATATTTATAAATATTAGATGAACTAAGGACAGATTTAGTTAGATTCCACAGATACGATTTCTCATATAAATCGTAAACCATCGATAATGTACAGTGCCGCGCAAAAAATTAACATACTGATGAGAAAAATTTAACAGAGTGGCCACTTTTCTTGACTTTTCCTGGTTTTCCAGATAATAATTGTCTTTCCCTAGCTCCAATCTTTCCAGTTTAAAATTGTATTATTATTTATTTAATTTTTTTTTGACAACACCGGAAGTGTGATCGAATTATCAATTTATCAATAACGAAACTATATTAAGTACATCCAAAATCCTAAAGGAATTCAAATTTTTAAATTTTTTATTCAGACATTCAGACACTAGAATTTTGTTCAGGTTCCAGTATTTTTTTTAAAATGGTAGCATTATTGAAAAATCTAAAATTAGATTTTTTTGATGTCAGCCTGGAAGGTACGAAGACAAATAAGTTTTCCAATAAAATAAAGATTAATATTATTTTAAAACTGTTAGTACCAAGGCTATCAATGGCACCCAAAAACCTAAAAAATCTACATCAGCAATTAACTTAAATATCGTGGATTAAAAAATTCCATGATTTCAAGGAAAATTTCGTGACAGTCCCCTGAATTTTCCCTGACTATTTAAGTTCCGTGACTTCAAATTCGAAAATTGTAGTTGTTTAAGTTTTAAATTTTTCAATTCCGGTAAACTCCGGTCATAAAGTAAGGGGACGGTAGGTTTTCGAACATTTTTGGGCGCACATCAAAAACTAATGCAACTTTAAATTAAAAGAATAAAATTTTGGAATGTGTAAAACAAAGCTCTTTCACATAGTATCCCAATTGACTTTGTTATCACATTTCGGATATTTTTTCAAATTAAAATAAAAATGTTTCTGTAATTTTTTCATCAGTAATAGATGCGGACAAACAACTTCTATAGTACGATATACCAAATTTTAATTCGATATCAATATATAGTAAAGTGACCGTGTTGTAGAGAAACTTAAACTTTTTTTTGATCGATGTCCCTCTTGCTTTGTCTGTTCCTATACATATGTATTACGTTTGCTTTCAATCATATGTTTCATTCACAATAAAGTATGTAGGTACAAGATGAAGGTTGCTCAAAAATAATAATGATATTGATTGTTTATAATTTATTTATTATATACGTAATCTATTATACTACCATTTTTAGAATACGTTAGACAATTACGGGCTTAATGAAGGTGGAAATGAGAAGGATGTGAATAACATTTGAATGATACATTACAATATGTCTTAATCATATAAACAGTGATTGCTCAAATTTCTTTTTATTAATCGCCCGGCACAAATTAGAGATGTCGATTTTAAATCGATTAATCAAAGCTTAAAAAATCGATTCTTTTTTCGATTTTTTTCTTTTGAATCGATTCATGAATCGATTATTAAAAGCAAGAGATCGATAACCGATTTTTTCCAAAAATAATTTCATTTTATTTGTAATTCTACAAAGGAACATGTGTTAAAATGAAACATGAAAAACGTTATTGTTAATTGTCACTTTTTAGTTTTTACCGTTTTTACTCTTTGTTATCAACGAACCCCCATGTGGCTCTTTACCTATAACTACATATATGTTATACGCACTATCTTGTCCAGTAGTCCCAATAGTATCCAATAGCACCAATAGCCAATATGTATATTGTATACACTTATACAGTAGTATAATATATATTAAGTACTACTATGAAGACTATTAATACAAAAGAAAGCAAGACCACCTATCTGGCAAACGATCCCTTTCTCATGTAAGCGATTTATTTCGAAAACATTTTTTTGTCAGTTTGTTTGAAATTTTTGAATAAATTTGGTTCATTCCATAGTATTCTTCCTACATATTCATTTCGTTGTTTGTTTTGTTTATTTGCTATAATTATTAAAAGTTAACTCATCGCCTTTATAATTATAATGTAAGGCGTTTTTACACGATATTCCCCATGTACTATCAATTAAGTCCCTTAATAAAAATTATCAGCTAATTTTACTAAACATTTCAAAATTTCGATTTTTTAGATCGATCTTACAGAATCGATTCTTTTTTAGCCGATTTTTTTAATCGATTTTTTTAATTTCGATTTAAATCGATCCAAAAATCGATCTTTTTCTTGGAGAATCGACATCTCTAGACTCACAATGTCCCCGTTTAAGGTACCTAGTAGTCTGGTGACTCTCGCTCTTTTTCATACCTATTTTTTGAAAAAGAACAAATGAAAAGTTTTGAATTTTTAACATGTTTTATTAACATCTTAAGGTACCAAGAAAAATATTTTTTGAATAAATTAAATTTTGTTTTATTATGATTATTATTACTTGAAGTTGGCGCCTCAAAAAAAGCACCTGAATGGCCGACGTGATTTTGACTCTTGGGGATATCTGAAATCAAAAATTCTTAATTAGTCTTAAACTAAATCTGTCATTCTGGTCGGAGCTAGAATTATGAAATTTTATCGAAAAATAACAAAATGGCGAACTTCGAAAAACATTTCAATTTCAATTTTTTTTGCCGAAGTCCGCCATATAGTGAATACCATAAAGTAACGCTCAAATCTATTAAAATTTAATTTATTCAAAAAAAATTTTTTGGTACCTTAAGATATAAATAAAAACATATTAAAAATTCAAAACTTTTCATATGCTTATTCTCAAAAATAATGCCCCTAAAAAGGGGTATGAAAAACAGCGAAAATTACCAGACTACTACCTTAAAAATAAAAATCAAAAAGATTTATATTCAAGATACATTGATTACAACGTTTTGGATGTAATAAAAGACATAATTTAATATTTTGAAAAATTAAAAATTTAAATAATATTCTCTTCTCTGTGTAAAATTTTGTCGAATTATTTATGAACTAAGGAAGAAATATTATCCCACAACTTATTAATGTTAAACAAAAAAGTTTTTTTTTGTCCTATACAGTTCACTAACCGAAAAAACAAGAAATTATTAGCTAAAATAAAAATAAAACACCCTACGTTACAAAATTCGATAACCAACAACATGCGGCGCTTCCGCAAAACATTAAATTTGATATTTTTAGTCGAATTTTCTCCGAAAAATTAGACTTATACAGTCTATACGATAAGAGCTGCGAGAGGCGAGAGTAGGGGCGCTATCCGTTTTCGGACCCGTAGAACACGAATATGTAGAAAAAAAAATGTCTGATATATATATATATATATATATATATATATATATATATATATATATATATATATATATATATATATATATATATATATATATATATATATATATATATATTTTCCCGCCACCTTTTAATTTGTGTAGGGCCCCCCTATGGAAGTTAAGAGATGAAATTTGGTAAATGGGGCTCATTTTTGAGGCACCTCATACTATCAAAGTGGGGTCAAATTTTGGGCAAATTTTTTTTCTGACCCGACCTTTAAGGGGGTGGTGGGGGGGCGGAAAAGCAATAAAACTTTTCCAAACCGGTTTTAAATAATGTTTCGGTCAATTATCTACAACATATCCAAAATGCAGCTTCCTAGGATGATATGGTGGGAGTAGAGGGGGGAAAAACGATTTTCGCTGGATCTAACAGGCCCCCAGCCCCCCAGAATTAACGTAGAGGGTTGAAATTTGGTGTGTTGATAAAGTTCGTACCTAGGTTGTGCTTTTTGGAGGTTTTAATATTTTACCCCCACCCCCCTCATTTTTAAGCTACAATTTCATGCATTTTCGACGTTTTCGAAGTTTGTACCACTCGCACAGGTTAAACCTAGAGGGCTGAAATTTTGTATTCGGATTGAGTTAGTATCAAGGGGGTGCCTTTTGGGGGTCTCGACTTTTAACCCCTACCCCCACCATTTTTATACCCAAAAGAACATGATTTTTCTTGTTTTTTAACAGTTTCGTTCGGGTCAAAATCTCCCCAAATAAACCTAGAGGGCTGAAATTTGGTGTACAGGTTAAGCTAATAGCCAGACACTGTTTTTTGGAGGTTTCAACTTTTAACCCTTACCCTTACGATTTTTACGCCAATATTTCCTTAATTTTTTTGCTTGTTTTCTAACACGTCTAGAGACTCCATAAGGAAACCTAGAGGGCTTAAATTTTGTACGTGTATTCAGTTAGTATCCAGCTAGTACCTTGTAGGGAGTCCACATCACTTTTCCCCCCACTTCTCCCATTTTTACATCGGAATTGAATGCTGTTGTTAAATGTGTTTTAAAAGCATTATGTTTATTCTAAATACAAGTAGGCGAATAGTAATTTTAAAAAATTTAAAAAAAAGTGAACTTACTTTTATGACAAATGAAATACATACATATTAAGTAATTTAAAAATGTTATTAAATTCACTGTTTATTTATAAATTAGGAATTTTGGATTTTTAGTATTTATAAAATAGAAATTTTGGATTTTTTTGGAAAGAAAAAATATCTTTATAAAGGCCTTCCAGTTTACTATTTAAGGTCCTTTTTTAATATTTAAAACTAAAACATAAAGGCAATTAGCGGATAAACATGGGCAGGAATGTCCTCGTACGAATTGTGTTGGCTTTTTTTCTGCTACCTATTTTCGGCACAAAATTGAAATTTACTGAGATACAGCCCTTAAATACTTAAAACCTTTTTTTAAAGCCTCGATCAGCCGAACACTCATCACCAGTTTTGAAACCAACAAAATGACAATTCGGTTGTAGACTCTCAATCACATTTCGCTTGTAGACATTCAATACCGAAGATGAAGGGGAAAATTCGACTACCGTGATGGGGCCCCGCTGCTCACGGCGTTTTTTTAAATAAATGTAAATTTTATAAAAATTAGCTCATGGACTTAGAAGACGGCGGGGATGTGTACAGCCAGAAAAATGTTTTTGGGGTTAAGCCACGTGCTTTATTTAATGCGACGTTGTCAAAAGTTACCAAATTGTAGGTCAATAATTCATTTTATTCCAAAAATTATTATGTATTTGTATTTCAACAACGCTTGCTCATTTTTTAACAGCATTTACATGTTTTAACGAATTTATCTGTTTATACTATGTAAAATTTTAGATTTTTCTCAAAAATAAGCTGCTTAGTCAACATGAAATTTCAACCTTTTTTTCTTTTTATTCTATAATCTGTTCAGTTTTGTTGCTTTCAAAAAATATCAAAACTCAAAAGAAAATTTTCACCGAATCGTTAACTTCTAAACGTTAAAAATATCGTTGGTTTAAAATAGTGATTATGTCACATGAAAGTGTCATAATATTTTTCTGTAGAACTCTTGAAGTGCTACACAGAACTCTTATTAAATCGGTCAGAATTCACAAAATATTATTTTTTACTTAAAAACCATTTTTTTACGTCAAAAATGGTGTAAATCTAGAAATTAATTTTTCAAAAAAGCATAAGACTTTTTCGTGGAACTTTTGAAGCGCCATACAGAACTCACAAATTTAGAAAAAAATTCACCTAATACAGATTTCACTATAAGATATCCGGTTTTCACTCCTAATTTTTGGTAGAAAACTATAGAACTATTGTTAAAGTAGCTAGAACTCCAAAAAAATAATTGATTTTCACGATTCGGTGTGCTGCATGAATTGGCACACCCCATTTATGAATTCAGTTTTTTAGTACTCAATCATCGAAACTATTTAATACTTTTTAAAACTTCACAGAATCTATTTTTTCCGCAACAATCCCACCTCCTTTAGATTCGAACCTTTTGGACATAAGTTTTATTAAATTTTGTTAATTTTAAAATACATTGTAGTTGTGTTGCACTTTTCAAGCAACAAGTCAACGTTTAATATTGCGCTCAATAAAAAAACTGGTTTGTCATTTACGTTAATAAACGAAAATTTGAGAATTTGTTTTTTTAATGTAAATTCTCGTTTGTATATACATATACTTACGTGTATACTTTTTCAATATCTACTTATATGGATAAATAATAAAATATTTAAAAATTGTAATTAATTGTATCTTTTAAGTCTATTAAAAGAGTTTTAATTAGTTTTAATGTGTTTTAAATCACTCTAAATCGTTTAATATCTATAAAATACTAATTGATTTTCATTCGTCGAGTTCGCTCCGGTTCGAAGGACCAAAAATTATGCTTATTCTTCTTATGACTCAAGAACCATGCACCACAATTTAAATATTCTTGTTGTAAATTGCAAACAAAAAACGGTGACACATTCCATTTTTATTTTTCACATTTTTTCATGTATTTATGGTTTTAAATAAATAAATAAGTAATTATTTAAGTACATTATGCGCGTCTACTTTGCACTGGTACCAACCTCTAAGTAAGTACCTACACTTATTTACATAATTTTTGTTTATTGTCGTGGCAATGGACTTGACAAAAATTACATATCTACAGAAAGAAGAAAAAAACCACAGGAAATACTTGAGTATATTTGAATGCGTCGCGGTATAGCCACAAAAAATGAATCGCCGTTCATTGGCTTTTTATTTATCTATTTAATTTAGTTAAAAAAGATGACCTTTAAAAATTAAGTAATTATATGGATTTAATTCTATTGTTATAATAGATATTCTAAGTAATTAGACCGTCGTCTAAAATCAATAAAGTAAAAGTTTAAATATTCAGACTTTTATATAAATTAAGGTCAGTCCATATGATATGGTGGTTGCTTGACCATTTTAGAAAAAATTACAGTCTGTCACACAAGAGCGTCGGCTAGACTGTTTCAAGAGAAAATTATTAGCAAGCTCCAGCACTGTACCATTCTTTGAAGGGTAGGATAGACTACTACGCTTTGTGCTTGAGACGCTAGTATTACTTTTACTTTGTATTGCGACAAGAACACAACATTTCCAAAATGAGTGCGTCATATGCAAAATGTTTTGAGGCAATGTTCTTGTGTATTCACAGTAAAAGACTTAAAATGACTTATAAAGTTGCTGCTTAATATACGCACAAGTCAGAAGACTTTGTATGGAAGTGCGGTCAGAAAAGCATCAACAATTTTCCCGAGAAAGAAAAAACGCCAGGGTATTCTGAAAAAGAAGATAAAACCATTTTCAAATTATTTCAACGAAAGCCTTTTTTAACACTGCGACAAGGACAAAAGTTATTGGTTAAAAAGAAATATTACGATATTGAAATCTCTCCTCAAACCGGAGCATGTCAAAAAGTGACGCTTGTGGGCTATGCAAATTTTGAATCGTGATTGGATAATTTTTACTGACGAAGCGTGTTTTTACACATGGGTTTCTGCCAAATATACTTGGTTTTTTATTAAAACAGGTGTGCCGACATATCCGAGCAACTAAGCAAAATTCACTTTTTTAACATTTTTTTTTTCTCATAGAAGGAGTGTTATAATATAGAGATTGATACCTTTTGATAGCAAAAATGGAACGTTCACATCCAAATCACCCCCATTCAACGAATCATCTTAATTCAAATCATTTGCATAAAGCTTGATTTGGAAAAATTTTTTTTTTAATTCAGTGACATCAAGTTTACTAAAACTTTTCTATTTCATAGAATGTTGAATCTGAAAAAGAATTATAGATTATTAAGTCATTTTTCTATTTTCATCAAAATTAGGCACATAAGACTACATTCAATTTAGATTTCAAATTCAAGCCTGTGAAGTCAATAACCCAACATCTTGTTTACGAAATATGATTAGGTAAAAGTCCATCGCATCGAAAACGCATCACAATAAAAAGTATTCAATTTGCAATCGAATTCCTGGAATACTTCAATGTAATCGTAATTTATAACACTTACATTATCAAGTAACGATCAAAAAAAAAAAGACACATTTTTCACTGATTATTAACAATACTTTTAATAAAATGCGGAAGACATTTTTGCAATTAAGATTAAAATCTGGCAATAAAAATAAAATATTTAAATAAATGTCCATGTGGCTGCCTATCCAACCCGTGTGGTTTCGCTATATTTAACGTCCATCGTTAAAAAAAAATTCGTACTGTAAGCATATAAAATCAGTGCGGATGAATAACAAGTATTGACTAAATTGAATTATATTATAATTTGAATGAATAAGGCCTGAAAAAGAGGGCCGGGCACTGTTCTTCTGGCACTCTGACAGATATTAAAGATGCGTTTATAATGTAATATTTCAAGTGCTTTCTACAGTTACGAACATTTAATTTCATTTAACGTCTTTTATTATATGAATATAATATTTTTAATTTGATTATTCAAATTCGGTATTCACGGAAGCTTCGCAGAAAGGTATTTCGACAGGTATTTATTGTTTTCTGAATAAGGTTGGGTTTAAATTGGAATTTTTTTTATCTTTCAATGCTAATGATCTCAATCAAGTCTTTGAAATCAAAGTTCATTAGGGTGGAGTTGCCTGTATTGCACCCAATCGTACTATATGGTCTCTGGGACTATGTTAATATTTACAAAATTTAAAATATATATATATGTATTTTTGTGTAATACTGCTACAAAGTATACACCAATACCTCAGTTTGCGTCGTGGTTACGTTCCACCATATTACAACAAAGTCGTGCCATCTTTAAAAAAAAAAAAAAGAAAATTTCAAAAAACTTCGAAAAAAAAATTAAAGACTCGAACCCAAAACAATGCAACTTCGAAAATCTAACGAAGCACAGTGAAAATTAGTACTAATTCAGCAGCGATGCAAACCGAAACGACGCAAAGCGAGGTATTGGTGTACTGTCAACACAACAAACGCCACATAATTTTGGAACTGATGCGAGACTGTAGTGTGGTGAAATAAATAATACCCCTGTCACAGCACCTGCATAACAGCGGATTTTGAAAAGTTTAGACACTGGCGAATCTCATATAACATTTAAGTAATATCTAAAATAATTTAGCTCTCTAACTGTGAAAAAATTTTCAAAATCGATGATGACGCATTCTTGAAAAGTTAGTTAGTTTAAAATCATTAGAGAGACTTTAAAATTTTGAAAAATAAGAAATAACCATTAATGAATGTGTACTCGTGAGTTTTTTATCTGTCCAAACTTACATTGACAAAACATTTTTCTAAATCAAATAAATATACCAACGAAAAATAACTTATTAAAATTAGAACTATACATATTGTATTGTTGGCTTAACAATCAAACACATTCAGAAGCTGGCTTAACAATAAAACACTGTCCATTTAAATTGATTTCCACATTTGATAGTGATTTAATTAGACTGACTCAAATTAGGAACCACAAGGTACATTTTAGGAGAATACATTTCCTTAATAATTATACTGATGGAAGCTTTTTAAAAAAGTTAAATAGAAGTAAATAAATTAAATATTTTTTGCTTTTAAAAATTATCAGTGAGAAAGACAAATATTCTTTCTATGCCTTTCGTAACTTTCGTATTTTTTGAGTAAATTCAAATAAAACCAATATCGGCAATTTTCCTCTATAATTTTTAGTCGAATTTTCTCCGAAAAATTAGACTTATACAGTCTATACGATAAGAGCTGCGAGAGGCGAGAGTAGGGGCGCTATCCGTTTTCGGACCCGTAGAACACGAATATGTAGAAAAAAAAATGTCTGATATATATATATATATATATATATATATATATATATATATATATATATATATATATATATTTTCCCGCCACCTTTTAATTTGTGTAGGGCCCCCCTATGGAAGTTAAGAGATGAAATTTGGTAAATGGGGCTCATTTTCGAGGCACCTCATACTATCAAAGTGGGGTCAAATTTTGGGCAAATTTTTTTTCTGACCCGACCTTTAAGGGGGTGGTGGGGGGCGGAAAAGCAATAAAACTTTTCCAAACCGGTTTTAAATAATGTTTCGGTCAATTATCTACAACATATCCAAAACTCAGCTTCCTAGGGTGATTTGGAGGGAGTAGAGGGGGGAAAAACGATTTTCGCTGGATCTAACAGGCCCCCAGCCCCCCAGAATTAACGTAGAGGGTTGAAATTTGGTGTGTTGATAAAGTTCGTACCTAGGTTGTGCTTTTTGGAGGTCTTAATATTTTACCCCCACCCCCTCATTTTTAAGCTACAATTTCATGCATTTTCGACGTTTTCGAAGTTTGTACCACTCGCACAGGTCACCCGAATAAACCTAGAGGGCTGAAATTTTGTATTCGGATTGAGTTAGTATCAAGGGGGTGCCTTTTGTGGGTCTCGACTTTTAACCCCTACCCCCACCATTTTTATACCCAAAAGAACATGATTTTTCTTGTTTTTTAACAGTTTCGTTCGGGTCAAAATCTCCCCAAATAAACCTAGAGGGCTGAAATTTGGTGTACAGGTTAAGCTAATAGCCAGACACTGTCTTTTGGAGGTTTCAACTTTTAACCCTTACCCCCACGATTTTTACGCCAATATTTCCTTAATTTTTTTGCTTGTTTTCTAACACGTCTAGAGACTCCATAAGGAAACCTAGAAGGCTGAAATTTTGTACGTGTATTCAGTTAGTATCCAGCTAGTACCTTGTAGGGAGTCCGCATCATTTTTCCCCCCACTTCTCCCATTTTTACATCGGAATTGAATGCTATTGTTAAATGTGTTTTAAAAGCATTATGTTTATTCTAAATACAAGTAGGCGAATAGTAATTTTAAAAAATTTAAAAAAAAGTGAACTTACTTTTATGACAAATGAAATACATACATATTAAGTAATTTAAAAATGTTATTAAAGTCACTGTTTATTTATAAATTAGGAATTTTGGATTTTTAGTATTTATAAAATAGAAATTTTGGATTTTTTTGGAAAGAAAAAATATCTTTATAAAGGCCTTCCAGTTTACTATTGAAGGTCCTTTTTTAATATTTAAAACTATAACATAAAGGCAATTAGCGGATAAACATGGGCAGGAATGTCCTCGTACGAATTGTGTTGGCTTTTTTTCTGCTAGCTGTTTTCGGCACAAAATTGAAATTTACTGAGATACAGCCCTTAAATACTTAAAACCTTTTTTTAAAGCCTCGATCAGCCGAACACTCATCACCAGTTTTGAAACCAACAAAATGACAATTCGGTTGTAGACTTTCAATCACATTTCGCTTGTAAACATTCAATACCGAAGATGAAGGGGAAAATTCGACTACCGTGATGGGGCCCCGCTGCTCACGGCGTTTTTTTTAATTAAGTAGCCATACAAACTTTTGAAAATTCCTTAAAAATTTTCATCACATCACCATTTAAAAATATAAAACTACGTGAGCCTTGCATTTGCTTCGGATGCGAATATGACCTTCTAAATTACTGACATGCAAAAATTTTAAAAAAATGTTATATTGTGGCTATTGAAAATTTTTTTATTCCTTTTGTATTATCAAGTTTCACTGTTTAAGACTTATTAATAAAATGGTGTATAATCACGGTCTATTGCACACAATCGATACAATTTTTTCTTTTTACTTACAAGTTACATTATTTTAACCTTAAATACAATCCAGATCATGAATATATTCATATCAGCTATACACGCATATTTTTTTTTGAGATTTGAAGATCATGTTACCTTAAAGTAACCACTCAAGATGTAACTACAACAACAAATTCATTTTTTGATCACTATCGATTTTTTTTGGCAGATATCAGCGCTTCCACGATATTTTTAGAAACTATTCTACTGCGGACTTTGTAAAAACTCATGTGAATATGCCGAAGTGAAACAAAGAAGTTTTACTGTAGAATCAATTTTTGATACACAGTATGAGACGGTCAAAATAAAATATCTGATACATTAAATTACAACGGATAACTGACAATTCCATTTTCAAATTTGGACATCCAAAAACCAAAGCGAAAAAACAACAAACTGAACAAAAATATTTTTATACAGATAAACGATTGTATAGTCGAGAAAGAAACAACATTATTTTTCAAAATTTAAAATTGGAATTGTCGTTTATTTTTTCGTCTCATCCGTTTGTTGTAGCAAAAGGGACTATTTTGTTCTCTTTTAATAAATCTTTCAAATTTAATCGTTCTTATATGTAACTAAATTACATTCAAACACAAAACATGAATTTATCTTTCTGTTAGTTAAACGAAAAATAGAAATTCAAAAAAAATAATAATAGTATTTTTGGAGTAATAAAATAAAATATAAATATGATGTAAATTATCGCCTATTTCACAACAGGTTTTTGTACTTAGGTATTTTATTTTTAGTTTTCTCATTTTAAAAAATTTACATAATTATAACCAATTCCTATAAAAAAAAAGATTTAGTTTATTACTATTGCTACATTTTTACCGCAAAATACTGTAAGTGTGCTTAACCGTTTCTATAGATGGGATTTTATTGGACGAATCGCAGTTATAGACGAACGTGCGAAGTCAATAATAAAACTGCGGAAAACCGAATGAGAAGAAAAGTAATTAATTTGTGAAATATTTAGTTAAAAAATTTCATATACTGAGTACTTTTCCGTGGAAAGTGAGTATCCATAAAGTGAGTATTCTGCATAAAAAAAATCTAGGAAATTGTTAATTCTCGATTTGCCATGACGTAATTAAGTCTAATTGGGTTTTGAGTACATTAACTACATTTGTCTAAAGTAAAAAAAAATCATATCGATAAATTCAGTAATATTTTAGAAATTTGCAAACTTAAATCCAGATATTGATTCAATTATAGAAAATATACAAAATAACCAAATTAAATAAAAATGTAATTTAAAAACTGATAATCAGCGTTAAATGTAATCTTGTATGCGACCGGTCCGCAAAAAATTATCGTGAGTTAGTTTCGTCTACAAAATTACAGTCGACCCCTCATTATAGCGGACATATCACTATCCTAGAACTAATTCAGTTTTATATTAATTGCTGAGGAATCTTTAAATAACCGTCAATTTAGACGGTACAATCAACCATAGTTTAAGATATAAAAATTTACAATATATACTTAAACAAGTAATCCATTGTTACCAATATTAAGAAAAAAAGATCTATTTTATGAAACTTTCTAGTTAAAAGAGCTCGTATCAATTTTCATTATTCTTTATCAATCACTGTATCTGCTGTCATATTTACATCAATGTAATCTATCAAAGTTCATTTTAGCTTTTATGAAATGATTTGCCACACCCTCCTTCCATTTCGCCCCTCTATCAACATCCTCATAATTAAGATTGCAATGGTTTTTGATTTAAATATAAAAATATATTTATTAGAGTTAAAAATAGCGATTACAAAGGAATTCTTTTCGAATGAATTTGATAATATCGCGCGGGATCTTCCATTTTTTTTATTGTGTTTTGTTGTGTTTCGTTTCGGTAAAGTCATAAATTTTTATTCAAAATATTTTAAATGTTTTTAGAATGCATTCTTATTTGTCATTGTAATTAAGAGTGAATAGAGACGGTTCCAACGTAAATGGTCTGGTTTGATAAGAAAACCTGAAATAAAACGTGTGCTTTGGATATTTTTAAACTTTGACAAAGCAAACCTTTTAACTCCATAAAAGGGGTATGCAAAAGAATATCAATATTCATTTTTTTTTCTAATTTAAAATTCAAATTCATTATTTTGGTCACATTTTCCTATTTAGACATGATCAATAGTATTCATGTTGTGGTCAAATTTTGGATTTTTTTAATTTCTCAGAATCAAATTGAGCAGGCTAGAATTAAATCGCACTTTCTCAAAAATTATCGAAAATGAGAATAATGTATATTTCAATGCGGAATTATCTGAATAAACCAATAATCTGGTCGGCTGGAATAATTTTTTTTTTTTTTTTTTTGGAAAAAGTGCGGTTTGATTCTAGCCTACTCAATTGATATGACAAAATCTCACAAACATTTTCAAGTAGCTTTTAGCCGCGGCTTCATCCACGTGGTACACAAAAATTATGACCTAAGTTTAAAGTATATTCTCCTACGGAAATCAGGTGTTTCCAAAGTGGAAAGTAGCCTGGGTTCTTTTTCATCCCTTCTGTTAACAGTGTATGAAGTTTTAATCAATCATTCACTTTTTCCATTAGGAATAAGATATTTTTCCGTTTCTATCACTATACAAAGTTTAAAATTGACTGATTAAGGCTTCAAGATAACGCGGGAATGAGATATTTTCCCATCATAAAAAGTATCATATGCCCCTCTCCCCGGCTACCTCTCAACAAAGTTTCAAGTCGGTTGGTTTAGTGATAGAAGCATGAAAGCAAAGTAAACAAACAAACTAATCACGACATCTACCAGTGGGCTGGTCCGGATCTAGGGGGAGGGGGGGCAAACCGGGGTCCCTGCCCCGGGCGTCAGCTTCAGAGGGCGCCAAAATCATACTAGGTCGGTTTATATCAAACAATCTAAAAAAAAATTGGTTGCTCGACCATTTTAGAAAAAATTAATAGGTATTCTTCCAGTTGTTTCTATTATATTTGAAGTATTGAGAACAATTCTTAAGAAAAATTATCTTGAACCGTTTAAGCGTGGAAACCTCGCTTAGTATTTTTTATGAGAATAGCTATACGCGTACAACTACCCATTATGAAACAAATACTCACTATTTCAGTTGTGAAATTTGTAGCCTTTAATTTTTATAAACTTCCGAAAACTGACTTTTTTCCAAATTTTGGAATTTTGCGCCCCTGTATCTCTGATGGGACTGGTGATAAAAATTTCAAATTTGCACAACTTGTAGTGCTTTCGGGGTAGATTTATTAAAATAAAAAATCAACTTGTACCTGTATTGATCTTTTACAAAACCCTCAATTTTTATCATTGCCGCAACGGGAAAAATTGGAGTTTTATAAAGGACTTATATACTTTTGACAATTTATGTCAAACGTTGGAGAGGGGGGCGCTATTTTCAAGTTTCTGCCCCGGTTCTAAAAAATCGTAGATCCGGGGCTGACCAGTGGTATAGAATGGCGAGAATTTCAAATTGAATTTTGTCCGACTTTTGGTGCCGCATCCTGTAGTTTGTCAACCAACAAACTATTCTAAACCAGTCTCTAATAAAAATATGTAAATTTTTCACATTGTCGTAAAAAATCTTCGTTTTATAGCCACTCATTAATTAATCCGAACCTGTCATCTTGTCTATAACAATAAATCTTTAGTAATTGTTATTTTTATGGCAATTTTTTAGCACATTAAAGAAAAAATGTCGAACCAATGTGATGCGATTTTTACCATTTAACTTTTTTTTACACTCACCACTTAAATATTATTGAATTGTTAATTCGTAACACCGCGACCAACAAATCCACAAGATTTATTTGTGTGTTATCTGCAGTTTCACGCATTAAGTAGTATAGGTATTTGGGAACGTAATTGTATAAAATGGTGAATCATTAGCAAAAAAGATTGTTTGCAATGATAAAAATTTTTTCATCGAGGTTATCGCACCCTTTTACTAAAATATTTTCAGAATTGATTGACACTGGATTTTGTTGTGATTCTAGTTTCTTTGATGGTTCCAGCACGTACAATCATTTATATGTCAGTATAAAATTCGTCAAACGTATTTTATTTTTACGCTACATTTGAACTTTGGAAGATTTTAGAGGTATTTAGTCGTTCAGTTACCTCTGTAGTCCCATCATGTTTTTGCAAAAATATATAAGTATACGCAGGTCTTTATGAGCAATACTTGATGGGGTGCAAACGAATTCCAATCCTAATTATCTATACAATATTGATAGGCGTCATTTATATGAGAGATTGTCGTCAGATAATCAGATTTTATAGCCTATAACTTTTTTTTTTTTTGGTGATAATTATTTATTCAAAGCATGTCCTAAAACAGGGTGAATGGTTTAAACGTTTTACGCAACGGCTGCATATAAAATTTATTCGAATTTGACCAAAATGTAATCAATTTTACTTTTTAAAAACACATAAAATGTTTTTTTTTGTAATTTATGAAATTGTTATTACAAAAAAAATTGTTCTTTAAACTTTTACGACGGACTTATATCTTCGAATGAAGAATTTTTTTAAAAATATTTTTGATATTTATAATGCACTGAAAAGCTGTAATAAACTTGATGATATCATAAAATTCAAGAATTTCTTCTATTTTCTCACCTCAAGCTTTTTATGGAAATAATTTGAATTAGGGTCATTTTGGTAAAAACTTTTCATTTTGCTATAAAAATAACACAATTCTTTTTTCTAGCCGCATCTCACGTGCATAATTTTGGTAAAAATCAAAAGAACTACTTCGAAAACTTCTAATTCAGTTCTAGTTTCAACATTTTATCATTTAATTTATCGTTTTTAAGATGACGAAAAATTTTATTAAACTTGATGACGTCATCAAATTGACTGTATTGGCGTCACAAATTGTTTCAAACCAAACTTTATAGAAGTAGTTTGAATCAGAGGCGATTATAAGATTTTTATTTTGGGTAGGCCCCATTTTTTCTGTATTGTAAACATATGACTTATGTGTATCATTTTTCTTGAAGGTGTGAACATTTTATATTGCATAATTTTAAAATGAACAAAATGTAGTTTTTAACAACATTTACAAGTCATTTCAGGTAATCGCATACCACTTAAGAGAGCCTATATATAACCAGGGACGGATTAACCCACTTTGAGGCCCTAGATATTTTTTTGTTACCAGGCCCCCTCTCACCCTTACAAGATATACCTATATATAGCACACAAATTATAAAACAATAAATAAATCAAAAGTAAATAATGTGAGAAACTAAAACAAATAATCAAAATAGATATAGAAATATTGATTCAAATATCCAAAATAGACAGTTTGATCAGACCCTTCAAAATATTGGGCCCTAGCCTTTTTTTTAATTTGCCTAGGCGATGATCCGATTCTGGACCTAATAATAATATTACACATAATGGTGGAAATAATTCCGGGCTACAAGAATTATATTTAAAATTAAAGAACTGCTTTTAAACTTTTCTCCGATGCTTAAAAAAGTGTCGATATTTGTCTGAATTAGATGGTCGGCCAAGTGGTCGGAAAACGACATTTCATATTACACGACCTAATAATATTATTCCAGATAATGGCGAAAATGATTACAAGCTACAGGAAATCTATTCAGAGTTAAAAAATTGCTTTTAAACATTTCTCGAATGCTTAAAAAAGTGACAATATTTGTCTACATTACATGGTCGGCCAAGTGGCCGGAAAACGACATTTCATATTACACGACCTAATGGTACTCTAACTAACGGTGGAAATGATTCCAGGCTAAAAGAAATCTGCTCAGGGTTAAAGAATTGTTTTTAAACATTTGACATAAAGTGTCAACAGAACAGATTAATCCACTTTAGGACCCTAGACATTTTCTTCTTTTTTTTTTCATTTTTTAAAAATTTTTTCAACCTGCTAAAATTGTTATTGGTTTGAATTAGGATAATTTAAATGTGAACTTTTCATTTTTACTATTAAAATATCGAAATTCCTTTTAGAAATATTTACCGCTTCAGAGCATATTTAGCTCCTTTGTAAATATTCCACTGATCGACTTATTTTTTTTTATTTTTCAAATTTTAATTTGCTAATAGTATTTATGTTATTATATAAAGTAGTTAATTATCTATAAAAACAATATAAAATCGTATTTTATATTGTTGTTGTAGATACAGTACTATATATATATATATATATATATATATATATATATATATATATATATATATATATATATATATATATATATATACAATTTGCTTAGCAAAAATGTTATGATAATTGCCTAACTATACCTAGGTAGGTATTTAATACCAGCATATTTATGCTAATTTAAGCTTTATATATACATTTTAAAAATTTGAAGATTAATACGAGTAATTTAAGAAGCTATTTTGCATATAAATGGGAAAAAACAAAATACGAATGAAAAAAAATTAAATAAAAATAAAATTTATGTAATTGTTTTTTACTCCCGGTTTTTGGCCAGTAATAATAAATAAAATTATGAAGCAATGCCCCTTGAATAATTTTTTTTTACTTCAGCATGAAAATTATACAATATACCTACGTGTATTGAATCATCAGTTAGCTTTTTATATAACTTTCTAATAAGTTATATTATTAATAAATATTAATGTTTTATCTGTCAAAAGTAAATTACAACAAAATCCATCTTCAATTTTTTGTTCATTAAGGTTAATAAACCTTGTTGTATGGTTTATAATTAAACGGTTCTCCACTACTAAACATAAGAGTACTCAGCACATTTTAAAAGTAAATTTAATTTTGACATATCACGCATGCAATTTTTTAAACTACATATTTTCTTATTTATTTATTGCTAGGCTTAATTATGATTAAACGATTATATAAAAACAGTACCGACATTATTATTTAAGATTAACACAAGTCGGATTATAAAATAGGAAACTGGAGCTTGGATTTCACTGAAAAATGTCTAGCAACTAAATTTTATGGAATCAGGTTTTTTTTATACTTTTCCTCACAAAATATTCCATTGACCTTCTATATAAAGGTTTTCTTATAATACGTACATATATTTATGTAGAGTTTATTTCGCAAAAAATAAAGCGATGAAAGGTAATTATTAATATTCTATAAAAATTGTAACTGTATATTATACTTTCTATGACACATGCTAATAAAATTGTATAATGGGGAATTTGACTAATTTTGGGAAACTATTTTAAAATCGCATATTTATATATTATGCATGTATATAATTTTAATTTTTAAAAATAATGCCGAAAATCGTTAGGAAAAATTAATTTAATATTTGTTCCCAAATTTGCGCGAAAACGTTCATTAGCTTCAATTACGTCACATTCTCTAGATAGCAACAGGTGTCATGTAACTAAGAAAAAAACTGTTTATTTTTCTTATAACTAGGAAAAACAATTGTTGATTTTTAAAAAAATTAGTTAAATTTAAATTAATTTCCATAGTTATGTTTGCTAACCGGAATTTACGTAACGACCCTAGTGGCGACAGTGTTAAAATATTAGAGAATGACACGTCACAGCCCTTTCTGTTGACGTAATTTATAGCTGAAAAATATTAATTTTTTTAAATTAAATAATGATAGGATAAATTAACATAATAAATTGCTGTCTTTTGTTATTAATTTTCATTAAAATTTGTTTTTATTGTTTTTCTTTGATACTGTCAAATACAGTGGCGGATTTACCCTAAGTGCCGCTCTATGCTCAGTGAAAAATGCCGCCCCTAAAAAGGTAAAAAAATTCTGCATTTTTGCCGCCCTTTTTCCGCAAATTTGCCGCCCTTCTTAAAAACGTAGGCGAGCAACAAAAAAAAAAACTTCAATTATACATTTTTCCGCCCTTTTTGCCTAAATTTGCCACACCTAAAATCTGCCGCCCTAGGCTCCAACCTACTCAGCTTGCTGGTAAATCCGCCACTGGTCAAATACCCCATTATGTAAATTAAATACAGTATATTGTTTTGTGTCTCATTTTTATTGAAATATACTATACCCTTGTAGTTTACGTGGGTGCGCTTGAAAGCAATTTTTTTTTTTATATTTATTATCGATTTGAAAAAATCAGCTGTTGTTGCTATTTTTACACAAATTCATTCAAAATGTTGTCTTGTTTTTCACGGAACTACATAAACAGTACTTTACATAAATCTATCTAAGTAGGAGAAAGGTGGGTTAGTTTTATGATTATAGACCAAACTGTTCACATAGATAATTAAAAATTTCTTCAGCACTTATTGTGTGTTTATTTTCTATTGCACCGACAAAAATGTTTCACACATTTTTATCAAAGAGTTTTTAATAGCTGCATTTTTTCGATAATGTATAAAATGAGTTTCTGGTGGAGCAATTACCTTCTTAATGGGGCAATTTTAGAGCAATTTATTCATATGAAAAGCAAAAAAAAAAAAATTTCAATTTTCGGCACCAATTTCTTTCCGGTTGCCAATTGTAACATTTCGAAGTTGCTTGAAAAATGCTTAATATTTTAGAAATTATTTCACAATTCTCGTTAGTTTTTATGTGATTAAAAAATCAAAAACTAAAACTGTCAGTTATGTCAGAATATCAAATCATGGAACACGATTTTTGGAGTTTTTATTGACACCCCTCTCCCCTACTCGTATATCAAAATGGATGGGGCACACCTAAACATTTTTAAAGTTGACAAAAAACCACCCGAAAGTAAGATTTAATTCTTATCGGACGTTCAGGTTCAACGTACCGGACAAATATACAAAACAAAATTAAAACTCTTATAAGTCTTAAAATTTTGCCAAAATATATTGCTTAATCGACAGGAATCTCAAATTACCTCTACAAAAATTCTTATTTATATATCTAATGTTTCACAAACTTAAAACTAGTTGCCGAAACTACTAAACCGGATTTTCAGTAACTTAACTATCACAGTATTTTTAGTATTTATTCAAAAATTTTATTCAGTCTTCGTGAAAGACTCATTGTCAGTTACCTAGAGGCTAGAGTTCGTAGGTGTTGTTAACAAACCAAAAGAATATGCAATAATGTTTTGTCTCTTTTGACTTCTAAAAGTAATTCCATTTTATAGCGGCATATTTATACAATGATTAACAAGTAAATTGCTTGTTTGTTGGACAGATTTTTTTTCTAAACTACAAATGATTTTCGAATAAAAAAAATTACATAATAAAAATATTAAATTTTATTAATCAATAAATAATCAATATTTTTATAAAAAAAAATTTTTATTAATTTCAAATTAGCACATATCGGCTTTTACTATAAAATAAAGCATACTTTTTGTGCTTGCTCACTAAGGTAAGTTCACTAACCTCGCAGTTTCATATCAAGTTTGTGTAAAGAGAGAATGGTCTTACAATTTTTTTTTTACTAAATAAGAACTTACAAACAATTTCTTAGTATTTTATACTTGTGTGTATAGTCAGTTACAAAAATATTATATTGGGAATCCACCGGATAAAATCAATAAAACAAAAACAAAATACAGACAATTTTGTTTGGCTTTTATTTCTGTTTTGTCCTGTTTTTGTTTACTTTTTGTTTTGTTTTTGTTTTTCGCGACTTTATTAATTCTTTTTAATGGATTTAAATTGAAGTTAGTGAATATTTTTGTTATGTAGCTGTACAATTCGGATGTGTAAATAATATATAATATTCTGTTGTAAGTACTTGTGTAATGTACGTTAAGTTATTAAATATACTTTCCGCATACTAAATAGTAAAATAGTCAAGAAAATTTATCGTATTACAATGAATTATATAAAATGTAACATGGGCACAGGAATATACGTTACTTATGATAGTAATGTATACACAAGAGTAATTTTAGTAGATTAGATACAATCAAGTCTCCTATATCGCGGTATCTTTATTACTTACGCGAATTCCATACAAGGCGGTGTAAAATTGCGATAAGTCTCCTATCACGAGGTCTCAATAGAACGCCATTTTAGTAGGTACAATAAAATTTCAACAACTCAAATGACGGTCTCTCATAAAATGTACCTGTTTTTATTATGTTTGTTACTAAATGATACTCTTCGTTATCGTAAACTTTGACTGTAAATATCTCCTAAGCCGACTGTATGTCGTAGCGAACAAACAACAAAATTTTTGAAAACTTAAGCTAAGCAAGTTGTAATAGGTATTCTAAACATATTCCGACTGTTAAAACCACAGATGAGACAGATCAAGCCTACATATAAAAAAGTGTAATCCGAAAGTTGCAATAAGTAGCAATTCACACCACTACTGATTTAATCTGTTACTGACCGTCGTGGTGTTCACGTAATAATAAATATCATGTTTTTTTAATCAACTCGTGCAATTTAAATAGAAAAAAATATGAAATGCGTCGTATTTAAGTGTAAAAATTCTATTGAATAAAAAATTTCTCAAAATAAGGGGATATTTTCCTTAAAATAAATAAATTTATTTTTAATTATTGACTAGTGGTAACATACGGTGGCCATCATAGTATATACTATATGTATGCGAACTGCATACATCATCATCAACATATCATACTAATACATTGGTATATTCGTGTCCATACATCATGTGTTTTGGTCCTGTGTGTGTGCTGTGTTACGTTACTCACTCGTTACAGCGGGCACAGTTTGGTAGACATACTAGTTTGACCCCTTGGTTAAAACATATACTTTTAGTTATTGGAAATTATCGACACCGAGTTACTTTTCATAAATTGATTATAATTGGTTAATTTATATTCCATTAGCCCCATTGATGATCATCAATAGAATATTTTTTAAAACATTATTTTCGTTACTTTTTGTAGTGATAATGGCAAAATTTTGTATGACATAATTTATAGATAATCTCTAACAGCAAAATAACATTCGGAAAATAAGAAAAAATGGCTATTTTTACTGGAAACTTATTAACTGAACTTAAAAAAATTGAATCTGATGACATCATCACGTATACAAATTGATTTTTTAAAAGCTTCAAAATCGATAATTTTGATGTTAGAAATCTAAAATTTGAATCTGTTCATAAGTTTTCAGTACTGCTTTTTTTTTTCATTTTTCACAAAATCGGAATTGCAAAAAGAACAAGAAAAGTACATACGAAAATTTAATCACATTTGCTGAAGTAACTTCGGAAAAGTAGCTTGCATAGTAGAATAAGTTAAAGTAAAAAAAATGTTTTTTTATGAAAAAGCTTTTATTTAAAAATGGGCTAAAAAAAATAACTTTTGAGTGAAGTTTGAAGCAATATGCAACATAATTTATAAAAGCTTGAGGCGTTATCATTAATAATTTCTGTTTTGGATGTTTTGGATATAAAAGTAGCTTTTTTACTTTTCAGTAGTTATCAAACTTAATTAAACGCCTCAAGCTTTTATAAATTATGTTGCATATTGCTTCAAACTTCACTCAAAAGTTACTTTATTTTTGTTAGCCCATTTTTAAATAAAAGCTTTTTCTTAAAAAACATTTTTTTTACTTTAATTTATTTTTTACTTTTTAGTCTGATTACAATTAATTTTTAAAAAAATTAAAGAAATTATTCGTTTACTTATATTTTAGTCGGTTAATTTACCCTAATCAAGCATAACTATGGAAACAAAAAATTGCAATGTAAAATCAATGGACAATATTTGACAATTCGAAATGCCAAAAAGTTGCACAGGACTACAAATCAAAAATTTTGGTTTGGGGCGATTTAGGGAAAAACTAATTATACAATATTGCATTGTCATCAAGGTTAGACAGGTACGCAAAATTTGAAACCTCTAGCTTAATTAGAACGTGTCTAAATTTTGATTCCAAAATTTGATCTAAACCAACATACTAACATAGCAAGTTAAATAAAAGCTTTTAAAAAGTTGAACACCACAGATCTACTCGTATGTAATAACAAGATATATTGCATATAAAATTTGATATATTTCAACGGAAAAATGTTGAATTTACGAATATTATATGTGTGACTGCAGGCAACCTAGCTTGGCACTGCGGGCTACAATTTTGGAGTTTAAAGTATATTGTGGTAACTTGACTGAATAATCTGCGTTCCGTTTGTTTTGAAATTGCCGTCCCAGAAACTGCCCATTTATAAATCTACTCGAAAATTTCTAACCCTGACTGACTGACTAACAGACAACACACAGCCTAAACAGTTGGGTTTAGAAGAATGAAATTTTGCGCAGGAGTTCCCTGTGTAACGTAGGTGAGCACTAAGACGAAGTATTTTTAAAAATTCATCTCCTAAATGGGTTAATTATTTATTAGGGAATGAAATTTGTATTTCGTCATTTTGAAGTTAGTACTATTTGAAGTTAGGACTTATTTAATAAATTTTTGACACTGACTGACATCCTGAGATGTTGCCGATGGTAAATCCCATCGGTTGTATATACGGCTAGTTTCATAATAACCTTGATTAAAAATTAAACAGTTTAAAAAATGTAAAAGCGTAAAAAATATAGTCCTTGCTAAAAAGAAAACAAATTTTAAAAAATTAAAATTATTCAAAATATAAGTACTAATAAAAACTGAATGCAAAATATGGACCAGAAAAGCCACATATTTTTCCACTTGCAAAATGCTGATCTAATTTATTAAATTAATTAATTAGTTATAGTTACGCTTTAATTAAAGCAAGACCAATACATAATTATGCTATTTTTACCTTAGTTATAAACGAATAAATTTTCTACGTACCATAATATACAAGGTGATTATAAATTGCTGTGACAATCTGACCGTGTTACGCATCTGAATTTATTTACCACAATTATACACGCAACAAATAATTAAATAAATCATATTTGTATTACGGTAAATTACGGTAAATAGTAATTATGAATATGTAATACATACATACATTTAAGACAAGTTATGTAATGATAATGATAATTCTCGACATACCCAGCTAGTATTCTGAATTTAAAATAATATACCTTATTTAGTATGTTAAGTGAACTCATTCATTGTAAACATGCATTCAAATATATTTTAACATTTAGAACGGAACGTTTAATAGTCAGATCCGTATTTAAAACAGAATGGTAATTACTGGAATAAATTTTATTTGTCCCGAATTTTCAGGGTTCCGAAGAAAACATCTCGAAACCTTTATAGTACATTATCTTGAACCTCCCCCAAGGGATCGATTAGATAATAATGAAATTTTTTTCCTCGCCAACGGTAATTTGAAAAGGAATTGTTTGAAAATTTTTGTTACGTCGTCAACCGTCAGATAAGTTTTTGGTGTCACATTTGCTCGGACCTCACCCTCTCCTCGTCACGCTTCATCACGCTATTCCACTACCCCCACCCTCGTTTATGGATGGTTCCCAAAAACAGTCAGTTAAAATTATTTCGTGTAAGTTGTGTCGACAACTGGAATAAATTTTATTTGTCCCGAATTTTCAGGGTTCCGAAGAAAACATCTCGAAACCTTTATAGTACATTATCTTGAACCTCCCCCAAGGGATCGATTAGACAATAATGAAATTTTTTTCCTCGCCAACGGTAATTTGAAAAGGAATTGTTTGAAAATTTTTGTTACGTCGTCAACCGTCAGATAAGTTTTTGGTGTCACATTTGCTCGGACCTCACCCTCTCCTCGTCACGCTTCATCACGCTATTCCACTACCCCCACCCTCGTTTATGGATGGTTCCCAAAAACAGTCAGTTAAAATTATTTCGTGTAAGTTGTGTCGACAACTGGAATAAATTTTATTTGTCCCGAATTTTCAGGGTTCCGAAGAAAACATCTCGAAACCTTTATAGTACATTATCTTGAACCTCCCCCAAGGGATCGATTAGACAATAATGAAATTTTTTTCCTCGCCAACGGTAATTTGAAAAGGAATTGTTTGAAAATTTTTGTTACGTCGTCAACCGTCAGATAAGTTTTTGGTGTCACATTTGCTCGGACCTCACCCTCTCCTCGTCACGCTTCATCACGCTATTCCACTACCCCCACCCTCGTTTATGGATGGTTCCCAAAAACAGTCAGTTAAAATTATTTCGTGTAAGTTGTGTCGACAACTTTCGGCGATATAGGCAAACAAATTTTTGAAACTTCAAAAGGTAATTTATAGTTGAGAAAATGATCTCCAATAAATTGAATTTTGCATCAAGGTATGTTTGAGTACTAGAAAATATCCTCCAAAAATTCAAGTCCAAATCATTAAAGGAGATGTTGGAAAGTATATAAAATTTTTATTTTTCATAAGTAACTCCAGAAATAACTCCACGTATCCTATTGTGTGAGACATTGTTAGAAACATCTTGTAAAATTAAATTGAGGTTCTTTTGGTCACTTTTCATTTTAAGTTCGCGAAATATTGAACTTCGTAGCTCAAATGTTCCCAACTATAACAGTTGTGGACGAGTTAAGCCGAAACTCTTGTCGAATATATTTATATCTATTTTTGGATAAACCGTAAAAAATTTACTTAAATGCCCAGTAGGTACGTTATTCCGAAAGCTGTGAAAATGTGAAAACACTGAAGAACCCTGACTCAATGATGTGTCCAACATGCACTTGGCGATTTTTTTAAAATTATGCCTATCTATTGTAAAACAAATTTGGAACATAATTTTTAAAGCACCAACAAAACAGACAAACTGAATTTTTACTACAACAAAAATATTATATATGACCATATCGTGTTACAAATCTTGTTCGTTTATTGTTAAACTAAAAAACTTGTAAACTCACGCTGAGCTTAAAATGATCTAAACATCCAAAAAGGTGTAAATGAATCATATCGTAAATTTAATCCTTCTACTAATAACAATATAAGCTTAAGAGTATTGTTTGAATTTGGAATAAAATTTTTACGATATTTGGTCATGTTATACCATTTTTGCATATACATAGGTGTGAATCAAGATTTTAAATTTTTTTTTTTTTTTGTTTTCTGATCATAAACAAATTTAAACATCGGTGAAACGAATTTTAATTATTATCAGGGATATAAATTTTTCACCTGTCTAATTTCGTAGGTATAATTTAAATTTTTCTTTTCATTAATTATTTCATTAAAATTAGAATGAATTGGTGATAATTAAGTACTGTTATTTTAATCTGCAATTAATTAATGTTCGATATAATTAAACGCAATTTGTAATATATTAGCAGGTGTTTCTGACATGTTTGTCCATACATACCTACATCAATTTTAATTGTGACAGTCTTTTGCAGCGAAAAAAATGGTAGAAAACTTTTCATTGGTCATTTAACTTTAGGTAGACACTATAAAAATAAAAAAAAGTTTTTATTGGTTTTAACTAATTTTAAATCCATTTCTGTCAACAAAAAACAAAAGGTGCAGCTTCACTAGTTTCAATTTTGTTAGTTGACAGTTCTTCTCGTTAAATTGTTGCGCAACAAATTTTCATTAGACAAACACAAAGGCTATTGGCGGATAAGCATGGGTAGAAATGCCCCCGCACGAATTTTGTTGTTTTTTTTTCTGCTAACTGCTTTCGATATAAAATTAAAATTTACTGAGTTTCAACACTTAAAAACTCACCCTTTGGGGGTAAAAAATTATTTTTTGAAAATCAAAAAAAATATATAATTTTTTAGTGGGTTGGCGGATTTGGCTGGAATTTTTATATGTTTTAGATACCTCTATAGTGTATCTCAGAAAAAATTATCAGCTTCAAAAAAAAATTATACCCCCCCCAAAAAAAAAAATTTAACAGACACAAACAAAATTACTTTGGATATGCATTTCGTAACACATTTGCAAAAAACAGCAAAAACTGTTTTTATAGATTTTTTGTGTGATTTTTAAAAAAATTTTTTTATAGATTTTCTAATTTTTTAAATGACTGTCAATATAAATGTCCTATATTTTATCCTGAAAGCTGTAAAGAACTCGAGTCACTGAAAAAATCTGGGCTTGGTGAATTTCTTCTATTTAACAATACATAATAATTTTATCTTAACAGTCAGTTTTTTTTTACTTTCATTACTGACAATTTAATTTGTCATTACTATATTATAAATAGCCAGTGGCGGCTCATTATATACATACCGTTATATTGTAGCTACACATTATTATTATACATATATTTTTTTAAACAATGCACAAGCATATTATGAACGTAATACATATATACAATTTGAACGGCATTAATTATTTTTATGTAACAAGGTCATACGAACCAAAGCATCAGAACACGACTATATAAAATATTTATATGTAACAGTGTGTGGTAGAAGGAAAAGTAAAAGTACATTTAACATTCTTGTAACCGAACAAACAAAAAAAATTATTGGCACGATTTTACATTTGCAATAAACTGTAATTGTTTAATATCAGTTTGATAATTTATTTGGCTATTTATTTTAGATTTAATTCTAAACATTAGATATTTACCTATTAAATGTTTACAAAATACATCGTCTCTTCGTCTCATTAGCATGTGTAACATTGTCAGTCGTTGCCCTTACAAATAATTTATGAGCGATATTGCAAAAATTTCAGTACCCACCCTTGCATCTATTCAGGATTTTAAGTACCGTTCTTTTTGGGGCGTGGTATCAGGAAATTTATAATTATTAACACATACTAAATACTACTAACGTAATTTTATTAAAGAAATAGTTTACTTAGAAGTTAGAAATATTTTTAAATTTTTGTGTAGTCATTACCCAGGACCATAAATCAATCTAAATTTATTCTAAATTGATCAATGGACCAATGTGAGCATTTACGGGAAACATTAAACCACAATCAAAAGAAATTCTATATATATTGGACATTAAAAGAAACCAAATTTGATCACATTTTCTCTAGTAGTTTTAAAGTTATCATAGTTTAGTAATATCACAGCTTAAAATTATTAATATTCTGCAAAAAAATAGTAATCGAGTTTTACGTCCATTTTTAGACAACTTTCTAACTTAACGTAATTATGTGTATGGAAGAGAAGGGGAGTGATGTAGGAGGCTAGGATTTAGTAGGTATGCGTCTACAGCCATCGAAAAACTTCCGGTTTTTCAAACATAAATTCAAATATAATTGACCCAGGACAGGAAAATTACAATTTGTTCATGCATTTTGACTAATCAGTACGAAAAACAAGGTTTTGTCAGTTTTCTTTTCCTTAATTGATACTATTACAAAACAGATATACACACCTAGTTTTCATAAATGACATTCAAAATATAATTTTTTTCAAGCGTCATTTGTAAAAAGTGAAATTATAATTTTAAATTTGTATCGCAACTAATTGCAAATACACTTGGTTTAAACTTTCATATACATATACTGAATTTCCTGTTAGAAAATCATATGTAAGAGTACTTTTTAAAGGTTTTTTTTTTTTTTTAAATTTTCACTCTTGGAAGTTTCAAAATGTAAATTACTTACTCAAATAGTTGTTCCAAGTTGCTTAATTTACGTATATAGCAGTTTGTCACTTCAATTAACTGTACTATTTTTGTGTAATCTACATATTACCTATAAGTATATGGTCATGAAATATTTGACATTCAAGGCAGTCTTATAACATTTACCCACCAGTTTTTTATGTCATTTATTTTTTTTGGATTGGAATGTTTTAAAGTAATAATTTTTTGCGATATTTTTCCTTTTGTTGTGCTGCTGATATCTTTTAATCAGTTCTTTAAACAAGTTAATAAATTAAGTTGTAGAATAATAAGAAATAAAGACATCACAATTTAATTTTAAGACCTTATAAAAATAAAAATTCATCTCAGTGACGTCATTTTATACGTTCAGTATAAGGCGCCAGTATTCTCAATTTCTGCTAGGATTTCTTTCAATTTTTTTTATCAAAATGGTAGTTGTATGATTAATTTCATTTACCAGTTGACTGCTAGGATCATTGTTTGTTGAACTTAATTCTTATGACGTCATCAGATACACTAAATCGTATTTGAATCACTAAATTCCTAATTTAAATGTAAGAAGCATAATTTTTGGTAAAATCAAAACTTTAGGGACAATCAGAAAATGACCCAAACAAACTCAAAAGATCCCCCTTAAAATCCCGAATCGGATACTTACGTCAGAATACGGATTTCAGTTCCACAAAGGCGATTAACATTCCAATAATGACGCATAAGCAAAAAAATTATTAACCAAATTTAAAAATAAATTCGCTATTATTATGTATCAAAGCGACAAATTACAAAATGTGGTTTCTTTGAAAGATTTTAATAAAAAAATGGTTTTATTTTATTATACAGATAAATTGTAATAAAGGTTATTTTTGCTGGCGGATCGATGCAAGGTCGCCACATAGGTATTATCTTATTCACAAATAATGTAATTTTATTATATTCTATGTAAAAGAAAAAAAAAATTAAAAAATATCGACCAAGCCTATAACTTTACACATACTTTTATTTCAATAATTTTATACAGTGGTTCAGTAATAAATATTATATACATGCATATTATAAGCGTTTATATTGTTTCCAAAGTAAATGCTCTCGTAGACCGAAAAATAAAGTGCACCCTGTCACACTGTTAATCACACTCCTGTCTATACCATATTTACATAGTACAACAATTATATATAAGTATGAATCAAAAAATTTAAGCACGTGGAATCTCTAGGAAGATCATGAAGTATTATATTGACTAAGAGGTCCACCGTTCAAAATTCCAGAACTGTTACTTTATATAAATTGGGACTTATTTTTTACCCTCTTTAAACATTAAGAATGACTTAACTCGGCCGAATAGGCCTGCCAAAACTGAATTTCTGCGTAGAGTAAGTATCCAAGATCTTCTCAATTTGACGAGTGTTGAAATGACCACCGAAAATCAGCCACTGGATCTTGTTCTATAAGGTTTTTTCTTGAATGGCGCCTTAAAAAAACATTCCAATTTTAATAGGAAGGCTTTCTTATTTCTTATATCTTTTAACCTCTATTTATTTTTAATTTTTTAGTTCTTCAAAGTAAATTAAAGTATGTCTTTTTTTGTTTAAAATACTTTCTTTAATATATTTTTTAACCAGTTAATTTCCTTGTACTCAATTTTTTCAAAAAATTTCGATTTGTTTAGGGGTGGGGGGGGGGGCAAAATGGGAAACCCTAAAAATTTGGTAAAAATTTTTATATTTTCAAATTTGATAATATTGAAAACCAAATAAATGTATTATAATATATTATAAATATATTATAATATATCAATATTTACAAAAAATACTGATAATATAACTTTACGTAGTAAGAATTTTTAAAAAAATAATTATTTTTCGCCTCTACATCCACTACTAATATAAATGGTGATTCGTTTTACGTAAATTACTCCTAAAAAATATTATTATTTGGTAGCTTGGTTTTCTTATGAATATATTTATAATCTTACATTATTAAGGGATACCCCATGTTTGCCCGCAAAAAAAAAATTTTTTCTTACGGCAGCTCGAAATTTGATTATTTTACTTTAATTACGACTGAAAATAATAAGATTCAACATATTTCAGTCCTTAAAATCATAACAGTTTCTTAAGTACCCCGTTTTGCCCCCCTCCCTCCCCTAAATTTTTGTTTTATTTTAAGGAGAAATTTGAATTATTATTAGATCAAATTCTTTCCGATTCAAATACTCTGGAAACACCTATAACTGAACGGCGAATTGAACAGTGTGAAATGAAATAAGAACTGTCTGTTATAACCTTGCAAGCAACACCTTAATTTAATTCTTTTTTTTAACGCATAACGCCTTTCAACTAACTGGTTTCTAATGTTACAATTACGTTGATTATAATTCAGATTAAATTTGCTAAGAAACAAAATTAATATTCTTTACTCTATTAAAATAAATTTTACATATTTTGGTCAACCATTGAAGGAATATTTTAGACAAATTATATAATAATAATGATGTAACTGTCAAGAAATATGAATTACATAAAAGTTTATTTGAATAAAGACATGTTGAAAAAATATCATATACACGGTGTATTGTTTAAAGAGAACAATAGGTGCATTACTATTGTCGCTTGTTCGTATTGTCTATCATTGTTATTAAATGGATCTTTTAAATCATATTTTTATTAGTATTTTAACGCAATCAAACAGATACTGTACACAGGTTTGAATGTATAATACTTACTACGTTTTTTTTGCTTTTCTTTTTTTGATGCAAATAAAAGACTGTTATTTTTATTTTTATCTCAAGTACAAAGAAAGATATCTTGTAAGCTTGTAATAAGTACATTTATCTGTTCATATGTGTAATAATATCATAGTTCAATTATTCTGTTTTATATAGGATGTTTCACTTAAAATGAAGGTGGCTATATTGGTTTATTTTACTCTTCTGAACTTATACATAACAACAAAGCTCTCAGAGATCAAAAATGGTTAGTTATCTAATATATGATGGTGGGCGTGCTGTTTAATTTAATTTTAAGAGGGCAAATACTTTTGGAACGAAAGAAAATATTTGAAATTTTTCACTAAATATTAATGAAACATCTCAAGAACAGACGATAACTATGGCGACTAGCGCATTCGCCATTTGGAAGCTTAATATAGTGACACACTTCAATAAAAGACTTTTGCAGCCGCCATTTTTATATATATTAAAACAAAACAAAAAAGTCGTTACGTAAATAAAATGTAACTTCAAAAATATAAATCAATTTTTTCTTGTTAAAAAAATTCCCGAAATTGCCTTTATTTTCGCTTTTCGCTTACTTTCGCTTTTAGGTGCAAAGGCTTTTCGAAACTCGGAAATAAACTGTAATCAGTTTCATCTAATTGATAAGAAATTGACAGATAATTTTTGTGGTTTTGCCGCTGTAAGCTGTCGTTAGATAAATGGGTATAAAAAGTAACATGTATCTGGCCAATCGCTCTACAAAATAGTGTGAGTTTAATGTATCTTAAGCCATGACGGCCATTTTTTTAAACTTATCTCACTATACTGTTTTAAAGTAGACCCCCTATATACAAAATAATGTATATTACGTATACATATGTATTTGTACAAATATGTACGTAAATATCTATTTATTTATTCATTCATTAAATTCACTTTACTTTTAAATGTCATGGTTTTTCTCGACAATAATTATATTGACTGATATTGTGATCACTTCAGTTTACGTACAAAACTGTATATATATACTGTAAAAGGAAATAAATTTTTATTGCAAAATTCTTTTATCAAAATTAATTGAGGTGACATCATTTCTTCTATAAAAATGTCTTTCCTTTCTTTAAAAATTTTATGAAATTAAAAAAAAGTTCGCCAAAATTCGTCATTAATTCAAATTATTCTTAACTTTCGGAATAAAATACATGGCATTTAATTACAGAAGTGGTAGTATCTATATTTTAGTGAATTTCCGAACAGAAATTAAGCTATTACAGCGGGTGTCACGATAAGACCTGGGCCCAGGATTATAATAGAAATTTATTCTGAGGTCCCTAAAACCCAAAAATCTTCGGGTGAAAAACATCAGTCAGACACGTCTATTATCCGGAATCTAAAAATATGATTTTTTTGCCAAAATCTAAAAGTTTTTTGAATTTTTTTACACGATGGCAAACAGCGGAAAAAATCACCTAAGATACTTTTTTCAACCAATCTTCTATAGATAAGCGGAATTTTTGAGAAAAAATAATTTTTGTAACCGAAAATTCGCTATGTTATACAGGATGCTACGATAGTGGTATTTTTTTAATTTCTTGGGCTATCCTCAAATCTCATTTTGAAGCTCAGTATTTCAGAAAGGTGGCTTAAAAAATGGAAAATAGTAAAAAGAACTAAATTTTTTTAACAGCCCTTCTTACCGACATTCCGCACGCTGTGATACGTGGCAAAAAAATTTAGATTCTAACTTTCTAATAAAGGAAAGTATATCTCAAGAAATTACAAAAAATATTAATTGCGATTTACACCTGGCAGACACAGATCGGCGTGACGAAATTGTAAGGGTTCCAAGATTTTTGAAAAGATAAAATTGTAATTTCCGTAAAATTCAGTAACAAATGTTGCTAGAACCAAAGTAAGAATACGTTTTAATAGATATTGAAGCCAATCTATACAATATGCTAGAAATATCGATGGTCGAAATAGCAAACTAAAACTTTCGATGATTGTAAATCGATTCACTAACCAGTACTCATCTAACTACGTAATTCATTGTTGTAGAAAAGGTTTCATTCGAAAACAATAAAAAATCTTATCTTACCAATAAATTATGCAGGGACATTTTCACCGTTCAAGTATAAGGTGCAAATATTTTTGAAATTATCTAATCTCCGCTTAATAAAATTATCAATATATCGATAGGTGTTTGATATCCAATTAAATTTTACCAAGATTTTTTTCATTCTTTTCAAAAATTTTTAATTAAATTTTTAGGTATTAGTGTTAGGTATGTCCTTTTGTAAACGTTTTTAAATAATAATTGTTGCTTCAGTTGTGCAATAATTGAATAACCTAGTTTAAGTATTGATAATTTAATATTTCATTTGTTAGGTGCAGGGACCAAAGTGATGTGTAAACTTTAGAATGAGTGTTTGTTAAAATCCTGAATAGTGTTTGGGAGAAATTTATTATTAAGGTAAGCAACGCTGTAGGTATATTACGTAATAGAGTACAAGGACTTTTCGGACACCTGTACTACGTGATTGTCGATTCTCTCAAAAGTATCAATTTTTAGTCAATTATACGAATTAGGTTCCATTAAAACTGAGAATAATCTAATAAAAATCTTCATCTTTCCATAAATATATAGAACAAAAACCACTTTTTTTTTTTAAATGTTAAAATGATTACTATTGAAAGGAAATTGAAAATGAAAGAGATTAATAACTGTTAAAGACACTAAAACTTTCTTTAAATTGAAGATGATAAGTTATAATTTAGTTCAATAAAATCGAAGGCCGTACTTCCAACCTTTCTATTCTATTTCTTTCTTCTTCTTTTTTTTTTACTTTCTCAATATTTAATATTTATCGCTTAATTAACGATGTAATTCCTCGTTACTGTCTATTATTTTTATTTTTTAAACGCCCATCTCAGATAGAATTAAAATTAATGACCACATATTATAAATTTTAAAATATTACTTTATCCATTTTTCTATTAATTAAAATAGTTTTTTTGAAAGATAATTTTTATCAAAAGAGCTTTTACGCCAAAAATTTGTCAATATGTGATTATTAAGTCTGATATTATTAATCTCTTTTATTGTTAGATTTTTTCAATTTCTTATCTGTTAATATAAAAATATCAAAATTAAAAATTATTTTGAAATTTTCTGTACAGATCTAATTGTAAGATACGACTTTACAGAATTAATCCGATGGTGGAATATGGGAGCTCAACTCATATTAAACTCATAATTTCTTATAAAGGTCAGGGAGTTTTCAGCAAATCCTAATATTAATTACATTTCGATTCAACATTTTTGCTATACGGTTACACGCATACATAATTGCATGAAAAATTATATAAATCGCCTTAACTTTGTCCACATTATACAAACTGGCAATTGAATATAATTCTAAAGCGGATTAAAATTCTTTTTTGAACCAAAACACAACTGAGAATATAAGATTACATTGGTATCTAAAATCTTTCACACTATTCTGTACATATCTCTTGAGTTTATTTTGCTTACAAAAGTGAATATTAATAAAATTATGAAATTTAATATTTTGAATATTTCTAAACAAGTATATAATTCAAAATAATTTTTTTTATACTACATCCATCAGAAAAATTAAAGGAACGCCAAGAATTTTAGTCCTTTTTTTCAAAAAGCTGTATCTCAATCCAAAACAGTCGGAAAATGATTTTAAATACCCCTGTCGCAGCATCCTGCATAACATAGCGAATTTCCGTTTATAAAAATTAGTTTTTCTCGGAAACTAGTTGACATAGAATAATAGTTTAAAGACCTTTTTATGTAATTTTTTCTCCTCGTTTAAATGATGTAAAAAAATTTGGCAAAAATTTTTGAATAAGTGGAAATTTTGGCAAAAAACTAATTTTTTGCAAGAACAAAAACCATGTTCCTGGCATCCGACGTGTCTGGCTGAAGAACTCATCCAAGATTTTTGGACTTCCAACGTTGTCACCAAATTTCGTAAACCTAGGACATTTCGTTCGAGAGTTATCGTGCTAATACATATATACATACATACATACATACATACATATATATATATATATATATATATATATATATATATATATATATATATATAAATTTTAGTGAATATTATTTTCGGTTTCTAGGGACCTCAAAACAAATTTCTGCCGTAGTCCCGGGCTCAAGTCGCGTCATGACACCTACTGTAATAGCTGAATTTCCAGAATTCTTTCTGGAAATTCGCTAAAAGAGCATTTTACAGGTTCAAGTGTATATACTCTTTGATGCTACAATTCAACATCATTTTTTTCACATGATAATAATTTGCTTAAAACTGTGGGCAGGATACAATTTTTTGTTTTTAAACAAAGTGTGCGTTTTACTTTTAACTTTAATATTCCCGAAAGTAAGAATGCTACAACTAAATGGAACCAAACTATTAGGAAATGAGGGTTTTGGATACTGTTAGAGAAACAGTAGAATTCTAAGTAATATTTCAGTTCAAAATTGCAAACACAACAATTTAACAGACTGCTCACAATTACAGAATCAACCCATTAAATCTATAATATTATAACTTCGATATATCGATTCTCTATAAGTCTTCCTTTATATTTTACAGGTGTAATGGCGACACAAGGTCTACGACATCAAGATGCCAGCGATGATGGAATATCCGATGGTGAAAGTACACCACTTACACAAGATAATTACAATGGAAGGTAAGCACTAGCACTACAGAAAATGTAATCCGCTCGATAATTTGTTGAAAATATATATTAAATAATTCATGCATAAGGTAACGTCGCCAAATATCGTCCCCTTTTTGAAAAACAATTGTAGAAAAAAGAATATTACAGGTAATTAAATGAATGAACTGTCAAAAATTAGTTTAAATATTCCTTTATTCGTAAACGTAAACAAAAACGCATTAATTTTATAACAAACTCTATAAATTTAGCTTTAAAAAAAAGTGCAAATTTTAAAAATAAATTTCGTCTCCGGGACATTCCGTCCCCGGGACATTTTATCAGAAACTATATTTTCAACAGATTTTTTGGAACTTTTCATATAAGCTTTCAAAGTGGCTCTTGGAATGATAATTATTACTGCCTTTTTATAACCCATATCCTTCGTTTATACCGCTTTAACAGCTTATTTCATTGGTTCAGGATCGCACAGCTTTCTCTTTGGCATCTAAAGAATTAAAAAAAAAAATATATATTAAACAAAAATAGAAAATAATGTTTTTACAATTCTGAATTAAAAAAGTTAACTTTATAGTTGCCTGTGATAGTGTCAAAATGGCTTAGGTACTTTTTTCACACGCAATAAAAAGTATCTACTTTTTATTACACGTGAAAAAAAGTAAGTAAACAAATTCATTTCTTTAGTAACGATCAATCCAAGCCATAGTCATCCATGAATACTCAATTCAAAACAAATATGTTAAAATAATTTTTTTAATGTAGCTGTCAAACTTTTAAAAATATGAGGTTATTTTTTTTTACATTTTCACAAATTCTTTAAATTTTATTTCAGAATTGCAAAAAATATTGTATGCAACACGTGCAAAATGAGTACAAAAAGTCATCTTCATTTTGCAACTTATGGCATAAAAAAATCTCGACAGTTGAAACGAAATTATTGAAATGAAATGAAATTATTTAAATATCGTCCCGGGGACGATATATGGTCCAAGTAGGGGGGGCGATATTAGGAATTTTCTATTTATTAAATTAAATAACCATTCCACAGAGGCACATGACATAACCTAAAATTTTTCGTACCGTTTTTTATCGGACGTAAATAACGTTCATCTTGACCAAACTTTAGCTTCAATAAGTCAAGCATGTCAATATTTAATCAAATTCGAGAAAATTTCAATAAAAACTCACCTTGAGCAATCTTTTTGTTTCTTCAAAATCTTGCTGTAGGAGTAACGTTTCACCCACACTTTTTTACAGTGATCGACTGAAGCAAATAACATTTGATTTGAGATGTAAAAACGAGATGACATTATTTTAAGTGGGAGAAATGGAAGGGGACGAAATTAGGTTCGGGGACGATATTTGGCGACTTTACCTTACTTATTCTTTATTGTATAACTTTTGTGAGCAAAAATAAAAACTTCTTGATTACAAACTCGAGGTTGTTCAAACATTTTTAGAAACAAAAATATAATAAAATTTTTCTATTTAGTGTATCTGTTACGCCCAATGAGCGTTTTCGTTCTTTGAGCGCAGCATATCCAACAAATGGAAAGAAAAAAATTTTTTGCGCAATTCAAACTACGGTGTCTATCAGTTCTTAAAATCTTATTACAAAATATACTTTAAATCCATCGAGCCTTGAATATATCGATTTCTACAAAGATGTGATCAACAGATCAAATATTTAGTTCAACTAATTTGCGTATTTGTACTACTGACGCAACCAAAAAAGTCTCAAAATTGAAAAAGCAGTACTTCTCTGCTCTTTCATCTTCTTTCTGCTCTCACAAAAATAATCAGCTAAAATACAATAATTTACATTATATTTTGTGACATCAAAATATATGAGGATATTAAGCCAAGTATTATAAAGAACAAAAAAATATGATAAGTTTTGCACGTTTCCAGCCAAAACAGCCGAATCTTTAATACTTATTAGTCTACAGTTCGTCTAAATAAAAAAATTTTAATCAGTTTTGTGTTATTTTTTTACATACTTAAAACTGAAATACGACATTTCATCTTAGCATGGCCGTATAATACAAAGAATGTCATTAATAACACCATATTATTATTTTTATCAACTTGTAAAGTGTCTTTTATCATAAAATTATTGCGGATAAATTTTTTATTTTTTCAAAAAAATAATAAAAATCGAATGATTCATTCCAACAATGCTTAAGGTCGTTTTAAAAATAGAATTCTCTCAAAAAGTCAAAAGCTTCTTTTATACAATTTAAACAAAAAATATTTTAAAGAATATTGTGTGTTTAAAATATGTTCAATAGTAAAATATTCAATTCACAGCGATTCCACCATTAAGTGCAATTAAATTTTTGGTTTATTTTTACCAAATCAAACTCAAGTATGCAAACTTTTTATATACGCACAAAAGATAAAAATCGCAAGTCACAGCGATTCTAAAATGATTGACACACGTTAAATTACGAGTCATGCTACAACAATCGATTAAAATCTTTCAAAAAAAACAAAAATAAATAAAATGATTGATTATATTAAAAAAAAAATTTTATTTTTGAAAATCATAACAATCAAATTTGATATGCAAAATAGAAAATTATTAAAATATTCGTAAATATTTGAGAAGACGTTTAAAAACTCTTAAAAAACGATTATTCGACAATTTTGCAAACAATTTTTGTAGATTCTTCAGACAGAGTACTTTAAATGAACAATGAAAATGAGTTTCTGTGTTTGTTTGAATGACTTGCACGCTTCAGCAGCTTAATCAATCGACTTGAAACTTTGTATAAACATAGATGGGGGAACGGAGAAGAACACAGACTATCTTTTAGTCCGAAAAAATGTATTAGAAATTTAATATGGTGGCCACATTACTGGAAAACCTGGAAATGTCAGGGAATTTTCACTTTCTGGAAAAGTCAGGAAATTTTACCAGAACACTGGAAAAAATTGATTTTTATATTTAGGGATAAAACTTCAATCAATTTTTCACTTGTTTTGAGATTATATTTAAAAATTAGCGCGTATTTCTTGTTTTTTTTTTTTTTTTTTTTTTCTTTTTTTTGGCTTGTCTTTTAGGTACTTTTTTACGTCAGAAATTTTTTTAGCTTTTTTAGGATAAAGTAGGGGTGGCATTTTTCACAAAATAGTCAGGGAATTTTTTAATAAAATTTCTGGAAAACCTGGAAAAGTCAGGGAATTTGATCTTCAAAAATCTGTGGCTACCATGTTTAACTAGATCTCATAATTTTAAATACTGCGCGGGCGATGCCGCGGATAAAAACTATTGGACTTCCAGGTCTTCCTCAAAGTACATGGTACTTGAATTAAATTGTTTTCGAATGACATAAATAAAAATGGTATACTTCATACTAGTGAAGTCAAGCCGAGAAGCAGTCAATTAATCTACTAAAGTTGTTTTTCAGACGAAATTAGTCATTAGTTGAAAATATCGAGCATAGAATAGTCGACTAATCGATTAAGTCGACTGATCGAATTCAAGAATCGAATTCGTTTTTAATCATTAAAAAAATCTTTCTAGTCATTTAGTCGAGGATAAAATAGTCGACTAAAAAAATAACTAAATGTAAACAAAATTAGTCGATTAAACCGATTAATCCGACGTCACTATCCCCTACTCTTGAAAAGTAGACATCTGCATGGTATTTGCGGGGTACTAAATCTCAATTTTGACCTACACAGCTTTAGCTTACACGAAAAAAATTAATCTTGTAACTGGGGGACACCTGTATGAAATACAGGCATAAGAAGAAATTCATACAATAAGCCCTGTAAACTGTTCAAAAGCTACTGATTTTATTAAATTTAAGATTTAACAATTTTTTTTGAATATTAACTAATTGAAATCACATGTTGAAATAAATAAAAAAATTTATGAAATTCCTCAAACATGTTAATAATTTTGAAAATCGTATAGTATTCCAAAAATGAATATGTAATTTTTACATGTCCTCATGTAATAAGTACTCATAATCAAATAATTTGATATTTAATTAACTAAATGTCAAGGTTATACTTATTACAAGAAACTGAATAAGTACTTATACAACATTTATACATATAAAGTACAGTCAGTTACGAATAATGGTGAATTAGATTAAACATACACATAGTTTGACATCCATAAACACGAGCGGATACCAAGGGTGGGCACTGATACCTCCCTGAACAGAGATAAATTCACCAAGTTTATTAAAATTTATTAACGCCTCAAAAACTCTAAGTAAAATTAAAGAATGAAGAAACTGGAGTAAATTATAGGTTTTCCAAGCCGTTCTATCCATTTTTACCTTCTAAAAAAACGATTCCTGTCGAATCAGTCATACTTCTAAAAAGAACTTCATCATTCTGAGAGAAAAAATGAAAGATTTACATCAAAATTACACAATATCAATCCAATCACTTTCATTCAAATCATTTTTTTCATAAGGCTTAATTTTAGAAAAAAATAAATAATTTTTTTTAATCTGATGATGTCACCAAGGTTTCTAAAATTTTCAATGTCTTAAAAACCGTAAATAAAATAATAGAATGGTGAAACTGGAAGAGAATTACAGGTTTTCAAAGTCAGTCTTTTCATTTTTACCACAATTAAGCATGTGAAACTAAATGCGAATACAGGGGGTTGCTAATGGGATCTCCCCTTCTTGAACGAAGGTAACTTCAAGTTTTATCTGTTTTTAAAATAGTAACTTAGTTTCTGACAAAAAACCTCAATACAATTTTTTTTAATGTAAATATTATAGGTATTTTTTTCTAAAGCAGTGCTGGAAAAAATCATTACAAAATAATAGGACTCCTCCTAACTTGAGAACTGGGTCCGCCCCTGACCATAGAAGTATTTACTGATTCGTCATTTTTACCACTGACTGCATATAGATTTCAGTTCCCCTACATTTTTAACTGCTTCTTATACTTCATCGTACCCAGCACTCCCATCATTAATACAATTTTTTTTTTTTGTAAAATATCGGTTAGTGTGAAATAAACGAAAATTCTGTCATAAATCACATCGGTATTAACAAAATATTTAAATTTAAAAAAAATAATTAAGGTAATTACCCGACTAGGACTAATTAATATTCTATACTATTTAAAACAGATCCAAGGTTTATTTTAATTAAATAACTAATATATTTGTATGTCAAATATTTCTTCCATATACTTAATAATTAGCAAAAAAAAAGAATTGTGCAATCTAAATAATTTAAATTTTAGAAAATTTAAAATTTATTAGTAGGTACGGATGGATATCTATCTATATGCAGATATCTAAAGATGAATCTATGTAGTTAAAACCGTGTACTTATACACAGGGAAAATTAACAGTTTCCTCTGACACAATTTCGATTACAACATTACCATTAATTTCATTTTTAAATTTTGTTTTGCTCTTCCAAGGCAAAAATAACAAGTACATTTTTTTTTATTAACTACAAAATGTAGTTTAAAAAAAAAATATGACCCATTTATTAAATTTTCCCGGTCATAGTTCTAAACCTAACTGTTTTTAAATGATTGGAAAATGTAATTTTCTTCGCGGAAAATATGAATAAATTATCTAACACACATATGAATAACGGTCTGAAAATTATGGAAATTTACATCTATAAAGATACAATACAGTAATATACGGTATTTATAGTGACCTTGAAAACACTAATTGAAAGTTTTTCTAATATAGGTAAATGTTATTTGTTGCCTGTGTTGATTAATAAGTATATAGACTGTTTACATTAAATTTACCCCAAAAATTTATTTAGTACATGAATTGTGATTAAAAAACAATACAAATTTTTTACTTTACGTGCGTCCCTGATGAAGTCAATTTTTGCTTCCGAGGCTACTAAAGTAGCGGAAGCATTGTGATCGAGCACTTTTGAAATGTAAAAATTTTTTTCTCTCCAAAATGAAAATTTTCATGAACAATTTTGATTTGTGACATATCTTCGGAAATATTTGATCGCTTTTTAAAAATTGTGTGATTTGGTGCATAAATGGCCCCCTGCGAATTTCATCGCACTCGGAGTAATGGTAGTCACGGCGCTATCGTGAAATTCCAGTAATTGTCGATATCTTATCGTATGTGAGATTAGGGTGTCCGATCTCGATTCGATTTTATCGAAAATCGATTTTTGGATGGTCGATTTTCGATTTTTTGAATCGATTCTTTGAAGACCAAATCGATACAGAGATCGTGAAAAATTTACGGGATCGGAGATCGATCTTTTTCAAATTTAAATTAGAATATTTTTTGTAAAAATATGATTTTTAAAGTTATTGTAGAATATATTTTAACTATTTATGTTGTCAAATAATTTTACCACTTTTATGATTCATTTATACAAAATTGAGTCAAATTTTTTATTTGTGTGACATTTTTAGCGCAAACTGGAAACCACTTGAATTATATTTTATTTATATTAAATTCAGTAATTCAACTTCAAAGAAAATTGAAAATTTTTTGAAACTGATTTGTGATTTACTGTACTTGTGATCGATCTATTGTAAGCCGATTTTCTCCTGCATCGATCTTTGGTTTGATGATTCGAATCGATCCACAAGATCGATTTTTTGGCCAGAAATCGGAAACCCTATTTGAAATTATGCCATATCTAGTCGCCTATAGACTTCAGTACAATCACATTAATGATAGTTACTGAGCATACGCAAACATGAAATATGTTAAGACTGCGTGCATGGAATGGATTCCTTCTTTTTCTTGTTACTATAAAATTTTTTCTACAGATTGATTTGACATTAAAAAAAGCTGCGCAGTCAATGTTTTCCTAACTTTCACAGTTATGTGGATTAGAAAAAGTTAAGAAGCAGTTCACCCTGTTTGTTATCTTAACGTTTTTCTTATTTCAAACATGACGTTAATAATATGATAAGGTACAAAATCCAAAATGCAGTTGAACCACAAAATCAGGTTAAAGATTGGATAAAAATCTGTTACAAGTAAAATAAAAGACTGTTCGTTAATGGCCATACGATCGAAAACATGTCACAGACATTTTGAAAACTTTAAATAAAGTGGTATTAGCAAAGTAAAAATTGTCTTTTTATTTTAAAATGGAATGCCATAAAGTAACGCTCAAATTTATCAAATACATCTGTTACAAGTATGAAGAAGCTATGTGTCACCTCCATTGGCATTAATTTTTTTTATATCTATTTTCGCTAAGAAGTTACACCCTAAACGAATTCCCGTAAACTTTTAATCTATTATATCTAGAGCTGTCACAAATCATGCACTTCTTTCTACATTTTCATACAATTTATAATTTTGAATTAACAAATTACTTTTTTCTCGTTGACATACAGTACGTTCAAAAATACAAATAAATATGTAAATAAAAAAATTATATAATATATTGTTTGACTAATCGAAATAAACTACTAGTAATAACTAATAAATATTATTTTGTTTACAATGAATACATATTTTTTGTTTTTATTTACAACTTTTGTTTTTATTTGTAACTTTTGTTTTTGATAGTCGTTTATTCTTGTTCGTCTTTTATTTAATAAAATTAACAATGCCTCCAACTTTTACATATAAAATCACTGACAAGCTATTCAAAATTAAATGTCATTGGGTATTGGCAGTTTTGTATACAACTATACAGGGTGGATACTGAAATTTTACTATGAACATTTTTAAGTACTGATGGTATAACTCGAATAAAATAATACGATTCGGAAGAAACTATATGTGTATACTGTATACCTACCTAGTATTTTTAATAAATGTAGCATGAACGAATTATGATTATTAATTTTTTTTCTAAAATACAATCTACCGTTTTTTCAAGTGTATAAGAGAACAGGGATGCATATGCAACACTTGTTAGTGTATTAGTTTTAGTTTTATTAGTCCCAGCTTCACCTGTACGAAATATGAAAGTAGGAGAAATGGATTATTTGGTACTTAACACATTCCCTACCACTACGAGACACCTATAAACAACAAGTCAAAAACTGAGACCACGCGTCACAAAATAATGTGAATTATAGTGATGTCGTATGATTAATCGATTAGTCGGTTTAGTCGACTTTTTTTTTTACATTTAGTCATATTTCAATCGACTATTTTACCGATTAAATGATTAAAATGATTAATTTTTTTTTTAAATGACTAATTTAACAATTTTTCTGTATTATTTATTGGACTTCAAAAATGGAAACTAAGAAATTATTTATTTGTATGATTTTTCACTTTTATGTGATTACTATATTGTGATATTTCATATCTTTCTTTTTCTTAAAAGAAAAATATTAAAAGTCCATAATTAAATTTAAAAGTAAACCTCGTCTTTGAAAGAGTTAGATAGTTTACCTTACTATGAATTCGACTAAAAATTTAGTCGATTAGTAATTTTATCTAAAAAAAAATTTTAGTCGATTAATCGATTAACTGTTTTTCGGCCCGACATCACTAATGAGTTATAGCTTCCAGTAGACCACTGTTTAATATTAATGAAATTGCTATGAACTTCTATGAGAAATTATACAATGACTATGCCTATATCATCGTCCCAAATATGAGTCGTTGGTCTGTTAGAAAAATCTAATCTCTAATGGCTTAAATATAAGCCGTGTGGTAACGAACGAGTTTACTGTATTATTTGATACTATTATACTATTAGGCTAGCAACTTACCTTTAAAAAGATGCTTAGAAATTGAAAAAAGTGACCACGAGCGTTCTAGTGGCTGTTTTTTTTTAACCGATGCAGAATTTAAAATAAAATATAAAATTCAAATACTATTTTTTGATTAAACCACGGCTCCAATGCTAAAAATTGCTAAAAATAAATAATTTGAGAAGTATTCTTATAAATGTTTGATTTTAGGCTACGTATTCATTATAAAATATATTTGTCAATAGTTTTTTCTCTCTCTAAAAAAATATTGTAATTTTTTTTTTATATATCAATTGTGCTTATAGAATACAAAATGCAAAATTTATACATGTATCTTACCTATTACTTTCATTAATTTCAACTTTTCACAGTGACGCCGGCATTTGACAAAAAAATAGTATTGGAATTTTTTATTCCTTTTTTAATTTTCAATCGATTAAAAAAAAAATCAGCCACTAGAACTCGTGGTCGCTTTTTGTTAAAAATTAGAGTTAAGTTGCTACTCTATATGTCATTTAAGGGAGGAGTTCACGCCAGAAACGGCTAATAAACTAATTTTTTCGAATCTGGTTTTTTGTTTTTATTTTGTTCTGTGATTCTTTACGAACACGGTGATATATAAAACATGGCCAAAAATTTTTTTTTCAAGTAGAAAAATATTTATTTGTGAGCCGCTGTACAGCCAAGTTGCTGCTCCTTTGCAGACAACGTTCGCCCCCCCCCCTCGCTATTTGATCAGTAATATTTAGTTTTGGTGTGTACATGAGTTATAGTATGCACTGAGATAATGTTCTTTTATTTGTATGCCTTTGTAGACGTTTTAATAAAAAGTGAGTAAACCCCTTCTTTTGTTATTATTTTTGTTTTTTACCGATTCCCGAAAGTTGTGTTTTTTCCGACAAGGAAAATCATATCTCAAGTTCTAGAAAAGATAGACTTAATTTTTTTAAATTTTGTTCATTACATTTGAACAATTGTAACTATTTTTAAACATTTTTTTTTTAAATAAAAAATTGGGTTTTATAATTTTTAGAAGTTTGGGATTACAGTTTTATAGTTAATTTTTAAAATTACTTGAAACCTATACTCAGCTTTATGGACAGGTCCTTTAGGAATAAAATAATGAAAAAATATTTAAAAAATATTCATTACTTTTTGAGATATGGCGTTCCTTGTAAACGCTTAAAAACTTGCGAAAAAGGGCCCCCTCCCCCCACAGGGAAGAGTAATGAATGTTTCAAAAACAAAATTTTCTATTTGAAACCCTCCCTAATTTGAAAACAAATTTCAACAAGCAAAATAATCATAAATAAAAAAGTTGCTTTTTTATTTGAACTCCCCCCTTAACCACATTGCCACCATCGTATGAGTTCAAATAAGTCACTTGCAGTGTTACAGTGAACAATCTGTATATCATCAATATACATAATATCTAAATAAAATTAAATGATAGAACTGAAGTACATAATATACATATATAAGCACCGCAGTCATACATACATATAAGGTGGTCATTTGGTGGGGTAGTGGACTGCCTTGAGATTATTATTATAATCTCCCGCTATGCACGGGCGACCCGCGCGACTGTGCCGCTTGACAAACAGGACAATGACGTCCATTTTCTTTTATTATCATTATTGTTGTTATTGTTGTCGTTAGTAGGTAAGTACCAATCGACAAACTGACAAGCTCAAATCCGAACTCCAAGTTTAACTGTACGTGAAGTTTTGAGACATGAACAAAGTCTGTCGCTACATCGAGCGACGATCTCGACGGTCTCTTTAGCACGGCGTGTCTACCTATTAATACTACATAATAATGATATTATAGGATACAGAGTATTATTATAAAAGCAATAACTTCTTTGAATCTATTGACATTTAGTTATTATAACGAAATATACGTGAACTGATATCAGAAGTTATCAACATAATAAATCTAGGAAATCCTCTACCAACTGTTAAATAGAGAAATATAAAAAAGTACGCCTTTAACCGAACCGAATTGCCTTAAAATATGAATTTTTGGAACATATATATTTTTAGAACAAAATACTTTCTATTACTATTTGGATTGTAAGAAAAACTCCTAATAGAATCGTCCAAGATTTTATTTTTATCGGTTTTTTAAGCCAGTCGTTACATTTTTTTATTAAAATTTAAAATGTAGAATTTTGATATTTAAGCAAAAAAAGAAAAAAAAATTTGCACATCCCAAGACAGATTTCATAGAAAATGGTATAACTTTGGAGTTCCCAAACTGTACGCCACGGCTGCCTAGCTAAAAATGGTGAAATAAGGTTGAAACTCTGAAAGGATTTTTTTCTGGGCCAAAGAGTATCGCCGGAACTGATTTATACCTTAAGGGCGCTGCGAGTCTAAAAAGTTTGGGAACCCCTGGTGTAACTGATTATTCTAAATTTAAAGATGTATTAAAAAGTGTAAATACAAAGTTTTATAAATACATAATATTTTCATTCTTTTATTGTACAGTATTGAAGTATATAGCCAAACTATACAAACCAAATAAATAATATTTCTATACATTATTGTCTGTTTTATAGTAGGGACGTGTCATTCACACGACATTCAAAAGAGTGGAGAGATGAATTGTTTGATCAATCATCAAAGCACCATTCCAACAACAGTTCCCAGCGTCTCCACCCACAAAACAAAAATATTAACAATTTTAAGAATCTTTGTAGAATATCACTGCCGTAAATGTATTTGTATATTGATTCATGTATAAATCTTATATCTAGTTGTAAATTAAAGGAAATTACATAGAAACTTATATATAATGTTTAAATATTATGTAACTGTAATTATCTCTCGACTGTTAATAAATACAAAAATTCAATTTAGCGATATCTTCTTCTTTATTTTACACACAACGGATAGGTACAGTCAACTCTCTTATGACGCGGTTCTCTCAGAACATAGTTTCGGTAGAATGTGAAACAAAAACCGTAGACAGCCTTCCTATAACGTGATACTCCTACAACACAATTATCGTACAGCGCACGCTTGTTTGAGTGAAAATCATTTAATAACGCTATCAAACTACTGTCGTCGTAATGACAGCCACCTTGAACGAATATTCCAAGTATTTTGTCTTTTATAACCTTAAGTATCATTATTTAGAGCTGACGATATATTTAGAGTGTTTACCTCTTCACAACGTCACAAATGGTTTCCATATAACACGGTACCAATTTGATAATTTGAACTAAATATTGACGTGATTTTGATAGAACGCGGTACGAATTAATTGTGTTGTAAGAGGGTTGACTGTACATACACTTATGTATTTGTGCCCGTAAATGTAAATAATAAAAATAATAATAATAATAATAATACATATACAAAACCGTGTAAATGAATAAGCCAATTAACAACTTCATTTATTGAAAGCAAAATTACTTTACTATTATTACTATATTATTATTGTTATTTTACACACAAGATTATGTTGTATACACACTCAGGGACGGAAACAACTCTCAAATTAAAAGGGGGTCAAATTTGTTTAATGGTCACAATGCTTTTTGGATATTACAAATTTTAAAAAAATGATTAAGATTCGAAAGGTTTACTTCGTGAAAATCCATATTAGAAATATGAGATCGTTCGCTTTGCCACATTTATTACAAATATATACCACATATAATTAGAGATGTAAAATTACCGGTAATTTTGAAAATTACGTTACCACTGGTAATATTACGGTAATTTTCGGTAAAATTCGGTAATATTGGTATATTCGTATTTTAAATGAATTAGATGTACATTAATTTGATTTTTTAGTTTTTTCTTTTTTTTTTGTTAATAAAACGAGAGGGGGTGTGTATCAGTTAAGTAATTTTCTTTAATTTTTGATTATTTTTGTAAAACTCATCAAAAATAAATTGTACAATTTTAAATAAAAAAATTGCCGCTACAGAGTAAAAACAGTACACTACAATGACATCACAATTTGAAGACAAAAAGTAAGTCAAAATGGGTATTAATTATAATTCTGGTCGATTATCATTATTATTATTCTGTATTCAAACTAACAGAAATATTGAAAATAAAACACAATTTTAATTCATCGATGAAAATTATTAATACCGACATGTTTGTTTATAAATTGCAACTTCATTTTGAAATAATGGCGCATTTTTAATAATTTGAATCGTTGTTTAATTTAAATTAAATAATAAGAATAAATTAAATTACATAAATGTAAGAGTCATAAAAATCGTAACACAATAATATTTGCTAGGGAGTAAAACACGAAATGCTGTTTTTACCGCTTCTCTACTATCTTATTCACACTATGTCTGTAATTAATATTTCAGATAATAGATGTCATAAAGATCAAAATTACCTATGGTAATTTTTGTCGGGTAAATTACCAAAATTACCGTCGGGTAAATTACGGTAATTTGGTAATATTACCAGACCCACATCACTACATATAATATTACCACGAACCGACTTTCAGTTTTTAAACCAACATTAGGTAAACACTGTACAGGTGGAAATTAGTTGATCGGTATACCTAAACTAGCATTTAAAAAATCGTATTGACATTTTGTAACAGAAAGCTTATAATAAGCGGAAAACAACTTCAAAAGCCTATAATTCGCTTCCAGTTTTATCAGTCTTTCATTTTATTTTCAATTTTTAAGACACTAAAAAAATTTAATAAACTCAATGACGTCATTAAATTTAAAAAATTCGTTGTTTTTTTTAAATCAAACTTTTTGAAAGTGATTTAAATTAGAGTAATTGGTTGAATTAGGATAATTGGGATGAATACTTTCCATTTTTGCTATCAAAATGACGAAATCCCTCTTAGAAATACGACCGATTCGACAGAAGTCTTTTTTCTAGTGGTCTTATCTGTTTCGTTTTAATAAAAATGAAAAATACCGCTGTCGCAGCATCCTGCATAACATAGCGAATTTCCGTTTATAAAAATTAGTTTTTCTTGGAAACTAATTGATATAGAATAATAGTTTGAAGACCTTTTTTATGTAGGTAATTTTTTCTCCTCTTTTAAATGGTGTAAAAAAAATTGTGCAAAAATTTTTGAATAAGTGGAAATTTTGGCAAAAAACTAACTTTTTGCAAGAACCAAAACCATGTTCCTGGCATCCGACGTATCTGGCTGAAGAACTCATCCAAGGGTTTGGAACCTCCAATGTTTTCACCAAATTTGGTAATTATTGGATACATCGTTCGAGATACATACATATATATATATATATATATATATATATATATATATATATATATATATATATATATATTTTTTAGTGAATATTATTTTCGGTTTCTAGGTACCTCAGAACAAATTTCTGTCATAGTCCCGGACTCAAGTCGCATCATGACAGTGGCTGTAATAGCTGATTTTTCGATTCGAAAATTCGCTAAAAAAGCTTGAAATTCTATAATTCCCTTCCACCGGAAAACTTTAGTAAACTTGATGACAACACCAAATTTAAAAAAAAAAAAATATTCTCAAATCAAGCTTTATTGACGGGATCTGAATCCTGAATGCTATTGAAGAGTAGTAAATGGTCGAATTCGAGTAATTTAAGCGTAAAATTGTCATTTTGCATAACAATGGAAAGAAGGATTTCGAGAACCTATATTTCACTTAGAAATAATAAGTATTATATAATTAAATATTATATAAGAAACTAATTTGCCTTACCACGCAATTTAGAAATATCATCTATCCGTAATAATTGCTTATTTCATCAAATATCAAAAAAAATAATTATAAGAGAAGATTACACAGATATTAAAAAGACAAATCGTTTTAAGTAATTACTGTTAAACTTCCGCATATCGTTTACGATAAATTAACTAAATTCTCTCTATAGGTACAAAATCATTTAGGAGAAATCTTATTACAAATATTTTACATTTGTACAACAAAAAATTGTTGTACCAATCTTGCAATTCTTATACTATTAAAAATTTCGTTGCATTTTCGGGTATTAACGGAGACACGTAATTACGTTTATTATAGTTTGATTAAATATTTTGAATAATTTCGAAGTTTACTCTTAATGTCTAGCAGATTGGCTCGAATTAAATTTACACTCTCTATTTCTTATAAATATTCATATAGTACACTCAACTAAGTATGGCTTACAGTCTAATCCATAAAACATAAATAACATAGAAAACATCTACGCAAACACGATTAAATTGCAAGTTAACTGATATGAAAATTGTAACATACAACAAATAAAATAGGAACACCCACCTTAAGTGACTTAAGTCTTGTTTTATTCTCTTTTTTATTTTAAGTACTTACCTTTTATAAAACACACATGCATACACTATGTATTACATTTATACTATGTATGTGCAAGCAAAGTAGAGATACTGTCGAAAAAAAAATACAACATAATTTATTTTTATTATTGTCTAGGAATATATTAAGTTATATAAATTTATTTGTCACTGATTGTACATCTAGGTAAAGTACACCAACGTACATATAAAAGAAGACTGTATAAATACGTTGTGATAATATTTTCGCTACTAATTTCATATCATACACTTTTGAAGCTAGAAAATAGGTCAAGCGATTTTGAAGTAAGAGACCTGTCTTCGTTTGCACAGGTGGAGTGGGTAAAATAAATCAACTTACTGGTCTATGGTTCATAAAACGTATGTATTTAACATACCGATCATGCCTCCAAAATGACTTAGACTAACCCATTTTAAAATGGTTTTCTGCACATCACCCAGTTCATTTTCTGTCGGGTCTAACACGAAAGTTTGAAAGCGTACCGAAAACCGTTGCTTGGAGCGACACAGACGCCTTCTTAGAACCTTTAAAACTGCACAGTAGCAATAGGGGTTTATAAGAAGTGTAAAATTGACAACTACAACGTTAAATACGTATACAGTAAAAATTTGACACTTGTTGTACATTACATTGCAATAATCTGTACGCATATTAGTTTAATCAGTGTAAAAAGTAAAAGGGGGCGTCCTTGATGTAAATAACTCCGTAAGTCCATACTTACTTATTGTACATATTATTTTCTGCCCACACAAACAACCGATAAATAAGTTCCATGCAATAAGTATTTATAGAAAATCATTTTACTTTTTCTTGTTATTTTTATAAACGCCAGATAAAATAATAAAATTGTCGATCTCTTTTACAACAAATCATTCCACATCATACACGTACTGTTTAATTGTTTAATATACAAAAGTATTTCTTTAAAAGGCCTGAGTCACGGATAAAGGGTTAAATAAATAAATCTACAATTTCTATTCATATTATTTATGTAATCTTTTATAATTTTTATGTATTATTAAGAACAAAACCGCCGGTATTTTTTTATTTATTAGGAAAAAAATCACTTTTCCGGCACTCTATTCAATTATTTTTATTGCAACAAATGAAATTAAAACAATAAAAGTATATTAATTATTACTTTTTTTATTTATTATTTCGTTCCATATTTATCTTTTATTCTTATTAAATACGAATAGTCACAGTTCTCACATTTAGTATTGTCATTCATATGTATCCTAACTATATGACATAACGCATTTTTTTCTCCATTAAAGAGATAAAATGATAATCAATCATTGTGAAAATATGTAAATATCTGTAATTTCGTGTTGTAATTAAAAATCATATATTCCACCTAAAACCCTGCCATACCTATATACTAGAAATTTTTTCGGAATAAATTTTATTGAAGATTACATATAGGAGACGTAAAAGATGATGTTTTTATTAAAGAAATTAATATTACTCCGGCATTTATTTAAAATTTTATTAGGACATTTCAAAAATAAATCATTTGCAATTGAAAGTAAAACTTGTTAAGATAATTGAATGCTTCAAATGAAGGCAAATGGAAAATTTATGGGGAATATTTTAAGGGAAACAAAGTATTGGTTCATTTTCATGTTAAATTTCATTTTGCGTAGTAGTCGAAGAAAGAATGGGATAGGCCATTTGTTATCGTAGGGAAAACATCTCTTTCCCCAAAGAAAATTTATTTAAAATGAAACAATGAAATTACGATGACCATCAAAAGAGAGGACAAAAAAGAACATAAGCTACTTTACTTTTAATTAATATTTAATTTCTATAAACTTAAACATATTTTTAAGCCCTATATTTGGACAAACTTTAGGTGATAAAAAAAAGGACAGAATAATAAATATTAAATTTATTGCCAAAAATTCAATACAGTGGCCGGAAAGAAGTTGGCGCCGAAAGTTGGAAAATCTTTTTGTTTTTTATATGGCTAAATTGCTCCCAAATTGCTCCTTTGGAATCAGTAATTGCTCCACCTGAAACTTAATTATTTAATTATGTAGTTATTTACAAACAAAAAAACGTTTTTGTTTCACTATTTCTGTTATCAAAATCTTGCCAAATAATGCATTTTTATATAATTACTTTACATCAAAAAATTGCTCCCAATTTGCTCCATCTAATTTAAAAGTTAAATATTAGTTTTTCTGAATAATAATTAAAATATATTAAAATAAAAAATATTTTGAATTAGGTTATGTATTATTAAAACGTATAGGTATAGGCAATCCAACATAATCCAACATACTCTTTAAGTCGTTTGCATGTATTTAAGGGTAATTGAATTTTGACAAGTTAAATAACTTTATAAAAAAACAAAATATTTTAATAATTATTCAAAAAAATTAACGTTTAGCTTTTAAATTAAATAGAGCAAATTGAGAGCAATTTATTGACGTAAATAAAAATTTTTTTTCTTTATAAATAACTAATTAAATAATTAAGTTTCAAGTGGGGCAATTACTGATTTCAAAGGAGCAATTTGGGAGCAATTTAACCATATAAAAAACAAAAAGATTTTTCAACTTTCGGCGCTAACTTCTTTCCGGTAATACAGTGTCATTATTATAAAAAAGTAATATTGTTTTCTAAACAAAGAAACATAGTATACAAGGCACATAATCTATATATCTGTAAATTAGAAAAAAGCAAAAATAACTACTTTCATTGTACATAAATTTTCTGAATACAAATTACGAAAATTTTAAGTACCTAATTACATTTATAATAATTGTGCAAATAAAAAAAAAATGCAAAAAAGCTACAGATATTTATATTTTGGTTCAATGCACACAGAACTACAAAAATACAATTAATCAATAATTGTTTAATTTTTATAATTACACATATTTCGTGAAAGCGTTACTGTAATTTTATCAATCAACAGACAATTTGATTCACTTTTACAATAAATGAATGTATAAAACTCTTTTTCATATTAATTAATAAGTTATTTAAGTGAAATCAATACGCTTACTACTACAATATAATCAATGAAGTCGATCGATATCTCTTAAAACCCATCTCTACACAATTCTATTTACACACGGTCTTAGCTTTTGGCCGATAATTTGATGTTAACCAGGCAAATCCTTCAAGTAGACCATCGTCAAAAGTGGCACATGACGGCTGTAAGAACCATTTCTGATTCGAAATATTCGATAACTGCAACTCTTCTTCGATTTCATATGGTTTCATTGCATTCGGTAAATCTTGTTTATTCGCAAAAATTAAAATAACTGCATCACGTAATTCGCGATATTTTAATATATAATGAAGCTCTTTTCGAGCTACTCGCATCCGATCTCGATCCGTGGAATCGATAACAAAAACTAATGCTTGCGTGCCGTTAAAATAATGACACCAAAGAGGACGAATACTTTCGGCACCACCGATGTCGAATACTTTTAATTTAATATTTTTATAGTGTATTTTTTCGACATTAAATCCCATTGTGGGAATTTCATGGACAATCTCGCCAAGTTTTAAACGATATAAAATTGTTGTTTTACCGGCGCCGTCTAATCCTAACATTAAAACTTTCATTTCTTTTGGTTTCGATATTAATTTCCCCATATTTTAATTAAATTTTAATATACTGTTGTCACAATTTAAACGTTTTCTATAATTATTTTTTGAAAAACATAAAATCATTAAAAAAACTCTGGCACAAGAATTAGAGAATTTAAATTTACTGACGTTTCAAGATGACAGTTCGATTTTTAACGGTCATACAACTGTAGTGACATCTCACATGCATAACCAGAATTGCAAGTTCACTATTGGCGGGCTCCACATTGGCTCTATTGGTATAATATGGCGCTAAACAGTCCTTAAATTCAAAAAATACGACAATTGACCTCTATTACGTCCTCAAGTAATTTAAAGTTTAAAATGTCTATTTTAAATGATAGTCTTTACGTTTTCTGTTAATTATAAGTTTTTGTATTACTATATTTTCTATTTTTCGAAAATATAATTCTTGAATGTAAATCATATTGTTAAAAAAATTTCAATATATTTTAATAGTAAAAATTGAAAATGAGTTGATTGATTACGGTAATTGAGTATATAGATCGTATAGATCATCTTTTCAAATAAAAATTCCAAATTTTAATGACAAAGTTGGAAATATTCTACAAGGAATACAATCAACTGTAGCAGCTAAATAATGGTCTATCTCTATACAACTAATTAATTAACTTATAAAAATTCTTTTTTTTGGCTAAAGTGATTAGCATTTTTATTTAACTTTTTAATTGCATTGTTTTATATATATACACAATTACATATATTTATTTCGTATTCGTATATTATATACAGTAAGAAACTGATGTAACATCCTTAGTAATAATTATATTGTGTAAAAATGTAACAATTAATTTCTATATACATAAATATTTTTATTATTAATTATTATATTTTACATACAATTTCTGTAGAATGTAACCGTAATAAGTTATTTTTTTCTCATTCAATTTTATTTGAAATTTTATTATGGTTCTGTATGGATATGCTCCCATATACAATGAAAATTTACTGTAAGTGGTCAAATTTTTTGGGGATAAAAATTTTAAAATTTAATTGTTACGATTAATTGGCGTTTGTTGACAAATTTTTGATTAATTTTGGTGATTTTTTAAGTGATTATGTGATTAGAGTGTTTTATAGTGTGTTAATTTTAGAAGCGAATTAACTTTCTATTTTTTTTCTTATTTAACTACTCGTTAAAAGTGACCTGAAAATTTATTTAATTTAAGTGTATTTTGTTAATTTTCTATTGAAAAATTTTTGGAAATCAAATAAAGAAAAGAAGATGTATGAATTTAATTCCTTTATCCTCTAGTAAAACTGGTCCATATTTTGGGAATTTGGTTTAAATAACTATTGGTTTAATTTTCTAAATGTTTTTAAAAATTGTGATAAAAATTGAGATTTATTTTTCTATCAAATGAATATTTGAGATGGATCTAAAATTCTAGCAACAATTGGAGAATATCAAAAATGGTGATAGTAATTAAAAACATAGATAGCTTAAAAAAGAAGTGACAATTTTGAGTTTTTCCATAATTTAACATATTTTTCTCAATATTCATATTTTCTCTCCTTACTTATAAAAAAAAAAAATAATAATAATTTTTTATAGTGTAAAGAAAATTACTGGTTATTTCAAATTGTTACATTTTTTATTTTTAAGTATAAAAAAGAAATTTACGTTCAAATGGTGATTAAAATTATTTTATTCTTTTTGTTTCAGTCAAAGAACCGTACAAGAAACAAAAGGATGGGACGTGTTTCGAAATCCACCACGAAAGGTGGATTCGGGATCAATGGCAAATCAACGATGTTTCGAAATAACTGCAAGAATATTAAAAGTTTGTGCTTATTTAATAACATTTGCAATTGTTTTAACTTGTGGTATAGTGGCAAAAGGCACTATGCTTTTTATGACATCACAATTAAATAAAAATCATGTGTTACCATATTGTAATAAAGAATTAGGTCGTGAAAAACAATTTGTAGTCGAATTACCAGTGGAGGAACGTGTCGCGTGGATGTGGTGTTTAATATTTGCCTTTATGGTACCCGAATTGGGCACATTGATACGTTCTAGCCGAATTTGTTTTTTCAAATCATGGAAGAAACCACCGTTATCACATTTTTTGTTGGTTTTTACGGCCGAAACGTTACATACTATTGGCCTTGCAATGCTAGTCTTTATTATACTGCCTGATCTCGACGTAGTCAAAGGAGCTATGCTCACTAATTGTATGTGTTTCATTCCCGCTGTTTTAGGTAAGTAATTTAATATGATTAAAAAAACTTCTGTTTATATTTATATTTTTGGATTTGACCGTTTTCAGGATTATTATCCAGAGGCAGCAAGGAATCAAAACGTTTTATTAAAGTCATTGTAGATTTATTAGCAATTGCAGCACAAGCTACAGGTTTTGTAGTCTGGCCTTTACTTGAACAAAGTAGATCTCCACAATTGTGGATTATGCCATTATCATTAATATTTATTTCGTGTGGATGGTGGGAGAATTATGTCTCTAACGATTCACCTTTACCATTTATGAAAAAATTAGCACAAATTAAAGACTCATTTAAAAAGACTAAATATTTTATGTACATATTCATTTCCGTCTGGAAAATAGTAGCTTTCTTTTGCGTGACATTATTAATTATGGTTGCGAAAGGGGAAAATCTTAGCGATTTCTTCGGACTGTCGAAGGCTTTTGGTAGTCATTTTATAACAGTTAAAGAGGTCAGTCCATTTTCCAAATAGGGAACTTAAAATCTATAAAATCACTAAAATTGTTTATGTTACAGATCAAACCTATACTTGGTGGAACATTAACGCCTGATGTAACAGAAATGATTCGTACTGGTGAAGAATGGCCAATACCTGCCGAATACAACACTGCCTTTTACGTTTTAATTATACAAATTTTAGCTGCCTACTTATGTTATATTTTTGGAAAATTTGCTTGCAAAATTATGATTCAAGGATTCAGTTATGCGTTTCCTGTAAATCTAACTGTACCTGTTTTGATCTCATTATTAATAGCCGCATGCGGTCTTCGAAATGGAGATCCTTGCATCTTCCACAATACAATACCTGATTACCTGTTTTTCGAAAGCCCGCCGGAATACTTTCTAAATAAATTTATATCACATCAACATGCTTGGGTTTGGCTCTTATGGCTTCTCTCGCAAACTTGGGTAACTTTACACATATGGACACCAAAATGTGAACGTTTGGCAACAACTGAAAAATTATTTGTTTCACCAATGTATAATGCTATACTAATTGATCAATCGATGGGAATGAATCGACAAAGAGACGATCAAGCGGAAGTGAAGTCAGAAGAACTAGACGAAATTGTCAAAGAGAAAGATGAAGATTATTACTCGGTTATTTCCGATAACACTGTTAAGTCTTCCGATAAAATCACGAGAATTTTCGCTTGTGCCACTATGTGGCACGAAACGAAAGACGAAATGTTGGAATTCTTGAAATCTGTGTTACGATTAGATGAAGATCAATGCGCAAGACGTGTGGCTCAAAAATATTTAAGAGTAGTCGACCCCGATTATTATGAATTTGAAAGTAAGTTCAATTTTTTTTTTTTTTTGCAATCAAAATTACAAAAATCCAAACAATCAAATAATTTTTTTTAGCTCATATTTTCTTCGACGACGCTTTTGAAATTTCCGATTATAGTGACGATGATAATCAAGTCAATAAATTCGTTAAACTTTTGGTGACAACTATTGATGAAGCCGCATCTGATGTGCATCAGACGCGAATTCACATTAAAGCTCCAACAAAATATCCAACACCATACGGTGGACGACTAGAATGGATATTGCCAGGGAAAACAAAAATGATTGCTCATTTGAAAGACAAGTCATTGATCCGTCACAGAAAACGTTGGTCCCAAGTGATGTACATGTACTACCTGTTGGGTCACAGATTGATGGAACTGCCAATATCCGTTGACCGGAAAGAAGTTATTGCAGAAAACACCTATTTATTGACTTTAGATGGAGATATTGATTTCCAACCTCACGCTGTCCAGTTGTTGGTCGATTTAATGAAAAAGAATAAGAATCTAGGGGCTGCCTGCGGACGTATTCATCCAGTCGGATCAGGTACATATATGTAGAGCTCCGTAGTCAAAATTTGTCTGTCTATCCGTTTGTCACATCTCCATAGTTCCAACATCTGTTGACCTATGAATATGAAATTTTTCATGTATCTTTAGAAAGTCGCAAAAAGATAAAGTTGAGATTGCACTCAGCTTCAAAGTAGTACATAAATTCCCCCCCCCCCCTGTAAATTTTAAACGGCCAGCCAAAAAATTTTTTCGGATAACTTAAGTTGATAACTTATCAAGTTACAAAGAAATTTTCACATTAAATTCTGATATACATATATTTTATCTTAGGACCTATGGTATGGTATCAAATGTTTGAGTATGCTATTGGTCATTGGCTCCAAAAAGCAACAGAACACATGATCGGCTGTGTACTCTGTAGTCCAGGATGTTTCTCTCTGTTCAGAGGCAAAGCTCTTATGGACGATAATGTTATGGCCAAATACACAACTAGATCGGATCAAGCCCGTCACTATGTCCAATACGATCAAGGAGAAGATCGTTGGTTATGTACGTTATTACTTCAACGAGGTTACCGTGTCGAGTATTCAGCTGCGTCGGATGCTTACACTCATTGTCCAGAAGGTTTCAATGAATTTTATAATCAACGTCGTCGCTGGGTTCCATCCACCATTGCTAATATCATGGACTTACTTATGGACTCTAAGGAGACAATTAAAATTAACGACAACATTTCAATGCCTTACATTGCTTATCAGATTTTGTTGATGGGTGGTACAATTTTGGGTCCCGGTACGATCTTTCTTATGTTGGTGGGAGCTTTCGTGGCCGCCTTTCATATCGACAATTGGACCAGTTTTTATTATAATATCTGCCCTATTCTGTTCTTCATGATCGTATGTTTTACATGTAAATCAAATATTCAGGTAAGTTTAAAATTGAAGTGTTCATCGTTGTGATTGTCACTGTGATTGTTATTTCATGCTCCATTGTTTAGTTACTCGTGGCACAGATACTGTCAACAGCGTACGCTTTAGTTATGATGGCTGTAATTGTCGGTACGGCTCTCCAGTTAGGGGAGGACGGTATCGGTTCACCGTCAGCCATTTTCTTGATAACAATGACGAGTACCACGTTTATTGCCGCCTGTTTACATCCACAAGAGTTTTGGTGTGTTGTCCCCGGTATTATTTACTTGCTTTCGATTCCATCTATGTACTTGTTACTTATTTTGTATTCCATAATCAATTTAAATGTTGTATCGTGGGGTACTCGTGAAGTAGCCACAAAGAAAACGAAGAAGGTTTGTCTTTATAAAGGTGTATGTTGGTGGGGGGCTCAATCGGGATGATGGTGATCACTTTTACGTTGGTGACGGTAAATTTTTACGGTGATTAGTTAAATTTTTATTGTTACTAACCTAACCTAAATTACTAATTTTATAGTTATTTGTGGCTGGAGTAATTAGTGCTATTTACGGATTAGTAATGATGGCTGTACTAGTTGGTATCATGTTACAAATTGGTCATGATGGTATACTAGCTCCATCTTCTCTGTTCTTTATTATGGTCGCTGGAGAATTAATAGTTACTGCATTCCTGCACCCACAAGAACTCTACTGCTTGCCTTTCGGAATTATATATTATGTTACAGTTCCTAGCATGTACTTATTATTAATTATATACTCTATATTTAACTTAAACAACATAACATGGGGTACACGGGAGGTCCAAGATAAGAAGAAAACTAAAAAGGTATAGTATTAAATAAGACATACCGTAAAATGAGTTTATAGTACACTTTTTGAACTTTGCATTCGATTTTCAAACATTTGAGACATGTTAAATGATATAAAAAAGACTAATTTTGATTCCAGTAGTTTGCTCTTTGTTTTTTACCATATTAAAAATTCATTTTCTTTTTCATTTAGCCAGAAAATTTTAAAATATGGTCAATTTCCATTCCTCCCACTGTCAAGGTCAGTAAGAACGAATGGGGATTATAAATTATCAGTTTTTTACTGATTTACCTTATGTTTCCTGTACATTCCATTTTAGGGTACTTTCAAATCCAATATTGCTTGCCAGTTATACGGTTATCAGTACAATTCTAATAAATTTACAAGCAAAAACTTTCAAGTGCATGTAATATAATAGTTTTTGCACGGCTTTTATAACATATTTCCAAAAACTAATGCATGTTGAAAGAAAAATAACACTGCATGTTGTAGTTAAAATATTTGAGCACCTTGAAATTAATTTAAATTCTAAATATAGGAATTAGAAGAAGAACGTAAAAAAGCCGAAGAAGCCAAAAGAAATGCAAAACAAAAATCATTGCTTGGATTCTTACAAGGCGGTCAAGGAGAGAACAATGACGACGAAGGAAGCATTGAAATTTCATTGGCGGGATTATTTAAATGTATGCTTTGTACACATCAAAAAGATACCAGTGAAAAACAACAACTTCTTCATATCGCCGATACTCTGGACCAACTGAACAAACGAATTCATAGCATCGAAAAGTATGAAATTATTGCTTCTATATTTATAAAATAAAAATAAATCTAAAAGAAATATTTTAAACAGGATGGTTGATGTTCATGGACGTAGACGTACCACATCCACAAGCTCACGTGACCCACAACATCTTGGTACACTAAATGAAAAATCGCACGAAACCGACCACCCCACTGACACAGATACAGATACAGTATCCACAGCTCCCAAAGAGAAGAGAGACTTACTAATTAATCCATATTGGATGGAAGATTCCGACTTACGTAACGGTACCTTTAAGTTCCTATCAGCTAGTGAAATTCAATTCTGGAAAGATTTGATCAAAAAGTATTTATATCCTATTGACGCAGATCCCCAGGAACAGGTATAAAAATAACGTTTATTTTAAATAACTAATTGCTGTAAGGACATGTCCGTATTGTTTGGAATACTGGATTTCAATATATCCATTAATATTTTTTTTTCTAATGACTCAAAAAATACGCAATGTTTTAGGCCCGTATCGCCAAAGATCTTAAAGACCTTCGCGATCAATCTGTATTTGCATTCTTTATGTTAAATGCACTTTTTGTATTAATTGTATTTTTACTACAACTGAACAAAGATAATCTACACATAAAATGGCCGCTGGGTGTCAAGACTAATATCACGTATGACGAAAGTACACAAGAGGTAATTTTTTTTGAAAACAAAGAAACTTGTGACTTCGTGGTTCCAGCTCCAATTATGTGGATTTCCTAAACTCATTATATGCGCGCGTATTCGTTGTATCACAGATTCACCAGACCAGGGCCCATAATAGTTTGGAACTGCGAAGTGATTTATCTAATTTTCGTTTGTGTTTGTCAAATATTACAGGCTAGAATTGCAGCTGATTTGATCGAGTTGCGCAACAAGTCGGTATTCGCTTTCTTCATGTTCAATGCTTTGTTTGTATTGGTCGTATTTTTGCTTCAACTGAATAAAGATCAAATTCATGTTGATTGGCCATTGGGAATCAAGACCAATATCACCTATATTGAGGAAACTGCCGAGGTATGCAGAGAAATTATGGACTCTTCCTGTGGAGGACTAATTTCTTTGTGGGACCTTCAAGCACTATCGCATGCCCACTTCAATTGGGTTCAAATTTTAATCATTAGGGTTCAATGTTCCATATTTACACTGTGACTGATCCAAATTTTTTATTGTTGTATTCTTAACAGCAAGTTAAAAAGAGCTGTAGGCAATTTTTCCGATATTCCGAAAAACATTGAATCATGGATATGTTTTATAGTTCGATACATATATACAAAAAAAAAAAACAAACATTACTGTATGAAATATGATAATAATACTAGCTACTGCTGCTATTTCTGTAAAAACTACTTTCACAGCACTGGTTTGTTTGATAATACACTTTGAACGGACGATAGAAATTATATCTTTTACTTTCTTTCTCTTTTTAAATTTTAACTTACAAATTGAATGTGTAAAAAACAATTCAAATATTATATATATTCGCAATATGTTTTAATGTAAAATAATTAATAATCAGATAAAAACTGAAACTGTTCTATTTCCTTATATTTTCTCTGTTTATTATTTCGTATTACATTAATCATTGTATATACTAATAATATGTATAGAGTATTACATAGTTTAATTTTTATAATTTAAATTGTTTATAGTTCAATGATACTCAATTATCCATCCTTAGATTATACGTAGCACTAAATTTTTCGCGTCTCAGATTTGTTCTTCGCAATTCTAACCCAAAAACATATCCATGTTGATATAAACAAATAAATAAATGTCTGATTTTTTTCGTTTCTTTAAAATTATGGATGCTTATTAATTTCATAAATAAAAATTAGAATACAACAATTCTAAAAGAAAATTTTAAAATCAACTAATTTGAATGCACTTAATTGGTTTACGGAACAAAATGTAAATAAACGTTCATGTGATGATACTCAATGGCAAATAACTAAAAAAAAGAAAACATAACATCCAAAAACAGTCTATCCATTATTTACCATCCAATAAAAATAAATCCTTCATTGTAGTTGCTGCGCATTTTAATCCAAAAAAATTTTCAGGTACAAATATGTTGCAGCACATGGAAGAATCCAGGACGTCCAACCTCACAACGGATTTTCCTGTTATAAATTTTCTAGTTGCAATTAGAACTACTAATTTTTTTTTTAAATATAGTACTAATTGCAGCTAAGATGTTTTAAAATATTTACCGTGCTTTCCTCAAATAAAATTTCCAAGGAATTTCCTTTACCAAATTCACAAAATCAAAATTAAATTACAACTTTTCAAATTCTTACAATTACTTTATCCAACCAAAGCACGTTAAATTATTAAAAATGTGTTGGTGGTGGCTTTCTAATTGTTATTAATTCTTTTCTGATTGTTTATAATTTATTGTTATATATACATAAATAGAGTTTTTGGAAGTTACCGTAAAAATTTAGCTCCCTATTCTTTTGTAGATTTTGTTGATAAACGTTTTAAGATTGAAATATTTTATGAAATTATTTGCTTCAACTGTCAAAATAACGTTACCGCAACCATTTATCGTAACTTCGAAAAACTCGAATGTTTATTTTGTATCTTCTTTTTAATATAATAAGTTAAAATTTAACGATCAGAATAGATTTGAAATTATTTAAAAAAAAATACAAAGTTAAAAGTCGTATTTTATTCTTTTCAGTGGTCTTTTTCAAAATTTATTTTGTTTAAAAGGTCATTTTATCAAACGCAATCAAAATTATTTCTTATTTATATTGACCCAGCCACTTTGTCAAGTATTATTAATTTCATATTCCCTTGATGTTAATTTTGATCTTCTTGCTAACAATTAACAGCTTTTCGGTGTTTTTAAAAATATTTAACACTAACATTACGCGCATGAATTAGGATTTTTCTTGCTATAAATTAGTTAATTATAGTATTTTCAACATGTCCACTGCTGCTATATACAAATTCGTATATATTGTTACACTAGTTGCGATGCCAGCGTCGTATAGGTATATCGTTTTAGAACCATGGATATACATTGCTTGTGTTACTTATGTCTGTATATACATAAATTGTTACATAGGATAACGGGGATAACGCTTCTGGCATCTATAAAGAAACTTCAATTATATCTAACACTTGTGGTGACACTCAAAAAGTGGCATAAATGACTCACTATTCATTCAGTAGGTGGCAGTAATGTATTAGGAAATTATATACTATTCCAAACAAAATCACATAAAAATTTAATTATTTAAAAAATGCTAGAGAAATTTATAGAAAATAAATAAAATACGTACTTTTTCAACTGCACACAAATAGCATGAAAATGGAAAAAGCACTTTGGTTTAAATTTAAAAATAATTTAAAACACTGAAGATACAATGTAAATAGATATTACGAAGATTTTACGCAAAATTAAAAAAATATAACACAATTTAATCTTCTTATAGGTCCATATTACGAAAGAATATCTACAGTTAGAGCCAATAGGTTTAGTGTTCGTCTTCTTCTTTGCTCTCATTCTCGTAATTCAATTTACGGCCATGTTATTCCATCGTTTTGGAACACTGTCCCATATATTAGCATCTACAGAACTTAACTGGTATTGCTCAAAGAAAGTAAGTCTTTCTTATAAGTTAAATTGAATTTCCATTAATATCAAAACACTTTATAGGCTGAAGAATTATCACAAGATGCTATATTAGATAAGAATGCAGTGGAAATAGTGAAACAGTTGCAAAGACTGCAAGGCATAGACGGGGACGGGGAATATGATAACGATTCTGGATCTGGACGTGATGTTGGTCGCCGAAAAACTATCCACAATTTGGAAAAGCATGCAAAACGAAAACGACCGATTGGTACATTGGACGTGGCATTTAAACGTCGCTTCTTCAATATAAATGCTAATGGAACGTCACCAGGTAAATTTAAATATTCTGCGAATTCGATCATAGCAAATTTATATTTTATTTTTCTAAATAAAAATAACGTGGCTGATGTGATTAAAACGAATTATTCAGGCATGTGACGTCACAACACAAAATCAAAGATTTAATATTGTAAAAGATGCTTATAAGACACATTTTAGTTTTACATTACTAAATTTTACTGAACAAAATTCAAAATTCGAAACAAAGAACTCTAAAAGCTACCATAAACGAATCTACTCCTGATAAACTTGTGCTATCAGCTTTAACAAAACCTTGATCCATTTTTATTCAATTAAAAATAAGGCAATTAATTAATGGCAAATCACAAAAATATAACACAAGATAGATAAATATAAGATTATAATGTCATGGATACGAAACGACATCTTTTTGGCATTTAATGAACTGGTTTACGATGTTACGTTACTGACACGTGACTAAGTTTTTGCACCAAAATTCAATTAAATAAATAAAAAATAATTTTTCTTTCAATTGTTTTTTTTATACAAAAATCAATTACTGGGATTATATTTAAATCATTTGGGATATTTTCAAACCCTCTTTCGAAATTTGTCAAATACCAATAACAAGTTTCCACTATTGATTATATGTTAAGACATATGATTTGAAAATTATGTCTAGTGGAAACCCCATCCTGTTACGATCGAAACTACTATATATTGATTCTTTTTAAATTTTCCTATACTAATTTCATTTATGTTTAGGTACACCTGTTCTAACGCGAAAAATCACAATGAAACGAGAAACAATAAAAGCATTAGAAGTTCGAAGGAACTCGGTAATGGCCGAAAGACGTAAAACGCAAATGCAAACGTTAGGAGCAAATAATCATGACTACGTGGGTCTCAATAATAATTTCCCAATAAGAAATCATCGATCATCAACGACAAGTAGTATCCGAGATTTGTTCAATAATACAAGCAACGGAGGGGTAATAAACAATGCGTACGAAGGTACAATCTCCGAAGACGAAATGGAGAATTCAACGAGATTAGATCAACGAAATCAACAAGTGGGATTTAGACAATTATAAGAAATTTTTATGTAAATAATATTTAAAAAAAAATGCTTGACTGTTAATAGGTTATAATCGTTTTGTTTTTGTACTTGTCTACGGAATATAAAATTGGCTGTACTTTTTTTTTGATGGTTTATCAATCAAAAAATAAATAAATTTTTCAGTCTACTTAAAAATATATATTTAAAAAAATGACTGTAATATTTTTTTTTTTTGTATTTGTAAATATTATTATAATTTTTTATACTTGATAATTTAATAAAAATCTTGTATATTATTTATTTTCTTTGTAGTTTTTACTTCTCAAAATCAGTCTTCAAATATTTCAATAAAATTACATTCGGTGCCTGATTACGCCAAAACGTGACACTACAGACGAGTTGGGAATCAAACATTTCGCACTAAACATTGACCTTGTATTTCTCTGTTATTAACGGATTTTAAAATTTTTTCACTGATTTCTGATTGTTAAATGTAATCCATTAATGGTCCATTTCAGTTAAATTTAACCATGCTTCATCATTTTAAATTTAAATAATTTCCGTTTTCTTGGCTTTATCTCTTTCATTATTGCACTTACGTGAATTTTAAAATTGCAGTTTGTTTTTAGAAAAGAACAGAAGATTGATTTGTTTTGAATATAAGAATTATTTAATTTTTTAACTTTGACTCATGATTAATTGTATTTGAAATAGGGAGTATTACCACAGAATAGATAAGAACCAGAAGAGTGACAGAATGAGAGGTCCGATATTGCCTGCTATGACCTTGATTGCATGTGTTTTGTGAAAATCAAGAGGTGGTTCCGGGTATATTACCTATTATTTTACAGAGAAGGTATAGGATTTAAATTATGGAAAAAAAATAATACAACATATTAAATGATTTGTTATTGTTAACTAACATTTATTTATTAAAATTCTTCACTAAACAAACATCGTGTGACTTGGATATATTCTCCATGTTAATTTTAAAAATTTACAATTTAAATTTGTAACGAAATCCTACTTTAAAATACACTACTGCCCTGGAAGAACAATTTAACTGATCGGCTTGTACTAACGTATTCTTCCAATTTCTTCCAAACCTCGAGCATCAAAATCTACCTGACTACCGTTTCTTCTCTTTCTGTTACTATTCTGGTTGTTACTTATTCTTGTGGTATTACTAGCTTCGTATCTAACCTATAAGAGGAATTGGTCGCAATCAAAGAGAGACAGACAATGTATGGCTAGTGCCCTTTTGCCGTTCTGCGCATGTGTAGCAGTTCATTTGAAAAGTATTAAATAAAATAAATCACTCATATATTTTTAATATATTATTGTAACCTATGGATGATAATTTTATTTATCTAAATAATAAATAAATTAATTCACTGATTATTAAATAAAATCAATTTTGTAAATTATGGTCGTATATAATCTACGTAATGATATCCTAAGTGGCTAAACTGAAGACACTTCTGAAATTGCTGCGCATGCGCACAACGACAAAAAGACACTAAAAGAGAAAGAAACCATACTATGAAACTTCGCTACCTGTCAAAATATATTTGCAGTTAACTTGTTAAATCGAAGGAAACGTTTTGGAAACAAAAAAAGGTTTAAACCGATTACAGTTTGAAATAACCTTTATCGGTGACAATTCATCTCTAACTCCAATTTTTTTAGGGAAAAAATAAAAAAATCATTTTTAGAAAACCGAAATACATCATTTATTTAAAAAAAAAAATGAAATATCACAGATACATTTTCAAAAATGGTTTAAGATTTATTCGAATTATCGAAAAAATTATTTGCAACTACATAACGAACACACTGTAATATAACATTTCGTTCATGTCGAATTTCATTGGCCAATAATTTTTCGAGCAACGTAGGTCGACGTTTACTAAATATCCTAGTTGGTGTCCTTTTTAAATTTTGATTAGGTTTAGCTTTCCTTTGATCTTTTCTTTTCCGTTTTCTAGGCAGTTGCTTTGAGTTAGTCAAATTTTTAATTTCATTTTGTTCGGACGATTTAATGGTAACGTTTGCGTTTACATTAGCAACTGGAGTCACTACATTGTCGGAATGTTCTATTTTCACTTCTTCAGGCGCTTCATCATCACTATTATTTAAGTTTTCAATCTTTTTATCGAAATCTTTTAAATGTAGATCTGCATTTTTATTTTCACTAGAATTTTGACTAGATTCTGGCTTTACATCAATTTTTAGGTCAGTAACGGTTGATGTTTCTGGTTCCGATTCTTCTGTACCGGATTCGTAAGCATTTATTAAACTACTTAAAGAGTTGTTGAATATAATCGGTTGAACTGGAGTAATATCTGCTTGTGATACTTGAATGTCCCATTCCGAATCGTCGATGTTATAGTCAATTTCATTGTCTGTATCTTCGCGGCACTCTTGGAACTGTTTTGTACCTCGAAACATCGGTAAATTGCCGTTAACTGGAATGGTGTCTTCATCACTGTCTGGATCATCGTCAGGAAAATTCAAATTCATTGTTGATTTCTTTTTCTTGCTTTTTCGTCCATCTTTTTTTATTTCAACGGGAATTTTCACACCTGAGAGAAAAGTTTAAATTAGCATTTAAATACTCGGGGATATTTTTGTATACCATAAAACGGAATGAACAGAGAAAAAATCAAATTTTTTATAATTATTGTAGTTAATAGTTTAGTTTGGAGATGGTTATATTTGATTTTGTCGTAAGCTACTACTAATAAATATGATAAATTAATATAATAATAAAACAAAAAAATTAAGTGTGAAAAATCAACAGTAAAGGAATACATGAATTAAGTTTTTGGCGACGCAGAGATTACGCGCGCGCCTCTAGGGGTAAAATTAGAATGAGTGCGGATTACTAGATTTAACATAACCAATTAAACGTATACGTTTATTCTGACTTGATACTAGTTCTAATTTTACCACCAGAGGTTTGAGTGAGAATCTTTGCGTCGCTAACAAAAACTTGTTTCGCAATTTATTTAAAGTGTAAGGTAAAAGACCCGGTAATTGACCCCGGCCCAGTTTCTGAACTTTTCAACTTTGTTATAAATTAATAAAAAAACTATATTTTAAATAAGAAAAAAAATAAATTCTTAATTTAAAGTAATCTATTCTGTGTCTAATGAACAGCAATTTAAAAAGTTTAGAATATATTAACTAAATAAAAAAAAAATTTTAAGTTTAAAATGTGTGTAAAAACTATTTTTTTGGTAGTTTCCTAACAGTTTATGTTACAAAGTACTCATTTTGATCTGTGCAATATTCATCATGTAAGTATGAAAACTTAATTAAAAATATATGAGCAGGTTAATATTTGTTTAAAATTTATTTTAAAATATTTATAAAATACCTTAGAATGATTTTTATTATTAAAATATGAGGGTCAATTACTAGGCTCACTTCTAAAGTGGTATGGCCCAGTTAAATTCTAACCAGTTTTTGTTAGTTATTTTGTTATTTATAGTTATCTTCGATTAGTTTTTGTTATTTTTCATAACGTATATAACATTAAACATTCATTTTTATCAATAAAAAATTATTTATAAATTAAATTTTAAAAAACTGTATTTTTAAATTTAAGGATCAGAAACTAGGCCACTGTCAGGGTCAAAAACTGTCACATGAGAAATTTTGAAGGTCAGAAACTGGGTCCTTTTTGTCAATTTTTAAAACATTAATTTAAATTATTAATTTAATTCAAATAATTATTTTACTTGTATGACTTTATTTTGAAAGCCATAAACTAGTTGATAAAATTATTAATTGTCTCTTAAGTTTAAACTTATATTTATTACTGTCGTTTAACCTCAGCCGTCACTTTTAAAAGGTCAGAAACTAGGCCCGTTACCTTATTTATGGTAAAAAAAAGTAAGTTTTATATCTAAGTTCGATTATTTATTAAAAATATGTAAAATTATGTTAATTGTTTATAAATTCTTTATAATATTTGCTTAACTCATTCCCTGCCATTGGCATGTTAATATACTAAAGGAAACAAAGAGAGATATATATTTGACAACAAAAGACAACGCTATCTTTCCTAAGCCATCAATTTAAATTAATATAATGTAGTATATCAAACTGACGTCCCAGGACTGACCAAAATTTAAAATATAAATCATTATAATTAAAAAAAAAAAAGAAAAATACTATTCATCCCGTTTTATGGTTCTTGTCTTACCTTTATGCGTACGTTTAGTTGGATATTTCTTTGACTGTTTCGCCCATAATTTTTCACCTCTCTTTAACAATTCTTCCTGCTTCTTCTGTCGCTCTATAATATTCTCTTTTGACGGATAATTTTTACGTCGTTCTTCCCGCCATTTTTTTATTTCCTCGGGTGTATTGCCAATTGCAATTTTATTATACAATCCGGTGGAATGTTGCATTCGGATATGTTTTTCAATTAATAGATAATGTGCGTTGTATTTACAACCGTCAATACCGCATGTTTGATGCTCCTTCAAGTGTTCCGTCAACACTTCGTGTGAATAAAATGTACGATTACATGCGTCACAATGTGCATTTTCAGCGTCATTACAATCCTCGTATTCATTATCACTACCATCATTATCATCATTCTCTTCACTATTTGTATCATCTTCGACATTGCTATCATCCTCACTTGAAATAACCTATATTCATGAAAAATCAATTTAAAACCATCCAGACCGATCGATGTAGATAATTACCGTTTTTGAAAAGTTCAGTTGTACATAATTAAAAAGAAAAAAGTAAAAAATAAAATTACTAAAAGCATTTGGAACATTTTTCCCTTTAATAAAATTAATTTACCCGCGACTTCGATTGGGGTAATACTTGAAATTATGACATCAACTTTTCCGCGGGACATATGTCCTTTTTCGCCCCGTATGTTAACAAAACGCAAAATTTGAAATCAATCATTCCTTTTTTAATAGTCAGATTAAAAAGTAGCATAAGCCCTTCTCCGTACCTTCAGCTATCTCTGTACAATATTTTAAATCGATTGTTCAAACTGTTGAGGTGTGAAAACTACAAAATCACACTCACTTTCGCATTTTATAATATTAGGTTTTTTTGTCTACAATCTTGTTCATTCAAGATTTTTTTGTGTCGTAATAGTGTTTGGAATAAACATCGTCGATAATTATAACTAGGAGGTCACAATCTTTATGTTTTTCTAGTATTTTAAATATTTATTTACAAAATTGAAAAAAAATTCTTCAGTGTTATTTTTAATGTGTTTATCGCTCATCATCTTACTAAGATGCAACTAAACAAAATTTTTCGAAAATTTGGCACCAATATTTTTTTTTTTTTTTTTAAATACATGTTATTTATTATTATATTACTGTAATTTTTATTTAATTGAAAAATATTACTCGCAAGGACATTTTATTTTTGACGAAAAAACTAACTAGAAATAAACATTTTTTAAGAAAAATCGCTAAATGAAATAAACTGGAGCAAATCGTAGTCCGGAAGAGTTTAAATAAGCCGTTTACCAAATTTTTGTCTACCACGTTTGAACTTCAATATCAAAAAATCACCAACCACGTATTGGACACGCATTAAATCAGAATTCCATAATCGGAAGCTCGAATTTCTTGAAATTTTATATATTTCTTACGGATTTATTACTAAAATGAATAAATATATTCGATATTATTTGGACATATTATGTACTTATTCACTCTATGCGTTACTGCGGGAGTAAATTACAGATAATGTGATTCCTAACCTCAAAATAATTTTGATTGAAAATTCCTAGTAAGTGCCATTACCAATAATTTTTCCAGATTTTTGGAATTCACAATTGAAAAGTTAAAGCAAGAGGGGGCACATTCACCACTTTGAAGCTTAATATTTCATAAACGAGGTTTAAAAATCAAAAAAAGATAAAAGAAATCTCAACTTCACAGGCAAAAAATTTCATTCTGAAGCTTAATATTTCATAAATGGGACTGAAAAGCGTGAAATGATAAAAGGAACTTTATCTTTAAAGCAATTTCTAAGGATACCGGTATATTAAAGAAAAATTTGTCATCACTTTTTAATACGGAAATGTAAGTATCTCAAAGAATTGAGAAAATTTTTTACTGGCGAATGGTGATAGAGGCCATTATGGAGATATGACAGACGGACAGGCATAACAAAATTATAATATAAACACACTATTATATAAACGGATTACCCTATTTCTTTAACTGTATTATCTCAAGGTTTCCTCCAATTATCAATTTATACTCGATAGCCCGGATTAACATTTATATACTAGAGAACGGAAAAATGGTGCTTAACAGATCCGGAGTATATAGTATTTGAACCGTGGAGCGGTCATACGACGTAAAAATATTTTAGATTTTTTTTTAAAAGTTTTGTCATTTTACAGTCCAAAATATTACACATTCCGACTCTGTTAAATATCACTGTTCGTCTTTCTCTAGTATGTAAATACCTTCTATATATATGTATATACATACAGTTTGATGGTGTCATTAATACTTTCGAAGACCTTTGAATGCAACAATTCGCATTTTAATATAAAACAAGTAAACTAAAAAAATATTACAAGTTAAATACATAAATGTCTAAGCATTTGATAAGGTTTAAATATTTAATTTCCGAGAATAGTGACCACAGTGACTAATTCCCTACGTTACGCAACACCATATATACAAATGTATTTTTAACTGTCTATAAATAATTTATTTGTGAATTTAGTCATCGAAACAAATATCGTTAATTCGATTATTTAAGTCAAGGCTGACGGCGACCGATACAATCAATAAATTCATATCTTTCCAATTCTAATTGCTATCATTTTTTATTTTTTCAGAAAATTTTTATATGCGACAAGTGCGTGTTGGACACAAATTAACTTACAATTGGGGCAATGTAGCTAGTTTTTGAAACTTGCTAGAAATATATGTTTAAATATTATATGCAATAATATTCTTTATACACCTGAACCTTTTTTTATGAGGTGTTTTTTGTGCGATTTTTTTATGCGGTTTGTAAAAAATGGCCATTAAAATGCATAATATGAATCAAAATCAAGAGACAGTAAGAAACTTAAACATTTACTATAATAACTTTCTTTGATAAAAATACTTTTTAACAGCTTTTAAGCATTTAATCAATACATTGCATAAGAACATAAGTCATTGCATCATTTAATTTTTTTACAGATGTATTTTTCAAAATTTTCATAATACAGTAGACTCTTGTTAATTCAAACCTGCGATAATTCGAAACTCTCTATAATTCAAAGGTATCACGAGTTCCCTACAAAATCTCTTTATATTTCGAACTAAAACAATACATTTTTATATACTTGGTAATTCGAACGAAAAAATCATTGTTACGTAACAAAACGACGCGTTAATTCGAACTCATTGGCGTCAAACACTTGACAATTCAAAGTTGCAGAGAGAAAGAGACAGAAAGATTGTAAGTACGTTTTGAGACAAGTTCAAGTTCATTCATCGCAAATGCTTAAAAAATTAAAATTGTCACCTGTGATAATTCGAACCTCTATAATTCGTAATAATTTAAGAGTCCCTCGAGTTTCGAATTAACGAGAGTCAACTGTATTATAAAAATGAAATAAAATGTTCCTATACGTGTAAATTAAGGCTTTATCTTGTTTAGAAATACAACTTCTATTAAAATTGTGAGGTTTTGAGCGTTTTGAGTTATATATTTTTGATGAAACTTTTTTTATGCGGTCCCGATCGCGTATTTCCATTTGCGTGTTCATTAGGAGGCACCGTTGCCTCGAAATCCGTACGATTTTGTAATACTCAAAAAACGTGTACAATTCAAGTCTGCCGTCCTCTAAACACACACGGGTTTATAATGCAGACTGTTCTTCCAAACACGTGTTCAAGGGAACGCGATGATTAGCATACGAAAAATTTTGCCAAGAAACCAATAGTATCAAAGGTGTAATTCAAATAGACGAAAATACTTATTTAATCAAAAAAAGACATACAAATACATTATTGACTGTCAAATGGCAATATGTGACTGTACACATGAAAGCTGGGGGGGGGGCGATTTTGTAACCACCTATGTGCTGTAGAAAGAAAACATGGGGCAATGTTTACCATTTCGCTAGATTTAAATGACTCTGACCGTCAACAATTTGTGAAATTTGCTTTGGGTGATCAATTTTCGGCTGAGATACTAGACACATTTGAACTTCCAATCAATCAAGCGGAAAGCAGCATAACTACCAACAATGAAAACTTTGAGAATGCTGTTCAAAATGTCAAGGCCCAATGGCAAAGAATTATTGATGTCCTAGAAAAATATTCAAATGCTACGCATACAAAAACTTACAAAGTTTGCATCTGATTTATCTAAACTACAAACTCCATCCAGTATTACATCGTTTAGTTGTGAAAAAAGCGTTAAACGAAGATCTCGCAAAATTCATGTACAGCCTACATCGGTCGGCCGCCGTAAAGAAAGAGGTCTACCATGTAGTGGAAGGATTCAATCAGGTCGACCAGCCAAGTCTGAAACTGTAAAAGGAAAACGCGTTCACAATATTTCATCTAATATTGACAATAATGACCCTCCTGCCAAAAAACATTGATTTTATAAAAATACGTTCTTCAATTTCATGTATCTATATATTATGTATATTGATTGTATGTAATCCACTCATTTTTAATGTACCAATCTTTTTTCTTTTTAATAAACAGATAAATAAATAGCACCGTTTTTTTTTTTAAATAAACCATACTGATTATCATACATAAGAATGATTAATCTATATTTTGTAATCTGAATAAATAATTAATTATTTTACTAATAAATATGATCTGAAATAATAATAATACTTTATATGACTTTTCTTAATTTTCCAAGTAAAACATCTTAAAATGAACACAGGTTTGTGGCGTTTAATCAACGTATATGTCATTACAAACCCGTGTGCGTTTCGAGGACGGCGGACTTGAATTGAACACGCGCTTGGAAAGAAAGTTAACGTTACAAAATCGTGCGCATTTCAGGGCAGTATAGCCTCCTAATGAACACGCAAACGGAAATACGCGTCCCGATCCACTGATAAAAAGTTTGTTTTTTTTACAATCTGGACCGAACTAATCTTTTTATAGCTCTTTACGATATTTTTGAATATATTTTTTTTGTGCGATTTTTCTTATGCGGTCCCTATCCACCGTACAAAAAAAGGATAAGATGTATTCTTGTAAATCCAATGTTAATAATGGGAACTTATTACCTAATAATTTGGTTGGAGGGGGACACATTTTATCCTATTTTAAGATACAATATTTTGAAAAGAAGTTTTTCAGTCTTTCAAATGACACCTCATAGGATGGGGTACATTTTCTTACACGAGGGTGTGACAAACGGACGGACATGATGAAATTATAAACAAATATTTCAAGATTTTAACCCAAAAAACCGATTCGTTTCTCCTATCCGTTAGTTTCGTAACTTACCCGCTTTTAAAATTTGAAATAATGTATTCCATAAAACGAGGTGAACCGGAACAAATCTAAATATCACATCGTATATTTTTGATAATAATAAAAATGAATAAAATATAAGTATTGCTTGTCTGTGAACTGAACGCATTTAATGCAAAGCTGCCTTAGAATCTGTCTTTGTCTATGTTATTTTGCTATATAATGTAAGAGCATTGTAAGAGAAATAGATTATAAATAATATTTTTCTTTACACTTCTGATTCATTTTAAAATTGCTGTGAGTTAACGCACAAGTAGTAATTGCGCTTCATTTAAATAGAATTTTTTTACATAATAGGGAATATGCATGTATTTTAGAAAATTGTGAAACATTTTTTAGAATATTCTATACATGTCACAAATTCTTATGACAGTTCTTTTTGTTTGATTAATTTTAATTTTCATAACGAAATTGATGTAAATTATCCTATTGGTTGTGACGTTTAATGTATAAGTTTCACCAAATATGCCAGATATATATATATATATATATATATATATATATATATATATATATATATATATATATATATATATATATATATATATATATATATATATATATATATATATATATATACTGAATGAAATATGCACTAAAGGTATAACATAGAGTACCATAAATAATAGGATACATTCTATAAACTTTGTCACTGATACGAAAACATATATCAAATAGAATAAAAATTAATTTTTGAATATTTAAAAATATTTTGTAACTTGTCACAATCAAATACTTATTATTGTTAGATAAACAATTACAAATTTCTTCAAAGACTTTTGCATCCAATTCAAGATCCCTGAAACCACCATCAAAGCTATAGCACAACTCGCCGTCAGAGGATCAATCAGCATTTTGAGAAACCACCTCTACAATTAAAGAGAGAAACCGACGCATACCAAGAAACTAAGCCCCAATAAAAATAAAATAAAAAAAAAAGAAGAAAGACTGTCGACGCAAATAAACTTTTCCATCCCAGCTCGGAGCCAGCACCCACCACAATTCGGTATCCTTCGTCGGAACGGCGGCCTGCCAGTGCGGTAGGAAGGTGTCAACGTTGATTTAGTAGTGATTTAGGTAACTAGGAAAATATTAAATATTGGTCATTATTTTTTTTAAAAAGGAGTTGCTATGAAAAAAAAAATATTCATTGATTTTAATTTTTGAAAAAATTCGTAAGAGGAAACATTCTTAAAAATTAAATTGAAAATTAATTATTTAATTCATTAACTATTTAATATATTTGCTAAATTTTATTCGTCAAAAAAATTAAAATATTGGCAGATATGGAAAGCAGTGGAGAATAAACGATTAGATTTTTGATATTATCAGAAGCAGTTCCATCTACAGAACGAATTATATAAAGCGGGTTCTACACGATGCTACGAACGTTCCTTCCAACGTTCGATCGAACGTTTGAGGCAATTAAGTTCGATAGTTGGTGCGACGAATGTATCTGCTACACGGTGAATCGAATGTTTGATCCAATACGAATGATGATGTGTTGGTACTCAGTGGCGAGGCTGTTATCTGTCTGATGTTATCTCTAATGTTATACACTGATGTTGTCTCTCTTCACATGAACGAGTCGTGCAGCTGCTGAGTCGAACCAACCAACGCAACCAACATTGACCTTCAAACGTTCGAAGCATCCCTTTGACTCGGTGCAAGAATACTGACATCGAACGGGACACGACCAAATGCGAACGTTTGACGCTCGACATTGGATACTCGTAGGTTCGAACAACGGCTACACGATGCTATGAACCATCCAACGTCGAATGTTGGAAGGTGTTCGTAACATCGTGTAGCAGCGGCTTAACAATGCTGCTGGCCTGGGTGGTAATAACTTTCTTATTTTAATATCTTCAAGTGACGTCAGCGCGCCAAATTGTGATGTTTAAATAATGATAATGTAAAAAGGAAAATCATTTTTTTATTTTTCTGAAATAAAGGCGCAAATTGTACTCATAATATATCTTTGTGATTTTTTGACATCAGCTTACACTATTTTTGAAATAAATGAAAAACATGCATATTCCCTATTATACACCCAAAAAAGGAATAATATTTCACAAAATTGTGTAGAAATGAACGTAAAATTGCAATATTCGATTTCGAATAATTTGACAACTTTGACAGTACAGTTGATCCTTTTTTGTACGGTGGATAGGGACCGCATAAAAAAGATATATTCAAAAATATCATAAATAGCTATAAAAAGTATAGTTCGATCCAGATTGTACAAAAAACTTTTTTTGTGCGGTTGGTCAGGACGTCAGGACCGCATAAAAAAAGTTTCATCGAAAAAACATCACTTAAAACGCTCAAAACTTAGAAATTTCCTTGGAAGTTACTTCTATAAACAAGATAAAGCATTAATTTACACGTAGAAAAATTTTATAATATTATGAAAATTTTAAAAAATACATCTGTAAAAAAAATAAATGATGCAAAAACTTATGTTCTTATGTGCTCTTGATTTTGATTTATATTATGCATTTTAATGGCCATTTTTTAAAAACCGCATAAAAAAAGATCACACAAAAAAGGACCGCATAAAAAAAGGTTCAGCTGTACTTCGTTTCATGTTCCTAGAGGCGTCATTGTACTTCCTAAACACCCCACATTTGTCCTTTTAAACTTGATATAGTGCACCTACTAATCTATGTACTGTTTCTACTCACCCCTTTTCCGTCTCCCTGTTAACCTATAATTTATCCTAAATTTCAAGTTCTTAATAAGTTTTTTGGAGCAGCAATGTTCCAAAATAGATAAAAATTCTATTAAGTTATAATTTACTCATAAGAATACCAAAATTAAATTTTTAGACAGTTTTAAAAAATAAAATATTATTTGAAAACTTTATTTTGACTTTTTAATATTTTTCACGCAACTTTAGGTTTAAGTACTGCCAACCAAAACAATTATTTTATTATAGTTTAAGAAAAAATACGTTTGTCTTTATGTTACGTATTTTTAAATGAAGATTCAAGTACCCTTAAATCCCAATTCATCCGTTTTACGGTTCTAAAAATTAAGCTTTTATACAAATGTAAACCTGAAAATTTAAGGAAATAAAAAAATTATGTACCTCATAAAATATTTCAATTATAATTTTTTTAAATTAAAAGTTTACTTCGGGTACCATATCCTGGAAATACAATATTAATATTAGTTGCCTTCAAGAGAAAAATGTTCCAATATATTTTAAGAAAAAGAATAATAAACTGAAATTTTCAAATTAATATGGACTTAAAGAAACAGGCACGTATTAAATGCAAAGGACATTCAAGTACCGTTAGAAAAATGATTACATTCAAAAAATGATTGATCAAATTTTCAAATGTGAAAACACAGATAATTTAAATTCAAAAAAATAAGAAGAAAAAAAAATTATTAACTGCAGCAATTTGTTGGTACGTTACGTTAAGTGTTGTTTGGTTATCATCCAAAAATAAAACAAAAATTTTATGAACATTCTGCAGTCAAATAAGTATTTTTGTTTTTACGGATAAAATGAAAAGAGCACTTACGCATGTTGATCAGACATCCTGCAAGCTTTCTCAAGTTCTCAGGGACGTAACCAAACACGTCCCATCTACTTGGAAATCGCATTTTTTGTGACCACTGTCAGTGTGTGTCTTCAATGATGATTATTTTTAAAACACTAAATTTCATTTGGCCACAGTAGAAAAAATAATACTATGGCGTGTTTTTTTGGCCTTGTTGCATAAAAAAATCCAATTTGAAGAAGTTGTATTTTTTAATTGTTTAAAATTTGTACAAATTTATAATCAATTAAAAAGTTTTAAAAAATTATTTTATTTAAAATAAAAAAAACGCCGTGAGCAGCGGGGCCCCATCACGGTAGTCGAATTTTCCCCTTCATCTTCGGTATTGAATGTCTACAAGCGAAATGTGATTGAAAGTCTACAACCGAATTGTCATTTTGTTGGTTTCAAAACTGGTGATGAGTGTTCGGCTGACCGAGGCTTTAAAAAAAGGTTTTAAGTATTTAAGGGCTGTATCTCAGTAAATTTCAATTTTGTGTCGAAAACAGGTAGCAGAAAAAAAGCCAACACAATTCCTACGAGGACATTCCTGCCCATGTTTATCCGCTAATTACCTTTATGTTTTAGTTTTAAAAATTAAAAAAGGACCTGAAATAGTAAACTGGAAGGCCTTTATAAAGATATTTTTTCTTTCCAAAAAAATCCAAAATTTCTATTTTATAAATACTAAAAATCCAAAATTCCTAATTTATAAATAAACAGTGACTTTAATAACATTTTTAAATTACTTATATGTATGTACTTCATTTGTCATAAAAGTAAGTTCACTTTTTTTTAAATTTTTTAAAATTACTATTCGCCTACTTGTATTTAGAATAAACATAATGCTTTTAAAACACATTTAACAATAGCATTCAATTCCGATGTAAAAATGGGAGAAGTGGGGGGAAAAGTGATGCGGACTCCCTACAAGGTACTAGCTGGATACTAACTGAATACACGTACAAAATTTCAGCCCTCTAGGTTTCCTTATGGAGTCTCTAGACATGTTAGAAAACAAGCAAAAAAATTAAGGAAATATTGGCGTAAAAATCGTGGGGGTAAGGGTTAAAAGTTGAAACCTCCAAAAAACAGTGTCTGGCTATTAGCTTAACCTGTACACCAAATTTCAGCCCTCTAGGTTTATTTGGGGAGATTTTGACCCGAACGAAACTGTTAAAAAACAAGAAAAATCATGTTCTTTTGGGTATAAAAATGGTGGGGGTAGGGGTTAAAAGTCGAGACCCCCAAAAGGCACCCCCTTGATACTAACTCAATCCGAATACAAAATTTCAGCCCTCTAGGTTTATTCGGGTGACCTGTGCGAGTGGTACAAACTTCGAAAACGTTGAAAATGCATGAAATTGTAGCTTAAAAATGAGGGGGGTGGGGGTAAAATATTAAAACCTCCAAAAAGCACAACCTAGGTACGAACTTTATCAACACACCAAATTTCAACCCTCTACGTTAATTCTGGGGGGCTGGGGGCCTGTTAGATCCAGCGAAAATCGTTTTTCCCCCCTCTACTCCCACCATATCATCCTAGGAAGCTGAATTTTGGATATGTTGTAGATAATTGACCGAAACATTATTTAAAACCGGTTTGGAAAAGTTTTATTGCTTTTCCGCCCCCCACCACCCCCTTAAAGGTCGGGTCCGAAAAAAAATTTGCCCAAAATTTGACCCCACTTTGATAGTATTGTTGTGCATCGGAATAAGCCCCACTTACCAAATTTCATCTCTTAACTTCCATAGGGGGGCCCTACACATATTAAAAGGTTGCGGGAAAATATATATATATATATATATATATCAGACATCTTTTTTTTTTACATAATCGTGTTCTACGGGTCCGAAAACGGATAGCGCCCCTGGTCTCGCCTCTCGCAGCTCTTATCGTATAGACTGTATAAGTCTAATTTTTCGGAGAAAATTCGACTAAAAAACAACTCAAATAGTTGAAGCAAATTTACAAAAAAATTCACGTTCAATTATTTTTGCAATATGTTGCGCAATCCCTGTGTCCGGTAGTTTTTACAAAATTATACTTTAATTTAGAACTACCTGATAAAGAGAATCGATTTTATTAATGCGTATATTTCCCTAATTAATATAGTCGGCTTTCCTTATCCACAAATAGGGTACTTGACTATGTTTGAAATTTATGTTAAATATGTTCCATTTTAATGGTAAAAGGTGAATGGTAATTATGTATTTAGAAATTTTATTTTGAAAATCGTTAATTTTCGATAACGACTTAAAATGATTTGAAAAATGTACTGTAATTTCAAAATAGCTATAACGTCACAATTTGCAAATAAATATGTTGAATCTGATAACTTTATTTTATTAATCTGATAGGTAATCGATATTATTGTCTGATATAAATACAGTAAAAATTTTAAGGTTATCAAAATTGAAATTGACGTTTGTTTTTGAGTTGTAACACCATTGCAACAAACCGTTTTTCGCAGCAATTTAAGACGTAAAACGGAACAAATGATATTTAACGATTTTTACCAAATTTATTAATATAAATTATATATTTAAAAAAGTTTATAACATCAGTCAAATACCCTACTGAAATCATTCCAAAGAGTAGTTTTTAAATAATTAACGGTGCTGTTACAATTTCAACCTTGTTAATTATGTATGTGTTTTAAAATATCGTTAATATTCTCCTACAAATTAAATATGCAAACACTTCGAATACAGAGGCCGACTAATTTTACAAAATATGAATATTTAAAAAAAGGTTTTAATACTTGTTTTTAACTTTCCACTATACTTGCAATGTACTATAATTGCAAAAAATCAGTTTAATTCATACTTAATTTAGATAGGTAGGTATGATTTAAAATTAAGCGAGCAATGGAAAGTTAAATTTGTTCTAATGTTAAAAAATCCTCCAATTATACAATGATTATAATTGCGCAGTTATAAAATAACTGAACGAGTCTAATTGAATGGTATGCTTTTTTTCTGATCACTGAATAAAATAATAAATATTGATTTAAAAGGCAAAAAATGAAATATGAAACAGATTTTTTTGTTACATTAACTACATTTTATTTTTTATTTGTCTCTGTTTTGAACAAAATAGTAGTGACATATTAACATAAAATTTGATCAAAATGTGATCTTGTCCTGAGATGGAATTCACTGGCTAATTGAATAAGTTTGTTTAAATTTTTATAAATATAGGTTATATATTTACATATATAAATTTGTATCTTGTTCAACTATTATTAAATTTAATAATTTTAAATGTAATTTGTATTCAGTTAAGCCAATAAATTGTCCACAAAAAGATTTATATTACAAAAAAAAAAAAAAAATATTAGTTGTAAAATTAGATAAGAAATACATTACTAAACTACATAGGTAAGTGCCCATAACTTAAAATGAATTTGTAAGGGGCTATTCAATCTTACTGAGTCCATAATTTATCAGATAGATGTCGCATTGCACGTAAAATTTGAATAATTTTGAAACACAAGTGTACGACACACAATTTTACATTTATAGGTACAATTATTATTCTTTGTGTTTGTTTTAATGTTGAAAATAAAATTACAAATGAATATGATTTTTGAATGTGTGCACTGATGGTTACTGTGAAACTGTTGTGGGGGCTTCTGTATCAGTGGAGTCAGTATGTGGTGCCACCGCCCCTGTGGCACCATCCTCTGTTGCCCCCACGTCACCGTCAAGTGCAAGACATTTATGTTCTATATCATTACAAGGTTTTTCCGCCTTTTGTTCGCAGATTTTGTTAACGTCCTGCAAAAAGACCGTTTACATCTCAATTTGAATCTAACAAACAATTCAGTTTATTATTATTATTATTATTAATTAATTAATTAATTAATTTACATATACACTGATTAATTGAATTAAATATTATTTTTGGGAAAAGCAATACGATCAGCGTGTCGTTTTAAATCAAGCTCTGATTAAAAAAATTACCTAAAGCTCGACATCCTTTGTGAAATCAATTGAGGCGGTGTGCCTGAGCCTCTGAGGCTGAGGGTTATTTTGGCTTGGACAGAGCTGTGGAATACGCACCTCTTCAGGATGCTTTCCGATGTACTCGAGTTTTGCTGCTTGGTACATCTTGACACATTTGTCTCGCTGCGCTTTGTACGGCTCCCAATCTTCATTTTTGTTTGTTTCTTTTGCCTTTTTCAACAACTCGTTCTTTTTTGCAATTTCCGCTTTCAATTCGTCAGTGACCCATGGCTTGTTTAAATTTTCCTCGTTTGTTATTCCACCAAATTTTGCCTTCTTCTTTTTACCAAATTTTTTAACATTTCGTGAACTTCTGCCGTTCATTCGTCCATTTCGTGCCCTGACTGGCAAAAGTGGCATTGGCGGTCCAAATGGTCTTGGAGGACCCATTGGCGGCATCATCGGTGGAGGCATTGGTCGCATCATTGGTGGTGGAGGTCGTACCATTGGCGGTGGTACACGACCCGGTGGGCCTCGCATCATTGGTGGCGGCATCGGCCCGCGTAATGGTACAGGTCCCATTGGGGGAGGCATCGGACGCATACCTGGCGGCACCCGGCCAGGTGGAAATGGCGGACGACGCATACCTCGAGCCATTGCCATTGGTGGTGGAAATGGCGGTCGTGTAGGATTTGCAAACAACGAAGGCGGACGCGCTTTATTTGGACCTTTTTTCATACCTTGTGGTCGTTTTCTCTTTTTGCCAACACTATTTTGTGGACCTGATTTTGCTGCAGCACCCATATTATTTTTACACTCACTTATATTTCACAAAAATAAATATAATTACACCTGCACAAATTCGACTCAACTACGCGTCTTTAAATGAGTAAGATGCCGGAAAACGGAAACAAATACAATCTAGAAGCGTTCAAATATGGCGTCCTCGGCGTCATCTACAGTAGTGACATTTACGCGGGTATTTATGAATTCTTTTTATACACTCCGTAATTTATTTAATTTTTGAAGAGATTGAAATTTCTTCACAAATTATTAGATATCTATTTTTAAAATAAAAATTTAAACACAATTCAATTAAATTATAATTTTGGCAATGTAACTTGAAACTGAAATTATCCTTAAAATTTGAATTTAAATTATTTTATAAGAACTTTTAACGACAATTTAGTAATTTTCTATAAGAAAATTTTTATTTTTATACACATATGTATAATTTTTTTAAGAATATTTATGTGACTTTTGAAATTATCTAGAACTTTTTATTGTATAGAACTGACGAAGTTATTTTTAACTTATTCTTTAAAATTACTTTCTAATTACCTTAATAATTTTTATTAAAATGTATTTTATGTAGATTTTTTTACAACTTACCTTTTTTCTTATAAATTATAATTGTTTTCCTTATTAACCACCTAAAGGACTTGAAGTTAAAAAATTTAAACACATAAGTATACGTAAATGAGACAAAAAACTTGTTAAAAATCAAATTTTGGTAAGACTAACCTTTGATCCGTCTAATAATTTTATAAATAAAAAAAATATTTTTTAAAAATTTTAATTTATTGCCTTTTAATAATTTTAAAATTTTAGTACAACATCATATTAAAAATAAAATTAGCTAACATAATTAAATAAATATTTATTGAACACAAAATACATATTTCTCTTAAAACCAATAAGTTAATTTTAAGTCTCCATCGGAGTCTCGCTGCGTATCCACGGTACTAGCCTGTCGCATTAACTTATGCAACGTATTTCTGCGTTTTGTAGTCTCAAGCGGCGTTTCTTCAGTTGTTTCTGTCGTTTTAACCGTCTCCATTTCTAAATTTTCAAAATCTTCATACGATGTTGATCTTTCTGGTCTAAAAAATATTGATTTATTAATGGAAATTAATCAACTTTAAAATTTTTTTTTAATATCCTTACTTAATTGGAATACAACGGAAGCAATCTTCCCAAGTCCAATTTTTGCCGAATTCTTCACCCTCTTCCACGGTTTGTGGTAAACGATGATGTAGCGTTTCCGGTAATCTAAGGCATGTCAATCCACCGATAACTGATATCGTTCCCATGATCACTAGCGGCATTTTTAAATTTTCTGATCCCAAGTATGTGATAAAAGGAATTATTATCAATCCCAGTCCACCAATATACGCTGATAAACCAATACCAATACCACGCAATTGAGTCGGATACAATTCTCCAGAAAATGGATAAATTAAGAGAAATGATGCGGATATAGCAAATTTTGAGAGTAAAAATAATACCAAAGTAGTCTCTTCTGCATCTGAAATCAAAATAAAAAAAAAAAACTATTTTTAAAAATACTCAAAAGCAATGTCAGGTAAAATGTAACTGGATTACAATTAAAACTGCAAAATAAACATCGAAAATTTTCGATACTAAAAAAATTTTGTGAAAGGAGGAAATCAAGGAAGGATTATTATTATCGTACGTACATTATTGTAAATTAATAGGTCATCCGGAAAGTTCGTGCCGTTTTCGGAGCCCTTTGAATGAATTTCATATTTCTTCAAGTAGCAACCGCAAACGAAACATGCAACAACATGTTAGTGTTAGGTCGATAGTGTTGCTTATAATATGTATCATAAATCTTTCAACAGTGTTTAAATAAATTTTTTTGGTCAGTAATATTGAGCAATCTTAGACATTAAGGAACATCATGCCATGTTATACGAGTTTAAAAAAGGTACTAATGCAGCTGACGCAACGAGAAATATTTGTAGTGTTTATGTTGACGATGCGCTTTCTGACAGAACTTATAGAAAGTGGTGTGCTAGATTTCAAAAGGGTAATTTTTCATTGGAAGATGAAGCTCTCTCCGGTCGACATGTGTGTATTGACGATGAAACAAAGCGTCAAGAAATAAAGCAAAACCCGAGGCAAACTGTCAAGAATTAGCGGTAACTTTTAAGCATTCAAAATCCACAGTTTTCATATGAAGAAAATCGCGATAGTCATTTGCACCAAAAACGGCACGAACTTTCCGGATGACCCAATATATTGGTACTACCAAATCAATCCACTATCGATATCGAAAATTTTTAATATCCAATAGTATGTGTAATAGTTGGTAGGTAAATCGTATTTTTTAACAATTAAGTAGTGATTATAAAGATATCGCAAAATTGTTAAAATTTTATGATTATTGTAATTAATACTTTTTTTTAACTCTTTAAATGATTAAGACGAGTTAACTCGTCCTGCAATATGGCGGCTCAAAATGCTGTGATATGTATATATTCACTGGTACAGGTATCGCCATCTGTAACAGATTTTCCGAAATACGGTATAATTCTAAATAATGTTCAATTTTATCAACATAGTTTAGTATAATTTATATTTTGTAAATTCCTAGGGTTCACTTTTTTGATGTTGGGATCTTTGATTTTTTTTCTTTTTCTTTTTTTTTATAACCTTATCTATTGTACTTATCACTGGCAGTAAAAAGTCCGGCATTTTGAGACAAAATTTTTTTACATATGGTTTGTTTAAAAGTTAAGACTAGTCGCGCACTAGCAATTTTCTTATCACGTCTAAAAGCAACTTTTAAATCACCGAGTATAAAACGTATTGTTTTGTATTGAACCCAGCGTATTGGTGATTTTTAAATTGAGGCAACTAAAAAATTACATCAAGTTCTATTTTATGAGTGAGGGAACTGTTTCTGATGATAATGGAACATGCATGTTCAAGTTAGTTAGAGTGCACTAGTGACTATTTAGTTGCTTATAACTATTTCTTATGACAAATTTTTATTTGTTTTTGTGAAATTGAATTTTATTATGGCATTGAATGTTGAAGATTTTATTTGTGAGATCGAGAAACGATCAGCAATATTATAATACAAAATTAACAATACTCAGATAAAAATTTAAAAAAAATTATGGGTTGAATTCGGTATGTGAAAAATTTGATGAGAATTGGGATGAACTGAATATTGCAAATTATCAAAAATCTCGACAATCATAAGGAATTAATGAGCCATTTTCTCAAAATATGTAATAGTCTGACACCAGAGCGGCGACACAGGTAATTTTGGACTACATCTCTATGATTGAAATTTTAATTTAAAAATTGCTATGTAACCGTATGAGAAAATTGTTTAACACCAGGGCGGCGACACTGGTTATCCGGAACTACATCTCTATAGTTGGAATATTAATTTCTAAAAAACAAACAATATTCCTAGATAACCGAATTGGAAAATTTTTGTTGCTAAAGTGGAATTAACACAAGGTGATTTTTGGTTGGTTAAATTAATATCTCGATTATAGATATGTAATCCCAAATACCTGTGTCGCCACCCTGCTGACAGATTGCTACATATTTGAGAAAATGGTCCATTAAAAAATTTATTTTTATCTTCCCTTAAATTTTGAAATAATTTATAAAATTGACCGTTAAGAAGCCTCTGGCTCACTAATGGATAAATCCACAATCGTTTGCGTTTTTGTTTCTTTTTCCGTAATTCCAGAGCGCAAACACATGCAATTACTATGAAATCCATTTCTCTACTAAAATTGTATAGGTATTGGTTGTATAGAGCAACTATTTAATCAACTAGTGCGCGCTTGTAAAAAAGAAAAAGCAACTTTTAAGTGATTAAACTATTCAGTTGCCTATTGCGAAAGTTTCTAGTGCGCGGCTGGCCTAAATTAAAGGTTTTTACATTTTTGGGGGAATTTCTTTTTGGAGATACTAATTAAATCTACTTTGAAATTTTTTTGACCAGCCATGTACCCTTTAAGTCTGTTGAAGGTCACAGGTCAAAAAGAACGGTGCCAATGATTAAAAAAAAAAAACTATAAGTTTGACTAGACTAAGACTTCATACATTTGCTTTATTATGGTGTTTTTTATGAGACTATCTAGAATCAGCCCTTAAAATAAAAAATTTAATTTTTCAGAAAGCCAGAAAGGTAAAAAAACAGGACAAACTTTCTTACATTTTTCAAAATGGCGCTAAAGAGGTCTCATGGGCTGATTTTAGATAGTTTTATAGTTTTTAGCATTATCTTTCTTACGAACTAAGTTTTTTGTAAAATATGTTTGTTGTTTGTAAATCGAGAAACCGTTTGCATCGCTTTGAACTATAAAACTGACATGTAGTCTTCAACAGAGTTACAAGGGAAGACAGAAGGCCACAAAAAAGAGACAACAAATTCAAGATACACTTAATTATATGTACTTTAATGTACAAAAGTTTTTTTTTTTTCATTACAATAATTCAAAAAAAATTCTTTTTTTTTTTTTTTTTTTTTTTAGCAAATCACTTGTAAAAGACCCCTTAAATTACAAAAGCATTTAATTACGTTCAACACCGCTTAAAGGTGTAATCAATTACCTTCTGGAAGAAGAACTGTTATTGTACAAAATATTCCACTTAATATCATACTTATTGCCAGAGGCCAGCGTCGACCCCAATAATCCATTACCATATAACATAATAAATAACTGGGAATTTCAACAGCTGATGACAACAGAAAACTTAAATACTGATTACTCCCCAATTCAGGACCATAATAACTCAAACCAACGTACACCATTTCGCTGGCAAACCAATTCAATGTTATCAAACAAGTTTTTAAACGCATATTTGGCGTTCCGTAAAGACCTTTCAATCCTGGCCCCTTTTTCAGTCGAGCCTCTTCACTCAGCGTGCGATGTAACATCATCCGTTGCTTTAATTTTAATTTAAACGACGTCGGAAATTCTTTATTATTGATTCGTGCCAATGTTTCTAATATTTTCGATGCTTCTTCTAAACGACCTTTCGCTAGAAGCCATCTCGGTGATTCAGGTAGAAAAAACCAGTAAATAAAGTATACTAAGAATGGAGTTGACGTAATCAAACATAGATGGACCCAATTTCGTACGAGATACGTCACACCAGAGAGAAGCATTAAACCACACGTGTAAAATAAACAGGTCAACACTGTGACGAATGAACGATAATTCGGTCCAACTAATTCTAACGCTGAAAAATTTCAAACAATTTTATTTAAGAATTTGAAAAAATGCTTCATTGTTGAATACGTACATATAATAAATGGTATCTGATAAACAGCTGGTATTGTTAATCCAACGATCATTCGACTGAACGCCCAAACCCAAAAATTTGGCGATACTGCACTTAAACAGTTGCCGGTTATTAAAGTTGCTAAACATGAAAAAAACGAAATACGCCTTCCTAATCGATCATTCAAAACGCCGAAAAAGTAGACACCAATGGGACCGCCGACATTTAATGCTACAAGACCCAATGTGGGATATATTGCATGATGACAAACCAAATTAAACTGTAAAAAATAATTAAAACTTGAAAGATTTACTTTTTTGGAAAATTCATATTCAAAAATATGAAAATGTAATTGTCACTTTCGAGTATGATCCCATCTTCAAGGCTTACAGTATTTACCAGGGACATAGGTACATATTTCTAAAAGGAATTTCGTCATTTTGATGATAAAAATGAAAATTTCACACCCCTTTTACCTTATTAAATCGATTACCCTAATTCAAATCACTTCCATAATGCTTGATTCAGGAAAAAATAAATTTTTTAATTTGATGACGTCATAAAGTATACTAAAATTGTTCAATGCCATAAAAGTCGTAATTAAAATGATAGAAATATGAAATTTTCAATGGCGTTGTTTTAATTTTTACCAAAATTAAGCTTATAAAACAACTAGAAATACCTCTTCTGACCAGTAGTAGAATTTCCGTCTACAAAGATTAATTTTTCTTGGAAACCAGTTTACCTAGAATAATAGTGCAAAAACCTTTTTTATGTGATTTTTTCTCCTCTTTCTAATGGTGTAAAAAAACGTTGCAAAAACTTTTGAACTAGGGGAAATTTTGACAAAAAACTTATTTCTTTCACGAAAAATGCTCAAAAGTCATGTTTCGTGCATCGGACGTGTTTGACTGAAGAACTCATTCAAGATTTTTAGACTTCCAACGTTTTCACCAAATTTCGTAAAAATAGGATGTTTTGTTCGAGAGTTATTGCGCGGACACATAAATACATACATACATACATATATATTTTAGTGAGCGTCATTTTTGGCTTCTAGGGGCCTAAAAACAAATTTCTATCATAGTCCCGGGCTCAAGTCGTGTCATGGTAGTGGTTGTAATAGCTGAATTTTCAATTCGAAAATTCACTAAAAAGAACTTCTGTCGAGTTAGTCATATTTCTAAAAGCAATTCCGTCATTTTGATCGCGAAGAGAACAGTTCATAGAAGTGAACGTGTTAATTAATGAAAAATGACAAAATATTTTCATATTTTATAAAAAATAATTTTCGTAATTTAACTTTTTATTAATTTTACCCACTTACATCCATGACTATTGAAGATTGTGTATCGGTTAAATCATATTCCCATCCTTGTTTACATTCCTCCGTGGGCCATGATGAATTTGGCGTGACCCGAGTAATATCATCAGTTTCATCCAAAATTTTCGTCCAATTTACGGCATATCTGATACACTTATGCCATATGGTAACATTACCATCAGTCTAAAAGGGAAAAACGTATTCTAAATCAAATTTTAACTAGAACTTTCAAAACCACTGTAAATTCAATTTAAGTTAAATTATCAACCTAGAGACCTCGGTGATGGGAATTGCGATGGATCTTCGCAATTCGGGCGTGATTCCGGATATATTTAATTCGGGAACTGCACACCAATGATCCGGTATGTCGGCCATAAACAATTGATTGAATGCACCAAATCCGCATGGTAAACAGGACGGTAAACAGATGCACCATAATAGAATTTTTTGATAACGGCCAAACTCGCCAATATGTGGTAATAGATCGTCCAAATCCAATGCTTCCTGAATAAAATATAAGTGGTCGAGTCAGTTTTTGCTAGTACCATTATTTTTGGGTATACTTTTCTAAAGGGTGAATAGAAAAAAAACAAACAATAATTTCTTGAGTTAATCATAAGCTAATAAATAACAATAAATTAATATTTAAATTAGTAAGATTTTATTTTAAAAAATTGAATGTGAAAAGTCAGTCGTGAAATAGTGCAAAAATTAGGCTTGGTTAAGTTATTTCGTAATTCTCGTAAATTAATAATAATCTATATCGAAAAATAATAATTGGGATAAATAGGTACATCTATGAAGTCAATAAAGATGAAAATGGGGTTAATAGATATAAACGAGGAGGTGAACAGAATTTAAGGTACCAGGGTTGACCAAAGTTTACGACTAAATTATAACTCAAAATGAATACATCATATTTTTTGAATTTATTTACTTCATGAGTAGTTATTTTTTAAGTTTGATATTTTTTTTCTCGTTTAAGCTGAGCGTCCACTAGGTCGGAACCGCGGCGCGGCGCAGTTCCGCTCTCGGAGATAAATACATCTGAATAAATGTAGGTTCGTCCACTAGGTGGACAGAGCGGCGCGGTACCGCCCCGGAGATCTTATTGATGTAAAAACCGCACCGCACCGCGTTTCCGACCTAGTGGACGCTCAGCTTTAGATTTCATTCCTCTTAAAAAGTGGTAATTAATCCATTAATAATACTATTTAGTAAACAAATTTTGTCAGGTTTGTACAAATTTTCTATTAACCTCCTATTTTTAGGACCTTTCGATTGAATAAAATATGAAAATGAATTTTAAAAATCACAAAAATAACAAACTACCAGAATGAAAATTAGTTTTTTATGGTTTGAAAACCGAATATAAAATTCAAAATTTATACTATTCACAAAATTCTGTTATTTCCAAAAATAACAGAAATATTTTAAATCCAATTTTACTTATTAGCTACTACTACTACAGTTACATTCAAAAGTACATAATATTGAATTTTTAAAAAAATATAATTTTATCACTTACTTGATTATTACTGTTTGGCTGATCCTCTTTTGTATTATCCATTGTAAACTGTTTTTTGTATTTCTACAATGATAAATTTGACCGTTTCACCGTAATTAGACGCTAATACATGGTAATACTAATAGTGTAACTGTTAAAAGAGCTTGATGCGAAGCCATAGAATGGCCGTGTCAGCAATGAAACAATCATGTGACTTGTTCAATCAACGGCTTAATCGTCGCTCCATCAACCTATTACGATCAAACATCAAAAATATCACTTACAAAAACCGAAATTGGTAAATATGTGGAACAAACAGGTGCGGATGGAATTAGATTACAAATAAATAAAAAAAATAATCACCCAATATGAGCTGAATATGATAGTTTTATTCAAATTTATAAAGCTACAGAAGAATAATTACCCAGAAAAAAATTACAACTTATAAAGTAAACGATTGATTATATGAGCAAAAATTATGAAGCCAAATATTTTTTAATTAATAGATGATTAAAGAATATTTTACTAGAAAAAAATTTTGAAAAATTTTTCAACATAATAATAATTATTACAGTCTCTTTGATATAAAGAATAATTAGTGTTTTTTGTTTGAATTTATTAATTAATATAACTGTGAGTGGATCAAAAAGGGTACAATCAACCATGGCACTCAAAAGCACTACCACACAACGTAAACAAACAAATCGATCAAAAAACAAAATAATAACATTCATAAAATTTGCAAATACTCCGTGTGTAAAATATAAAAACACGCCCCCACGTTAGCATCATTTAAAATGTATTAAATCAAAGAAAGATTGTTCCCGTATCAAATATTCAGGATGCGTATTTTATCTTACATATAAAATTCAACAAAGGACAACGGATAACTTGAAGTCTCTCTTAAAGTAGTTCCGAATCAAACATCTCTATTCGAACAATTATCGCAGTTCAAAAAATACACTTCTTTACAATTTATAATACAATAATAATCGCTAGATGCGCAAATAACTATTGAATTAAATGTGGTACTCTCTCTCTTAAATTAGTAGCAACATTTATATTAAAAAAACAAAGTAGTATAAGAAACACGCTGAATAAAATACGCACCCTAAAACAATAAAATATCTAACAATCTAAAAACATTTGATAGTTTACGATGTTATTTTTGAAAATCGAAAAGATATGAAAAATGTATTTTAGGCATTTTCAAAAATAACGGTTCAATTTGAAACTGTGACTATCTTCCTGTTCCTTAAACTAAATTGTACCAATGAGAAACTTTTTCAAAAACTTAAGACAGTGATTAAGCGACAAAAGAAATAATTTTGAACCCTTTAAATACAACTGACGGTCTATAAGAAATGTTTTATTAAAATAATTTGGAGTAGAAAAATAATTCATTTTTAGATAACAAGTTTTAACGAAACAATTCTTGAAATATTGACCCAAGTTGTGTTCAAAGGGTTGATCAAATAAACTGTCTTTTTTTCCTGAAAATTGTGAACAAGATACTTGACAATACCATTTTTTTTAAAAATTGTCTGAAAAACACAATGACGTCATTTTTGGTAGTATTCTTTTATATTATCAAATAAACGCTGTTTTGTTTGCAAAAATATCAAATACTTTTTGGAATGTGATTCCAATTTTTTTTAGTAATAATTTATTGTTTCTAATAAAAACACACAATTCTCTCAATTGCAACAAATTTTTTTGCTGGTAACTTTAGCCATCTAGTGACAAATGGCAAAACTTTTACGAGTAGATAAAACATTTAAATCATGTCCCCGTTTAACAATTAAGTAAACTGATATTACATTATTTGACTGACATTGGCCTCTCTTAATTTCCTAGGAAAATTAGAACATTCTGTATACCCATTGTGCGTTGTATCTTTATTTGTGTATTAGTAGTTAACTTTAATCATTTTTTTTTTTAAATTCGTATAATTTAGCTTTTGAATACTTTTTGATAAATGAAATTGCATAAGCTCTTAAATATGTTTAAAAAAGTTATGTCTAAAAAGTCCCTCCACGCATTTTAAGTAAAAATGTTTACACAATGAATGATGTGAAACATGAGAAGTAACGCCATCTAATGAACCCGGATGAAACTATGCGTAATTTTCTAAAATAATTACATTTCCTAAAATAATCAAGTAATGATTTTTAATACCACTAAACTGGTGAAAATACAGATGTCGTGTTTTCAACAATTTAGTAATATCAAAAATCACTAGTACAACTGATTTATACGAAACAATTACACAAAGTTTCATTCGGACTCACTAGATGGCCTTACTCTTTACCTTATCCATTGTGCGAACACCTTAACACTTTAAGAACAATATTTCCTTAATTTGAATACATTTTGAATATTGTAAGCGCTAGCATGGTATGCAAAAATTCATATACACAAACATGTAACAAAGATAACCTCAAAGCACTCAATAACCATTCAAAATCGATGTAAATGTCGACAGTGATGCTTATCAGTCACTCAAGGCCTAATTAAAAGATACATAATACAAACAGATTATTAATGGCTAATCAATATAAACAATACAATACGTGGTGTAAAAACATCAAAAAATAAACCAGATTGACAAATAAATGAAAATGTTGTAGCCATTTTGAATAGCGATCTTTGAATGTGGCCTAAAAAGAAAAGAAAACTTAACGTACAAGCATCTCATTGATACAATGTAATTCACGCCGATTCAGTATGAACCATTCAAGACGTCACCACACAGCACACATTCATACACGCACGCTGTATACATGAAATGCGCTACTCACGCTCATGTTATCACATGCTCAGTCACACAAATCACACACGCATGCGCACGCGCACTCACTTACTACATCCACACGCTCACACACATGCACACACTTAGAAAATATATCACACAGACACAGGAATTAAATGTCGAGAGGCCTCCACACGCACTACTACTACAGTTTTAATATTTTTTTTTTTTTTTTTTGGCAATTGTTGATCAGCTCACGACAGGAGCCCTCTCAAATCACAGTTTTCGATTTGTTTTAATTGATTTTTGTGTTACGTATTACAATAATTTCATTCAAAAAAATATTGATTTCTAATTGATATTATTTTAATACATAACAGAAGTAATAATGCTACTTACATGTTTTATTTAAAATAGAAATTTCTTGTTTCTCCTGAAAAAATAATTTTACTTTTTTTTTTTATTTAAAAATATAATTGTCTACTATAAACTATTACATGGAATGGAAGTGTACCGGAGAACAAGAAATTTGAACAGTACAGTGTTTTTTCTTACCTAAGCGTTAAGCAATAGCGAATATGCATGTTTCTTCAAATTCTACCGATACTTTTACTCGATTAAATTCGATTCAGTATAAATTTGAGACAAGTCTTATGATTCATTTAAGCGCTAACACGACTTCGTATACATAAATTCAAGATTCATATTCTTCAAATTAACATTCAAGTACAAGTCTTAAAGTAAAATGTTCCGAATCTCTAATTTTCCTAATTTTTATCAACTGATTTCAAATTTTAACTGTAGCGTAACAATGAGTTTCTTTAGCGAATACCGTAGGAACGTCATTTTCTGAAAAATAATGGAAAAAATTCTACGATATTCATTAGAAAAACTCACTGTCAAGCTATACTTAAAATTTGAAGTCTAGAACTAGGGGTACGACAAGCGAGAAAACAGTAATTTTTTTGCAAGAGATGCTGCATCACCATTTTATTTTCAAAAATTTAATATGAAATTTTTTTTTGGTATGTTAACACTTGTACTTTCACGTATACTAAAATATAAATTTTGAGAATATAATTCTTAAATTTTTTAAAGACAAAAGAGTAAGTATTTTTTAGTACTGTAACAACTTTAATGATAAATCTGATGTTAAATTCGTCTTCAATTATCATAAATATATCAATTAAATTAGTTTGAATTACATACATTGAAAAAAATGTCAATACTGATTTTAGTAGACACCAATGACGTCAGCATATCAAATCGGCTACGTTTAATTACTTAATTTTTTGAAATGAACAAAAAAAACATGCATATTCCCTATTTGGAAATATGTGTACGCTTGAAAGAAATAGATGTTGTCCCGTAAACAATATCAACTACTGCTTCACACCGTATTGCATATAAATTTGTAAGACTTTAAATATATTCCTGAGAATTATGTTTTATTAAAAAAAAATATTCATTTACAAGATGGCGGCAGTTTGATTTGTTTACAGTGCAACCAGGTTTTGCACTTAAGTGTGTCTACAAAATGGTGCATCAACAGAGTTTTACATATTTAAACGAAAAAACAAAATTACGATATGGGACCCGCCCTTTATCCACCATTTTTGTACAACACTTAAATGCACAACACCATAAAATACTTCATACAAACACTTTCACTAAAAAAGAGAAAGTTACGCCTTTTAATTCAGTTGTTCCGATGTTCAGCAGATTCGCACGATCCATCACGATTAAAACCGTACCGTTCTTCATTCAAATCATTCGCAGACACACCACAAACACTAAGATTCATATTTTTTTTTGTCAGTCACTTAAAAAATTGCATCCACATAATATGTCTCCGTTTGAAATTCTTCTTTGAACAGAATTTAGCCACAAATAGAAAACACAATGAAAGTTCACTCATACTATGAGTCCCTTTTGACACTTGGCTCGCTGGGACTGGAGTTGGTTGGGGGGTGAAAGTATGCAGAAGACAACCAAAAGTAGGATACATAAAGTTACATGACCAAAACTTTAGTGAATTAATATATAGTTTGATGTTGACTCTCAAAAACTACTTTATTTATTTAGCAATTAAAACATCCCTGGTGATAGTGAGACCTTCTTATGGCTTTCTTCTGTTCTTATTTGCTACTAGGTAAAGCAAATCTGAAACGAGGGAAATCAGCTTCAGTGTGCGACTATCGATGTGCTACTGCAAACAGATACAAAATGACCGATTGTCATTTTCTAATTCTAAAATCTCACCAGTCGTTTAATTTATTTATTTATTTTTTAAATTGTAACAATAAAATAAACTCTCTAACGGTATCATCTGGCATAAACTTTGATTTTTTTTGTTTGTTTGTTTGTTTCACAATAAATAATTTTACCCGACAACACAACTTTTCAGCCACAATATTTTCATTTTATAAAAGCAACGAAATGAAGTATTATAGAAGCTATGAATGAACATTCTTTATTTAAGAATGCACCGCAAAAGGTCCGGCATTTTGAGACAAAAAAAATTTTCTCTATGGTTAAAATAAAAGGCGTTATATTTAACGCGTATTAATTTTTGTTTTTAATCAGAGCCCTCTGATTTGCAACGGTGCAAACTTCGTTACGAACCGTTTTGTAACAAAATTTCCTGGCGAACACACACGTTACCAAATGAAATTGTGCAACAAAAAAAGAAAATTGAATTTTCTAAAGAGTTTAGACCAGGCGATACTGACTTTAGCGAAAAGAAAATTGAAAATTTTTTGTCATATTGAGAACTAAAAATCCCAACACTAAATAAAGAGTTAGAAATTGAAACAATTTAAAAAAAAAGGAAAAATTTTTTCGTTTTATTTATTGTTACATGAAAGAGACAAAAGATACTTAGAAAGATAAAAGAATCTTTTTGCAACAACACTTTTGGAAAAAGTACTAATAGAAAGTCGCTAAGATATGTTCAAAAGTCATTTATACATAATTGTTCAAAATTTAAAAAAAAAGACCTATTTCCATGAATGTTTTTCAATTTCGGCGTGCGCCTTCTTAAACAATTATATATACATGCGAAACATAGAAGTGTTTATTTAAAGGACACTTACCAACTAGCGGTTGGTGTACCATTAGAGGCTAAATTTTTCAATTTGCGCAATTCCTTCGACGCCCATGTAGATAGTGTTTTCGTACGATTGATGCGGCTACGACGACCATCCGTGAGCATCGTTTGTATAGGTTCAACATCCAAATACGGTAACATGGGCGCACCAAATGCGGTACATAAATCTCCAACTAGACCGGCAGCAATGCCCACTATACTATCCGTGTGGTCCGCATCTCTGGCAACCACCGTAATGAATCGTACAATGAATGGGATATGTCGTTCGAGTAATTGTACGTCTGGTGACGGTGTGGGGCCATCACCTTTAAGGCCTTGAACTATTCCTGTGTACGCTTCTAGAACACCTTCACGTAATTCATTCAAATAGTCGACCATATCGTAATCGTTTTGATCAACTTGAGTTTGTGAAGCTTGTGCGAGTGTTTGTAGAACAACGTCTAAGTATTTTTTGAATTCCGGTCCGATCGATAGTGCCATATCGCCAAAAACGGATAAAATTTGCGGTTTCACTGAACGATGGACAGTTTGATCGCTCAAATTTTCTAACAGTAAAGTCATAATCTCGTCACAGTATGGTAACGATTTCATTTTTAACGCTCGAATAATATCGCCGGTTAAGCCCACGGCAGCGCCACATACTTGATATTCGGCATGATTTTTTAATCCCATGTACAAGAATGGTCGGAACGCGTCCATATATTTTAGGAAGCCTTCACCTAAAACGTCCACTAAAGTGCTAACAGCCATTAATGCATCTTCTTGCACGCTTCCCGATTTCGACGAATTTGAATTGAACATAGTCAACATGGCGCCCATAATGGCATCAGATATTTGCGGGGCATCTTGAGGCGTCACTTTTCGTAATACCGATTGTAGCGTGGCGCACAATAATGACTGCAGATCATTGAATTGGGAGCGATCGTTGTGGCTGGCAATATGTGATTCCATTTGTAAGACTTGTTGTAAACGTTCCAAAATCACCATTGTTGTTTTTTGTACAGTGACATAACAGTCTTTCGGGGAATTTTTCACCATTTCCATTAAAGCCTCGTATGCGGCTCCACGTAAATTGGCTTGTGCGCCGTCAGCTCGATCTGTCGTCTCAAGAAGTCTTGTAATAATAAATTCGAAATATTGTGATAAGCAGTATGTTTCAGGTTGATCAGTATCATTTGTTTCGGCTGCTTCGTAAGCGGCTTCAGCTAAACCAGAAAAGGCCCAACAAACGTTTGCTGCCACTCTCGGTTCAGCTTTCAATCCATTTATTAAACTTTCCAACAACGGTTTCAAATACGCTTCATTAATCGCAGCTTCTGGAACAATTTCACAAATTCGACCAAATGTCCACGCTGCCGTATCTCGCACGATTACGCTTGTGTCGTACATCAGTTCAATTAAAGTGGGCATCGCTTGTTCCACCAATGGTTTTAGCGTGTTTGGATCCAATCCACCAATGATCGAACCGAAGGCCATTAACGCAGCGTCCCGATATCGCCAATTATCAGATTTAATATTGTCTTTTACGAATGGTAAAACGTGAGGAACAATCTCGTCCTCGCAACAGGAAGCAAGGAGCATAAGGCAAACACCAGCCGCTTTGGACGGATTCCACGTATCTTCGTCATCCATTTCTTCTTGTTTCGTAAGTTTTTGCATTAGAACGGGTGCAAGGAATTGAAGCGCGCCCCTGGCATAATGTCTAGAAACTCTTTGAGGCGGTCGACCCGCCTCGCTGGCTTCGGCATCTTCAATAGCAAGATCAACCTCTTCATCGCTCACGTTTGACCAAAACTCAATACCTTGTAAAGCAATTGCATCGTTGTCAGAATTCATAGCATCTAATGTGATCGGGAATAATGCCTGCGCCATATACGGTTCCATATATTGGTAATATAAAGATAAAATTTTTACTAAACATTGTAGTGCGGCTACGGCGATTTGAGTATCTGGTGATTGAGTGGCTTCACAAACTACTTCCATAATAAAATTTCGTTCGGAATCTTTTTCGAAATTGGCTTTTGTGAATTCAAGTGAATTTAAAAGGGCTTCGGTGGCTGCCAATCGGACATGATTACTGGGTTCAGAGCTGCGCATGCCATGAATGATTGCCGTTAAAATCGCGTTCGACTGTGACACAAGAACTTCTGAATCAATTTCTTGACAAATATAACCAATTGCTTCTAGGGTGGCTTCTTTTTGCATTTCAGTCGAACTGGCATTAACAACGTTGCTAACTAGGGTATTAATTAATTCCGGCCATTGTCCTACAGGTAATTCGGCAACGGCTACGTACGCAACGCACTGTGCCGCCGAACTAGGTCTACTTGCTTCCGTTCCTAATGCACCAATAATCTGCAAACAAAATAATACTAAATAGAAATTGTTAACGGAGTTTATAGCACTTGGAATGAAGAGAAGAAAAAAAGCAATTTTTATAAAATTACGAAAAAAAAAATATGCGAAAATTCAATATTTTAGTAAAACAAAATTCAAGAATTACATTATTTATCCAGTTTTTCATGGTATCCTGATTCTAGTATTTTGATATTTTTCGATTTAAAAAAAAAAATATGGTTGAGAGAAACACTCTTTTTTTGGTCATTGTGGATTAGTGGGGCTTCACCTATTTTTGGTTCTAAAAGAAAAACTAATGATCCGATTTTAATGATTATTTTTTTTTTAATTTTCGCTGCTACGGCGGATTAGTTAAAAAAAAAAATTGATAGATTTGAGCGTTACTTTATGGTATTCCATGTTAAAAATAAAAAGACAACTTTTATTTTACTAATACATTACTAATACCACTTTATTTAAAGTTTTAGACGAACAGTAAACTATATTTAACAAGCTACTTATTTATATACTATTTTGATTTACATTTTTTCCTATTGTGAACAATAAATTAAAGTTAAAATTAAATAAAAACAAGTCACAAAACTGGTTTTTGAATGTTACAAAATTCAGGTAACTGCATAAAAATAAACTACAACTCGATATCAGTATTGGAAATGGTGAGAAACTTTCGTCAAAATTGAAAAAATTCAAATTTTTTTTGGTTTTCTATTTTTTTTATTTTGTATGCATATGTGTCAAGTCGAAGTATATTGCCAAAACCAACTGAACTAACCTAACCTTAATTAACCTCACCACCTAGTTTTTATATCAAAGTCGAAGAATATTGTTAAAACTAACTAAACTAACCTAACCTAACCTTAACTAACTTCACCACCTAGTTTTTATATCAAAGCCGAAACTGAAAACTTCCCCCGACCTGAATTACCTTTTTTTAGCATCCTAAACATACTGCAATTGTTAAAATTTTGTGTAAAAAAAATTCTGTTGGAGCCTGACTAATGCACAATTACCCATCTTTTTTGTGTTTAGGCAATAAATTTGCTTTTAAACAGAATTAATAATTTGTTTATTTTTGATAATCCATATCTGCAGTTAACGGTTAAAATTGCATTCACGTAAAATGTTGTTCTAATTATTATTAAAACAACTTTATTTTGTGTATACACTTTAACGTTTTGCATAAACGTTTCTTTGTATTATAAATTCATATACTAATATTACTTAATAAAAATAATAAACGGTATATCAATTACAGACTATAGACAAAACAAGTAATTAAATTCAAGGTTATGCTTATGTGGTTCCCCTTTAACAATGTAATACTTAAGTATAGGTGATAATATTGACCGTAATGATCGATAATAAACATCAAAAACTTTTTGAACCAAATATAAATTCTTAATTAATTACAAAATAAAACTTTAAAAAATAAATCTTACATTTTTCTTAATGTAGCTTCTAGTTTCCTCTGGGAACGAACGCCATCGTTGTTGATATAATTGTTTTGTATTTGGATCTTTTGAAGTTAACTGATTTTTAAGTTGTAAGCCAGCAGCCATTCGTGCCACTTGACTGTTTCCCCCATGACGTAAAATATCAGATAATGTCTTAATAAATTCTGGAAGATTAGTTGCCGCTGCCTGTTCTAAAAAATTTTGAGCAGCCTCCAGCTCATTTTTATCTGAAATAAAATTTGATTATTTAACCAATATAGTGAACGTCTGCATACATATTTTAACGAACACGACTAAAAAGATATTAGTCATCAGTCAAAGGTTATGATAAAACTGTCAAAATTTTTTTATAAATTTTGAAAAAATTTAAAATTTGATACAATTTATGAAAAAATTAATAAAAATAATGCGTTAAATGGTAGATTTAAGAGTTGCCCACGAAAAAGATAACGAACTTTTGAACAAAGCCAGCCATTAAAGAAAATATATTTCTTACCTGGAGATATAGTTTTTTCTAGAATTTGAATCAACTGCATCGTTTCGGGGTGCATCTTTGGTAATAAATCGACACTATTTTTTAATATTTATGAATTTTTTTTGTAATTTTTAAAATTTTAGTGGAGTCAGCAACCGGCAATCTCCACATGTACTATGAGACTTCCTGTCTAAATGACCGTTCTGCCGTTGAAACCTTGAAACATCAAATCAGCAGGCGTAGTAAAATATGAAATATTATTATGGTATTAAACAACAAATATTTATTATTTTGTTCACTTATATTTTAACTGATTAATTTTGATTACGAACTAAAAATAACAAATTATTTAAAAAATATAATTTATACAACAACACTTTAAAAATATTTTTTATTAGGCGCTACTTCCTGTCGCGTACTAAGTTTGGTAGGATTCTAGAGTGAAGTGATATTTTTGTTATGCCATCTTGTGCGCAATTAATTTATATTAGTTTCTTATCTATCTTATAGATAGTGCCACATGTACTAAAAAATTTGAATTAAAGTTGTGATTACAATGCAATACAATATACCTATGCAATATATTAAGGCTGTATTACACTTAGCGAGTTTATTCGCCTTATTCGCTATTCACTGGTCAGTAAATTTACCAGGGCGTGAGAATGTACAAACGTACCCAATAAATACCGATTTCATGTTTTGTTGTTTTTTTTCTTTTCTTTCTTGCTTATTATTATTACAAATATATTTTTTAAAAATTTTCCTTTACTTGTAGTACATATTTATTTATATGTTATATAATTTAATTATTTTTTTATGAACAGTGTCGAGTAAATATCATACTGTAGAATATAAAACACTGAATTTTTCCCGTCTTACAACCCAATTTTTTACCTACCTGCCGTATTTTTTTGCTTTTTCTTCAACTTTTTACGTAACAATCACAATAATGACTCTAGAATTATAACTCCTGTAGAAATAATCTCAGTTAACATTATGAAAAATTTGTCAAATACTGAGATTCTATTTGCTAAATATATACATATTACATAAAGCGATTTTATTAGCCAGCGAGTAAAAGTGTGAAGCGGGTAGCGGGTAAAGTAGACCAGTCTTTAACTCCACTCCCTTTAAATAAGCTAATAAGTTACTAACAGTGAACAAATTCGCCAGGGAGTAGGGAGTAAATTCGCCTAGTGTAATACAGCCTTTGGTAGGTATGGAACTTTAGAAAAAATTTTAATTTTAATTTCAGCTAATTGTAAGTGCCGATGCACACATGCGAGTTTTTACCGTTGCGTGCACACCTCGGCGCCGCACGCACCGCAAGTATGTGTGCATCACACAATTTAACTCAATGTACTTTATAACCGCTGCGGCGCCGCACCGTGCACGCAACGTGCAAAAACCGTATGTGTGCCTCACATTTTGCGGTGCCGCTGCGTGCACGCAGCGGTAAAAAACGCATGTGTGCATCGGCACTAAGTACCTATTCAAGTATTTTTCAAGTACTTAAGTTTCAAAATTACAATTGTAAAAATATAATAAACATAAAATGTTGTGGATTATTACTTGGAATTATTTAATCCTGGAATATATTAGTGTTGAATATGTTGAATATTACTGAATCTTTTAACGGTTATTTTAAAATAGCTGATAATACGGTACATTGATTTTTAGGTGCGTTTGTTTTCGTTGTTTGTAATTAATGATTTCCCGCGCGGACCCAAAAACAAGTTCACCAACTTTTTGTAAGGTAGGTTTGGCGACGCAAAGATTACGCGAACGCTCCTGGTTTTTTCAAGAAGCTGTATCAAGTAAAAATTTTTGTATACGTTTAATTGTCGACAGAAAAATATACTATACAAATTATGCGCGGATTACTAGATTTTATATCATCCATTAATCGTATACGTATATTTTTACTTGATGCTAGTTCTAATTTTACCACTAGAGGCGTGAGTAAGAATCTTTGCGTGGTACTTGTTCTCTGATTTTGATATAGTTAATTGACATTTTGTACATTTATACAAAAAGTCCAGATAATTACTACGTTTATTGTTTATAAATTGTGTCTCGCCTATCAAATGGTCGCAGTTAACAATATGATTCTTCTCTCTATGATGAACTTTTGGTTTCTTAACTTGTTCATCTTTGTAATTATTTCGAAAATAAAAATTGCAGTAGCAAAAAAAAATTGAAAAGAAAATTTGTTAATTTTTTTCTTTTTTTTTATGGAAGTCCTACAAGAAATAGCTACCATTGCAGTAAACCTAAAGTAGTAATTGAAAAATCAGGATAAACTTTGAATTTATTTCCGTTCATACGGGAGGGGGGCCTCGACTTAAAACACCCATCCACACCATCCATATTGTTATTAGACTATGTATACGATGTATACCAGTCACAATAGATGGAATACACAACTTTTTAGCGAATTTCCAGAATGGAAACTCGCTATTACAGCCTTGCTCATGGTGGAAGTTCAGCCCGCGAATATGGCAGAAATTTGTTTTGAGGCCCCTAGAACCCAAAAATAATATTCACTAAAATTTATATATATATATATATATATATATATATATATATATATATATATATATATATATATATATATATATATATATATATATATATATATGTATGTATGTATGTATAGGTTTATGTATGTATATGTATATGTATCAGCACGATAGCTCTTCAGGAAAAACTGCTAGCTTTACGAAATTTGGTGACAACGTTGAAAATCCAAAAATCTTGGATGAGTTCTTCAGCCAAGCACGTCGGATGCCAGGAACATGGTTTTTGTTCTTGCAAAAAATTAGTTTTTTGCCAAAATTTGCTATAATTTAAAAGTTTTCGCCACAGTTTTTTACACCATTGCAAAGACGGAAAAAAATCACATAAAAAAGGTTTTTGAACTATTATTCTAGGTTAGCTAGTTTTTGAGAAAATAAGAAAACAAGTTCTGGACCCATTATCCACTACCGGGGCGGTTCTAGAAACCTCCGGCGGTGGGTGGAGACTCATATTTGTTTAAAATATTGCTTTTAAATAAAATGATTTTTTGAGTTTGTTGGTGCCAAATTGATTTATTCTGAAACTAAAACAAATCTTCAATTTATATACGTTAATGACTTATTCTTTTCAAGCCTGAATACCTCAAAAAACGGCAATTTTGTGATTGACTTTCCACTTATCATCAAAAATATAAAGCACTTCTAATAATCTTAGGTTGATGAAATTCGACAGAGTTGTAGAATTTGAAGCATAAATAAAGAGAAAAATCAAATAGCGAAAAATTTTATACTATTCACTCTCAAATTTTGCATGTAAAAAATCGTGAAATGTAATAGTAGGAGAGCTACCCGCCACCTCGACTAAGGTACTCGCCATAAAGCTAGAATTTCTTATATAGCTTATTTGATAATAGTGAAGTATGAAAATCTACTTCTGCCGGGGTTGGCGCGGTTGCAAAAATACCCCCTCTACTTTTTAAGTAGTAATTTTTTTTTCAAAAAAAAAAAAAAAATATACTTTCACAATTTTGCCGTTGGAATGAGTTGAAATTTGGCTCATTCCGATGCACAACAATTTTAATTTACATATAATTTATTTTTAAAAAATGTCAAACTGGGTCTGTAATTCAAAAATGAAACCAAATTTTTTCAAAATTCAAACTGTTCGGCGACTCATAGGGTGTCCCTCTATTGATGGATGCCACATTTGTCAAAATTTTTTAAGGCTATATAAGCGTATTTGCTTGCGGGCAGCTTGTTTTGGGGCAAGCAGGCGGAGGTAGATTTTTAAAAATTGTTAAATTTTAATCATTTGGTTAAAAAACAAATATGCTAAAAAGAGTCGAAATATACGTTACATACAATACATACAATTTCAAATGTATTGTACCTCTTTTTTAATATTTTATATATACCAATTATCTGTCAAAAAAAACTTCAAAATAAGGATAGTGTAAAATAATTTAGTAGTTGGTAGTATCAGTAGTATATTTGTCTTTTTTTATTAGATATTTTTATGGTTAATAACTTTCAAATAAATATTGATTGCTTTGTGGTAGGATTATCAATAACTATAAAAAAAATACCGCTGTCGCAGCATCCTGCATAACATAGCGAATTTCCATTTACAAAAGTACGTTTTTCTCGGAAACTAGTTGATATAGAGTAATTGTAAATAAAAAACCTTTTTTATGTGATTTTTCCGCCTCATTCCGCCAAATTTTTTTCAGGAAAAATGACCAAAAAGCCGTAAACATTTTCACGAAATTTCTTAAAAATAAGATGTTTCGTTCTTGAGTTATCGTGCGGCACATTTATATATATATATATATATATATATATATATATATATATATATATATATATATATATATATATATATATATATATATATATGTTTACTAAGTGTCCGCACGATACCTCAAGAACGAAACATCTTATTTTTAAGAAATTTCATGAAAACGTTTACGGTGTTTTGGACATTTTTCGTGAAAAAAATTTGGCGGAATGAGGCGGAAAAATCACATAAAGAAGGTTTTTTTATTTACAATTACTCTATATCAACTAGTTTCCGAGAAAAACGTACTTTTGTAAATGGAAATTCGCTATGTTATGCAGGATGCTGCAACAGGGGTATTTTTTTTTTACAAAGTCGCCATATTGTTAACACTATTATAATTTGGTTAATAACTTTAATTTGTATGTGATTTTCAGGCCCGTAACTAGGCTGGGACAGCTAAAAAAAGGGTCGCCGCTTGTTTTTGCCCCGGGGGGGGCGAACTTTTTGTTTATGCCCGGGGCGCTGTAGGGGCCCCGAATGTACTTTCTGCCCCGGGGCTCCTGAAGACCTCGGTACGGCCCTAGTGATTTTTGTTGTAATTTGGGACTATTTATTAATAAATATTCTAATAAAATTTATAACAACAAATATAATATCAGTAAATACAGGAGAATTTTAAATCCAATCTTGTTTAACCGTCATATTCGTCAACACTTTAGTCACTTTTTGGTTTTATTTTCATAATTATACATTGTATATATCACAGAGCAGTAGAGACAACATATCTATCTTTATACTACTGGAACCAGTGTAACCAGTAAGAGATAGAAAATATGTAATATACGTGCACTGGGTTTACTTTGTATTAGTGCAATATTGTGTATTTGTATTAGTTAACGTTGGTGGTAGTGGTCGTCACGTGGCTGTGCTGTTGCATACATATCTATAACACCACACGCATGTACTAGGGGATGTAACAATACCAACAACAATCAAATCCATTGTCTTGTGATTGACTTACACTCATCGACTGCTACTGAGAGATTGAGTGTTAAGTAGCCTAATGTTCACTGAAATGCCCACCGGTGATTACAGAAAAGAGATAGTTGCTGTACCTCTGTACTCTGGGGTATACCCGGCAGAAAATGAACTGAGAGATGCGCAGAAACGCATTTTAAAATGGATCAGTCTGAGTCATTTTGAAGGTAAGGTCAATATCTGTCAAATACATGTGTCTTATGAGCCATAGGTCAGTGAGTTGAATTATTTTACCCACTCCACCTGCGCAAACGAAGATAGGTCTCTTACTTCAAAATCTTTTGGCTATATAATCATATATATACATACCTGTAATCCCTCTATTTTGTTCAGTACAGAGTTGCCAGATTGGGCTACTTATCGCCAAAATGCCTACTTTTGAAGTTTCTGGACGACATATTTTGTGGTTGGGTAATTTGTCGTCATTTGGGCTATTTTCAAGAGTTTCAATTCTATAATATTGTTCTTTATTTTTACTTATGTCATAAAATTACAAAGTAAGTTTTTTAAACAATGAAAGAGAGTTAAAAAGGTTTTAGAGAGTTTTCTTTCTTTTTCCTCAATGGTTTTTTTGAGAGGAAAAGAAACGGTTTTTTTGTTTTTTGCTCGTCTATGTTTTTTTTTTTTGCAAAAAGTAAAACCAGTGATGGACGACTTTTTATTACAAATTGGCGACTTTTTAGTCAAGATGGGGCGACTTTTGAAAAATTCATATGGCAACCCTGGTTCAGTACTCAGGTCCATCCATGATCACTACCCTCTATTTGTGTTTGTCGATACCGTCAATACATTTTTAATTTTGGTAAAAATGAAAAAACGACATTGAAAATCTATACACTTCCGGTTTTTATCATTATATCATATTATTTAAGGTGGGTTGTACACACTGTACACGATAGTAATATTGCCAGTATTTACTAATAAAAGTAATTAAATATTATTTTTATAATATAAATTCTATACAAAGTTACTTCTCAATACACGATCAGTATTACTGTTAGTATTTCGAAATACTGGCAGTATTACCGATCGTGTATAGTTATTTCAGTATTGGTAATACACGGTCAGTATAACTGTCGGTATTTTGAAATACGGACAGTATTACTGATCGTGTACAGGCCGCCGTTTATTGTTTTTATGGCATGAAAAAACTTCCGTAAACTTAATGACGTCATCAAGGTAAAAAATTATTTTTTTTTCAAATAAAGCTTCACGGAACTGATTTCAGTTAGGGTAATTTATTTGGGCGTCAACTTTTTTTTTGTTATCAGAATCACGAAACGACTTTAAGAAGATTCGACAGAAGTTTTTTTATGGTCCGATGTGTTTAATTTTGGTAAATATGAAAAGAACGCTATCGAAAATCTGAAATTTGCTTCCAATTTCATTATTCTATCATTTTATTTACGATTTTTAACTTAAGACACTGAATGATTTTAGTAAGCTAGACGATGTCAACAAATTAAAAAAATATTTTTCTCATATCAAGTTTTATGGAAGTGATTTGAATTGAAATGATTGGTTGAATTAGTGTAGTTTGGGTGTGAAATTTTCATTTTTGCCTAAAATGACGAAATTGGGAAATAAATAAAAAACCACGATAAAATTTAAAACTTCATAATTACTTACCTAGTTTTGAACTGGTTGTTTTTTTAATAGGGGTGGATAGGGATGAATATACATAGTAAATAAAACTGTCAATATTTTTGGGAAAGTATTTTATTTAAATGTGTTATTATTATTATTGTTTTTACATAACCATAGAAAATCATATCACAAAAATAGTATAAGTACAAAAAAATGTAAGTATATATTTGTTCAAGAAAGAAAAAAATTCTCTTAAAACTCTAGTACAAAAAAAATATATTTTGTACAGGAATAATTATTAAAAAATTTAAAAAATAACAAGGTAAGGTGTGGTTCGTTTAACACACCACGAAAAACTCGAAAATAAGGTTACAATTATAATTTAGTTTAGTAGAGAAATCGAAAAAAAAAAAATAATAATGGAAAACAAAATTAAATTTTTGCTTTTTAAGAAATTTAAATAAAATAATTGTTTGTTTAGCTTGCAATGAAGCAGGTACAAAAATTGTTTATACTAAAATTCGTTTGATATTCGAATTGTTGATTGAAAAACAATATGTAGTGCCTTTATAAAACGCACAATTAGAACTGATTCACTGTCATCCATGATGGTGTCCTGTACATGACCAATAATAGGTACTGTCAAAAATATTAAATACAGGCAGTATTACTGATCGTATGCAGATGGCCTTAGTAATCAATTCGACTATCAACACTTCGGTAATAACAGACATTTAACTTTTGTAACATTGAACTATAAGGGTTGAATTTTTGTGAGACTTTGATAATATTTTTTCTTTATGAATTACATTTAATTAATTATTTATGAAGGAAGAAAAAATAGAAAATGAAGGAATGATAAAATTTCTAAGAGGAATTGGCGGATACAAAAATTTCATGCAAAGAATTACATTATATAACATCTAACTTTTCAAAAAACATACTAACAACAGAATATTGTTTTTGAGTTGGGACATAAATAAGTATTAATGTCATTTTTGAAATATTTTTTCTTTTTAAGAAAAGTTGAGTTAGTACATTTTATTTTAATAATTATTTTTTTTCAGTAAACGTTATTTCTAACCATTTCTGAATTTTGTATACATATTTAAACAGATTTAACTACCGTATTTATTATGCAGAATGTTAAACTTTTAATCTGTCAACAATTAATTTTTATTTAAAATGAAAATTTAACGGAATTTTTTTTCTTCTAAAATATGTCCGGTATCGTTGGCTTCAACTGGTTTTCATCTTTTTTCGCAGAAACTCAACTTCCTTAATTATAAGTTCCATCGAACTCTATTTATGGTCCAACCCAATACATACAGTATTTTGTAAAATTATTTAAACGGTCAAAAATAAAATAAAAAAAAATCATATTGTTATTTATATATAAATTTAAAAGAAATTATTACATAATTAAAATGTTCTGAGACAGTAGTGTACAAAAATATTTGTAGGGTCTTATTATTTTATTGTTTAATTTTTGTATAAATAACAATACAATATCTATTTTATTGCTAGATATATTTATACCCATTTGACTGTATTTTTTTTTTTGTCTGTTCACATAATTTTGTAAGATACTGCATAACAAAGTAATTTTACCAAAATGACACATTTTCGCTCATCAAAGATACATTCTTCCAAACACATTACATAAATCTAATATGCTAAAGAATTTTTTTTAAGCTCTGTACTATTTTGGTGCAGTTGTTAAAAATAAAAACATTAATCAAAAATGCAAAGATAATTTATTGTCATTATTTCTACTTTTTTTAAATCAATTTAAAAAATATTTTATGCCCTGTATTCTGTTAACAATTCAAACCCGTTTTGTCCTATAATTTTGGTAACATTTTTTGTTATCATGCAAATTTTGATTTAACGACATCTAGTGGTATAAATGAGAATATTCGTAGCCTTCATCACTTACTTCTGAATGATGTAAGCACATGCGCATACTAATTAAAAACTGCGCGAGAATTGACGGGAATTAGGAATGTCAATTTCGCGCAATTTTTAATTAGTGTGCGCATGTGTTTACATCATTTAAAAGTAAGTGATGAGGGCAACGAATACACTCAATTTTTCTGTGACGCATGCGTATTAAATTTCTGTTATATAATTTTATCTTAAATCACACCAAAATTTTTCGTTATCAAAATATGAATTTATACGAACAAACTTTATTATTAATATATATATATATATATATATATATATATATATATATATATATATATATATATATATATATATATATATATATATATATATTTTTTTTTTTTTTTTTAAATAATAATTTAATGGTAACGAGATTATTTTTCATTCTTCGGTAATTGATAGTAAATGTCTTAAGTATTTATTACTAAAATATCCTTGTCGTTAGAGTAATCAGATTACCCTCATCTTACACTATCATTAAATTAATTTTTAACAGAAATATGCCTAATACTGGTATCAAATGTATAAATTTTTATAAAAGGTAACATTCAAAATTTTTATTACGTACATAGAATTTGTTTGTGCACATTCTTTTTATTTTTTTTTTTAAATAATTTCAGTCATAATTTTTCTCATTCAAGTATATTAGCAACATTTTCTTTAACGTCTATTTTTGAAAAATTTTATTGCTGCTTCTATCGACGCAGTAATAACATTAACTTTTTAAAATGATGGTAATCAATCACATATTGCTGTCTTATTATTTTTTCTTTTGTAAGTTAAGGTATTACATCAAAATGTCCCCGGTAATAGAAACTATTTTTAAAATATTGTAGAATTATGGAAATTGATTTAAAATTAGGTAATTAGGAAAGTTGTAACGCCTTCCAGTATTAACTTTTTAGTTAGTGTTTATTAACACGTTGATGGACACAATCGCCCAAGTTAAATTAGATTAATGTGGTAAAATTTATGTATAATCCACTATTTGCCGTCACTATCCTGTGTCGTATAGGCAAGTAACATTATATATAGGCTAAAATAATTGCAGCCAGTATTGTAAAGCAATAGTAACTAAGGTTCTGAATATGGGTGTTTTTTAAGCGAATTTCCAAACGAAAATTGAGCTATTCTAAATTTTATTAAAAAATGGACAGAAAGAATCGAAAAGACGATTGAAATAAAATAATTTTTTTTGATGGGTGCAATTAACTGTTTTTTTTTTTAAATTATGTTGAAATAAAAAATTGGTGAAGAAATATTTTTATTAGCGAGTTTCCATTCTGGAAATTCAGCTATTACAGCAGCTCTTATGGTAAGACCTAAGTCCGGAACTATGGTAGAAATTTGTCTTGGAGCCTCTAGAACCCGAAAATCTACTTCACTAAAAGTTATATATATATATATATATATATATATATATATATATATATATATATATATATATATATATATATATAGGTATTTATGTGTCTACGCGATAACTCTCGAACGAAACGTTTAATGCTTATAAAATTTGGTATGCGAGCTGCAATCCGGATTGGCTCGGCTAAGTTCGTTAGCCAGACACGTCGGATTTAGTGTTTTTAGTGTTTTTTTGTAAAATTTGGCTAGAATTCAAACTTTTTTTAAATTTTTTTGACACTATCGAAAAGGGCGTAAAAAATTTCATAAGATAAGCTTTTAAAACATTGTACTAAGTGGACTAGCTTTTAAGAAAAATTAAGAAATTTGCTGAATTTTTTTACAATAAATGTTTCATCGTTTTAGCAATTCTTTTCTAGATAAAACAAGTGCTAGTTAGTTATTCAATAGTGTATGTATAGTTAGTTATTCAATAGTGTATTCAATGTGTATGTATGTGTTATAATAGCAATAGCTCTGTCTCATCTTTTTAAATTAAAGTTAGTCAGATTTTTTAAGAGTACGTTATGGAAAGAAAATTTTTGTATGATGTCCTCCTTTAGAGAGAAAATACAATTTATATACATATATTTGCATACCTAGAAAAAATTCGAAAATTATAGTTATGTAATGTAATAGTATGTTGTTAAATGGATATATACTATATACACTATATGAGATTCGTTAGGGTCCTGAGGACCCGAAAGCGCCAAAAATTAACTATTGAACTGATTTTGAAAATTGTTTCACTGTTAGAAAGCTAAACTATTTTAAATGGATACAGGTCTTAGATGAGATCCATCAGTGCCCAATATTTGGAAATTCGCTATGTTATGCAGATGCTGCGACGGGGTTATTTTTATTTATTGCAGTTTTTGTTGAAAATAAATCATAATATTCTCTTTTACTTGTCTAATATAATAATGAATTTGATGTCATTAAATACTAGATAATATTATTAACTGATAACACAAAATTGTTGATTGCAGTCAGGAAACATTTTACGAATCAATGCCGAATAGTTATTAAAATAATGATTCGAGGAAAATTCAATTCAATAACAATTTATAAAAAATTATTATTTGACTAGGAAAACAAAATAATATGCTATCATTAACATTATGGTGGAAGCGCCGTGAAATCGATTATAGTACTGGCAGTGTTTGGAGAGGTCAAACCTTTCCAGACAGAAAATTTGTGCAATTAACAACTGTGGATAGACAGTTGAGTTAGGGATATGTAACATAATATTATTAATAAGACGAGAGCCGATCACATTTTCGATGTATGATTTGTGTACGCATAAAAAATTTGATTGTGAAAGAATTGTTTAATAGTAAAATTTTATACTGTTAGTAAGTTAGAAACTTGGATGATCCAAGTTCCGTATTTTCGATTTCTCGAATAACTCCTCCAGTACAATGGAATGTTCTGTAAAAACAAAATGTTTTTCTAGGTCAACCATAGTTTGGCAGATGTTTGGAAATAGTGACCAAAAACTTTTGCTGAACATCTGAGTATGTCAAGAAAAAGTGATAGGTTGATTTTTCTATTAATTGAAAATTATATCAAATAGGAAAAACCCTTCGAGTTTTTCATTAATGTTTATGAACCCATGGTTGTACCAACTGGAGAGGCTGCTGAGGTATTCGCAGTGAGGGGAGCGTGTTGGTCAATCAGTTTGCTGGCAAATATTTTCATGCGTACGCGCAGATTATACATAAAAATGTGTTGGGTCTATGAGCTTGATTTACTAAATAAAGTAAAAGATTTTGCCAAGCCAAGCTGTAGCTAAAAACAGATATTTATTAGTAATTGCTTCGTAAAAAAAAGTTATTGCGAATTTTTATATTTCATATAGAAATTGAATGATAAGTTTCGATACATAACGAAAATTTTGATAAGATGAAATATTATTGTAATGTTTGTCTGTTATTTTTAGATCCGTTGTTGTTAAGAGAGTGTCCCAGACTTTTGTCTGTTTGTTTGTCTGGTGTAAACAGATTTAAGCGTCATCATAATAAAATGTGTTTTTGAGAGGTATGTGTATGAAGAAGAATCGATCCTGATGAGTGGGAATTTAGTTATAGGTTAGTGAGCGTATCCACGGGTGGTGTACATTTTATAAATTATTTAATCCGGTAACTAAAAAAAATTAATTTCTGTTTATTTAAGAGGTTATTCAGGGCTGCAGAATAAAATAAAATTGATTTTTTTTCCCGGCATTCTTGTTCCTTCATATCCCAAAAATCATCAGTTAGAATTTGGAAACGAAATATGGAACGGTTGCCGAATTATATGTATATGTATGCAGTAAAGTGGTTGAATTGTCCTCTTTTAATGAACGATCAAAATCCTTATTAAAACTTTCCGAGATGCTGGGGTTTAGCTTTGGACTGCACGCATACAATTACATTAATAAAAGAGACAATCAACGTTATTAAAATTTTGGAAAAATGCTGCATTGTAAAATCCAAGAAGGCGAGGACTGTCAAAAAAACAAATGATTGCTGAGCCGAAAGAACTGTATGAGGAAATTTTCGGATATCCGTATGGTTCTGGGATAGTGGACTAAATAAGTGTAAACAGTTTCTTTGGATTTAATCGATTTTAACAAAAAAAAAATTTAGAAGAAAATATTTAAACGAATTTTATTGTAAACTACATTTTTAAATCGGTGCACAGGCTGCAGCCCGTAACTTTCTACTAATCATAACAGTGTAAGGGCGCGTTTGAAGCATAGCAATATTTTTTAGTCCTTAAACCTAAAAAAATCACCCCGTTTGAATTTTAACCCCTTTTTACAGACAAAAATAACAAAAAAACCACGATTCTTCGATTCTTTTTTTTAAAGCTTACAATTTCTTATTTTTCTTCTGAAGACTCAGAACATTTGTTTTCTTCAAATTCCCGTTTGATTTTCTAATTTCTGATCATCAGCTGAAGCTGTGTGCTGTGCGTCGCAAAAGATGTTTTTTTTTTTTTTTTTTTTTTTTTTTTTTTTTTTTAAGCGTCGACTCTGACATTACGTATAAAATGTATCGTCATTGGGAAAAAAGAAAATAATTTTTTTTCGATACTTAAAGGAATGCCGGATATTGTGTAAAAGGTTTCAGATTGATTGCATTAAGATTTCTCTAGAAAAATTTATTGAAAATGTGTCTTTTTTTAGCTTCTAACCCTGAATAACCACTGAAGGTGGTAGAAGCGTCTATGGGGGAAATTGTCTACACCTTTTTTCGTGACTGTACCTGAAAGTATCAAATTACAATATATTAGGTAGCATCTAACCTGAGAATGAAAATTGAAAATATCGTTCGTAGACATAACCGTAATAAATCATTTTTTTGTGCTTGTTATCGGTCGTCTATTTTTAGACGATCGATAGTAGTAGATAGTAGCGATCGTAATTCAGGTGAAAGTGTAATTCACGTATGCTATAACCTATAACTAATGATTTGAAATAGGGAAAGACAACTGATGAATATAAAAAAAATTTACAATATCTTGTAAAAATAAAAAAAGGTAAATTTTCTATGTAATGGGTGATATACGTATTTTTTAACTAATGAAATTCAAAGAAAAAATCATATATTTGCTCCAGTATTCAAATTCGTATGATATGTAAATGAGAGAGCATAATTGTACTGAAAATCTTTGGGTAAAAAATATCATCTGTGTGTAGAAAATTTACTTACTTTTCTTACAAGTTGTTTATAAAATGTTGTAAATTCTTTTTATATCCGTGTGGTTGTCTCAGTCGCTCTCAGTAGACATATTAGCGAAGATCCCTTGAATTTATAAATGTAGCAACCGTACTTACCATTGAATTATTGGTTTGAGTAACGTTAGAAGGCATTGTTTTTTCCCCAGTGCTTCCACCATAATAATTAAAATAATAAATTTATGTTACGGATCAGAACATCTAACTATAAAAAGCGAAATAAAGAGTTATTGACATCAATTTTTTATTTAATTTTTTTAAACAACAAATACATTAAATTTTTCAAAATATTTGCATTTGTTTTTTTATTTACTTTTTTTAATAAATAAAATTAATAATTATAAAAAAATAAAATTGTAAAAAAAGAATACGATTATAATTATATTTCAGTTAAGACGAAGACGTTGTGTAGGTAACTAATTCATTAGTATCTGTCAAATGCAATTATTTGTGTATTTGAATCGATGAACAATATTCTCTATTTGGAATGCCTCTATACCGTTACGTAAGACATTTTACACTACCCCACACAAATTAACGGATAACACGTTTCAGGATATTAAAATTTTTGACACTACCGTTCAATAATTTTCTGTACAATACAGAATTATTCGCCCTTATATTTCGTATTGATTTTTTTTTGTAAAAGTAGTAAAAGCAAATTTTAGTGATATTTGTTTGATAAAACTGAGGACGGCAAAATAATTAATAGCAAAAATGCTGTGCAAAAATTTTTATCTGATATAAACTATATAAAATTTTTTTACTCTATAAAAATTGTACGTCTATTTTTTTTACATCAATTTACTTTTAGTAAAATATTTTTAAAAAATATTTATTCACTTTTTTGATTCTAAATATTCTCCGAAATGTCGAGATTAAATATATTTTCTTATAATTCTTTTCTTTTTTTTTGTAAATATTTTTCTCTCTCTTTTTATTATAAAGGCAAAAGAATGATATGAACATGAAAATGGCACTTTCTATTAAGGTACCCCTAAAAAATATTTGTTTTTGTTTATTTTAATAAGTTACAATAGGTACATATAGCAAAAATATTATTTGTATATTTTCAAATAATTGTGTACTATCATTTTTTTTTTATATTTTCTATTCTTGTAAAATTGAACTTATAAAAAATATGGCAAATTAAGTAATTAAAAAAATCTAACAAAAAAATGAGTATTTACGTTCTTTTGTAAAACTAATTAAAAATTGGAAGAGTAATTATTTGATAGTTAAAACGGTAACTCAACAGAGAGCTTGTCTTTTTGTTCGAGTATCATTTTTCTTTTTCTTTTTTTTTTGTAAAATATAATACACTGACAGAAAATAGTTATTTGATTCAAAGAAATAATTTCTTTCCACAATGTTGCGAAAGTATTTCTTTACTCCAAAAAAATTTTTGAGTTAAGAAATATTTAATTGTCACTATTGAATCAAACAATTTCTTTTCTGTGTAGAATGAGTCAGCAACAATTGCAATGTACGATTCGCCGCAGTAAAAATGGCGAATCAAATATATCAAATAATTATTATCTAGAAAAATTTGATATTTTCTAACATTAAAACCTAATATAAGTATATGTATAGTTATAATAGAAAAAAAATTCTTACATATAATTGTGTTAAATTATAAATAAAATGAAAAAAGGTAACTCGAATTTACGTATTTTTAAAATATAATTGGTAAATATATTAATCTGAATTTGTAAATAAAATATATTTTTCTTTTTTCTTTTTTTTGTTTAAATGAATTATTTTAAGTGCTATTTAGCTTTAACGTCTAGTGCGCATGACTAGAATTCATATCGCATATAAGTTACATAAAAAACACATAGAATTTTGAAAATAATTTGTGTATACTGGTAACTTTCTGTAGTAACTATAAGGGGAGAAGGGAACAATAAAAATTTCTTTATTATAAGCAACATTTAAAGAATTTATGTCCATTGTCTTTGTTTTGTATTTTTTTTACACTTAAGTATTACGCACATAAGAAAGTTTAAAATTATTTTAAACAAAATTATCAAAAAGAAATAACACGATTTAAATTAATTTAATTTTTAAATTATTTAAATACTGAGTGTTCATTTTAATAGACACAACTACAGTTTGTTATTAATAACTGTATAATTACGAAACTGGAAATAGCAGCACTGAATAGAAGAGTAAAAATAACAGAGAGCAAACAAACAATGTTAGTTGTAAAAGAACATTAGGTAAATAATACCATTTTGCAATTATGCCCGGCATATTGTGTTAAATTAGACTTCGAATGTTAATCCAATTCAACTACAAATCACAGTCTAAGTTCTACACGCACTTTATCTCAATTCCCTAAAAATAAGCATTATAAAGTTTTTTTTTCTCTTTTTTTGAATTAAATTTTAAAATGGTAAACTTGCCACAAACATATTTTCAATTAACGGCGGGGGAGGCACTAAATCTTCAAGTTTTAAATAAAATATACGTTGTAAACCTTGTACACTTAGAGATCGAAGTTCGGGAAGTTTCCCTAGAAGTCGACTGAAGTAATGTGTCTTTCGTTGGGCTTCGGCATTGTAGGTAACGTGATCCCGTAACGAAGCAATTATTTTCATTTGTAGCTGTTCCACTTTATGCGGCTCCTTTAAACCGTGCCGTTCGGTGATTAGCGTGAGTGCACATAGACACGCGAAGGCTGATATGTCGATTTCGAGAGCGTGCAAATTTGCACAAAAATCCAAAATTGCGTGCAACCAATCGCCGAATGATCTTTGGCACTGTTGTTTATGGAGCACCACGCCATTACAGAAGGTCAATTTGATGTCGTCGGCTCGTGTTCGATATGCTAGTCGTAGTACAAATAGTTCTAATGAAGCGGATTGAAATAGAAGTTCTTGATCCTCTCGACATAATTCGCCGAAACCGGGTATTTTTTCAGCAAAATGTTTTATGACATCGACAGATGTTGTTAATAAATTGTAAAATTGTTGTATTTTTTCCGCTTCTGAGATCGGTAGTTCGTGTGGACTTGGTTCACGATATTGTGAATAATCTAAATTGGCCAGATCAGGAGTTGTGTCGACATGTGCCCGTACTAATGCTGTAATCAGTGAAATTGGCGGGCTTGGCGGTGATTCTTGTGGTGATTTGGGTTTTGATGGTAAACGACCACGGCGTCCTTTTAATGAATCTGTTCGAACAACTTCTTTCACCATGCCAACAGCCAAACACTTTTGAAATCGACAAAACTGGCACCTATTTCGTCGACGTTTATCTACAGGGCAAGCTTTGTCAGCAAGACAAACATATTTTGAACCTTTTTGTACTGTGCGTTTGAAAAATCCTTTACATCCTTCACAAGTACGCACGCCATAGTGTTGACATGCAGCTGTGTCACCACATACGGCACATAATTGAGACGGAGATTGTGGAGTGGGCCCCCGTCCTGGCGTAGTGACCACTGTTGGCATTTCAGGAGCACCGCATCCCGGAGAACTGCTCGCGGATGAAGAAGCTGATGGTGCTGGGCCCGCGCTGGCTAGAATTCCTAATCGTAATTTCGGAGACTCACTACTGCTGGTTGATTCTGACCTTTGTAATGGCAGCGATGCTCTTCGCTGTCGCGGACTTAATCCAGTCGAGACATGCAATTCAGGTGTTGCACTGGGAAACGGTGGTAGTGAATATGATTCTTGCGCGACCATACTTCCACTCTCGTAAGCGGTTGGTGTGGGGCTGCACGTTTGTGTTGGCTGATAATATGGACTTGGTGAATATTGTGGCGGATTCGGATGAGATGGATACTCGTAATGTGGAGCCGGGGCGGCCACATGAGCCGCCTGATGATAGGAGGCCGGCGGAAGAGGACTGAAGCAGTCTTCTTCCATTTTAAAACCTAGACTCGCCAGTTCTGGACGGGATGGATAACGAACCGGGTATGTTTCTTGAAAGCTAGGCAATGGAGCACCCGGTATTGGTGATGTTTGTACCGAATGCGGCGATGGAATTCCCGATTCGGATGGAGTCGAATGAAGAATTTCCTGTGTTTGTATATTTTGTTGTTGACTGTGGAATACTACGTCCGGAAACGGATCAAGTTCCTCTTGAAGTTCTCCAGTTGTATCTTCGGTGTACGGCGCGGACAATAAATCCGCAAAACTACTTGTTCCAAAAGTGCTCTGGAACAAAATGAAATACGATGTTAATAATATTTCTTATTTATATATAAAAGGAATTAAAAAAAATTGTGCACGTATACACCGATAGATGATGCCCACAAAAGAAACAAGTTTATTCCTTTATTTCTATCTGCATCTGACACTATTGCATGCTCTACCTAAATAATGAATATAGGGCGTAGATAGAAAGATAGTACCCGTGTAGTACATAGTCACACCATAATATTATATGTACACAGATATGACATTTTCCACAATTCTATACGTGTGGGCTTTACAAAGGGAAGGACTTTCATCGTCCATTCCGCTACGGTGATTGGCAAACTAGGAATCATGCGTCGTTGCTATGACGTCAATTAAATAGCAATAATGGATAGTCGAAGTCGAGAATATCGAAACTAATAGACAACTATATACACAGTATGATCTAAATTGCCGCTACCACTATTATGGAGTTAGAAATTATGAATAATGGAAATATAATTAAAATTTTCTGAAGTCAAATAACTTTAAAATTGTTTATAATTTTTTATATTGCGTCACTCGGAAAGTTCGTGCCATTTTTGATGTAAATGACCATCCCGATTTTCTTTAAATGGGCGAAAATTGTGGATTCTGAATGCTTAAAAGTTGCCGCTAATTCTTAACAGTTTGCCTCAGGTTTTGCTTTATTTCTTGACGGATAAATTCATCGTCAATACACACAGGTCGACCGAAGGGAGCTTCAATTTTAAAAGAAAAACTACCCTTTTAAAATCTAACAAACTATTTTCTATAAGTTCTGTCAGAAAGCTCATCATCACCATAAACACTACAAATATTTCTCGTTGCGTCAGCTGCATTAGTACCTTTTTTAAACTCGTATAACATGACATGATGTTCGTTGATGTCTAAGATTACTCATAATTACTGACAAAAAAACAAAAAAATTATTTTAACACTGTTTAAAGATGTAATTGATATATATTACAAGCAGCACTATCGGCCTAACACTAACATATTGTTGTATTTTTCGTTTGCGGTTGCTACTTGAAGAAATATGAATTCATCCGAGCGACTCCAAAAATGGCACGACTTTCCGGATGACCTAATAATTTGTAACTGTGTTATACTTATTTTATTTAGGACCTTGAGGTATTTTTTAACTTTTCAAAATTTATTTCATTTAGGGTAAAAGCCCCCTTTGTGGAACGGTATCTAATACTGGAACAGTTTTGACATTTACATATTTATTTCTTTAATTAAGTAAGGAAACTTTAAATGCGAGGTGAATTTAAATTGAAAAACAATCATTCTATTAACAATAATTTTTGTTATCAGACGTTTCTTTCAGAAATAACTTCATTAATATGTAAATGTTCATAATTAGATACCGTTCCACAAAGGGGGCTTTTACCCTATATACGTACAATAAATTTCTTTGCTTTTTGATAAAATAGTTGACGGATCCTTTTTGAAAAAAGACAAATTTGAAATATCAAAATTTTGTGCAATAACCAACAAAATTAAAATAAAAATATTCCGTTGAACTTTCGTATATTGGTTTGAAAGTCCATTATAGAGAAAATGTGAGATTTTTGTTATATTTCAATGAATTATGATGCTCGATGTAGCCAGGTAAATCTGTTTAAACATGTATACGAAGTTTAAAAATCTTTAGATGTGTTGCTGAAAAAAAATTAATTTTTCGAGTAAATGAAATTCGGTAACATTTGGAAACTTGGCACATGAAGCGTACCAAGAGATTAATAAACATATATTATGTAACTGACAAAAATTTCCAATAATCGCAAATAATATTTTTAGTTCATCTATGTACCTACGCAAAAATCAGATTTTACAGATTCTTTAGGATTTCGTAGTATAACAACGAAATCTTTATAAATTCGTCAGGTCTTATATCGCATTGGGTGATCTATTTCAACTTGACCACTTTTAAATAATCAGTGTTGAATTTACGTAATTTTAAAAAGTAAAAGGTTCAGATAATCATATTATTAATAAATTAAAAACTAATTTTAACATCCAAAAAAAGCAAGGAATACATACACCGGCAAAATTAGCGGAACATACAAAATATCTGTAAAAATCAAACAAACCATTTAATTTCAAGAAAATATTAATCTTATTTAAATAATTACTTAATATTACATGTTCATAAGTCGATATACCTAGATTTTTGGTAGCAAAAACAAGTAACCATATAAAATGGCAAATTTTTGGAATCTTATGTGGTCTAAGAATAATTTAAGTTAAAGATTATTTAACAAATTGAAACTGAAACACAGCGTTTTAATACCGTCTGGTTTCTCCCGTGCTCTTATCAAAGCTTCCATTCGTCTTTTTATACTCAGAACGTTGTTATCTATAGTCTCCTGGGACAGTCTTTGCCATTCTTCAATTACGGCAGTTTGAAGCTCGACCACATTGAGTAGAAGCGGAATTTGAATTCGAAAGTGACAGACCTCTTTAAAAGAGTTGCATCAGTAATAAATAAAAACAATTCTATGGAAAGTCAGTTCGTTCACTACTTCAATATTATTTTAAGTAAAAATGAAAAAAAAAAACAGCCAACTTTGTTTAATAAATAGGTTTTTATATTTTTGCCGGTGTGTTGTCTCGAGAATTGTGAAAAATTTCAGCTACTGACTATGAAATCCCGACTTAATGCGTATTTTACACGGACTTGATGATTTTTTTTTAAAAGTTTAGTTTGTAACTTTCATAAATATGTAAATCGTCACGATAAAATTTTGTGAAATATTGTATAGATTATCCAAATGAAAGAAATTCTAATAAAGAGTTAACAATAAAATTTCTTCTAAAATCCAATCTTATTTGTTTTGGACTGTTTTAATTTATTACAAAAAAAAGAAACATTTAATATTAGGTAGGTTGCTTTGGCTATCGCATCATTATCGTATTTTTGAATAATGCATAAGGTGAAACTGTTGTTCTCTATGTCAAGCAAGCAAACAAAACATCATATTGCCGCACCGTGGAGAAAGCATTGAGGAAGATGCTAATATTATGTATTAGTGCATTTGAAATTTAAAAAAAAATCAAAAAACGATTAACTAATAATGCAAATCAGTCTCATGTTTCTATCTGTTTTTGTAGTCGTATATAGTACAACTTGCCATAGTGTCGTTGTTTAGTTTTTGCAAAACAGAAAGTGAACAATTTCATTTTTGTTTCAATTGAATTTTAATGAGCCCAACAAATTAAAAGACTAAATTGAAGATTTAATAAAATAGAAAAAGTATATTAAAAATCACAAAGTGATTGAAAAAATTATCCGGATCGGCCGGGAATCGAACCCAGGATCTCCCGGTAACTAGCCAGGCGTGCTCACCATTACACCAACGATCCGGATAATTTTTTCAATCACTTTGTGATTTTTAATTTACATGTGGTTTTTGGTCATACTATACCAAAGAAATCGGGTGGTTAAAGTTTCAGTTTAGCTGCACGATTAATGAACATATGAATACTGCGTATGTTGAAAAGCAAACAAAAGTTTGTCATACGTAGTAATGTCTCACAAGTACTCGATAATATTTGAAATTGAAAAAAAGAAAAAGTATAATCAATTTACGCTTTTTGATCTTTTTGAAACTGATGTAGATTTTAAGCGTTAAAGACGTTCAAGTTCAAAATTACTTATAGGCAGGGTCGAATTTACCCTAAGTGCCGTCCGGAGTACTGTGAAAAATGCCGCCCCTGACAAAAATTTAAAAAAAATTTCTTATTAACTTTCTCACTTTTTTACCTTTTCCTAAATTATTATCTTTCCTATTAAAAATAGACGAGCAAAAAAAAAAAACAAAAACAAAAAACAGCTCCCATTTCTTATTCCCCTACCAGAAAATAAGTAACGAGCAAAAAAAAAAGCAAATTATCACGTGTGTTCCAAATTTTGGCGTCCGGGGCCAGTGCCCCGCGCGCCCCTAGTGTAAATCCGGCACTGCTTAATAGGTAAAACTAAATCACATATGTATTGTAAACCCAGTATAGAAAAGAGTTAATTGCCAAACAAAAATTATCCAAAATATTCAATTAATTCTTAATGAATTACGTACACCTTTAATAACCGAAAATCAGTGTATAAGTAATTTTGGCTGGAACGCGACGGTACGGCGTTCCGGCACCTCCCAGCAATTTATTTTTTTTGATCAGTGTTTTTAATGATAATTTATAAATTCGTTATATCAGTTTCAAATTTTCAAAAATCAGTGCTTGTGACTTTTAAGGTGGTCGTATGGTTGAGAAGGGTGCAAAATGTGTGGGTATGCGTTCCGGCACCTAAAATTTTAGAAATCAAGCACTGCCAAAAATGTGATAAAAACTCAGTTAGGTACAAAAAACATGAAACTTAAATTAAAATTCGTTTTTTCTTGAAAAAATTTTTCTCTAAAACCAGTGGTTTAGCAATTATAGGGAAATAAACAATTAATTTGCTTATAACAATAATTGTGCTGGAATTTTCCAACCCGAATAATTTTTTCAGATCTTTTTGAGCGATCCTTTTGGGGATATTTTTGAATTCATGCTTCGATGCCCTTGAAGGACAAAGAAAAATTTTCTTTGTCCATTTCTCAATTAATCCCCAGAGACAAATTTAACTTTTTATGTTTTACGTTTATATTATAGCTGGACCACACCACATTTTTTTATTCCTGTATTTTTAATTTGTACTAAAATCGACTGCGAAAAATATACGGACAGACAATTTTGATATCTTAGAACACTAAAAATATGTAGATACAGAAGAATGTACCCATTTAAATATGTAGGTATTTAGTTTTTAAAGACTTTGTTGTACCTTGACAATGTGGTAGCTAAAAAATATGAAAAATTGCCGTTACCATCTTTAATATTAACATAAAGATTAAAAAATTAAAGGGTGAAATGTGATCTCACATTTTCATTTTTATTTATTAAAAAAAAATTATAAACACTATTTATTAAACATTTCAATACCTATTAAAATAGCAGAAACTTGATAACAGATCTTTTTCTTTTGTACACAAAGTATATAAAAATTATGATTTTTATCATTCGATTAAATCAGAAAAAAAATTGTTCAAAAAAGCACACGGAATAGATGAAAGAGAACATGTTTCTAAACATGCTACTATTTATGTTTTACTGACATGAATTATGAACAAGTATTCAACAATAAAACATTTTTAACACACACTGACATCACTTGACATTTAATGTTTCAAATGGATCATTTTATAACACGTTAAAAAGTACAATAAGCGAATCAGATAAGTGATCTTTGCTTGAAAAATATGATATCAATTAACACAAAAAGAAAAAATATTCTAACATTATTTTCAGTAATAATAATTTATCACTTTTTTTCAATATCTCTGAAAGTCATTTACTATTTTGATACGAAATATTGACGTTATAGACTTATTTTATGAAAAAGGAGATGATTGAAAGTTACAGAAATAAGTGTGAAAATTTTTTTGAAGGTTCAGTGCGACATTGACTAGCCAGCGTGGCCACTTTTTCGCAAGATCAAATTTCCCTGAATTTTCCAGGTTTTCCAGACAATATTTTAGTTTTTCCCTGATTATACTTACATCATAAAACTACGAATAAAAAATGTAATTTGTAACGAATTTAAAAAAAAAAGATTGTTTTGCTTTATACTGTGTAAATATATTGACGAGCAAAAAAAAAAAAAAACATTTACAGAATATCTAAATTATATTACGCCCGAGCCTGGACGGACCACCGTCCCCTTAGTCACCTTATATAAAATTATCTCGTTGACCACAGATAATATTATAGAAGTAGAATCTGACAAAAAGATGATAGGTCAAGAAACTGATATTTACTAAAAACCGATCCTTATTATATCCATCCAATCAGGGCTGTTCCTAGGTCTTCAGGGGCTCCGTTTCCTTAAACTCTGCCAGTCGTTTCCTGCCCTAATTTTACATAAATAGCGCCCTTAAAATTTGCCAAGAAATTTGGAATTTCTTGATTCTCTTGGGGGCCCCCTTTAGCTTTACTTACCTATAATAGATTCTCAAAATGGAGCTTATAGAAAACAAATTATTTATATTTAATTGATTTGTATTTAATCACATCTGATAACCGAATAAAAATAAAATAGTATCGCTGTCGCGCAATTTGAAGGAGTCATTTTCTTATTAAAAATGCTAAACCTCAAGTTAACTTAATTTTCGCCTATGTTATCAACATAAGTGATTGTAGACGTATCAAATTTTTGTCTCTCCTTACTTTGTGTATTTTCGTATATAAAAGAGATAAGGAGTCTCCACATTCTCGCCGAGGTTGGACGAGGTTCCTCGCTGAGGTTGGCTCAGGCATATGAATAGCATTAAAACAACCGCGAGGCACACCGAAATGACCCTCTACATTCTCGATTCGTCCAACCTCGGCAAGAATGTGGAGACTCTTATAAAGATAATCGACATAATACCTATTTTAAGTTTTCTAAAAAAGAACAAAAACATAATATAGGCATATTTTTAACAATGTATTGCTAAAACTGAAATTTATTTGTTGAAATTCGATAACGGTTAAATATTTGAATTTCAATTGTTACATTTTGTCTTTTTACTACTGGATTGGTTGTTTAAAAAAAAAAAACAATTATTTTAAAAAAGATACCTATAATTCTTGTCTTAAAAATAATTCGAATATCGAAGATGAAAAAATTCCCTGAATTCAACAATATTTCCCTGACTACCTAAATTCCCTGAGTTTTTCAGTTTTTCTAAAAAGTGGCCGTACCCTGCTAGCGTACTGATACTTTTCAGGAAATGATTCTTTCCAAATGGAGATAGCATATAAACTTTAACAACGGACTACCTTAAGATTTTTCTGAATTTTAGGTTTAACAGTTTCCTACGAAAAGGAGGGGGACTCCTTACAAGCTTAAATGAAAATTTTTGAGCACTTAATTGCTCCTTTTAAACTGCAAATTTTTCTACAATAACCGATTTCTAAGAAATCAAATTAATTTTTCCTTATAAAAAGTGAGTCTTGAAAGTTTTGCATAGTTTTTGATGTGTCGATATCTGAAGTGAAGGCTCTTGTAACCTAATACTTTTAGAAATAAAATTTTAAGTGTGACTTCTGTAAAGGTTAACATTTTCTTTAAAAACTATTTAGCGTTTAATTTCTGTGTAGATATAAAAATTTGCGGCAAGAAAACTTTTCCGACGGAAGAATTTTTATAGTGCATTGCAACTAATTTCTTTTCCCATAAATATTTCCCTTAAAAATTCCCCACCTTATATTTGAAATCAAATTTTTTTTAAGAAAGATCCCCAGGAATAATTTAAATATTTAATTTTGAAATAAAAGAAAAAGTTCTCGTTTCAGTGAGTGGTCCAACTATAGATTTTTTATTTGTTTTTTGTGATAATTTTTTTTTTTTTTTTGTAATTGTCTAATAGTTGAGGCGGAGGTGGCACTAAAAATTTTGACAAGTTTTTCTAATCTTATTTAAATAACTTTTGATCCGTGATTGTGTTAATTTAACCATTTTTTTTGTTTCACAATGAAATTTAAATATTTTATGAAGGTGTTTAAAGAAATGTAATTTTGTAGGTTTGATTCATACGATTAAATAATAATATAGAGCTCATGACAGAGCCGGATTTACATAAGGGCACTTAGGACACGTCTCCACAAAATGGGGGCCTCCACAAAATCTCAAAAGAGGGGAGTAAAATAGAATAAAAGCGTTTTGCTTTTTTTGCTCGTCAACCCTATTTTTCAGCAAAATTTTAAAAATTTCGGGGATTTTCCAAGGGCCTCCACAAAAGTATTCAGGAGCCCCTCAAATGTGATGTAATCAGGGGCTACCATCTGAGAAGTGTCCGTAAAATTTTCTTAATATTTTGATTTCTCTAACTAAATCTAACAATATACTTGTATAAGACTATCAGGATGCGTATTATAGTCGCAAGCTCAAAAGACCTCCAAAAACTGAGGTGAGGGGAATACAAATTGTATTATTTCCATAGTTACGAATCAAACCAAGTAATTATGTTTTTATATGAGTGAGTGAATAATAATTCTGAAATTTTTTAAAGTGGTTTAAAAAAATAAAGATTGTTTTTTCTGTGCTTTCGCACAAAAAAATTTTAGGGCAAGTCTTAAAAATTTAATATGCCCAGTTGAACTGAGGTTCTTGAGCTTTACCGAAATTAAGGTTTTATTGCAGTTTTAGAGGTTACTTTCTTTAATTTGTGTGTGATGTTTTTGAAAGGGACATAGCAAACGATTATGAAAGAAAACCTGTGTCCTAATTTTCAACTGAATTATTTTTAGGAAAAGAAATGTGAAACTATTGACTTACAATTCCTTTTATTTGAATACTCACATATCACGGAAAATTTTAATAATTAAGTAAAAGTTAATTTGTAGTTTATTAAGGTAAATAAATTTGAGTAAAATAAAAAAAAAATTTTTTTGTTTTTCTTAAGTTTTAATATTATATTTTCTTTACTGATAAAACTAATCGATAAAATTGAACAATATGAACGATATTTAACACTGTCACTTTCATGAATTATCATATCCCTTTCAATAAGCCTATTCATGAAAGGGGTAAAATACAATTTTTTTTAAAAGCAGAAAATATACAGTTAAGAATAAAAATAAAGGATTATTATTGTATTTTCTTTTAATAGTGATATAACTTAAATTTCTAATTCTGTTCGTAACTATTTAATATTTTGTTTCATTGAGTTACTGGAATCATCAAAATAAAAGTGTCTCTTTCATGCCACCCTTTCCCTACTAATTAACGATGATTTACTGTAACGTAAAAATAAAATTAACATTTTTATTATACTGTTACTAAATGCATGGAAACTAAAATCAAAAGAAGATGATGATATGTGCATATATAATATAATATTATTGTTAATTAATTACAAATTAATTACCTGCGACTGCAGTAGGAGCATACTAGTAGGTGCCACAGTGAATGGTGTAAGTGTTGCGCTTCCTGCACTACTCGAGTCAGAATTGCTGACAACGCCGGCAGGATCGAGACAAGCAGTTTGTTCTTGCGGTCGCTGTTGTTGCTGTTGTTGGGGAACAGTTGTTGATTGACGTTGATGAATTTGTTGTTGCTGAGGATGTGCAGGTACTGGTGCCGCTTGCTGTTGAAGATGTTGTATTTGCTCTGGTGAATGAGGAAGATGAACTGGGTGACCTAGAAAGATGAAATATTTTAATTAGTAACAATCGGAAGTGATTCTCTATTAAAGTGATATTCTAGTCTAGAAATTTGAAACAATCGATTTCATTTTTTTGCTTCCGAGACTACTAAAGTAGCCGGAAGCATTGTGATCACTTTTGAAATAGAAAAATTTTTTTCGGCTAATTCCCAAATTATGTGCCAACCTGTAAATAAAATTGTCAAATTTTTTATTTTTTTTAATTGATTTAGTATTAAAACAAATAAAAATAATTCACTGTTGAGAGATTTACTTTGTGAAACTCCATTTTAAATATTGAAAAATATTTAAAGCTCGATTACTTTGTCTATTTCACGAATTAAAAGTTATTTTTACTGAACGCGTTTTCAACCTTTCGGTCATCCTCAAAGTGAGGATGACCGAAAGGTTGAAAACGCGTTCAGTAAAAATAACTTTTAATTCGTGAAATAGACAAAGTAATCGAGCTTTAAATATTTTTCAACAAATAAAAATGACGATAAAAGTTTGTGCACATATTTAATTTTCATTAAAAAATATTAAAAACTTAATTTTTTATTTATAGGAAGTTTAGGTTATGTTAATATAATTTTACTATTCCTCTTAGAAATTATATTATTTAGTAATAAATAAATATGATAATTAAATTAAATTGTTTGTTTTTCTATCTAGTATTTCCCTTTGCCCAAATTAAAAAAAAAAAGAAAGAAAAATGGGTTATTTCTTACTAAACGCAATGCTTAATATATTAAATTATAATATTTTTTAACGGAAATTAAACGTGTCCCCCAATTTTTGTCTACTTTTTTACTTGTTTTACTTGCAAATCATCAAGAAAAATAGAAAAAAACTACAAAATTTCGTTGGCACGTAATTTGGGAAATTGCCTTTTTTTCCCTCCGAAATGGAAATTTTTACACAGATTTTACATTTTAGAGTTTCCTGAAAAAATTTTGGTTTTGTGTCTGTCTGTTGGTTTGAAAATTTTACTAGGTGGGATAACTTCAAAACGAAATTCTGCGGTTTGGTTCCTATAGATGGTCCTTTACAAATTTTATCGTAATTGTTATGAAAACAAAAACCTTTAATTTTTTGAAATTATTTGACAGTTTGAAACGTCAAGCAATGTCTACTGGTTTCTTTAATTTTTTCTACGGATTGATTTGACATTGAACAAAAGTTACGCAGTTAGTCTTTTTATAATTTTCATAGTTATATAATTGATTAGAAAAAGAAGCAGTTCACGCCATTCTTGTCTTAAGGTTATTCCCGTTTCAAACGTAACGTCAATAATATGATAAAACCCGAAACTTAAGATGCAGTTTAAGCGAAAAAAACAAACTCAAGTTATCAAGAATAAAGATAAAATCTAATTTACCACCAAGCATTATATAATTCCGTCATCAATTTTCAAAATTTTCCATCTGCCGTTGCACAATTAACATCTTTTAATTGTCGTCAAAATTAATTCAAAAGAAATGATTCCAAAAACACAAAACCTAGTTCTTAAATATTCCAGATATTTATCATAATATATCATCCATAAGTCACGAAAACTGAATATTACTTTAGAAACACAAAAAATTAATCTAACTAAACCAGGCACGGACGAGTTTAAAAACGACTATGAAAATAATTCTGTGCGACATCAGATTTTATAAATTTCTCGATAAAATTATTACGGATATTAAAAAAAAACAAATATGGGCGCTGTTCTGCTACGTTTTCCACCATTCTCTATGAGTTATTACATTTTACGATTATTATAGAACCAGTGTTATATGTATATCTATGTATTATATTATGTATATGAAGAAGATGTTCCCGTGGGACCATGAAATCAGTGGTATTTGCAACCCTTGATGATTATATGAACATCAATTTTTTTCAATTTTATATTAATATCTAGTAAGGATTATTAACATAATATGTATAATTATGTTGAGTATGGGAATTTTTAAAAGAGTGAAAACTAAAATTGAGATTTAAAAACATTCGAATATTTCAAATAAGTTGTCAGATGCAAGTTGTACTTGCGCAAGTAGTGTTCCGTGCTATCATTGGTATTATGGATTTGATGTAATAGCGTATGAGGATAGACAGAAATGTTTATTAAATGTAGTAACGCGCACCCCCTGTTTCTCTTTCAACAATTATTTCTTAGCAATACTATACAAAAACCTGTATTAATAGACACCATTTTAAGCCAGAAAATTACTTAAATTTTTGTCAATTTCTTTGGATATTTCGGGTGATAAGGGTCGGGAACAGCAATTTTTAAAAAGCTTTTGCAAAAAAAAGAATAAAAAAAATGAACAAAATTACAGTTATACATATATTTCTGATTTTGTGCTTTAATAAACTTTTCTTTGATATCATACTCGGTTTTTTTTGGGGAAAATATTTTTTCCACTTTCCAGATTCTATTTCTGTGCTAAATTTTAAATTTTCACGTCGAACAGTTTTAGAAAAAATCGCCACAACTGTTCTGTTTTGTTAATTTTGGTACGAAATATTAAAGTTACATAATTTTATTGGAATTTTAGTGATAAGTAAAAGTGGTTAAAATTTATATAGGGCTAGGTTAAGGACTTAGATCGTAGTTGTATTAGTATAAAACTAATTTTGTCGTTGGTCTCGAAAAACTAATAGAACTAACAGGAATTTGCTCAGTGCGTTACTCGAAAACAGAAAAATTTTGTTTCATCTCTGCTTTCTAATATTGAAAACATAATTCTCTATCTTTATTGCAGTATTCCTGTATCTTTGATAATCCGTGCTATTATAATGACAATATTCTACAATAGCATACTTCCAGCAAAAACTAAATTAACAATAACAATTTATGTAAAAAGGATAGTATAATAACATTTTATGGTAAACATAATAGTCGTCTCTTTATCATCCAAATACAATATCATTAATTTTTTTCCACATGTCCGTATGTAAAATTATTATTGCTTAGAGAATACTACCATTGTTTAGCTTTCTAGTATATCGTTTCGTGATTATGGGCCATGACGAGCTGTGTAACTAATACATAAAGTACAGGTTGTCTATTTAAATATTTGCAATATGTTTTACATTATATAGTACTCCTATATTCTATAATCGATTCCGAAGTGATTGGACCGGTGGTAGGGTGACCGGTTATTTACCACACTCGGAGGCAACGAATGATATGTGTTTGAAAAAAATTTCATTTATTGTTCGAATATTTAGAATTGTTTATTGATTGTTAAAGTAGATGGGCCCAAAATGTGAGGAGAACGCCCCTACGAGTTATATACTCGGGAAATGATTATAATACAATTAATAATCAAATAAAAGTAATAAACTGTCAATGATGACAATGAAAATTTTCTTTTATTACGCAAGTGATGATCGGTTTTTAAAACGAAGTGATATACGGAGTTTGATAATGGAAGGGACAACTGTCCTTTACTACTGGGTGACTAGAGAAACAACTAAGGAGTCACTAAGCACAACTTAATAATTTAGGCGTGCCAGTTTGCAATTTTTTCAAATTAGAATTTTGAATGTTGGTTCGATTGTCACACAAACACGTTTCTTGCAGTGAACATGCAATGACACCATAAAAACTCAAAATCACTGTATTTTAAAATAAAATGTAAGCAAGTGCATAAATTTAAATTCTTTTTCCAAAAAAAAAAAAAAATTATAATTTTATAAGACAGATACGTAAATGAATAATTCAAATTATTAATATTTGTTTTTTATTGAAATTTTTGACATGTTTATTACAAATACGTCCTGAATTGAGTAATATCTAAAAATGTAATAAATCGTAAAATAAAATTAGCATTTATTATGGTTCTATGATGCATTTTTTTGATGTGCCTAATTTAAACGATATTTAAATTTGGTAATCTAAAAAATAATGTACTATTTTTCAGGTTGTGGTACAATAAAAAAGTGTCTTGCACACATGAACACATGTAAAGTCTAAAGATATCGGCCACGGAATTGTTAAATTTGAAAGAAAAATAATTTAAAGTATTCACAACAACTTACTAAAAACATTGTTTTACAAATGTCTTCATCATTTGGAACGTAACACTAGTTTACAAAATAAAAAAAAGTTTTATCCTTTCAGTGAATTTCTATTTAACTGTAACAATTAAGCGCAAACATATATATTTTTTATTTTTATCACGTCACAGTTTAAAATTAATGGCTACGTTCGAGCAGAAAAAATTCTTTAAAGCGCTTTAAAGCAAAATGACGATTTACTAAGAATAACAAAGCACCAAAAAGCAAAATGTCGTCGTAGATATTTAAACAAAATAACCTCAATAAGAGTTATTCGTAAGAAAATTTCTTATTTCTTTTATATTTTAAACAATATGGATAACATTATAGGTCATATTATTGAAGAATCATCAGAGTAAACAACAATATGGCAGAATTTTGTAATTTATCGTAGTAAAATTTAAATTTGGTGTAAGACAGAACTACATGTCACTTGATTTCTGTCCAAGCAGAAAATTAGTAAGCAATATGAAGCGGCTTGAAGCGCTTAAAGAATTTTTTTCTGCTCGAACACAGCCATTATCAACACATTTTATTTTCCACTGCTCACAAGTTTATTTTGAATTTATTCTTAAATTTCGATACAGTGTGATATTCAGTTAAATAAATATTTTTTTTTTCCAAAATGTCAAAAAAATTGTGTATAATGCATCCGGACCATTTTTGTTACGTTTGCGGTCAACTTACTATATCTAAAGCAATGATATCGCATAACGGAATCACGCAAAAAGAAGTTTGTTTTTGTTATTTCAAAATCCCGGAGTCTCTGAACAGGAGATATCCCTGGTAAAATGAATATAAAACATAAGTGTCTCTGATACCCTCACAAAAAATTATTCCACTGTCGCCTCAAATAAAATTAGGTTTAGTTAAAAATTTTGTCAAGACGTTTAGCAAAACTAGTGCAGCCTTTAAACATTTTTCTGGTCTTTCTGAGGCGAAACTTAAGAAAGGTGTTTCCATCGGACAGCAAATAAAAAAAATGTTAAAGGATGAGATAGTTGAAGATAGTATTTCGAATACTGAAGCAGCTGTTTGGAATTCATTATGACTTGTTATCCAAAAGTTCCTAGGTAACAAAAAAAAGAAAATTATCGAAAATTAGTTGCCGATTTGTTACATAATTTTCAACGGATGGGTGTCAACATGTCCCTGAAAATTCATTTCTTGCAGTCACACCTCGATTTCTTTACTGAAAATGTCAAAAATGTCAGTAGCGAGGATGGTGAGCATTTTCATTAGGACTTGAAAATTTTTTTGCAAAATTATGAGGGATACTGGGACTGAACTATGTTAACTAACTATTGCTGGTTTAATGTAAGAGACACAGACACAAAAAAGTACAAAAAAAGCTAATAGGTAGTTAATTTATAATTTTTTTTAACATTTTTGTACCATTATTTCTTGTAAATAAAAAGTAATAAATATCTTTGAAATGTGACGTACTGGATTTTTCTCATAATTTTTTTGAAACTCAGAGCACCTCACTCGTTAAGAAAAAACACTTTTCATTTCAAGGACAAAAATCGTGTAAACTAGTGAATTTTCATAAAAAGCACAATAATTTTCATAAATTTTTATAAACTATCTTAAAAACATACGTTTTTATTATTTGTAGTAATTAAAAAAAATAATAATAATAAAATAGTACTGAATAGAAGAAGACGACCTTAAAAAATTTTCCAAAATATGATAATTGAACAAACTGGTTTCAATTCAACATATATTTAAAACATGTCTATAAATTTTTCAACGAAAGAATCACAAATTTTTATATTTTACTTATTGTTAAACAAATATATAAAATTTTCAAATTTGCATATAAGTACAAAGGTATTTCAGTATTTTTTATCCAGATAAGTCTAAAGAAGATGGTTTATATTCTATCGTTCATTATAAGAAAAATTTTAATGTGTTTTTCAGGCATGTATGTGCATCCGTATTAAGGATAAGTTACACAGGTATATTTGTTGCTTTAATTTGTCTTCAAAGTTCTAAGACATCACGTTAAAAACTGGGAAATCAACGTCAGAATAGACAAATAAATAGTATGCTTGCCAGAAGTGCTTTAAGTAAAATATATTCTGGAAGTGTTAATAAGTTTAAGTAGGCTTTTTTGTGTTCTGATGTGCTTAAAAGTAGGTATAATGATTTTATTTTGACTTGTTGCTTACTAAACCGGTCTTTTTATACGATTTTCAAAGCAGCAAAAGATGAAAGTATAAACGTTTGTATGTATTTATGAATACCGTAAAACCATCTAAATTTACCTATTGAATATAATTTTACCACTCCAGACTTTACTTAAAAACTACTGATGTTATATATAAGTTTTTCTGGCATAGCGACAGCCGCGACGTTGTTTTTTTTTTTTTTTTAGTTCTTGTGGTACATTTCTTTTTTCAACAAATGAGCAAACTTTAGTTGGTATTTCAAAACTATAAAAGTAAAGTAAGCAATTTTATCATACAAAAAGTTACTTAAGCTCATAAGTATAATGTATATATTATAAAATCATTTTTACTTTTACTTATTCGTGCATTATCCAGTAATTCGTTTAGGTGATGTTATACGAAATTTGGTAAAATTAGAGTTCCTTAACAAATTCCAACTTTACTTGTCGACAATCAGGACTGTAAAAATTATTACATTCTATAATATTTCACGAATTGGATACTAAAATGGAAAACATTGTTACAGATTTATAAGAAGTGTTTTATTTATTGTGTGTTGTGTTTAGTAAATTGTTATTTAACAAAAATATTTATCAGTTTATTTGATTGAAACAGAAATTTATGGTAAAGTTAAGGTGTTTCACGGTACATCAGTCGTTACTGTTGGTTTAAATTTTCTTCTCATTACAACGTGTATGTATATTATTTTTATTAATTGTGATTTATGAATATGGCATTAGTTTTAATATACTATCTGAAATAAAATAAATACATTTTTGTATGTGTATTTTGATACGCACGCAGGTGTCTTTCGATAATAATAATTAATGTAATTTATTAAATTTTGTCATTTAATAGTTTTAATTAATTTTCACTTTTTTTTTTTTTATTAATTTTTACAATAGCGTAGAAATTTCTCTTCGCTGAAGTGATTGATAAATTTATACTGTCGATATTCACAATTGACAGTTAATGTGAGATAAAGGGATTTTGAAACGATTGTTTCGAACCATTTTTACGGAGTTATTACTTACGATCGTACGTCTTAAAAATTCTTAAGCACCGTATTCACCAAATGTGCAAAATATTTGCAAACGTTTGCAAATACATTTTCTTAAATCAAGCTTTATGAAAGTGGCCTGAATTAAGTAGGGTGAATGGTTGAATTCGGGTAATTTAGGTGTAAACTTTTCATTTTTGCTATCAAAACAACGAAAATCCTTGCAGAAATATGATAGATTCTATAGAAGTTTCTTTTCTAGTAGTTCTACATGCCTAATTTTGGTAAAAATTGGAAGAATGACATCGCTGCCAATTTTATCATTCTATCTTTTTTTTATGATTTTTATAGCAGTGGAAAATTTTACTAAACTTGATGACGTCATCAAATTAAAAAAATTATATTTTCTTAAAGTAGCGTGACTGGTTGAATTCGAGTAATTTAGGTGTGATCAGGGCGTCGAAAAAAATAACAGATCTTCGGGTGCAACAAAAAAATTTTCAAACATTTTTTTCTTCCAAAAATACAGTTAATGAGCAAAAAAAAAAAACGTTTTCTCACTTTGTCCGGGGCCCTAACAGAGTTTCCGGCCCCCCGACCAATTATCCCACCTGATCTCCCACTTCATCTCGTCGACCCTTTTCATTTTTGCTACCAAAATGGCAAAATTCCTTTTAGGCCCCCTATAAATACGCTACTAATGGGGCATGATGTGTGAAAATTTTGTATTTTCGATTATTCACAGTAATGTTACTAATTAGCCTACACGTTTTTTATTTCAACTTTTTAAATCAATTTTGCAAAATAAAAGAAAGTTCGTTTTAAAAAAAAAATTAAATTATTTCAGCGCTGTCAGACAACATGCCTTGTTGTGTGTAATAATAAGGAAGATGAGAATTTTAATTTCAATTTTTTCATCATTTTAGAAAACAGATGCGTACATAAAATACCTAATTATTATATAAGAAATTTGCCCTGTAGGCAAACTTGTTTTGTTATTATCAATAAAACATAGGTTGTGTCTTATTAGATTGTTAATAATCTGTCTGTTATAAGATGTAAAAAAATATGAATATGCGTACAGGATGGTCAAGAGTATTTTGGCATACAGTAAACTAATTACTAATGCCGTTGTTGCAGTCAACGAAAGTCAACAAAACGAAAGGTGATGGTTTCAAAATATGTTCCACGATAGTAATTGAAAATTTCAATATATTTATAACTTTTGACCCATTTGATAATTTTAAGTGATTCATCTGAATTCTACGAATAAAGTAAACTGTATAAAAATGTTGAGCTGAAATGAAACTGTTTACGCCAGAAATTTGAAATATGTCGAATAGATTTCTTTTGTAACGTAAATGCTGTTAAGGGAGTGAAAAGAAATGGCAAAATTTTTATCGATTTAAAAGTAATTAGCCTCATAATTAATGCAATTTCACGCGGGCAAAATCAGAGAATCCACATATAATAGTTTGTAATAGATTGGATATTTTTTTTGAAACAATTAATTAGAAATGTGATTTGAACCATCCTGTATATAAGTATGTATACGTGTGAAATGTTAAAAGAAAATTTAATGATGTTGTAATGAAATGTAACTAATTTTTTAATTTATTATTAATTATTTTATAATATATTAATTATATATATTTGTTAATAGTAAAGACATGGCTAGTACAATAAATTCTATTTGAAAATCTTAATATTACGGAAATAATTTTAAAATTTTTGTATTCTTTTTTACAGAAAATTTTTATTTACGAAACAAGTGAAAAAACTGTCAAAAATACACGACGTCGATAACTGGATCATTACACCCTATCTTTGTTTTAAATTTCAAATATTTACATCGAATAGTTTTAAAAAAAAATCGTCCTTGATCGACGCACAATTCATAAGTATTCCATTTTGCTAATTGAAACTAAAATGAATCGAAATATATTTTGTTTCGAACTTGAAATGTTCCGATTCGTTTCCGATGAATGTGATCATTAAAAGTGTACCAAAAACAGATTTCTATGTTAAACTAAGTGAAGAAACTGTCTACACCTTTGAACGCTCTCAAAGAGATCCATAAATGGCCGAACTTATGATGTAAAATATAACAATGATGTCGTTTACACTTTTTTATCTATTCATGTGTTGAACCGGTCGCGGTCTTGAATCCATAAATTAATAAATTGTATTGTTTGGAAGACATTCCAATAAAACTACATGTCTAAGCCAATTGTTTTCCGAAAAGAACACAAACACAACAAATAAAATAGAGTAATGTTTTGTTTATCTATATTAGTACGAAAAACAATTCACAATCAGTTGATTTGTTTATGTTTATCGACAATTGAAGATCGGATTAATTGACAATTGAATCGATGGTTATCGTATGTCTCTTGAGTACTCAGGTTTAGGTATGTTTTTGTTTTTTAATAAAAACAAATTTTAACATATAGTAAAGACAAACATGTTTGAAGACATGTTGAAACAATTCTTAAAGAGATTTCCATTTTAGCTAAAAAAAATGTGTGAATATTTCATCAGAAATATAACTAAAGTGATCTAAATTAATTATTGTGGCTGTAAAATAATTAAAAACTAATTTGTTTTAATCATAATTAACATTTTGTTCGCCAGTTATGTTAAAAAACTTCATTTTTAATTATCAGTAATTGTAATTAACGTAGATAATTTCAATTCGAATAATTGAAATTCTTAAACGTTTTTAATTGTGTTTAAATCTGAATTAATTTAAAAAGTTAATTCGAGGAAATGAATTAAAAAGAAATGTTTTTTGGATTATAATGTGGCATTTATGAAATGGTGTTTAGTCAACTGGGAACTAGTGATCAAAAAATAACTACAAAATTTGAGAATTACATATTGTAATATTTTTCGGACGTTGTTATTTTTTTTATAATAATTTATTGTTTCTAAATAAAAACAATTTTAAATTGTTACCATTTTTTTAGCTATCAATTTCACTATTTCAGCCATCTGTTGAAAAATGAAAAAAACTACTGCGTATAGATATGACTAAAAATATTGAATTATGCCCTCATTCGATTTCTTAATAAAAATTTCTCAGCGCTTCCACCATACCGTGTTTAAAGTGGTTCCATCAACGGAGTTATGTGCCACATCCTCTGATAGTGTATTTTTTCCTTTATTGACATTAGTGATGAGCAATTACAAGACCAAGACCAAGACTGTCAAGTCTTGATCTTGACCTTGGTCTTGGTTTTGCATGAAGAATCTTGGTCTTGGTCTTGTTAGAGCAGTTTGAGTCTCGGTCTTGATCTTGGTCTTGCAAAGAGTGCAAGACCAAGACAAGATTGCAAGATCAAGACTAATTTTGCTCATCACTAATTGACATATGGTCCGTTTATCTTACTATAAAAAAGTGTCGCAACAAGAAAGATAGTATCTAAAAGATTTACTTTATGAAAATCCATACTACAAAATATAAGAATAATTTGTTTAAACATTTAATTAAATTAAACTGTTCGATTACGAGCTAGCTTTCGAGTAAATTACTCGTCATCACGTAAAACATAGTTGTAATTAGAGTAAGCAAGTAGTAAGGCTTCTAAGACGAAAGAATTTATGTCTCTGCCTCACTTACTAAAGACGGAGACTCATACAGATTAATATTTTGCGAGTTACTTAAAAAAATCGGGACGAAATGGGTATGATATCAGATCGCGCGACTCCACCATCAAATTTGGGACTGTCCCAATAGATTCGGGACGAGTGGCAGCTGTGGACGGAATATGTGCGTTTCCGCGATTGGTCTTTTAGTGCAGCAGAAATTGATGGATGTTTTAATAAGAAACAGTAAACATATAAAAATTCCATGAATAAGTCTTTTTTTTTCTTTTAGCGAATTTCCAGAATGGAATTCAGCTATTACAGCCACTGTCATGACGCGACTTGAGCCCGGGACTATGGCAGAAATTTGTTCTGAGGTCCCTAGAAACCAAAAATAATATTCACTAAAATTTATATATATATATATATATATATATATATATATATATATATATATATATATATATATATATATATATATATATATATATATATATATGCGTCCGCGCGATAACTCTTGAACGAAATATCCAATTTTTACGAAATTTGGTGAAAACATTGGAAGTCCCAAACCCTTGGATGAGTTCGTCAGCCAGACACGTCGGATGCCAAGAACATGGTTTTTGTTCTTGCAAAAAATTGGTTTTTTGCCAAAATTTCCACTTATTCAAAAATTTTTGCGAAATTTTTTTAAACCATTTAAAGGAGGAGAAAAAATTTCATAAAAATGGTCTTTAAATTATTTTTCTATGTCAACTAGTTTCCGAGAAAAACTATTTTTTATTAACGGAAATTCGCTATGTTATGTAGGATGCTGCGACAGGGGTATTTGAATTATTACGGATATGTATGTACATAAGGTTAAATGCACGCTATCAAACACAATAAATAAAAGTGTAGGTAGATTTATCTAAACACAATTCCCAACTATATACAACACATTTTGTCTCAGTGAGGTGCCGATAAGCTGCCACAGGCGTACCATAGCATGCCATGGCATGTGATATAAGATTGCAGCGTGCTTGGTTTCTTGCTATTATGTATAACTATCACATACCGTAATCTATTATTATAACATAACATACCTACCTATATTGCTGAGGTTCCATGTCTTTAAAAAAAAGTCACACACATACATATTATCGCGTCGCTGACATAATCACGGTTTGTTTGGTGGTTATTGTTGGTTTCGTGTGTATTCTGCGCTAGCAGTACTCCGCCAAGATGATGATTGGGGTCATTGGGCACTTTCACTTGTTTATGTACCTATCTTCAAATGTGTGTAATGAAATTTATGGTTATTTGGAATATAAAAAAAACACAATTCGTTAAGTGCGTGTCGTGCACACATTACGTTAGGATTCCTCAGTGGCTAGAGTTTTTCACAACTTTCGGGATAAAATATAGAGCATTTATATACATATTATATATATGTCGGCTTGAAACATCTGTCGATGTCTTTCAATTCCCCTTTTTCACACATTACAATCTAACCATCAGAAACGACGAGAAGGGTGGACAGTCGGGGATGCAGACCCAAGGCCCGGATTTGAAAAGGCAGCCCGGAGCTATTATTCAGAGCTCGGTCAAAAGAAAGGGAACTTTTTTTGCTAGCCACTTGTGTTTTTGGCCTTTCCACGGCCCTGCGCTAACTATTACCCATATTCAGGAACTCTCTCTTTTATAGCACCATAAATTCCGTCAATTCAACCTTATTCTTGGACGATCCCTTTTTCTTCTTCCTGAGTGAATTCATTTCATAACACGCTGACGTAATATTTGAGGACTCATTCTCTCTGATTCTCCATGGGCAATCGGCAGTTATTTAGTTTGGACGCCATTCATTATAGTGCTTTTCTCTTGTAGATATGGCGTCTATGATAGTTCTAGCAGCACGTTCCCAAAGAGCCATTATTCCATCTTTTACATTTAAGTTCACTGTTTTCGATTTATTATAAAAATAGATAAACATACCTACATGTTTACTTGGCAATGTTACTTGCACAGGTGTTACTTAAGTCTTAATTACGTGAGAATATAGTTCTCTGTATCTCTTTGAAGTTTAATGTTTTGCAAACGAAATTTGAAAATTGAAAATGGTAAAAGGAACATCATCTTCAATTTATGAGCTCTTTCTAATATCTTATACTCGATGTGGTATGCTAAAAAAAATTTTTCGTCCTTACTTTTTAATAAAGATGAAAAGTTTCATGGTCATAGGTCGAAAGATGTATGAATTATAGTAGGTGTGATGGACAGACATGACTAAATTATAAGGGCTTCGAGATTCTTTTTCGGGGCCCTAAAGATACAAAACCACAACGGTATAAGTTACACTTACGTAATATCAAATATGATGCTTCAATTCCAGCCACACTGATCATGCTTTAATTCAATAGTTTGATAATTGCAATTCTTTTTTTCGGATACAAGTTTTTGAAGCAGATATAAATAAGTAGGTACCGTAACCTGCAGTTTGTTTTCGAAATTATTTTTGCGAAATTTTAGAGAGATTTATGAACGTATGTGTTCCAAAGCTTTATTTACTCTAAAATGTGTTACGAAAGCACTGTTTTGAATATTTTCAATTGTTAAAAAATTAAATGTTATTGCTCATGACTAGAAACTTCATCTTCAGATCATTTTTGGTTCAAATGACTCAAAATTTCGGTCTCCCAAAATTTGTGTACCAACTTGAACATTGTACTTGAAATATGCTCTATGTCAGTGTTTTTCAACCTGTGGGTCGCAGTTACTTTAACAATAAAACCACTCTAGTTCAATACATAGTATTTAATAAAGAAAAGATTAATTAAAGGTAACATTGCTGTGATGGCTTCATACTTTCGCTTGATAAAATTTCAAAACAAATAACTGCGGCTTATTTTCAATAACAGTAAATCCGAGTTTTAAATAATTGTCGTCATATAGACGCTTTTTCTTTGCTTTGGTTTCATTACTCTCATTGGAGTTGACGGTTGTGCATGTCTTTCCAGAAACTCATCCATTTTCAATAATTACAATGAGCACAGAATTTTGGTTATTAAACAATAAAAGACAATGAGCAACTACTAAAAGTCTATGTCGAATATTTCTTCTTTCCCAGCCTAACAAAATAGAAGAAGCTCTTTTGTGTTTTACAATTATGTATGACTCCGTCTCTGTCCGTTTCGAATTCACAGGGTTTACAACCACTATGATTGAGTATTGATGCTCGAGGCCGAAAACTTGTACGAGCACTGTGGTATGTGAGATTTGAACCCTCATTCCACCTATCAGTTTGCAATAACCTATCAAATTTAAAAAAAAAAAATGAGATAATGTTAACTTTCCCACACTTTTGCAATTGCGCCACTGGTTTTAAAATTATGTAATTTTTAATTTTAAACAATAATAATATTGGGTGAAGAAAGTAATTATTTTATAAAATGAAAGAGAAAAAAATTAAATACTTATGTATTTCAATATGCTCCATTCTAGGCATGATGGAAGTTTTCCTATTAAATAGATTAAACTGTCAATTTATAATATTGCGTATGATTAATATTATAAGAATTAATTAATTAAATATTATAATATATTGAAAATAAATAAATTAAATTCATACCACAACATTTGATAGACACGTATTGTCTATCAAAGAATATAACAATAAAAATTCTTATTAAAATTACTATATAAAACTGTCACTTTAAGTTAGAGTACCTATCGTATATTATTATTCTCTGTTGAAATAAATTTTATTATAATAGCGTACAATATCCATAGTAGAGACAAACTGACAATGGCTTAAGCTTTAAAACTAGTGAGGTCATAAGAGCATTTCAGTAATAATACATGTTGCGACGTGCACTTAATGTCTTTTATTGACAGTAAATTTAACGATAAATAGCTTAACATTGACACGGGGAAGTATATTTTGTTTCCTAGATGAGTTTCGATCACTTTTGTTATCGTTTTTAGTGTTTCACTTGCTTAAAAAAATTTCTTTGCTTATATTGAGTGTTACTTAATTTAAAAGTTGCTACTAACTTAAGGCAGAGATTTAAATTTCATTCAAAAATTGTTTGTATGAAAATCTTAAAATTTGATTAATTTCATGTGATACTTCGAACTCGTCACAGACGTTTATGCAATCTTTAATGTAACTTTGTGAACAAAAATAACTTTAAGACAATGGGAAGAATAGGGTGAACTGCTCCTGAACTTTTCCTAATCGACTATATAAGTATGGAAATTATGAAAAGACTGACTACGTGGCTTTTCTTTAATGCCAAATCCGTAGAAATAATCAAAGAAACATTATTTGACGTTTCAAACGGTCAAGTAATTTCAAAAATTCCATGCATCCATCGCCTAATATACATATTTTTTTGCGCATGCGCCGTAACTATCATTACTTTAATTGTAATGAAATTCCAATTGGCCAAAATATGGCCCAACCCTTAAACACTCTCAAAATTTGAACGACAAGGAACGAGTAATAAATAAAATATCGACTTTTAATGGATTTCACCGTAGTCCTGTGGCTATGATTTGTCTAATTGCAATGAAATTCGTAAGGGATTAGCTAACTCGGCTACTTTCGTAGTCTCAGAAGCAAAAATGTTTTTTTTTTTTTAGTACTGTCAGAAACATATTATTGATATAAATATATCCGATTCTTAACTACTTTAAGAGTAAGATCAGATCATTATTATCTTCCTCCTTTCTTAATATGATAATCTATTTAGTAGTAAGATAAAATACACATTCTTATAAGACAGGGTGTTTTTTTTAGTTTTCAATCAGTGGTTTGAGAGTTATACGATTATTGAACTGAATAATTAAGTATATTGTTCAATATTGTATCTGATAATGGCGTTTATAACAAGTTTCCATAAAAGTCGTAATTTGATAATTGTCAAAAATCAGAATACTGGTTCAATTATTTTTTTTTTATTTCTGATTTTGTTGTATTATATTCAAAACTTGTTTCTTGTCTTCTTATTCGCACGTTACTCAATATAATCAATATTCATCTTATAATTTTTGTTTTGTTTTTATTTTTGATTTATTAAGACGGATTTAGAGATTAAACTTATTTTGTTTTGGTTGTTTATTTTCAAATATGAAATTTTTAAAGTGATTTTTTAACACCTAGGTAATTAAAAGCTTTCTTTACATTTTCACGAGGGTTTCTACTTTAGAAAAATGACGGCATCGAAGAAAATCAATATAATCACCACTTTATTGCATCAATATTTTTGTTATTTATAAATTATTGTAGTTCTTAATGTACATGAAACATAGGTACCTATTATATTGTACACGTATATTTAATGAGTAATAATTGCATACATCTAATTGTACCTACGTATATAGCGAACAGTTAATAATTATGTAAGCGAGCGAACAGCTTTTTATTAAAATAAAATGCAAGGCAATAAAAAGCAAGGCTGCAAGGCTGCCGTTATTGTTATTACAATTATCATTAATATTTGTAATTAACTTATTATTTTGCATTTTAATTATTGTTATAAACTGATTTTAATAATATATAAAACAATTTTTTAAAAATATTTATGAGCAATAATATCTATGTGTGGGTGTGGCATATGAAGAAAGTAATTCGAAAATTGGTTAAATTTGGTCCGAACAGAGGGTTAAAAAAGTTTTAATTATACCCTACTTCAAATACAATTGATCATGAGTCAAAGTTAAAAAATTAAATAATTCTTATATTGAAAACAAATCAATGTTCTATTCTTTTCTAAAAACAAACTGCAATTTTAAAATTTACGTAAGGGCAATAATGAAAGAGATAAAGCCAAGCAAATGGAATTTATTTAAATTCATAAGTGATGAAGCCTGGTTAAATTTACGTGAAATGGACCATATGAAAATTTAACAATCAAGTCAAAACTCTGAGTAATGCCAGACCAAATAAACCCGTTCCACGACACCTTTATCACACAAGATTTTGAATGGTTCCATAAACCATAAATAAATAAACAATAAAAATCAAATAATTCATTCGAGTTAGACTTGGAATCGCAACATCTGAATAATGCCACTTTCATGTCTCCTGTCGTTAAGTATTTCGTTTTCAATCGTTCTTCTTTTCAATCGTTTGTGTTACTCAGATGGAGTGGAATGGAATTTAATGGTGGAAAACTCTAGAGTGGGGATACAGTGCTTCTACACAGTAAAAAAATTTGTGTTCTGCGTAAAAAAAACTAGTGGTTAAAATTTTTGTGTTAAATAAGTAACACAACCCTGCGTTAATGTAACATTTGGTGTTTGCGTTAAATGAAAATATTAACACAAATTTCGATTTAACAGAATAAAAATGTTAACCTGCTTTAAACAACAAAGAAGTAACACAATATCTGTGTAGAGGAAAAAATGTTATAAGTACGTGAGTTAGGTTAGAATATATATATATCTACCAAAATATATATAATAAAAATGATGAGAGTAGTTCTTATTGTTAAACAAAACCAAAACAATATAGGTTTTGGCAGTTATTGACGAATATAGTTTTATTAAACCTTTAAAAATGAAACAATTTTCTTACCTTTTAAGTTATTTTGTTACAGATTTAGTTACAAAAAATCATGTAAACTTACTTGAGATTGTTTATTGTATATTATAAAATACAATCTCAACTAAGCTTATATGATTTTTTGTAACTAAATCTGTACCAAAATAACCTTAAAATGTAAGAAAATTGTTTCATTTTTAAATGTTTAATAAAACTATATTCGTCAATAATGGAAAAAATTTTTTCGGTTTTGTTTAATAATAAGAACTACTCTCATCTTTTTTATTATATATATTTTAGTAGATATATGTATATGGAAACTAGTAAGAATTTTTACAAAGGACTGACTTACTTTGCGTTCTTTGAGTCTCATTTATAATAATATTATGAACAAAATCGTTATAATTTTTGACGATTTTCAAATATCTTAAGCTGCAGTGAAAGCAAAAAATATTGAAAAAAAAAGTTTTTAACAACTAACTCTGAAAAATTGACACAAAACATATGTCGTCTTGTGTGTTAAATCATTGACACAAATCTTGTGTAAACATTTGACACATATGCTTTGTGTTAAAATAACACAAAAAATTGAGTGGGTCGTTCTGGACATGTGAAATGTGTTAATTTTAACACAAATTTTTTCACTGTGTACTAGTTTTATTTCCGTACTGGACAAATTTGGCATTATTCAGAACTTCCACTGTACTTTTTAACTTTTTGGTAAAATTCATTATTGGAGCTTTGAAAATATGTTGGAAAGTGTAAAGCAGTAGTTCTCAAGCATTTTTAGTTTTTTTATGAAGCCTTCAGTTGATGTAACCGAATGGTCTAGCTAAAGGCCATATTACACTTGGCAAGTTTATTCGCTATTCGTTCGCGAATTTACTCGCTGCTTTTAAACTCGCCTAGCTTAATATTTTTAAATAATTACTCGCTAGATCCTCGCTAATCGCTTTTCTAGAACGCGTAAAGTTGAAGACCAATCTATTTTACTGGCTACTCGTTTAATATTTGTATTTGCTAGCTAGTAAAATCGATTTGTGTAATACATTTTGCGAATAAATTGGCTGCATTTGACAGCTTTTTCAAAATATCAACAGAGATTATTTGCACCTATTGTAGAAGAGAGTAGATATTGTTATCCACTTTTTAGAAATCCCTGATTTAAATAGTAGATACCGATTGTTTAGTATCGTCGAGAAGAACTTGAAGATGGAATTATCGTGGCTTAGCAACAAGGAACACATCACTCCAGACAAACAAGAAAAATGCAACATTCTTCACAACAACGACTTGTTTATGACCAGATTTGCATTACGCTTGCTATTAAGATATTATACATGATATCAGATCATCAGATGACATTTTACTACTGCAACCACTTTTATGTTGTCACATTAACTATATGGTAACATAATAAAAACTACACATGTCAACATAACTGTCATCAATGATCGTTTAAAACTAAACAGTGTATGACACAAAAATATTTATCTGATTTCGCCACTGATTGCTATATCTATTGCGCACCTACGCACTTAAAAGAAAAAAAAAAATTAGAAACGGATCGTAAATCAAAATAGACGGGTACCATGTAAGTTAACGCTTAGTAATTTGGCGTCGGCATTTTGTAATTTTGTATATTAATTATCAATTTCTTATGTCATAGCCCCGGTTCGGAACGTTACCTATATGTATTATGATTGCATGTAGCTATGATAGCAGATATAATAAATTTTATTAAGGCCTCCGAAAAAATTCAATTATATATTGGTAAATTTTATGGCCACATACTGTGAAAGTAGGTGAATATATTTCAGTATCAAATCCAATTGTATCTACTGTCCGTAAGTGCTGTTTGCACATTTATATTTTGACAAATTAATGTTGTCTTAGTATGTTTTCTTAAAGTATACCATCACAGTGTAGAATTTTGAAAAAATCAATTTTTTTTGGTCTTATCTTAAAGTACATACAGTTATGCACGTTCTTTCAAAATTTCAAATTGAAATTCGAATTATATTACGGTCGCCACGACCACGGATCAATGGATTCAGTATAAATATAAATTTCTGTGGAACGATAGCCGTCTTTTGGCGGGATGTTACACCACTTTACATTCAGTCTTTCCACAGCCAGTGAACGTATAAGATCAATTGTTATCATCACAGTATCACATTGTTGTTGAAACAATTTCGAGACAAACTTTAAACGCGTTTATCTCGAAGTGCCCTTTTTAAAAACGGTACCCACTCTCAGAGGGAAAGGTTCCAAGCTAATTTGGAAATTCTGATAGAATATTCTTTATTTCAGTCTCCATGTACGTATGGAAGCTTTTTTTTAAATCTTCCTATTTTTTCACACGGAAAACTGTTGGAAAAAAGGCCTAAATTTTGTAGTTTTTATTCAAACCGCCGCCATTTTCTCAAATTTCCAAAAAAAAAAAAACACCATAGGTACATAACGGCTTACCTACAGATTGATGACCTGCCACCATTAAAATCATTGGACCTGGACAACAGGTCTAGAAACACCGGACTTTGATACATGAAACCCAGACATTTTAAAATGCCAATTTTCGCTGGTGTAACGCCAGGACTACGCGTACCACACTTTGAGAAACATTGTATTAAACGATGGTAAAAGCCGTTGGCGTGATTGAGCAACAAACATCCAAACATCCAAACATTCAAACTTTCATAATATTATTAAGATTGCAAATAAACAAAAAATTTTCTACGTCATCAAATTATCAACAACAAAATTAATTTTAATATACTTACTTTACAGATTAAAGGTAAATATTTTAATTTTTACTGAATGAATAACTTGGAACACCTGGTATATATATATATATACAGGTAATGCATAAGTATATGTATAAATAATAAACACAAAACTATGTCATAAATGACCTCTTTTCATTTTTTCAATCCTTATATTGTTCTTGCTGTGAAAAGGGACGAATTTTATGATAGCTATAAAGGACGCCGTTCAAATCCTGTGTACCCGAGATTTTTGGGTTCCAAAGAAAAAACTTTTGGAGCCTTACGTAATTTCGATCATTACTTTTTATTTGTCTATGTCCCCGAAAGTTACCCACACCAGAAATGGCTCAAAATGAAGTTGAGGTTCCTTTTACCATTTTTCAGTTTTAGGTCCTATTTAAAGTGTTGATCCGAAAAATTTGAAAAAATTTACAGATACTTCGGCAACTTTCGAAGATATAAGCAAAAAATATTTTGAAACATCAAAAAATAATAATACAGTTGAGAAAATGGCCCCCAAGAAATGAAATTCGGCATCGAGGTATCTTTCAATATTAAAAAAACATCTTCCAAAAATTCAATGAAATGCTGAAAAATGCATAAAATTTTCGTTTTTCGTATGTACCTCCAAAAATAATTTTATGTACTATAGGTATAATGCAGGACATCGTTGGCAAAATTTTTAAAATGAAGTTCTTTTCATCACTTAAGAGAATCTTCTAGTCACATACGAACATGTAATACCAACAAACAACAAAACATTACCTAAGAAATACGATAACACTGGTAAGTGTTGCCATCTGTGTATACAACCTTACTACAGTTCAGTAAGTGACCCTCAACTATAGGCAGTTCTCGATTATACGTGCTTAGATTATACGTAGCGTTACTTATTTCCCGTCACGAAATTTTTCCTTTATACGCTAGTCCAAATACCTATTCATGTAAAAAAAAAAAATTGTGATTTTTCCTTGGGCGGGTATTATAAATAATCAGAATTCTATATTAGAATCTCGCAAGACCTATATTTATAAAAGTCAATACAATTAGCTTTCATATATTGCGAAATTTTGATTGAAAACATTTACGTAAATTTTTGAAATATACTGTAGCGCCCAGTTGCAAATATATTCATGGATACATTTTATTTGTTTTCGATGATTGATTTATGATTTAATAGAGTGAAGTTTTTCAAAAAATGATTTCATATTATCATTTAAATTTCATAAATGATTCATCTTTAATATACATATTTACGTACGATTTACTAATTTCAGTTTTTGTACTGATCAATTATACTTCTGACAGTTGCCTAATGTATAATTAATTCGTATAAATATTAAGTTACGTTTTTTTTCGCTTTTTTGCGAATGAAATTTTCAGTAACTGAATAAAAAAAAGATGACGAAGGTAATTTAATTTTGAAATCACTCCTACTTGAATGTTTTGGCATAATTCATTATAAATGATTTCTTAAACAAAACGAGGTTTTGACAGTTTCGAACAATTAACCAAATTTCTTGCCATAAAGTATTTGGATTTTAATATTTCTCTTTAGTTGACGTTATTGAAATTAAATTATGAATGTTTAAAACATTATTGAGAATTAATCTTAAGGCGTTACATCACATTGAAATGTCAGAAAAGAAGGTTTTATTCGAGAATTTTTTTTATCCGCAACGAATAAACCAATCAATATAAAAACTTTTTAGAGTGTATTGTATACGTGATTTGAGGTATATAAAAATTTTTTTTCTCCCAATTTAGAAAACAAAATGGCGGCGTGGGTGCAGATCGTGCAGATAGAACACAGACACTATTTTTTCGAAGAGGTTCATGGTGGGTAGCATAACAATTTTCAAACTGCAGCCAGAATATAATTTTTTTTTTTCATAATTTAGATTAGTTTTACTAAAGCGGTATAAGGATTATTAAAAAATTATTGATTTATCGCTAAATCAACTACCAATTTAAAAAAAAATTAGAAACCGACGAGAAAATATATTTGCTAACTAATTTCAAAAATCTTGTGTACCGTCCTAGATAAGCCTATCTAAAGCCTCTAAGGCTCTGCCCTAACTTTATCGCCCTATCTAAGGAGCTGCAGATAAAATTTCAAGTTAATCGGATGAAAACTGCTGGAGTTATCTTGCTCATCGTTTTAGAAAGCGTAGTTTTGAGAAAAATCCATATAAAGTTTCAACACGTGTTTACCGTTTTGTGTGTTTATACTTATTATTTTTGAGTTATTTATGAAAATATAGCAAAAATAAAGAAATAAGGTAATGGAATAAAGTCATGAGAAAAAGTTATTGACCAAACTGAGAAATTTCAAAATTGTACACGCAGCGCTATAGTGTTTTTAAACGTTCTCAACCACTCGAACTCGTTTCAGAAATCGGATTCAAAATGATTTTTAAAATATTTTCGCAGTTACAATTCCTTTTGAATGTCATTCTAGAAATATCAGTACCTATATCATTTAAGCCAATAAAGAAAGGAAACTTTTTTCCCAAAAGTGATGTAACGCCTTAATACTTGATCTATATCAAATAAAAAAAAAGTTTAAAATATAAATAATTGCCTAAACGTATTTGTATTTGAAATTATAAACTGATTTTGTTTTTATTTTTCCTTCTCTTATCAAGTTGTTGTGTGTGTGGATCTCGCATTATAAATAATAAATAAGTATAAATATTATTGAATTACTCTCATAATATAATACGTTCTAGTCGATTTGAATGAATTAAAATTGGTTGATATCAATATATAAGATATTAAGACGATATAAGACATACAAAAGTAATAACAATTACTGTTAATTAATTCTCTTATAAATAAATCAACTGGGTGGCTTAATTACAAAAGAAACGCACACAACTTTGTAGTTAGTACACATTGCGTTGTATCGTTAAATTATGCATAATGACTTAAGTAATGTATGCGTCATTCATATCTGCGTACAATAAATGAATAACTGGAATTATATAAAATAGTAGTGAGTTGTTATTTTGGCCATGGGATAAAATAATGTAAATTTTCAGCGCTCCCACCGTGATTTACATTTTGCAGTTGATTGCTTATTGAATTCAACTAATGACTAGGTTGATTACATTATTTTTAAAGAAGTTTTCAAGTGGTTGTTGTCGTTGTTGTTGCTGTGCTATTTATGTATAGCTTTGATTTAAATAAATCGCCCGTAATTAAACCAAAAAAGTTGTCTTGTTTCTGTGGCAGAGAGACAGACGCAATGATCATGTTCTCGGATTTTGAACATGGTTACCAACTGATCGCGGTTTTATTTCACTATTTTTCACTGCTACCTCGTCGTCTGTCTATGTATTTAATTGTGTGTAGGTTCTCATTTATATGATTCATTTCAATGGTTTTAGTTACAGTAAAAGCTCTCAATAATTGTAAAATTTTTGGGAGCGTTCCTAGTTACGCGTTTGTTACTGTCATATTCCGTTTTACTCCTTCCGAGTAATGCCAGCGATCGAAAAGAAACACTTAATTTTCATTGTTTGGAAATGGTATTATTGAGAACTTGCACTGTAATTAAACGTAAACATATTAAAAAAAGTTTTTAGATATAGTCAGGTTTTCTTGCAACTGTAAAATTTAAGATACGCAGTAAAATTTAAGATTAAGACTATATAAATTTTCGATTCAAAAATAACTTAGAGCTTAAGATCATTTACATAGATGTTTTAAACATCATAATTTACATTAGGAATATGTTTTCTATTTACTGAAGTAGAGCCCCGACTGCACTGCAAATAGTTTTAAAATGAACATGAAGTGACTCTAGTGCTGTGACGATCTGAAGAATGAAATTCTGGAATGAAAGTTACGAAATGGACTACCTTTCTCGTCAAACTAGCGATCTTTCTACTTTATCGAATATCGTGTGAACGACACGTTTCTATAAAACAGATAGAGTGAGGACTTTTGTCGATTGTTATATAAAATAATATAATTTTAGAATAATGTTAATAAATGTCTGTTATTACAATTTTCATACATGGGAAGTTTCACTTCGGTCGTGTGCCCCGCGACATACATTTTTTCTTTAGATTTGACCAATAATATATGTAGGTATAAGTATTATAAATTATTTACACCTTTTTCGGTGTCCTACAACAATACAAACTAACTCTGTTCATGTTGTTCAAAATATCTTATTTCACATCCATTTACTGCATTAGGTAAAGGGTCACATCGCGATGTAACTTGAAATGATAATCATGAAGAATGAACAATCAGTTTAGCCGTAGAGGTTTGTAGAGCTCTGTAGGCTCTGCTGTAGGTCCACAGTTTTATTCGAGTGAATTTCTTTGCTGCATATCAATTTCAAAATAAAAAATCGTTATGACAACTCTTTCAGTTTTTATTAACGTTATGGACTATAAATGTAAAACAGGCGTGCAAGACGTAAAAATTGAATTTTTAATTTATTTTGAAAGAAGACCACAGCGAAAATGTTGCTTTTTGGGGTCAGATTCTCATGAAGTTTTTTCACATTGACGATTAAGAAGCATTTGTGTCAGTAAAAATCACGTATTAGAAAAGAATTTCTTTCATTAAAAAAAAATTAAAAACTGGTCAAGTGCACAAGTTGCATCTGCGTAAATAGTGTTCAGTACTATCAGTTGTTTTCAAACATGGATTTTACGTAATAGCATGCAAGGGTAGACAAGTTTTATTTCTGACAAACTCACAATTTTCGATTTCATAACAATCGCATTTTATTTACTGAACTTATCAACATAATTATGTCATTTACTTATGTAAACAGTTCACGGTATTTTCAATACATAGTGATTGGTATCCATGAATACGTTTTACAAATTCTTAGAAATATGAAATATAATATAAATAAAAAAAAATTCGTCAAGTGCGTGTTTGACACGCACTAAGTAATGTCCCTCACCATCAGTGGTCATAACTAAAACTTCTTAAAATATAACAGTCCGGACACATACGTTCACGATGTGACACATACGAACACGATCGTTCTGAAATCTAAAAATGGGTTATACTTTAGGAATAAAATTTATTTATTAGGAAAAATATTTTATCCACCTTCACATCGTTATAAAAAATTCCTAGAAACAACTGATTGTACGGAACACTGTTAGCGCAAGTACAACTTGCACTTGACGACTTGTTTTTATTAAAGTTAACCCTAGAACGACAAACTGGGGTAGAAATCTACCCCAGGTAAACTTTAAACTACGTTTTTAAATTAGTCAGTAACATTATCGACTGAACACCTATACCATAATTTAGTTCAAGGTTCTAACAGTAGAGTGAGGTCGGGAAACCCTGCGGTTTCTTGTCTACTGCGACGAAGGGAAAACGTGAAGCTAGTATGGGGTTGATATGTACGCCAGTTTGTAGTTTACGTCAGTGTTTTGTTTAGGTAAGTTATTTTTATTTTTCTTGCTAAAATAATTTGGATTCACTTATAATGACCTTATTTTGCAACAAAACATTAGATATAGCCAGCCCGATGCTGCTTGTGTCCTCGAGGAAGACCGCAAAACGCGAATATATTGCACGAAGTGCAAGCGACCGACCTGCGAGAATCATGGAAATATATATTGCAGCGATTGTAGTGCCTTTGAATAAGTTAAATTCTCCTTTTTTTTACATTTTGTATGAAAAAAAATGAAATATATTCTTAAAAACTAAAATTTCATGCATTTTTGTTTGATTTTTCCACATATCAAATTCCCAATTTTTTTAATTTTCAAAATCCAAAATAAATCGACTTTTTTGGCAAAACATCATGATGTCATTTATATGCTTGAAGTCCCTTGTGTCCTCTTTAAAATACCGTCTGAAATCTGAAAATCGATTCATTAGAAAAATAGTTATCAATTTTTGTTTATTAAATGACAATTTGAGCGTTTTTGAACACTTTTAGCTATTTAAATAGATTTTTCACCGACTAAGCTTTGATTAAATTGAATTTACTCTTCACCATTCTCTTCAGCATGAAAAAACGAACAAATTCGCGTTCTTTTAAGTGAAATTGCTGCTGTCAGATCGATTTTACGACCAAAAATCCCGTGGGGTAAATATATACCCCAGTTTGTAGTTTAAGAGTAGAAAAAATAAGTTTGTCGTTCTAGGGTTAATTATGTATATAATAAAAATTAGAAATAAATAAAGGTTTAAAAAATATTAACTACGATTTTTTTTATTAGAAACACAAAATTACAAAGACAACGTATTTATTATATCACAAAAGTTATTTCTAATGAGTTTATCGTAACTGGAAGATTTTCTTGATGTAGATTTTATGATTCCAAGGTAGATAAATGAAACACAGGGAATATTTTAAAAAAAAAAATATAATATTCTCTTGTAGGTTAAACACGAAAGCACATGTATTTTATTAATTTTGTTTTCTTTTGATTTAAGTAATGATAATATTTTATTTATAGGTTTTCCTTTTGTTTTTATAATTTCAAATATATTGGTTGATTATTTTTTATATTATTTTATTTTTAAATATTTTTTTAATATAAATTTTTTGTTAATTTTCCAAAACAGTTTCTAACTTAACTCATTATCAATCCGCCATTTCAAACTTCCTTTTTCTGTTCGTCATTACTATTCACTGCTTACTCGGGGTTTGCGTCCCCAATACCAGTTATGTACTTTGAACAATACCAGTTACTTTGAAATACTTATATACATCGCTAGATAGCAGTACTGTTACAAGTCTTAATCGTTTAATCGAACTATAGAGTTCACAGGTACATTAAATACATACAATACACAACCAATACCTCTTGCGTTTATTCAATATGGATGTAAAACTCAATAATTATTCATTCTACACAGTCCAATCTTATTATGTGCCGAACTTGCACGAAGTTGTTCGGCACATAAAAGTAATCTGTGCTTGTTTGAGTGTAGAAACTGTAATATATTTTTCGCGTATAGATTTATCAATTGTTTTTTATTCCTTAATTCATCAGGTACAAAAGTATATTTCAAAAAAAAAAAAAAAAAAAATTTCTTTTATCAAAAATTAAATAATGTATTAATATTCTTCAGTGATTATATTTGTATACCACTTGTTTTTTTAATTTCCGCGCGCTCATGTTGTAGCAATATAAAAATATTGTTGTAAAAGCGTTGTAAAAACGTTGCAAAATGATGTTTATAAATTATATTTAAAATACGGCATGGTGAATAATTTTTATTTCTTATTAAATATGGTTTGTAACTTTGTACTTTATAACATATTAAATTTTTATCAAATTCCATTGACACGTCTTCATTTTATTAAAAAAATAGAGTTTTCCCATAAGAGCCCGTGTTAAAATTACAAAACTTTGAAATCGTTTTTCTCAAAATTGGGGTGGTCAATTTTTTTTTTCGATAAGGGCTCGTATTATTGGTATTGAATTAAATAAATATATAGAGAAGTTTCGTTAAAATCCTTCGAAAAAATCGTTTTATCGACCAACTTCCTTAACATAAGATCAAGTATTGACTAACAATTTTCTTCGTATTTACACTTTATAACCTATGAGTTTCAATTTGCTTTTTTTCAGAAAAGATTTCATAAAAATGAGTAAAGATAAAATTCGTTAATCAAATTTAATTTTTAGATTCGAATTTTATTCTTTGAAAATAGTACAACTTTTTATACTAGACTTCAGTTTTGACAAATTTTGACTTTCTAGTTAACTTGTACGTGGTGATGCCAAAGATATGTTCCGTTTTGCCAGTTTTGGTATAGAACACTAAAACAAAATTTGACACACGTTTACTGTCCGCCTACAAAGATTGTTTTCGTTTGAAAGATGTATCTTTAAATATATTTTAATTAATTACTATGTAATTACCATTTTTTGTGGCTGGTTCAAGACAAAACTAGAAATAATTAAAACATGAAAATATTTTTTTTTTAAATTTAATTATAAAACAATAGCGAAGGAATTCGTTTATTGTTTCTGGTGGGTGGGAGTGTTAAACTGATAATAGATTTTTTTTTATGATATGTCTGTTGTATTAACATGTACGTTAAAATATTCAAATATGCAGTATGTGGTCTATGTTTTTACTAATATGGATCTATATATGTATGATCCAGCTATCTACTTTTGTATGTAGTGTTTTTATTTGTTGTATTTATCTCTTTAATAGATACATTTATAATAATTTTGATTGTTGGTGAAATAGGGGAGAGGTGTAACCATCGCAATAAAATAAAAAGTCAGTGCTCCACAACTTTCTGGTTATTTTAAAAAATAGAAACTTTAAAAAACTTTAAAAATTATAGAAAAAAAATATAAAAAAGAGAAAGAAAATGTTTGATTATTATGTTAATATAGATTCTGTTTACAACTGACTCCTTGTTACAAAGCTAACCCACCTTTCCCCTAGAGATCTTATTCGACAGAGAACAAATGAATAAATATTTATGCACGATAACGAAAGGTCCGTTACGTCAATCGATAATATGTTAGAAAAGTTGAAACAACTTTTATTGTACCTTTAAAGGTGGTCCGTGGGTATTAGAATTAGAGGACTAATAAAAATTAAAATTCTGTAGTAAAAGGTACACATTTCAAGGTACAATTTAGAAATTCGAATATTTAACAATATTTAATGGCTAAAAATTAATTTCTATGACGTAATCTAGTATATTTAATAAGATCTTTACGCCAATAAAAGCCAAAAAATTGCTTAAAAAGCCAGTAAAATAATATGTTAATAAAAAAAATTAAGAAATTAGTCTCAGTGACGTCATCGAGTATATTGAATCATTTTTATGCGATACCAGTGTTGTACAATTACAGAAAAATAGCATTTTTAAAATGTATATAAGTAGATTTCCAAACTGAAATTTGAAGTTTGACATACACAGTAAGCTGTCTTTTCAAAACATCTCAAAAACATCGTTTTCAATGGCTGCCGTCAAATCACCTAACTTTACCTATCTTATATCAAACAAATTAAAATTTTATGGTACCTACACTCATCGCTGAGTACAATAATGTACCATGTGATTAAAAAAAATTACTAATAATTTAAAGAAGCTAAAAGAAAATTTATATACACAGAGAAAAAATTCCAGTAAAAATTACTGAGCTGCCTCCGGTAAACGAGTCTTAAGTGACTAGTCCGTAGGAAATTATTAAGCAAAAATATAAAAAATGCGTTTCAAACATTATTTTTTACAATTCATTTGAAAATTTTTCCTGTACACCTTAAGAATTTTTCCTATACAGCTGCGTAAAATTCGATGGGCTAGTAAAATTTCAAGTGGACACCGGGAAAATTTACTTAATTTTTTGTAAAATATACTGGACATATGAATAATTTTTACTGAGTCGTTGTGCATTTGTTATTTGTCACACACCACTGCATAGCCAAGCATCACATAAACTGAAAACAAGCATGCGCAATAGCACCGAGCATGCGCAATAACACGACCAACACGACTTCAGACTGCAACTAACCAGGACTGGTTCATTTAGTTGTTCAATAACCAACGTGACTGGATGTTTATATAGTGTTTTTTTTTTTTATAATAAATTTTTAAAACAAAAAATTGTTGTTTCATGAATTTTTGTATAGTTTTGATATGTTAATTGAAATATGTTTTTATACAAATTATTGTAATGTGCTTATTGTTAAAAATTTTTATCATGTAATACCTATGTCAAATAAAGAATTTAAATATTTTTTTCCACAAATAATAAAAAACCACAAAAATTTTTTTCTATATTAATAATTTGATTTTAATGCTTACCCTTCTATCAATATCCTTTTAAACTATTTTAATTCAATTATTTATTAATAAATAAAAAAAAGCCTTATTTATAAATAATACGGTAATTTTTACTGAGCTATAGGATAATTTAAAATTTTTATTATAAAAATTATCGTATTTTTTGCTTAGCCTGTCACTTATGTCCGCATTACCAGAGAGCTCAGTAATTTTTTACCAGAAATTTCAGTAAAAATTACTGTATTTTTTTCTCAGTGTAATACCACTGATTTGCTAGAAATGACCCTGTTACTAAAAGAAGTGCTACAAAAATGATAACATATGAAATTTTGATTTATTTGACGTAAAATATGATTTATTAGAGTTATCATTAATAGATAAAGTTAGGTGGTTTGACGGTATGTCTATACATATAATTAACGCTGTAACAGATTTTTAAGTTCGAATCGATAATAAAAGGTACATTAAGAAATATTACACAAACGGATTATTCCTGTAGGCAGTAAAATAGAGCTACAATGACAAAAACTATTGTTTAATTTTTTTTTGAAATATGTATTGAAACTGATTTATATGGCACGTGTTATAATTTACATACTGTATGTTTTTCTGACTTTTAGACTGTAACTACACTACGTGACAAAATTAAAAAAAAAACCATATATTCTATTTAATGATTCAGAAAATATTAATATAGTAGGTTTGTTCGTGCAACCAATTTCAAACTAATTAGTGATTTTTCAAACTATGACTACTGCGCATGTTCAACAACAAACTAGTTTCAAATTATTTTGACGCTCGAACGGTGAATTCGAGATTTAGGTTTAATTAAGAAACACCAGATGTCACTCTAATCGTGTCCGGCATGTCTTGGACTCACGGGCCTCATGGATGTCATACATATTTTATAGTGGTTATAACTAATAAGGTTATAAAAGATTGACATTTTACGTAACTTAACAATTATGCTTTTGGTTATTAAAATATTTGCAAAATATCCAAAGAAATATTAAAACATTTAATTGCATTTAATTTTCCATTCCAATAAGCACATTTAATTTTCCATTCCCACCCAACTAATGTTTTAAATATTCACTAAGCTGAAAATGTTCTGTCAGACTTTCAGCTACACGTCTATTTATTTTGAAATGCTCAATAAATTCTTTATTATTATATAATTGAATAGTACTTTCAAAGTAATTTTCATTTTTTGATCGAATTCTATTAATTTCAAAATCAAGTAAATCATCATCGCTCGAATTAGACAAGTCACTGGAACTAAACGTACTGGAGCTGGATGATCTTTCATTCATTTTGTACAATAAGAGAAAGAAAAACTAATGAAAAATATTATGGTGAATTAATTTATTCTCTCTAAACGATAAAAAGGGCATATTAAAACTGTATTTGAATATGAATATTTCTTTTTAAAATTTATTTACCTGTACCTAGTAAAAAATTATTTCAAAAAAATTTTACAAGAAAAAATAACTGAAATAAAAGTTTCCTAACAATACATCTAACTTAACAGACAATAAAATATTTAAATTTTAAACAGTAATATATTTGAGATCTACTGCGCAAGTACAATCCGACAAATTTGTCAAAAGTTGGTGAATTTTTCTTGCTGTCGTGTATTAGTTCGAAATTTAATTTTTAAGCTGCTAGAACATTAGATTTGCAATCAAATCACAAATTTAGTTTTGCTCGAACGCTCATTTAACAAATACGCATGCTCCGTACAGTTTTGTACTTTCAAAACTGTTGCACGAACAAAGCTAATATCTACGTATTTCAGTTTCTTAGCGAATTTCCGAATGGGAAATTCAGCTGTTATAGCCACTGTAATGGTAAGACTTTAGCTCCAGAATTTTTTTGAGTAACCTAGAAGCCGAAAATTCTTAGCGCGATAACTCTTGTATAAAACCTCCCATTTTTACGAAATTTCGTGAAAACGTTGGAAGTTCCATACCGTTAGATGAATCCTCTAGTCAGATAAGTCCGATGTCCAAAACATGGTTTTATGAGCATTTATTTTAAATAAATGAGTTTATGAATAAAAAATTGTCAAAATTCAAAACTTTCTTTAACCTATACCGAGAAAATCACATAATATGGATTTATGAACCTCTTTTCCAAATGGCTCATACATGGTGTTCGAGAAAGATTAAAGCAAATTTTTTGTCAAAATTCAAGTTTTTGGAAATTTTTATTACACCACCGCACCGTAAAGAAAGGAAAAATCACATCAAATATATTTTTAAATTATTCTATGTTATCACTGGCTTTTAAGAAAAATGTAAAAAAAAATATGGATTTTAAGAAAGATAAGTTTTGCTAATAAATATAAACTGATGAAGCTTTTTGATTGTCAAAAGCTTTTAATAATAACCCCTTAGAAAAAGAACATAAGAATCTGACTATATTTTTTAATTTTTCTTTTTTGTATCTCTAGGTAAATTTTTTCTGAACAAAATTTGTTTAATTTTTGCAAATAAATGTACAGTTACGTCCAAACACATTTGAACACAATACTAAAATAAGTTTAAGTAAAAAAATTTATTCCCAGCAAAATATTTTAGAAATACGTTCTGGTAAATTCGCTATGTTATGCAGGATACCGCGACAGAGGTTTATTTTGTATTAGTATTCATAGTATTTTGTGCTATATTGTACTAGAACAGTTGAACCGTTAGAAGAGAAATTACGCAATCAATATTGTTTGTAAGATTTGTATCCCAATCTATATTTATTATCTCAGCTGTCTGTTATATCAATATTATTGTTTCCTTACTTGAGTGACAATAGTAGCTAAAATTAGATAAATCTAGGTGAAAAAATTATTATTTACGTAACGCAAGATACAAGTATTTCATTTATTTTATTTTATTTAGGGAGAATAATTAAATTATTTCAAGCAATCCATTTTTCTGTTTCAAAGTGAGATGCTACATGTCGTAACTGATTAAAACATGAATCTTCAGTTACCGCCCCTTAATTTTTTTTTTAAAATCATAATTAATGTAGATATATGTATAAATATAAAAGGAATCGCGCGGTTTCAACTCAAACGTATGTTATAAATCTGAAAACATTAATTTTAGCTGACTTTTGACTCAAGTCAAAATAACAATTCGTATAAATTAATTTCCATTTATCAATATTTTCGATGATTGTATTTAGAAAGTAGTAATAATTGGTTTTTTTTCTGTTCTTCAATACTTATATTTCATTAGTCGTTTATGAATTAATATGTCAATATCAAATTTTATAAAATAATGACGGATTAAAAACAATTTTGAAATATGTAATTTTCTTAAGTAACTTAATAAATCAATCTGTACGAAATAAATGAGAATATTATGTTCCAATGCACAGTAAAATAAAAAAATATAAGTACAGTTAACTTTACAAAAATTGAGACATATAACAAGTATGAAATGTATTGGAAATTATGACATTAAGCTGGAGTGAATCCCAGCTCTTAAATTAGAACGGGGTTAAATTATTTTAATGGTTTCATGTTTTATCATTGAAGTATTTATTAAAAGTATAAAATTTTCCCTGCCAAATTAAGTAGGTATATCATTTTATTTATGGTTTTTAAAGCATTTAAAAACTTATGTACCTAACCTTATTGACGTCAACAAATTTTTTCCCTCAAATTATGGAAGGGATTTGAATTTGAGTTTAAACTTTCATGGACGTTAAAAAAACATTTTTTCGAGAATTAGATGCCTTCGCTGGGTAAAAAGTATTTTCTTAGCTATTTCTATATAAAATTTCAAGTCGGTCGGTTAAGCGGTTGACGCGTGGAAGCAAGAAAAACAAACAAGTGAATTCACTTTCGTATTTACAGTGCTGAAATATGATAGGTCAGTATTCAATTCAGTTGGGTCAAAGAACGGTAGTGTTTCAATGTTTTTGCAAACAACTGTAAATATTGCTACTATCAAAAATATATTTAATATTAATCAAATATCAAACTTTTTATATAGAAACTGATTTACAATGATAAATTTTATTTTATTTGTTTATTTTTTTTTAAAGATTTTATTCACATCATATATTTAAAAATAAACCAGTTTTTGACAAAAACCTTTTTGTACGAAGTAGGAAAGAATACATTAGATATTTGGACATGAAAATTTTTTATGTTGACAGCTTGAAATCAATCTTTCGTTTATATTTTCATGCAAAAAATGGTATTCTAGATGATTTTATTCATAAATGTATTTTTCATTATTAAGATTTTATTTGTTGATATCTGATAATTTTAATTAGATTTTTTAATTAATAGGCGAACGAGGATTGTGAATTGCAATTAATCCTTGTTATTTAACAAGTAATATGGAATTTTTTAGTGAAAGCTTTAATTATTTATACAGAGTTAGGAGTATACAGTGAATATATATAAGAATTTAGTATGGTAAGAGACTATAATTATGTAATGATCTAACGAATGAAAATTAAGAATTTTGATTAACTAAGATAATAATATTAATAAGAAAGATATAGATGTACAATGTACATGCCCGATATATTATATTTATCTTTACTTACGTACAGTGTCTTAAACAGTTGGTACGACATTTAATGTAAAGTAACGAATTTTTCGGTAATATTAATTGAAAAATTGAAATCAAAAATTGTTTGCTGGTGTTACACTCCAAATTTTACATCATTCGAGTCTAAATTTTAACCTTTAAGTTCGTAATTTGAGTGACTTTAGTAATCTGGAATTTTAGTAGTTTGTGGGAACCTTGGTTTGTGGGTAAATTTCCAATTTCTGTTATCATCAAAATGGCGAAATTCAATGTGAAGGTGAAAATCCAAATATCTGTTAGTTCCACGTTTTCCACGTTTTTAATTTTATTAAAAACCATAAGTAGACTCAAATTTCATGTCTGAATAATCAAAATTACGACTTTTATAACCAAAAAGTTGAAAAAATGTATATAATGACGTCATTACGGTAAAATTTTATCTTTTTTCGAATGCTTGATATTTGAATGATTTCATATATATTTACTAAAGTGATTTTAGTAAGTGTTGCGAAATTTGGTCTGGAAGTGGAAGCTGTGATTTAAAATTTAAAATTATATTAGTCCTACGCTTCTAAATTTTTCAAAAAATGGAAAAAAAGATAGTGAAAACATGACTCCGTTAAATTCTATAATTCAAAATAAAAGTAAAAAATAAAAATTTTCTGCTTAAAAAAATTGACAAAATATGACTGATTTAGTAATTTCGCTAAATTCTATTTGGGACTGGGACTCAGTTATATCAGCTCTTAAATTTTTGTTAGTTTCTCACACATTCACTTTTAGTGTTCCATACTAAAATTTTGTAAAATGGAAGACTTATCGAATCACTTTTGTGTTGGTCCATTCGTGTATCACAGACGATTTTCCCTCAAACAATTACTTTCTTACATATAACTGTTAGATGCATGCTTAAAAACAATTGATTATATCGAGCACTATTTACGCAACCACAATGTGTAGGTACTTGGCAGCATTTGTTTTTTTAAATTTAGAATTTTCAAAATAGATTTTATATGGACAAAAACCAAACTGAAATATGGTAAATGAAGTTGTAATTAAATAAGTTAGTCTGTTTACTGCTATACGGTGGGAGCGTAGAGTACCAATTATAAATATGTATAATTAATCTGTTACACACTGTATTTGTATGTACGTATTGCAAATATTTATACAAATATGTATGATGGCATATCGCAATGTAATATATCCGTATATTGTATTTAATATAATTACTTCTGATTGGATCTTAATTAAGCTCTCCTTTTCTAATTTTATATTTATTATTTTACATCGAGAAATTGCGACTGCTCCCTCTCCCCGCCTCGTCGTGGGTCGTTGCTGTCGGCTCTATCCATCTTCGTTCGTTCAATTATCATAAAATGTAATTAGTTATTTTGTTATAACAATATAAAATTATTATTGTTATTACTAGATAATAATGAATGTATGTGTATGCGAGATATTGATATATAGGTATACGCTTGATCTGTAGATCTATAGATCTTTACGAAGTTTATATATCATAAAGTTATTTAAGTACAGTGTATAGAAAACATCTTGTAAAGTTATTATTTGGTTAATTTTAAATTATGTTAGTTTTTTTATTAAATAGAAGTGAAATACAGTGAAACTTCTCTAATAAAATATAATTCTTTATTTATACGTTTATCTATCCACAGTCACGGTGCAGCATTAAACCTCAAACTTCATCTTTACAAACGTTTCAAAAATTAAGAAAAATTTAACCTCTTTGCGACCATTACAAATCTATGAAATTTTTGGTGACCTAAATTTGCAATATATTTGCCATACTGGTTTTCAGATAACTTATTTTTGAAAAATGCATTTTCTAAAATTTAATTCTCAGTGATTCCTCTTCGTGAGGATTTAGATAATTTTTATATTGTTGAATAGTTCTTCAAAAAACAATAACTACTGTTATATTTAAATTTTTTCTCTACCTTTTATTGTTTTGGAAATAATGTAATGTAATACGCCAAAGAGTGCTTAATATATATCACGGTTGTTCCTGAATTAATGTTTTCATAAGTTTAACTGTACAAAAATAAATATTTTTTTAAAATTAATTTCAGTTTCTTTAATGATAAATATTTTTAATCAATACTTATTTCGTATGTAATAGTATATTGTATAGTAATTTGTTATAAAGTTGATTTTTTTTATTATTAGTCATTTATGCATAATATTTATACTTAATTTCCGTATTTGTAGAAAGAAAAAAAGATTAACAAATAACCAGCAAGATATTATCTATGTAATTTATATCTTATTATTTATTAGATTATTAATATCTATCGTGGTGTTTGATAATATTTGCAATATTATTAGGTATCTATTTGTCTTATAAACAAATAGCGTAATTTGTAATAGGATATTTAATAGTTAATTTGTGCCTTTTGTTCAATTTGCGACTTTTGTAAACAATCTTTCTTGTAAAATATCCTCAAGTGGAATTCTAGCTCTGGTTTAGGCTTTGATAAACTTTTTGAGAATATGTTCTCAAAAGGAAATTTTACAATTCCTAATATTTACAAAGTTGTAACCAGGGCTGTGGAAAAAATTGGCAAACCTCGGGAATAAACTAAATTTTTTGAAAATTTTTCTTTAAAAATATAAGTGACAAGCAAAAAAAATTTTCTACTCAAACTGTAAAAAAATGATTCTTTCTTTCATTTAATTAAAAAAAAAAAAGTTCAAATTTACGTCTTCTTAACTTAATGTTATATCACTTCAGAGGTTAGAGTTTTTATATCGAAGTATTATTTTTAAATACATAGACATAACAAAAAATTACGTAAGCTGCTCTGAAACAGCAAAAAAATTTATTAGAAGTCCCGTTAGGAAATAGTAATTTTAAATTTGGTAATACGAAAAAAAAAATTATACAGCAATATTTTGCATTAAGTAAGCCTGAATAAATATTTGAGCAATGACAAACAGCAATTATTTAAATCACATTATTTGCGATAATAAACACCTAGGCTGTGTGGCTATGACACTATAATATAGGATTCAATAACGTCTATAAAATATATTTATCCATAATTTTTATGGAATAATTATTTAAATCAATGTTAATTTTTTTAAATAGTAATAATAATATCAATAAAATTTAAATAATCGAATTTTTTTGGGGGGATATTATTTCAGATTTGGGTGTAGATAAAATTTATAAATAAAGACATCTTCTTGGAGTGTCCTTCGGTTTATGTTAGTCATCGTCTAAAAAAAGAGCACAGATGTACAAAGAAATGTAGAGAAAACATTGAAATTAACGTTAAAATTATCCCAATATTTACAATAAATTCCTATTAACAAATACAAATCTTTTTAAAAACAGGACTAACTTCCATAACCAATGAAAATTTTTGCGGGACAGGAACAATTTTCGCAATGATTTCAAATGAAAAGTTAAATGGTTTCCAATCACAATTTCCTTTAATTGTCAGTTTTCCCTCGGCAAAACAGTGTAATATTATCAAACGGATTTCTCTATTGAAAAATTTTATTTGTAATTCATAATATTTTGTAAAATTTAAATGCAAGGTATGCGATTAAGACATAGTTAGAACCATAAAGTTTTGAGTGTATTTTTCAGTAAACCATAAAAACGGATACTGCAGTATTTCCCTAAAAGATAGGAATCTATACTATCCTGCTATTATATTAGTAGGTGTACTTAGGTGCAGGGACGAATCTAGGGGGGACGGTGGTGTACGTGCCCCAGGCGGCAGGTCTTGGGGGGGCACAAATTAGGTAGGTGACGTTTTTTTTGGCTCGTCACTTGTTTTTTAGGAGAAAAAAAGAAATCTTTTTTTCTACAGAAATCTTCATTTTTTGGCTCTGCCCCGGGCGCCGGTCAGGCTAGGTCCGGCCCTGCTTAAGTGTCTGCACAGATTAATTTAGACTTTTGTTGCCTATGGGCTACGAATATAGTTCATGCAAAAATAGGAATCTTACTGGCGCCCATAAATTATCCGACTAGTATTTACTATTCTATTCCTGCAGTTAAATTCCAAAAAACTATTTATTAATATTCGTGAATACCTATTTTTAAAAGCTTTTATTTAACTTGCTATGTTAGTACCTATGTTGGTTTAGATCAAATCTTGGAATCAAAATTTAGACAGGTTCTAATTGAGCTAGAGCTTTCAAATTTTATATACCGATCTAGTTTTGATGACAATCCAATATTGTATAATTAGTTTTGCCCTAAATTGCACCAAACCAAAATCGTTGATTTTTAGTCCTGTGCAACTTTTTGACACTTCGAATTGTCAGATATTGTCCATTGATTTTACATTGTAATTTTTTGTTTCCATCTAGTTATATTTGATTTGGGTAAGTTAACCGATTAAAATATTATAGGTAAAAAAATTACTTTAATTTTTTTAAAATTAACTGTGATCAGACTAAAAAGTAGAAAATAAATTAAAGTAAAAAAAATGTTTTTCAAGAATAAGCTTTTATTTAAAAATGTGCTAAAAAAAATAACTTATAAAAAAAAAAAAATAACTTATAAAAATAACTTTTTAGTGAAGTTTGAAGCAATATGCAACATATTTTATAAAAGCTTGAGGCGTTTAATTAAGTTTAGTAACTACTGAAAAGTAAAATAACTACACTTATATTCAAAACATCTAAAACAGAAATAATTAATGATGACGCCTCAAGCTTTTATAAATTATGTTGCATATTGCTTCAAACTTCACTAAAAAGTTATTTTTATAAGTTATTTTTTTTTATAAGTTATTTTTTTTAGCACATTTTTAAATAAGAGCTTATTCTTAAAAAAAATTTTTTTTACTTTAATTTTTCATCTTTGCTATCAAAATTTTAAATAATTTGGTGAAGGACATTTTTGTATTAAATTTTTTGAAAAGTACAACTTTCAGATTTAATTTCCTTGAACATTGTATCATTAAAATTACTAACAATAAGACCGAAGTTGGTCATTAAACAGACGACTACCTGTGCGTAGGGTCTAATAAATGTATTCATGTTATTTATTCAATTGTTTCTAGATACACAATAGGTGTTTTATTTCGATACGAATAAAAATTATTAAATACAGTATACTGATTGGTAATAAATATTATTGAAAACATTTGTCAGTTGTAAATATTAGTGAACATTAGTCCCTATGTATTTTATTTTATTTCAATAAATTATTTTTACATACAAATTAAAAATTAGTTCTTAATCATGCCAAAGAAGTATGAATTTTAACGCCCGTACCTAGAAAATTTGTGTATGGACTTTCCATGTTTGCTATCGAAGTGACTACTTAGCCCTCCTGTAAATATCTCACTTGATGTGTCGTGTAAGAACACCCAAGTATTTTTTTTTTTAAATCAACATTTACACCTTTTTATTAGATTTAATGTTTAAGTGCATTTTATGTAAAATCAGATAAGCAATGTTTAAAATAAAATTTACAGTATAAAATTAATAACACCGGGCAATTAATTTAATGATATTATTAATATACTGTTAAATAGCGTGGCAATTCACTCACGAATATTTAATTTAACATCGTGCGAATTTTGACAAAATTAATCGTTTACTGTTTTGCTTGATGTTCAACTCAATCGAACGAACTCCTCACCACCGGCCGGATTCATCAAATGAAATCTTTTATGTACATAAGTAAATGAGTTCGTGATTGATCCATTAAACAAAACATCGTTTATTGAAAATTTATGATTTTTTGTAGGCAAATGTAATATTAGAGTAATTGTTGCCTTAATTTTAACGTGTAATCTAATAACTTATTTTATTTTATAATCAACACTCCGTTCGTAGTAGAAGTGTTTCGAAATTTTTCACACTGGTACAATTTCGATCAAAAGTTTGGGGTCACAGTTAAAAACGTGGGTCATGAGCCAGCCATTTATAATTGTGGGGTGAAACATGACTTCTAGAAAATTTTAGTAAGCCGAATGACGTCATCAAATTAAAAAAATTCCGTTTTTCCAAATCAAGTTTTATGGAAGTGATTTGAATTAGAGTGATTAATTGAATCAATTTCAAAGTCCTTTTTCTACAAGAAATGAAGAGAACAACTTCAAAAACCTGTAATTTGTGTCCAATCTCATAATTCTACATACAACTTTATCTAATATTTAATTTTATTTGCTGCTTATATTTTAGGTGTACACATTGGGAACAGTTATTTTTAGCTGAAAAGTATCTATTGATATTTTTTGAAAATTCTGCGGTATTTAGGTACTGTACTAATGTTGTATAATTATATTTATTTTAACACTGGAATCACAAAGGTAAAAAATCCAGCTAATCTGTTTAGTAAAGTATATATACTATCTCACGAAAAAGCACAGAACTTAGTTCTTTCTTGAATCCTCGAACACGGAATTTTATTCATTAAAATTTTATCTGGAAGACTATGCAGATACCAAAAAATTTTCTGGTACTTAGAAAACAAAAATGTTTACGTTTTAAAAAGAAAGAAAAGTTTCCGTCGGCTGCAGAAATTTATTGCAAACATTCATAATTTGTACTTAATACACGAAAATCAACATTTTTTTTTTTTTTACTTTAGAACTTGAATAATTAAAAAAATTGTTATAATTAACAGATAAACGAAGCAAGACATAATGACAATTAATAAAATTATAATAAAATTTTACGAAAAGATCAAATTATTAACCGCGAATATTATTATTGTATTCGCTGTTTGACAAATAATTAATTATAAATTCAAAAAAAACTTTTAAAAATCGAGCTTTAGTTCTGCAGGAAACGATTTTAAGATTAATACATAAAATATCAAAATTTCAACCAATCATGACGTAAAGTTTGCGAGATGATTGGAGAATCACCGAAACATACTGACACTTTTTGGGAATATTTCAAGATAAAAATCAGCAAATTCTAACGTGTAGAGTTTTTAGTAATTTAATTTTAAAAACTGAAAAATTTATCAAATTTTATGTTATCAGCCATACCTAAATATGTAATAGTTCAATGCCCATCTTTGACTAAAATTATAAAATAAGCTTTCTCAAATAATTAACAATTAACCAGTTTTAATTTGCGAAAATAACTGACTTACTTAAGAGCTACTTCAAATGTTTTCGAATATTTACGATGATGATTTTAAAAGTTACAACATCTTAAATGACAATTTATAGGTAAATGTTTAGCGTTTAATAAATTGATTGCAAAGATTTTATTATCAAATCGTTTTAATCGGATACTAAACGTTGAAGAAGAAAGATTTGAAATAGAGATATTTAACACGATGGTACATACAACAATTACAAGCTTCTTTGTCTTTAGCGTAGCTTTTTTTTTATTGTTTTTTTGTCGCAGATGTAAAATTTTATCGTCACGTTACGCTGGCTAGTTGGTTGTAAATTAAAAATTTAGTACCACTGGTTTATATTTATTCTTATCGCTTATTTAAATCATCAGAGAGCTACTGAATTATTGTATTTATGTTCACCGGTTGCAGTCATAAATTTCTTATAGATTTATAATAAAAATATCATTGATTTCTTCTTATAAGAAAACATCGGACGGTTCAGCACAGCAGTAAGCAGCGCTACTCGTGCTATTAAAAAAATGTCATTAAATTTGCACAAGTATTTATAAGTACATACAGAATGTGGCGGTAAAATTGGCTGATTTGAAAGTTTTCAAGAGTTTTCTGGAACTTTTAGACTAAACGAGTAAAACAAATATTTCATTACGCAAAATACCAGCACTAAAAAAGAAGACAAAACAATTTATGCTTTTTAGGATTCCACACATAAAAGGAAAAATGGAATCCTTACAAGGTCATTTTTGTGTCCGCTGGTCCGTCTATCACAGAAATTCTTCTATCGAAAACTATAATCTTAGGTTTTGATGACTTTGGATTATAATCGGGGATTAGTTTGGTTCAAAAAAAGTTTTAATTAATATAATGTGTAAGGTATGACTGACGAAAAAATAACTCACGACAAAAAAAGTCAAATTCCAACTTTTGCTGCCCCTAGACTATGGCCTAGGTAGGCCTTGTGGCTAATCCGACCCTGCCATGTTAAGAAATGAATCAAGCAATCAAAATCAATTATTCATTTTTTGAAGCTTAACAAAATCTGGTTGGGCGAACAAATTATTAAAAACCAGTATAGAAGAATTATTCTCGAATTTCTAGAACAAAAACAAAAATGAAGCTATACGCGTTACCGACGGAACTGTTATCTACAGTTCAACCAAGACAAATCACCGTAAAATAAATTTTATTGTCGGATTAAGTCCGCATCTTCCTGTAGACATTCAAAGATTATTATTAGATGCTTCTCGATCGAATTCCGTTGTAATGAAATTGTGCAGATAGGTAGATACTTTTAAAAATGTCGGCAAATGTTTATTTGATATATCACCGACGGACTCGCGACGGACTCTTTGCGCAATGATGCATGTCAGGACCGGTAATTCGATAGGATACGTGTATAGAAATTTATATATATGGGTAGTTCTTCAAACTATGGAATTTTGGACGGCCCAACGCATTTTGTATATTAATATTTTGAAAAACATATTTTTTCTAGATGGAAACTGTAAACCATTACTGCATCTAACTGGTCACTCAATATAACCCGGTTTCGAAATATATTTTTTATAAAAAATGACACAAAATGTAAAATTCTCAGTCTCCTGGTATGTCTCCTCTCCAAAGTAAAACATAGCAGACTAAATAATTATTTTTCCTGAATGTATAAAAAAAAAATTACACTGCAGTAGTAATCTATAATATTGGTACTTTTTTATTGTATAAATAATTTTTGTTTATTTTTTTTTTTTTTTTTATATTTTCTTTAAGAAATATTCTAATGAATTTTGTCTCCCGAACTTTGCATCATTCTCCTATCAAACCAAAACACTTAAAAAAAATAAAAAATTTATATTCCGATTAAATCATCGTTTGTCATAGTAATTAACTCAAATATAAGAAATAAAATAAAGTACATGTTTTATTTAATTTGGGGTTGTATCAATTAATTCAGTTAACATTGTAAGTGAGATCGTACTCGGTCCAGTCAATTTCTCAGTATCCTGGTCAGCATTTTCGTGAAAAATACTGTGGATATAAGAAATTTTTCAGTTGTATGAGTTGTAAATATGCTGTATTGGAATAGCGGATCTGTCTTTTTTTTATAAAACGTTATTTAGCCGATTTTTAAAGAATATTGAAGAATTCTCAGTCTCCTGGCAGCTCCGAAAACGGGGATTTAACTTAAATAATGTAAATAAATTAGGTAAATGTCATTAGAATACTGTAATAAATGACTCCGTATATTTTTTAATAAAAAATAAATTCCCATTTTTTTTTCTGTATAATATTCTCTTTTGTTAATTTTAGTTTTTTACTCATTTTTTCACTTTCCTGGATGTCTCTTTTTTATAATGGCCATAAAATTTATAATTTTTAATATTTTGACTGACCACTTTGAAATAGTGTGAAAAATGTCATCAACTTGAAATAAAACTACTTGCCAAAGCTTACGCATGAAAAAAATATCGGGCCGGAATTAAGTCCATTTTCTTCTTTTGTTTGGAGAACTACCCATATATATAGGTAATGGCGATGGAATAAGAAATGGATACTATAGAAGTATGCATGCACGCGACTGCATGTGCAAAACTATAGCATGTAAAAATTATACATCTAAAAAAAATCTTTACATGTTCTAACGCTTCCACCATCAATATTATTTTTACAAGTGCAAGTTGTACTCGCGCAAATAATATTCCGTACTGAATAAGCGCAAATAATGTTCCATACTGAACAATAAATTTTATTGCTGAATATTATTACTGAATGTACATATCAATGCGCTCCGCTTGTTTTTCTTTCAGTAATTAGAAACGGCCTATTTTTTCGATAACATTTTAAGTCAGAAAATTACTTAAATATTACTATCAATTTCGTTTACATAATTCAGGAATATAAACCATACCTACACGGAGAGAAAAATCATATAATTTTTGTAGATAAAATTTCAGAAAAATTACCTGCTCTTTTATAATGCGTGCGCGATCGACGACCAAAATAAAAAATATCTGCTAGCATGGTAAAATTTAATGTGCTAACACAACTTTTATCACACGCTTATGCATATATGTTATAGTTTAGTTCTTGTTGTCATACTCTTTCATTTGCGCATCTGACCCGCAACCTTATGTTGCTTGGGCGGTACCTGTAAAAATTTCGAACTTATAAGAACTTTATGATGCATACACAAATGATTGCCAACAATATATTCTAATACTAAAGATAGTGAAGTAACAATTAAACGGTGACATCCCCGTCCTCTAACACAGTGTAATGAATACTGCTTGCTGCTTGTAACACAGTCTAATGGATCAAGGTGCTTGGTCCGACCCGTCCGACCAAGTTGGTCGTCCAAACCTATGGTTGGCTATGTGACTTGCTATGAGTGAGGTATATTTCAACAGCGTTCACAGCAAACACAACCTTCTTTCTATTTTTTTTTCTACTATTAGGAGATAGAATTTAAAATATTATAATACAGCATGGTAATTTTTTATAAGAAAAACAATTACAAAATATTTTTTTGTCGGCAATGGAACTTTTTACTGTGCTGTTTTACAAATTTTACGGAACTAATATTACGGAAACAATATTCTATCCTTTAAATTTTCTATGATTAATTATAATTTTTATATTTTTACCGTACAAAATTGAATATGTTCGCTTTTTACACGTCGATTGTAGTGCTCAGCACAGTAATTTTATATGAATTTTCTCTCCGTGTATGGACACGCTAACAAAAATTTAGAGATATGAAATGTTTAAGAATTAAACTTATGGTTATTCGTGTGCAGAAATTTGAATACACCTATAGGTATTTTTCGAATATTATTTCTTCTTTTTTAGTTTCTAGAAGACACTTTCTCAAAAATTTTCCCCAAAATATTTGTTTAACATCACTGAACTTTTTTATGTACTAAAGAATTCATATCACAAAAATCAAATCCTGATAATTTTCGGTCAATATACACACTATTCTCAATGTTCATGCTATTTTTGAATGATCCCTTTTATCGTAACGGTGACACACTGAGAACCTCCTCTCCCCAGATATAAATAAGGTTCCCTTTGACATCCAACAGGATGGCCTCAAAAATTGATTTTATACTTTGCAGACTATCCTCTGAAATATACCCCTCAAATCAAAATTCAACTTCACGTTTACAATTGGGCCACATCACACTATATAAATAAGTACCTAAATAGTTCTGTTTTGTCAATTTTGATATGGAACATTAAAAAAGTCGTCAAGTGCGTGTTTGACACGCATTATTTAGGGCTACTCAGGAATTATGTGTTGTATGTTGTATGAATCATTACATGTTGTATGATTAGTAAGAAACCTGCAAAAAATTTTGATAATTATACCATAGCTACAAGTTAAGGATATTATGGAGGTACTTAAAAATGGTGACAGTCTTATGAAAATTTGTGCGAATAATGGTTTTTCTAAATTTAATCGACTGTGAAAATTTAAATTAGATTCACTACAGCGTTTAAAAGTTATTGCAGGTTTAATTTTTGCTCACTTTTAACATGCAGTCTAATTGAGTTTTCAATAGAAATCGAATATAAACCAGCTTTTAATGCTTAGAAAAAATGGTGATAAGGCTCTTGTTTTTGTTTTAGATGTTAGGAAAAACGCTTATACAACTTTTTTTACCCCCAAATTTACCAAAATATCCCCTCTAGTAGGTCCGACTCTAGCTTTGTATATATCAGTAGAAAGCTCTCTAAAAATGAAGTGTTGTGTCAATTTAAAATTTTTCTTTATCTGCCGCAGTTTTCAAGTAATCTAGCAAAATTGAAATTTCACCCTAATTTTGAGGGGTAATTTCACTTCTTAAATGGCGACTGTGTCAGATGAAAAAAATCGGGTCCGTTATTTTGGTCGACCCTACCGGTTGTCCCCATTTACTCTTTTCTCGTCTCTTTTGATCCCAATTTTTCACAGAGAAGAAATTATACGATTTTTGTTAATTTTTCAAAAACCACCAATATTTTTAAATTTTTTTGGATACTGCTGATAAAGTGACCATCTTCGCGTAAATTTTTAATATATTAAAGATTAGGTACTCATAAAATAAATACAAAAAAATACGGTGTGAAGTCTGAATGCGTACCTATTCATCCTTGTCTACGGTAGCACATTTTTTATTGACATAAATATTAGAAACGCAGGAAAAGAGACCAGGAATCAACATAGAAGTGGATTATGGTACGATATATTTTCTGAAAAAAGTGCTTAGGACCAAAGTTATAGAATTCAAAGTGAAGCACTTGATGATGACTTTGAAGTTGACCTTGAGGTCAATTTCCAAAGTCATTTGAAAATCATTTAATATTTTTCAAAAGGAGTAGCTTACTTTTCACCCCTAAATGGTTCAAAGTATATTCGAACGAATTTCACATGCAAGATAGAAAATAAGTGATCAAGAAGTAATTTTGAAAAATACTTGCTCAATCGCAATCGGAAAAATAATAGTTAATCATATGTTCAATTGAATTCCTAATATGATAACTATAGAGTAGCAATAAAAATTTTAAAAAATTTTGAAAATTTATAATATAACATAAAGTTAATGTTTAACTTACAATTAGAGTGATATTAAATCTTTTCTTAACTTTACTTCTAAAATTACTTACAAAAATGTTTTCTTCTAATTTTTTCTATAAATCAACTTTGAAGATAGATTGAGTCAATACATGAAATTACTGCTTATAGGTACAGGATATGGTCAAACTTCGGCAATGGCTAATCATTTTCAACTGACCTTGAAAATCGATTTCAGGGTCACTATCAAGTGCATCGCTTCAAATTCTACAAATTTGGTACTCAGCCCTTTTTTCAGAAAATATGTCGTTTCAAAAATATCTAGCTATAACTGTTTTCATCTACAGAGGTTGAATGGTGTTTTCTACCCCTAAAAAGCGTATTTAGCCGAAATAAAAAAACACGTATTTAATATTTTTCGCTGTTTAATAAGTATGTTAAGTTTCATTCAAATTGGCAAGTATTAGTTGGGTAGTGTTATTTGTCAGAATGTTTTGCCGATCTAGTTTTTTCAATATTTCTTTGCTCGTTTTCAGAATTTGTATTTTAATTTCTACGGACAAATAACTCATTCTTTTCTTCGATTTGAGTAACTTTTATTTGCTGATGTTGACCATTAATTGATCGAAACATATCAAATATTTTTCAATGATTTTTTTAGCGAATGTCGAAAATTTTGAAAATTTTTTCACCGTTAGTAAGTTAAAGTATTTGAATTCATTAAGTAATTAAATGATGTCCACAAGAACCTTACGGACTACCATAAGTTATATGAGATCCCTAGGACCCGTTTTTTACTGTTAGGATAAACTTTTTACTAAAATTATTTTAGATGAATAAAGGTTATGTTGTATGATTTCCGCCAGGGTTTACTGTTCCCATTATTGTAAAAAATAAACTAACCGACCGATTTTGAAAATTTTTTCACTGTTAGAGAACTAAATTATTTTAGATGGATACAACTATGCTGCACAAAGTCCGTTCGGGTTCTTGGGTCCCAAAAATATCAAAACTAATTACCCAGCCGATTTTAAAAAATCTTTTACTCTTAGAAAGCTAAACTATTTTAAATAGGTACAGTTCTTAGATGAGATCCGCCAGTCCCTAAAATTTGGAAATTCGCTATGTTATGCAGATGCTGCGACAGGGGTATTTAATCTGACAAACACAAAAATATTGCAGATCCATGGTAACGCGATTTAAAAATGAAATATTATTGATCAAAAAGTGTCAGAGATCACATTGATCCTGAGAAAAATTTCTCACCATACTTGCCCCACGTTCGATAAATCTGTTTCCAGCCTGTATATGTAACCGTGTATGTATGTAAAGCAGCAAACACTCTCGGAAACCGCGTAATGTTATAAAAATTTTCTTTAACTTGCGCCTTTTCGACGTCAGTTGTTGGAAATTTAATGAATTCTTCACGCAACAAAGCAATTTTGTGTGACACTAATTTCACTACTTTGCTAGTAGTAGCTTTGAAAACTTCTCCTTAAAAAAAACATTATTTCTGAAGATAATGTACTATTCCTAAAAAAAAGATACATTACTGCTTAGTTGAAATACTTATTATTTAAAAAACAGCATACCAGTTCGTTTTGTGTTGTATTCGTGGGCGAATTTTTTCCAAAATAAAAATTCCTTTCGCATTCGAAATTTTGTGTAAAAATTCAAATCGTCGCAAATATTAAAATGATTTGGATGAAAACATATTGTTTTTTTTTACATAAACGTTAAGTCATACAAATAGGTTATGTTATAATATAAGAATCTTTTGACAAAAAAAAAAATAATTTATTTTAAAAAGATTATAAAGGTACGGACACACGACACGCTTTTGGTGTAGAAGTTTTTTTTTTTACAAAAGGACAGAAAAGTTGATTTAAGATACTACCAACAAGGTAATCCTAAATTGTGAGACGCATCCAAAAGATAATACAGAGATAATATTATATTACAACTCTAAGAAAAAAGTAAACGCAATAAAATTTTACAAGTTGGATTTACACTATAGCAAAAAATGAAATAAATTATTTTCAGTACGAAACTGCCGTCTTGCAGCAACATTTATAAAAATATTAGTTTTCAATTCAAAATAGAATATGGCAATACAAAATACGATTTAGAAATGTTAAATTATAATCTAAATCAGGTGTTGTGTGAAATGTCTGACACTATTCTATTCGCCGTGTGTGACACTACTGTGTAAACAACCTCAAATATTTGCTAGAGAAGTCTAGCAACTCGAGTGTATACAACTGTTCTAGCCTTATCTAGACTGCAAATTTAAGCCGCTGCTACACGATGCTACGAACACCTTCCAACATTCGACGTTGGATGGTTCATAGCATCGTGTAGCCGTTGTTCGAACCTACGAGTGTCCAATGTCGAGCGTCAAACGTTCGCATTTGGTCGTGTCCCGTTCGATGTCGGTATTTTTGCACCGAGTCAAAGGGGTGCTTCGAACATTTGAAGGTCAATGTTGGTTCGTTGGTTGGTTCGACTCAGCAGCTGCACGCTCGTTCATGTGAAGAGAGACAACATCAGTGTATAACATTAGAGATAACATCAGACAGATAACATCGTCCACTGAGTACCAACACATCATCATTCGTATTGGATCAAACATTCGATTCACCGTGTAGCAGATACATTCGTCGCACCAACTATCGAACTTAACTGCCTCAAACGTTCGATCGAATGTTGGAAGGAACGTTCGTAGCATCGTGTAGAACCCGCTTTACTTGAACGTGTAAACCAACGGGCCAAACTACTATATGATAGTTAGTATTCCGACTGTAGCAGAAAGGTGACGTAAAATCTCCTCCACTTCGCATCACTATGCTGTGTAAGTACAAACTGTTTGTAGTGGTTTAGGCTTGATGTTTGCTTCTGTGTGAGTATTTACACACACAATTACAAAACACGTATTATCGGACAGAGCAACGTGCAGGTCAAGTAACAATGGTCTTACAATACATAACAATCGTAGTGGATTCGATGACCGACACCGACTGACTAAATGCCTTAAGCTGTGACAGACCAACAAATGACTCCAAGCGAACTAAACTTTTTTGATATTAGTTTGCTTCTAGTGTTCTATAGTGTAAACATTGCACACAATAATGCTAATTTAGATGTCTCGTGTATCCGTAGCTTTATGTACATATGTTGTAGGTACCTATCATGTATTATATACTGTGTGATACAAGGGGACAAACTAGATTGGCTTTGCCTCTGTTCCACTTGTAATGAGTTTGTGACGTAGTCTGTTTGTGTACATACACACTGTTTGCAGTGTATTAGTTTGGTTTTTTGTAGTAGTATGTGTATACACGCATACAACCACACACACGTATTACCAGAGAGAGCTCTTCAACGTGTTCAACTAACAATGGGTATATTTTTAATATAATGGTGTGTTGACTCGACGACGACTACTGACGGACTAATGCCTTAAGCTGTGACTGGCTTACAAATGACTCCAAGCGAATTTCACTTTTTTTATGTTAGTTGGCTTCTAGTGTTCTATGGTATACTCACTATATATATAGGTAGCATGTGTAAATTACGTATGTATATTTTGAGTAAAATTTCAAAACGTCAAATGTCAAAAACTAATATATTTAAATAGCAAAATTAATTGCAATAATCGCAATTAAATTGAATTTGAATGAATTTAAAAAATATTGTTAAAGTTTGCATTTTTTTGATAGTAATTTACTGTTAATATGTAGGTAATATTAAAATCATTTAGGTAATTTAATATGTAGGTAATATTAAAATCATTTAAATATCCATAAACGACACAGTAATAATCATGTACCTAATAGTATAGGCGTCAATTATATTTTTTTTATTTATACCTTACTGCTAACAAGAAAGATTAAAAAAAAATTAGCAATTACGAAAAAAATCTAATTAATTTTTAATTTTATACGTTCGACTATTAAATAATTAATAGTTAGGTCCAGAATTAACGTTTTAAATCTTTATTTTTGTAATAAAGAAAAATACCCCCTTTACCCCAAAAACTTGGCGAACTGAGTTCAGCAGAAAGTTTGGTGAAGTGCAAGTTGGTCACACGTTAGAATGTGGAAAGTGCAAAACTATGAGGGATACTCAGAGGTCAAAATCTCTGAGTACCCCTAAAAACAAATCCTAAAAGAGAAATTTTCTAAACTTTTCCTTTTAAATTTTTCGTATACCTAGTTGTTTTTGTGAATTGAACAATTTATCGAATTTATAATTTTCACAATTTTTTAATAAATGACAAATGTTAATATTTAACATTTCCGACATGTTAGAAAATTATCCAAATCAATCAAAAATTATCTCGTCTCTGCAACTTCCACAACGGACCTTGCAACTGTCCAAATGCAAATTTTTGAATAATTGCATATCAATTTTTTCACTCGAATGTCGATTAATTATTAATAAGGTTGTGGGCCGATAATAAAGCTATTTTAATTAGTTCGATTACATATTGATAAACATTTCACATATAAATTAGGTTTTTTCAAAACAAAAAAGTTGTCAATTATAAATATTTAAGACCTAGATGATGCATTTAGTTAAAAATTTATTAAATAACTTACGCGTAGTTTGCAATTCGATTGCTGTGTGTGCAAATATTGGCCTTGATTTTGACAGGTATTGGTTACACTTACCTGCAACGAACAGAAAAAAAATGTCATTATTCAAGTGAAAAAAAAAATGTTGAATTTAAAAATTATAACATAAAAAATAAACATGCAAAAATTTATAATTATTGAAAATACTGTTTCCAGCTATGTAAATTAATGTACGTAAAGCTCATTTTTTTTCCAAACCCTGTAGGTCTAAATCGAATAATTCGTCGGTCACAGCGAATAATGAATACCATTTTTTTATCTCAAAATTTTGTAGTTTCTTCCACAAAAAAGTTAAATTTTATTATCACTTATTATTAAACGAGAGATTTGTATTTTTTCGAATAAATTTGGGTTTGTCTAACGAAAATTTGTTGCCTAGCAATTTAACGAGAAGAACTGTCAATTAATAAAAACGAGGCAGCGAAACTGAAACGTTTTTGTTAGTTGACAGTTCTTCGAGTAAAATTGCTTTTAGGCAAGAAATTTAAGTTGTAGAAAACACAAATTTATTCGGGAAAAATATAAAACTCAAGTGTAATACCCACAGTAAGACAATTTAACGAATAAAATAAATTAGTATAATTCATATTATTATTTAATACATTGTTACTATGGTTCTGAAATCAGTTAAATTTACCAATACGAATTCCTGCTTCGTTTTTATTGTGTTTACCTACAATGAAATAACCAATGAAATGTTTTATACCATTTTTTTCGCTGTACAAATCTGTTCTAACTTTTTTCCTTGGCAAAAGTGAAAAAACTACAATATTCTTATTAATGGAGTCGGACAACTACCAAATTTTAGTGAATAAGGAACTGTTTCCCCCCTCAAATTTTTTTTTTGTAGCATGTTAATTACGCCGAAGACTATACGAAATGAACATTTTCTACCATTTGTAACCGCCGCTACGAAAGTTATCGGCCATTTTATGAAAAATCGACCATTTTAGTCGTACTTTCTAAATATAGATGAATATATATCGGTATGTGTAGGTCTAAAAAAAATGAAAAAAATTAAGGCTATTCACTACGATATACTCTACTAGAGGTTACAGTATGAAATTTTTATCTGCACACATAACCTTAAAAAAAAATAAAAACTGGAGATACTGCTAAATTTTGGTTTTTTCGTTTTAACTTCAGATGTTTTACGTCAAATTTGATGAAATTTTCAAAAAATGTACTTTATAACATGGACAATACCTGATTAAAATTTCAAATCAAAATGTCTAATATAAACCCTAAAAATTGATGTCGAAATTGAAAATTGACTAGCCAATGATTTTTGTGCATTTTATCGTACGAGGTTCTTTTTTTTCTTAAATTGTAGGTTTTTGTATGCACTTTATGATGGTGAACAAGAAAAAATTTTTAAGCTTGAAAGAAAGTGAAAAATATCGATTAGAAATTCAAAATTGTCGACAATGAACAGTATTTGAAAAATAATTTAAATCAAGTAAACTGCCATAATTTAAATATTAGTTGTAATAATTTGTCCCATACAAGGGTTACAAGCTTTCATATGAGGATTACACGAATCGAACCCGATTAAGAAACCAAGTTTGGAGACATTAAGGTTCAATTGTTTTCAAAAATACACAACGATATTTTTCACTTTCTTTCAAGCTTAAAAATTTTTTCTTGTTCACCATCATAAAGTGCATACAAAAACCTACAATTTAAGAAAAAAAAGAACCTCGTACGATAAAATGCACAAAAATCATTGGCTAGTCAATTTTCATTGGCTAGTGTATTTTTGAAAACAATTGAACCTTAATTTCTCCAAACTTGGTTTCTTAATCAGGTTCGATTTGTGTAATCCTCATATGGAAGCTTGTAACCCTTGTATGGAACAAATTATTACTTAAATTTTTAAATTAGAGCGGTTTACTTGATTTAAATTATTTTTCAAATACTGTTCATTGCCGACAATTTTGAATTTCCAATCGATATTTTTCACTTTCTTTCAAGCTTAAAAAATTTTTCTTGTTCACCATTTTAAAGTGCATACAAAAACCTACAATTTAAGAAAAAAAAGAACCTCGTACGATACAATGCACAAAAATCATTGGCCAGTCAATTTTCAATTTCGACGTCAATTTTTAGGGTTTATGTTAGACATTTTGATTTGAAATTTTAATCAGTTATTGTCCATGTTATAAAGTACATTTTTTGAAAATTTCATCAAATTTCAAGTAAAACATCCGAAGTTAAAACGAAAAAACCAAAATTTAGCAGTATCTCCAGTTTTTATTTTTTTTTTAAGGTTATGTGTGCAGTTAAAAATTTCATACTGTAACCGCTGGTAGACTATATCGTAGTGAATAGCCTCAATTTTTTTCATTTTTATTAGACCTACACATACCGATATATATTCATCTATATTTAGAAAGTACGACTAAAATGGTCGATTTTTCATAAAATGGCCGATAACTTTCGTAGCGGCGGTTGCAAGTGGTAGAAAATGTTCATTTCGTATAGTCTTCGACGTAATTAACATGCTACAAAAAAAAATTTTGAGGGGGGAAACAGTTCCTTATGCTTTTGTTATCCGACTCCATTATATGGGACTTGATAGATATGGTTCATTTCAGTTAAATTTAACCATGCTTCGTCACTTTGAATTTAAATAATTTCCGTTTTCTTGGCTTTATCTCTTTTATTATTGAATTTATGTAAATTTTAAATTTGCAGTGTATTTTTAGAAAAGAATAGAAGATTGATTTGTTTCGAATATAAGAATTAGTTAATTTTTTAACGAAAAATCATGATCAATTGCATCTGAAATGAGGTATATAAGTTAAATTGTCAATATTATATTTTGACAATAATTATTTGAAAAGGCTACTACGAATATTACGGTTATTGCAATAATTACAATATTGCAAAGTAGTAATTGGTTGTATTTTGAGTGTATCTGGAGGCTTCATTCATTCATTGATACAATCAGTCTATAGACCATATATAATATGTATTTCGTCTACCTCTCTAATAAAATGTGAGATTACGGTATCTTGTGCAATAACAAGATACTTTATTCCATATAAAATCTGATGTTTTCTGACGAGAAAATTTTTAACTATAATATGCACTCTTAATTCAAAACGATAGTTTTGTTCGAAGATTAAAAAATTGTTTGAATTTGTTTTCTTTTAATCAAAAAAATATTTCTCTGAACCAAAAAAATATTTTTTTGATTCAAAAAAATATTTTCTTAAATTTTTTTTTTCAGTACCTAGTCAAAGAAATATTTTTTTTTTTTTTGATTCAAAAGAAAAAAAAATCGAAATAAATTTTTAATCTTCGACCAAAGAAACTTTTTTGAGATGGTAGTTAAACATTCATTTCTCTACTAATTCGAGATTGCAGTTAATCTAGTACTGGGGACGACAGTAAGTATTACTATAATTTTATCAATCAATTAATACTGAGGTAATAAACAGTTTTACAAAACACTTATAGTTGAATAGCTCTGAGTGATTTTAATGAATGGCTGCAATACACTGACATACCATGCATTAAAATCACTTGAAATGCAAATACATACGCACAACATTAACTGTACTGTTTCTTTCCTCTAGTAATATATTGTACTTCATATTTACACAATGAGTCAATAAGATAAATGAAAATACCATAGTTAGAATAAAATAAAAATTCACCAAATGCGTGCTACACACCCATTAAGTTAGGGCTCCTTAGTAGTAAGAGCTGTTTACATTTTTGGGGATAAAATAACATATTTTCGATAATGTTAATTGTCGTATATAGTTTAATTTTCTATATTTCTTGAAGTTCTCAATTTAATTTTAAAAGATGTTTCCAGCAATATTCACACCGTAGGGTACGTGAAACCCTTTCTGGAATTATTTACGAAAAACCAAAATTTTAATTATTTTTCAACATCTTCCTCGATGATTTGGAGTTGAATTTTTGGTAGATGTTTTGAAATGACACAGTTAGTGTTCTAGTAGTGGTACTTTGGTCAAACCTCTTGGACTCGAAGTTGTAAATTTTCTTATACACGGTAGCATATACCTACCTGCAAGATTTTATGTTTCATGTCGGTATGATGGAGCAACAGATGGATTTAACGAAATTGTAAAGGTGTCGAGCTTTGTGCTTCGGAACCCTAATGATATAGGCAAGTATAGTTTGTTATCGTTTATGTCTGATTAATTCATTGCAGTTGAAATGTTTATAAATGTTCTATAAATTAAATATTAATTTTTAATATAAAATATATAATTTATTGCCATTGCTATGCAATGGACGGACGGACAGACGGACATAGCGCGGCCTAAGGAATGGAGAAAAACTGATTATTGAAATCATAAATAATTAAAATAGATATGTAATAAAACTGATGAATAAAACAATCAACAACCAATTACGTGCATGACAATGTTAGCGCAATATGTAATTGCTTTAGTTCTGTCTGCATTTTTGCTTGATTAGTTGTCGATAATATGCTAATTATACTTCAAGAACAAAGTAAACCTTTTAATACAAAAGGGACGTGTATTCGTAGGGGAGAGGCAGGCAAAATGGAAATAGAAGGCAAGATGGAATTACGAGATTATTCTATCTTATCATCTGATAACTGTAGATCTTTTTGTTCGCAATGAAAATTCACACAAAAATACCCCGATGTCTCTAAAATGGTGTAGATACATGTAGCGATTTTTGTTCAGTTGCCTGATATAACAAATATGTCAGTTTGAAATAAGTCTTAGTCTTTATTCATAAGTTGTACAAAATATTTTTTATTTCTGACAAATATTTTATTTTTTCTTATTCAAAAGATTAGATACTTTAATATTAGGGGGAGTGTGCCTAATATCGCACCCATTTTGAAAATTGAAATTTTCTCTGCTCTTTTTATACTTTAATTAGCCACACTTGTACTTCTATTTAGTTCTTTTAATGCTCTTGAAGTACTAAATAGTTGGGAATTGATTAAACATGTATATAATGTATCTTTTTGTAATTAATGAAAAAAACTGGTTTTGACCGCTTCATGAAATGTCGTCTCAATATTGCCCACCAATAGTGGTCAAAATATCGCCCTGTACGATATTAGGCTATTATTTCTGTCACAATGTTAGATATGGTTTATGAACAAAAAAAAAACATTTAGTACAAAATAATATTGCTTATTCTTAAGTATAGAACAAAATTTCATAGAAACATTAATATATGAAGGGGTCAGTGTAAAAGTGAACCAAGTCCATAAAAATTTTTTTTTCTAAAAATGCGTTTAAAGTTTAAGAAATTACAACTCTTTAACGAAAAAGGTATTTAAAAAAAAAACAAATTTATGGACTTGCTTCACTTTTACACTGACCCCTCCATATGTTTAATCATAGGTAAATTAAATTTAAAATTTTGTAGTTTTACTTATATTACGTTCTTAATTAATAAATGTTTTGTAATCCCTCCGTTCCCGAACATTGTTTGTGAAACCAAATGAGGCACTTTGTACAAATGATCCACTTCTCGCCCTTTTGTCTATTTAAATACGACTAACTACCATAGGGACATTCACAGTCATTCTCGCTGTCGTCTTCATCAGTTGAAACTGTAAGAGAGTTAGCTACATCGTCGTTAAACTAGATCCAAAACAGCTAAACGCATCGAAAAGTGAAACAAAATTTGTAGAGTTTTATGCTCTATAACGTTTATAAAAAATACAAAAACGATTTAAGGCAAAAGAAGCGCGATATTTCCACAAAACGATTTTTGACCTTCAATATCTAAGGACGCTCACACATGATCTTATGAGACCTTTAAGGGAACATTTAGGATGCCAAAATAAAGGCGTATAAGAATATCCAGCCTATTCCGTTTCATTCCGAGATTGATCCCTTTTTTGATTTAAATGATTGAGCTACCGTGCCTAATATCGTATAGTGCGATATTATGATTACTGTAGGTGGGCGATATTTGGCATATTGTGAAAATTAAATATGGCGGATTTTCCAGCTTGAAATATGTCATAAACTAATATTATAATTGTGAAAATAAAAATTATGCAATACAGAGAAGTTATTGTTGTAATTGACAAATAAATATCACTTACCTCTCATCATATAATTAGATGCATAAGTAACACTTACAAAATATTTGAAATCAAAAAAATTAAAAAAAGTTTTCAAAAAATACAAAAGTTACCAATCTTGTTCAACACTTGGCCCCGTTTAATGGCTGCCAGAGGGCAAAGAGTTAGACTGATTGTCACCAGGATATAACACTTACGAACGGCAATATGGTGGTGTGCGATATTAGGAAGATGTACGATATTAGGTACACTTTCCCTAATAACTATTATTTCTCGAAAAAAAAATGGCAACCCTAACCAGCTCAACCCTAGCAAAAATAAACTTGTGCCTTTTGATGAAAGGCGTTCAATTATCCAGTCAAAACAGTATCAGATTACAAATTGTTTCCCTTTTAATTTAATCAAATTAATAAATAATTAAAATATTTATGCAAAAACAGAACAATTATTCAAACAACAAATCAAATTTGAATTGATTAATTACAGGTAATAAAACAATTAAATACACCTAATAACGAAACGAACCAATAGAACAGTAGAATCTGACATGTCGCAACACATACCACTTAATCCCAAACCAAAAGCAAAAGACAATCAATAGAAATAATACTCTTGTCGCAGCATCCTGCATAACATAGCGAACATTATCCTCTTTCCAATGGTGTAAAAAAATGTCACCAAAACTTTTGGATTTGGGTAAATTTGTGCAAGACTAATTTTTTTCACGAATAATGCCCAAAAAACCATGTTTCGGGCATCGGACCTATCTGGCTGAAGAACTCATTCAAAATTCTTGTACTTCCAATCTTTTCACCAAATTTCATAAATATAGTATGTTTCGTTCGAGAGTTATCGTGCTGATACACAAATACATAAATACATATACAAATTTTAGTGAATGTCATTTTCCGTGTCTGGGGATCTTAAAACAAATTTCTGCCATAGTCCCGGATTGAAGTCGTGCGAAAACAAACGTATTTAAATTTGTAACCAAAACAAAAATATTCATCTGTTCTATTTTGTTTTAATTTTATCCGATTTAGTGTGGATTGAGCATTATATTTAAATTGTTTTTTAAGAGGAAAAAAACATTTTAAATTACAATCGTACTAAGTGATTTTAATGGGTGATTAACATAGATACAGTATCGTTCTACTCGCGTTATCGTGCATTAAAATTACTTCATTACAAACATACTTTTTGATTTTAAATATTCAATAATGTGCTCGAATTTTAAGTTAATCATTTGATTAAATGACGAAGATAAGAGGCATTATTAACTAGCGTGTAACATTGCTATTAATTGCGTTTTAGAGATTATATGTAAAGTAAATTTTAAAACATTGTGAATTAATTTACGAGAATATTTACGACAGTTGTTGTCGGAGTTGATTTCAAAAATATATTTCGTGATATCAACTGAAAGATTGTTAAAGCACGAATTCAAAAATATATATTCTGTTTCCCCAATCTATGTCCGAAAATAGAGGTGTAGAGTTACGTAAATCCTAAATTGTTAGGACTACTAGAGCCAACTAAAAGCGGAGGCCGGTGCAGTGGCGTAGCGTGCCTTGGAGGGGTCCTGTATCAAAATTAGTTGGGGGGCCCAAATGAAGGGTAAAGACTTCTTACAAAAGAAACAAAAATGCTTGCATTAAATTAAAATAAATATTTATTGATTATAAATTATCGTTTCCTTCTAGAAATTGAGTTAGAGCCAAACAATTCAAATTAAATATACACTTTTCTTGTCTTTTTTCGGCAAATTGATTTATTAAATGATCTATAGCTGAAGACGGTTTCAGTTTTTTTTTTTAAATTTCTGTCTCTATAGACAATAGTGACAAGTCTGATAGCCGTTCCTCCCCCCATCGAAGTCCTTAGGTAATTTTTTATCAGTTATAATTTTGAAAAACTTCTTTCAGCTGTTGCGGTTGTAACTGGAAGGGTCAAGAATAGAAAGCATGCTGTTATTACCTCCGGAAAACTGGATGCAAGGCTATTGAATTTTATCAGCAATAATTCCATGCCCTCCTTTCTAATGGAATGAATTTTTTAAATTTCAGATTTTAAGCATGTTTTCAGAGCAATTAATTGTTCATAAAGATTAACTGAGATGTCTTTACTGTATTTAGCCGACAGTTTTCCGGAAGCGTTTTTTATCACTTCGTTTGAAGATAGGAGTTTCTCCGGTTGTAATACTTCGAACATATTACTCAGGTTACAAAGGCTCTGAAATCTGTTTAGTTTGAGAAATTAATATATCTAAACAGCAATAGTATACATTGACTTTGAAACATGATTCCGGGTCTGAAATTCTCTCGTATGACAGTTTTTTTTTTTTTTTTTTTTTTCCCGGGAAGCACGAGATTAAGTGACATTGTGGATAACATTTTACTAATTTTTGCTTACATACGTTAGGGGCCGTGTATCATTGATACGGCTGATACGGCGGTAGCTACGCCCCTGGGCCGGTGCAAAGTTGACTTGCGAGACCTAAAAATAAATTTGGTACAATAAAATAACAATTTTTTGCATTTCGCTACATTTACGTTGTACAAATTCGTATAGTAAGAGGTAGAATGAGCTACGTGGAAACGATTTGCCAATTTTGAACAAATAGTAGATTCGTATGGAAACGCGGTTGTTCATCGAAAACTGAACAAAATGCACGGTTATTCTCTGGTTTTATAAGATTGCAATAGCAGTGAATTGGATATGGGAGAACTGGAGTTTTAGAAATTAAAGAAAAAGCAATATAAAATTGATAAATATATACGTTGAAAGTCCAATTAAAGAATATAGTTATACTAATTTTATTCCCTGTCATATCACAGAATTTTTTGATCTTAATGCAAAGTTTTCGATGTGAAATTATGAGAAAGTATATGATATTGTGAACATTATTTTACATAATTTTACATACGAAATACCTTTATTTCTATAAAAAACGATTATTTTGTTAATTCTTTGACAATTTTGATAGTTTTGTATAAAAATTTATTACAAACACTTATGCATATATCTCTTTTTGTGTTGCCAATAAATTATTTGTTAAACTTTTATTATTATATCGGAGACAAAAAACAACTTTCCATTGCCAAAGATGACAACAGTTAATTTTATTTAATTGATGAATTTTTTATCAATTTTTAAAATATATGATATCATAATTTGTGAAGAAAACATGTTTCATCCATTAAATAAACACATTTTGAATTTTATTTTTAAAAAAATCGCCAAGTGCATGTTTGGCACGCATAAAATCAGGATTCCTTATACTAGCTTGAATTTTTCACAGCTTTCGAGGCAATTTATAGAATATTTAAAGATCTTTCTAATGATATTTCGAATTATTCCTAAAGTTATTTACAAAAAACGAAAATTTTATGCATCTTCCAGCATTTCCCTTCAAAGGTTTGGACCAGGGGCGTATACAGCCGAGGTTCTTGGGGGGGCATCACGCAGAAAATAATCGGACAAAAAAAATTTTTGTAACACAAAATTAAACTTCTATACTTCTGACGACCAAAAAAAAAAAAACTTCAACTGGTAAATTTACCGATATGGTGTTTAAAATAAAATAATATCTGGTGTATATTTTTAATTCTCGTGGGGGAGGGAGGGGGCCCAACAATGTTTCGGATACGGTTACGGTTACGGATAATTGCATTCAGTGAACTTTTTTTTTAAAAAAAAGGGGAAAATTGTACCAAAAAGGTGAACGCCAAACACGAATCAACGAAAATCTATCAAAATAAACATACGCAGCAAATATTTTCTTCGATTTAAACTCAATTTTCCAACGACAGTTGTCTGTTTTTATCCGAAACAAATCCGAAACTATTATTTTCGGATACGGTTTCGGTTACGGATAATTAATTATTTCGGATATCCGGTAGTTTCGGTTACGGTGACGGATATCCATAACATCCCTAATGTCTATGCAAAATTTTATGTTTAGCGGTTCAAAAATATAGAGATTACACAACTGGCACAACGACTTTTTCTTCGGGATCCTGAAAACTGTTCTTTGTAATTCAGTTCTGTGTGATAGTGTATGGAAAAATTCCTTTGAACAAAAAAAAATTTCAAACAAAAAGTTTTAAAGTTAGCTATTTATAATTTTTCAATTTGTTTATCAATTACCTATCACAAAGTCGATACATGTCAAATAAATAAATATTTTGGAATATTTTACATATGCATAAATGAATAAATTAAATTGGGGGCGAAGCATATTATGTACACGAAAAAAGTGATTTATTTCTGGGAGCACATGTAGTTATGTTAAATTGTTTAAAATTGTTCGTATTGCTATCATTTTTATTATTATACCGATGTAAGTTACATAAAAACTGGATTATGAAAATATGTTTTTTGAAAACTGGGTGTGAACGTAAAAAAATTTTTCGAGAAATTTTTGCTTTTAATTGTTATGCCATTAATAATTAATGTTCATTGATATAATGGACAATATAGGAAAAAAATCTGTTTCTAATATCCTTTAATTATAAATAATTGATAGTTTTCAAATTTTTAAATTAACTTCTAATATTATTGTCTATTAATTTAACCAATTTTTTTTCTAGAGTCCTTGAAACTCCAATACTTATAATAATAATTTTGTTAATAGTATATACTTAGTAAGGACTGTAAGTGCTATTTTTATGGTGTTAGATACAGTTCGTAATTCTGAGGCTGTACACGGAGGATTCTTAAGCATCCTCGGTGCTTAACTCTAATCTCTAGAAACTTGATATTTTTCCCAAATGTCCCCTTTTGGTATAAATTTTTTGTATGTACTAATATAATTAAGGTAGTAGTCTGGTAACTTGGATTGAAAAAATCGAAATTTTTTTTTCGGTTAATTCGAAACTACAATATATTTTGAGAATATACTGTGAAAATTTTAGACCGAAATTCGACATAGGAACCGAGTTACAAGGAATTTTCGAGAGCGCCTCATAGGTGCGCGCCGGAGGTCGGCCGGTAGCTGCAAGCGGTTGGGCATCGACGATTAATATAAGAGTTTATTTAAGAAAATTTGTTGCTGAAACTTTAAACGCGTTTTTCTCAAAACAGCGTTTTACGGTCGGCCCGGGTCATAACTTTTTTTTTATTCAACCGATTGCTCTGAAACTTAAACTCGTTATTCGACACACTTGTAATTCTCGTCGGAACCAGAATTAATTGTTTTTATCCTTAACTTTCCATTTTACAACCCTTTTCGTGCGACAAAAAATGACTTTTTTTTTGAACTTCGCCATTTTGTTATTTTCTGATAAAATTTCATAATTCTAGTTCCGACCAGAATGACACATCTGTACATAAAGAATAATTAAGAATTTTTGATTTCAGATGTCCCCAAGAGTCAAAATCACCCGGACCATCCACGTGCTTTTTTTTGAGGCGCTAACTTCAAGTGATAATAATAATAAAACAAAATTTAACTTATTCAAAAAATGTTTTTCTTGTTACCTTAAGATGTAAATAAAGACATGTTAAAAATTCAAAACTTTTATTTGTTCTTTCTCAAAGAAAAAAAAAATGCCCCAAAAATAGGCATGAAAAACAGCGCGAGTTACCAGACTACTACCTTAAAGAGGACACACATTTACATTTGCGGTGTACTTGAAGATAAATATAAAATTTTATGTACTATCTATATACTCTGGAAAGTACTTTTTCTTATTTCATCTGATCGTGTGAAGGTCTTCAAACTGTTAATTCTGTAATTTACTCTTATATAATTAAACAAAATTTAACAGGCTGAAGAAATTAATTAATTTTTTAATTGAGCAAAAAAATTTCAAAATTTGTTTCGTCGAAACAGGTCACATTTTTGTTGAACTATGTAGCGTTAAACGTTTAAAAACATAAAAATTATTCTTTTTAAATATGTGACAATTTTTTCATATTATGAAGATAATTTTAAAACAGGTTTAAAATATAAGCTCGGCTACTCGACTAGAAATATTATTTTATATCTATCTGTAGAAATACACAAAGCGTTTACTACAAAGATGAAGATCTTTAAAATTGACATTATATTATTTTATAATTCGATTCGAATATAAAACTGGAATTTTATGCTCCAGTACATTTTATTTAATCGAATTGATCGTGACTGAAATTGAAATTGAGATCGTACGCTATCAGTTTTGGTCGAAATTTATTAAGAGATTATTGAAATTCCAAAAAATTAAGTGTTTTTACTTAAAGAATATTATAAAAATTCCAACAGATAGTACGGAATAAATTCATGCAGTTTCTTTTATATCGATCACAGTAGTGTAACCCCTTAATGTTGGAGAGTACCTCTTACTCTTTAAGGGGTCATGAACTCATGACAGACAGTAGTGATTGAGCCATCCTAACATAAAGTACTTGTTAATATAATTAGCTGTTTCAATACAAGAAGCCTAGTTAGTTGTTAGTTTTTAATTGCTTTAAATATAATTTTTTTTAATCTAAACTAATAATTAATCAATTTTGTTGGTTAGTTATGTTTTCGATAATTATGCAAGAGTAACAATTTAAAAAAAAAAGAATAATTACATTAATGTTTAAATGGGTATGCCTCCTATGAGGCATTCATACATATTTACATATGTACACATATTTATTTAAAAAAAAATATTCGATTGCATCATTTACAAAATCGAAAAAAAAATATTCATCTTTCTACAGAAGTGCGACGTACTGGACATAACCGTACAGTAGTCTCTTGTACAATGCGTCTTCTAAAAATCATTATTCGCCGTGGTCCTACGTGATCGTCGTGGACCTTCGAAAACCTACAATTTGCTTCCAGTTTCGCTAAACTGTTTGAATATTCGTACAACACTTGGTCCTATAACATTAATAGATAATGAAGGTGGAAAAATAGCTTGTCACCGGTTGAGGTAGAATTTGGTCAGACTCTTCTTCGACGTCCTATCTCAGTCTTCAGATTTTTCCTATAGAAGTACGGATTGTTTTGTTAGGTCAAAAATGTTTTCTGTTTTATATGGTTAAAATTTAATCAAAATCCTTAGAGCCGTTTTTCTGCATCTGTCCATTTTCGGAGCATTTTCAAAATTTAAGGGCAGATATTTTGTGAATGACCAATTTTGACTCAGGAGATCTCAAAACGTATATTTAGCTAAAAACTCGATATCAAATTTTTTCACGATCACATAACTTGGTCTATAGACATTAAATGTACACGGAGAGAAAATTCCTATAAAAATTACTGTGCTCATACTACAATCGACGTGTAGCAGGCGAACATATCCAATTTTCTTGTACGGTAAAATTATAAAAATTACAATAATATAACTATAATTTTTATAATTTTACCGTACAAAAATTGGATATGTTCGCCTGTTACACGTCGATTGTAGTATGAGCACAGTAATTTTTATAGGAATTTTCTCTCCGTGTATAGATAGGACCAAGTAAAAATAAATTTGTTTTAAATCAAGCTTAATGGAAGTGTCTTGAGTAATATGACTGCTTCAACAATTTTCGTCAAATCGCAGTCTGAACCGTGGACACTCAGTGTCTATTGTACACAAAAAATATAATTATGTTATGTATATTTATACATGATTAGTTGTTTCAATTAAAATGTAGACTTTTCAAGAAAAATAAATTACTTATAAATTTTTTGAATTATGTTTGGCTGAGTCAATTTATATTTAGTGTCTGTGAGTCTGTCTACATACATGTTTGCATGTACCGATCCTACATTATTTAGTTAACTAACAAAACAGTGAACTGTTGTGGCTATGGCCGGCCATGCCTATAATTTTGTTTAGTCTTTAGTGTATTTTTCACTTATCATTAAGCGATAACAATCAGTGAGAATAAAAATCATTAATTTTGAATAATTACAACATGTCGTGTGTGTGTAATTAATAGCAGGCAGGTTGGTACCTAAGTATATGCGTCTTAGGCAATTATTAACCATTTTTTTCTTTCTTTCAAAATGATTGCATAGGCGTTTTAAAAACGGAAAGTGTTACTTTTAACAAATTAGTAAATTTTCTATTTTACTTAGAAGCTAATCGGGCTGGCGCATGGTTATTTGGCGTCCTAGGCGAAATATCTTTTGGCGCCCCCGAACTTCATAAACACTTATTTAGACATAATAACAGTTAAAAGTTATACAATTAATCCACAACTTTTAACGTGTAAAAGTTTTTCACAAAGTATATTTTAACATAATTAAATTAGTACTTACTGTTTATTTATTTACAATAAATTATATTTATTAATTAATAATAAAAAAAAATATAAGGAATCGAAGCGAATTAATGTTAATATGATCAAATTAGTCTTTTTTTGGAGGAAATTTGATGCAGACTGCATGGTTCAATTTTGTACTTTATTTACAACAATTTATATTGCAATATATTGAAATGATGTGAGTGGAGAACAAGAAAAGCGGTCGAAAATATGCGTTTGCAGCAGTCTTCTTAAAAAGAAACTAGATATAATATGTCAACATTCGCGGGCTTAGAAATAGTCGGTTATGGGATTTGAACTTTTGAACTATGAGTCTAAAGTACTTGGTTGGACCAGAACAGGCTCAAACCACTAGGTTGATATTTTCATTTAAATCTGTCGAGCTAACGGAAGTAATTACTTTCGTGAGGTAAAAAATTTTTTGTAAATAATAAACAAATATTTTACTTCGCAAAATACCACTTTCATTTTTGAAACTGTGACAATATTGTTTCAAAAATAAAAGTGGTATTTTGTAAAGTAAAATATTTATTTATTATTTACAAATATGGAATACCATAAGGTAACGTTCAAATCTATTAATATGAAAGTTTTAGAGTTTTCTGTATTTTATTCTGAGTTTCATCGTATAAATTTCAAAATTTATACGCGCTGGGATGTTTAATTACTTAAAAAAAAATTACGAAAACATTTTTTTGAAGGTATATATTCTTTTTCGTAATTTTTTTAAAGTAATTAATTATTAAAAACGAACGGTTAAAATAGAGAAAAATATGGATTACGTAATGCAAAATTACAAGAATCATCCGTTTGCAGTTAACAAAAAATATTTTTACTAATTCCAAAAATAAAAATTAAAAAATAAAAACTTACATTCACACAGATTCAGTTAGATTGGCTGTTAATTATTCAGGTCCATATTGGTACCCAATATAATATGTGCTATAAACACTTTCAGTAATTAAAATATATTATGAAATAATTGCTCAAGTCGAAGACACATCACGGTATTTTAAAAATAACCGTCACTCGGCCTGAGGCAATGTGATAACACTTTTAACTGTCTGAATGCATACATAAGTATATAAGTATTTAAATATTTCTTCTATAAACTAGCTAATAATGTTTAGTAGTTATGTGTAACTAGGTTAAAAATTATGGTTGTCTTTTAATTAAGAAAGAAAAACTAGGTTACTTCTAGGTTACAAAATGGTACAAATTGTAGAATGAATTGTTTGATTGGTGCCTTTTAGTTTTATTTTCATGTGAAAATTTTTTTTGAAACCTAGTTCAAAATTATGTAAAAATATGTAGAAAGATTTGAAGTAAAAACTAATCAAAAATCTATAAAAACAAAAATGTTTAAAAATATTCTAGTGTCATTATTTAAAAATTTAATTACTAACGATAAATCATCATAGAAGTAATAAAAAATTTTTTTTTGGGATGTGTTGAAATTTTTCTATATTTACTATATAATTAAATATTAATTTTCTTTTCCAACTAATTAATAGTAGGTCCTACTTGTAATTTAAATTAACTATAGGTTTATACTAAACATTGAAAATAAGTATGTACTTTATTTAAGGCTGTAAAAATCTGTTTTAAAAACCTTTTTTCACCGTCAAAGTAAAAAAAAAAACATAATGTTTTTATGGAAATTAAGGGGTTACTGACGATATTTTTTCGATTTTTTTTTCAGCAGCATAATAAATATTTATTTAAAAACTGTTAACAACATCGATTAGTTTGGGACACTTGTTAAATTTTTTTTATAGAAAAATATTTGAAACTTCAGTCGTACGGCGGAACTTTAGCCGTATTTCAGGAGCGAAAGTCGACGTACGCTTCGAGGTGGCGCACAATAAATAGCTATAGCTTCGGATCTAATGCTCCGACTGCTAAATTTGGTAAGTATATTCTTCAGATAATCGACTTAAAGAATATGCAATAAAAATCGACTATCACAACTGTATATAACTCCTTAATACACCTGAGTTAAATTGTCAAAATTATTTCCATAAACATATGAGTGGTATCGTGAATAAATGCAGAGCCGGGCGTTAAAATTTGGGGCCATCAAAAAGTAATTTAAGAGGGCGCCGAATTTTTTTTGTTTGTAACATGTTTTTTAGAGAGAAAAAAAGTTTGAAACAAAAATTTATTTTTATTTTTAGGGAAGACAGGGGCGGCATTTTTTAACGGTGCCCCAGGCGGCATTTAGAGTAGCTCCGGCTCTGAATAAATGTACAAAAATATACAGAAATCTTTTCTGATATTTATTTGTTTCAAATCTTTAGATTATTTTAACACATTGACGGTCATAACCTATAACGACGAAACGCCCAGTTGGTACACTTTATATGGAATTGCTGACGCGGTATAGAGTTGTGGCGTAGTTGACGTCGTACAGCGCCAATGACCGTCAACATGTTAAAATAATTTTAGTATACACCTCCGCAAGTAAACCAATTTTAATCTCAACCATTTCGACCAAAATAGCTCGATTTGTTTTTTTCTGTCAAATATTCTACAAGTGAAATAAATCAAATTACACGGATATTGGAACATAATATTAAATTTTTGTAGAAAAAAAACAAAACATTTTGTGTTGGCATTGATGAATCAATATCAGGATATATTATTGAGAAAAAAATCTGTCTCAACGCCCTTGTACATGATCAATAATATAAATAATTAGTCAGATGTTGTTTTACAATAAATAATATGCAAATTGCGAGCTGGTGGCCCTGCGAATAACAGCCACACATATGCATATTGTAGGTACATAAGCAAGTTATACTGTGATCTAGTTGTTATATTTTATCTACTAATGGTTACTTACAATTAGCGTCATAATATAGCACGCTAGTTGTTACATTTCTGTCACATATTATGGGCTGGGTCTGTACTTACATGTCCATTGTACAACACACAACAGACCAATACGACTTGTGACCGGTTTTTTCACAAGACAAACCTCACTTACTTTTAAAGTCAATTAATCTAATTGTTATTAAGTACTTGTACAGCGACCTAACCCCACTTTCTTCTTATCACATCTCAGCAAACAGGCAATTGCAGTCAGTAACTGTCTTTATTATATTTAATTGAATAAGTATACGCGTATTTTGTATCTTGCTTACACCACGGATAATTTGATATCATGTGACTCTGTCGTACAATTAGACGGTTAATTACTTGTTTTATATTATTTAAAACAGAGAAATAAAAAAGTGGAGAATTGTATTCATTGTTGCCATTTTGTTTTATTATGGCGGGTATATTTGAAATGAAATAAATTTTAGCGTAAGCAAACTTAAAGAAGGTCATAAAAATTTATGTGTTTTTGCTAAAAAAAAAAAATATTATTAATATTTAGTATAAATTTAAGAAACAGGTTCTTTAATTTAAAACAATGTATTAGTGAAGTTTTTATTTTTTGTGGTACAGTACAAGCTCTCAAGAATACTAAATTTGTTTAATATGGAAATAAAATTACTGGAATCAGTCTTGGTGCGCGTTCTGTACCGTCGCATGTCATTTCACCCCTTCTGAATAGTGCTAGCGACTAAAAACAATACTTAGGAATGGCACTATTCTGGCAGTGCCATTATTAGCGAAATTCCAGAATGGAATTCAGCTATTACAGCCACTGTCTCTAGAAACCGAAAATAATATTCTCTAAAATTTATATATATATATATATATATATATATATATATATATATATATATATATATATATATATATATATATATATATATATGTATAACTCTCGAACGAAACATGCTACTTTTACGAAATTTGGTGAAAATATTGGAAGTCCCAAACCGTTGGACGAATTCGTTAACCAGGCACGTCCGATGCCCGAAACATGGTTTTTTTGGCGATTTTCGTGAAAAAAATTAGTTTTTTGCAAAATTTCCCCTTATTCAAAAATTTTTGCGACATTTTTTTATACTATTGAAACGAGGAGAAAAAATCACACAAAAGAGGTCTTTAAACTATTTATTCTATGTCAACTAGTTTCCGAGAAAAACTAATTTTTTTAAACGGAATTTCGCTATGTTATGCAGAATACTGTGACAGGGGTATTGAAAGCTTGTACTCTACTACCTAATAACTGTAGAGTAAGTAGTCGTCAAATTATAAAATACCCTTGTCGCAACATGCTGCACAACATAGAAACTTTCCAGTTACAAAAACTAGTTTTTCTCAGGAACCAGATTACCTAGAACAATGTAAATTTTGCCTTTGGTGCAATGGTGTAACGAAACGTCGTAAAAGCTTTTTAACTTGGGGAAATTTCGGCAATGTCACGAGAAATGCCCAAAAAAACCATGTTCTGGGCATCGGACGTGTCTGGTTCATAAAAAATCCAAATTTAGGAGTTCTAAAGCTGAGTTTCTCTTCTGAAATTTGCTAAAACGAAATTTTGTAAAAGTTGATATCAATAGTTGTGTAAAATATTGGTGGAGACGCTGGTTAAATTCAAACTGATTCAACGGTATTTCGATTTTATTGGCACATAACTGTATAATTGTGGATTCCCATAGATGTATCTAATTTTATTTGCAAAAAAAATACATTGGTTGGAATTTTTATATTGCTTATTAGATAATTAAACAGATATGTTGGAAGATAAAATATTGGCTATTGGTCAGGCTCGAAATTGATTTGCTGTATTGGAAGTAGGCAAAAACATATCCGCTGACCATTTATAAGTAGGTATAATCGTATACACTTATAATTTAAGGTGAGCCGTGTGATCTTATACACTTATATAACTGGCTTTTGAAGCCAGTTTTATAGTCTATTTTTAGATCATCTTTAATTAATTTTTTACACGGAAACCGAAGATAAACGCCAAAAATGTCCTTTTAAAAAAGGCAAGATGAATTTATTATCCAAAACTGAATCAGTGGCGTATAATTGAGACAAGCAACAGATGCAGTGTTAACAGTACATTATAAGTATAATTATTAGCTTATTACATATAACTGATCTCGTCTTTTTTTATATTTCATAAATTGTCATGTTTGCATAATTATCACATCGGGAAGCAACACTTTTGTTGTCATAAAAACAGAAAATGATATTAAAATAACTGTTTTTGTTAACAAACAATTATTTTTATTTTTATAAAAAAAAAAAAGAAAAAAAAATTGTAGCAGGAAATGAACGTAAAACGATTTTAATTATAGTTACAATTAAACATTTGTTCTTTGCTGTAAAACATCTTTACAAATTACAATGTTTGTACTTTTGAAAAGTTGTGCGCGGGCTGCGGGGGGCGATGCAGTTTTATTAATAAAAATTAATTGATTATTTTAATTACTGGCGGTGCGTTTTTTTATTGATATCGTGTTTATATATATTTTTTTTAAATTTTATTTCTATGATGGTAGAAACTTTTTTTTATAAATACAATAATTAATTATTTTTATTTTTTGTGTTGATTTGTCTTATATAATTAGTTTGATTATTTAAAGAATTTTATTTAAATTTTTTGCTGTCGATAAAACAAGTATAAGTGAATTCTTTAATTATCTATTTGACGCCTGGTATTAGGTTGTTTTTTTTTTTTTTTTTTGCTATTTTTTTCTATAATAATTTATCAATGTTGTTTGAACTTTCAATATTAAAGATTTGAGTTTATTATGAAAAATTTGATTTAAATTTTTGGCAGAAGTCGAACGATAAATTTCTTTGACGGTCTAGTTTCTTTTTGAAAATTTATTTGACTTGTTATAGGTGAATATTTCAATTGATATACAGTAAAACAATTTTTTCTTAATTCTTCGAAATATTTTCCAGTATTAAAATGTGGGGACGAAATTTTTTACGAACTACATAGTGTGAGGTATCGTTAGAAAGGGCTCAAAAAATAATTTTATTTACGGCAAGGCAAAACAATAAGGCGCTATCGGCCATTTAATTTCTTGAGTCCCGAGTTAAGATTCTTCATACCATTTTTTATTTTATTTTAATTTTTTTTTAAATTTAAAAAGAATTGGGAATTTGACTAATTTTGGGAAACTATTTTAAAATACGCATATTTATGTATTACGCATATATATATATATATATATATATATATATATATATATATATATATATATATATATATATAAAATTTTAATTTTTTCATTAGTTTCAATTACGTCACATTCTCTAGATAGCAGCAGGTGTCCTGTAACTAGGAAAAAATATTCGTTAAGTGCGTGTTTTTGACCCGCACTAAGTAATGTCACCTCAGTGAAAGTGTTAATTTATGATTTTTTGTTAACTCTATAGTTGTTAACTCTACAGTCCTCTTGCGTTTATTCAATATGAATGTACAACTCTATAATTATTCAATATGGATATACAACTCTATAATAATGTTTCCCCTACTATGATCACACAACGATATTAATATGTCATCCTTCGATGACATAAAAAACGGTTTATTTCTCTTATAACTAGGAAGAAAACTTGTTGATTTTTTAAAAACTTAATCAAATTCAGATTAATTTCCATAGTTATGTTTGCTAACCGGTATTTAAGTAGCGACCCTAGTGACGACAGTGTTGAAATATAAGAGAATGTAACGTCACAGCCCGTTTCTGCTGACGTAATTTATAGGTGAAAAATTACTTATTTTATTAATTTTTTTAAAATTAAATAATGGATGATTAGTTAGGGTGATTGCTGTCTTTTATTATCAATTTTCATTAAAATTGGTTTTTATTGTTTTTCTTTGATACTGTCAAATACCCCATTCTGTAGTTAAAATATGGTCCTTAGTAAATAAAATATTTGCATCAAAGTGTGTTCTAGTATCCGAAGATATTCGCTCTAAAATCCAAATCATTAAAAGAAATGTTAGAAAATGGATAAAACTTTCATTTTCCATAAGTAACACAATCTACATACATTGTCGTGTGGGATATCGTTAGACAGATTTTTTAAAAAAAAAAATAAGATTCCTTCAGTCACTTTTTAAGAAGCTTCATTTGTAAAATATTCCAATCTTTACATGTTTCTTTAAGAGATATGATGAAACAAATTATTATGTGATTGACCCTCAAAGTAACACGTGTGCGAGTAATAATTTTTCTAATAAACCGAAAAAAATATACTTAAACACTCCATATTTTATTCCGAAAGTTGCAAAAAGCTCTAGCCACTTGACACTTGGCAACTTTCCAAACATTTATGCTGTTAGATCAACTTTTCAAACTGACTGTAAATTCTTAATTAGGATTTCGTAGAACATCTATCTACGAAATTCTTATGTCTTCGCACTTTCCTCAGAATAGTCCTCTGTCAACTCGCACTTCACGAACATTTTATTTTTCTAATGACATAAGCTCTCGCTTGCATGCAGTAATTAGGGTTTATTTATAATAATAAAAAAAACATATTTAAACCAGTAATATATTCGAATTTATTGCTAGTTATTTAATAATTTAACTCATATTCATTAATTTTTACATTCATTCGTCTTTTTGTTATTTTAAAAGCATTTTTTTAATTATCGGAATGTAAAGTAAATGAAAAAAAAATATTGGCACCCATGGTTGTCATATGAAATGGATATTTATGTATAATTTACAGAATACTTAAATATTCTTTTCTCTTTCTCTGTTGTTTATAAACATGTGTATATATACATCTCTTTTTATCAGATTTATCTTAATTCAAAAGGATATTTTGATTTCAGAACAGCTAGTGTCATCTCTGTTCGAATTTATAAACTATAATACAGGCGATTTCAAAAGATTAACATATTTTTTTATATTTTTTCAAATAAATTTATATTTTACAGTTAATTACGGGTAAATTGACTATTCATACATGTGTGTATTATAAAAGTATGTATTATAAAAGAGAAATAAATTAAGTTTAGAGAAAAGAGAAATAAATTAAAAATAAAAATAATTTTATTCGGAGATTAAACTGACAGATTTGTATCATAGAGATATAATTTGATCATATTTTCTCTATTTTATTTTTAGTTTACAAGTTTTGGTTAAAAAGCCACGTGTGATTTAAATATACATATTCGAATTTTACTTTTGTAAACAGTTTGTTTTAAAAAAATTTATCACAGGCTTGAAATTGTTTAAAATAAAACATGAATTCTTAGGTATTGTTATTAATTACTGATTATAAAAACGTGGTAAGTAAAATGATATATTTTACATATATTATTATTTTTTCATTTATTTTGTACTAGGTATAACTTTAGAAATAAAAATGTCATCTATATCTCCGGGTTAATTCTGTGAGCAGAATCTATTTCATCTGATTGGTCAACATCAGAAGACGAGGTAAAAAACATTTGCATTCCTCGGGCACGTCAATGTATTCTACGAAGTTGAATTTAAAATGCGTTTTCGTTTGACAAAAGCTGTTCGCTTCACAAAAATTCAGTTATCAGGTGACTAAAATGCAGAAACATTTAGAAATACAAAATGTTATTTTTCAATAAATGTTTAGGTTGTGTGCGGTACACAATTAAAAATTATGAACGTGGTTGCACGCTGGTCAGGTTCCACTCACGACAGCCACATTTTTGATGCATCGTTAATTAAAGCCCAATTCGAAAATAATGAATTTAATAATAAATATCTGTTAGGAAATAGTGCATACGCTTACAGACGATATTTATTGGCCCCGCTTTTACGCCCAAGGGAGCTACCAGTTAGCTGTTGTGCAAGACATTTCCATCCCCATGTCCCAGATGTCAGTAAGCCGAAGTATAGACAGGGTTACGAGGGCAATCAATGATGTAATATGTCCGCGGAAAATTAACTTTTCTTTGGCGCCAAGGGAAATTGCAAATGCTAGGGCAAGGTATGTATAATTTAAAGAATTTACCACTCGGTTATAAACTTTTCATTTGTTTGAATTGATAAATATTTGCATTTTTGTAGATTTTATGAAAAATACGGATTTCCCGGGGTAATTGCTGTAATTGATGGTACACACGTCGCTATTAATGCACCACTAGCGAGTCATACTGTATTCCCGGAGCATATTATATTAGGGTGTGCCAAAAAAAGTTTTTTTCTCGCTCTCCGCTCAAAATATCGTAGGATATGTCTAAACAAACATCCTCACCAAAGAGCAGCTCAAAATTCCAATTTTTAGAGGTGCATCATCGAACCTAAAGTTTTCCCATTTAAATAACACAGGAAAAACGATTTTTTATATTATTTACTCCTGCAAACTATGAAGAAATTATTTTTCCATAAAATGAATCAAAGCACCTTATTAAGCATTAAATTGTGGACAAAAAATTTCATTGAGTCAAATTTCTATCACCAATATTTCACTTTCTACAGAGCCTTAAAATTTAAGTTTCTTGAAATTTTACTTTTTTTACATTTTTAAGCTAAACTATTAAAGATAGGACAAAAAGTTAAATGACAGTTTTGTAATCCAACTGACACTTTACAAAAAAGTTCCTTACAAATTTTTCGTATTACAAGTAGTTACAAAGTTACAGACCCTCAAAGTTTATTTTACTTATTTTTCTCCAGAAAGGAAATTCAGCTATTACAGCTGGTGTCATGAAAAATCTGAACCTAAGATTATGACAGAAACTTGTTTTGAGACCTCGAGAAACCAAAAATGACCTTCATTAAAATTTCTTTTCGATGGTGTAAAAAAAAATTGAAAAATTTTTGAAATTTGGCCAATTTTTGCAAAAAGCACTAAAAATGGCGAAAAATGGCCAAAATTTTGACTTCCAAAAATCGGACATATATATCCAAATTTTAATGAAGGTCATTTTTGGTTTCTCGAGGTCTCAAATAAGTTTTTCATTCTTATTCGCTCCAACATATTTTTAACGAAAATGTTATTTCACTATTTTTTTAAAAAATTTTTTTATTATACATTCCAACAAAACCAAAACTAAAAAATTTAAAAAAATTTTGTTATCAAATTCAATATTATTGTTAAAACAATATTAGTCATTTAGAAGTACTACATTGTAAATAATTATTTGTATTTGTAGCCACTGGAGAAGGTATAAAATATATCGAAAAATTTTTGGAACAAAATAAAGAAACAATTTATTCTACGGAAGAAAGTCGGAGTATTATTTCTAATCCTTCATCTCCTTGGATAAATTAGTAATAAATTATTTGGGAACTTAGGTTTAAAAAATTTTCAAATAATATTTAAGCAATTTATTGTTTACTAAAATAAACGTTAAATAACATTTTCTTTTTTTCAAAAAATAAATATACATAAACCAGAGAATAAACTGCATACATATTTGACATTTCAAATTACATATACATGAATATATATATATATATATATATATATATATATATATATATATATATATATATATATATATATATATATATATATATATATATATATATATATATATATATAGGGCCAATTCGTATCGGCGTAAGCCAAAGTCCCTTGTTCTTATTTTTAATCACATTACACTTGTTTTGAAGCGCACTTGGCTTGCTTTTGAGATATTTGTATACTCCTATCTCACTTTCCATGTTCTAGACCAGGGGTGGCCAACCCAAATGATCTTGCGGGCCACTTTGGAAGCACATCATAATTCCACGGGCCGCATACAAAATGATGTGTTCCCATATATTATGTATTTTTTTAATACATTGGTTTTCACTACCTTGGTCATTATAAAATAAATATATTTTGTATAAGTGTGATGAATCTTGCGGGCCAAAAAAAGTTCAAGGTGGGCCATATGCGGCCCGCGGGGCGCGGGTTGGCGACCCCTGTTCTAGACTTTCTAGAGAGAAGGTTCAAGTATTAACGTTCGGTATACATCGTATACTGTATACGATGTATACCGAACGTTAATACTTGACCCTTCTCTCTATAACCTGGAAAGTGAGACAGGAATATACAAATATCTCAAAAGCAAGCCAAGTGCGCTTCAAAACAAGTGTAATGTGATTAAAAATAAAAGCAAGCGACTTTGGCTTACGCCGATATGAAATGGCCCATTTCAAAGGTTTGTTGTAAAATTCTTTTAATTTTAAAAATATATAGGTAACTATAACTATACGGGTTATATAATACATAATAATTATTTAAGAATATTTTTGTTCCAATTTTTTTTCCTTATCTTTTATTTATAAGAGATATAAAATTTATTATAGGGATTCTATATAAATGTAGAGTCCCTATAATAAAAATAGAGTCGTGACATGTCAGCCATTTTCTATCCGAAACAAAGCGGAAAGCTTCAAAATTAATTATCACATATTTGAGTAAATGTTTTTGAATACATAATTATTGTTAATAAGTTATGAATTTATGAACAATTAAAAAATTTTAATTTAATTATTCTTTTTAGGTTAAACTAAATGATTTTTGTCAATATTTAATTTATTTCCAATTTATTTTACGCAAACTTGGGACAGAAAATACCGGAACCAATCAGCATTCCGCACACATGTCACGACTCTAATGCTCTAATGTAGAGTGCCTACAATAAATAGAGTGGTGACATGTGTGCTGAATGCTGATTGATTCCGGCATATTCTATGCAAAGTTTGCGTAAAATACATTGGAAATAAATTAAATGTTAACAAAAACCATTTAGTTTAATTTAGAAAGAATAATTAAATTAAAAATTTTTAATTGTTCATTAATTCATAACTTATTATGGTTCATTTCACTTAAATTTAACCATGCTTCATCACTTTGAATTTAAATAATTTCCGTTTTCTTGCTTTATCTCTTTCATTATTGCATTTACGTAAATTTTAGATTTGCAGTTTGTTTTTAGAAAAGAATAAAAGATTGATTTGCTTCGAATATAAGAATTATTTAATTTTTTAACGATAACTCATGATCAGTTGTATTTGAAATGAGGTATAACAATAATTATGCACTCAAAAATACTTACTCAAACATCTGATAATTAATTTTGAAGCTTCCCGTTCTGTTTTGGATAGAACATGGACGACATGTCACGACTCTATTTATTATAGGGACTCTACTCTAATGTAGATTATACTGCCATCTAGTATATAATAGCAAAATAACACTCAGTCGGTAATTCTATCTTTTATTTAATAACTAATAAGTAATAACGGTGCCGCAACTAAATAATTGTGGACAAATAACCGCAACCAAATAACCGTGGACAAAATAACTGAATGACAAGATAAACTTAGACAAAATAACTGTGGACAAAATAACCGAACGACAAAATAACCGAACAACCAAATAAACATCGTTAATTATTCTTTTGAGTTAGGGTACATGCGGCTGTGATATGACTAAGATTTTCTTTGCTCCCAATATAGAAAAGATGGCTAAATTGCATTAGACCTTAGATGTTGGTATTTAAACTATTGCATTTAAAAACGAACGTTAATGGGTGAAAACTATTGTATTTAAAAAGCTAAGCTTGGGAAACATTATTTTGAAAAATCAAATAGTAGATGATATAATACCCCTGTCGCAGCATCCTGCATAACATAGCGAATTTCTGTTTATAAAAATTAGTTTTTCTCGGAAAATAATTGACATAGAACAATAGCTTAAAGAGCTTTTTTTTTGTAATTTTTTCTCCTCTTTTAAAAGGTGTAAATAAATTTAGCAAAAATTTTTGAATAAGTGAAAATTTTGGCAAAAAACTAATTTTTTACAAGATCAAAAACCATGTTCCTGGCATCCGACGTGTCTGGCTGAAGAACTCATCCAAGGGTTTGGGACTTCCAATGTTTTCACCAAATTTCGTAAATATTAGATACTTCGTTCGAGAGTTATCGCGCGGACACATATATACATATCGCGCCTTTTCTGTCCCAATCTCGTATCTGAATAGTCCCAAGTTTTGGACACACAAAAAAACGTATTTAAATCTGTGTTTTCATCACAATGAACTTAAGATTTATGCTAATTACACCCTCTGATGTTGGCTACCTATATATTATATAAATATATACAGATAAGTATATATATATATATATATATATATATATATATATATATATATATATATATATATATATATATATATATATATATAAATCCAGTATATAATATGTTTTTTGTATGTAATTTTTGATATACGAGATTCGGACGGACAACGCGCGATATGTATATATATATATATATATATATATATATATGCAAATTTTAGTGAATCGGTTTCTAGGGACCTTAAAACAAATTTCTGCCATAGTCCCGGGTTCAAGTCGCGTCATGATAGTGGCTGTAATAGCTGAATTCCATTTTGGAAATTCGCTAAAAACTAGGTAGTAAGATTAGAAGTTAGTTAGGTTAAGGATATAAGTTTTTTTTTCAAATTTTAGGTAGATGATATAAAAACTAGGTGGTGAGGTTAGTTAAGGTTAGGTTAGTTTATTTTTGCATATATGTAGTATACATATATAGCCAAATGGATATGAAAAAAACGTCCCAATATCACGGTGCAGATTTGGAAGTATTTTGTTCGTTTTTCGCAAATGCGACTTTTTAATATGAACCAATCTGAACAGTAAACACGGTAAACACTAATTGATGCATCTGCGCAAAACAACTGAAGTGCCTCTACCCAATGTCTATCCGTCTCACTTCATCGGAACCACTGCCTCTTATAGGGATTGGCCATATAGTTATAATACATATATGTATTTTTGACAATATGCTTCGACTTTGATATAAAAACTAATTATGTTAAGGTTATAGATGGTGACGTTAGTTAAGGTTATGCTCCTTCCTTTCTTTTTCTTATTTCTAAAATTTATAATTTTTTTTTTTCATCAGCTTTTCTTCTGTAGGAAAAATTGTAGTGATTTATATTTCGCTTTTTCAAATTTATCTAAAATGTACATAACCTTTATCTTTGGGCTTTTAATTCTGCAGTAGCTCTTTTAAATTTATCTTATATGTACCTACATAATCTTTATCTTTAAACATTTTTAATCCTCGTCCTCCAATCTCTGTCAGGCATTAAAAAGTTACAGGTTAATTTTAATATTAACGTGTTGATGGTCATAACCTGCTATGATGGAACACCCAATTGGTATATATATATATATATATATATATATATATATATATATATATATATATATATATATATATATATATATATATATATATATATATATATATATATATATATGTATATACATATATATATATGTGTGTGTGTAATTGTTGGCACGGTACAGCGTTGTGTCACAGTTAGTCAGTTTATCTTGATGTTGTACAAATTCAAAAAATATTTTATCTCGGATACTGAACTACGAAATCCTGCCTTAATGCGTGTCCAACACGCACTTGGCGAATTTTTTTTTAAAATAAATAACCAATGCGGTCTTTAGACGACCCTTGGTGCTTCACCACAATGAAAGTATGCACGCAAACAACTTAATAATAATAATAATAATAATAGCAATATTAATAATGAAACTTAAGTATACATTATACAGTATTAAACATTCCTGACGTATGATTTTTGTTTTAAAGAAGAAAATTCTTAAAGAAAAAAATCTTGAATACCGGTTTTATTGATTAATCAAGGTTATTGCGATAATTAAAATATGCATATTAAAATAATTTTATCAATTTTGCATTACAAAGATATTTTTTTCTTTATTTTTGCTTGAATTTAATATAATAAAAGTTTGAATAATAAAATTTTGACAAATTTTTTTTTTTTTTTTGAGAAAGTGTTGGTTGTAGGATTAACATAATTTGCATATAAAATCTGTCAAAATGCTCGTAACTTTTTGATTAAATCTCTATTGATTAAATAAATATTTTGCTAATAACATAATTATTATTAGGAATATTTAACTTTTTTTTGTCAATGTGTGTTTTTTCCCGTTACTTTAACAATATGAGGAAAATTTATTTGACAATGTTACAATCATTGCAACGGAATATTCCATAAACAAGAAAAGTTAAAAGATTTTTTTATTATTGATGCTGCACTAAAGTTTTTATTGGTTGACTGCGGGACTGAATTTACAAAATTTTGTATCGATGGGTTCAACAAAATTTTACGCCTCAGCTCGTTGCGGTACTTTGAACACACCTAATATAAACCTATTTAAGAGTTCATTGAATTTAAATAACGACTTGAAGAATAAACTTTAAATCTTATGACGTAAAGTAATGTCTATTTTATCGTATCCAAATCTTAATTTCGTTTAACGATCAACTGGTAATATCAGCTTTACATTTCAACAATTTTCATTATCATAAAACCGTTCAAATCGCCTAGAAATTTGATTAGATAAATAGGTACTCCTAGTACCAGGTATTACTTTAGAATTCTTAGGTTGATTCGCCAAACCCTTGTAGGCAATATACCTGGCCGCTAATGGTCTCTCACAGAGTCGGCGAGAAGAAGGGCAGGTGGGACTGTAGCCCAAAGGCTCGGGCCTTGTAGCAGCTCGAGCGCAGTGAAAAAGGTTTCTTTTTCCTCGTCGACTGTATTTATAGACAAAAATTTTTGAAAAATCTTTACCTTTGCTCGATACCCCGTCATTTCTCTCACTGACCCTGGTGTCGCCACTTAAATTTTGCCTTGCCTTAATTCGATTGACCCGATAAGTTATGTTTTCAAAATATTTTAGTGTTTTAGTGTCATTTACTTAAATATTTATAAAATCAAGTTTTTTAAAAATTAATCAAAAATATTCCGTCAGTTCATAGTATGTATAATTACATACGTTGTCTAATATTATACGAAAATTTTGAAGGTATTTTAGATTGCATAAAGTGAAGCACCAATTGCATCGGTCCAATAACATATATCGCGCATACTCTTTCTCAACCTCGTATATCAAAAACTGCATGTTTTAGAACACACAAAAAACATTAAATATTTTATTTATATGTATACTTATCTATATATATTTATACATGTAGGTAGCCGACATCAAAGGGTGTAATTAGCATAAATCTTAAGTTCATAATGATGAAAACACAGATTTAAATACGTTTTTTTTATGTGTCCAAAAATTGGGACTTTTCAGATACGATGTTGAGAAAGAGTATGCGCGATATGATAATTCATAGGTTTGATACGATTCCAAGGTTTATAAAGTTTAAATAGGTAGCTTATTAAATTAGTTGGCAAACTAATACAAAAGTAAGATGGAGTTATTCATAATTATGATTAATTACGGAGAAAAAGAAAGATTTAATTGAAGTTTTCTTTTTCTATATTTTTTTTTTATTACTAAAACAGTGAATGCGCGATTACATAGGCCTTAATTGATAGGTTTCCAACCAGTTCATTATATATTCAAAACTGTTGATGTTAATCCATAGACAGACTGACTGACAGTTAACTGGATATTATGTTTGTCTAATATTATGGTTTACATACGTACGGCAAACAAGTCAATGATGGAAGTGGCCATGGAATCAATAAGAAAAAAATTCACTTTTTATTATTCATTTTATCTCTTGTTCAGTAATTGAGTCTACTGTTTTAAATATATGTATATGCGCACAGTGAACAGCATTGATTACATATCGATTAACCATATTCAGTACTGATATTATCTATATGTATAGGTATAAAGTTATCTTATTTTTATGAGACTGTTTGAAGTCTGCTATTTTAAAATTACACATGATAAGATTTCAGATCCAAAAGGAAACACTGGAAAAATGGTCAATTTTTGGCCAATGTACGGCAAAAACAACAGTGGTTACTACTTTTAGCGGAATGTCTATTTAAACTTCTCAGAAGGAGGACGAAAATAAAAAAGAACCCTGAAAATTATTGAGTTTCGAGGGATATTTTGAGGGAACTGGGGCTTAATTTCTCTATACAATGCAAATATGCTGTTAAAAATATTATAATCTATTTAAAACAAAGAATATATTTAATCATTAAACCGAAAATGTGAAAACTGCATGTCAGTATCAGGTTTCTCTGTACCAAGAATCAATATTTTGGAAGTCAATTTAGATGATTAGCTTCCAGAATGTTCCCTTGGTATTATATTTTTTCAATTGTGATTTTTGAGAGTTTTAATTGCTGTTCGTTGGCCAAAAATCCACAATCTTCACTGTCTCCTTTTACTATCGCTATAAGTGCTATGTGCAATCTTTTCTGAAACTAACCTTTAGCGGCATCATGACGCTGGCCGGAAGTTTTTTTGTAGTCAAAATTTAATAATTTCAATCGATTGTAGGCCGTTTGTAGATGTTTGTAGTATATTTATTTTCGTTTGTAGCCCTTTACTTTATTTGTAATTAACAATCAAAATTTTGTACTGAAGTTAGCCGGAAGCAATCGTGGAGGTAATTTTTTTTGGTAACAATAGAAAGATTTTCGTTTGTAGTGTCTAAATATAACGGTAAAATGTTCGTAGGGTCGTCTGATAAAGCATAATTAATTAATAAAATTCACCAAGTGCGTGCCGGACACGCATTATCACAGTTACATGTGTTAGTTACAATATATATATATATATATATATATATATATATATATATATATATATATATATATATATATATACAACAGATAGTGTTTCTAGGGAAATTAATAATAACACTTCATTTTTCTAAATTTTGTCAGAATATCTACTTAATAAATTTGTAACACTGACTGTCTGACAGACAACGCACAGCCTAAACCGTTGGGTTCACAAGAATGAAATTTTGCACAGGAGTTCCCTATGTAACGTAAGTGCCCACTAAAAAAGGATTTTTGAAAATTCGCCCCCTAAGTGGGTTAAATAGGGAATGCAAATTTTTATGGAAATTCGTTATTTTTGAAGTTAGAAAAATATGTTACTATGACTATTAAAATAAAAAATATCTTATTTAATGAATCTTTAACTTTGACTGACAGACAACGCACAACCTAAACTGTTGGGTTTAGAAGGACGAAATTAAGCACAGGAGTTATGAAAATTGGCGTTTAGGCGAAATGAAAGTCAGTTGTTTCTGGAAATTTATTCCCTAAGGAGTTAAAAGAGAAAATGAAAGTCCATATGGGAAGTTCGTCATTTTTGAAGTTAGAAACGTGAATATTGATTTAGGCTTTTGAAAAACACAAAAGTGAGCAGAAAGTAGTACCTAATAAAAAGATGTTGCCGATGGGAAATCCCATCGGGCATACGGCTAGTTCTAAAATAAATCATTTGCAATTAAAAGTAAAACATATCAATTATTAAACTTCAAATGAAAGAAAAATGGAAAATGAAAAAAATGTGTGTGGTACTTTAAGGCAAGAGAAATATTGGCTCATTTTCACGGCAAATATCTCTATAAACAACAATAATTTGTTAATTTTTGTTTCTTAAATAAATTATTCAATAAAATTTGCTATTCAGTAATACTAACGGCCGGTTTTACATTCATAATTTTAAAGGTTCTTTAACTAAAGCTACTTTTAATTTAAAGTCGACTTTATTTTTAGCATTGTTTTACAATGATCTGATCTGCTTACTTTTGTTAAAGGACTTTTAAGTGTTGCATGGATAAAACGAACTATGAATGATCGTAGCCAATCTTACATATAAAAAAAATAACTATAGAAACGAAAATATCAACATGATTGAATTTCAAAAAATACGCATTTCACTCATTTCGCTACTGTCAGTGAGACTGGAATAGCAAACTTCTTCATTATTTCTTTTTAAAAGAAATTTATCATAAATACAATGAATCATAAAAGAAATCGCGGGTAACCCAGAAATCGTTCAGCCAGTTTAAGTTTAACCCCCAAGGAATGTTTGATATTAAAAGACGTAAAAATAATCAAAAATATTATGAAAATAAGCAAATAAAAATTTTATTTTATTCATTTAAGGTACGAATATTTTATAGAAAAATTATGCTTATAAACAAGATCAAATGATAATAATCAGCAATAACAAATATGTTAAAGCCGACTTTAAGCAGTAAAAGTCGAGATAATTCTTACTTTAGTTTAAAGTCGACTTTTACACTAACGGGGCTTTAAATTTGATTGTAAAACAGTACCAAAAATAAAATCAGTTTTAAAGTTGGCTTTAGTGTTAAAGTCGGCTTTAAATGTGAATGTAAAACCGGCCGTAAGTGTAATTTTCAACTGAACACCAATACTTTTATGAAAATAACAATTGAATTTCCATAGGAACACTATAAATTACCATTGAAATTTTCCCTATGTGTAATTTTGAAGTAGACAGTCGAACTGAGCTGAAATTTGGTAAGTGGGCTGACGAAATGGGGAATCAATACTATAAAAGTGGGGTCAATTTTTGGATCCGATCTAACCTTTAAAGGAGTGGTGGGGGGCAACAAAGCAATAAAACTTTTCCAAACCGGTTGAAAATAATGTTTCGGTCAATTACTTCAAAAGAGTGAAAAATCGACCTACGTCGATACGTATTATTAAATTTCCTACATTTTATCCTAAAAATTGCGAAAATTTAGCTATTGAGCACGTAACTGTGATAATGCGTGTCCGGCACGCACTTGGTGAATTTTATTAATTAATTATGCTTTATCAGACGACCCTACGAACATTTTACCGTTATATTTAGACACTACAAACGAAAATCTTTCTATTGTTACCAAAAAAAATTACCTTCACGATTGCTTCCGGCTAACTTCAGTACAAAATTTTGATTGTTAATTACAAATAAAGTAAAGGGCTACAAACGAAAATAAATATACTACAAACATCTACAAACGGCCTACAATCGATTGAAATTATTAAATTTTGACTACAAAAAAACTTCCGGCCAGCGTCATGATGCCACCTTTAGCTCATAAAAATGTTGTCGTCAAGAAGTGTGCTCCTCAAAATTATTGAGATTAAATATGAGTACCATTCTTTAATGTTTAAATTTTTGATACAAGGTTTTTTTCGGACAAATAGAATTCATTTGAAAAGTTTTTAACAAAAATATATTCCATATTTTACGAAAATTTAAAATTAAAATTTTATAAAAATATTTTAGTATTAGATACATTAATAAATTTTGTCGCTGAATCATTTTCCTTATAGAAAATCAGAATATTTATACGCATTAATTAATATTTATATTTTTAGAAGTGAAAAAAATTAATTAGAATTATTAATTAATATCTGGTTACAGGTTTATGTCAATATTTTTTATTCTCGTTTCTACAAGAAAAAAAAATATGTAAAATAATTGTTAAACTAACAGTTACGTAAAATAATTTATTGTCTATACGAAATAGGTATGTTGTAGGTATAAGTAGACTAACAGCTTGTGGCCGGATTTGTTTCACTGATTTTTACCGGTTGAAATTTTGCAACGTAAGTCGATAACCTGGTTAAAAAAAAAAACTCCATTCCATAAAGATTCTCATATTGTTTTAAATTGTTTAAGGTAAAAATAGTTTTTGTAAAAAGTTTTGAACAGATCGGTCACCAGCTTTTAGACTAATATATAGACAAACCATAAATTTCTTAAAAAATTTAGAGAAAAATAATTTTATAGTGTTTCATACTATGAAATTACGTCAGTGTTCGTTCGTCAGTCACAAGAAAATTTCTTTAAAGTTATTCAAAGAAAAAATTCAAAATTTTGTGAAAATTAGAGATAGAGTGTAGGAGCCCAATTATAGATTTTGGGAGTTAATTTCAAAAGGTAATTAGGAAAATCAGAAATAAATTTTTAAAGGGTATAGCTCAGGCAATCACAGGAAAGCTTATTAAAGCACGATGTATTTTTTTAAAATTTTTTTTGGGAATACGGTTGACCCCCCACTCTCACCAACAAAAATCTTGAATCCTGAGAATGGGGTGCAGATTAAGCCAAAATTATCAGGAATGAATGAAAACTAATTATTATACGGAATACTAATTGCGCAAGGGCGATTTGCCTTTGATCGATGTAATGGATTTTTGTAATGGATCTAAATTATAGGAAGATATTTATTAATGCTTTGTATATAAAATAGCATCTTTAAGTTCTGCCCCAGTGCATTTGATTAACGATATGTTAGGCGTTTAAAACAACATAAAAGCGGTAAAAAAATATTTGTAAACATCATGTAAATATTGTTTACCTGTAAAAATAATTTATATACTATTATAATTTGTTTAATATATCAGTTACAATGGCGCAATTTATTTGCTAAATGGCTTTAATTTATACACATCAGACATAGTTGCCACATAACCTCCCATGGAACGTATTAACATGAAGTCGACCACTTAGTCAAGTCATATTCTATTTGATATTATACATCTCATTGCTTAAACGAAGGAGCACAAGCTCATACTAGCTCAAAGAGATAAAAGTTTATATATTTATAATATATATAGGTACCAGCATAAAAGTATAGATATGGATAAATTTTGCATGTAAATTACATGACTAAGTAAATAAATATTATACTTATATGAGTTAGAGAGTTTTAATACTTCTAGTATTACCTACAAAGTGTTTCACTGCGTCATGCAACATAAAAGTACAATAGTAAATATTAAAGCTTAACGTTGCGTTGGTATGAGATTTAGCGTGTTATGACAAAACTATCAGTGCAACATAAAAATTAACAGCAAGAAATTGGTCGTTAAATTATACGTAGCGTTTAATAGCTGTCTTCATGCTATTTATTCGGCTGTGGCTAGATACACAACTTTACTTTTAACGCGCGTACATAAAGTACATACAACCATATTTTTATACATTAATAATCCTTTAAAATTTGAGAAAAATTTTAAAGAATTATTGGAAAAATTTTCATCAAGTACCCATAAAATACCAATAAAATAATATTAAGTATATATACCTCATTGCAGATACAATTGATCATGAGTTTTCGTTAAAAAATTAAATAATTCTTATATTCGAAACAAACCAATCTTCAATTCTTTTCTAAAAACAAACTACAAACTTAAAATTTATGTAAATGCAATAATGAAAAAGATAAAGCCAAGAAAACGGAAATTATTTAAATTCAAAGTGACGAAGCATGGTTAAATTTAACTGAAATGAACCATACCTACCTATTATAAAAATCAAACTGAGCGATGGAAAAGCGATAATCTTGTAAAGAAGCCTTAGGTACTTACAGTGGAAGATTCACTACACGAAGTGGGGACTGCAGATTATTGGCCAGTAAAAAAAAAAAACTGGCCGTCAACTGCTTTTTCTTGAAAACCTGCTGACATAGGATAATGGTTCAAAAATGTATCTTAGGTGATTTTTTCCGTTCTTTGCCATAGTACAAAAAAATTTAGGAAGACTAAGAATTTTGACAAGTATTTGTATAAAAATTAATTTTTTTGACCTCAAAACAAGTTTTGGTTACAGTCTCGGGTTCAAGTTTTATCAGGACACTTGCTCAATTTCCGTTTAATTTTCCGTTTAAAAAAAAAATTCCGCTCAATTGTCTAAAAATTATTTTTCTGTGTTTTTGAATGAAGAAAAAGAAACTAACCAATCACATTATGGCTGATATTATATGTAATGAATAACAATTTTTTTTTTTTTTTTGCTTTAAGTCAACCCAACTGAGTTTGTTCCTGTATATCATCCACTAAGGCGTGAAGAAAAAATTTGTACGCAATGTGATGTATCTGCCACAAAAATGAGTATTAAATTACATTTGTCATTTTATCGGAATTAATTTCAAAATTTATACAGTTTTTTTAAATCAATCATTGTAGGTTTTAAGCCCTTAAACATACAAATTTTTGTGGTTTATTTGATTTTATTTGTTAAATCAAATTCAATGATTACAACCACAAGTCTCTTATTGTTCCCTATATGTCATGTAGCATTGTAACACTTGGTCATATGTATTATGCACGTATTTTCAAACATAATATGGCGTAGTAAGTACGCTGTGCTGATGCGTAGCGATACATGTTGCAACTAGCTGACTGTTGCATAGTCGCAGCATTCAGTGTGTACCTATATAAATGCACACAATGACATTCTTTTATAAATTATGATAATAAAGGTGTATTTACCGCGTGCACACATAAATGGTTTTTGTATCACGCTTGAAAATTTTTGCAAGATTTTAGGAAAAGATTAAAAAAGCAGCAGTAAGTAAGAAATTCACTCTGTATATGATTAATAGCAGAACAATTATAATCTACATAACTTCTGTAAAAATTATTATAGTGTTAAATTACGATCTGATTTAATTTATAGCGTTTAAACAATATGTGTTGTATGAGTTATTTGAAAAGATTTACGTGACACATACAGGAGCTATTCTAATGGGATGTGCCGTGTGACAGACAAGACGGGAGTCGACAACCTTGTCGGTGACGACGTGAGTTGTTTGTTTTAACGCTGCAGGGAAAATATTGTTAATTGTAGGAAAACTTTGAGTGTAGTAGGGGAAGGTCGCCCAAAGCGGGTAAGCTAAGATTAAACGCCCAAAAGGGTGACTTTTGACCTCGAGAAGCAGATCTTTTTTATATTATCAGATAGATTAGTTATCGAACTTTAAAATGAAACTTCGCTTAAGAAATTTTTATACGATAGTTATTTTTAATAAAGAAAATACAAAACCTCTGCAAAAACCCGCTTTGCCCGTATAGGTATCCTAAAGCGGGTAATCCTCTTTGGGCAAAGCGGGTAAGTACATAATGTATTTAAATACTGTTACTATTTTTTAATATAAACTTTCTTAATCAAATAGAACTTAACAAAAATAATAATTAAGTAAAAAAAATTGAAAATGACAAAAATAATCAATTTTTAACAATTAAATGTAACTTTCTTTACAACCCCCATATTGGAGTATATTACTTCAGGTGGTTCCACACCAAAATCATCACAAACAAGATAGAAATATTTTTTTTAAGCTTTTTCCCTCATTCCGTCGTAAAAAGAAGATTTTTTATTTTTTTCTCTTTCCAACAGTTTTTCCCATTAAGATGCTTCTATTTTTTCTACCCGCTTTGCCCCTATCCGCTTTGCCCAGAAAGACTTAATTTTGTTAATTTAGAATAATTTCAAAATGAAAGCAGATACATGTCTATCTTTTTCCACATTAAAAGTTAAATGATGATAACATAATACGGTAATACCAAAAAGATTACAAATAAAAAGGTCTGTGACTATTCACAGAATATTTATCGTCAAAATTTTTAACAAAACCAACAAAAAAATTTGATGACGCTTAACTAGGACGTTAAACGACACAAGCGTTCAAGTGCAACTGATTAATACTGGTTGATATTCGGTTAATCTCGGTATCCACACGACCTGACAAAAACATTCGATACAACGAAATACAAGCGCTTACCCGCTTTAAGAGGGGTACCCGCTTTGGGCGACCTTCCCCTATTGTAGAGCGTAGGTGGTCGACAGTAGGTACCTAAGATAATTTGTAAAAATGTAAATTCATCTCCCATGACGTCATCCTGTGCCCACAACGAAACGGAGCACGTGGGTGTATGCGTTTGAGATGAAAGGTGCAACTTTGTGTAACTGCCACCATTTATCTCCAAACGATTTAACCAGGTCAGTAACAAACGAAGCAAAATTGGACGAAAAAACTTAAGGTAGTTTTATTGGGATATGTAAGTGTATCAAGTTGTGAATTAATATTACTAACATCAGTATTAGAGTGGTGTTGGCTTGTTGTTCTTTTTTTCCATACTAGCATGTATTAAACAGTCTTGATACGAACACAGTAGTTAATATGTATACACGCATAGTATATAGGTATTGGTGAGTTATGAACAAAATAATGATGAAATGGCATATTTGTATTGTTTTCTAATTGCATGGACATTTCGAGTTAGACATTTTTTTTATCAACATTGTAAGGACAGTTATTTTTGTGTAATATGAAATATAAGTGAATCGGACTATAATGTAATTTAAAATGGAGTAGCGAATTTTGGCGCGCAATTTTACATCGATTTTTTTTGTTCCCATACAAAAAAAATTTTTTCACAGGAACAACTTTTAATTGGCACATAACTAAGTACACTTAACTGTAAGTCTATACACAATTTTTCTGAAAATTGTTTAAAGTAAAAGTAAATTTGGAAATTCTCATAGCTAAAATGAAAAAATATCTCTTCAGTAACTAAAAATCTATTTAAAAAAATTTAACAAAATATTTGAAAACATTCTCGAACCTAAAAAGTGTTAAGAAGATTAGCACATTGACGATCATAATCTATTATGGCGAAACGCTTAACTGGTACACTATTTATTTTGAAAATTAATACAATTTATCTGGAATTGTTAACGCGGTGTAGCATTGTGTCGCAATTAGTCAGTTTCCACTTAGTAAAACCTGATCCATGACCGTTAAAGTGTTAAAAAAACTGAAGAAGTTGAATTATTTACAAAAGTATGTTTTCAAAATGTATTTAAATTCCTTATTTTGGTACAAAATTAAGCGACCTTGATAGAAATGATCAAAACAAAATTCGTTTTTAATTCTTAACAAAAACAACCAAAACGTAGCTACTTAGGGTATTATCATATGAAAATTGAAAAATTAATTTAAATATGGGGCAGTTAAAAGATATAATTAATAATTATTCGCCATGAATCATTTTTATTATAACAAATAATTTTCAATTCTATCAAAATCACATGAGGTGAAAAAATGAATTACTTTTTAAATTGAATTTAATTGTATTTTGTGGCTTTTTCAACACCAGAAAAAAAATTCATATATCCTATAATTAAATTCAGATTGAAAAATATAATATGTATACATATAGTTACTTCTATGCTATGTAATAATTTGATTTGTTTAAATTAATATTTTTTTAATAACTATAATATTATTTTTTTCGTATTAATTTCTTAACAACCTTCGTCTCAACGATTTAAAACACTTATATCTTGAGAAATGCGTTTCGTATTTTCGTAAAATGTGTAATTATAATAGAATGATAATTTTTGTAATCGTCTAAGTAATAGTTTTTGGCGTCTACTTAAGTTAGATGGATTTGTATAGTCTGGTTTTTGTGTACAGTTAAAAAACTGCGATTGTCATGTTTCGATTATAATGAAGTTATTAGACTTTGCTAGATTTTTGTTTAATAATCATTTTATGCCGAAAATTATTATTTTTTATCCAACAATGCTTCTCATAATCCTTTTTCTCGTAAACTTAACTAAATATAACAAAAATTTTCCATTTTCCTTAAGAGTACATTACATTTCTCCCAATAACTGGTTTCCTAATAAATATGAAAATTTAAGGAGATTTTTTTTAAATTTTAAAATCTGTTCAATTCTCTTATGTTTATCCGTCACAGAGATTTCTCTTGAAAATTGTATAACGTAGGAATTTGAAATTTGACATAATTATACTGCCAGTCAGTGAATACAAAAAAAAATTATTTTCGATTCACATAGGGGGTTAGTTTGGTCCAAAAAAAAGTTTTGATTAACCCTTTGCGCTTATAAGACATGTACAGCATGACAAGGTGGTTTGTCCATTAACTCTACCATATTTAAAGGTGTTTTGTCTGTTGGATCATAAGACATGTACCACATGACACACTGAATGTTGAACTGTAATGACTGCTCATACTTCACATTACATGAATATTTTATTTAATAACTGCAAACACATTCATTTATTAGAAAAATAGTAAATAAAATAATACAAAATCACGTTGAATTATTTTTTTTTAAATTAAAAACTAATAAAAACAACATTGAGGACGTATTTAGCGCATTTAGTATTTAACTTTGGGGAAACAAGGTTAGAACGTCAAAAGAATCCGTTAAAAAAAGAACGTCGGTCGTTGTCATGTGCTACATGTCTTGCCAGCCTATTTACAACTCACTTTTTTTTTGCTTGAGTGCAAAGAGTTAATATATTGCGTGAGGTATCACTCGAGCCGACTGCTTACTATACAGAACTTTAACTGTGCAAGACTGACTCGCTTTTGACTAATTTTGTTTTTTGTTTCAACTGATTTTCGTTATTTTTTCGGTACCAATCCAACCTCTTTATTTAGATTCAATTTTAGTCAACTAATAGCCTTATTTAGAGATTAAAATGTTTGACGTAGAAGCCTGAAATTTCATTTTATTAGATTTTAATAATTAAAAATGCTTTTCATCTATTTTAGGTATACCAGTTACAATTACTCGACTCTTACTTTTTTATCTTCGATACCTATCTGGATTGTCATTGAAGTTATGTACTTCTTTACAAATCAGAAATATGATCCTGTTACTGGTTATAAAAATTATCAGTGTTAAACAATAAGTTTTATCTATAAAAGTACGTTTATACTATTTTTCAGTGATCCATAAAGATCAAAAACATTTGTAAATGTTAAGGTTACACGTTGGTTTGTGAAAATACGAATAAGAAAAAATAAACCGGAAGTTACATGTACCAGAAAAATAGAAACCACTTTTCCCATAAATAGTAACTTATATATTATTTACGCATTTATGAATAAGTTTTTCACAATGTACTAAAAATTGATTATCAAACAAAATTATCTGATTAATGGTTTACCACAAACACTTCTTGTAAAGTTAAATGAAATGGCTGTGTGATGGTCGTGGTGCGATATGTACTTGCCACAAGGGAAAATGGCAGAATCTTTTTGTTTTTGTTTTTAATTATCATTTAATACATCAGGCTTTCCTAAAGTTTTGTATCGGTGGGCCAAATTGTAAACACCAAAATATTTGGCGGGACAAAAAACCCATTTGAAATTGTCACGAACACAAAGGAAAAATGCGTTTGTTCTCTTAATTTTGCCGTTTCTAATCACATGCGGAAATTAAATGATATTTCCTGAATGAATTTGGTTACTTTGATCTAAGAATCTGATTTACGTAAAAGTACATCAGCGAATAAATTATGATAGAAAAGTAATTCGCCTAGTAAAAATGGTTGAACATCACTGATATATAAAATTTATGTATTAGGTATAACAAAATAATTATACTCTAAGTATATACAAAAGCTGATACTCCTATTTTTCAACAGAAAGTCAGATTAACATTTTTTTTTTTTGGCAAAAAATCTTTGCAAAAAATTTGCAAAAAATAACCCTAACGAATTCGAGATTGTGGAAGATCTAGTATCGCGAATCGCTGAATTTGGTCCGTGAGCCGCACTTTCGGAACCTCTGATTTAATATATTATTTTAAATAGGTACGTATTCTAATGTATTATTTTAAACATTATTCTAAGGCCAGTCCGTGAATGAAGAGTTGAGAAAAATTTCAAGTTTATGGTTTTATTATCATAGCGGAAAATCGAGGAAATGTAATTAACGGTATAATATTCCACGATAAAAAAAGATGGAAAACTCGGTCAGTTTTTGTTGTTATTTATTCTCGAAGTAAATAACGTAAAATTTAATTAATAAAATAGATAGCTTGAAAAAAAAATTACAAACAAAAAAAATTATAATTGATTTTCTAAACAATATTATTGAAACTTTTTGAATTAAATTACCATTATTGAAAATTGCATTTTTTAAATCAATAAATAGTTTCTATAACAATCAATACATATCGACATTAGAGGGAGAGAGAGAGAGAGAAAGAGAGAGAAAATCTGAACAATAGAATATTAATTTTTTTTTGTGTTTTTATGTAATTATTAACAATGAAAAATTGAATATTAAGAATGTGATTGAATTTTGAAATGAATACAGTAATAGAGAGGTTGAACAGCACTAATAATAATTTTACACTGAAAAGAAATTTGATTCTAAATGAAAACAAGTCTTCAAGTGCAAATTGTACTTGCTTAAATGCGTAAAAAGTGTTCCATGCAATCAGTTGTTTTTAATGGATTTAATATACATACTAGTATTTGTAAATAGTAGGTATATTGTGCAATAAGTGCGGGAAATTGTCGATTGCCCACGAAAGCGAAGTTGAGCGTACGATCGTAGTGAGTGCGCTCATTCGCTTGAGTGGGCAATCGACAATCCATCACGAGTTGCACATACTATTCTTTATTACGAATTTCACATACTTTTTTCTATAATTATTACTATTTTTGATATTTTTATTACTTTTTAAAATAATATTTTTGAGTGTTCTTTTTTTCTGAATAAATTATTGTTTAAATTACTTTGTTGGTGGTTTCTATAGAAATAATTATGAAATATTTATTTAATGAAAAATCAAGAGGCGGCTTTGCGTGTTTTGATTAAATTTTGCGTGTTTTATTGTCAATTTGCGTGTGGAAAGTTACTTTCCGCACCCAAAAAAGTATGTAGGAAGAGTACAGTGGGCAAACAGCTATTTTGCGTACAGAAATGTGTGCGCCAAGTTAGTACTTCTCCCGCATGAGTAATAAATACCCCTGTCGCAGCATCTGCATAACATAGCGAATTTCCAAATTTTGGGGACTGGCGGATCTCATCTAAGAACTGTACCTATTTAAAATAGTTTAGCTTTCTAAGAGTAAAAGATTTTTTAAAATCGGCTGGGTAATTAGTTTTGATATTTTTGGAACCCAAGAACCCGAACGGACTTTGTGCAGCATAGTTGTATCCATCTAAAATAATTTAGTTCTCTAACAGTGAAAAAATTTTCAAAATCGGTCGGTTAGTTTATTTTTTACAATAATGGGAACAGTAAACCCTGGCGGAAATCATACAACATAACCTTTATTCATCTAAAATAATTTTAGTAAAAAGTTTATCCTAACAGTAAAAAACGGGTCCTAGGGATCTCATATAACTTATGGTAGTTCGTAAGGTTCTTGTGGACATCATTTAATTACTTAATGAATTCAAATACTTTAACTTACTAACGGTGAAAAAATTTTCAAAATTTTCGACATTCGCTAAAAAAATCATTGAAAAATATTTGATATGTTTCGATCAATTAATGGTCAACATCAGCAAATAAAAGTTACTAAAATCGAAGAAAAGAATGAGTTATTTGTCCGTAGAAATTAAAATACAAATTCTGAAAACGAGCAAAGAAATATTGAAAAAACTAGATCGGCAAAACATTCTGACAAATAACACTACCCAACTAATACTTGCCAATTTGAATGAAACTTAACATACTTATTAAACAGCGAAAAATATTAAATACGTGTTTTTTTATTTCGGCTAAATACGCTTTTTAGGGGTAGAAAACACCATTCAACCTCTGTAGATGAAAACAGTTATAGCTAAATATTTTTGAAACGGCATATTTTTTGAAAAAAGGGCTGAGTACCAAATTTGTAGAATTTAAAGCGATGCACTTGATAGTGACCCTGAAATCGATTTTCAAGGTCAGTTGAAAATGATTAGCCATTGCCGAACTTTGACCATATCCTGTACCTATAAGCAGTAATTTCATGTATTGACTCAATCTATCTTCAAAATTGATTTGTTGCGTTATTTTTCTAAAATAAAAAAAATAAAAACCTGACGAAATGAAAAAATAGGCGCAAATTTATAGAAAAAATTAGAAGAAAACATTTTTGTAAGTAATTTTAGAAGTTAAGAAAAGATTTAATATCACTCCAATTGTAAGTTAAACATTAACTTTATGTTATATTAGAAATTTTCAAAATTTTTTAAAATTTTTATTGCTACTCTATAGTTATCATATTAGGAATTCAATTCAACATATGATTAACTATTATTTTTCCGATTGCGATTGAGCAAGTATTTTTCAAAATTACTTCTTGATCACTTATTTTCTATCTTGCATGTGAAATTCGTTCGAATATACTTTGAACCATTTAGGGATGAAAAGTAAACTACTCCTTTTGAAAAATATTAAATGATTTTCAAATGACTTTGGAAATTGACCTCAAGGTCAACTTCAAAGTCAAGTGCATCACGAGAGTCAAGTGCTTCAAGATGATCAAGTGCATCACTTTGAACTCTATAACTTTGGTCCTAAGCACTTTTTTCAGAAAATATATCGTACCATAATCCACTTCTATGTTGATTCCTGGTCTCTTTTCCTGCGTTTCTAATATTTATGTCAATAAAAAATGTGCTACCGTAGACAAGGATGAATAGGTACGCATTCCGACTTCACACCGTATTTTTTTGTATTTATTTTATGAGTACCTAATCTTTAATATATTAAAAATTTACGCGAAGATGGTCACTTTATCAGCAGTATCCAAAAAAATTTAAAAATATCGGTGGTTTTTGAAAAATTAACAAAAATCGTATAATTTCTTCTCTATGAAAAATTGGGGTCAAAAGAGACGAGAAAAGAGTAAATGGGGACAACCCGTAGGGTCGACCAAAATTGAAATTCTAATATAAAATAATTTCGAACTTTTTGTATTTATACATTCAAAAAAGAAATAATAGGTACTTGATGATTTTCTGTAAAAATAAACGTAGAATCTAAAATAAAGTTTATATACTCCTGTCGTTTACCCCTAAGTTTATATTCCTCCTATTCTTATTTTAGTTCAAAAAATAATTTTTCAAAAGACTAAGACATAATAATTAATAACAGTGAGATTCTACGTCCATTTACAGACTTTTGTTTATTAAATTGCGTAAAAGCTAGTAAATGCAATAACAGATATGATGAATTTATAAGGATTTTCTTGTACTACAAAATCTTAAAAATATGGAAACGCGTACTTTTTTTTCGTTAATTGTGTTTTATTCTTTTGCACAAAATTTTAAAAATACTTTATTTTCTTAAGAAAGGGAGGCAACTTTAGTCACAGATATGCCTATGAACAGTTTTTGGTAATCCGGGAAAAACGAAAACACTATTTAAAATTTTTTTATTGTTAAAATCGAAATGTTCTTTTAAAGAGGGTTAAAATTACCATATTTTATATTAAAATTTTAACACAATCACTCCCTAATTAACGAGCCTTACTTAATATTAGCAAATTGAGAAAAAACACGTCAATTAGATTTTTTTACACAGATTTTATTTGTTATATAATTCAAAAGGATATTTTAAAAATGTGTATGAATGGCTTTCATTAAATAAATTTCAATATATTTTCCATTTATTTTAACAGTGGAATGTCCTTATTAGTGGCTATACTTTCGGCTTGGAGCGAATTAGACGAAGATTTTCTTCTAAAACCAAATTTAATAATTAATTAAAGAAATAAAAAAAAATTTGTGGATTTCCTACCGTTCAAATATGATCTTTATTGTATGTATCTTTATTGTATGTAAAAATGTTATTACATTTTTTCAAAAAACTGTAAGTAAACTGTAAAATTTTCTTTACAAATATGTTAAAATAGAGAAATGTTTCCTTTTTAATTTATTTTTAACTCTTTTTAAATGATTCACTTTAAAATTTTTTAATATTTCTTAATCGAAATTTCATAAAAGAATGTGTCAAAATTTAAAAAAATTTTTCTTTGTTAAAAAAAAAAATTGAATGTGCAAAATTATTTAATATTAGAATGCTCTGATTATACAATTCTAATCATAACTGTATTGTCAATTGGATAAAAAATTACGTAAAAATATTATTGTTTGAATATGATTTAACGTAATTTTTATACGATTGAAGCAAACTCTTATTAATTTTAGGAAGGTGTAAATATAATCTAAATTCTGATCATATCACATAACAGATATCGTCGGGATTTTTTTTGTAAAAAAAAATGGAACAGAGATACATTATAAAAACATTTAACTGACAGAGAAATAGAATATAGCCGAATCGTTAAATTGGATTAAAAAAATCATGACACGCTACTTATAAAGCGGCTTTTTTCGAATTTAGCTCGCAAAAAATGAGACAGAAAAAAAAAGAATGCGAGTGCGAGTGAAATGGAGAACGACATATTTCCTAGTTTTTCTCGAAAAGTAAGTAATTTAGAGCAACGGTATAAAAACATTTTTTATGCGTTTTACCTTTTACAATGGCTTAGTGTAAAAAAAAATTTGAAAAATTGCTTAATTCTGGCAAAAAACTCATTTTGTTGACAAAAAACGCCCGGAAAACCTACTTCTGGGCATCCGACGTGTCTGGCTAACGAACTCATCCAACGATTTGGAAACTCGAATTCGCACACAAAATTTCATAAGCATTAAACGTTTCGTTCGAGAGTTATCGCGCGGATACATATATATATATATATATATATATATATATATATATATATATATATATATATATATATATATATATATATAAATTTTAGTGAATATCATTTTCGTATTCTAGGGACCTCAAAACATATTTCTGATATGGTCTCGGGCTTAGGTCGCACCATGACACCTGGCGTAAAAGCTGAATTTCCAGTTTTGGAAATTCGCTAAAAACATTTTTCCTAAAGAATACATTTTAATTGTATAAACTAAATCATAATTTTCGATTTCAAAATGGTCGTATCTTAACCAACACTTGATAATATTTCTTGCAGTTCCGGGACTAAAATACATACTTTAGTCTGTTATAAGAGAGAGTAAAGTATTACTTTTAGTCCCAAAGAATTAAAAATACTTTTGCTCTAGCTTTTAAGCCAACCAGCAAACAAAATTTATAGATCACCAATAAGTAAGTGAAATTTAAATTAAATAGCGTTGTTGAGTAACGAACTAATTATTTAAAATAATCAACATATTCAAACTTGTAGATAAACATTTTATAGGAGGAACTTAGGCCTAATTTTTAACAAAAAGCGATTACGAGCGTTCTAGTGGCTGATTTTTTTTAATCGATTCAAAATTTAAAAAGTACCTAATAAAAAATTCTAACATTATTTTTTTTATAAAATGCCAGCGTCACTGTGAAAAGTTAAAAATTAATGAAAGTAATAGGTAGATACATGCATAAATTTTATTAGTATTAGTAGTGTTCTATATAAGCACAATTGATATATAAAAAAATATTAATAATATTTTTTTAGAGAGAGGGAAAGAAAACTACTGAAAATATGATATTTTAAAATGAAAAATCAAATGTTCATAAGAATACGTGTCTAAACTATTTATGTTAATCAATTTTGAACATTGAAGCCATGGTTTAATCTAAAATTAGTATTTAAATTTTGCACCGATTAAAAAGAAACCAGCCGCTAAAACGCTCGTGGTCACTTTTTCAATTTCTAAGCATCTTTTTAAGGGTAAGTTCCTCGCCTATTTATACTGTAATGTAGTTAGATTGATTTATCCAAAGTTTACTTAATACGATTTTTAAACACTACACTGTTCTAATATGGAACACTAATTAAAAAAAAAAACAGTGTTAAGAATTTTCATTTTTTTTTATTGTAGCTATCATCTAACTAGGAAAAGGACAAAGCAATTAATGGTAGTGTTACAATGAAATATGTTTTCTTAGAACATATTTTTTTCTGTTAATTTCATGATAATAATTTATTAGGCACCCGTGGTGAGGCATATTAGTGCACATTATAGACAGACCTTTTAAATCAATAAAAATGTATGCATTGCACACGCCACATGCATTGCATTGCAAATTTTTCTACAAATAATAAAACCATAAATTATAAAATTATCAATAAATTTGTAATTAAGGTAAACAATTCAATTGTTTGTAATTAAGTAAAAATATATATTTATATGATTTTATTACAATGTGCAATATTTTACAAGGTGTTTCGTGAGAATTCAGTAAAATCATTTATATGATTTTAAGTAAACTATAAAGATTGCACTTATTTAATGTTTGAGGAAAAATTGAAGTCGTTTTGGCCGTAAGGCATCTAAGTATGCGTTTTTTTCGTATTGTTTTTATCTTCTTTCTTTTCTTATCCATTTGGAATTCTATAGGGAAACGAATATAACAACGCGCAAGCTTTAAACTCTCGACTTATCCAGTACTCAAATATTAGCAGTACCCTGCCCAGATACGTTTGGCCGTTTCACTGATTATTTTCAAAACAAGTTTTAACAAGTTTTTGGAGTTTAAACTGAAGATATTGAAGACATTTTTTTTAAAAATAATCTACACTGACTAATTTATTACAGACATTGTGGCAGCGCCGAGAAATTAGTGCCTTTTCTTATTTTTACGCTAAAAGTAACCATAGTTTACCTATATTTTGATAAATACTTGAACGGACTGCGTGTTTAGCATCCGAAAATAGCCAAACAACTGTAAAGCCGATCGCGAACAGTGATCACACATGTGTGCGATCTTATCACAAGCTGGTACCGACCAGTAATCAACACGACAAACACACTCTTTGTGTGATGATATCTGCAAACATTTATTATATTATCATTCATTTTTTCCATCTTTTTTTTTCTGTAATTGTATTGAAATGCGCACATGTAATAAAAGTTTTTGAGTTTTTTTACCATTTCTTTATCATTATTAGTGTATTTGTCTGTTATTATTTTTATTAAAAATGTGTATGTTTATAGTTATATACATCTTGAATTATTTCGTGAATTTATTTACATAAAGTTTTTTTTTTTTAAATTCTTTAAGAATATTGTCGGCGCCTGGGAAAGTTTACTGTGAAAGTGCGCGGATCGTAGTGTTAATATTTCTCGGAACTACTTATAAAGCGTGCACTCTATATTATTTAAACGGTAATGTAACGCACTGATGTTCTTTTCATTACATATAGAGAACTAAGAAATACCTCTACATGCAATTAAATTAAAATAAATTAGTATTATTTGTTAATAAATAATAACCACACCTAATATATATATATATATATATATATATATATATATATATATATATATATATATATATATATATATAGCTACGACCATTAATAAATTTTATTATTGTCTTAGACGACAATAACGCAAAAAAACTTTATTTTTACACTTATATGTAGGTACTTATAGTTTGAAGTGACACAACTGTTGCATACATAAAATGCAATATTATGTTTTTATAAAATAAATTGATAATTAAGTAACACTAGACAACGAGATAATGTTGTATTGTTTATAACAAACAAGCCAATCAAATCGATTTGTGAAACTAATGTGTTTTAAACCAATCAGTGGCCGGCACACGAATTGACATATTATATTGCGATAATAAAATATATGAAAATAAATTTTATTATTACAAATATATATACAAGGTGGTCCAGAATTTTGTACCGCCGATGCTAGAGCTGATAATATGTTCAGAAATTATTAAGGGGATAGCCTTATGAATTCGTATTTTCGCGGGCCGAAATGAGCTCGATCAGTACCTAGGCATGTCATACTATATCCATTATTCTAACGTATTTTTAAAGCAGCTGTAAGCGTGTTTAACGTATGTTTCGATTGCTGATGTCATTTGTGTATAAACACTGTTACTCGATCGTTAGTATACCGGGTGTGCCGGTCGGATGTATACATACCATTTACATGTTAATTGATAACATTGGATTCCCATAAGGGAAAAGTTACGTCACAAGAGTGCTTTGGATAATCGTATTTATATTTTCGGAAATTTTCTTTTATAAAATAATTTTTTCCACCAAATTATCTGCACTATTTCTTCAACAGAGTATTTGTTCCGTATTTTTATTATTTTAATATTTATTTCCAAAAAAATTAAAAGATGCCTTTTGAATTTACAACAAATGACACAAATATTTATGTGAAAATGTGAATTGCTTGAAAATTGCGACATTCATTTCTTTATTTTACTGTATTATTGTTGTTGAAGCGATAGTAACAGTAGTTATAATATTAAATTGGTATTATTAGTTTGTTCAAAGCACTCTTGTGACATAACTTTTTCCTTATAGGAGTTCAGTGTTATCAATTAACATGTAAACCGTATATATACTAGTGATGTCGAGTCGAAAAGCAGTTAATCGATTAATCGACTAAAATTGTTTTTCAGATAAATTTAGTCATCAGTCGACTAATCAACTAAATTTTTAGTCGAATTCATGGTAAGGTAAACTACGTAACTCTTTCAAAGACGAGATTATCTTTTAAATTTAAATTATAGACTTTTAATATTTTTCTTTTAAGAAAAAGAAAGATATGAAATATATTAATCACATAAAAGTGAAAAATCATACAAATAGATAGTTTCTTAGTTTCCATTTTTTGAAGTCCAATAAATAATACAGAAACATTGTTAAATTAACCGTTTTTAGTCATTTAAAAAAATTAATCATTTTGATCATTTAATCGAAGGTAAAATAGTCGACTAAAATATGTCTAAATGTAAATAAAATTAGTGGACTAAATCGACTAGTCGATTAATCATCCGACATCACTAATGTATACATCCAAACGGGCAGGCTACTTGGCCGTTGTTGCAGCCCCGGGGCCCAGGCTAAAAAAGGGGGCCCGTAGCTGTCGGTAAAGGGCCCACGGCAAAAGTTAAGAATTTTTTGTGCTCACAAATTATTTTTTTTGGGATAAAATTTTTAAAAAATGTGGTTTATGCCGGGGGCCCGCCATTTCGTTCCACGGACCTGCAAACGGGATTCCCGGTATATAGGACTGAAAAGAATTGTTAGATTATATTCACTAATATCGTTTAAATTTTGAATGAGACATTTTTTGTGATTTTATAAAAGGTTCCATATTACATAGAGTGTTCCAAAAGTCAACGATATCCCTCGAAAAGATGATAGACCAGCTCATGCCTGACCAGATTATCAAAATATCGTCTGGTAAAATATCGCTGGTTTTCAAGATATTGACACTTTTATGAATTTCGGGAACGACATCGACAATGTTGATCAGATTTTCGAGTGGCACAGCCGCAAGACTTGATTTTCTCAAATTCTAATTTTTATTACGCAACTCTGAAGAGTCATTTTGTAGATCACAGTCCAAAGTAATGGTAATAGACCTATAATGTTGGAAAAAATAAACCTTTTTTGCCGATTTATTCATAAATTTTTTTTTACTAGCTAAATTTGACTTTTCATGCTGTAAAAGAAATGTACCAGCTCACTCGGGGAAGTTATGTTAAAAAATATAGTTTTTAAAATGGTCCAACGAATTTCGACATTTTAGTGACATTTTTGACAGTAACGTTTGTATTTGAACAATACCGTAAAACCGTCTAGACCCGGACACTTTGCACCAATCTTCAAAGTAAATAATTTCTACATTAACCTGCAACAATAAACATTTGTTCTTGACGTCGGAAAAATACGGATTTCAACATTTACTATCTCATTTTACAGGATTACTATCCTACAGTTTTTCAAAGAAATAAAATATGTGTCTAACTTACACATGTAATTTTCGTCATAATTGTCATATTGTTTTAGTTTTGATATGTATGTGTTCAGAATTTTATCGCGCATCATTTAATGATATTTGAAGTTATATTCGATGTATATATAAAAAAATATATGCTATATATGTATATCCGTTTAGACCTGGACACATCAGTTTATTACACTATGACCGCAATTCGCACCAGCTGTAACTCCTACTATCCATACGTTAATATTCCCCCCAGAATTACGCGGTTTTGCATTGCCACCTCACCCTTCCCACAAAATATTTTGAAGTCTTTGACAGGTTCAAAGACATCAGACAATATAAAACACTGTCCTAAACCCGACGGGAGAGGTTAATTTGCATGTTATTACATTATTTAAGTAAATGTCCGGGTCAAGATCGATTTAGGGTGTAGACCCGGACACTTACTAATTATTTTTTATTTTTTTTTTATTTTTACTTATAATGAAACAAATGGGTCACGGATATAACAAATAGTATACGCTCTTTCTAATGGTAATACTTTTATTGGTGATATCTATGAAGGAAACATGTATAAATACAAAATTAACCAAAAAATGTAAAAAAGTGTCCGGGCTTAGACGGTTTTACGGTAGTAGTTTAGTATTCAATTCCAATTATACGGTTCTTGGTATCAATTCAAACCACCGGATCTACCGAAAATAGAATTCTATTGTGCAAATGATATTTTGCAACTGAATCATATACGGTTCTAAGTAATATTTCATACGCTCCAATTTTTTTGCATCGCCCACGGCTACATTGCGGATTTTTACTTAGTCAAGAAAATTACAGTTATAAACAGAAAATATATTTAGTTCCTAATTAACCCGCAAACAAAAAAAGTACATAAATACCCTCACCTTGAAAAATTTACACCAACCTTGAAAAAAATTATCGGTGAAGGAAGACATTAAAAAAATATTTATTATATCGCATGTTTTATTAAACCGTTTTAAATAGCAATTTATTTAAACTAAAACTTTGTATTTTTTTAAAATTAAAAACCTATTCGCAATATAAACTAACAACATTCTAGCATAAGAAAAAAGAAAATTGTACTACGATATTAAAAAGCTAGACGAAGATAACAAAATTAATATTGGTAAATATTAAGAATCCTATCACAAACCATATTTTAATATACACATACAATAAAAATACATATAACGATAAGAATCACACCCCATACTCTGCCATGTTTTAACGACCTAATAATAATCAGCTGTAAAACACGCTAACAATGACGTCAAAGCTTCTCGAAATAAAAGTTTTTATAGCACAATCTAACGAGCTTTCGAGCTTTTCATATATGTTAAAATATACATACAAAGCATACATACATATATGACGCCATATTCATGCAGATATAGGGGAAATATCTATGACGTCATTGATAAAATAAACACCGCATTTCCGTTCGTCCGTCAGTGTTCTGTTTGGTTCGTCTAGTCGGTTGTTTCCGTCATGACCTCTATTTACAACGTAATCAGAAACCGCTCGTCGCTGATGATGAATGACGTCATGTGATATTGATTTAGTTCGGCTAAATATTAATGGATATTCGGGATTTCGGTTAGGATGAGAATTTTTATGTAGAAAAATACTAAAATGGGTTTATTATCTTTGTCTGCTATAGGTGATTGGTGAAAGTGTTATCTTTATTTCTACATTTCGAAAACACTATAGGGACATATAGGAATTTTTTTTTAGAAATCTTAGAAACAATTTGAACGAAAATATAGACATCTGGATTTCTTTTTAATTTGTAAATAAGGACAGAAGATTGACCAAAAGTTATATACTAAACGTAATTTACTTGGATATTTGAGAAAAAATTTCTTTGATTCAATTAAAAATTAAATAAAAAGATTTCAATATAATTTTTTTTCTTAAGTAAATATTAACTTAAGTATATGTCTAATAACTATTATTAAAATATAATTGTTACTTTTTTTATTAAATTAGCTGATACATTCTTATTATTATGTTTAACCGTGTTAAGAACTAAATAAATAGTTCTAATAATAATTATCAAATCTTGAATCTTGACAATTTACTTAAATACCAAAACTTTTATTCGTTTTGAAAAAAAAAAATAAAAATATTACATATTAAGCAATAAATAGACAGTTTAATAGACTTTCATTTCCAATCATCAAAATTAAGCAATCATTTAGTGTATGTGTTACCCAGCGTTCTCACCACTGTACTTTCAAAAAGTAAGGGTTAACATTAAGGTAGCTACTGAGGCCCACATAACCTTTTAATATTATTTTGTGAGTGTATCCTAACAAGGAAAGGTCGACAGCCACTAAAGTCACTTAAAGAGTGAAATTGCCCGTCAACAATTAGGGTAAAATTTCCAAAAATTTTATTTATTAATCCTGAGTGAAACTTACTGAAGAAGAAGGGATTCTTTAAATAAAATTGATGGCGAAATTTGAAATACAGCTTGGCGCTAACACCTTGTGTATATATATTCTGCTCGGCGAGTCAAAATTGAAATCAAATAGGTCATAATTTTTGAAAGGTTTTTGAAATTTTACGACCATCTAGTGAGATCGTAGAACGTGTTGGTACGACTAGCCGTTTATTTAAACGTACACTTTCTTAACCGTTAAAACAAGCAACAATTCTTGAAATATTTTTTTTTTTACAAAAGGAAATTTCGAAATTAAAAATACCCGATATATGTACATAGGTTGTAAATAAATTGAAATTATGGTCAATATATTAATGATTTAATTTATGTAAAATAAATTTGTCACGAAATATATTAACAATGATGTAATAACAACAAAATGTAAATGATTGAATTCATCCTAAAACAAAAATAAAACAATAATTGTACATAAATAATAATAGCGGGTTTTTACATTTGTATGTATGTGTGTTTTTACAAATGTTTTATGTCGACAGAAGAAAAGTATACATCGTATAGGGTGAATGCGGGAGAGATGCCGCACATTTTGAAAACACTTGATAATTCTTACAGTATGCATTTAATTGATTTGAAATTTGGTATACAATAAATGTAAGCATTGTTCTTTAAAATTATTTATAAACAATTTTAAATTTTGAGTCATAAAGGATTCATAATTAACATTTTTGTAGAGCCTGCAAAGCAGCGTCTCTCCCACACTTATGGGAGAGATGCCGCATCAAAGACAGTGAGACGCCGCATAGTTCGTATTAAAAAATTTGCATTTTACACACATCTCCATACATGATGCATGCCATATGTAACCAATTTTGGCAATTTATACATCTTAATCAGTCAAATTTTTTTTTGTTTTGTGGGATAATTTACAGTCCAAAAAAAATGCATAATTAAGGTATATAAGTCTATGTTTTTAACATGTAATATAATGCGGCATCTACACCAACTTTAAATGCGGAATCTCTCCTTTTTGTTGGGATAGATGCCGCATGTTGCTATAGCAAGCACAGTGCGAAATTCCAACATAAAATTTTATACAGTACTTTAAAAATATACTTAAATTAATTACAAAACTAATATTCATTAAAACAATGAAATATACATTCTTAAATTCGAATGAATTAAATGCTTGATAAAATATTATGTTAAAAAACTTACTTTTCAATAATAAAAAGTTGGATAATTACTAAACTGATGGACTAATCATAATTGTTACCATATACATATAAATAAGTAACTTATTTTAAACATATAATCCATTAATAGCGCTATCTATCAATCAACGGACGAATTATGGCTACTGCGGTATCTCTCCCGACTCGGAATCTTTCCCGCACTTACCCTACATACACGCAATACATATGAATGTAAGACGGATCGGATCGATGCCTAATGTCCTCCAAAATTGACAGTTTTAGTTATTCATTCATGTAAATAATTATTATTGTATTATATTGTGCCTTGCTGTTATTGTTTAACGTAATTGAACATAGAATTAGAGCAATAACGATATAAATGTAATTAAAGTTAATTACTCCAAAATATCCTCAAAAATTGTAATTAAAGTTAGATTGGCCTTAAGTTATTTAAAATTCATGTAGTGTTTGAACAGTTGTCAAACTGGATCAGCTGGGACTCGAACTCGGATCACCTGGTTGTTAGCCAAGCGCCTTACCAATTAGGCTACCGACCGCTTGTTCGAGTGCCACTTCAGTCAGACAATCAATCAAACACATCCTCTCTTTTAATGCGAGACGCAGTTATATTTTTAATACATTTGAAACATTATTAATATATGGCGGACTTTTGTTCGTATTTATACATACGAGCTTTAGCTGATACTTTGGCCTTGAGCTGACAAGTAAATATTTGAGCTGAGGTTATTAAAACTGTCCAGTGTTAAGAATTATGAGACTATTCAACTTTTTAATACGGAAATTTTACAACGAACATACCATAGGAAAAACTAACACATATTCACAGCGCCCCCACCATCATTGTAGATTTAAATCAAATCAACTGTGTTTGATTTATGTAGTTGTGTTTACTGTTGAGTATGATTGGATATTTCAAATAATTTTAACAATTATAATGTTAAAAACATTTCTTATATTTTGTTGAAATTGTGCTACTAATGTGGGAACGCTGGGAAACACATTAAAAATAATGAATGGTATTAAACTTCAGATAATATTACGAATATTATCGCTCATTTAAAGGTTTATTTAAAAAAAAAAAAAATGAAGCGTATAGAGATTCAGACGGATACATCCCGATTGGAAAAAACTGATAATATATCTTATTATTATGGTTAAAAATTTATATATTAAAAGCGGTTGTGTTTGAGTTTATCATAAGTAATTATTAATGAATTAATTTAAATTAACGGTAAAACTAGTAAGAACTTCGCCAGATACTTGGCTAGTTACCAAGATATCCTGGGTTCGAGTCCCAGCCGATCCAGTTTGATAATTTTTCAATCATAATGTGATTTTTACTTAGCAAGAACTAGTTAAAACAAATTTAGTTTGAACAATTCATAGCCAAACAGATCAAAAATTCAGTAATTTTTTTGTTTGTTTTGTTTTGTTTAAATTATCTTTGTTGCTCAAAAGGTAAGTAGCACTTGCTCATGAACTGACGGCATTCGAAGCAAGGCTGCTTTAACTATTTACAATTTATCTTTCCTATGTTATTTTGTAGTGTAAAGTAAGAAAGATAGATTATAAACAATATCTTCTTTTGACTTCTCTTAAAACTGTTGTGAACTGATGTACAACTCTATACAAGCAACATAATATTTCATATGTTAGTGTTAGTTTAATAACTAGTAATATGCCTTGTTCATAATTTTCTATTAAATTCCCATCAATTTCTATTAATTATAACATCTAGCTAAAAGTAGTTCTTTTACATCATCCTGTATGTAAAAGAATTGCATGAAAATTAAATGCAAAAGACAAAAAAATACGATCCAATTCATCCGTTTTACGGTACTGTGTATGTTTATTACTTTATTGCAATAAAATTGCAGTTAATATTATTATTAATGTAATAATTAATAAACGTGATCCGGTATTATTGATTCATATATTAGATATTGTTGCACTACAATATTTAAATTTTATTATAATAAAATATTACAATTTAATGCAGCAAATAAAAATAGCGTATATTAACCATTAATAATAACATACACTATGGGTAAGTATTAAGGATTTTGTTTATAAGTTATAACCTTGGTCCGATACAGAAATAAATAATTGTTTAAATAAATTTGATGTTTGCATGCATAAGAAATAATTCTTGGAATACATGTATGAGATTACATCTCAATTGTGTGGAGTGTATTAATACGAAAGTCTCCACAAAGTGGGCGGATAATTACGGGAAATCCATATCCGGATTTGGTCATGGTCTCCTAAAATTTAAAAATTTTGCACAACATAAAATATATAGTAATTAATAATAATGGAATTTTAGGTTTGTTTTAGCGAATTTCCAGAATGGAATTCAGCTATTACAGCCATTGTCATAACGCGACCTGAGTCCGGGATCATGGCAAACCCGGGACCACGTTTTTTGTCAAAATTGCCCTTTATTCAAAAATTTTGGTCTTTAAACTATTTTTTTATGTCAACTAGTTTCCGAGAAAAACTAATTTTTTTAAATGGAAATTCGCTATGTTATGCAGAATGCTGCGGCAGAGGTATTTATACTTTTGTCTAGTACAGACGTCACCCACCTCATTTTTATTATCTACGAGATAATCGGCCTCTATCTAGGATTTATCCAAACAAGGAAATAATTCACAAATATCACTTAAAATACTGTTACTGAATTAAATTTTTTTTTTCCGTAAAAGCATTTATAAATGTGCCGAGAATATGTATGAAAAATTTCAGGTTAAAATTCAAAATAGAAAAAAAATGTTATACCGATTTTTGTATAGTCATGTTTTGACGACACTGCGTAAAACCGGAAGACCGGACCAAGAAAAAGCAAGATATGAACGAACTACAGGAGGAAGTATTTGAGATTGCTTATGGATTACTATACGGTCCCAGATTAGCTAATTAGCTATTGGTAAGTTTATCTCAAACGATGGTAGTGTCATAGACCACCGAACATGACGAAATTACAAGGATTCCAGAATTTTGACCGCGGAAAATTTATTACAAAAATTTTTATTCAGAATTTTATTTATGACAGTCACTATTACATCAATTCTTTAAAAATTACATTTAAGACATTAGCCAAAAGATTTCAAATACCACTGTGATATTTATTTAGAAAATGTAGCTATAAACAAAAGATGTAGTAATGGTTCAGTAATGGTTCAAAGCCTGTACCATATGATTTTTTCCGCTTTTTCCAATAGACCGATCTCACGTTCAAGTCTTACTATGACACTGCGGCTGTAATAACTGAGTTTCTATATGAGAGAAATTCGCTAAAAAGTAATAGAATTCACTATGTCAACAATACCGAAGCGTTCTGGTTTCTTTTTTTGTCCCGTAATTGCAACTGTAATTTCCATCCAATTAGTGGTTTTAGTATACAATTACAAATACTTAACGTTTTTCTTTTGAGTCCAGCAGAAAGAAAAATAATAATTGTTTGTGATTTGTCCCTTTGAATTGAATGACAGGCAAACAGACAGACAGACAGATAGAGACTTGGGTATTTATATAGTATGTATTATTATCTTATTATATCTATGATCAATCATCGCGTCGCAAAGAATTCGAAACAACTTACTACGACGGTACAAGTTTGAAACGCTTACAACAATAAATAAAAAATTAATAAGTTTCTACATCTCCGTTCTTGACAGTATTATTTTTATTTTTATCAATTTCTTATTAACACATATCTTAACAACAGGAGCGGAGGAATAGGAAATTGTTGAAATATTTCATGTATCAAAGGAAAAATTGAATTATACTACAAATGTGTTATATTGTACATTTAAGTTTGTAATCGGTAGATAGATAATTCTGATGGTGAAAATTTCAAACCATACTAACACAAAAATCTTCATCGCCCCCCGTTAGTCTTTTGTTACGCTCCTGTGTTGAAGCGCGCATACATAAATAAGTACATATTCAACTCTTCTTTACATTAAACTGTCACGCATCAGAAAAATATTACTATAGCTCTTATCCCATCTCATTAAGTCTTGTATTTCTATACTCTTGTCTTTGTTTTTCATTTATGTAATATTGAATAAGGATGGATATATAGAGGCATTTTTTCGTTCATTGTAATGACGTATAACGTCATTACGTAGAGAATAAACGAAGCATAATTTGACAGGTATAAATTTGTCTCTAGACGAACGGTGCATGTTGGTATTTGAAATCGTTGAATTCGAGTCTCAACAATTTGAAACAATTGAAAATGATCTTAAGATTTTAAAACTTTAAAAATATATCTCAATATTTGCTATCTAAGTTAGGTAGCAATTCACCTGCAACTGTCTGAAATTTTCCTCGAAACTTTTTTTCCCAAAGTGCTCTTTATAAAGCTAGACTAAAAGAATTTTTGTTATCACAGTTGAAAAACTACTCGATTTTTTGATAGTTGAAAAAGTACGCAAATAAAATTTACTTGCTGTAACTAAAAAAATTTTTTTCAAACTAGTAGATATAAAATTTCGAATTTGGTCCAACTAATTGCCTTCGAATTTGGTATGAAACTTCAATAGATGTTATCGTCCAAATCTTGGAACATTCCAAACTATTTTCTTTTTTCACTATTTATAAAAATTTTAGTGAATATCATTTTCGGATTCTAGCTGAATTTCCATTCTAGAAATTCGCTGAAACGTTGAAATAAAAAGGTAACAGAATTTATTTCTTTTTCTTTTTTTAGACAGCCGTCATTTACGAATTTTCTTCTTTCTCCTAGCAAGAAACTGTCTACAAGGTTTATTTCAGATTTACGAAAGGGCTGAAATCATGTTGACAAGCGCAACACCTTTTTTTCGGCAATATGGCTAAAAGGGATCGAATTCATGTGTTTCTAGATTAAAAAAACCGCCTTAAATATATTAAATTGTGTCTTTTTTTTTCGTTTGCGCAACTTTCTGGTTTATGGTTATTCTGGTCGAGGTGCAAATAAAATAAAGCTAAAGGTTGATTTATATCAATAAAGACAATGATTTATTTCATATGCTACAGTTTATAGCTTTAGGCATATTTATCAATGATATATACATTTAATTATGTATGTATATGAATTCTGTGTCCATGTAGAAGTATTTTAGAGTACCTTCTATGTATGTATATATGCATATATTGTAACAATAGATGCATTATTTGTTTGAAATTATAAATAATGGGTTTAGTGGTATGACATGAAGTTAGTGATACTTCAACGCAAACTATACAATATTTAACTTACTTCACCTTTGTATACGGTATGTTTCATTAGTTAATTTACATATATTATTTTTAAACGTATAAATTACTTACTGTGAAGGAGGAAAGACTCTGTTGGGCATTTTCGTAATCGATTATTCGGTAAAGGTAATAATTTTAAATGATTTACTCTCAACATGTGCTGTATAAGAATTTTTTCTTTAAAACAAATTAGTCTGTATATGTGTTTTGGCACCATTACCCGAAAAATTAGATCGAACAAGTATTAGGTATTGTAAACAGAAATCACAACTGAACGGAAGTTATGAAATAAATACTCAATAATATGATAAATTGCTTAAGGGAAATACGTTTCAGAAAGAATATCACTAATTAACCGTAGGTATATCATTAAAAAGTTGACCAAGTATGTGTTAGACACGCGTTAAGTCTGGGTTCCACAATTTTTCACAGCTTTAAAATCACAAAGAAATACATAAACTTTGAATTTTAACAGTTTACAAACGAGGCTTCAAAATGAAAAGTGGCTAGAGGAATTTCAACTTCATTTTAAAAGATCTTTCTAACTATATTCCGTACGAAATTTACAAAAATATAAAAAATTATCCATTTTCGAACATTTTTCTAAGTATTTTTTTTTTTATTCATATCAAATTTCCTTTTGAATATTGAAAAATTTGATTGTCTATATCTGTAAAAGTTATACCATTTACCAAATTAGCCGAAACCATTTTAATAAATCTTTTTATCAACTGCTGTATTACCGACCGTCTATCAAGCCTGACATTAATTTCTATTTTAGTAAAAAAAAAAAATACATAAATAATGTAGAACTCAAAGCTTGTTTATCAAGTGTGGCACGAATTACTATTTTAGCACTGCGACAAAATCATTTGCTAAATGTATGCTTACATGTTTTTATTACATTAAGGGGGTATTCTAGTCTAGAAATTTGAAAAAATCGATTTTCCTTTTGAATCGATATTTTGAAAGTTTAGACCCTTAAGAATAGGATTTACGGAAATTCGAATTATTTTCGGAGTTATGGTTATTTTTTCCTGTGTACTGTGTATCATTTCAGTCTTAAAATCAAATTTTTAATATAAATTACTCGAAACTTTTTTTTTCGATACGGTTGACATGATATCTCAAGTTCTAATACATCGATTTACTTGAACTTTGGTACAGATCTTCTAAATACTATCAAAATTGGTCCGACGTAGGGGTCTTTGGAATATCTTTTTTTTTTTTAATTTCAAAGTTGAAAAAAGAAGGCGACAAAATGATACTTCTTTTTTAAATGGACGCTATTTTGTGAAAAAGTTAATTTTTTCAAATCGGCTACGTCCAGCTAATTCTACATCCATGTTTATTAAGAATTAACTAAAATTTTATGTTTCAGATCACCAGGAGGGTTGGAATCACGTCAATCAGGAGACACCTTTTTTTTGAGTCCCCACTTTGTCGGCCTGTACCGATTTCAATTTTGAATTTTTTTAAAATTTTTAGACATTTTTATACTTTTCAAATATCAATAAAAAAACTGTTCAAAAAATCAAAAAATGAATACTAAAAATTTTTACTGATTTTTTTTTATTACACCCGTAAAATCACCTCAAAATCGAGTCTCAAGCCTAGAATACCCTCCTAATAAGTAATAGAATAAGTATAGTTATTATTATATTGTTTTTTAGTGTCTAACAATATTATACTTACTAAAATTATTTTTATTGGTGTAATTATACCAATATAGTTAAAGTATTTGTTATTCAAACAATATTTTGTAGCCATCAGAAACATTCTTTTTAGTTATAGTAGCTAAAAAAATTATCTGATGCCGTATTTAACTAAAATATTAGTAGTTTTTCGGTTGTGATACCTAAAAAATTTTTCAGTGTATTTGATTGAAAGGAAAAGAAGAAAAGAATGAGGATTTTGAAAGAAAAAGAAGAAAAGATTGAGGAGGAAGCACAATAAAATTTTTACCATCCCACTTTATTGTAGTGTTTTATGCGCTTATATATCTACATTATTATAAGACCTGTCAATTTTGACATATTATTTTGACACTTAATTTGCATATTTAAAATTAGTTTAATTGATCAATAATCAATTGACAAATGACCTTTTAATTAAAAATCAGTTCAAAACTATAGCTATTGGAATTATAAATTCAATTAGAACTTACAGCTATAATTAGTATTTCCTGGTACAAATAAAAAAAAAAGAAACAACAGCAGACATGCAGCAAGTAATGTGATATGCATACAAAAAATAATTTTATTTAAAAAAAAAATTTGTCATTCGGACCAGTCATTAAAGGTCAATATTAAAAGAAAACTTTCTAGATTATTGCCACTTTATGAAGATGATTATTACGTTTTCGCAACATATGATTTGATTTCAAGGAAATCAAATATTTTCCCCATGGCATAAAGTACCCCATTTTCGTCTACGTACTTCAAGACGATTGGTTAAATAGGTGTAATCTACATTTTCCCTCGAGAATGAGATGTTTTCCTGGTATAACAGTAGCCTATGGCCTTTCACATCCCTCTCGACGGATTAGACCAAACAGGCGAATTTATTATATTTGCTGGCTCAAAAGACCTCCAGAAACGGAGGTGAGGGGAACACAAATTGTATTATTTCCATAGTTACCAATCAAACCAAGTAATTATGTTTTTATAAGAGTGAGTGAGTAAACTTCTATTTATTAATATGATAGACAAAGATAAATGCAGATGTAGATAAAAATGGTCTTTTTAGCTTTAGTCCATAATACTTTTGAATTTATAATATTAATTCGGATCCAAAACATTGCTATGTTTACCTATTTAAATTTTTTTATCAACGACTACGATGAAATTGCTTGTTTATATTGTACAAAGTACTATCTTAGTAAGCTACGTTTTACATACAGCCATATATCCAGCTGTACAAAAAATGACTCTTTACACGTATGTATACTTAAAATACCAATGCTTACTACACTATTTTTAATTCTTATATTATATATTATACAGTGATATACATATTAATATATTATATGTATTAGAATCTGTACAAGAATTTTACCTAGCAACTGAATGTTCACGTACTATTGTTTTTATGTAAATTTCAACCACTACATAATTTTAATGTATTGTATTTGTAGATTTGTATCAAATTTTTATCGTTTATTGTGAATTTCATGTTAGTCGTTGATAAAGTATAGTACGTAACTCGGTTGTAAGGCATATTACACACTCGCGCAATTACGCACTCGCCGCTGCGCGGCTCTTGCGTAACTTTTTCGCTCGTGTGTAATATGCAACTTACAAACTCAATCACGTAATATATCCATTAACACTGTCACATGTTTAATTTATACAAAAATAAATTTTCATGTATCACATGATTTTTCTCAATAAGAAACTAATCATTGAATCAATAAATTAATTGATTGCGCCAAATTTCCTACATATTTTAAACTTTTAATAAAAGAAAATTGTCACAAGTAAATTCCCAAAAAAGTTTTTTTTTGTAAATTTGCCAGTAATTACCTTACAATTCAAATTTATCAAGTTTCACTGTTATTTGTTTTAAATATTTGGTCCATAGGAAATTAAATGTTGCGTTTTAGGCGAAAAAATTTTGTAACTGATGCCATGATGCAATGCGGCCCCAATTATTTAGGTATTGATTAGTTTGACCGGTCGCAGTAATACCTAACAAAAATATTAAATACGCGTTTGTAATTGAAAACTTCTTATAGAAAATTACATACGTGTAAGTAAGTGCTTGCTGCAGTCCGTCCAACGTATCATATTAAAATTTATTGTCGTTTAATTTCAAATGTATATAATTATTTATTTAAATTAGCGTAATTAGCTACTTGTTTCACTTTAAACGATCACATTTCGTATTTTGAGGGTTCCGAATAAAAATATCGGAATCACAATATGACGACCAAAGTTCAGTAGATCTGGTTTACCATTGTAAAGGCCTCCGATAAGACTATAAGATAACTATTTCCAAAATTAGGGTTTGCAAGCAAAAAAGAAGATCGCTTATCCTTTTAATTCTCTTCTATTCTACTCTTCTATTCTACTCTTTTAAGATATTTATTATCAATTTTGTGAAGACACCGGGATACGTGCCCCAAAATCCCTTATGTAAATCCGGCTTTAGCTACGAAGTAATGAAAGAAATAATGAATCACACACAATTGTGTTTCCCTTAAATTTCTTTGATTTCATTAATTTCAAAATAACTTTTTTTTTCTTTTTTTTTGATTCAAAGAAATATTTTTTTGATTCAAAGGAAATCTTTTTTTTTGTTTAAAAGAAAAAAATTAAAGAAATTTTTGAACTTTGAACAAAGAAATCGTTTTGAGAGTAGGCAACCAAATTTTTGAAAATTCAAGAAGAAATTTGAAGAAAAATGATCCCTAGTAAATGAAATTTTGCGTCGAGACACGTTTCGGCACAGAAACAAAACGTTCTCCAAAACTATAAGTTCAAGTCACTGGACGAAATACTGGAAAATAGATTAAATTTTTGTTTTCTAAAAATAACTATAAAAATTGTTCCACATACCCTATTGTGTGGGTAATCGTTAGAAAGATTATTTGAAATGAATGTGACATTTCTTTGACCATTTTTCTTCAAATTCATCTATATTTTTTCTTTAATAAATCATAAAAGATATAAAGAGGTACTTAAATTTCCTAAATTTTACCCTGAAAGTTGTGAAAAGTTTTAGGCACTGACTACGTAACCCAAACTAAATGCGTATTCAATACACACTTGATGAATTTTTATTATAATATTATTATCTTTATTTCAACGGTAATTATAATTATGTAATGTGTTAAAAATTTAATATTTTCCAACACTTCGTGTAGGTTAATACCTAACTCTTTCTTCGTCTATTATGAAGTCTAATACTATTGAAAATCGACAATATTTCAAAAATAAAATAAAATTTTGAACAAAATGAGACCTTTGGTCAATACAGAGATCACTCATTATTGTCACACTATTAATTAGTAGGAATTAAAATTATATGTAGGTACATAGGTATATAATATGCATATATATACAAAACGAAAATGTTCTAAACACATGTTAGATCAATTTTCAAACTACTATTAAAAACCGTTTTATTAATTATAATATCTAGTTACGTAAAACCGCAAAGTAAAAACTTATTTCAAGTGTTAAATTAATTATTATTTATTATTTTATTTTAATCAACTATATTGGCTGTGATTGTGATATACAATAGACTCTCACATTACACGATTTAAATGTTACCAAAACTACGAAACAAGAAAAAGAGAATTGATAGGAGTAAAGAAAACTGTGTAATAATTTGTAGAAAAAACACATGAGGTTGGTATTTCTTTTCAAATAAATTTGTGTTAAATAATGTTAACTAGCAAAAATACGACAGCGTAGGTGAAGCATTAAATTAGAGTTGTAGAAAATACAAACCTATCCAGAAAAAACACAAAATTCCAATGTAAGACAATTTAATGAATAAAGTGAGTTTGTATGATTCATATTATAACTTAATATTTCGTCAGTATGCTTTCTAATTCAATCAAATTTGCCAATAATAGCTTTTATTTCATTTTCAACGTCTTTACCTGTGTTTTACCTGACCAATAAAAAGTTCTCTACCACTATCTCGCTGTAACAATCCTTTCTTTTTTTTCAGGATAAGAATTGAAATAAACTACAATATTTTTATCGGACTTATTAATACACATGAATTAAATTACCGTATTTAAAGAAGACATCATATTTTTCTTGAATATTCCCTCAAAACAATAAAAGTTCATTTTTAAAAAAAGGTAAAATTTAAAAACAAAGTCGTCAATTATAATACAGGTTGTACTTGCATTGTGTTTCGTACAATCGGTAAGTGTTTTTCGTATAATATCTTTTTCAATTTTCCAAGTTGCCCCTCCGTGATATTAACCGCCAGAAATCAAAATTTCACTGAACGTCTGTAATTGGGCGTCAAATTTTTACGTCTAGTAGTTTTAGAAAAGACGCCTATGTTGAAACGAACAGAAAGTGATTTTACAAGTATTACGTTTTGTCAACTTTGGTACGGAATACTAAAAATACAAAAATTTCAAGATTATACTTTTAAGTTTCATATTGAATGATCAATCATTGTGGTTTCTAGGACTAAAAGTGACTTAAAAGGTTGCAATCGTGTTCAGGAAGTAAAAAAATTTGCTAGGCCACTAGAATACGTTTAAATTTGCCGATTATTTCTCGAAAATTTAATGAAATACTTACAGCAAGTTGCATCAGTCAAATAATATATAGGTATAAACAAGACTTTCATCGGTCGAATGAAACTTTACTTGAAAGTAAAAAATCAAAAATGGGCAATTTACTTCAGTTACGCATTGTGAATAAATTTAAAAGAAAAAATTCTCTTTAACCCTAGAATCATACGTTGGTCTGCGAGTCAAGTTAATCATACATCGGCGTCGTTTCGACGAATGGACTTTTTACGGGGAGTTTTAGAGTTTATTTGCAAAAAACATTTTTTTTTACATAACAATACTACAAAAGCGAACAAAATATTTAAAAAAATTGGATTTGGAAAAATTTCTTAATGTAAATATTTATTAATTTTTTTTATCTTTCTATCAAAGCATATTTTCATTATAAAAATTAAAAAATATATAAATACATCAATTGTAATAATTAATTTATGAACTATTATGAATCAGTGGACACGTGTGACTTTACAGAATGTGAAATTTCTCAGTCATAAATATTCCTATAGATATGTAGTTATTTCCCCATTAGGCACATTTGTAAATTTTCTAAAATTTGTTAGTAATTTTTCGAATAAGATCTCAAAAAATAATAAAAATTAAAGTATTTTCCACAAAATAAATTGTTAATCTTTTATTAAGTCATTCGAAACGCATTCTTTAATTTTCGATTCAATATATTCAAACTTCAGTATTATGTCGTCTCTAGAAGTCAAACAGCTGTAATCATCTTTCACATTATCATAATCGTTGAATAAATTAATTATAACATCCATATCTTTAATAAATTTTAGAAAAATTAGGAAAACTTTTATATGTGGAGTACAAAATCTTTAAAAAAAAATATAGGTTAATCATACATCGTCGTCCTTTTGACGCACACTATTTCAGTATAAAAAAAACGACAATAGCTATAAACAAAATTTATATGTGTTATGTGTTATAATAACAAATAAATTAGATAACAGAAGTTTCACAGCGAGCAGGTACCGACAAGTCACAGTATTGGAGCAAGTAGAGAAGTTCGTTCGTCGTTTTGACGAGTACGTATGATTCTAGGGTTAACTATAGATACTGCAGCATGTCTAGATGTTTTTTAATGTATAACGTTTAATTATCATTGTTATTCATATTATATTTAAAGCAGCCTTCTTGAAAACGCCTATCTGAAAACTGGGTCAGTGTTGACAACTTTGCATACCATACATATGCATTTTATGTATTAATCGCTCTACTCTAGAATCGCGTTAGAAGTCTATATAACCAACCGATTCATTCTCTTTCATTCTAACTGCACAATCAATACTGAATATCCTTTTCTATTGATTAAGGATATAAAATAAATATTAATTAATATACATATGTATGTATATATGTGTGTATAAATGCATGTATACAGTGCAATCTGGTTATGAAGAACGTTAACCAATATTTAAATTCAACTGGGTACACGAGAATTTCTTTAAAGTGAATTTAAGAATGACTGAAAATAATTCCAATTTCCATTTAAGAAAAATTGTACCAGAATATTTTAAGAGTTACAGTTCGGATAACCAATCATCTTCGAAAAAAAAAACAACATATTACCCCAGACACTTGTCTTAGAGCACTTGATGTGCACATAGATGAGTATCATTTGTACGTCAGTGTTAGCGTAACAAAACTACATGTCAGTGGTTAAGGGTTAAATATCATTAAAATTATAAACAAAACAATACATTATTTCTTCTCTTTTACAATTATAATCATTCAATTAAAATATACCTAGTTAAGGTTATTAATTCTTGGATAGTACTAATTAAGTTTAATTATTTTCATTATTAAACAAAATTCGCTAATAGCGAGTTACTATTTACTTTTTATGTGGAAAATCGATATATATATATATACAGTGAAACCTGCCAAGTTGGACACCTCTGTATACTGGACACCTGCTCAAGTTGGACACTTTTCAATTGGCCTGGCGAAATTACATTGTTTTAAATGCATATTAATACTTATAAGTTGGACACCTCTATATGTTGGAAACCTGTCTAATTTGGACAGTTTTTTAAAATGATTTTTGATATTTTGATCTGTTTACGTTGGACATTCATGTATTTTACACGTGACCGAAACACGTGTTAGTTATGTTATGAAAGTTATAATAATTGAAATTTTGAAAGCTTACAAAAAGAATTGCAGCGCCGAACGAAAACGAAAAATTCGTAAAACTAGTAATGAAGCAATAAATCAAAAAGTTTATGACTTTTTTGTTAAGTGCCGTTCATCGAATCTTCCAGTATCCGGTCCTCTACTGCAAGAAAAAGCAAAAGCGATAGCCTTAAAATTAGACATTAATTTTCAAGCAAGTAATGGATGGTTAGAAAGTTTTCTAAATCGACATAATATTAAATTTAAAACTTTGTGTGGAGAATCAGCATCAGCAGACTTAGAAGAGGCAGAAGAGTGGAAAAGAAAACTGGAAAATCTGTTGCAAGATTATGCGCCAGAAGATCGGTTTAATGCAGACGAAACTGGTCTTTTTTGGCGTTTATTAGACAAAAAAAGTTATGTTGCACAAGGTGATCCATGCAAAGGTGGTAAATTGTCTAAAGAACGGTTAACTGTTCTATTATGTACGAGTTCGGTCGGAGAAAAGTTAACGCCGTTAGTAATTGGGAAATCAGCACGTCCTCGAGCTTTTAAACAAATGAGATGTAAGGAGCTTCCCGTTATTTGGCGACACAATAAAAGGGCATGGATGACGACTGATATTTTTGAAAGTTGGTTGTCAGATATTGACAGGCAATTGCGTAAGGCTGCTAGAAAAATTGTGATCATACTAGATAATGCTACAAGTCATAAGATTATGAAATCGTTCGAGAATGTTAAACTTGTTTATTTACCGCCAAATCTAACATCGGAAATTCAGCCACTAGATCAAGGCGTGATTCGAACAATGAAAGCTTATTACCGCAAAAGTTTGCTTATGTGTTTAGTTGCTAAATCTGAAATTTCTAACAACCACAAGGAATTTATCAACTCAGTCACGGTTTTGGATGCAATTCGATGGATCAGCGAAGCATGGCAAGCTGTATCTACGGAAACAATTGTTAAGTGTTTTAGACGAGCTGGTTTTAGTATTCCAAAAGCAAATGAAGGGGATCATAATGAAGACCCTGATTCAGAACTTCGCGATGCAATTAAATTATTACCTCCAGAGTTTCAAAATCGGTTACAGACTGCTGAAGAAATGATCACCGCCGATGCCTACTTGGAGGTACACGATCATGTCTTCAATACACATCAAGACGTTCTTCAACATGTTTTACAACTAGACGAGGAACAAGAAATCGAAGAATCTAGTGACGAGTGCGAGAAAGTAGCGGAGAAACCAACAACCCCTGAAGAAGCTTTGAACGGTATAAATACCGCCATTAAGTATTTAACTGAAAATCCATGCGAACTGTTAGAAGATTTATTCAAAATTCAAAGCAAATTAGAAAGCAAAATTTTCCTAAAAATTGTATCCAAACAAACTAAGATAAGTGATTTTTTTACGAAAGATAATGTTTAAATATCTATAATATGTATGTATTACGATTGTTATTCGATAGTTTATTTCAATAAATATTGATACGTAGATGTGTGTATACGTATTACTTTAAAAATAATTCATTTTGCATTATATTCTAAATTAGTGTTAACCTTAAAATTACTAAGCGTAGATGATTTTGATATTTTGTATATGTTGGACATCTGTTTATGTTGGACAGTTTTTGATTGCACCGCGGGTGTCCAACTTAAACAGGTTCTACTGTATATATATATATATATATATATATATATATATATATATATATATATATAACTACCGAAATAATTTTGTCTACTCCTACTATTAAAAGTATCATTTTGCGCACGGCTAACTATATATAAAAATTAATAATTGCCCACACTGTGCGCAAATAGCGTGGGAAATTATTTCGCACGGCCTAATATAATAAAAAAGGTGGCTATGTCATTGATTTAATATATAATTTATATAAATAATACTAAAAATATACATATGTAAGTTGTTTATTTATTATTGTTGCCATAGATTCAAAGTATATTAGTTATACTTTTATAGTTATATTAGTATAAAGTATATTAGTTTAATTATTTATGTTAAATTTTACGAGAAAAAATGTGCTCGTAGAAAAAGTATAGTGTAAAATACGTGAAAAAAGCTTATTTCTCACTCACATGAATTGTTGCACTCGCCCTGCAGGCTCGCGCAACAAAACTCATATTCCTGAGAAATAAGCCTCTTTTCCTATTTATTGTACAATATACTATTTAAAAAATGATCACAGACCACTAAGTGTTCAAACTAGAAATAAAAAAAAATAAAAATTTTGGGTTATTTGGCTAATTTACTTCAAAATTCGAAAACTAAAACTTCGGTTTTGAAAAAAAAATGTATAATATGTGAAGTCTTTCCCTATAAGTAAGTTTGAGTGTACTTGAGTTTGCGCCAAAAAAGTATATGTACATATATCAAATTTTTTAACTTTTCTAATTGAACTAACGCGCCAAATTAATGTCTTTAATTAAAAATCGATTAATTTTTGCTAATCGATTTTTATCAATAAATGTTTCCGGTATTTTGTAAGAATTCTTTATTTTTTTTCTTTGCTCCGCAAATATGATTTAATGGAAAATTAAATGGTTATTACTTAAGTATATTAACTAACAAGAATATAGATTTAATTGCAATTATGAATTTGTAAAATGCGTAGATTCAATTTCAATTCTAGGCCAAGTATGCAATATTTAAATCACGCCGTGTGAGAAATGATATTTTAAATCACGTAATGCGCTCACGAATGATGTAACTTTCCCAGGGGGAAAGGGGGGCTGAAGGCGCTTAATTATTAACACGTATTCGTGCATGTATTAAAAACTTTCATTTTATAAATAAACCATAATCTTCCCCTCAAATACACTATTACCGCCTGTCGACTTGATGATTGAAATTCCCATGTAGGCGCTTATTATATAGTATATTAGAAGCCAACAAGTTACAACTTTAAATAGCATCTCACAAATGGAATGGGGGGTAGCGAGCAAAAAGGATGAAAAATTGAAAATTATACATTACATTTTATACGTTACGACTATTTATATAGGAATCATAATATACTATTTTCTATACAACTGTTTGACGTCATAACTATATGTAATGACGTCATTGGGGATACACCACACCTCTAGATGGATAGAATTATTATACATGTTTTCATATTGTGTGTCTTATAATGGCATTACTTATTCTACTAGTGCAGCATAGGCGGCTTTGTAAAAGAAGAAAGAAAAGAACTTTTTTATTACTCATGCGGGAGAAGTACTAACTTGGCGCACACATTTCCGTACGCAAAATAGCTGTTTGCCCACTGTACTCTTCCTACATACTTTTTTGCGTGTGGAACGTGTGGAAAGTAACTTTCCACACGCAAATTAACAATAAAACAGGCAAAGCCGCCTCTTAATTTTTCATTTAATATTTCATAATGATTTCTATAGAAACCACCAACAAAGTAATTTAAACGATATTTAATTTAGAAAAAAAGACGAACACTTAAAAACATTATTTTAAAAAGAAATAAAAATGTCAAAAATAGTAACAATATTAGACAAAAGTATGTGAAATTCATAATAAAAAATAGTATGTGCAATTCGTGCGGGATTGTCGATTGCCCACTCAAGCGAATGAGCGCACTCACTACGTTCGTACACTCAACTTCGCTTTTGTGGACAATCGACAATTTCCCGCACTTATTGCACAATATACTATTATATACGAAAACGTAAGATTGCGCCAATTTGAGAAAAAAACTATCGAGAGTGATTTTTGTTTGAGAGTCGTTTTATTAGAAATGGACATATAAGCGAAGAGTTTGTGCAAAAATTCTCGGAGTGATAGATAACGAATAATGTGCCAAATTGGGCTCCAAGCGTGCAGCCAGGGTGTTAGCATGGGGGTCCGGTCTGGTACACCAGGTCTTATTTTTACTTAATTTTGGGTGTCATTGGTAAATTTAATATTTGATGGGACCCCGGCATAGTTTGTTTCTGGAGTTCTTGATTTTTCTGTACGGTCCCGCATGTAGCATTAAAATTCATAATATACGTACAAGTGTTTCTCTGACTGAGTATTTACAAGAAGTTTACATCATGATCAGTGTTCAAAAACATGGCCTGCTCGGCTTCGAATTTGATCGGCGGGGCAAAACATGTATTTGTTAGCGATTAATGAAGGATTATTGCAAAATGGCAATTAGAAAGTATTATTAAAATGGCAAAACTATTTATGTTCTCAAATATTTTTAGGGGAGAACGATGATTTCGTCAGATGTTATTCGACTAATTACACTCCTGTGCAAGTTACAACTTATTCAATGTCGTATTCCACCCCGAGATTCATGTGGAATACACAGCCTATAATTTTTTTTTTGCATTGCTAGAATTTTCAGCTACAAGAAAAATATTAGACAACGAATGCTCAGAAAGAGAAATATGATCAAATTGACAATCAAATCCGAGGTCCTAAGTAACAGTCATACTATTTTCCTTATAAAAATTTTCGAAAAACTGTAATTTTTGATGGCCACCTGGTGAGTAAAAGTTGTTGAAAGTACTCTCAAGTGAACACTTCTAAGTGTAATTTGGCTAAAATATCATAGAGACATTTTCTCTTCTCAAGTTGATCCTTTGTATCTCACAAAAATTCGATCACATAAAAATTTGTTTAAACACCGTCACTGCAATCAGCGTGTGCTTTAGACGATCGATAAACAACATGGAAAAGATGTAGCAGTAATAAAAACCATAAAAAAAACTATTTCCTTTCGAAATGGAAACAAAATATCCAGTTTCATTTAGATATTTAGAGACGTCCTACATAAATACACAAATACAGTAAGTACCTAATGGTGGAAGCGCCAAAGTAAAATTTAAAATTATTTTTAATTAGTGCAAAATGTTAGCAGCAACGGTTTTGTTACCGCTGATATATTGATAATTTACGTTAGTTCTAATATCACTTAAAATTGATTTGCGGCGTCTGTCGTTCGATGTCTACGCGCGCCATTCCATGGTGTATCAGATGTTCGGATACCTTCTGACGTCTGACCTCATACACGGCGCTGATGTCTCTAACTTAGAATTATGACGCATTTTATTATTTTCCAACAATATGTATATACATACGTGTGGTATACCTATATGTAACTGTCGTATGTGTTATAAATAAGCATATAACACATATACGTTTTTTATTCGATTCATTTCTAATTAAATCGTTCTATTTCGGTTTATAAAAGGTGGTGAAAAAAAAGAAATATCTCACAGGTAAATGTGCCAGTAATAGATCGGAATGTAGCAGAATTCTATAAAAATTTATTTTAAATTTAGAAATGTATAAATTGGAACTTTGGGTGTAGGAGGATGACTGAGGTAAGAGAATTTTTTGCTGCCTATGTAGGTATCGATATTTTATTTCTAGAAAAAACACGCTACCAATGGTGTGTGGCAAACAGTTTCCTCGTACTCGTAAAAGACTTTAAAACAGTATTCTATCAAATATAAGTGTATACCGTGAAATTATACTTTCGCCTTAAAGTTCAAAAAAAATGTTGTAACTCAAAATGCTTAAAGGCTAAATTATAAAATAATAGCAAAAATATTTTAAAAATTAACTCCAAAAATACTTTAAAATAAGATATTGACATTTAAAGGGATTTCATGGTAGCGCCGTGGATACTATTACTCTGAATGCAATGAAATTTGTATGGGACCATCTAGGAACCAGACTGCATAATTTCTGACAATTTCGTTAAAAAGAATTGAATAGTTCAGAAGTTATGCCACTTGGTGCAATTTAGTATATTAATGGAATGATATGGTAGCGGCGTAACTACCGTTACTCCGATTTAGATTAAATTTATAGGAGACCATCTAGGAATCAAACCGCATAATTTCTACAAATTTCATTAAAAACAATCGAATAGCTCAGAAGTTATGCCACTTGGTGTAAACTGGCGACACACAGACGGATAGACACCAAACCAAAATTGTTTGGAGGGAAAAGATTTTTTAATTTTCAAAAGTGACAATGCTTCCGCTACTTTGTATAGTAGTCTCGGAAGCAAAAAGAGAGAGGGGTTTATTAGGTGTTGACAAGGAGTCAACTGTAACTTTAGGATTATAGACCAAACTTCTTCAAAGTGTATATTGTACAAGTTTTCTACTATATCTGTACTTTTGAGCTAAAAATTTTGATTGCTCCTGGGGCTATTTATTTCTTTCTCCGGTCCTGTAACCTTCAGAATATGTTAAGTACCTGAAGAAAAAAACTGTGGATGTGAACAGCCATTGACAATTATTCGGAGTCGTCAATTAAAGTAATCGTTTAATTCAATCCAAAGCAACCAAATTTTACTTTCATATTTTTTACGAGATTCTTTTTTGTCATACTCCAATCTAATTACTTGTAAATAAAATTAAAACTTAATTATGAGTTGGTTACGCTTGAATAACTTTTGTCTATATAATTAATAAAAATTTTGATTATCTAATTTCTATTTTAATAAATCATTAATTAATTAAAATAATATTTCAATTACTGTCTTGAAATTTGAGCATCGATTCTGCGATTATCATTTAATCATCTAAAACATGCGATCATTTAAAAAATTGTGTAATTCTTTAAATTATTTACATGCGAAAAAATTACACAATATCAGAAAATTTACAAAATTTTAACAAAAATTCATTAATCTTTCGTACGAATTGTGTAAAAATATGAATAATTATTTTTTATAAATTTCTAAAAAAATAAAAAAAAAATTTTTGTGAATCAAGTCATTAACCTTGTTATCGCGCATTTTTGAAATCAAAGTATAGGTACTATGAAATTTGTTAAGCAAATAATTGCTTAACATCTGGATAACGTTGAAAAAAAACTGAAAGAGACTGGCTTTATTTTATTATTTGATAAATTAAAAGTTTGCACGAAAAAAATTAATCAAACCTAGTAAAAAATATGTATTTGTAATGCATATACTGTAATATGAGATTCTCTTTTGTAAACTTATTAACTTTCCAATTTTGTTATAAGGTAATTAATTATAATATCTTTTATTATTTTTTGAAAAAAATTTTTTTTTTATGCAAGTAGTTTCTGTATCTACGGTCTGTTAAGTTACCGAATTATGAGTCGTGAGACGAAAGGATGTCGAAGTCGAATCATACTGAAATCTAAGAATTGTTCATTAAATATAATTTAAACCATCGCGAACCAGAACGAAAAATTGATTAAGATAGGTGTTTGAATAATTGTTCCTCATTCCAAATAAATTTTTTTTATTTCAAATTTTTGATTTTTTGTAAAATTTGTGTTCACTACTATTAAAAGAAATCAAAAAAGCACTTCAAATTTTTTTTTTTTTTTTTTTTTTACTGAAAAACTTGATGTCGACTATAGTAGACATTGGGAATAACGCTTACTCAATTGACATCTAAAACAATGTTAATTTCTTAAGAATTTTTGGGAAATAAGCTGGCTAAAAAAATACAGTAGATGAATGGAAAACGTGTCTAATAACTAAAAAATAATTATTGTAGTGACAATGAACACATGAAGGTTTACACATTTATAAGAGGGTTCACTTTCCAAAATTTGGAAGCAGCCTTTTCCTCTGGAGCCACGTCATGGTCATAAACAACTTTAAAATTTCTCGTGATAGCAAAAAATTGGTCTCTGGGCAAGATTGCAATGGAAGAAACCTTTGTTTTGGAATGATAGTATATTCTTCTTCTTGGAAGTCCCATTACGGACATTTTGATGGAGGCACCAAAAAACCTTTTTATTTGCTCATTATTTGAAATTAGCAGGCGCCTTTTTTTCAATATAGCTACCATTGGTTTTTTCTGTAACCAGATTGAAAATATCTTCAGAAATGTACTTACTTACATAAATATATTTTTTTAATTATTACGTAGCCGCTTTCCAAATGTCGACTGTAGTAGACATAAAAGTTTCTGGCGTTACTATGACAACCAAACTCATGAAACATTCTAAACAAATATCTTATTTCCTTCTCTGAACATTCATAATAACATATTTACCCCCACATATTAAAAAATAATTTATTTAATGTACTAAAAAAATATTTACATTCACGAAGACGCTGGGAACTACCCTTTGTAGCGATGCGCTGTTTTCAAACTGCTGTGGAATATCAACAATGAACGTGGAACGAACTGAAAAAAATTCTGTAATGTGCTCCTACCCATGAGGAAGACAGTGGTACTCCTGTCAGTGCTGTCAACCCACTTTAAAGCGGTAATAAAAATTCCTTACGAAATGTCATTTTATGTCGACTACGGTCGACGGTTGGAACGAGGAGGATAAACTGAATTTCGGGAAACATTTTAAAAAAAAAATGCGAATTATCTTGAATTACAGTCTGGAGCAGTAGGGATTTGAAATATGAATTCGAAAATTGAGTGCGAAATAACGAAGATATATGGCCTTTCGTAATAGACAATTCACAATTCGGTTAGTCCGTCCTTATAGGAAGAGTTTTCAGTTAGAATACATTTTACAAAAAAAAAATCAAGTAAAATTTCATCAAGGTTTGCTCAAAAAGTGAAATTGAGCAAAAAGTTCTTTTCCTCTTTCGCTTTGTATGTGTGAATTATTGCTAAAAAAAAAAATGAAAATTAATTGAAACAATTGCAAACAAATTTTTTTTTGGTCATGACCTAAAATTATGAAAATAGTGACAATTTTTATTTGAGCCGGCCGAAACTGATCAAGTTTTACGGAGTTCTGGACTTCTAATAAGAATCTATGCTCTGAACGATCAAAACATTAATTTCCACACAAAAATTTATCAGGGGTTTTTACCTCCTTGGGGCTAAGAGCTAAAGAGCTAAATAAAATATGATTTGGATCAAAGCTTCATCAGTTTGTCGCGGTGTGAGGCCTTATAGAGCTCGAGGCTATAGTTGTGCTAATTTTTTTTTTAAATACAGAGTTACGGTAACATAATTCAAAACAATTCAAAATATTTTCTCTTTAATAAAATAGAAAAGAAAATGATTCATATACGTCATAGAATATTTAAGTTTTATAAATAATTGTAAATTGGCCATAAATATTTTTCCGGATTTCATAATACACTCTAATAATTCACAAACACTTTATCTTATTATTATTACTTTCGTTAAGTACCCAAAAATAACCAACGCATGTGAGGAATAATTAAACATGAATAATTAAAAATATCTTAGACGGTCAAGTCAGACATAAACAGAGACAGATATACTGTTACAATAAAATTTATCTAATTGTGTTAACTGGTAGTCAGTTATGCATGCATGTTTGAAAATTTGTTGCAAAAAAATTTTTTGTCAAATACGTCATTTATGTGAAATTTTCGTATTTTATTGGATTTGTTCCAGAGATTCTTTATTACAGACAAACAAACGCACAGTAAAAGCAACGGCAGTAGACGCGTGATGTGTTTTTTGTGGTGATTTGTGTATTACGCACGCAAGCATATAGACAACGGTCCATCGTACGCGATTGTCATACAACGATTAGAGTACACGTACGATTTCTTGGTGATTTACCGAAACCGCGACGTCCCCGAATGTAAACTTTATACTAGCAACACAGTAAAAAAATTTGGTTTTTCTTCGTAAAAAAAAACTAGTGGTTAAAATTTTTGTGTTAAATAAGTAACACAACCCTGCGTTAATGTAACATTTCGTGTTTGTGTTAAATGAAAATATTAACAAAAATTTCGATTTAACAGAATAAAAATGTTAACCTGTTTTGTACAACAAAGAAGTAACCTAATATTTGTGTAGAGCAAAAGAATGTTATAAGTAAATAAATTAGATTAGAATATATATCTACCAAAATATATACATATATATATATATATATATATATATATATATATATATATATATATATATATGTATGTATATATATATATATGTATATGTATATATATATGTATATATATATGTATATATATATATATATATATATATATATATATATATATATATATATATATATATATATATATATATATATATATAATAAATATAATAAAAAAGATGAGAGTAGTTCTTATTATTAAACAAAACCGAAAAATTATATGTTTTTTTCAGTTATTGGCGAATATAGTTTTATTAAACGTTTAAAAATGAAACAATTTTCTTACATTTTAAGGTTATTTTGTTACAGATTCAGTTACAAAAAATCATGTAAGCTTACTTACATGTAAGATTGTATATTATATAATACAATCTCAAATAAGCTTATATGATTTTTTTTAACTGAATCTGTAAGAAAATAACCTTAAAATGTAAGAAAATTGTTTCATTTTTAAACGTTTAATAAAACTATATTCGTCAATAACTAAAAAAAAAAAAACAAAAAACTTACAATTTTTCGGTTTTGTTTAATAATAAGAACTACTCTCATCTTTTCTATTATATATATTTTCGTAGATATACATATATGGACACAAGTAAGAATTGTTACAAAGGACTGACTTACTTTGCATTCTTTGAGTCTCATTTATAATAATATATGGACAAAATCGTTATAATTTTTGACGACTTTCAAATATCATAAGTTATGATATTTGAAAGTCGTCAAACCGAAAAATTGTAAGTTTTTTGTTTTTTTTTTAGTTATTGACGAATATAGTTTTATTAAACGTTTAAAAATGAAACAATTTTCTTACATTTTAAGGTTATTTTCTTACAGATTCAGTTAAAAAAAATCATATAAGCTTATTTGAGATTGTATTATATAATATACAATCTTACATGTAAGTAAGCTTACATGATTTTTTGTAACTGAATCTGTAACAAAATAACCTTAAAATGTAAGAAAATTGTTTCATTTTTAAAATTCAAAAAACATATCTTATTTTTAGGTCGCTAGTTAGGAGCCTTTAGATAAATAATCTTTAATTTGTTAATTTTACTCTCTATATGAGCTTAAAAAAATCAATAACAATTTTATTTTAGAAACGACACTGTCTGTTAAATTGCGTAAGACCGATACTGATTATTTAAAAATGATCAAGTGAGAATAGACCACCTAATGCGATGACACAGATATGACGAATTGATAAGAATTTAGTTGTTGTACTACGAAGTCTTGAAAAGTGAACATTTTTCTTTCTGACGTCATTAAGTTAACTTGATTTTAATTTATTAAATTGATCAAATCTAACATGATTTCTGACGTTCACTCTACTTCATGCAGTCTGTGTCTGATTCGTTTTATTAAAGGTGTTCTCTCGATGTTATGCCACTGTTATGACTGACCACTTAACGTAATGTGCGTTATGTGACTAAAAACAAGACGTTTAAATATGATTTGAATTCAACGTGAATACAACTGCAATTTTTTTGTACATCTTCCCGCTATGGAAAGTAAGTTGATTTTGATTTGAAGGGACAAATACTATCAAATTTTATAATCATAATTATGTCGTTATTTTTAATTGACTTTAAAGATATTGTTAACTCTTTTAGTACCGCCGTATATTCCAATATTTTTGATAAAAAATTTAATATCTCTATAAGTATAATTGAGAGTTTGGTAGGTTTTGCTTAATTTATTTACAATATGACCGCTCTTTACTATACAGCCTCCAGTTACGGATATAAGACAATGCACACTCTTCAGTTGAATTTTTTCTAAAAATTAGTATGACGAGCTGAGCTCGTCATTAGTCCTAAAGGGGTTAAATTAAAATTTACTATGGGCGTTATCGTTTAGTTTAATGATGATATTTATTTTGAATTTATCATAATTTTTTTTTTTTAAATTGACAAAATCATTATTATTTTTGTGGGAAATACTTTGGAGAATTTTGATAATAAATAAATTAAAAGTAAAAAAATTTCTCCAAAACTGTACGAATATGTTAATCAGTTAGAAAAAGTTCCGTTATCATCATGTGTTGATTTTTGCTAATAATTATAATTCAACGGATGATTAGCCAGATATAGCATAATCAATTATTATATAACAAAAATAACAATTTCGTACAAATATGGACAAATTAAAGTGGCAAAAGTTTTTTTTCCTTAGATATTTTAAGTTTATTAATCAATACGAAATAAAATGTATGCAAAAACTATTATGCGGTGATTTTTTGACGGATTTTAAACGAAAATACTCACAGAAAAATATTTTTTTTTTTTTTTGCAATTTCAGGACTAAAATACGTACTCTACTCTCTCATAATAGGGAATAAAGTGTTACTTTTAGTCTCAATGGACTAAAAATAATTTTGTTCCCGCCTTCAAGTTAAACAGCAAACAAAGAATTTATAAAGTGTCACCAATCAACAAGTAAAATGTAACTTAAGTATAGCGTTGGTAGCTAATGACAAACAAATTCAAACTTCTAGATAAAAACAGTTGTATTGTCCAATTTAATTGATGTATCCAAAGTATACTTTATGTAATATTATTTCACATCATTTAAATGCCATTTAAATATTTAAATAATTTGTTCCTAATTTTTATAATTTTAAATTTCCCGGAATTGCAAATAGTACCGTAGTTTGTGGTGAAACGGAAAGATTTTTAACTTTGTCGTAGATTTTCATGCCTTTTTTTATGTACTAGATGATAAAAAATGGATTGGTATTATTTCCGGCTGCTTATTCTTCATACCTACCATTTTAAAAATCCATTTTCGTTTTCATTTAGCTAGCAAACTGAAAGAAATAGACGTTTCTAGTCACCTCGCACTTCGGGGTGTCGAGGAACGAATGAGGGGTGAATAGGAATTTTGGACATGGCTGTCCAGTTTATTTATAAAAAGCTAATAAATTAATTTTACTGGTAGGAGAATGAAGGAAAAAAACAAACCAATATCTATATATCATAAACTTAACCTCTTCGATGCAGTTGTTTGATATATAAAAAACCATTTGTACGTATGTGCCACGTTTACATTACATATTTAACGCACTTGGTTGGTACTAACCTATCTCATGTATGTTATGTAATATAATACTAATTAGGGATTGTAATACCGGTAAACCGGTAAACCGGTTTACCGGTAAATTACTAAAAATTCCATAAAATTTTTACCGGTAAATTGCTGATTTTTTACCGGTAATTCGGTAAATTAAAAATAATATGTTTGAAGATTTTTATAAGTTAATTTTATTTCATAGAAGAATGATTCAATTTATTGAACGTAAATGTACACAATCAAATTACCCCTTACTGTGTGTGTATCCATAATAAACTAGGCTATGATACAATAAAATCGCACAATGCAATGGTCAGTTTTAAAATGCATATGAATACAATAAAACGTCCTTTTCGTATTTATTTACATAATACTATTCAAATCAGCTGTATATTTTCCAAAATAATTAAACATTACGTTAAATGATTACATTGTAAGAAGTGGTAAGTAAATTTTTATTACAGGTACCGTAGGTATATATAATTGATTCATATTTTATGATTACTTAACAAAATGTAAAAATATTTTTTCAATAAACAATAATAATGGGCGGTATATTTCTATGAAGGAAGCTGTAGGATACCTACAAAGTTGTCGGAAATCAAACAGATAGAATTACCGAAAACGACTGTTGGACTTTCCAAAATTTTTGTAATCATAAGTACACGTTCAAATACTGTATATAATGATCTTAATAAAATAATTTTAGGTTTTTTTTCTTTTTTTAATGTTTATTCTTATATTTTCTGTGCTTTAAAAAATACCGGTAAATTACCGGTAAACCGGTTTTGCTAAAAAAAAATTACCGAATTACCGGTAAATGAAAGGGTCGGTAAATTTACAATCCCTAATACTAATGTATCTTATGTACATATCTGACTTTTATTCGAAGATTGTAAACAATTTATTTCTAAATATTTTATTTTTAACAAGCCTTCTAGAATACTCTTAATCTTACGCGATATTAAACATCTTAAACAAAACATCAAGTGTAATAAAATATACATAAACTTATTTACATTCCATATTTAACACAGTTTTTTCAATTGAACAAAAATATAGGTAACAAAAAATACGTAATAATTTTGAATTATAATGATCTAAATATTCGTAAAATTTTGGTTAGCCCTGGTACGTTATTCCAAAGTAGTTCGAATTCTGACTCTAGCGTTCCTATTGATCTGATACGCGTTCTTATTCATGTAGCATCCGTTCCGATTACCCCTGATTTCGTTCCAAGTGACACCCAACTCTGGTCCTATTCATCCCAATTAGTAATTGGGACAAATATACAAAATATCTGTAAATAATTGGCATAGTTTTACATATTTTGAATAAATAAAGGATCCAGTTTTTTAAATTTACCACGCTTTTGAATATAAACAAAATTTAGGCAAATTACGAAGCAACTTTTGGTAACCTAATTTTTGTGCTATTTCACTACTGATTTTTGAAACCTATTTTTTTTTTTTTTAAATTTTATTAGTTTTAATATTAATGAAATTTATTTTAGATTATTTATTAATTGTAATTCATGACGAACTGAAATATAACTGTCTTTAAGCTATAAAATAGAAATTCCAGTAATTAAAAGAAATTATTTGTTTTGTTCCTATTTGTACTGGAATTCCTGTACACCTCGTTTAACCGGTAATATACTCCACAGAATTAAAGTAGTTTTTTGATCCTGGGTATGAATTGTTTGTTTAATATAGCTAATCTACATAACCGTATATTTGATAACGGTAGTGTCTATAATCATTTTATCCAACTGTGTACATATGTAAATAGTATTTAGGAAATGTCCAATTTATTTTCAAACCAAATTTTTATTTGAATAATAAACATAAAATCATAATATATCATGTTTTTTATTTTATTAAAAATATTTTTCTATTTTGAAAAGGTAGATCATTAAGGATATTACTATGTATTGAGTTAAATTTCGTTGTGTATTACGTTAGCACTCGTCCGTTCCAAATAAATCAATTTAGTGAAATTAAATAAAAATTTAATATAATTAATGTTGAGGTGTGGTTCAACATGATATTCTAAATTTTTAGGAGGATTCCGTACCGTAAAAAAAAAACAACGAAATCATTTTAAGATCACTCTTTTGCGTCCGTCTATCTGTCACTTAGTAGATGTTTTTCTCGAAAACAGCGAAATTTGAATATGATGTGTCTTTGTTAGGCGCAAACATACCTATAGGTAATTCGTTAATCAAAATTTTGAAATTTTTTTTTATAAATATTTTGATTAAGTGTAAGTTTCGCACCCTAAAGTTGAATGTTAGAATGTCGAATGCTGGATTCTAAACATGTTTTTACAATTTTTTTTACGGTGAACTGGTTATTAGGTTGAATAGATATTACAAAATATTTCGTTAGTCTAATAGTTTGTCAAAAACACTGTTTTCTGTAAGTAACCCGACCAGGATAACTATTCTTCAAATGTGCTATGCTACGCTATGATTAGTTCGGAAACAAACACAACGAAATAATTATTGTTGTAAATTGGTACGTATGCAATATTGTGACCATAATGCTCACCATTGACGAAATTGATTACTAATAAAGGAACTTATCCTGACAGTATTAGGAAAACAGAAAGTGACAATATTATAACATTACCATACTTAGGACAACGGATTGCTCCTGTATCTGCGCTTCTCCAATCTAATGGCATACGACCGGTGTTTAACTATCCTTTCACCGTTAAAAACTTTTTCCATTCAAACCTGAAACCAACCATACCAGTTGAAAAGAGAGATAATTTAATTTACTTAGTCCCTTGTGGTTCGTGCGAAGTCTTTTACATCGGCCAGACTTCGAAAATGCTTGAACATCGGCTAAAACAACATCAATGGGATCTGAAAAGGGGCGATTTCAAAACTGGTTTAGCACAACATTCAAATGAAAACGACCACCGTTTTGTTTTTGATGACACCAAAGTGCTACAATTTGAAAAAGTTTACCGTAAAAGATTAATTTTAGAAGGCTTATGGATAAACACCCAAAAATCACATTGTAATAATCAAACTGATGTGTCAAATTTGACATGTTATCAAACAATGTGTAAAAATGCGCAGAAGTTTCTAAAAAATCATTCAACGCAGTAAATGTCAAATATGCATATATATTAAAAAATATAAGACACTGAAGTCACATTAACATACATACACAATTACATTGAATTTGTAATTAGTAGAAAGATGTTTTTTACTTTATTTTATTGTTTTTAATTAGTACTATATTTTTACTTAGTTTTCATTATGTTTTTTATTAATAATTTAATTGTTTTGTCTAATTATGTGCAGTTTTTAACTTCTGTAAACTTCAATATTTATTTTATTCTATTTTTAATTTTAATTTTATTTCTTTTATCTTAAAATTGACGTGTTAAAGGATATTTTTAAAAAAATTTTTTATTTATAAGTATTTTAAAACATTCTTCTTTTTGCTGTTTCTATAATAACCTACATTGTCAATTTAATTTAATTTATTTTATTGATAAGGCCTGAGGAGGGGGATGTTTTTAAAAAAACCTCGAAACGTACGTCGCACTGAATAAAAATAATTTTTCAAATTACACCTAGTGATTATTTTCCAAAAATCCTTTCCTTAATATACAACATCACCAAAAACCCTTTATAAAAATAAATAATAAAGGATAGTTATTACTTATGGTACACAGTTTTCATTTCTGGTTTATTTGTGGATTTATTTGGACAAAAATTTATACGATAAATAATAAATATCATCTAAGTATTAGTAATAACTTGCGTCGACGCGTATTTAGAAAATATACCCGTATTCAGAGCTCAATGTATCTGAACTCGGGTATACATTCACTGTTTAAAAGCATAGTTCAATACTTGAAAATATACCCATTAAAAGCACTGAGCTCGGGTATATTTTCAAACTCAATATTTAATAAGAATAGTATGAAAAACATACCACTTTCAATTTATTGGTAAACAAATGGTTCAATTAAGTAGTTAAGGAAAAACAGCACTCTGACGCCGCAAAAAATTGACAATTTTAGCGAATTTTTTTTGCAAATGTGAGTGAATATGAGGGTCGAATTAAAAAGACTTTAATGAGTATCCATTAGTTCATATAAAATTTTATAGAATAATATTAAATATTTGCAAATTTAATAATGCAAATGCACGTAAAAAAATTGCAAATTATACCAACGATATTACAATGATGAATCATTTCAAATTAAAAGAAGAAAAAAAATTATTAAAGTACATAATTGTAGCTATCGTTATGCATAGGTTTTTTTTTACATTTATTTTATAAAATAGCAACGGATTCAAAAATTTTTCGTTTTGTTTTGTTTTGTTTTCGTTGAATTTTGGTCTAAAATTTTCACAGTATATTCTCAATATGTTGTACTTTCAAATTAAACAAAAAAAAATTTTCGCTTTTTTCAATCCAAGTTACCAGATTACTACCCTAATTGCACCAAATATTTTTCAGCGGATTCGAATTCAAATAATATTGTCCATATTCATAAGCTTTTGTAAAAAACCCTTCTAAATCTTCTTATTAATCATTATTCAATTTTAAACAAATTTTGCACGTTTAACTCACACGCTAACAATTAAAAATTAACATTTAAGAAGAATAGAAGAAGCTAAAAAAAATTTCAAAAAATTGTAACGGTTTTTTTTTATTTGCAAAAAAGTAAGTCTTGTTTTAAATCATATGTGCATATTTTTTTTTTTTTTTATGAAGATCGAGTATAAATTACAGTTGAAATAAGTTTGAAAATATACTTTATTAGTAACTGTATAAGATTACACTAATTTATTGTCGGGTATATATTCAAATTCACATAGTAGTATTCTTGTACTTGAAAATATACCCGATTTTGCCTCTGAAATGAGGTATAATTTAAAGAGTCATTTTGTTAGTTTCTGTTTTATAAATTATACCCGATCCTAGATCGGCCAGTGACGTTACAAGTTCTGACTTCGGGTATATTTTCAAAATACGCTGCGTCGACAGGACACAATATGCTCATAGTAATGCATATTTACCAACTTACAAAAATTTATTTCTTTGTGTTTGTTTCCGAACTAATCATAGCATACCATAGCATAGCACATTTGGAGAATAGCTACCCAAACATTCATTCTGGATTAATTTTGTTGACAAACTTCTGGTATGGAACCCTAATAGCACGAACCCGACTCGCTCCTAGTCGATTTTATTATAGGATTTGTTTGTAATTTAAATTGTTCTGGTAATAAAAAAAAACTGTCATCCAAAAATTTATTCCAATGCCATAAGCGTTATAAAATGATTGTATCTTTACGAACAAAAATTGAAAAAGTTACTTTACGTCATATACATTAACCTAAAACATATTGTGTGTATTTAATTTGTAAAAATAATCTTAATTAGATTTTAACGATAAAATTTACAGTTTGTACATTAAAAAAATTATTTTTAAACATTTGATGATTTTGTAAAACTTGCGTTGCAATTTGTATGCATGTATGCAGATATAATTAGTGAAAGTTAATATATGAATAATAAAAACAAAGAGAATCACTACTTTAAAGTCGATTTACCAATGATTGTGGATCTGATCTAACAGTGGCGTTTAATGTCCAAATGTAAACGAATAGTAATTTACATCAATTTTGAGTAAATCAGTCAAATATTTCACAGTGCTTTCGCCATGATATATTTATTAACAATTTATCCAGTTTAAGTTTTTATTATTCTCAAAATAATCACAAACAAAGTTGTTTTAGTAAAGTAAAGTGAGCTCTTTTACACTTTCTAATGTACCGTCACTGTCTCGGTATTGACGTCTTCCCGTATAATTTATAGTGTGGCATCCTCACTCAAGTGATCAAGTGATTATATATTATTTTTAATACTTGCTGTTACGTATTAAATCTATACACATGTAATTATACATAGCTTATGTTTAATTCACTTACATATAATAATTCTATGTAATATATGTTTTTAAAAACGTCTTTGCATACTAACAACAATCGTTTCAATTGAAAAATCTCGTTTACCAGCGCTTCCGCCAAATATTACTAAATTATCTCGTACTGACTTAAGGTGGCCGGTGCGTTACAAATTAACTAATATCTAAATCCTAAATGAGCCTATTTTAGTAATTATTGTCACAAATTAAAATTGGTTAATTGTGAAATTTTTTTCCCTTATTTTGCTTCCGAGATTACTAAAGTAGCCAAAGCATTGTGACCGCTTTTGAAAAATAAAAAAAATTTTCTCTCCAAAATGAAATTTTTTATGCACATTTTACGTTTTAGAGCTTTTTGAACAATTTTGGTCTGGTGTCTGTCTGTCCGTCCGTCTGTCTGTCCGTTTGTGTGTCGCCAGTTTGCACCAAGTGGCATAACTTTTGAATGTTTTTAATGAAATTTTTAGAAATTATGCAGTTTGGTTCCTAGATAGTCCCCTATGAATTTAATCAAAATCGGAGTAACGGTAGCAACGCCGCTACCATATCATTCCAAAATTGCACCAAGTGGTATAACTTCTGAACTGTTCAATTATTTTTTATGAAATTTTTAGAAATTATGGAGTTTAGTTCCTAGATGGTCCCCCATGAATTAAATCGAAATCGGACTAACGGTAGCTACGCTGCTACCATGAAATCCCATTAAATGTCAATATCTTACTTACTGCTAGTCCCATTTCGCTCAAATTTTTAGGGGTATTTTGGGGGTTAGTTTCTAAAATATTTTTGATATTATTTTACAATTTAGCCTGTAAGTATTTTGAGTTAGAACAATTTTTTATGAACTTTAAGGCGAAAATATAATTTCACGGTACCTATATAGGTATATTTGGTAGAATACTGTTCTAAAGTCTTTTACGAGTACGAGGAAGGTGTGTGCCACACCCCATTGGCAGTGTATTTTTTTTAAGTTACACTGTGAAAGCTCATTTTATGGCGAATTTCCAAAGAGTGGAGACCGGCAGACCTCATTCAATAACTTGTATCCATCAAAAATAGCTTAGCTCTCTAACAGAAAAGAAAATTTTCAAAATCAGTTTAGTAGTTCAGTTTTGGCGCTTTTAATTCCCCAATACTTTGGCGGATCCCCAGTAATTTAGCCTGTATCCATTTAAAATAATTTAGTTTTTTAATGGTGAAAAACTTTTACCTAAAATGAGATTGGTAGTTTATTTTTAGCGCTTTTGGGACCTCATATAACATAATCTATATCCGTTTAAAATAGTTTAGCTCGTTAACAGTGAAAAGATTTTCAAAATTAGTGGTACCGCGTCCTTTTTTTATGGTAAAAATGAAAAAACTAAATTGAAAAGAACGACAACTGCAAATGACTCATTTACATAAATTTATGTTTTGGACAAACTCGAAATATAGCTATCTCTTACAAGATCTACTATCTAGTATATTGAAAAAGAATAGTAGAAATTATAATAACTTTTATATGTGACAAAAATTTATTTTTGAAATGAGTCATTTTCAGTTTTTAAAAATAAGATTATATACAATATTCTTATGGGACGTTACACATACGAGTCAAATTGTTTTAATAAAAATTGGACGTTCAACTGTTATTCAATATGGCTGATATAAATTTCGATACATTTTTCAGTTTTAAAAACTAAATTACAAAAATACTGTATATCAGATTTTGTTTTCCTTATTCTTTAAATGTTCCTAAAGAATTAAAGTTTGTCTTTTTTATCATTTATTCTTTCGCTTCAAAAATTTTTATTAATTCCGTTAAATGTTGTTTATTTGTGTGTCTTGAGGGCCCCATTAGCGACGCATTAAAAAATTTTATTTCGTAAATTACACGTCAGAATTAGTTCAAAAAACCAAAAGAAAAAAAATATCCAAAAATCATATTCACTAATCTTTGAAATGCTCTAATGCGAGGGTCACCTTAATTGAACATTTTTGTGAAATTTTAGTCCTTTAAACACATAAAAGGATGAGAAGAGAAGTGTTCAAGTTTCTTTTCACACCGCTGTATCCATGTATTTAATACGTTAACACACATCTTAGTTTGTAACAAGAATTACATCTCACATAACGATGTATATAAAGACTATTCATAACTTGTTTGAATTTTTTATTTTATTTTTATTTTATTTTAGATTATTAAAACACATGTTTGATGATTTATTTTAAGACAGCAAACAAATGAATAAATAGTAAAACAAAACAAAGGAAAAAAAATGTGGTCTGCTTTTATTTTGGTGAAAATTTCAAATAATACAATTTGTTTTCTATTTTCTTTTCCGTTATATTTTATTAGTAATCAGTTATGAATGCGTTTGCAATGAATTTTTGTTTATAATTACTTAATCAGAAAATATACGTATCGATATCTTTATAATTTAAATTAAATTTTTGTTGCAAATTAAGAGAATAAGAGGAATTGGATTGTATTAATTGGATTGAGGAAGTCATAATAGAGCATATTAATTAAAAATTTTGAAAAAAATATTTCCGGTGTATTAGTTTTGTAATCCACATCTGTTTGTTTAAATAAACTGGTCTAAAATTATTTATTTCGAGAAACAAACTTATTTGTTACTAAATTAATTAGATTTCATTCTTACAAAGTAAGGTAACTGCGAGTAATGAGGCCTAATGTTATGAGAGGAGATTGTGTCGCTCGAATAATAAAATTTAAACGAAAATTATCTTAATTAATTTTGTTATTAATACTGTTAATTATTTTTCTGTTTACCTAATTTTGTTCCTCAGTTTTTCTTTTTGTTAATTCAGTTCACTAAATAACTATTTGCACCTGTAAAAATAATTTTTAAATATATTTTTCTTTTTTTAATTTATTTGGGTGTCGGCGGCAAATAAGGCCTATCAAAATTACACGCAGGCCTTATTATGCTTCCAATATAGCTGAAACTGCTTTTGTGTCTTCAAAGCTGTCCGAAGTTCCAATGCAAATGATTCCTAAAAAATTTAAATATTAATTCTGGTCAAATATCAGTTAAGCGTATTAATCCTATCTTGGGTTCTGACGATAATGATGATGATTCTGTACCCATTTCTCAACTAAAACAAAGAATTCTTTTCTAGAACATGTCAACTGTTCAAAAAGAGCTCTTAATTATAAAGGAGCTTTCATCATCAAAAATTTATTTAAGGATCATAACAAAGAAAGACAATTGTTTTTCAAAATTATCTTTCGTTTTGAAAAATTATTTAGAGCGAGAGACAATGCTGGTATTTCACGTAATCAAGCTCGATTATATTGTCATGGACGTGAGGAAGACAAAACAGCTAATATGGGACAGTGTGCCAAATGTGAAACCTCGAAAAGTGAGTCGATCTTTCAGCAGAAATACCAATTAGTTAGGATGCCCTGATAGATGCTTAGAATTTTGTTTTTGTTTAAAAATTGATTGAAATTATTCGAATTATTTCCAAACTGATCTTAATTACCAAATACTGTTTTGGTTAAGTTTTTATAATAGGCCTTTATACCTTACCATAATAAAATAAGGCCTAAGAACATAATTGTCAAAATGTTAAATATGTTCTCATCCAGCATTTTGATTTTTTTTATTGGCCGATTGCCACTTTTGGCGTTGATTTATTAATTAAAAAAAGTTGATTATCTGTAGTATTTTTCGTTTTATTCAAGATCTCCCTTAGCTAGGCCTTATTACCCGCAGCTACCTTATAAATGGTTTGGAATAGTAAATTGGATTTTTCAGATACGCACCCAAAACTAACATAAAAGTAATTGCCCTGACAGCTAAAATTCGCTAACATTTTGACGATTGAATCGTATCTAAGTAAAATATTATACCCGTACGCCAACACAGACTGTTTATTTAAATCTACGTAATAAAAGATAAAAAGAATTCAAATTACAATTGCATTATCAATAACTTATACCTATTAAATTATAAAAAAAATAAAAAATTTCACTTTTTGTGATATATCAATAATCTACGCGTAAAAGCTTAATAAATTCTTGAAAGGTTAAAGATCTTTGTACAATACAAAAAGAGAAAAAATCAAAAACCAAATTTAATAATGATATATTACCTTCAATAGAAAAAAGGCAAGCAACTTGGAACTTTCTCAAAAAAAAGACAATATAAGATTAAAATCAGTTATGTGTTAGTTTGTTTGTTGTTTTGTAGGTGGCAATCATGTTTTTTATTCAAACGCAAGTACTAAACGTAAAAAAACAAATAAAAAATTTAATTATGGGTGTAACACAACACAATGTTAAACAATAATATGTATTTTTTATTTCGAAAAAATTAAATTTTATGCTATCAAATTAGACAATCTTACAATAAACACTATTAACTACCGTTTTGTTTTGGACAAATTGAAAATTTGTTAAATGTTGTAGAAAATTAAAATGTACATATTTTGTCAACACGTTTCAATATATTTATTTTAAATAAAATGGGATCTGATTAACCAAAGTTACGGTGCAATTCCGAATTTTTGGTACTGACTTTTAAAAAAACAATTTAAAAACTGTTTTCGCAAATATGTTAGTCTGGCACGTCATAAAGTCAAGTAGAAAACTGAAAATTTAATCAGAACACATTCAATTTTATTGTCTGAACCCAAGGGTGGCCATGTCAAAAAATTTTCATTGAAATCAGGAAATTGAAAGTATAATTAGGGAACAAAAAGTATTCCAAACTATGTATTTTTTTCTATTTTCTGCTACGGTAAGGAACGTGATATCTTAATTTAAAAAATCTAAAAATTACTGGAAGTACTTTTCAAAATTAAAAACACAAAATTAGATCCATTAATAGAATTTTTTTAAAATACTTTTTGAAAGTTGCTGAAAAAATATTTTAGCCTAAGACACCTCTGTCGAAACAACTGAATAAAAAAATTTTTAAAGCGTAGAATTTTAAGTGTCACTAATAGCCCCGTATACTGGTGATTCGAATGCACTTGCAGTTTTGTTGAAAGTAAAAGAAAATTTTCTGAAAAGTAGAGAAAAATTAGGGAAATTTTGTCTTAAGGAAAAGTCACAACCTTGAAGACTAATATTGGACCGAAGTCAAAGTTTTTTAAAATATTCGTTTATTTTTCTTTTTTTTTTTAAACTTCATAATTTTTGAAAAAATCGTAGTAATTGTAATAGATATACAAAATAGGCAAAATTAATCAGATTAAGTAATATAGGTAATTTATTTCAGATTTTTTGATGTTTTTAATTAATTCGGAAATTATTCTATCTGTAATTAATTTTGAAATTAAATTTCTTGCTTACACAGAGCAGTGGCTGTAACTTAAATTACTCCTTTCAATTTATTTATAATAAAATTAACTATTTATAGGAAAATAAATTAATTCTACCTTGAAAAATGAATTGTCTTGGAGCGAAAATTAATTTTTCAAAAAACCGAATGAAAAACTATACTTATACTCAGTTAAGGTTGAAATTTTTTACTATACTTTGATACCAATAATAAACATTAACACTTTCATAATGATTAATCACTACTTACTTTAAAATAGTTGAGGTTAACAATAATAAACTTCTAGAATTTTTACTGTATGAGGAGGGGGGGGGGGAAATTTCTAAACAAATAAAATTTAATCCATGTCTATTGATAAATTAATTAATTTATATACTTAGTTTTTTTTAGAAAAAACGAGTCTTATTGGTAACCGCGCGTATTAAATTTCAATTTTTATGACATAATCAGTACCTTAAATCAATTGGTTTTTTGTTTCATTTCATGATTGTGGTTCCTTAATTTAAATCTAGGCACCAATGACAATACGAATCAAAAATAAATACTTAAATAAGAAAGAAATTAATAACAGGTGGGTAATATACATTTTTTGATTTCTAATTAAACATATGTTTTGTTAATTGATTTTAAAATTTATTTATTTAATTAGAATATTTTTGTACAGGATGTAACCAAAATATTGAAGTTTAGATTAGCAATTTTTGAGACACCGAAAAAATTGTGGTTAAAAGTGAAATTTTCCATCCTACGTCTTAAAATTTTTGTACTTTTATGAGTAATAAATAACTTATTCAAAAATTTATAATGTAATTAACTTGTACGACAAAACAAACAAACAATGTTGAATAAAAATTTGTATAACCTCCCACATCATTACGTGTCAGATATCCGTACATATTTTGTGTTCATTGTTAATTTTTGTTTCAGCAATTCATATTCGACAATAAAAAAATGTAGTGTTTTTAGTGTCCCATACGAAAATTTTGGCAAAACGAAACACTTAAGGAATTGTATCGGTGTCCGTCAATCTTTTACAGACGATGTATTCGAAAATTTTGAGAGATGTACTATCGCGTTCTAATTATAGAAATTGAATTTTGATTCTGGGGGTTAGCTTCAGGAAATAACTTAAAAAACGGAAAATGCTTATGATTTCTAATAGTCTTCCAATTATCCGAGATTAAAGGGGGCCGAGACTATCCCGGATAATACGGAAGCTCAGCGTAAATTACCATACAAATTTATACGATCAAACTAAACTGTAATTACTTGTATCAACAATACATCAAAGTAACAGGACATTATTATATAACTATTTACAGTGTAAACTCTATATAGCGAACTTCTATTTAACGAAAAACTCCTTAAAACGTAGAAATTGCTAAGGTTTGTTTGGTTTACATTATCATCCGTATATTGAAACACTCTTTATAACGTAACAGTCACTCTCAATAGCGAAAAATACGTCATTATTTAAACCAAAAAAAAAAAAAATTGTATTTCACTGACTTTCAAACACAATAGTGATACAAAGTCCTAAAAAATTTCGTACGCACCAAGGGATTCTTAGAAATCCGTTCATTTGTTTATTGTAATTGCCTAGCACATGTTTTTGCCAACTGTACTTCCGTACTATTGTCTTATTGCTGTCTTTACGTGATCATATTCTTAGTTGCTTTCAAACTTTTTAACTGTAAACATGGCGAGTAAAAGAAAGAGTTTGTGTATTGACGAAAAAGTGTCATTAATTTCAGTCAAAATTAAAACCACTTACGAAATTCGTAAGTTGTATTTGTAAAATTATATTGTTTTCTTTTACTCTCCATATAACGAAAACTCTTTATTACGTAATAAAATACACGGTCCCTTCAATTTCGTTATATGGAGTTTACACTGTAATTTATAGAGAGAAAATTACAGTCCTTAACACTCAACTGCAATTTACAATATCTGTAAAATAAAAAAAAAATGACGGTCCACCTCGGATAATCCGAAGATTCGAATAACCGGAATCGGATAATCCGGAGTGTACTGTATATACCGGAACCGAGTAAATGAAACAATTTTTTAAATAGTGCCAGTAATAATTATTGAAAGAGAAACAAGCGACGCGTGCTGATATATCTGTTTCTTTCTGGTTATCGTTAAGAGGCTAAGATACGATCGTTTTGAAATCGATAATTATGGCTTATTTTAAAAATGAAATTTATTCTTTAGGAAAAATATTTTATCTATCTTTATCTACTATATCAAACTCATAAAAACAACTGATTGGTATGAAACACTTTTTGTGCGAGTATAACTTGCACTTGACGATTTTTTTTCTTTTTTGAATCAGTATTTGACGTTTGTTACTTAATTAATTGACATGGCGCCTAGTATTTCGTAAGGAATCGATTACTACGTCGAAAAATTTTGTAAGAAATAAATACGTATTTGGAAAAAATTACTAGATGAGCCTTCTCAGAATCGCAGACTTTCTCGATTTTAATCAATCAATTCACATTTTAGAATCCACGAAACGAATCATTTTACAATGTTCGTTAGTTAAAAAATGGACGAATCATTTTCTAGCTCATATTAAATATATTTCATTACAATTGGTTACCCGTAAACTGTAGGCGGTTTTTATTCGAATCATTGTTGCATTGAATGCGTCGCTTATTACCCACTTACTGTACAGTAATTTGTTGAGGTAATTCATAAAAATTACTTTCAATTAATAAGGCGTTTAAATGAGGAAAAAGAAAAATGGAATTTTTTTTTGTTTAACCAAATTAGAATTTTTTTTTTGGTATTAATATTTAATTGATTTAAATAGGTATATTATAAATTTTATGCAAATTTGAAAAAATTGGTTATGGTCTGAATAATAAAAAAAAAAATGTCCATATAAAATTAGTTTAAAATTGAATGACATATCAAGGCAATTTATTTTTATACAATAATTAAATCAAATTAATAATTTTTTTATTAATTGTAAATGAGGTTCTAATTGAAAATTGCCCTACAGTAGGATATTATTATACAGGGTGTGAAAAAATTTTGTCTCCGTCTTTGAAAAAGAGAATAATTTTTTAAGGAAATGAAACTGTCCAATGACAACATTCTTATTTTTAGATGTATATCGTTGAAAGCATTGACAGTTTCGTAGATATAAAAAACATTCTAAGAGTCAACAGTTTCAAGCATTTTTGTCACGTTTAACCTGATATTATGGAAGTCGTGAAGATGAATTGCGCTACATTGAATGGGTGTTGAAATTTTCATAGGGAGAACTAAATCTAGAATCAGAACTAAAAAAAAAAAACAGTATCTATAGCATTACGGGGGGAGGGGGGACCGTATTTAAATTTCTTTATTGTTTCATATGATTGTACAAAATGTTAAAATTTTTGTGTCAAAATTTGAAACAAATCGGAATAAAACTAGCTAAGATAGAGAACTTCGAGCCTTTTTTGCTCCGATACGTTTTTGTATCCCTCCCAGCAGGTACGTGGTTTTGTGCTCTCGGAATTCCCAAATTCTTTTATTCATCGATGGGCCTTTGTAAATATACTAATGTATACTACAACCAATGACGTAAGTATGAAAAAATTTTTCATATTTAATATTGGATTTACAGGGATACAAAACTTTAAAGCCTCGATTTTCTGACACTTGTCATTTTTGAAATCGGTGAACAGTTTAAATCAAAATCTATTTGACCGACTGTTTTGAAATTTTGTATGCAGCTTCCTTACTTAAATGACTAAGTATCCTTGGAAACTTTTTTTTTTAAATTTTTCATAATTATTAATTTTACAGTAACAAATAAGTCCTTTTTTTAGACGAAAATCAATGTTTTCAGTTCTGTGTTACCAAAAATTAAAAAACTGAAAAAAAATTTCCTCCCAGGGATACTTTAGGAAAACGGTTATCTAATGATATCATATTTTTTTTTATTTGGGATGATCCACTCATGAATTATATTGTTCAACTTTTTTTCGAAGCGCCTCCGAAGATTTGCTGCCCTAGGCTTAATTATTTATATTTTGTTTTAAAAAATTAAAGAAATATTGTTCATATGTTGTATTATAATGTTACGATCGATTAATTAAATTTGTATTATATGTAGCGTCTGAAAAAATTCTTAAAAATGGACCCTTTTTATGTCGAATTAATGTTACCCTCCCTTAAGCAGGACCGAAAACAAGTTGACGCCGAATGTTGAAAAATCTTTTTGTTTTTCATATGGCTAAGGTGCTCCCAAATTGCCCAACCAGAAACTCAGTTATTTAATTCGTTATTTATAAAAAAAATTAATCCAGCCCAAAAACATATCCATGTCAACGTCGTATTAAATCCAGCAGAGTAGAGGATTCAAAAATAAAATGAAATCCAAGGGTATACCTTACAAAACTGCAACTTACCATGAAAAAATTTTAATAATCCTAGATTTTTCTTTTTAATTGTACACAATTAAATATGTAAAAATAAAATTCTTTACAAAATAAATTTTACTGACAACGTCTTTTCAATTTCTGTAATTTCATTCATTTAAATAAATATATGTAATACAAAAAATCCAGTTTCCAATTTAGTTGACACCGCAAAACGACATTTTTGAAGAAAACCGTATGTAAATTTTAGTTTTAAGCCGTATTGTCGAAGCTAAAAAAGTACGCTTTGCTCATTCAGGTTCTTGTAAACGGCTGATTAACAAAATGTCTGTTTTAATTAACAAAATTAGAAAAAAAAATACTAATATGTACGCAATAACGGAAAATTATATTTTAATACCTATAAAAAATTGTATTTTATGGTAAATTGTTTCTATGGAAGTAGTAAATATATTGTAAGTTTCAAAAACATTCGAGTAATCGAGTGAATCAAGTTTGACTTTCAAAAGTTTCTAAATAAAATAAGTTGTTATGTAATTAAAATTCACACAGTGTTTGAAATATTATCAAACTGGATCGGCTGGGACTCGAACCCGGATCTCTTGGTTTCGGTCTTGATAATTTTTCAAACACTGTGTGAATTTTAATTAACCAAATGAATTGCTCATACACGGCAAAGTAAATCGAGTGTTAAGTATCAGCTAAAGCTGGACATTTAGTGAACATATAAATATTGGTGTATGTATAAATACGAACAAAAGTCCGTCATATATTTATAATGTTTCATAGAAACTCGATAACACTTGAAATTTTAAAAAAAAATAAGTTGTGAAAACTGTAATTTCAACAAATTGCTTTAGATTCACAGCGCTTCCACTCGCACAAATTTAAAAAAAAATATAATCCATCTAACAAACTTGAAAAAAAATAAAATTAACGAATATATTGTTGGTGAGGTAGTGTTGTATTGTGAATAGTAAAACCTGTTCGTTAATTTTACAATGTTAAAAATGGTTGCGATTATTAGCGTCTATACATAAAATAACAATTATACAGGTTTAAAAAAAAAATATTGACCAACAGGTTTTTAGTATATTTTATCTATTATGCAAAACGGACGGATGATTATGAAGATGTATCCATATTATCTCTACACTTGTAGATTATATACTAGATTTTTTTATCACTAAGCACCAGTATTAATGAGTGTGTAAAATACAACTTTATATTTTATTTCATTTAATAATTTTACATTTTAGCTACCGGGATATAGTTAGTGCTCAGCAATAAGTAATACATCTAGCGGATATTCAGATTATTTAGCTTAAGGCGGTAATCTTGCATACAGCAATTACGTCGCGCCAGAATAGACAGGACAATCAATGTTCACGGACAGTTCTCAATTATCTGGACTATTTATACCTGTGTCGCAAATTTATTTATAGGATCAGTACAAAGTTAATTTAGTAACCGTAAAAATTCATAGATCACTTAAATGAAGTCTTGATGACATTGATGAAAAGGTAATCCGCGAATACATCTTACAGATCACCGTAAAAAAATCCGTAATGGGTAAATGACTGAGATTTTTCGATTCAAAGGACCACTAACTTGATTGCCGTGAAGTTAGACCATAAATAACCACCAATCTTCAAAAAATATGTTGTTTTTAAATCAGGAATTTATGAAAAAGTTGAGGCTCAGTCTTCAAAATTTTGTTTAAAATTTTACTCGACCTGATGAATTACTTTAAAAGGTTTGAACCATCAATAGACATTTCTTTATGAGAAAAACCTTAGAAAATTGAAAACTCTTTTTTATACTATTATATATTTTATAAAAAAAAATTATTTATAAAAAATGAGAGCCCTCTTAAGCTACTTAGAAGTCCTTGGGTACCATAAATATGGGGACGTTTGACGGAGGTACTAGTAAATTTAGGGGTCGTTTTTGAAAAGCAACAACCTATAGAAAAACATCCAACCATAAAAATATTTATATATAGGGCATTAATTTGGGCTATCATAAATTTGCAAAAACAGTAAAATAATGCATAAAATTTGGATAATGAGTTTAGTGTCAGATAATAATGCCTATATCAATAATTAATGATCAACCATTGTCCTTAATCTTATAGCTATTTATTTGTTAATTCCGATGTTGATATAAGTTTCGGAATTTCTGACATTCAATTCCGATCACAAAAAGCATTAAAAATCAGTTGAAATCCCGATATTTTGAGATTTGTTTATATAGATGCAAATCATAAAGAAATTAGGTGAATTACATTTTATAGCATGATAATGTTGATAATACACAACTTGTTTTCCTCTCAAGTCCTTTCTGGGGATCCTGGGCCCGTATCGAATCTTTTGGATAAAGGCGGCACTGTATAAAATTAAAAAAAATCATCAAATACAAAATCTTTCTCATGATTAATTTTAAAGATTCTGTACTATAGGTACTAATTATGCAACCAGTTAAAAATCTTTATCTATTTTCGTCCATTTGATGTGGCTTTATTGTGAAGTTATACCTTTGAATAGTTTACATAACCTAACATGACTAAAGTCCTTGAATAAATCAACAATTATGAGATAATGATGGTTAGATTTGAACTGAAAATACTACGAATCATATTACCTAATATTGTTCACTACCCCTCTGCTTACCTATTATTTTCTTTTAGTTAAGCTCCTGTGACGAAATTCAAAGATATAGGCAAAAAAGATGAAATGGTACTTTCAAACCGACGGATAAATTATACCTACTTTCATACTAAATAATTTTCTTAAACTGGCCCAATTTCATTGTTTTATTACTAGGAATTTTGAATAAATCGCAGTTTTGAGCTACAAACCCGATTCGAATTCCAAATGCCATCTATATTAATTTAAATAATCGATCAGCAAAGATTATTACAGGAATCTACGTAATTAATACGTGTAAAAATAAAATTACTTCAACACTAACAATAAAATTATTTATTTCCAAAAAATAATAAATAAATATTAAAATGTACATAACTTAAAAATAAGAATAGTGCAAAGCTTTCAGTGTAATTTAATAACAAGATTACAAAAAAAAAAAACATGGCTGAATTAATTTTTCACCTTTAGTGTTCATCGTAGGTAAGTAATTGCCAATTGGTTTTGGTTATGTTTGTGAAATAATTCGTACAAATTTCCATTAATATTCCATGAACTAGTATAAAAGTTTTCCCAACAACACTAATGTATTTTCTCATAATTTCCACATTTTTAAATAATTTTTCAGATTTATTTTTCGCCGCGTAAAAACAAAAACCATTTCATATTTTCAAATATTATTTTATTCGTTTTGACAATCGCACTAGCAACTGGAAATAAAAATGTTATTTCGATCTGTTTTTACTAAATTCAAAATTTTGAAAAGAATATTTTAAAATTGTGGAAGTACAGAAATATACAATTACTTACAGTTCTGTCACAATATTTTTATGACAATTACAGTTTAAACAAATTCTCAAGACTAGAGGCATAACTTCAAATTTTGTGCCCTGGAGCGAATTTGACTCGGCGCCTCTGCCACGAAAATTCTCTTTTTTTCCGCCAAAGTGAGACTGGCGAGCAAAAAAAAAATACACGAAATTTTTCTTCTTTCCCGCAAGAAATACCGCTGTCGAGTAAAGGAAAACATTTTCAAAATTTTCTTTCACCACTTTCTAATAAAAAATTGGTCTCTCTCTTTGCACCCCTTTTCGTCGTGTGCTCTGGAGTGACCGCTCTTCTTGAGTTACGCTTCTGCTCAAAATAGTTTTGTTATAGTTTGTTCTCAGTGTTTAGCAGGGTGTCAATTATGCGAACCTCGAAGGGTAGAAATTCAAAAAAGACAAAAAGCCGTTTAGAAACAATTCATGAATGACACTTTCAGGAATTTTTTGCGAAAATCAGATTATTCGAACCATTTAGTCCGGATAATCGATGCTCTACTGTATTGCATCTTTCCCAACTATGGTTGATAATAATTGATAATTATTGATTATTGTTGGTGAGCATACAAACATGGCTACATTAATCTACATACGTCTATGATTTATATTGTAGATTATTCCTATATTTTACACATATTATTATTATATTATATATCGTCTTGTCTTATATATATAGTCTTGTCTTACACTTCTTAAATCATATCTGATAGTTATTTTATAACGTTCTGATCACGGATATTGATTATTATTATTCAATAAATCTGAGGAGTGATCGCGATCGTTTCGATTTGTATTTATATCGTGAGAAGAAATTCAGATTTTTTGTTGTTGTTGTTATTGATTTATAATTAATGTGTGAAGAAATAAATTTTTTGTTTCGTCTCTAGCGAGATTTTGAATCCATCCATTTAATTAATACCTCTTTCAATAGTATCATTCTAGCAAATAAAAAAAAAAAAAAAAAAACTAAACAATTTTCTTCTATTCAATCAGAATGAACCGAAATGTAACAATGAAGAATACGAAGCTCGAACGGAAGTATAGTTTTCTCCAAAAATTTCAATTGCCTAGTGGATAAATGCGACATAATTGAGAGTTTTTATTGTAAAAGAAAATAATCGCTAATAGAAATTCTGTTTGAATCTCTGCCAATTTAATTTGATACCTTTAAAATTTACATGTTATTTCTAGTGTTGCTTCTAGGACTAAAATTAAGATTCTATAGTAATCTAAATGTTAATTTTGTTTTTTTACTAAGAATCTTGGGCTTGGTCTGGTTCACAAATATGGCAAAAGCAAAACTAATTTTCTCTTTCATTTTTGAATTGTATGTTTAAGAAATAATTTTAAATTTTACAAAGAATCTTGTTTTTTTTTTTGTTCTTCTTCCCTTGAGCCTTGGTGGTGATTTGGTAAAAAAAAACAAGACTGAGAGGAGACTCTAAGACCGACTTTGCTCAACACCAGTCGTGATTCCTTTAAACATGTATCAAACTTTTTTTTTTAAAACACTATCTAAAATTACATACGTAAAGCGGCCCCTACACGCTCAATAATATTGTGCAGTCAACTTATGCAGTTTATTGAATTTTCCTTCAGACAGTTCAATAATTTGTAAAAGAAATTTGTACAATTAACTGAATATAGGAATTGTAATGTTGTTTAATTCTAAATTTTAAGTGATAAAGATGTTGCGAAGCAGTAAATAATTATTCTTGCAAATTAATAATTTAAACTGGTTTAAATAATTTCAAACTTAAGCAAATTAAGTGGTATTGTGCAATTATATCTACAGAGCCTGAAGACGCACGTTACAATATTCATTCATTGCACAATATATTTCAAACTGTTTTTGATCAGCACAATATATTGTATAATACTTCAATATAACCTGTAGAGTATAGACGATCCATAATATTGTACAACCCCAGATTTTGTACAATATTATTGAACGTATAGGGGTCGCTTTATATTTAAAAATGTTGAAACTATATATTTAAAAGAATATTTGTAAAATGATTTTTGCCATTCTCAACTGTATTACTCGGTGCTTCCACCGTATTATCTTAAGAATCAAGAATTATTCAATTCGTTTAATATTTTTAAACAATTATTTCATAAAGAGGGCTTCTGTTTTTTTTTAACTTAAATATTGCAAAATATTTAAATAAATTTTAATAATATTTTTAATTGAGTGAATAAACGTGAAGATTAATATTTGGCGTGCGTATTGATTTGCAATGTTATAGGATGTATTGACACATGATTTCCGACGGACAATTAACCGTATAATATATTTTGAATTGATTCTTTCATATATAAATCAGAGCAAAGTAATAATACAAAATTATTATAAGTAATTTCCATTTGTATAAAACTATTATATACTTATGTATTTTATGGTCTTACTTTATTTCAAATTGCCAAAAGGAAACTGAAGAGTTTCTGCTTTAAAAATAAAAAAAAATCAATTGCGCTTAGTATGAAAACTTCTTCCTGCTATTTCCGAAATTTTGAGTTTAATTTTTTACATATTAAGGAAGTCTGAAAAAATAAACCGGAAATATGCATTTCGAGTCACGTGAGCTACTTTCATCACTAATTAAGTCGTCCACTGGAAACCAAAGTTTAGATACAAAATTTCGAAACATTCGAAGAATTTTAATAAAAGGGTGAAGAAACTTTTTCTACCCATCTAGAGTGAATAACTTATAATGGCTGTGGATATGGAAATCGATTTTTTCAGTTAAAGCTGAACCTCCCTCCGCCCATCAGGGAAAATAATTTCCCTTATCTGAATGGAAAATTATTTTATAGTTTTTACAAATTAATTTTTATGTATCAACTATTTGAATGTAGAGATTTATGTGAATGAAAAGTGTCCATAACAGTTTCGATGAATGATTTCGGATCTTCTAGGAATTTATAAAAAAAAGTCATAGTCCTCTAAAGTTCGTATAGCTTCGTATTATATTATGAATTTTGACTAGAATTCATTTAAATGCTCCATAAGAAAGTTGATTTGTTACGAAAATATGATGACAATCACTTGGAACCAAAAATAAAATGATGCTAAAAATTTAAGATTGTGCATAGCAAATAGATAAATCTCTTTAAAGATTTACACGAAGCTCAGAAATGATTAAGAGATGCGTTGTTGAAAGAAACATTAATCATTTTTTTTTTATAAAATCTGACAGCATCTGACGATGTCGCGTTAAATAATCCTCGACGAAAGCTTTAAAACTAAAATGTCGCCGTCATATCTAACTTATAAGACTGTAGCTCAATAGAATAAATTTTCAGTGATTGCGAGATATATCAAAATAAGTATACACAAAAATTTATTATTGGTGTGCAAACCAATTTCTTTATAGTGGAAGTTGTAAACATTAAAAGCCTAAATGTTTACTTGAGGCCAAAGTAAGCTTACTATCAACATGCAAACTTTTAATATATAATTCGGCGAAAACTACGAACGTAGGATGGCTGTTATTAAATCTAGGTAAGCAAAATAAATATTAGCATCAATAAAAAAATAAATATTTAAAATATAAAGTTGTCCCTCTACGTAAACGATATTCAATATCCTGAACGTCGATACGTTTTGTGTGGGCATACCTACATTAAATACCTTAACAATTTTACTATAAAACGATTGTAGAAGTTTACCGTACGTTTTTGGTAATGATTCTGCGCGTAGGTTTCAATACATCGATGACGAAAATGCATTTGTTCTACGTGATCAAATGAAGTTACAATCATATGTTTTGCAGAAAGAAAAAAAATTAGGTTATTAGTGTATTAAAAAACAAAAAATGTTAGTGTGCACCCAAAAAATAGAGATTAGTAAAAAAAAAAATCAAAAATTCGGTACATACTTTTGCGTCGGCGAAAACACAATAAATTTGCAGCCGATTGGGTGTTGTTATTGGTATCAACGCTAATATTCGCTCTCGTTAAATTCGATTGTGTTGTATTAAAATAATTCTGATGATGAGTTGGTGATACTGGCTGATGGTGTAGAATACTCTGGTGATGTAGAAGATGTTGATTTGTCTCTTGTAGTTGTGGAATTGCACGCATGACTATTCATTTTGGTACCGATTTAGCGGATTTAGAAAATTGTAAGACACTTATTTTTAAAATCACAACAAAAAATGTCTCTTTTTGCTCGATTTGACGATTAAAAAATGTTGGTAAAAAGGTAATGGTTTGATTGCAAACAATGTTGTGCAAGGTAACGAATTGAGAAAATTTTAATAAATGGTAATGTCACTAGGGAAAAGTCAACGGAAAAATACATATGAAAACATTCATTAAATCAAATTAAAAAAAAATAATATAAAGAGGCGAAGAACAACTACACAGAAATAAAAAATCCAAAAATCATAAAATAAAATATTGGCATTCACAACAATAATAACGTAAACTCTATTATAGGTAGTACAACACCAAATCACCTGAAGAAGAGAGCGGCGACGAGGTGGTTGATGAAGTTGTCGCAAATTGTGACGATTGCGGTGCCGCTTCGAAATCGGACGATTCAAACGACGACTGTTCTTCACGTGCACGTTGTAAAATTGACGGTAACGGTATCTGACTGTCGTCACATGATTCTTCTTCAGGAACAAGTGATGCAGTACTGTCGCCTGTTGATTCAATTGTGGGATCCAGTTCACCGCTGTGCAGCTCCTCTAACAGGAGACTCAATTGATGTTCGCTGATGTCAATGAGTTTTGTGAACACGGGTGATGAGAGCCCGAGCGTTTCAATTAGAATCCTCATGCAGTTTCTATTGTTTTACATTAAAAAAAATCACACAATTCATAAACCGCACCTTGTGAAAATTAAATTGTTCAAAAAATTTTTGTCCCAATAATCACTCGAAACTCAACAACAATGGTCGATTGTTCACTTTCCAGCAAAATTAAAAAGAACTGTCACTTTCGTTTCAGAACGTTTTCGTTTCACACACTGACACCGGTAACAGCAACAATGAAACAATAATCACCACCAGCAATTGTTGTCGCTTGCATTTGTTGGCTGATTGTTGTAGTATGTGACGGCATATGAGTGGAATACATTTGATCTGTTTGAACTAAAACGCACAACGTCAGACAGACGGCATCTACACCGGCAAATTGTTCATGTGCTACTAACCGAATGTCGCGTGTATCTTGACTCTTTATCGTATAGTAAAGTAGGAGAACCTCGCACAACAAGCGTTCACTTTAGCAAGCGCAGTGATGACGTCAACGGAACCCCGCATGTGACGTCACACAGTCACATCACATCACACATCACCTATATGTGTGTGTCGGATTCGCGTTTCTCCATACTTGCTTACATACTGTTTCGCCGTTAATCGATCCATACGGTGGGCAGCATCCCCACAACAGCAGGCCGGAGAGTGAGAGTGGTAGGTACCGTTACCGTTATCTGTACACGGCTGTACACGGCTCCGTCACCAAGCTGCCGCTTTCCGTTACCAGCGAGCGAACGAGCGAACGAACGAACGACTCAAGCTTCAAACATATCCAACTGTTATCTCTCTCCGTTTCACTAACAGTGCTGTATCTGTTGTTTCAATCACACACATAAGCACGTAGGTATTGATCCAATTTTCTTTTTCTTTCTCTGTGACGTCATTGTAATGACGTGGTAACTGTGACGTACAGAACATGTAGGAAAAACTTGTGGCATCGATCCAAAAAAGCTTCCTTCTCATATGGTATCTACTTGAAAGTATCTAATATGTAAAATAGAATATTTCGCAAAATTTAATAAACGAATATCAGTAAATGAGATGTCTGATGAAATCCGAATTTTCAAATTCGATTTAGTTTCGAAGCGACGGTTCTTCCAAATTTAAAAATTTCCGTAAACATTTATTTCAATTAATTTTTTTTTTTGAAAAAAGCCTTCAAGCTTAATTGTACTTAATGGCTTTTTAAGTCGGGCGCAAACTTAGTGAATATGTAACAATAAATAATTTATATATTATGTGAAGTATAATAAATATACTTTGCCCTTTTTTAACTGTGGGCGTTTAAATAGCCCAAAGCTACTATACTAACTGATATTATTTTATGTATACTTTTAAAAATTTTCATATCTGCCCACTTCCTTTTTGAATAGTCCATTTATTCTCTAATGATAATTATGTTAGTAATTTGAGAAAGGATCAAGTACATAAGCTAGAACTTACTTTTTCACATATCCTAAAAGCTATATACGTGGGATAATACCTAAGTAAAAAGTGAATAAAATATGTACACAATAATGCTTTTGTCAGGGGTCCAGTGGTCGAGCGTGTTCAGAGCACTGATATGCTGAATCGGCAAGGGACGCTCGAGAACAAGAAAAAAATACTAAAATATCTCCCAAGATTTTTCCTTTGATAATATTTTAACACTAGCTTGTAACACAACATTCTTCATCATCTGTATTCTACATATAACCGTTGTCTATGAATAATTGGTCTATCTTAAAAAGTAAAATACACTATTGAGGGGTATGGCATATAGCTTCCTCGTATCTATAACATGCTTCTATAGGTCAGTGAAATGTATCATGACTAGTAAGATTGCAAAGGAATTTATATAAAATCAATGTAAGTCTAGTTCTACAGCTATCTTCAAAAATTTTTTTAATACTTCGATCATTCAAACTCATAGAATCCTTCACAGAACATTGGATCAAAATTTTACGAACACAAAAACGGACGGATTGGACAAAATTTTTCATCTCTCTAAAGTGATTAAAAACTATCTACCTTGGTAGACTTGGAAGCAAAACCAAGAAAAGAGGAGTCCTAGATTTATCCCGCCTAGGGATCCCTATGTGCAAGATGAATAGTCTGAGAGTCTAAATCCCACCACGGCCTATGCCCGTAAAGACTTTTCTGTAATTTTCCTCGCGGAATGCTTATTAAAATCCAAACCACGTATTATTTTTTCTTATACAAAATCAAAGTTTATTTTTGATTTTTATTAGTCAGAAATTATGACACACTAGAGTTCCAGCTTGGGTTTAGTAGTGTAATTAAATTTGGTAACCATTACGGGTCATGGTTGGGAATAAAAATCCAAATAGGGAAAATTCCCTTTTTTACATGGCCTTGTAAAGTTTACAATAATTGTGAACATTATTTTCCAACAAATTGAAATGAATCAGAAAGTATTTGTTATTGTCTAAATATAGAATAAAATAAAAAAAATTAAAATTAAAAAAAAATGTGATTCACTTTTGAAGGTTGCGGAAGGTTTTGTAATGCAATATGTAAAGAATTTATAAACGTTTGTGTAATTGAACTGGAATAATAATATTTTTGTTCGGAAATTGTAGCTCTCATGTATTTTCTTTAGGAAAAGCGGTGACACTAACAGTGAAATATCATTCACATAGAGAAAAGTCGTGGTCTGATGTTCATAGAATTAATTATAGTTACAAAATGGAAAAATAACTGTGGAAATTTTCCTACTATTTAACTATCATGATTAAAGTTTCATAAACAGTCAAATGATACTTGGAATTAAGTCGGAGTTCAAATCCTGTGGTGCTTGGCAAAAAATTTTTTTTCCAGTTTCCTTACACAAATCCTGACCGACAACGAAATCAGAAATGTTATGTCTAAAAATTGCTATTATACAGTGAAAATTTGGTTTGAGAAACATGAGTGGACTTACATAGGAGGTTTTCGCCTTCAAACTGTCCAAATTAGGTTATGAATAATAATTTATTATATTACAACTATTTTTGGTGAACCTGATAGTTTAGTTTTGTTTTTTTTTTAAAAAGAAAGAAAATTTTGGCAACAGCTGAAAACTTACCAAGTGTTTATATTTGAGCTATAAGGATCAAAATTTAATATTGCTCAAAGATTAAAAATTGTTTTGATTTTTTTTCTCTAAATCACAAAAAAAAAAAAATTGATTCATAATGTAGAAAAAAATAGAAAATTTTAAATTTGGAACAATGAAATCGTTCTGTGAGTGTATTTTTACTAATTGAGACAAAAATATGCCTTATATAGCTATTAAAAGCATGCGAGTAGGATAAAATTACTAAAAATAACTGTTCGATTATTTAAAAGGATGATGGTGGACGCACTTTCTATATGAAAGACCACGTCGAATATTCTAGAAAAATATTTTCGAATCTTTTTCGACTTTTCCACAACAAGCACGTGTAGATAAAATTCATGCAAATAATAATAAAATTTATTTTCTTAAATTAGTTTAAAATAAATCTAAATAATTTTTAAAACATTTTTCATCTTATGAAAAAAAAATAAAAATTTAAATATGTATGATGGGTCGTGAATAGTCGAAATTACACGAAATATGTTCGCAAACGCAAGCATATTGAATTTTACATATTATCTATGACGCTGTCCATATGCCGTCATTGATATGACCTCATAATTTTCTTTTTAGTTATGTATGTACATGGATTTTCATTTTCATTGAAATAAGTTATCAATGAAGTTTTTCGTTGAATGCGGTAAAATTTTCATCAGAGTTTGTTAGTTTGTTCATAAGTTTTTCTGTCCGCAATCAGAAGATGGTTATTTAATGTAGTTTTTCTACTCCTACTATTAAAAGTAACATTTTGTGCACGAGTGACTATATATAAAAATTAATATTGCCCACACCGTGCGGAAATAGCGTGCGAAATTATTTCGCACGGCTTAATATAATTAAAAAGTAGGATGTTTCGTTAATTTAATATATAATATATATGTATAAATAATTCAAAAAGTATACATATCGTCAGCTGAGTATTGGTTTGTACCAAGTCCATTTTTTTGAAATTTTATCTAGATGGTTGGTTTGTTAGTTTTAGGCATTGAGGAAGTCGCAATCACTATCAAAAAATAATTTTTAAAAAATGAACTTGGTATAAACCAATACTAGGCTGACGATATATAAGTTGATTATTTATTATTGTTTCCATAGTTTCAAAGTTAGCTTTGGCAAATATTTGAACATCTTATAACTGACATTATAAATTTAAAAAATTTTACTACTTATTTAAATAAATATTAATGTAAATTTTACGAAAAAAATGTGCTCTTAGAAAAAGTATATTATAAAATGGGTGGGAAAAGCTTATTTCTCACTCATATGAATTTGTTGCAGTCGCCCTGCGGGTTCACACAACAAACTTATATTCGTGAGAAATAAGCCTTTTTTCCCACTTATTGTACAATATTATCAAATGTACTTAATGTACACTATTTTCAAATTATTTTTTCTACTCCTACTATTAAAAGTAACATTTTACGCACGGCTAACTATATGTAAAGATTAACAATTGTCCACACTGTGCGGAAATAGTGAGGGAAATTATTTCGCACGGCTCAATATAATAAAAAAGTTGGCTATGAATTGATTTAATATATAATCTACCTATATAAATAATTCTAAAAATATACATAATTATGTATGTTGATAATTTATTATTGTTTCCATAGTTTCAAAGTATGCTTTGGAAAAAATTTGAACATCTTACCACTGACATTATAACTTTAAAAAAATTTTTACTACTTATTTAAATTTTATTTTAATTATTTATGTTAAATTTTACGAAAAAAATGTGCTCGTAGAAAAAGTATAGTGTAAAATACGTGGGAAAAGCTTATTTCTCACTCATAGGAATTGTTGCACTCGCCCTGCGGGCTCGCGCAACAAACTCATATTCGTGAGAAATAAGCCTCTTTTCGCACTTGTTGTACAATATACTATTGTCTTCATAGGTAAAAAAAATTTTAATTTTCCATCGTAATTTTTCAAGATTTTTTCGATGTGTTGAACCAACAAAGATTCTTATTCATTTAGGTTTTACGTAATTGCTAATATCAAACGTTAATCTATACTTTCTGGTATTGTTCTAGAATATTTTAGAAGACTTATTTTTAAACATCATTGCCAACGTGAATAAGTCGTCTATTCTTTTCAACGTGACCAGAATGAAAGCGAAATAGACGACAGTATCGATTTCCTTTCTCACTTTTCAGTTCGGAGCATGACGGTAATACAATTACGTCATGGTTTTCTGGTACATGCGTGTTTTACATATCTGCTCACATTGTGATTGTAGGGGAAATGCATACTGTTGGAAGTGGTTGATAATATAACTGAAAATATTTTTTTTGCTAATTATTTCTGTATCGTTTATCACAAAATATGTACTCATGCATTGTGTATATTGAAATTACCATTAGTTAAGTGGGTGTATAAAGTTTTTAAGGGAGAAGTACCCAGATCTTGTTACCTGGTGTCTTCCTGTTCGTTAATTGCCCTGGGGATTAATATGTGGGACTATTATAATGACGTACGGAAATCGAAATTTAAATTTTTCTTTTGATTTATAGGTAATGGAAGGAACTCTAGATATTGCGAGAGTAAACGCTAAACTGAATTGGTACAACTTTAGAGCTACAAACAAAATAACTTTTATTCCACTTCTTTAACCCATATGCATCACTTTTCTTTAAAATTTAAATCCTATGGTTCACATACAGTATGTACGATGATACATTAATACTATCGTAATTTAAAGGTCAAAGTCAATAGATAGGGGTCACGAGGTCAAACATTATATATTCAAGGTCTTCTTTGGTGGTGGCGACGCCCAGCATGACCTTCAACAATATGAATATGAAGTATCGAATTGCCGGGGGGATGAAAATTTCTTCAACGCATCTTTTCTGTATATGTTGCTCTTGTGTTTTATTACTCATTCATCTTGTACAAATAGCAGTTAGCTCTTTTAACCTAATATTTGTTATTACTGAAATAAAATATCCTGTGCGATTAAAGAAAAAAAGGAAAAAATGCAAAAATTGAATTGTAGTAATACTATTTCACTCTTATGAGATCACTTTCAGTCACAGAAGTTTATCGGGAAAACTGTGTAACGTTGGAATTTGAAATTTGGCATAATGTTAGGTCTTGATAAGGCGCACATATATCGCTAGTTAAGAATTAGGAAAATTTTTCTTTAGGATTAAAATAAGGGCGGAGGGGGGGGGCAGTTTAGTCCAAATAAAAGTTTTCCTACCTCAAAGAATTCTAGAAATATTTTTCAACCTTTTGAATCGTAAGTTAGCGTTTACATAGCAGGTAAGTAACACTTACCTTCCCAGGAACGTAAGTAATCGCTTACCGTCAATAGTAAATGGAAAAATTTTTTTTTAGACACCTACAATATTATTTTTATTAAAATTGGTTTTTGATGAATTTGGCTACTTTTTTATTAATTTTTTTTTCATTTATTCATTATTTCTTTCGGTTGAAAAATAACTTACTCTTACTCGACCCGTAAGTTTATTTTTATGGCCATGGATGCTTAAGAATCCTTGGCTTTCAGCCTCCGATTCTCAAACTGCATCCATAGGTTCCAAATAACACTTACGGTCCTTGCTAAGTAATATACTATTTTTTTTATAATGTTTGGTCCAGTGTTTTCTAGATGTTTGCTTCACTAATATTTTACTATTTTTATAAAATTGGAAACTAAAAAATAAATTAAAAAAATTTCTTTTCAAACGACCGCCATTTTTATATTAAAATATTTTCCCCATTGTAGCTCTTACCATGCTAACCTTTTTGAACCAGAATCAATTTCTTTTTTTGTATATCAGATAAACATAAACCCCAAAATCATGTCAATCAGCAGATCATTTTTTTTCATGGCCATATATTTAAATTGCTATAACGCTCTGAATTTTCATTGTTTTCATGAAATTTTTTTGTATGTACCTAAAATATCAATAAATAAGGTACCTAAGGCAATTAAGGCCCACCTAAGCAAAATATGCTTATTATTTATATATCTTATAAAATATCAAAAATATAGTATTTAATTATAAAAATTTACTTATTTTTTGATAAAAATTCCTAAAAAAATTAATGAATTTGTAATTATACAAGTCAAAAATTTGATTCTAAAAAGTGTCTGCAATTGGGCCTTATTTCCGACTGGTGTAGAAAATAAGGCCCACCTATTACAACTGCCTGAAATAGCACATTTATTATTTTTTTTTTAAATTAATTGGGGGATTTTAATTACTTTAAGAATAACTTGAACTTGAAAATACTTTAAGAATAACTTGAACTTATATATCAAAATATTTTGTGATTTTTACACGTTCAAAAAAGTTTCGAAAATCCTTGAATCCCGCTTGACTGCGTGACTGTTATTGAAAACAACAATAAAAAAATTACCTGTCATTACTTTTAATTTTTAATTTTTTATCATATTTTTCGAATAAGTCAAGTACTAGGTGTTTGAATATATTAAGTCGAAATAAATAAATATTAAATCTAAGAGTTCTTCTTAGAATTCCGAATCTCCTTGCAACCTCTCTTTGATTGCCATGTCGAGTGACATAGCTTAAGGCTGATGCCAGTGCTTCCTCAGACCACAACGCTCTCTTCTTTTTATCAGCCATACTTCCAAACACTAAGGAATAAAAATAAAAATTCGACCAAACCAACTAAAACTGATCTGGCATCATTAAACAAATGCAACAAATAAATCAAAATTAAATGTACTTAGTTTTTTATCCTTTTTCCTTTTTGTTATTTTTATATTAGAGTAACTATAGTAATTTAAGGTTGTGCGTCTAATTTTACTTCATTTGTTAATGACTTCAGATCTGTTTTAATTGATTTGACTTTGTAGTGTTTGATTTTAATTGTGTTGGTAATAAAGCCCAAACAAAATTTGCATGGGCCTTATTATCAACATGTCAATATTTATGCTTATATACATTTTATATAAATACTTTAGAAATTAACTAAATTAATTGTTGTAAAACTTAAAGAATATTGATTTTTTTCAATTTTGATAACAATTTGAAAGAAATATACCTTTAAAAAATCATTAATATAACACTCACAATGTGCACAATTTTTATATCAACGAACGAAAATGTAACCTCTAAATTTGTTTGTTAAAATATGACATGAGTTTGTTACTCTGAGTAACTCAACTTTTGTATCTGGTTTTGAAATGATTGAAAGTTCATTTTAAACTTGTTGATAAGTTAGAGAACTTTTCTTGGTAAGAAATATAGCTAATGGGCCTTATTACCCGCTGGGCCTTAAATGCCTTAGGTACCTTATAATTGGTAAAAAATGGATGGTTAAAATATTAAGTGTCTATATCTTTTATCTTTAATAAGCACCAAAGAAAAGCTGAAATTATCGTTCTCCAGACCAAAATGTCCACCTAGAAAAATTGTTTTAACACAAAGTATGATATATAGTAAAGTTAAGGGGAGGGGATTAACGGTACGTAAACCTGTGTATCTAATTCGCCTTAAACTTTAAACTCCTATTCCCGGCATTTGATATCTTGTTTGTAATTAAATTTTCTGATAAAATAATTAAATGCAATTTTTATTTTTCAAAAATCAATAAATAAATGTAGTAGAAATTGTTATCAAACGGCCTGTGTGCGATTAATAATAACTGAATGCACTTCTTGTCAAGTAATTGATTATAAAATTATATTGAAATATAATAATAATGATTGGTTACAGATACTTTATTAATGTATCGTATATAGTTTTCTTTACACCGTTAAACACTTTGTATCCGATTCGTGGGCGGCCAATTCCACGTAGGCGATCATTTTGTGCTTTTTAATTAATTGTTACAAACTTAAAGTGAACAATTCAAAATCGCAAGGGATAAAATTTTGAAAAATTTTTGCATTTTAAAAGCGACACGCGTTGGAAATCAGTAGTTGAATTGCGACTTATTTTTATTTTTATTTTATCGTTTTGTTTTTCTTTTTGCCTTTTTCAAAGTTGGGTTGGTGTCTTTATTATTACCGAATTAGTTTTTCAAGTTCTATAAGAGGCTTACAGGAAAGAGATTAACAAAATTAAGAACGGTATTATTATTTTCGATAATCATTCTATTTATAATTTTGTTTATTAGCATATTTTTTTTTCTTATTGCGTTTTATAATTTTGTATGTGTTTAATTTGACCTTTTGTGCTCTCAGCTAAGGTCCCAATAATTACGGGCCGAACTAAGAAATTTTTCATAAGTAAATATATCTGGGGAATTCTAATTGATTAGCTTTCTTATACGTTTGCCAAAGTTTTAAATAATTTAAAATAAATTCTGCTACATTTACGTAAGAGAAAAGGAACGTGGGACATTGGGTGACAGTTCTTAATTGTCTTTGAATTACGGATGCTAGTTGACCACTACTTATACTTAAAAAATACCCCTGTCGCAGCATCCTGCATAACATAGCGAATTTCCATATACAAAAGTACGTTTTTCTCGGAAACTGGTTGATATAGAGTAATTGTAAATAAAAAAAACCTTCTTTATGTGATTTTTCCGCCTCGTTCCGCCAAATTTTTTTCACGAAAAATGTCCAAAACACCGTAAACGTTTTCACGAAATTTCTTAAAAATAAGATGTTTCGTTCTTGAATTATCGTGCGGACACTTAGTAAACATATATATAAATGTGTCCGCACGATAACTCAAGAACGAAACATCTTATTTTATTTTAAGAAATTTCGTGAAAACGTTTACGGGGTTTTGGACATTTTTCGTGAAAAAAATTTGGCGGAACGAGGCGGAAAAATCACATAAAGAAGGTTCTTTTTATTTACAATTACTCTATATCAACTAATTTCCGAGAAAACCGTACTTTTGTAAATGGATATTCGCTATGTTATGCAGGATGCTGCGACAGGGGTATTTTTATTTACAATTACTCTATATCAACTAGTTTCCGAGAAAAACGTACTTTTGTAAATGGAAATTCGCTATGTTATGCAGGATGCTGAGACAGGGGTATTTTATGTAATTTTTTCTTCTCTTTTAAATGGTGTAAAAAAATTTCGCAAAAATTTTTGAATAAGTGGAAATTTTGGCTAAAAACTAATTTTTTGCTAGAACAAAAACCATGTTCCTGGCATCCGACGTGTCTGGCTGACGAACTCATCCAAGGGTTTGGGACTTCCAATGTTCTCACCAAGTTTCGTAAAAATTGGATACTTCGTTCGAGAGTTATCGTGCGGACATATATATATATATATATATATATATATATATATATATATATATATATATATATATATATATATATATATATAATTTTAGTGACTATTATTTTCGGTTTCTAGGGACCTCAAAACAAATTTCTGCCATAGTCCCGGGCTCAGGTCATGCCCCCTGCGTCATGGCAGTGGCTGTAATAGCTGAATTCCATTCTGGATTTTTTATCATATATTTATGTTAACTTTCTAAATAATCGCCTGTATATGTTAAAAATTTAAGACTTGTTTACATAAAAATCTTTGTTTACATTAAAAATTTTCTCACGTAGACTGTATATGTATATAGAACCCACACAAACGGTACGCATAATGGTAGTACGGATAATGAAATGGTCCTGTACCCTTATACATGTATCACAATAAAATTATGTGATCGTATCAAAGAGGATATCGTACATATGTATATATATGCTATTATATACAAAATATCCATATTGTGTCGAATATGTTCTTAGACTGTGCTTAGATTGACACTTTATACGATAAAGTGATCACAATCTAAACAACATCACGGAAACTAGCTGACATAGAAAAAAAGTTTAAAGACCTTTTTTATGTAATTTTTTCTTCTCTTTTAAATGGTGTAAAAAAATTTCGCAAAAATTTTTGAATAAGTGGAAATTTTGGCAAAAAACTAATTTTTTGCAAGAACAAAAACCATGTTCCTGGCATCCGACGTGTCTGGCTGAAGAACTCATCCAAGATTTTTCGACTTCCAACGTTCTCACCAAATTTCGTAAACCTAGGACATTTCGTTCGAGAGTTATCGTGCGGACACATATATATATAAATACATATATATATATATATAAATTTGAGTGAATATTATTTTCGGTTTCTAGGGACCTCAAAACAAATTTCTGCCATTGTCCCGGGTTCAAGTCGTGTCATGACAGTGGCTGTAATAGCGAGTTTCCATTCTGGAAATTCGCTAATAGACACAGAGTGAGTCAGGTTCGCACATCTAGGGTCCCGTACAGTGAGTACGGGACCCTAGAGAACACAGTAATAGACTAAACTTTTTTTATTTATGTATATAAAAACTATATCAAAATTTGCTTGTGATACTTGTCCCATATTGTACTGAAACATTAGTAAATACTTTTTGTTTCCCTTACACTATTGAAAAAATTCGTATTTTTTCGGTAAACTCAATATCTATTAATCCTATTAAAATTAAAATTTTTGCTTTAAAAAAGCAAAGGAGATAAGGAGGATTATAATTTCTAGCAAATTTTGAGCTGTCATAAAGACCACTAGATCAAAAATTATAAAAGAAATATTTCTAGAATCCTTAAAGGTCCCTACCTCTTTCAAATGATTCATCACACGATATATTATGTATTAATTAAGACTTTTCTTTTGTTTGGATCAAACTGACCCCCTCCCTAACTTAATCCAAAACAATTGTTTTTCTGATCGTTGATTGGCGATATATGTGCGCGTCATTAGGACCTAACACTGTGACAAATTTCAAATTTCTATGTTACAAAACCTCTATGACAGACGCACAGATGAATTCAAGGGTGATATTATAAGAATTTCATTTTTCCTTTTAACACTTTCACTGCCAAGCTAAAAATATAGACTTTGTGAGATGGCAAAATATTTTATGTTAAAAAAGTAAGTTCTTATATTCGTCACGCAATATGGCGTGATTGGTCATATAGTAAAGTAGTCGTACCACGCGATATCGCGTGATCAGAAATGAACGTGTTAATGTACAGAATCATAAAAAATTGTCACAAACAGAGAAGAAAAAATTACCTACTTAATTTCATTTGTCAATCACCAAAAATGACTGATTATTATCTTCCTGTGGTATAAAAACTACATATTTGTAAATTTACAAAATTTGATAAGATCTTTAATGTAAAATGAGTTTAAAAAAATTAATGTTTGTTGAAAATTAATTATTACTTATAGGTAAGCAAAGACTGGCTTCAGGTTATCGCAAAAAAAACTTCACAAAATTTTACATAATTTTTTTTTTTTTTTGGCCTGATATAGCTCCCTATAAACGCATTTTTCTAATATCGCAACGAAGATATTGAAAAAATGTATTTTTGCACTTTGTCGGTTTTTTTGCAAGCCCAAACCCCAGTACGGTTTATTGTGTGTTTAAATGTGTTATGTCACAACTGAAATTGAAGCATCAAAAGATGTCTAAAGAAATTCACATAAAATAATGATTACTTTAATTATATTTTATGAGCTTGTTTATTTGAAATCGCATAAGAATTCATAATAATTATAAGATTTCAAATTGATAAAATTTTTATACCTAGTGGCAAAATTACCCGGTGTACATTTTAAAAAGGTATCAAAGAAATTATTTTTACAATTGGAGATTGGACTTCAAAAACAGGCTGTGCCCAAAAAAATGAAATTTTAGCATACTGTCTAGATTGTTGGTAATGGCATTGCAATTCCTTTTTCGGGTCTAACTTAATTTTTTTCTTAGCACAGCCTATTTTGAAGTCCAGCCTTCATAATTGCGTAAATAAACATTATCAATCGTTTTTATGGCACCTTTTGGTAATAAAAAGAATCCTTAATTAACTTTAGTATAATATGAAATGGATGGTTATTTTGAATACCGTAAGACGTAGTTACCTTTCTTCAAGGCCGTGGAGAGAAATGGCGGGCCCGGGGAATAAATCGCAGTTTTTTAAAATTTCCTCCCTAAAAAATTAGTGGTGAGTAAAAAAAAACTTAACTTTTTTTCTGGGCCCTCTGTCGACAGCTACGGGCCCCCTTTTCAAACACCGGCCCCAGGCATGCAGCCCCGACTACCCTACCCTCTCGCCGGGTCTGCCTTGCTTCAATTTTTAGAAGTTTCTATCCAAATTGTTTTGTAAAAAATATAATTTTGGGGAAATTTACCTACATACGATGTCTTTTTCTAGAAGCAAAATAGCACTTTTATTGAATAAGAATTTTATAAAAAATGAAAATATAAAAATTTACTTTATAAATACATTTAAAAATGGCTGATAGAATATTCATTCTCATAAGAGTTGTGACAGGTGGTGAGCTACCTAACGGAAAATACCGAAATTATTCGGAAATGATTATTTATTTGTATGCTAGATTGAGTTGAATCTTTTTTATCTATGATGCAAAGTTACCCCTTAAGAAGTAAAGTAGTCTCATTTTGCGGTACTTAATTTTAATTTTCGCCTTCTTAAAAAACGTTTGATACTAACAGTAGTGAAATTAACACTTAGTAGTAAGTATATACTGTGAATATATATATATATATATATATATATATATATATATATATATATATTTATATATATATATATATATATATATTTATATATATATATATATATATATATATATATATATATTTATATATATATATATATATATATATATATATATATATATATATATATATATATATATATATATATATATATATATATATATATATATATATATATATATTAATTGCAAATTGTTGAATATTCAAACGAGTTTACGTGTTGCAAAATTATTTGCAGCGAGTTATTATCGCATCTTGTAGGTAAGTATTGCATATTATAGTTAGTCACTTTGCCCTCTGTTGTTGCGATAATGATAAACAAGTCAATTAAGTGTACTTAAGTTGTTAACATTTCTTCTCATTCAAAACATATGTATTTTAATATCTTACTGACGATATACATAGTGGTTGTAAGGATGCCCATACATGCACACACACATTGATATAATAATATGGCGAGAGCATTCGTTATGTAGGTTACGGATGCCATACAATATCAGCAATCGTTTAATGCGTGATGTGATTTTCCTAGGAAGCTAAAATTTGTACGTCAGAAATATGAGAGACTGGACCGAAGTCTCTAATCTAAGTATCCGCATATTTTTAATTTTAATTGGTAAAATTGGAAGGAAGGACTTTGAAAGCTCAAATTCGTTTCTAGCTTTGTCACTTTATTATTTTAAAGCATTGAAAAATTGTAGTAACCTTGATGGCGTCATTAAATTAAAAAAATTTCCCTTTTTCTCAAATTAAATTTATGTAACTGACTTGAATGAGGGTGACTGATTTAATAAGGAGAGGGAGATTGGGTGTGAACTTGTCATTTTTGCTATAAAAATGATGAAATTCCTTTTAGAGAAATAAGTATGACCGATTTGAATGAAGTATTTTCTCTAGTTATACTACATACCTAATCTCGGTAAGAATTATAATATAGGAAACCTATAATTTTCTCCCAATTTCAACATTATATCCATTTTATTTAAAATCTTTAAATCACTGAAAAACATTAATAACCGTCATGATGGTCAATGACGTCATCAAACACAAAAATTACTTTTTTTTCAAATCGGGCCTGATTAAAACGAAATTGATTTAAATTAGAGCAATTAGTTGCGTTATGCTCATTTGTGTGAAATTTTTTTATTTTTGCTAGGTAAAATGACAAAATTCGGTTGAGAAATTTGACAGACCGGATATCAGACTTTTTTCCATATAGTAACTTTACATGTTTTTACTTTAGTAAAAATTAAAAGAACTGGATGAAAAGCTATAATTCGGGTTTTAGGGGACTGAAAATTTCGATAACCTTGATGTCGTCATCAAATGCAAAGATTTCTTTTCTCTCAAATCACACTTTATAAAAGTGATTTACATTGAATAATGTTCATTTGTGAAAGAATTTTTTATTTTTCAAATAAAATGACAAAATTCCTTTCGGAAATATGTCCAACTAGAGAAAAGTCTCTTTTACTTAATACGTGTCTGAAAAGTCTAACGTGTTCAATTTTGGCAAAATTGGATAGAATGTCTTTAAAAATTCATAATAAATGACTTCCATTTTCATTTTATCAGTTTATTTGCATTTTTCATTCGTGCTTGCTTTATTTATTACATATTAAGTGATATTTAACAAATTTTCAGGTACCCGTAGTTAATTTGTGCAAATTATAAGCAATTTGATCAATCACTAATGACCATTAAAACTGTGAAGTGATAGATTTGATAGGGCAAAGAGATAAGTTTTGAATTAGAATTATTCTAATTATGCAACCGATTTGCTTTAGTGACTTATGTATATAAAATAAATAAATTTTGGGTCGTACTATATTATGAAAATAATACAAATTGTTTACTAATGTTGATAATTGATCATTGTCCATGTTGGATATTTACACATATTATTCTAATTTGAATGAAATTTTTTATTGTGTCAAAATTTCTGTTATGCTCATTTAATTTATAAATTGCACAAATACACATACATACACAGCTTATAGTTACAACTATTAATAAATCATTATTTTTTTTTTTAATACTCTTTGACTTGTCTTTGACTGCCATTGTTTTCATGTAGGTGTTAAGAAAGAAAAAAAGAAACATGGAATTGATTAGCAGTATAAGATGGAAAAATTATAGTCTAGTAGTTTGGGATATTTTCTATTTATACTATTGATATTGAAAACGTTGGAACTACTGAAGGATATGATCAGCGATTAGTGTTCGTGTGATGGATCCACAATTATAAAAGTACTATAAGAAAAAAAATCGCCTTTTTAGAGACCCTAATTTATTTTATGACTTGTTTTAGAAAAAAATTCGTTTAGCATCTCAAATTTTTAAATATTTTCAACTTCATTAAAAAAATTTTAAATTCTATATGGATCTACCTGTAACTGTTAATATTATCACAAAAGTGTGTCGAAATGGTTAGGAAAATTTACTTTGAATGAATATGATAATGATTTTAATAACACAATAGGATGGATTTATCTCGGATGAAGGTTCCCGGTGGATATAAAATAGGGAGCGGAAAAAACGACCGGTTATAATCGAAAGCCGGTTTTTTTGTTTCGGTTAACCGATTTATTTCGGTTATTTTTTTGACTCGGTTATTACCACTGTTGTTTTTTTTTTAAATCAATAACCGGAGAAAAACCTAACAAATTATTTTTGTGATTTTAGTGATTTGTTTTTATGAAGAAAAAAATTAAATTAGTTTATTTAAAATTCTAATACATTTAGTTAATTATGGTTATTATGGTATGGAAAATAATGAAATCATGTTTTATTTTCAACCTTTTTATTTGTTTGAATACACAACAATAAAATCGATTATCTCGGTCCAACCTAACAGGACTAATACCAAGATTCAAAAAAATAAAACTAAGAAGAAGCAACAAGCAGATTTACCAGATATTGTTATCAAAATTTTTGATTAACTTTTAAAATGGCTTATTAATTAGTAATCTAGTAGAATTTTTAAAAATTTTTTAGATCATATTAAGAAATTTAGGAAAATACTGGGGAATAAATAAAATTTTCGTTTATCGCTATCGAATATTTAGTGATAACATAATAATATCATACATGAATTACCTATATGAATTTATTGGTTAATTTGTCTTATCGTATTACACTGACAATGAGTTCTATATATTTTCTGAATAAATTTGTGTTTGCTGCAGCTCTTTGTTGCCTAAAAGCAATACTTTGCTGTCGGACTTTTGTTGATTATTCTTCTCGTTAAATTGCTTAATTTTTAATTTTTGTTTGTATTTACGGTATTAATTCGCTTAAAAATAAATATCGTGTCGTTTTTCCTAGAAAAATACCGAAAACCGGTTATTTCAAAACCGGTTATTTTAAGCAGTTATAATCTTCAGGTTAAGCCGAGCATAAAATAAATCGAAATAACCGAAAACTAGTTATTTTTGAACAACCGGTATATTATAAAACCAATCGCTCAAACTAAACCGAAGTTGATGACTGTGAATTTAGGACACAGATATTATTTACCCTAAGTTAATAGATAGTATAATTTTATTCCGATTAAAGGTGCCTGTGGGATAAAAAAGCAGTGAATTAATCACAGCGGAACAAGTGAAGTCGTCACTCGATTTATTACCGTTTTAACTTATTAACAATGCTGGCAGTTTTTCTCGGACTTACGGGCAAACCATACGTACATAGATATGTTTCCAAGGTCATACTTGCTATGTGGTAATGTGGCACTGCGTACATACGTATATTTTATCTATAAGTCAAAAGAAACTGTGAGCATTGTTAATAAATTGAAACGTCAATAAGTTGAGTGACGACAATATTTTACCACAAATACACAGATTTCATCGGTAATATGTTCTGAACTCCTGAGCTATCAAATTGAATAAAACTTAATACTGATTCAACACAGTGTTTAATACGTATGCTAATTGGTGTACAAAACACTTACTATGATTATAGATGGATACTTATTGAGATTATTTTAGGAATTAGGATTTATTTTATTAATTATTTAAATACTTATTATGCGATTTGTACCTATTTGTTGTTGTTTATTTATTTTTTATTTTTTTAATTTTCTTGTTAATTGAAAAAAAAATTGAAATAAATCATAACTTTAATTTAATTATTCATAATACATTTAATCAATTTTGACCTTGTCAAATGTTTGGATGGATTTCGTAAGGCCGTAGTACATTATCACCTTCTATCACTAAAATTCTGAATTTCCTGTTTATTTAAGAAAATTGTTATTTTTTTGTTTTTAGTGAAAAACTTTTTAACAGAGTAGAAGCTACTCAATAATAATGTCAAATTTGAGCAATACATGAGTAAAATTTATTTTACTCTTTTTGAACAATGTTGGCGATTTAGACGAAAAAACTGATTTCAGCAGCTGTTTAATTTTTGCGAATTTTCGAATTGCGCGGTAACGGAACATCCTATTTTTACGAAATTTGGTGAAAGTTCAAAAATCTTGACTGAGTTTTTCGATCAGACAGTATTTTTTACATCATTAGAAAGAGGAGAAAAATATCACATGAAAAAGGTTTTTGAACTATTCTTCTATGTAAACTGGTTTCCAAGAAAAATTAATTTTTATAAACGGAAATTAGCTATGTTATGCCAGATACTGCGTCAAGCGTATTTATTTTTTTGATTATGAAGATTATTGAGAGTGACATTATTCAGATGGTGTGATTTCAGACTGTGCAGAAAATCTATTCAGCTTAAGCGGGTTCTACACGATGCTACGAACGTTCCTTCCAACGTTCGATCGAACGTTTGAGGCAACTAAGTTCGATAGTTGGTGCGACGAATGTATCTGCTACACGGTGAATCGAATGTTTGATCCAATACGAATGATGATGTGTTGGTACTCAGTGGACGAGGCTGTTATCTGTCTGATGTTATCTCTAATGTTATACACTGATGTTGTCTCTCTTCACATGAACGAGTCGTGCAGCTGCTGAGTCGAACCAACCAACGCAACCAACATTGACCTTCAAACGTTCGAAGCATCCCTTTGACTCGGTGCAAGAATACCGACATCGAGCGGGACATGGCCAAATGCGAATGTTTGACGCTCGATATTGGACACTCGTAGGTTCGAACAACGGCCACACGATGCGATGAACCATCGAACGTCCAATGTTGGAAGGTGTTCGTAGCATCGTGTAGAACCGGCTTTACAAGGAGATGCATCCAGAGTGAAATTCGGAATGTTGATGAAACTTCGCTGGTGTGTAGAATAGGCAAAATGTTTACGGGGTGAAACCAGCCCCTAAAATTGGGGGTTCAAATCGTATTTCTTAAGATATCTCGAAAACTATAAGAGATAGAGGAAAACTTTCAATTGACGAAATGTTACTCTTTGAAAGGCCTATTCATTTGTATAGGTTAAACCAGGGCCGGGTTCATAAGAGGGTCTGGAGGGGTAAAAATGGGGGTAAATTTTCTTGTACACCCTGAATAGTTCAATGTATCAAATTTTTGCCAACATAAATAGAAAGAGCACCAAAAATTAGGGGATACGTGTTTTTGCGTTTTTTCGAAATATGTGTGGTATCCAAGCCATATACGGAGGAAAAAAATAGGGTTGATTATATTGCATTATTATTGAATGCAAATACCTTCTATATTTTTTTATTTTTATGCTTATTTTCATCATTAAAATGTAAATTTTTACTTTCCGATTATGATTCATATATTTGTCAGTACTAACTTAATTGGTAATTTAGCCATGTGTACATTTGGTTATCAGTTAAATATATTTAATGACGTTATGGTAGGTATATTTTCATATCCTTAAAAAATTTCTGTTCGTTTAAGAAACAAGGTTAAAGATCTGATATTATGGGTGTTTATACAAGCTTTGAAATATGTATGTTAATGATTGAGTATGACGGCCTTTATAAAAGTATTAGTCGTTATATATATCCTGCTTGTAACTTTTTGTTTTTATTTATTTATTTTTTTTAATAGGTTCTCAATACTCTTATATCAGATTTATCATAATTAGTATCGTATTAATTTTAATTGTAACAGGATTTACAAAGCATTTAATCAAAGCTGAATATTATATTATTTTTATTAGATATAATACTGGTAAAAATGTGAACAATCTTTTTTTTTTTTAAAATATGGGCTAATTAAGCTTTTCCCATGCTTCAATAAATCAGAAGACAAACAGCTTATTTTATGGAATTTTATTTAATAGGAAATTAGAAATGTGTAATTCAGATCTTTTCTGTTTTGAAAAATATTTAAAAAACAATTGACAACAGTAAAAATAAATCGATTTAAGTACGAAAAATTTGAAATAATAATTTAAAACTACTGAAGAGCGAAAATAAAATGAGAAAAATTGCGGTCAAGGTGTTTGGTCACAAGAGGCTAATTAACTTCGACAAAAGATGCTCGCTTGCAGTGTGTGCACCTGTACCAAGGTAATACTTCAGTTTGTATTTGCTCGATTTATTAATCAAATTTATCTTTATTTTTCTTTTATAAACATAACAATAAAATCACAAGACACCTACAAATTTAATTTTATGATTAGGCTATTAATGCAGTTCTATTTATTTTCCTATTATTAATATTTTTTACAGTGTTTGTAAATAAATTTGTCACTGACTGTGAGTCAATAAATTGTAAATTGATGGTATTAAGATATACATTTTTTCAATGAAGACCAAATTTTTTAGTTGTACTGTATTTAATATTAATTTTATTAGCTGGTTTATTAGTAATATCTATTTATAAAAAAAAAATAAAAAGAAAAACAAATATAATTTCATAGTGACATAGTGTGTATAGCCACATTAGTAATAAATAAAATTACTTAATTAAATTTTGTAATAATTATTTTTTTAAAATTTAACACTATTTTTAACACTGCTTGTTTTAGAACGACAACTTTTTAATAACACAGGCCTACGATGGTTTCCCCTTTAAGATTTGACAACTGACTTTGATTGATTTTAGAGCGCTGATTACGAAAAAAATATTCAAAAAATTCCAACACGTCGGAATTTTTAGATATTAGGTATTAAAATTTTTGACTAAAATTATAGGTCGACTAAGTGAAGAATAGATTATGCATGTTTATTTATGTCGTTAGTTTTTATAAATACGGCCCCGTTAGCACCGTTTTGCGAGGTTTAGTTATCAATTAAAACTGAATAGAAAAAAATAAATTACCCTCAATAATGAGCTCATTAGCGGATGACCTTAAAATTCACCTTTTTTCCCCAAAATAAAGATATGTCACTTAGTTAATTAGGTTTCATTTAATGAAACCATTGATGAAAATATGTTCCTAAAAGCCTATTACAACTATGTAATGACTTTTTATTATTAGATAGCAAATAAATAAAAATGTATAATCTATTCTTGATTTGGTCGACATAGGTAATTTTAGTCAAAAATTTTAATACCTAATATCTAAAAATTCTGACGTGCTGGAATTTTTTGAATATTTTTTTCGTAATCAGCGCACCAAAATAACCTAAGATCAGTCATCAAATTCAAAAGGGGGTGACAAAACTTAAAATTCGTAGGCCTGTGTAATCAGAAAATATTTTTTCCAATTTTAACTATTTTGATCTATTTTAAAATGTATAAAGATGACCAATTTTTGACCAATAGACGGACAGTAAGCAAAACAGTGACGATTTCTTAAAATTTTTGGTACATGTAGAATTAAAAAATAATAACAAAAAATTCGACAAGTTCGTGTTGGTCAGGACTTCGTAGTTAGTTAAGTAGCTAGTTTTTTCACAATATTCGAGATAGTATATTTATCACTTTCGGCGGACACTCTAGTAACCGTAAAATTATTATTTAAAAAATTAAAAAAATTTCTTCCTTATTGCTAACATGTGCAGATTGTCCGGTAAAAAATTTCAAAAAATTTAAAAATTGACGGTTTTGTAATTTTTGAGGATTTTGAGTAAGAGTTCCCGCCCATTTTAAAAATGCTGTTTCGAGAAAAACGTGCTTAAAATTTTGGTATTTAATAATGAAAACGAAACTTCTGCGGCGCACAAAGGTATATTAGTGAAAAAATTTCATAGTTTTTTTTTCCTTCTAAAGGCATCTCTCTCCTTAAGCTATATTGAAAGCGCTCTGTGATTGTAATTGCTAGAGAATCTAAATAGAAAAGAGGCTCAAGAGTTACGAACAGTAAGTTAAAAAATATTTTGTTTATAATCGTAGGTATATAAAAGTAGCAGTTATCCGCTCATATAAATATGGGTGTGAGTAATTTTGTAATAATATTAAATTAAAACAAAATATACAATGTATTACGAAATGTTTTGTATCAATTAAGATAATTTTTAAAATTTCAACAAAGATTTGTCAACGTTTTCTTGCCTACATTATGAAAATAATTAGTTAAAACCTCGTTTACACGACGATAGTAGGCATGGTAGTTGCTGTCCTTGTCATGATAGTCTAGGGTCTGTCATGACAAACCCGATAATAGTCGTCTCATTATAGTGACTAAGGCTTGCAAAAACCGAGCGTGAGGTTAGAATTACCGCTTAAGGACCTGACGATCCAAAAAGGCATAAAATAATGGCTAGACGGATTTTGATCAAATTCTGTTTAAACAGTACGGATATCCTAAAAAAAAAATGAACGTGAGGTTGAAATACCGCTTAGGTTCCTGAGGACCCAAAAAAGCGTAAAATAACTGCTGGACCTAAATCTTAAACAAATTTTGTTCAAATACTATTGAGACTCTAAAACAATTTGACACGACATCGAAAATATTTTCCAGAGCCCTGACACTTCAAATAGGGTTCAAAATCAAGGTGCTCCTAAAATTATCAATATGGGTATTTACGGGAAAGTCTCAAGATGTGAATATTAAATATGCGCAGTTTAAATATAAATATATAGCTACTTTAAAGAATCGGGCGAGTGGAGCGAAGTGTTATAAGGGACTGATTTTCTGAACAAATTAAACAGCTGGACCGATCTTGACAATATTTTATGAAAATTGGATATGATATTGAAATATGAATATAAATGATATTACACACTATAAATGACTATAAATGATAAACACTATAAATGATATTGTAAACAGTAAACACTATAAGATCAATAACAAAATTACGACAATAAACCCGCAAAAAAAGTGAAGTGATCACCTAATCAAAAATCATAACGAAAAATACAAAACAAAAATTAAAACAATCAAAAAATGGTCAAGTTTTGACTAGTTTCGGCATATTCAATGCCATTATCAAAAAACATCAGACTTCAAAAATCGCAGTCTAAAATGCTCAACTTTGACAGAAAAAGTTGAGGTCAAATTGTCAGAAAAAGAAGATAAATAAATCAAAGCCAGAAAGAACATCAAGAAAAGATAACAAAATTAATGTCAAAAAAGCAGTGAAAAAATACAGTAAATTTAATTGAACTTGTAGTTAATGAAAATTATCAAAACAGTTTTTGAGAGGACAACATCTCTTTGTTTTAAACGACACACGCCCTGTAGATGATGCAACATATATCTAAATTATGACCAAAATACGAATTACAGAAATATTTTAAATAAAATTTTTTAATATAAAATTTGAAAAACGTTGACATTTTAACTAAAAATGCAGAAAAAACGTTGAGATAATAAAAAACAAATTGTATAGTTACGATAAAATTAAGATAAAAAATTTAATTTTATCGTAACTACAATTTGTTTTTTATTATCTCAACGTTTTTTCTGCATTTTTAGTTAAAATGTCAACGTTTTTCAAATTTTATATTAAAAAATTTTATTTAAAATATTTCTGTAATTCGTATTTTGGTCATAATTTAGATATATGTTGCATCATCTACAGGGCGTGTGTCGTTTAAAACAAAGAGATGTTGTCCTCTCAAAAACTGTTTTGATAATTTTCATTAACTACAAGTTCAATTAAATTTACTGTATTTTTTCACTGCTTTTTTGACATTAATTTTGTTATCTTTTCTTGATGTTCTTTCTGGCTTTGATTTATTTATCTTCTTTTTCTGACAATTTGATCTCAACTTTTTCTGTCAAAGTTGAGCATTTTAGACTGCGATTTTTGAAGTCTGATGTTTTTTGATAATGGCATTGAATATGCCGAAACTAGTCAAAACTTGACCATTTTTTGATTGTTTTAATTTTTGTTTTGTATTTTTCGTTATGATTTTTGATTAGGTGATCACTTCACTTTTTTTGCGGGTTTATTGTCGTAATTTTGTTATTGATCTTATAATTTTTTCCCGCAGTTGGTTTGATTTGTTAAGTAAACACTATAAATGATATCATTTATAGTAAACACTATAAATGATATTGTACAGAATTTCCAAATATTTAAAATTAGTTTTACTTAGCATACCAAATAGCTAAATAAGGAAATAATATATCAGCCATTCTTTTGAAACATACCCTTTGCAGTAAAAAGGGTGCATACTAGTTCGCTCCCGAGGTCAGATTTTAATCTTTTCTTGAAAAAGGGTCGTAGGTTAGTTCGTTTCTGACTTGTTATCTACTGACAGGTAAAATTAATTACTTAAAAATATTCAAACTGATACATATGCAGCCATTCTTTTGTTACGGACATGACATTTTCTCGCACATTTACACGCCTTCTCATAAGAAAAAAAAAATAGAAGTTATTTTTTTCTTATAAATTTTCAATACTAAGCAGATAGACAAATGTGTACACAATATTTGTACTGAATATAAAATACATAACATTATTAGTTTTAATGCTAGAGATGTGTCGCGACAAAAGGTACTTTTTGTCACGTCCGCAACACAAACTTTATTAGCTCTAGCATTAAAACTAATAATGTTATGTATTTTATATTCAGTACAAATATTGTGTACACATTTGTCTATCTGCTTAGTATTGAAAATTTATAAGAAAAAAATAACTTCAATTTTTTTTTTCTTATGAGTAGGCGTGTAAAGTGCGAGAAAATGTCATGTCCGTAACAAAAAAATGGCTGATATACTATAAATTCATCAAGTAAAATCGCAATTTTGAAATCTTGTAAAAATCTGCAACCAATTTTAGATACAATTTCAATTAAATTCAATTACGTATACGAGTATATTACACAATGAAACACGTTCACATTCATCGGTTCTGACTTGTACAATTATTATTGTGACAGTAATTAGAGCTATCAAAGTGACCGACCGTTTCACTTAAAGCACTACCGTGCTCAGCAGTGACAACCAAGAACAACAAAGACTCGAACCGGTGACTTTAGCTGAATGATTAACAAGATCAAGTTAATCCACATTGTTACCATAGCGACACAGTTTTATTGTTTTTTTTTTTTTTTTTTTTTTTTTTGCACTTGTTGCGAAGTTTGCGCTGTAGATTTATTCTTTGTTTTGTGAATGATTTAAGATTGCTTATTAAGCTGAAATAACTTTATCAATTATATTGTCTTTGTTTAAGGTAAAAATGGAAAAATTATATTATTAAAAATAATGAGTTTATTAAACAAGTAGATACTTACCAATCATATAGAAACTTAATTGTGCTCTGTTAAATGTAATAATATTTATAGCAAGATTGACAATTTAGAATAAACAGTAAAAATATTGTGGGAAATTCCTGAAATTTATTGCAGCTTTTGGATAAAATTCACTTAATTCTAAACGATAAGTTACTTAGAAAAATAGCTGAGACTGTCTTATTGTTGGTAAAGATAACATTATCTATATCTGTTTTTTTTTTTTTACATTATTTTCGGAGAAGCTTTGTGTTGCTAAATATTTTGTATTTAGGCAAATATTTCACTTGTTTGACTTCTGTAAATAGTTTTACGTAAAAGTTAATAAAATATCGGTGGTGGAGGCGCTGTGAATACAAGAGTTATTTGAGATAGAGACTGTTCTGAATGTATAATGACTCTGAAATTGTATATATGCGTAAAATATAAAATAAAATACACTGCCAATGGGGGTGGGGTGGTGGTGGTTTTGTTACACAGCTTCCTCGTACTCGTAAAAAACTTTTATCCTGTCTTTTACTTCATTTTATTTTGAACTCTGTGTCTTATCAGATTCTTAGCGTCATGTTTGAAATGAGAACAACTTTGTTTCTGAATTTGAATATTACGAAAAGGCTGACTGCGAAACGGTTTTTTAATGTCAAACAATGTGAAAGAAGATTATATTTTATTTTTCCGAGTTTTAAGCTTAGAAAATATAACAACTAGTTCATTAAAGACGATGATTTACGCTAATTCTTGTTCAATTGATATTGTCGCCAAGTCCACCAGTCTTTTCTGCGTCATTCTTGTAGGCTGAAATCATTTTCGCTAATTAACTGAAATAACACTAGATCGTGTAATATGAAATGTCATTTCCCAACCATTTGACCGACAATGTAATTCAGATAAAATATATCGACACTTTTTTGAGCATTAGAGAAACGTTTAAAATTAATTCTTTAACTCGGAATAAATTCCTTGTAGCCTGGAATCATTTCCGTCATTAATTGGAATAACATTCGATCGTGTAATATGAAATGTCGTTTTTCAATCACTTAGCCAACCATGTAATGCAAATAAACATAGACCCTTTTTTAAGCATTAAAAAATATTTTAATAAAAATTCATAAAAAGAGATAATTTACGAAAAAAGGGTTGAGTGAACCCCTTCTTAATATACTTTTCTAAAGAAACCTATTCAGTTTGTGACAATATGATCTGTATGTACAATGTATCTGATCAACTTTTTTGACGTTAAAACACATAAATATTAAAATCGTTTGGAAAGTTTTCGTTTCGAAAGAATCATTTTGGAGTTTAATTTTAAATTGTCAGATTTTTTATGTCCCTCGATTTCTGGCACTCTAGGCTCTGATTTCACGTATACATTGAAGGCAGTAGCGACTCAAAGGGTCAACAAGATTCTTTACGACTAAGTTACTGTCGGAACAAGAATATTTCAGTATATAAAAGATTCACATATTAAAATGGCAAAAAAAAGTTAAGTACTCTTAAAACATTATTAAATATATTATTCGAATTCATATACGAGTACAACGATACACATCTTTGATCCTTACACATTTAATGTATATAGGTAGTTATATGTATAAAAATTCCCACATTTAACAGTAAATGCTTACAACTGCTTGTTTTTTGTCAGCATATGGCGGCAATGTTAAAGTTAATATAAACGAATAACTTACATTCCGTAAATCTTTATACAGGTATTTTATTATCTGTTAAAATTGTAATAGAAAATGTATGTACTCGAACAGTCGTACATAATCTTTAAATACATACCACACAATGGACTTGTTCGTTTACTGTCCGGCAAAGTATCTTTCATGTGAGATAATTAATTCGAAATATACTACACTACCGTACAAAAAATTCCGTATTGTTACATTCCAGTCTATACGGACTACAGCGAAACATATCTGGTTTTCATCGTATTTTGATGTTCTACGGGCTAAGGAAAACAGAAAACCAAAAATTCGGGGAGACCGGTCTACCCACACTGTCAATTTCTCATTGGGTGCCCTTAACGACTAGAAACTATCGTACATGGCCTTTGTACCACGAACGAAAAAATTTGAGACGAAAAATATTTTAGGTACTTCTTAAAATAAAACACTAAAAAATAAGTGACATGTACATATTTTCTATTATCTGCAAAGAAACGGTTCGAAGGGGTGGAATTGCCCCTTAAAAAAGTAAGAGGTAGAGTAAAAGTTTAAATTGGCGATATTGCTCTTTTTTAAGGAGCTATCCATTGATATGCAATTTGTCCAAATTACATCAACAGAGATGGTTGGCGGCTAAAATTTGGGGGTTTATTTTGCGAAAAGAGGGTAAAAATTGAAATATATTGAAATTTTGTTTGCAGATTTCAAATATACGTAAAAGAATCTAATTGGTCTGTTTTTGTTCATTTTCTTAATATCAAGTCTACGGGGTAGTTAACAAGGGGGTTATTGTGTCAACATAATCGTACTATTTGAGTAATTCAAGCACTTCATCTTCATGGGAAATAGTTTAAGACAATTAAAATAACGTGGGAATGGAATTTTCGAATTCAAAATGCAGTTTGGCAACACTAGAGAGGGGATGAGTCACATTCTTAAATTACATACCTACTACTTAGTTTTTGTACACTCACTTTTACTATTAGTACACTGGCGGTGAGTAATAATATCGCAATAAGTGCTTCTGAAGTTAGACTCTCCGGACCTTTACTTGCAAGTTCTATTTTACGCATTTTCTGGTTAATTTTTCGGGTTAACATTATAGGAGTGAATTTTTAATTTTTAAATGGCAAAAAGACACGATGACAAAAGCTCAATAATTACCGTTTAAAGATTTATATAACCTCTTTCACTTTGGTTTATTGAGCAATAAACATGCGAGTTTCTGTAATCAGTCATTCATAAGTGCCTATGGATACTAATATATATATATATATATATATATATATATATATATATATATATATATATATATATATATATATATATATATATATTTACATAAAAGCAATAATAAATTATTATTTTACCTTATTGATTTAAAGTAGGTATTATTTCATGCGTCTTATAATTCGTTTTATTACACTAAATTTATAATTGTACTTAAACTATGCTTAAACTGGGTACTAATTATCAATAATTATAATCAATTAATGTTTGTTTAATGTATGCATTTATCTCAAATATTATGGGAAAATGATGATCAATTTATATATTTATTTCTGTAATCTTACGATAATTATACGCAATTGGGTACTAAAATAAAATTTTACTAGTGTATTACCATTAAAATCACCTAATTTAGATATTATTGATAATCCAGATATCCATTAATTACCAGCTTTTATAGAGTTCATACTGTCTTTTTGAAACGTTTTTGTACTGTATTGCAATTTTATAAGTATCTAATATATGACTTCATTTTATTTTTGAATCTCTTAATTGCCACGCTTCATTTAGTTTATTAATTCATTTACTCCAAGAATTCATTTAGATTTCAACAACCCATCTTCTGATCATTTTTTAACTTTATGTTTTATCGGTTTGCTATGCAAAATTTTAGATTTCTAGAGCAGATTTGGAAAGTAACAAAAATGTCCCATTTTCTTTGAATACAGATGATACAGATGAAACTATCCAATGTTGTTGGTTTATCATATATTCAAAACAATTTCTTTGTCCTTTGCTCAGAGATTAAAAATTTCTTTGATTTTTTTTCTTGACTACGGTTTTTTTTTACTTACTTTTTTTTTTTATTTAAGCAATACTCTTCTGAGTACTAAAAAAAAAGCAAATATTTCTCTGAATTAAAAAAAATTTTATCTTTTAACATATATCATTTTGAGAGTGCAACAAATGTAAGGCCTCCTGATACATGGGACTTACTGCTAATGGCCTAGCTGTCGATGCGTGAGTCCTGTGTATCAGGAAACTGAATATGTTGTAACAACAGAATGTAAATTTAAAATAAAAAAAAAATGTAAAGCCACTATCAGTGATTTTGGTCTTAATTTTCGATAAATCGTTCTTTCATTCTTACTGGTTTGATCTTGACCTTCCGAGAAATGTAAAAAGTGATAAGACAGCAAGTCCGAGGCAGGCCTGTAAAAGGAAGACTGATTTTGTTTATCATGATTTTTAACAAGTGTTAAATAATTTTGGTCCTGTGAAGTTGGCACACCGAATGTGAGAACTTTAAATTTTTTTTAGAGTTCTGGCATCCTTAAGAATAGTTCTAGAGTTCCCTATACATATTTTAAATAGTTCTGATGATTTAGTACCAAAAAATCAACTTTAAAAATTAGGTGTGCCAACTTCACGCAGCGCACCGAGTCGTAAAAATTAATTATTTTTTTAGAGTTCTGGCATCCTTATAAATAGTTCTAGAGTTCCCTATACATATTTCAAATAGTTCCGATGATTTAGTACCAAAAAATCAACTTTAAAATTAGGTGTGCCAACTTCACGCAGCGCACCGAATCGTAAAAATTAATTATTTTTTTAGAGTTCTGGCATCCTTATAAATAGTTCTAGAGTTCCTTATACATATTTTAAATAGTTCCGATGATTAAGTACCAAAAAATTAATTTCAAAAATTAGATGTGCCAACTTCACGCAGTGCACCGAATCGTAAAAATCAATTATTATTTTAGAGTTCTAGCATCCTTATGAATAGTTCTAGAGTTCCCTATACATATTTTAAATAGTTTCGATGATTAAGTACCAAAAAATTAACTTCCGCTAACTAATATAGTTATTAGCTAGTAATAGTATGTTAGTATAGCTTAATAATAATTCTAGAGTTCTCTACCAAAAATATCAATAGTTCTGATAATTAGGAGTATAAAATCGGTTTTTGAAAATCGAATATGTGACAATGAAATTTTATGTGAAGTTTTTTTACAAGTTCTGGTTGGTCTAATGAGAGTTCTGAATGATGCTCCCAGAGTTCTATAGAAAGACGCTGTGACGCTTGAGTATAAAATAATTAATTTGAAAGTTAACTGTATTTTTAACAGTCAAAATTTAACGGTTCTGAGAAGTTGGCACACCAAATGTCAGAATTTTCAAATTTTTTTTAGAGTTGTGGCATCCTTATAATTAGTTCTAGAGTTCCCTACATATATCTTAAATAGTTCCGATGATTAATGCCGGAAAAATTCATTTTTTACCAAAAGCTTCTAACATACAAATATTGATTTTTGTACTGGTAGTTCACATAATTCTGAGTAGACAATTGGTTTTTGAAATTCTGATATTAATTTTTTATGTGGAAATCCTTTTTTACAGGTTTTGGTTAATTTAGTATGAGTTCTAAATAGCGCTTCAAAAGTTCTGCAGAAAAGTAATGTGACTTTTTCCTGTAAGATAATTATTTTTTAAAATAACGCTATTTTTAAATAAATGAATGTTCTTTGAATAAAAATTGTTTTTTGAATAAAAATTGTTTTTTGAGTTCTGGCCAATTCTGTATAAAACTCCAAGAATTCTATAAAAAAGCATTAGAACTTTTTTTTTTTAATTTAGTTATATCTTAAAGTTAATTTTAACAAAAATCTAAATATAGTGAATTTTGTTGTTTTTTAAGATTCTTAGGATTAATTTGGTTGTTTGGAGAGATATTTAAAATTTGAAAATGACCTAAATAAATACTAATACATTATAATAATTTATAAACTTTAGTTATAAATCAGTGACAATGTATGGGTCGACCCAATATATGTCACAAATATTTATGACAGGATATCTTCTGTGTGTATAGTAAATTTTTTTTAAGAAATTGTTTTATTTTAACCTATTGTAATATTTTCTTTTTTTACAAAAAAACATATGTAACCTAAACTATGAATGTATTTTTGTTTGTAGTCTAATACTGATAAACAATAAATTGCTTGATATATGACAGTGGTTCACTATGGGGTAGCCTAATGTTTTTTAAGCCTTTTTTTACTCTTTTATTTTTTAAATATGAATCTATGAAACTCCGTAATTAACTGGTATGTAGTCCAGGAGCGTAGGATTTTAATTTTTTTTAAATATGTGTACCTACCTATAATTTATATATTAATTTTATGTAGATAAAAAACTATCATAATGAATATTTCTAAGACAATATTTTATTGAGTGCTGAGAAATAAGCTCCGATTTCGTATCTTGTATTACCTATGTGTATCCTTTTATCGCTAACAAAATGAGCGCAATTAATCAGTTTGTACGATTCGAAAAACCATTGTTTACAAATCTTGGAATGTATGAGAAATATAGTAAGATTTGAAATGAAAACACTATTTCCCAGAAAAAATTTGATTATTGGATACTTGCTATTCGTCAGCTCTGGTTACGCCAAAACATTTTGTCAATGTTTTGTATTCTTAATGGCCACCCGCTCCTGAACTAATAAATACTTTTAACGATGTCCAGTAATTTGTTCAATTTAAAAAAAATGAGGTGATGGAAGTGGACCAAAATTGCATTTTTCCCTATATATATATATGTACATGCATAGAAGATTCTAATAGTATTTTTCTATAACGTTTTTCTATTTGCATTTCAAGTTTTTGTTAACAATTTATCGTATTTTGTTCTTTTTCTGTTTTTCTTTAATTGTTGGTTTTTTTTTTAAAACTTATTTAGTGTGTAAAGTTTTGGGTGATATTTTTGAAAAATAAAAGTTCGGTCACCAAAATCGACGTAAGTACAATTTTTCTTTTTTTTTCTTTTTTTTTTTTTTTTTTTTTAAAAACTGGTTATTATTTTATTAGTAGAGGAGTCCACCCTCTTATGCAATTAATTGCATAAATATATGTGGAGTTTATTTTCAAAAAGCAATTTCTAAGAAAAATCTGATTTTCAGATTAATATATAATAAAGTAAAGTTATATATATAATATAGTAAAGTTTATTTAGAAAGCCATTATTCTAAACGGAAATCTTTTTCTAAAACTGACTACAAAGTACCTAAAACAGGCATCAAATTTTATTTTCAAAAAAAAAATATCTGAATAAAAATGGCTTCCCAATAAAAATTTTTCCCAATAGAAATTCAACCCAATTCAATAATATTACACCCCTTCTAAATATGTTTCTTACCCATAAATTCTCATCATTTATTTTGTCATTCTACTCTGAGGATGGCCGAAAGGGCTGAGAACGCGTTCAGTAAAAATGATTTTAATTTCGTGAAATAGACAAAGTAATTTGAACTTTAAATATTTTCAATAAAGTAAATATTTTACTTAGTAAAAAAATCACGTTTATTTTTTAATTGTGACAATTGTTTCAAGCTTAAAAGCCCATTTTCAAACAAAGTAAAATGACTTTATTAATATGAAGGTAGAAAAAATTTTTAAAATTTAATTTTCACAAACAATTTTTAGAAATCCCTAACAAAAAAGAAAAAAAAAATTACGAAAATCAAGTTGAAGATGAAAAAAAACGGCAGAATGTGACTGCATTGGGGAAGAGTGTGGGATTAAAATTTGACGTAATACTAATTGGGTGGTAAAAATATGGAATATTATTTATTATTAAAAGCTTTTATTTAATTTGATATGTTAGTATGTTGGTTTAGATCAAATCTTGGAATAAAAATTTAGACAGGTTCTAATTGAGCTAGAGGTTTCAAATTTTGCATACGTATTTAACCTTGATGACAATGCAATATTGTATAATTAGTTTTTCCCTAATTCGTCCCAAGCCAAAATTGTTGATTTTTAGTCCTATGCAACTTTTTGACATTTCGAATTATCAAATATTGTCCATTGATTTTACATTGCAATTTTTTTTTTCCGTAGTTATGTCTGATTAGGGTAAATTAACCGATTAAAATATATGTAAAAAAATTACTCCTTTAATTTTTTTTTTAAATTAATTGTAATCAGACTAAAAAGTAGAAAATAAAATAAAGCAAAAAAATGTTTTTTAAGAAAAAGTTTTTATTTAAAAATGGGCTAAATATAAAAAAAATAAAATAACTTTTGAGTGAAGTTTGAAGCAATATGCAACATAATTTATAAAAGCTTGAGGCGTTTAATTAAATTTGGTAACTACTGAAAAGTAAAAATATAGTAACTTTAATTAAAAAATGCGATTTTTCCGGCATTAATCATCGGAACTATTTAAAATATGTATAGGGAACTCTAGAACTATTCATAAGGATGCTAGAACTCCAAAATAAAAATTGATTTTTACGATTCGGTGCACTGCGTGAAGTTGGCACATCTAATTTTTGAAATTAATTTTTTGGTACTTAATCATCGGAACTATTTAAAATATGTATAAGGAACTCTAGAACTATTTATAAGGATGTCAGAACTCTAAAAAAATAATTGATTTTTACGATTCGGTGCGCTGCGTGAAGTTGGCACACCTAATTTTAAAGTTGATTTTTTGGTACTAAATCATCGGAACTATTTGAAATATGTATAGGGAACTCTAGAACTATTTATAAGGATGCCAGAACTCTAAAAAAATAATTAATTTTTACGACTCGGTGCGCTGCGTGAAGTTGGCACACCTAATTTTTAAAGTTGATTTTTTGGTACTAAATCATCAGAACTATTTAAAATATGTATAGGGAACTCTAGAACTATTCTTAAGGATGCCAGAACTCTAAAAAAAATTTAAAGTTCTCACATTCGGTGTGCCAACTTCACAGGACCAATAATTTTAACCAAAACCTATTGCAATGGACAGGATTGTCGGAAAATAAAATTACACCAAGATTCAGAAATATTTTTAATTTATTTTTTCCTTTTTTCAAATATATGTATTTCAGCAAATTATGTGTCTTCATCAGTGAAAACCTCAATAACAAAATATCACAATATAAAATCTTAAGTTTAATTCATTATTTATATATTTTATTTTAATTTATTTCTCGAGTATCCTGTCCATTGCATTGAGTTTCGGATAAAATTATTTAAAATTTGATTAATTTATTCTCAATTAACTATAAAATTTCAACAAGTTTTCATAATTTTTTTCGTTGCAACTCAAACTCCTTAAGAGAGATCAATATCTGCAGAAATCTGACCGATGTTCAAAATTTCATAATTTTTAGATTTTTTTAAATGCTATAACTGGTAACACTGCGGTTTGCATGATGATATAATAGGAAGTTTTCTGGGAAAAAACAAATCCAAACATTTTACCTTAGGTTACGTTGTAATTAACCACCTACAATTAATAATTTTATGGTTTAAAATATTTATTTGTTTTCTATATAAATATTTATGGCTGTTATCGCACTAATTATACATTTTGATTTAATGTCAATTAAAAATCAAGGCATTGTTTTTTTTTTATGATTTGTCAACGCCCCATATGAACGCCCGGCCATGTGATAAGATGATGCCATAAAACACCGTTAGGAATTATCTGTTTAGTGGCTTGCTTGTGTTTCGAGAACAGGTTAATAATAATATATAATTTTAGAATTAATTTAATTACTGTTGGAGTTAATGACAATATTATTTTCTCTTAGTGTTCCGTGTTAAAATTGACAAAACGCATCACTTATAGAATTACTTTTGTGTTTGTTACCTTGTCGCAGAGGATATTCGTTGAAATTATTCCACGTAAACATTTGAGTTTTGACTCTGAGGGAAAATTTTAGGAGGCAGCATAAAAAAAGCAAAAAAATTTGTTAAGCACCCTCCGTGCAGGATGTTAAAAGAAAGCTTATATAAGGGGGACCACTAGTGTGACCGCCTGAAGAAAAGGTGATTTTTGGAAATTTTTTTAAAGAAAACTACTGTATGGAATGTTTTAATATTTTAAGGATATATTCGCTGATATATAGTAAATTCATGATAAAATTTTTGGACCAAAAACTTGAAAATTCAGTAAGTTATTCGCGATCTTCCAAAGCTCCAAAAAAAGTTCCCCCACTGCAGCAGTGATAGCGACCTTCACAGTGCCTGAAATCAAAAAAACCAAAAAGCCTATTAAACTAGAAAGAATTGCCGTGCCATAAATCACAATCGAAAGAAATAGTTGAAATTTAACAAAATGGCGGAGCTTTTTAAAAGAAGTTTCAAAATTTGCGTGAAAATTTGATGATTTTTGGCCTGCAAAAATTACATTTTTTATTCAATCCGAAAACTGGAGGTTCCAAAGAAACTGCAATAAGAATCAACTCGATCGGATCATTTGTCTTCGAGTTATAACTGCAGCAAATTTGAAAAATGTAGTTTTTCTTTACCTTTTAGAATTTTTATTAAAATTATTTACGATGTACTCACTATAACGGTCATAGTAAAACTAGATGAATCGTTTAAATGTGTCAGGGTCTAGCCTCTCTACAGCATGTGACTGGCAGCCACGTCCAGAAACTCACGAACTATCAACCTTCATATATTTCTCAGTACCTCAAAGTTAATAATGAAAATCAGAATCCGCTCTTCGGATGGCTGTAACTCAAAAACTATTTAAGATATGCACTTGAAATTTTAGACAGTTGTTTTCAAAGGTATAGACAATCGAAACATGGAAAAAAATTTTCCCAATTTTTTTCAGAATGTCAGACTAATGGTCCCCCTTAAGCACGAATTCAACAATATTTTTAAAACATTTTTCGGGAAAATTGTGTTTCGCTACCCTTATCACCAAAATGATCATTCAAAAAGATCTTGAAAAAAATCATGAATTTTAAGAATGAAGCCTGGATTTAACCCTGGTTGAAAAATTTATCTTTAAAAACAATTTTTGTTAGGGATACTATTTACGCAAGTTGATTTGCACTTGACTGATTTTTTATGGCTAAACATTATTACCTCATTCATGTGTTTAATCTAGAATGGTTATTTAAAGAAAAAAGTTATTGCCTTTGTTATATCTATTAAACAGGTTTATTATTTTTTTTTCTATCACAACAGTTTTATAGCAAGACATATCAAGTCAACGAATTTGAAAAAGATGTTTCTTTTTTACTAATTAAGTTTTTGTACTTTTTTACAATAATTTGGAATAAAAAGAAATAATTTCATGGCTTTTTTGGATCGTTTAATGTAATCAATCAATATTTATGGCTTGTCATGTTTTTTGGTGGTTTTGATTGAGATCTCAGTTTTTTTTTTTTCTTTTTTTTTTGTTGAAAAAAATATTTAATACTTAAGTGTTTATTAAATTTTTTGTGTCCACAAAAAATGTGCGACTCAATGTTACATTGCTTAACTTATGATACACTGTCTAAACGATTTCTTTAGATAAAAAATTTCTTGAATAAAAAAACGATATTTTTGGTTATAGAAAGAAATAAACAAAGAAATACCTATTCCCTTGGTTCTTTTTAGTAGCCAAAGAAATATTTCTTTGACTACTGAGTCATATTCTCAATTCGAATAACTTTTTTCAGTAGTCAGAGAAATATTTCTTTGAATCAAAAAAATTGTTTTTTTTGACTGAAAAAAAAAATCAAGGAAAATTGTAATCTTTGAACAAGGAAATCGTTTTCAGAGTGTAGTGGAAAAAAAATCTAAAAAATCAGATTATAAATAGAGGAAAACATTTTTGAATCGTTATTTTGTGTAAACTGGTTTTCGATGAAAAATTAAAATAGGGTTGACCGGGGTAATTGTGAATTGGGGTAATTATGAACGGCGCCTATAATTTCTAAAGTAACATTAATATTGTTAAAAATCAACTCTTACTATGATTTTCTGTCCTTTCTTAATATGCTATTAAAATTTGTTAACAATTCTCCAAGTATTAGTATCTTTTTTTTTATTTTGAAAAAGCCCTTGCAAAATTTTGTGTATCTTACTTCGGCCAATCCTCAAAGAAAAAATTTTTTCAAATACATTTTCTTTTTTAAAAGGTAAGAAATGGTAGTACTTCTAAAGAAGTGGTCTAAACCCTGAAAGGGCTCCTTATTAACTGCTAAAGAAATTGGACAATTTATTAGCCAATTCACAATTACCCCATGATCTTAAAATTGTGGGGTAATTGTGAACGTCATTCACAAATGCTCCCCATTCGGTCCAAAATTTCAGTAGTGTCCTTTTCAGAGTTAAAAATGTTGATAAATATGATAGTGACATTATTGTACAAGTTTTCGTTGTACAAACAATACAAAAAAAAATTGTGTAAAGAGCGATATGTTTTGTTTATCAATCTACGAACTCATTGCTGCGCTCCCTTACCCAATAACAACTTACGAAAACAGAAAAATTACTTGTTTTCAATGTCTCTGTGAGTGTCCAAGGGCAGTAGCATTAACACAAAACCATATTTTTTTCATCTACAGTATTAGGCCGTATAGATTGTTGTTTTTTATTCATGTAAACTAAATGTATTTCCTCGAAAAAGTCTTGTTTTCCTTGTTTTTGTGTGAAAATCATGTGATTTTTTGATTTTTTATATGATAAAATGACAAAATATCATCAAAGTATCATTTTTAGTTTGTAATAAATTTGTTCCTACAATATTTGTTATTTTTATTTAACCTTGATTTTTTGTACAAATTTGAGGTATGTGTAATTTGCATTAAACAAAGAGAAATTGTGACCGCTAAAGTATGATGAAAAATTTGAAAGTGGGGTAAATATAAAGAATTTGAGTTGGGCTTTACTCTGATGTACCTCACTTCTCTTGTAATGCATTCTAAATAATTTTTCTGATGGCATTCACTTTTACCTCAAAATTTATAAGATTTGCAAAACCGCACCGGGGAAATGTGAATGGCTTATATAATTTTTGTTTTTCATACGAATTTGCTCAGAATTTGTGTGGTGCATCCTGAATAATGTAGAATTAAAAATATATCAACCGTAATGTGATATATAAAATAAAAAATACTTGAAACGACGCTTTTATCTCAATTCATGAAAATCCATTCACAATTACCCCGATCAACCCTAAATAAATACTTTTGCCAATATTGTTTTTTATTTGTTTTTAAACAATACAGTGCTATTTAATTTATTTTCTGTACTGACAGAACTTGTAAACCGATGATTTTGTAGTCTTGTTGGTATATGTATTCTATGTGACAGGAGCTTGCCCCCTAAAAGTATGTTTTGGGAAATTTGGTAAGTTGTGCAGGGTGCTGAGACATGGTTATCTTTGTTTATATCTATCGCACAAGAAGTTACTTATACGAATAATTTCCAAACACATCTGAAGTGATAATTAACAAAGCTCGGTAAAAAAATTAATTAAAATTTGATTGGATGTAAAATTAATTGTAATCGAAAATTTATTAATTATTAAATAATAACAGATGGCATTGATTTAAATAATTTTAAATACATCATCACATACGCAGATCAAAAATTAAAAAAAAAATCAATTAAGGTAAATTTTTCTCGTATTATTAACTAGCAAATTTGTTTCTGTCTTGAATGACACAATAGTATGTGTTTTTGTTAGATTATTACAAATTAGTTTTGATAAATTTTATATTGAAAAGCTTGAAGGATTTCTGTCGAAATTGTGCAAACTCATCACTGTTTAGCGTAAAATGTTTAAAAATATTGATTTTCTGTACGTGTAGGTCAGGTTAGGTAATAGGTAATTTGTAATTTTGAAGGCAATTATTATTAAATACTTATTGTTATTTTAAAATTAACCTATTGGCAGGGTGCAAAGTATATGGTGGGGACAATTAAATTGAGTGCAGCGTGAATAATGGAGAAAACAAGCATTAATTCGGGCTTATATGTGTTTATAGTGTAATAAAAAATATGAAATAAAAATATTTAGGCTGATCCACTTTGATTATAAACGCAATTGCAACTAACATGTCGTTCCTTATTTATCTGTCAGCAATATTAACGTCTACACGTCAATCCGTAAATACAGAATTAAAAATATTTGATGTATTTTAACTTACATGCAATGATGTTTCATAAGGAGTTAAAGTTATTGATATTTGTCTCATGAGCCTACATTCGACTAAATGACTTATGCCAACATTTCTCAATTCTCGAATTTCCCTGACGTGCTTCACCGTCACCAGCAACTTTTTCCTCTGCATAGTCCGGGATTGGAAGGATATACTGTCTTGATAATTATATCCATGATAACGTCGAAAATGTTTAATTACTTTTCTAATACAACTATTATACTTCATCCAGTATTTTATACCTCAAATTGTTCTTTATTTATAAAAAAAATTAATTGTAAATAACAAAAATATTTGTGTTCAGATTTTATGGTTCTTAAAAAAATATTTTAAATTTATTTATTTCCGCGGTTACCATTATTTATATTCCCGTTAATGAGCCCGGAAAAATGTTTATTATAGATGTCGTTGCCATCACGCACCCAACCAATAGATTTGAATATCTTTAACCCCCCAATTAAAACAGATCATCAAGTAAAAACAGTGTTCGTACAATTTTATTCCTTAAATAAACCATAATTTTCGTTTTTAAAGCGACCGTATCGTTATCTTGGTCTGTTTACTTTTACCGGAAACGGTCTGTGATATTTACTGATATTTACGCCTTTTTGGGCCGTTTTGACTTCTTATATGAGTTCTTATTTCCAAAATTGTTTACAGAAAATTTACAGAACTATTCACTATAAATGTTTCCTTCCCTAAACCCTATTAAGTTGTAGAGCCGGGGAAACCTTTGCTCGCTATAGATAAATATACATTATGGGCTCGGTCTGAGCAGATTGTATTACTACTTAAGCAAAAATCCAAAATCAAGTGGGCCACAATTTCTGAAAACTAAAAATCAAGGAGATATTGATTTTGTTCACAAAAAAGGTAAATACGGGTTTTGCTTAATTTTTAACGTCTTTCTTCTATGCGGGCAATAATCCGGAGGCCCATACTGGTCAAATCGAGCCTTAATACTACATAATATATATTATGTACATAATATATGTATATCAAGAACAATAATGTAAGAAACCGGTCATGCTAAAATACTTAGAGATAATAAAATAAATTATTACATTTGGTTGAAAATCTTCGTCAACAATCTCTCGCGTTGGTATAAGTAATTAAAATATTTGTTTTACAAATTGTCCAAAGACACAGAGACAACGATCTCAGTCAGTTAGTCAGTTCTGAAAACAATTTTAAAAAAATCATGCTAACATTAAATGGTATAATTCAAGCAAAGGAAAAAATTGATAACAAATTATTGTAAAACAAATATGTGTGACTGTGACGCAAGGTATGTACGATTTTGAGATCTCTTGAATAAATATTAGTTTCATTGTGTATTGTTACAGCTGTAGCCAAGATTTACTTACATATATGCGCAGTAGCAGAATGGAAACATAAATGAATTTATTTACTATATTTGTATTTATATTAAAAATAAAGAATGGAAATTCATATTAGGAATATCAGTATTTTGTTATCAATTAATAAATAAATGTTAATAAAAACAGGTCTGGATCTATTGGAACGTCTGATACATAATTCAAGAGAGTGAGTGAAAAAATAGTGTAAATCGAAAGGAAACTTTAAACTGAGAAAAAAATACAGTAATTTTTACTGAAATTTCTGGTAAAAAATTACTGAGCTCTCTGGTAATGCGGACATAAGTGACAAGCTAAGCAAAAAGTACGATAATTTATAGTAAAAATTGTAAATTACCCTATAGCTCAGTAAAAATTACCGTATTATTTATAAATAAGGTTTTTTTTTTATTTATTAATAAATAATTGAATTAAAATAGTTTAAAAGGATATTGATAGAAGGGTAAGCATTAAAATCAAATTATTAATATAGAAAAAATTTTTTGTGGTTTTTTATTATTTGTGGAAAAAAATATATAAATTCTTTATTTGATATATTACATGATAAAAGTTTTTAACAATAAGCACATTACAATAATTTGTATAAAAACATATTTCAATTAACATATCAATACATATAAAAAAACATACAAGAATTAAAATAAAAACTAAACAAAAATTCATGAAACACAACAAACAAACACTTCATAAACATCCAGTCATGATGGTTGGTATTGCACAACTGAACGAAACCTGCTTAGTTGCTATGCCTGTAACTCGTGTTGGTCGTGTTAGACAATGCTCGGTTCGCTTGCGTGCTTGTTTTATTTATTCTCATGTCTGTGTGATGCTTGGTTGTAATGATATGTGAGAGGGATGAAATGCACAGCGACTCAGTAAAAATTATTCAATGTCTAGTATAATTTTACAAAAAATTAAGTAAATTTTCCCGGTGTCCACATGAAATTTTACTAGCCCATCGAATTTTACGCAGCTGTATAGGAAAAATTCTTAAGGTGTACAGGAAAAATTTTCAAATGAATCGTAAAAAATAATGTTTGAAACGCATTTTTTATATTTTTGCTTAATAACTTCCTACGGACTGGTCACTTAAGACTCGTTTACCGGAGGCAGCTCAGTAATTTTTACTGGAATTTTTTCTCTGTGTAGGGAGGAAATATATTTTGTCTTGAAAAATGATCCATGTCGACTTAGGCCTTTTCTCACGCTCACCTCCTCAATTACTTCGTTAAATACTGTATAAATTTTTTGTGCTTCACAGCGCTTTTACCGTGATATATTTTTTTAAGTAAGTAATATTTGAACCGACTTACGGTATCAGATAATGCAAAAAAATCAGAAGATTAATAATCAGCATTAACATAAAAAAAATTTGGAAGTTGCAAAAAAAATTGAAAATGATTCATCATATCAAATTTCCGGCCATTAAACAATAACTTCTTCAAAAAGAAAAAAAATGATTGAAAAAATGGCAAGTTTATTTTATTGATTGCTGATTGACATACAAGTTCAAGATCTCGCGTAGGGTCAAATAAATCATTTAAAAATATTAAATTTAATCAATTAAAAGTAAAAATTATTTGATAATTGAATAAAAAAAAATAACTTACATCACTTGATTTTAACTACCGGTAAATTTCATTGAAAAATTACTGGTAGATGATATCTGAGTATGTAAAAACAAAACAAAAAAAGTTTATGTAAGAAAAATTCTGTTAAAGAATAAAATTTTATTTTTGTAATAAGTATGTACCTAAATCAGGGGCGAATTTAGGATATTATCGTCTCCGGGCTATTGGTGTCCTTGACGCACTTATATGTATAAACCATGTAGTTCGTACGAAAACTAGAAACGTACTGACGTAAATGTTTTCTTTTAATTTTTTTTTACTGTTAACACTTTCAGTCTCACAGCTTCGGCATCCGAAAATAATCAAAACAACCACAAAGGCCGATCGCGATCTGTGATTAGTTACGTATAATGAATGTGTGCGATGTTATCAAAAAATTTTAAAATAAACAATATATAAACTAATAAAAGTATTTTTTTTTTTTTTACGTATTTTTACCAGTTTGTTATCTAAACTTTCTCTAATTGATTTGAATGTGTTTGAATGTCAAATATATGTATGTACTTACTACATATATGTACATTTTGAATCATTTTATGTATTTGTTTATATAAAGTTTCTTTAAAAATATTGTCGGCTTCCGAGGAAGTTTACTGTGAAAGTGTTCGGGTCTCATAGTATTAAAATGAAATTTTAATTAGAAATGGGATTGATTCCACAAAAACTTTTTTTCCTGATCGTTTTACACGATTAATTTTGGTAAAAATAGAAAGAACAATTTCGGAAATCTATAGCTCACTTCTAATTTCATCATTATTTTATTTACAATTTTTAAGGGGGAGGGTCCCACAGAACTTTAAAATTTTTCATTTTTTGTTTTGCTTTAAAAGTTCATTTGAACCTTAAGGAATATATTTCTAATGTTTTAATTCCAACAGAACGATTATCTTAGATAACGATAAACTGCTTTTAATTCTACTTTTCAAGAACGAAAACTTTTTAATAGCGCTTTTCTCAGAACAGGTTTTTTTCCGTGCCGTGAAACATAACTTAAAAAGTTATTAAGGTATCGACTTGAAATTTGGTACAGATATTCTTTAAGATAGTGGCCTTTGCATATACCTAAAATTTTGAATAAATTATTACTATAAATATTACTTATAACAATTTGTTTATAAAAAAAAGTGAAATTTTTCCTTTTTGGTTTTAAATTGTGAAAAATAAATTTTTTCTCATCAGAAATAGGTATATGCAAAACGTAATGACTTATTTTAATAAAATTTTTTTGTCCGATTGAATTCAGTTGATTACAAGAGGCTGGGCATTCCACGGCACAAATTAAAAGAGTCAACTTTAATCAGCTTTAACGCCGCCATTTTTTCTTTTTTTTGCATAAAAATTTATGAGTGAATATACCATGACATGTACTATACTATGTAACTTAATTTGATACAATAAATGTATCCAGTTTCTTTAAAAAAATTATTAAAAATCCTGTTGTCTGGAGAACTCTCCCCCTTAAGTCAATGAAAAATGTTAGTAAACTTAATGGCACTATCAGATTAAAATATTCATGTTTCCTCAGATTATACTTTACGAAAACGATTTGAGTTGGGGTTATCGATCGAACTAGGGTAATTTATTTTTGCTTTAAAAATGACAAAATTCCGTTTAAAAAATGACTGATTCCATAAAAGCTTTTGTCTGACCATCGTACAACAGTAAGGCCAGGCGTACATTGAGCTGTGTTACGCAGTAAACGCAGGGCAGGGCAGAGCAGAGCAGGAAAGCACGTGTAATCGGACGCACATGGAGACGCAGTTAACGCAGTTGTAGAACGAGATAGCACGAATTTAAAAGCAGAGCAGAACAGAGAAGCACTATTTTTCTTCAATTTCTTCAACTGTTTTCATTTTGACGAAATAAAACCTACCAAAACTCGAAAGTTTCTGTGTCACATTCACGAGTGCCACATCGGTCTTGTGCGACGCAGTGCTGCTCTGCTCTGCTCTGCGTTTCAATTCGCGCTGTCCCGTTCTACAACACGAGTCACAGAAACTGCGCTGCCCTGCCTGCGTTAACTGCGTCTCAAAGTGCGCCCGGCCTAATTTTGGTAAAAATCAAAAAGACGATTTTGAAAACCTATTTCGAATATCATTCGCTTCCAATTTCATGATTATATTATTTTGTTTACGGTTTTTAAGGCAATGAAAAACTTTAGTAGACTTGGTGACGTCATGAGGACAAAAAAAATTTTTTTATTAAATCCAACTTTATAGAAGAGATTTGAAATGGGATTTTCGATTGAATTAGGGCAATTTGAGTGTGAACTTTTGAATTTTTTTATTCAAGATAATGAAGAAAATTTTCTCATATATTTTTTTTAAATTTTCGATAAATCTTTCCGTGTGAAAACTTTCAGTTTAATTGAAAACGTGAAACAAACATATCAAATCCACTCAATTATATTCATAAAATTAAGTATTATCATTATTGAAAAAAATAAAATAAATAATCGACGCTTGATTGGTTTCGAGGTTTTACATTTAAATTTTTTTCTTACATTTTACAAATAAAATTGAAAAACCGTTAATAAGATAAATTGTATGTAATTTGTGTATATAAAGGTAATATTTATGAATTTTCTACATTTATATTTTGCTTGCCAAGAGATTGCTAGATTTATTTATTTATATATGTATGTGTATTAGTTAAGAATAATGTTGTGTAGGTGGCATTATTGTGTTATCCAACTCTAAGATCTTACTTATTTGTTTTGTTTCATTCGTTGCTTAGTTTGCTATGCTATTTGTTTGCTAATATTTTATTACATACTCGTATATAGCAATATAGAGGTACGTATAATCCACCAACTTCGAGAAGAAAGTTGACTGGCCGTAAAATTTTAAAAATTATGATTGTCTGTTATTAATAAAGGACAACGAATATGGCAAATCAGATAAATTCATCTTTGTCTAGCTGACCTAATTTTCAAAGTAGGATTTACATACAAAAAAAAAAAAAAAATCGTGCAGAAATGAAATACATTCAAAAAATGATGTTTCAAGTTTTTAAAACAAATTTTTGGAGAATAATAAGAAATAATTAATTAAATAAATTTGCACACATCCATACAATTTGTACAATACATTTGACACTTATGTGGCATAAATTAAAATTTAACCATAAATTTGAAAATAAACACAAGACCGGAACAAAAATTGATTTATTGGAATTAAATATACATTTTTTTGTATATTTGGTTAAATATTTACATTTGAATTACAAAATGTAGCTTAAAGGTAAGTAGAATCAAAATACAAAATCGTAGCAAACAGTTACCGTAGTGACTGTAATTTTAGAGCAGTTAAGAACAATGTAATGCCTGGCAACACATACTTCATTTTATTTTTGATAATTAATCACATTATCATATTGAAAACCACAATATAAAGAAAAAAAAACATCCAACATCCATTCATACCAACAACTCAATTTTATTATTAGGTTTATTACTTATATAAATTATCTGCATATTACAATTATTTCACTTATACTGAAATTTGATATAAGTTTCGTGTTCGGGTTTACGCATTCAGTTTTATAAAAAAAAAAAAATATGGGAAAGTACAAAATTATGATTTTGTACATACTTTTTTATCTTACTTACATGTACTCACGTATGAACTTTAAAATCGCGATGTTTAACTATATTCACTAAATATTTTGTTCCAGTGTAAAACCGACTTGTGAAAATTTTATTGCCCTTATTGTCAACTCAGATTTGCTATATTATACATTTGAGTGTTTATTTGCATAGGTACCTGTATAGTATAGTATAGGTTTGGAGTATAAGGTAATATATGGTATTGGAATTGCAATATTCTCCTAAGTATAGTGGTATCTATTAGTATCAAATTATACAGGATGATTTTATTAAAAAGTTCATGCCATAAAATGTTGTGAAATTTGTGATATAAAAACAGAATAGTACTTCATTTTATATAGAGTCATCTCTTCCAGTTTTCTCTTAGGCTATGGTCACAGTGCATCTGACTTCGGCAGAATTTCTAACACTGGCGTGCACGGCAGTTAACGGTCAAACAAACAACTATATGTTATTAAATGTAAATGGTCATAGTGAAAACGAATTACACTGGCGTGAACGGTCAAATTTCACCGACCACCGACCAAAATCAAAAGAATTTGATTTTTTCGGCAGTATATGCCAGTGTTATGTTGTATGATATGAATAAATATGCATAAATAATAAATTTAAAATTATATTTATCATTTTTATAGTATAATTTATTTGATTTATCAAAAAATTTGCCACATTTTTCCCCTTAATATAAGAAAATAATGTAAAATTTATTATTTTTATTTTTCATTATTTATTATTATTTTATTTAATTTAATTTTTGCAAATGTCACTAACTTTTGTATTTTTTCATGGCAGAAAATTCATATTTTTAGTAAAGGATTTCCTAAAACCTGAATTTGTTTTTTTATTGTCATTTTATTAACGATATAATTCAAAAATTATACTGAAATCAAGAATCAATTGCACCGTTACACTGCCGAACACGGACACAATGTGACTACACAATTCGTCCGTGTATACACTGCCATATATGGACGTGTAAATACACTGCCGAAGTCGGATGCACTGTGACCATAGCCTTATGGTACCATCACAGTGTGATCGGCCGAAAAATAGTCAATTTTCCAAATTTTTTTCGGATGGATAGGATGGGGGAACGGGGATGAATTTTTTTTTACGATTAATACTACTATTTAACAATACAAAAGTATTTTTTTTATTCATTTTTATTTATTTTAGGGTAAAAGCCCCCTTTGTGGAACGGTATCTAATACTGGAACAGTTTTGACATTTACATATTTATTTCTTTAATTAAGTAAGGAAACTTTAAACGCGAGGTGAATTTAAATTGAAAAACAATCATTCTATTAATAATAATTTTTGTTATCAGACGTTTATTTCAGAAATAACTTCATTAATATGTAAATGTTCATAATTAGATACCGTTCCACAAAGGGGGCTTTTACCCTATATATTTATTATAATTTTTTAAAAAAAGTGTCTTAAAAAAAGGGCGGCCTGTAGTGTCCACGATTGCGGCCGCAGTTTTCATCTGAGTAAACAAAATCAAATAGATTATCAATATGTAGGTAAGCCGCTATGTTTCTATGGAGGTTTTCTTTTTGAAATTTGAAAAAAAGGCGGCGCGGCGGTTTGAATAAAACGTAGAAAATTTAGGCCTGTTTTTTCAACAGTTTTCTGTGTGAAAAAATAGGAAGATTGTGGGTACCCTGAGAGTGGGTACCGTTTTCAAAAAGGGCATTTCGAGACAAATGCGTTTGGAATTTATCTCGAAATTGTTTCAAATCATTGTTTGAACAAAAATGTGATACTGTGGTGATAACAATTGAACTTATACGTTCACTGGTTGTAGACTGAATGAAAAGTGGTATAACATCCCGCCAAAAGACGCCTATCGATCCACAGAATTTTGTATTTAGACTGAATCCACTGATCCGTGGTCGTAGCGATCGTAATAATTCGAATTTCAATTTGTAATTTTGAGAGAACATGTACTGTACTTTAAACTAGGATTCGACATATTTTTGGTTATAAAAGCAAAACTAATGATTCGATTTTAATGATTTTTTTTTAAATCTTCGGGTGATTATGGGGTATTAGTTAAAAATGCTTGATACCTATACTAGAAAGACGGGAAAATTTTTGTTAAATCTAAAAAAAAAAAATGAATAAATTGATAAATTGATAAAAATAGGTGGACGGGGTTCACCATTGAAACTCATTTTCGAGCAAAGGGTAATTTAATAATGAACTTCAGTTTTAAATAGTTAGCTCTTTTGCCCGGAAATGAAGTTCCGATGATGCTTCCCCGTCTACTTATTTCATTTCAATATAGCAGAAATTCTCCATTCTTTCCAGTCTATATTGGTATTGAGTTCTAGTATTTTTTGTTAACTCCCTCGTAACGCTGGACACATTAAATATTATCACTAAAGCAGTCTCCACATTCTCGCCGAAGTAGGACGAGGTTCCTCGTCGAAGTTCCTCGCTGAGGTTGGCCGAAGCATATGAATAGCATTAAAACACCAACCGCGAGACACAACGAAATGACCCTCTACATTCTCGTTTCGTCCAACCTCGGCGAGAATGTGGAGACTGCTTATAATCGAATCACTAGTTTTGTTTTTATAGCCAAAAATATGTGAAGTTCCAATTCTAAATAATTATCCAACTTTAAACTGGTCTGTTAACTACTCAAAATATAGTAATATTTTTACCAAATGAAAGTGATTTCATGCAATAGGAATGCACGTATAACAACATAGCAGACATGCGTGTAATATAGCCATCTCTTACAAGATCTACTACCAAATGTATTGAAAAAGGATGATAAAAATTATAATACCTTTGATAAGTGACAAAATTTCATTTTTAAATTCCAAAGCCATGAATCATTTGCATTTGATAAAAATGCGACTATAGCTTGAAGTGGTCTATTTAAAATATGAAATGCGTTTTGTTTAAAAGGACAGACCGAAATTTGATCATGTCTCCGAATATATTTATGTAAACTAGATTTTATAAAGCCTTAAAAACAACCTAAATTCTAGATATGAAAATGGTGGGAGTGTTGAGATGTGTATTTGTAGGTACAGATTCGTATTTACCTCAGTAATGTTTTTGTGAAGTAATAATTTGTACAAATTATAAGAATGAGTCGTTTTAAAAAAGAAACGGCTGTATTTATCGTAAGTACTGTGATTATATGCCTTTATTGCCATGAAACAATACCCATAAAACACACAAACATATGTAGATATATAGACTGGTGCACACGGTCCACACACGGTTAGTAGTTGTTGGCCTGTTGTTGGTTCATACTGAAAAAGCGTACACCATACTTTATTATAGCCTATCATAATATTGTTATCTAACCATTTATATTATCATTCACATAGTACAGTTGTGTACAGAAAGAAGGTGATACACTGTTGATGGTAAGAACAGACGCTTCTATTGGTAATTGTAGGCTTAAAGAGAGGGCCCGTAGATGTCGGTAGGGGGACTAGGGAAAAGTAACAAGAGTTTTTTTTTGACTTGTCGCTTACTTTTTGGAAGTAAATTTTTAAAAAATTAGGTTTATTCCCGGGGTCAGCCATTTCTTTCCACGGCACTGTGTAGACTTTAGTATGCGTACTCGTGATTAAAAAAACTACTACTGTCGGTTTGTTTACTAGGTTTTGACGATTCATAAAATTTGCGCTGTTTTGAAAATTACAAATTAACATATTTCTAGGTCGGCCATTCTTACTTTTTCATATTAACTTGTTGTTTGTAAATAAAAACGGACAATTTCAAATTGTTACCATTTCGTTAGCTGTTAGTTTCAGCCACCTGTTAAAGAATTTAAAAAATATTGCAGATAGGCTAAATAATAAACCACGCCCTCATTTAATTTGCCAATACATATTTTGCAAACTTTATAAAAATGAAAATAATATAAGTTTCCGAATTACATTTTTCAAAAATTTTATTCATTTTATACATTGCTGACTTTACATATAGACAATAGAAAAAATGTGGTGCTGCATCTCTTCCGAATTTATCGTATTTAATAATCTTATATTGTGAGAGAATTTTTTGTCACTAGTGTAACAAATGTTTTTCCCATTACTGTATGTACATTTATACATGTAAAATCAAGTATATAATACATCTTTTAACATCAGTTGCTACGATATATCATAATATATTATATGGTTATTTATGATATTGAAAACATAGTGTAGTTTTACAATAAAAATTCAAGGAATCAAATATTAATCTAAGCTTAGTACGAATAAATATTAAAAAATGCCATTGACTTTATAAGGAATTTAGTAAATTGAATCACTTGACTTTGGAATTTTCTTACTAAATAGACCGTAATTAATGATGAGCAAAATCAGTCTTAGCCTTCCGGTGTTGCCCCGGTTTTGTAATTTTTGTAAGATCCAGACAACACTGCAATAAGACCAATATCAACAAAAACACAAGCAAGACTTTTGCTAAAATATAAGAAAACTTACGGGTTTACCGAATATTGTTATTAAAATTTTTAAAGACTTTCCAGTATAGCTTATTTGTAATTGAGGTGCTACAAAACAAAACCAAATAAATTCATTTTTGCAAATTTCGAAAAAAAGATCAAAATGTAACTATTCTATTTTCATGTGCTTTATAAAATTTTTGAGTATGATTATAAGTAGAGCTACAGTGGAGATTTTTTAATATCCAAATTTTGTAGAAGTTGAAAGATGGAAAGCTATAAAAAATTAGAGATCTGCTTTTGTTCCGCGACATTTTTAGTGCCATTTTTAAAGAGATTTTAGTAGTATTTGATCCATGGTCCTTATTCAGACATCCGATGTAAATAAATATATATCCACAAATAAATATTTATTATAAGTTTTGAAAATTTCTTAAAATTGTTCATTGCAACATAATTAATGCAAAAATGCAAGACTGAGCAAGATTAATCTTACTCTTGTACACGGAAAAAAAGAATTATTTCAATCAAATAAATTTTATTCAAACCAAATAAAATTCTTGTTTGTATACCGTCAAATAAGTTTCATATTTCCATGAATTAAATTTTTCGTTTGAGATTTAAATAAATTTTTAATTTGCACCAAATAAAAATGTTATTTACGTGAGCTTGAACGTTGTTCTGATGGAACTTCTTACTTTATTTCAGTAGAAACAAAATATATTGTATTGCAAATAATAATTTTATTTGTATTAAACACTTTATTATTTAGGGCACTCAGTTTTCTTATTTAAATCAAATAATATTTCACTCTGTTGAATTTTATTTCTATTTGAATTTAGTTTTATTTTTATTTACCTGAAAAATAAATATATATTGGATATAATAAACGAAAATCAATTTATCAGCACACTGATTATTATTTATTGTTAATACGTAATCCATATTATTATTATTATTATTATTAATATTATTACAATCAAATAATAAAACATACAAGTTCAAAATGGAGTATAATTTATGCATTTTCCAGAACATAAACAGCAAACTATCATACATTCAAACAGGTAACGTAAACAACCATATAAAAAAATTTCAAAAATAAATTTTAAACAATGAAATTCTTAAAATTTACAAATACTTTAATAAAACTTTGGTTGTTTGTTTTTTTAATACTTTTTGAATCACATATTTTTAGTATTACATAAATAAACGCTAAATTAACGTTAACTTATCACTTATCAGTATCACTTATTCACTTATCAGTATCACATAACACAAGGACACAACCCAATTAACACAAACACAAACATAAATATCCAAGGCCTTCAAATATGTCATTTGTTGCGGCAGTGCTATTTTCAATGTTGTATATTGTCTGAAAAAAAGCAATACAATTTATTATGGACAATATGGGCGCTTAGTATATCTACTGTTTATTAAAATAATTAATGTGTTACTTAAACTTACCAACAAATATAGGTTATTTTCTTCAAACATCAGCTTTTAGAATCTCTTTCAGTTTTTTTTATCCGTCGTATCAACAATTATTACATAATATATTAAAACAAAAGCTAAATACGTCTAAAACAATTTATACAATGTAGATACATAGTGAAATTTAATTTCGAATTAAAAGTTTTCAACCAAGATCCAAGATGTCGGTTAATAAATATTTTTATGTACTTTAAGTCGTATAACTAGGCCTACGTATAACATTGCTTGGCTTGGCTTGGCTTCTACACGTGACCACATTTCCGCGCATGCGTTGTAATTATTTTGTTTTTGTCGTAACTGTTTTGTTTGAATCAAACAAACTAATTGTTTGAGCCAAATAAACTTTGGTGTGCATGAAGCTAAATATGATACACAGAAATAAAATATAAACAAATAAACAATATATAAAACTGAAATAATGTGTTTGTTTGAAATTTATCAAAAAACACAAACAAAATAATTGATTCCTGGAAATAAGAGAAATATTTTAGTGATCAAAATTTTATTTGGACGAAATAATATTTCCCAAACAGGCAGTTTCGTTTCACTGAACTAAACTCTTTTTTTCCGTGTACAATATTTTTGGATAAGACCAGATCGAAGTCTAAGAATAAGATTGATTTTATTAAACCAAGTTCAAAATCAACATTATTAGCGTCTTGATGCTGGTCTCGCATTTATAATGAACGATTCGAATGTTTTGTTTATAATCCGTAACGTAAAAGCCCCCATTATGGAACGGTATCTAATACTGGAACAGTTTTGACATTTACATACTTATTCCTTTAATTAAGTAAGGAAACATTAAATACGAGGTGAATCTAAATTGAAAAGCAATCATTCTATTAATAATAATATTTGTTATCAGACGTTTCTTTCAGAAATAACTTTATTAATATGTAAATGTCAAAACTGTTCCAGTATTTTATACCTCTCCATAATGGCGGCTTTTACGTTAAATAATAATTGTAAATACATTGAAGAAGGTATTGTCATTACGAAACTTGCATCACAACCTGCAAAATTATATGTAATTTTTTGTAACACTTTCTATTCAAGTGAGAATCGGCCTTTAGTATTTTTGGATTGTAAGTAAATTTGACTTAAGGGTGTAACATTAAAACTAATGTAATGTTTACGAAATTCTCAACAAAGTTGAATTATTTTTGTTTTTTATGTATGGGTAGTTCTCCAAACGAAAGAAGAAAATGGACTTAATTCCGGCCCGATATTTTTTTCATGCGTAAGCTTTGGCAAGTAGTTTTATTTCAAGTTGATGACATTTTACACACTATTTCAAAGTGGCCAGTCAAAATATTAAAAATTACAAATTTTTTGGCCACTATAAAAAAGAGACATCCAGGAAAGTAAAAAAATGAGTAAAAAACTAAAATCAACAAAAGAGAATTTCTTATATTCATTTTTATTATTAAGCACAATTTATTAAACTATTAAACAATTTATTAATTTTTATTATTAAACAATTTTTATTATTTTTATTATTAAATTTTTAATTATTAAACAATTTATTATTTGTTTTATGGATATTATATATTATATTAGTAGTATATATATATTAGTAGTTATATAGTGTATATATGTAAATATTAAAAAAAAAAAAATAAAAAAAAAATTTAAAAAAAATAACCTAATAAATAAAAAAAAAATTGGGAATTTATTATTTATTAAAAAAATATTCGTAGTAATTTACTACAGTTTAATACATATATTATATTAGTAGTATAAAATATGTATCAGTAGTTATTTTAATTATATAGTATATAGGTATTATAAAAAAAAAAAAAAAATCGGAATTTATTTTTTATTAAAAAATATACGGAGTCATTTATTACAGTATTCTAATGACATTTACCTAATTTATTTACACTATTTAAGTTAAATCCCCGTTTTCGGAGCTGGCAAGAGACTGAGACCAGAACACTGAGACCAGGAGACTGAGAATTCTTCAATATTCTTTAAAAATCGGCTAAATAACGTTTTGTAAAAAAAAGACAGGTCCGCTATTCCAATACAGCATATTTACAACTCATACAACTGAAAAATTTCTTATATCCACAGTATTTTTCACGAAAATGCTGACCAGGATACTGAACGCTGAACTGATACAACCCCAAATTAAATAAAACATGTACTTTATTTTATTTATTATATTTGAGTTAATTACTATGACAAACGATGATTTAATCGGAATATAATTTTTTTATATTTTTTAAGTGTTTTGGTTTGATAGGAGAATGATGCAAAGTTCGGGAGACAAAATTCAATAGAATATTTCTTAAAGAAAATATAAAAAAATTCAAAAATTATTTCTACAATAAAAAAGTACCAATATTATAGATTACTACTGCAGTGTAAATTTTTTTAATACATTCAGAAAAATAATTATTTAGTCTGCTATGTTTTACTTTGGAGAGGAGACATACCAGGAGACTGAGAATTTTACATTTTAAGTGTCATCTTTTATAAAAAAATTTATTTCGAAACCGGATTATTTTGAGTGACCAGTTAGATGCTTTAATGGTTTACAGTTTCCATCTAGAAAAAATATATTTTTCAAAATATTAATATACAAAATGCGTTGGTCCGTCCAAAATTCCATAGTTTGAAGAACTATCCATATCAGAAAACCTCAAAATACTTATTTCCTGTTTCTGAACGGTGGATTTAGATCCAGTTTATTTCCATTAAATATTTCTTTTTGAGCAACTAGTAAAAAATTTATATTTGTAATTAGAAAATTTATGTGATTTTAATAAAATTTGCGAGGTTAAATGACTAACGTAATTAATTCTAATATAAATTTTGTATTATCTTTGTTGCTAAAATTATTCCGCAATTCTATTTTTAAACATTGAAATATTCGATAATTAAGTTCGATTAATGAATAAATAAATTACCGTATTTTTTTATGACTTTTGCATAATTTCAGCAGTTTGATGATACTTATTAACTATAAACCAAATTTACATATACAATAAAAATGTATTAGAACGGAATGTGATAGTAAACAAGGATAGAAATAGGAAAAGAATAAATAAATTTGGACAGGATGTCTATGGAGATTCACATCATACGATTAGATATTATCTATAGATGTATCTGCAAGATCAAAATTTTCACATCAAAATTAATCGAGATCTACGTTGAATACATAAACAATTTGCAAATAGAAATGTATGACCTCATTGACAAATGGTGTGAAATATCGGTTCCATAGTGTAGCGGTTATCACGTCTGCTTTACACGCAGAAGGTCTCCAGTTCGATCCTGGATGGAACCAAAAATTTTATTTGTAGCAAAAAATGTAAAATTTTTTTTACGTTGCATTTTCGTATGCATTTTACGTAATACATATTTTATAAATAAATACAAATTGCGTTTAAAAAATGCAACAAATTTTTTTTTTGTTAACTAAAATGTAATTTCTTTTTTTGTTTATAATAAAATACAACATAGGAATATGTTGTGTTGTTAAAAAGCAATAAAATATTTCAATATGTATGTGATTCGCATATTAAAACATCTGTATTTGAGGGTCATTTTTATGCGAATTCGGTTTTTTTTTCAAATGTATAAAATAAATAATTAAAAATGAATATATGTACATACTATATTGCAATTAATTTGGTCATTAATGAATAAAACATATATTCGACAGTTTAATAATAATTTCACATATAGACTATATATTCGAATGATAATTTCTTAAAATTTTTCATTTTTAATCAGAGTTTGTACTGGGTAAGGCAGAACCTTATAAGGCCGGGCGCACATTGAGACGCAGTTAATGCAGGTAGGGCAGCGAAGTTTCTGTGACTCGTGTTGTACAACGAGACAGCGCGAATTGAAACGCAGAGCAGCACTGTGTTGCACAAGACTGATGTGGCACTTGTGAATGTGACACAAAAATTGCGCGATGCTGCGCGACATTGTAACGCGTTCTCGAGTTTTAGTTGGTTTTATTTCGCCGAAATGAAAAAAATTGAAGAAATTGAAGAAAAACAGTGCTGGCTCTGCTCTGCTGTTAAATTCGTGCTATCTTGTTTTACAACAAGATGAGTCACAGACACTACGCTGCCCTGCCTACGTTAACTGCGTCTCAATGTGCGCCCGGCCATACAGTTTATTTCTCGTGTTTTTCTGCCCTGCCTTGCTCTGCTCTGCTATGCCCTGCTCTGCGTCTTCTGCGTGACGCACCTCTTCTGCGTGACGCAGCGCCTGGCCTGAGTGTCAACTTCGTGGATATGTAACGGTTTTACGATAAGAAATGGTCGAATATATTTTAATTGCATCATAAGGGTTAAATTTTTGATACAGTTTTTAGTAATTAATCGAGATAAATTTTCTATTTTAGGGTTCCGTACTTGAAAAGAAAGAACGGAATCCTTATAAGATTATTCTCATGTTCGTCCGTCCATCCGTCTGTCAGAGATGTTTTTCTCGAAAATTATGTAACGTATAAATTTGGAATTTGGTATAATCTAAACGAAAATAGGTTTTAATTTATATATCATGTATCCTGTATGGTACCATTTAAAAAAAGCTACCTTCAAAGATATTAAATTCTCCTCTCGCAGCATCCTGCATAACATAGCCAATTTCCGTTTATAAAAAAAAGGTTTTCTCGGAAACTAGTTGATATAGAAAAATAGTTTAAAGACCTTTTTTATGTAATTATTTCTCTTCTTTTAAATGGTGTAAAAAAATTTCGCAAAAATTTTTGAATAAGTAGAAATTTTGGCAAAAACTAATTTTTTGCAAGGACAAAAACCATGTTCCTGGTATCCGACGTGTCTGGCTGACGAACTCATTCAAGGACCTGAGACTTCACCAGAATGTTTTCACCAAATTTCGTAAAAATTGGATACTTCGTTCGAGAGTTATTATATATATATATATATATATATATATATATATATATATATATATATATATATATATTAATTTTAGTGAATATTATTTTCGGTTTCTAGGGACCTCAAAACAAATTTCTGCCATAGTCGCGGGCTCAAGTCGCGTCATGACAGTGGCTGTAATATCTGAATTCCATTCTGGAAATTCGCTAATAGTATATTACGTAGCAAGGACCGTAAGTGTTATTTTTGTAACTTCGGATGCAGTCTGAGAATCCGAGGGCACGGACGAGGTTAAATAAGGTGTTTTTAATTGAAAATTTCAAAATTTCTTCAGAAAAATTATGATTTACATTTCATAGGTTCCCCTTATGGACATTAAAAAATTTCTGAATGTACAAACCTGATGACGTTATAAAGATGAATATTTTTAAATTTAATACAGTTAATTGTTTTAAATCACCTTTCATTTTAGTTGTCATTTCAAATTTTTTAAAAATAATGTGACTAATAATTAATTATAAATTAAGTCATATTTCGTGCATGAAAGATAAAAACCGATTATATTTCATGAAAAACTTTATTTTAATAAATTAATGTTACTGAAAATCTATTATGAAAAACGTTAGATATTGCCAGACAACAGAGTTTTGATTAGGTGTAAACAATGTAAATTAAATTTACATGAAAAAAATTGTGTAATGTTAATTTTTTACTCCTTACCTATCATTAATTATGATATAATGATAAAGTCATTTTATTGAATTTTATTTTTAATCCAAGTGTATAAAAAACGATAATAAATAACCAAATTTTTCTTGGTTCAATACTGAAATAATTACAACAGTTGGTATTATTGAAAAAAATCCTACAATCCATATCAAATTAGCTTTTTTTTTATATTATGTAATACGTAATCAGAGCCGGCGAGAAAAATGACGGGCCTCCGGACATAGCAAAAAAAAAAAAATTTCAAAAGATTGTCTCCGAAAATACAGTTAGTGAGTAAAGTAATAAGCTTTTTCGTTTTATCCGGGCGCCTAACAGAGGCTCTGGGCTCCATTTTAGGCCCAGACCTCCGGGAAATTGCCCTACTCGACCCCTCCTTCGCTAGCTCTGTACGTAATTGTTTTTACTATCATTTGATGGATTACGATTTTGTAACGCCATGTAAATTTAGAAATTTACATGCAAGAAAAATAGTTTGAACGGTTTTTATTTTTAAACTGTTTACAAGGGAATTGTTTCGAATAAAATCAAACATTTTCTAGCTTTTAAATTTACAAGAAAGTAGGAAAAATACAGTACGTTACGTTTGGAAGATTCAAGCTGTCACGCCCAAAATAGCAAAAATTTTGTAAAAATTCAAAATAACTTAAAATCTATTAGGATTAAATACAAGATATTCTGAGTTAATTCGCACTTGGAAAAATACCATGTTTCATTAAAATTTGGTCTACGAAAACAAAAGATGAATGCGTTAAAATTTGCACCACTTTAAAACTAAATTTCGAGTTTATTTTCGAAGCCATTTTTAGTGAAGTTACCTGATCAAAACACAACATAAAGTATTCAGTTATTCAGGACATGTCATCAAATTGAAAAATTCGTCACGTAAAGCACTGCCACGCTACATATAATCGAAAACCATGTATAGACGTGAGTGAATATTGAAACATCGATGTGTCAATTTTTTTGTCGGACAGCTGAGAAAATTCGTCAAGTCCACGATGGATCACGCACAAATTATTATTCAATTCCTTTTTAATAATGCAACATAATAAGGAGTTAAAGCCCTTTGCACACTATAGTGTCGCGCATGATTCATTCTCGGTTCGCTCTCGATTCAATAAAATCTTTTCATATTCACATTGTTTATCTAATTGAGCAGTAATGGAGTGATGTGAAATCAAGAAAATATTCACACTATTGGTATAAATTGTAACAAGTCTGATATCGGTCCGATAAAATATTTTTTGAGATGTATCGGTATTGGACCGCTATCGAATTGTACTCAAATCGTAGCAATGATGTGAATACGATTCACCACGTGAATACACTCATTGTTTCTTCTGAATAGGAATATTTTATCGAACTGAGAGTGGAGCGGGAGCGTATCAAGAGCGACACTTTAGTGTGAATTCGACCCAAAAATGTAAAAGTATTACGAATGCCCTACTTTTGAAAAGATTAATTCAGTTTCATAAAATATTCGGTGGTGGAAGTGCTGGTACAATCAAATACATTAAAACTGATGGAGATAAATGAATGATTTACAATAAATATATTATTGAACTGAAAATCACAATAACGTTAATTACGTGATCATTGAAAATAACTGACTAATGTCATATTTAATTGTGATATACTAAATTAATTAAAGTGTATTCTACTGCATCGTACATTATGTAAATACAAATAAAGATTATAAACGAACTGTACAAAAAAGATTTATTTGATAAAAGTGTACTTGCTGTGTTTGTGTATGCGTTGTGTTTGTGTTACTCATAGAACAGTGTTACTGGATAAATTTTTCTTCCGCAGGCGACTTCTTCGATTTTTTTCTCTTGATGACATCATTACTGTCAACATCATCATCATCATAATCATCATCAAAGTATGTATGCATATGCATATTATAGTCAATTATACGACCCAGTATTAAATTTTTAACTATAGAAAAGTGGAAAAATGCTACTGACAGAAATTAGATTTTTATAAAAAAAAAAAAAAATAACTGTCACCTCCGGTTCATGAGAGATCATCAAATTTCAAATTTGTCCTCTGAGTTGTTTTTGAAATTATGCCTTGTTCAAATACCATCTTGTAGAAGAACCTAACTTTCAATCCAGTTCAACTAATTCATAATAAATATAATTACCTACCCCCATTATAATCTAAGATTCTAATAGAAGCAAATACGAGTTTAGAAAGAAGTCTTCTAACAATAAGTACCTATATATTTAACATAATTTGTGATTAGGTTGTTGCAAATGAAACAACGGAATCGACAGTTCAAATCAGGCAAGTGTTGTGACAGAATGCAGCTGAAGCAGCCTAGATAATTTTATTCGCTGCACGGGAAAATCTTAAATCATGAGTGTGTTTTCTAGTTCAATAGATACACACAGACACAACAACGAACATGAACTGTTTATCTGGTTTACTCACTTAGGATAATCTGTACCATATATAAAAGAAATTAAAATACTCTCTAATTTCTGTGGAATAAAATGAAATCAAGTATACTCTGGATAAATTAAACAAAAACTAGACAGTAGAATATAATGGTTTTAACCAATTGTTTGAATTCACTTATTATTTTAAATCAGTGGTTCATTATTTAGCAACGTTACTAAACTTTTGTATAGGCCAATTTTTATAATTTTTCTTTTATCGTTCAATAGTAACTACATGATTATAAGAAATTTTCGATTATCCCACAGATTTGTGACAGTAAATTTAAGTATCATAAATTTTTTCAAGTGTCCAAATACATGGAAATGAATCGCTAGAAGAGAGTATCATAATATTGTAAGTTATTAGACTCGCCACTAATATGATAATTATTCATCGTCCGACATTCTATTTGCAACAACCTAATATATTATTTGCTTCCCTGTTGCTAATTGACATACCGCAAAATATAGGTAAGCATAATGTATTTTAACCGCAACGCAAATATACTTTGCAAAAACGATCTTTGCTAAAATGTTTTGTGAAACATAAACATTAATATATATATATTAATGTTTATAATATATATATTTATATATATATATATATATATATATATATATATATATATATATATATATATATATATATATATATATATATATATATATATATATATATATATATATATTTATTTATTGAAAATAATTATTCCAGAATTGATGATTAGGTACTATCGTTCTGTAAACCAGGGTTATTGCAGATGTGATATTTCAATAAAAATAGCTATCTGCAGATGCGGGTGTGAGTGCGATTTTTTTGAGAGCAACATTTACAGTGCGTATGCGGATACGAATTTTTTGGAAACAACATTCACAGATACAGATGCGAATACGGATTTTTAAAAAGTAATAATCGTAGACGAAGTTTTCTGTTCTTGCCGCGAGTATTTTTTTTTCGGAAATATTTTGGACTTGACTTCATCAAACTTGACTTCAACATTCAAATTGCACTTAACGCTATATAAAGCTGCTGCTACTCGTAGAGTGATAATTGACGTAAACAAGAAAGAAGGGCACCAGTGTCGGCAGGTGTCAAAACAGAGAGGAAAAAAGTCTTTAAAAATAATCTTAACAAATGCTTTCAAAGAAAAAAAAAATCATGACCACTGAAAATGAGGTGTAACTGCTGAATCATTAGTTTTAAAGAAATTGTTTTTCGACAAAAAATATTTCTCAGGATGTAAGAGAAAACTTCGGACCCTACTCAAATTTTTCCGAAATTTTTTACGCACGGGCACTACTCGCGTATGTACGACTTACACTTGATCAATTTCTTTTTTTCTTAATGGGACAGAAGTTAAAAATAACTGGATTGTTAGACAATAGTTTTAAACATGTGCAAAGATATTCTAGTTTTTTTTTTATTTTATATTGTAAATTGATGTTATTTAGATTGTATTACATCTTTTTACATTTGGTTGTTCTACGAAACATAAATTTAATGCAATTAATAATTTTTGCAGAGAAAAAAAAAACTTTTATGTAATATTGTGTCATTGAAATAAAAATTTTCATATGCGCTCAAAATTCTCTTGGGAATTTTGAATTGAACATAAAATTGAATCTTAACTAAAAAATATGAATTTATTAATACTATTGACAAAATAAATAAACAAAAAAAAAAATGTTACAACTTTTTAACATATCCTTTTATGGAACCTGTAGAAAGGATATAATTTGGAAAATATTATTCCAAGTCAAATTATTATTAGCAAGCGATAAATATTGTGGTTCCGATGATCAAAGATAATATTTTGTAGTTTATAAATCGATTGTTGAAATATCATCGACAATGATTTATTTTTTTGAAAGATTAACAAAAAACAATGTAGGTAACTCATTAGTCTACGGAAATAGTGGTTTTTTTTACAAACTATACGATTTGTGTTGAACGTATTGCAAACAGCTAAATCAATTACATGGTTGTGAAATAAGAATTGAAATACAAATCTTCTAGTACTATCATTCACAAAACACTTAAAGGGACATTCGCCAGAAGACATCAAAAATCGACCTTTTTTTATTAATTTTTATTTATACAAATAATTTTTTTAATTAAATAAACATTATTTCTACATGTCTTTAAATTGCAAAAAATTTTTCTTCTTTTTAAAATCAAAAATGAGCTGATTATAAATGGGGTTGAAGTCGACACTGCGAGATTTCCCACCTTGATGGTTCATCGCGTTCTAAAATCCCCAGTGAACTAAAATCAAAAAATCAAGAATTTTCTAAAAATATACACATTATACAGTTATAGCACTAACTGGGATCTAAGAAAAAAATAAAACACCAGCGAGAAATCGCATTATGAAAATAAATTTTCAAAGATCACTCATTCTTCTCGACTATAAACAGCCGCCATTTTGAAAATATATTGGAATATATTAGTTCTTGCCAAAATTTGGGAGAATACTTTTAACACCTTACAGAATATAATTACGAATTAAAAAAATCGATTTTTTTTTAGCCAATCTCCCCTGAATTTTTTCATTAGAAGAAAAAGTTTGAACGGCCGAAAATAAAAAGAGCGATATTGCTTTTCATTAAAACGTACTTCTTGCTTTTTTCCATAGACGGCGGTATTGTAAGACAGTATTGTAAGCTCGTAAATATCAATTTTCAAATCAGGAAAAAGGCATCGAAATGATAGTTTCTCCATTCCGTTTTAAGAGCGGTAGCAAAAACCAAGTGAACAAACCAAAGGATAGGAGATCCTAAAGTTTTACCAGGTATTGTTATTAATTTTTTTTTAAATACATCAATTTGGCTTGTTAATTCAGAATCAACTAGAATTTTTGAATGTTTCTTAAAAATTTTCAACATAAAATTTTAAAATATAAAACCTAGCAAGATCAATCTTTGTCTCCTCAAAGGCGATACCAAGATCAAAATTATGTCTGCGTCGACAGGACCAAGACGAATTCTTCGTACAATAAGATAAAGACCGATTTTAGTGTTGCAATTGTACTAAGATAACATGCGTAACTCTTGTGTCATTGAAGTTATGCAACGTAGTAAATTAATTTTGTGTTCGCATATCAGTTGATGGTACCCAGGACAAGACCATCCATGACAACCTGAACCAATGTCTATAAATCATTCCAGTCAAATTCGATAACAATTATCAAAGAAAGATCAAAATGTTTTTCTTTCTAGCAATAACTTCATTATCGCACAATGACTGCGCTTGTGCAGCATCGCTGTAGGTTCAATTCGTCGTAGTTCGTACAATATTGATAAAAAATTATTCATTTTTTATCTTCTTGATGATTTTGTAGGCGTGCTGGAAGCATGGAATGATATTATATTGAATATATTATTATGAATGGAGGTTTTAAAATGAAGAAAAAAATACATACATTGGAACATGAATTAAATGACAAATATTAATTATAGTACAACATATGTACAAGTACGAACAAGCACTTATATTTCTACATAATATATAAGCTATTCGTTTCCCGGCTATGTGTAGAATAAGTGAATTTGCAAAGACGATTAGTGGCCACCATGAATTGTTGAATTTATTGTTCATTGAATGTTAAAATGAATCTAGACTGAGTAGCTTCAAAAGTAGCAGCCATCATTCTGATGGAGAATATGTAAATAAAAAGTGTTACAAATTACCAAATCAAGCAAGGAATATTAAAAAAAATATATTGAACTAAAATTAAATGAGAAGTCATTGCTAACAAGCCCGTATACGGAAGAGTGGTAATGGGGATAGAGTCGACGAGAGGAGGGTAGCCGGGGCTGTAGCTACGGGGCTTGGGTCTATTGGTAAGGGGGCCAGAGTAAATGCCATTTAAAAACTTAAGACTAGACGTTTACGATTTATCTTTTAAAACTATTATTTGGGAGATGATTTTATTTGTTTTTTGTGCTCGGGGCCCGAGACAGGGACTAAAATTACAGGGGAAGTTATTGCTAATAAGCAGGTATACGGAATAGTGGTAATGGGGGTAGACGCTACGCGAAGAGGAGCAGCTGGGACTGTAACACCGGGACCCATATGTATTGGTAAGCGGACAGGAGTGAGTGTCATTTAGAAATTTAAGACTAAAAATTTCTGATTTTTTTTTGCTTTCATACTATTATTTGGGAGATAATTTTTTTATTTTTTGTGGCTTGCCTCAGGACCCGAAATTTTCCTCCATGATCCTTAATCGGAGTTTTACATTACTACCCACTTGAATGGACTTAAGTTCAAATTAATTTTTCAGTGCTTTAAAAATCGTGAAATTCTAAGCGAATTATAGGTTTCCAATGTCCTTTTTTTCGTTCTTACCAAAAATTAAACATGTTAGACCCAAGGTTTACAATCAAATTGCCTTAACTCAGTCAAATATCTAATTCTAATTATTTTTCTAAAACTTGATTTAGAAAAAAGATTTGAATTTGAAGACGTCATCACGTCTAAAAAATTTCTTTAGTGTTTAAAAAATTGTAAATGAAATGATAGAATAATGAGAATGGAAACGAATTATACGCTTTTGAAGACATTCTTTCAATTTTTATTAAAATTAAGTATTTGCCAGCAAGCACCGTTATAGAGAATGACCATTAAGGTAACGAGTCCACTCCTAAAGGAAAAAAAATGTAAATTTTATTGTGGTTTTCGACAATTATTGTTTTAGTTCTACTACAAAAAATATATTTTTCTTGTAAGCTTTCGATCAATAAAACTCGCTGCAATTTAATAAACTCGTTAGTCTATATAGATGAGTTTGAATTCTAGCTGGATTTAACATTTCAATGAACTTTTGTCTATAATATTACAAAAAAATGCATGTTCTATAAAAAAAGGTACTAAAAAACGAATAATATAATTATAATTGAGATACATTTTATTATTTAAACTTGCAACAACACTGAAGCAACATGTGGCCTACATTAAACTGGGTAGATTGACAAAGCAGACAGAAATTATTTTTAAATTTAGAAACAAAACGCAATAAAAAACGCAACTACATCATTTGAGTTGTTACTTGAGCTACAATAGTTTAGATAAAAACGTTTCTTCCGGTGTTTTTTTTTTCAAATGTCAAACACCAATCTTGTATTTCCCGAATGGAATAGGAATCCTTGCTTCGACAGACCTTTACAATTAGTGTCTCATGATGTAACCAAATATTTTTATGACCATAACCACGCCCCAATTATTCATATGAAAATCGTTTAACAAATCGTTGCTAATGTCACATGAATTGAACTTTAGCAAACCTTTAATTAATTTTTTCGATCATTAAGTCATAATCTTAATCAGCGTGTAAGTAACTGTTTCGGCTGCGCTGCGCTGAGTGTGGTTCACCAATCGTGAAATCGTGATTTATCTGCGCCTATAATAATTTAATAATAGCTGTACTGTAATGGTTAGTGTTGTTTATTGTGATACAATTATGTGCGTATCGGTTTCAAATAAAATTTTTGTTGGTATAGCCTCAAGTGATTAATTTTGACAAACAATATGCGGATTGGAAAATTTTAAATAATCGATTCCGTTGGTAGGTACAGAATACGCCGTGGTATTTGAGATGTCAGTTTTGAATGAGTGTTACCTGCTTTATGATATTTCATATTTGCTATTAAAAGTTCATTCATACCTACAGATACTGGATATCACAGTCACATACCGTGGCAGACACAACTTTTTATAAATATTAAACATGTAGTTTCCGTATTTTTGATCAGATGTCTATTTCTCGAAATATTTCACCCTTTCCACACTTTCCTTCAGGAATTAGGATAAACTTTCGCGAATTAAAAAAAAAAAAAAAACATGTTTCCAATGAAACTTACGTATTTCGTCTCGTAGAATCCAAATCTACAATAAAAAATGGTGGTTTACATTTGAGATTTCAAAGTTGCCACCCACCCCGGTCCCGGCCAAAGTTGCCACCCGGCCCGGTCAGAAGTATTAATTTTTTGTCCGGTAAATTTTTATATTTGAGATATACAAAATTCCCGGTTAAATGAATCACCCGGTATATAAATACATTCATAAAAAAAACATTAAACAATATTTGTCGTGTCTGCCACGATACGTGTCTATGACGTTCAGTGTTTGTCGATATGAATGAACCTTAATAAATAATAAAAAAGTTTTAAAAACCCACGACTTAAGAGCTCAAATAAAAATTCCTATAATTCCATATTCTATATTTCATTATAATTTAAAATAAGCTAATTTTCATTCATCGTGTGTGACATTAAATTACGAAAGTGTCACACACGACGAACGAAAATTAGCTTATTCTAAATTATAATGAAATTTAGAATATGGAAATTCCAGGAATTTTTAGAGTTTTTGTTGAAACATTGTATCGTTCATAAGAATTAATCCTGCTAAGATTTTCACTTCCGATAATTTTTGGTTCAATTAGATCATATTATGTTTATAATTTTTTCCATATTTTTCTGAAGGATATTTTTGATGACAAGAACATCAATTTTTGGACGTTTTTCCCAAAAAATGCTAAATTCGTGGTTCAAATTGCATCTTCCAAATTATCTATCTCCGAAAATTAATATTTAATATCAAAATTCAACTTTACATAAAGGACCACCATATTCTGTGTCAATTTTCAAATTTTTTATGTCGAATAGTTTCAAAGAAAACTGCCTGACAGGTGGATACCGAAGTGATTCCATAACTGTCCCGTTCTGGTAATTTTAGTACGGAACACAAAAAATAAGCTGTAAATGGTGTAAAGGTAATGCTTTTTATAAAAAATAGATTTACTTTTGGATTTTCTCACTTTCAACCTTTTCATACCTATATTGATTTATTTTCCGGATAATATAACGTGTACTGTACCTTACAGTTTTCTCGTTTAATTTTAAATATATGTTTAAAATATTTACAAAGTATAATTATCATATTAAAACGAAAAATTACAACCAGAAGACAAATAAAGAAAAAATTATTGAACATTTAATAAATTACGAATTGTTAATTATACGATTATGAAATAGCTGAATCCTTGAATCCACTACTTGGTCGATGGTCGATGGTCGATTATAATTTTTTTGTTATCTAATACCTCTGTTGCTATTAATAATTAAGACATTGATTTATTATAACTGAAGAGAAAAGCAAAAATAGCTAATAATAAAAATGGTTCTAAAAGCAACAACTATATTAATGTTTACGCATTTTAAGTACTGACCTATTAGTGTTTCCGATTTCTAAAGAACCTGGATATACAATAGAGTCCAAACTATACTTAATGCTACCCTAGTTTATTGAGAAATTCTCTAGAAGTTAAGTTCTTCGATTGCTTTTAAGCACCAAAAAACGCTAATTTATTTAGTCTAAATTGAAATCTTGAATATAACACCGTAAGACAATTTAACGAATAGAATAAATCTAATTCATATTATTATATTATTTAATATTTTGTTATTATGGTTTTGAAGTCATTTTATTTCATTTTTTCGTGTTAATCTAGCGGCGAAATGACTAATCAAACAGTATATTAGGTGATTGAGGTTATAAGTTGCGTATTATACACGAGCGAAAATGTTACGGAAGAGCCGCGCAGCGGCGAGTGCGTAGTTACGCGAGTGTGTAATATGCCTTACAACCGAGTTACATACTATACTTCATCTACGACTAACATGAAATTCACAACAAACGATAAAAATTTCGTACAAATTTACAAATACCAATACATTAAAATTATGTAGTATTTGAAATTTATTAAAAACAAACGTAAACATTCAGTTGCTAGGTAAAATTTTTGTACAGATTCTAATATAATATGTATCATGTATATCACTGTATAATATATAATCATTATAAGAATTTTAATAGATTTGAGCGTTACTTTATGGTATTCCATATTTGTTTGAAAATGAGCTAACGGTTCGAAACAATATTGTCACAGTTTCAAAAATAAAAGTGGTATTTTGCAAAGTAAAGTATTTATTTATTATTTACATTACAAGAATTAATAAAAGTGTAGTAGGCTTTGTTGTTTTTATTATATATGCGTGTAAAGGACCATTTTTTGTACAGCTGGATATGTGGCTCTATGTAAAACGTCGCTTACATACAATTAGATAGTATTTTGTACAATAAACAAGCAATTTCATGGTAGTCGTAGATAAAAATTTTTTCCCTTTAAGATTGAAAAAATTATAATATTTTCATATGAGACTAGAGACACATTGTCGGCATTAGATCAATTGGTCATAAAAGACAATATGAGTAAAAATCAATTGATCAGATATTTATAATTGATGTTATTTGTATAAAAATTCCATACAATACACAGGTATAGTGAATTTATAATTAAATGAAATGACTTTGTGAGTGATTCTTTATAAACTATAAATTTTTAAATTATTTTTAGTTTTGAACAGTAGATAATTCTTTTAATAACTGCATAACCTCCATAGTTCTATACTTCCTGAGGGAGTATATAACCTCCTTACCTCCAAAGTGTTTACTCCACGAAGTTTTAAGTTTTAAAAATAGTTCCCCTTTGCTATACAGCCTATATTAAAATCCGGGGGATCTTATAAAATTTTTCTTGCCCATTTTAAGGACGATCCTATTGACAATGTTCTCCTTAAGGACAATGCTATTGATTTTTGTTATATTTGAAAAGTTATATCATTTAATTCTGGCCGTACTTTACACAAGTTTACGGTACATCGCAATGACTAACTAAACTTTGTATTCTGGTGAAATACCTTTAACAATAAGTCAATAATATGTCTACTTTACTTAAGTACATATGTATATAGCACATACGTACATATGTATGATTGATTAACAATGACTTAATTTATTTATTAGATTTATAACGGTTTTATACACACATAATATGGACGGATATATTTACGTGTATGACCTTGACGTCAAGGCCGTCAAATTAAGTACCGGTATTCAGTTGTTTTTTTTTTTTTAATTTTTAATTTTCTGTTTTTATTTTAAAATAGACATTTTTTTGTTTATTTGTTGTTTATTTGATGACAAAAAAAAAAAAAACAAAAAACGGGCAAGAATCATGCAAATGATGTTTTTTTTTCGCTTTAAAATTGTGTGGCGCCAATTTGGCGAATGGAATTGCTTGAAAACTGCTTTTTTCGTTCAGTGGATTTTAATTAGCAATTAGTTAAATGAAAATCTTTTTTTTTTTTTTTTGTTTAAATTGTATTATTAGAAAAGAGTATATTTGTTGTTGCTAGTTGGAGCATTATACTCTTTTTAGATGGAAAATTTTCTTCCATTTTAATACTAGTTTTAACCTACGGCGTCATTGACTTTTGGTATAAGTTTGTTAGCTATACTTATGCATTCTATTTATTAGTTGTTACTTACTGCCTCGGTATGAACGTGTTATTAATGCCTAACCATTGAGTTTCATTGAAAGTTTTTTGATGATATTTAAATTAAAGAAAGTGTTGATTGAATTTATTTGATGTATCTCATAAATTATATGAGAAAGAACAGAAAGCTAAATTCACTCGTTTTAATAAGTAGGTATGCTTTAAATTTTGGTTGTTTCTTGCTAAAAATTTGCATACCTGAAATGTGTAATCCAGAATATGTCAATTTTAGGTATAATAATGCATTTATAAAGTACACTCCTCAACAAAATAAAAAATTGCTTCAAAATCTTGAATGCAATTTTTAACATATCAAGCTAAATGTGGAAAATATCGAAATTAACTTGCGCCTAAAGATTTTAATAGTTTCCAATTTTATAAATTTTTCTTCCTTAAACTAATAAACTGATCGCTATTTTATTATTACGCTAATATTTTCGGCAATTATCTTTAAAATTGTTACAAAACACAAAATTTACGAAAGGGAGAAAATAAATTAAGAATGACTTAAGTAAGAATCTTCTAAAGTAGTTAAAAATTAAATATTTTTCTTCAGTTAGAGTGAGAAATCAATATAACTGGCGATTATTGTATATGATAACATAATTTACAGTCAAAAAATATACTTTTTTCACAATTTGTAAAAATTAAAACAGGGTTTCCCAACCTCTTTAGATTCATGACTCCTTTAACTTACGAACCAATATGAGACTGGTTGTATGTAATACCAAACAAGCTAGGATACATTGTGTACCATAAACTATGCAGGGTCGGGGACAGAAATTGCGGGCGCTGAAAAACAGATTTCTCAAAAATTTCTCTCCAAAATACAAGACAAGCCAAAAAAAGCAATTTCGCAGACATTTTTTTTTTACTTTCGCCGGACATAAAACAATGGATTATATCTTTTTTAGCGGGACAAGCATGGGGCCCTTTGTGATGTTTGATTGCCCATACTGTGGGATACCCTGAATTAAACCATAAATAAAATTTAGAGATTTTATGCAGCGAACAATTTATAGATGAAATCTAGGGGGAGAGACTTAATGATTGGGACGATTATTGAATGGGACAAATGAGTTTTAGCTGACAGGGAACCATTAGTGGAAATTTATTTTACAGTCATTAGGTGTCTTTTATATAACTATTTTTATGTGCGATATATGATGCATTAACGATTTTCCGTTTGTTTCAACAAAAATTAAGAAATACGATTTTAAACAGAAATAGTAACTTTTATTTTCTTACAAATTACGAAATTTTCTACAATAACCATTGTGCTTAGATTCATTGTATTAGTTGATTATTAAACCGCTTAGTATAGACTATAATTATACAAGTATTGTTTGCATATTGAGGTTATGTAGGTACTTTTTATTTCTCGACTTTAACTTGTTACTTGACAAGAGATATTGAATGGGACATTATTAATATGACCTTGAATTTTGATTTTGTCCTCAAAGTCAAGGTCACCATCGGATGCGCCGTAAAAAATGCTGAGACTTTTGTCCTCATCATTTGTCCCAAATATGCTTTCCCAATGAGATTTTTGACCATTTCCATATTTTTCTAACCTGTATAAACCACATGAATTTTATATTGTATTACTTATGTCCCATTCAATATTCTTCTTGTCCCATTCAATGAGTACGGAATTGCTGAATGGGACAAAATACAAATTTTTTTAAGCAAAAAAAATTATGGTTATTTTAAAAGAATAAAAATTTATTTTAGTTAAAAACATAAAGTAGGTAGGTAATGTTTGAAGTATCTTATGCCGCAAGAATTACAATATTTGATTATTTGGTTTTGAAGTTAAAACGATTTTAAAAAAAATGTCCCGTTCATTAAGTCTCTCCCCTACTCTTTCTTAGGTTAGTAGCAACTTTTAAGTTGAAAAGCATATTAGATAAAAGATGTGTTTACACTAAGCAATTAAAATACTATGTAGTATTAATGATTAAAAAGAACTTTGTACTAATATCATGTCTTTAATAACAAAGTAATCTTGCAGTTAATTTTCGACTTCATTACCATATTTAAAAAAAACAAAAAAATTAACACCAGTTTTCCTCCAACATTAAATCACAACAAAACACATGTAATTAACTGTGAAACATTCTCTTCTCCCTTCTGCTCCTCCGTCACCTAAATAATTTAAACTATTTAATATTAATTATAGATTACATTAAAGATGTGAATTTTTGTCCTTGAGTGTAGACACACAAAGTAGTTGTTAAATTTGCAGTTACATAAAAACGTGTTTCGCTTACAAAAATTTCAAATAAGTTAGCGAAAAAAAAAACGCCATTAATCAGATTGAATACTAATAAATTACTTATGTGAAAAAATTCGTATCACGACCCGATGTTTCGGTTCCAACAAAACGCATTTTTGTTTTTCAGAAAAAAAATGACAAAAGAGTAACAGTGTTTGTACTTTGTTGTTGGTTTTTTTGTAGAAATTTTGTTTTATCGAAAGAAAATCAATGATAACAAAGATTAGGATAAAAGAACGGGTTTTATCTTCATATCTTTAAATTTTTTGTCTTTTTGTTTCAAATTAATTTTTTAATTAACAACATTTGATTGATTTTTAATCATTATTTCATAACGACTCACGCATACAAATTATTTCATTTCTGATATAATTGTTTTGTTTAGTTTTACCAAAATAATTTGATGAAATTTGATTCTGAAAATTATTTCCTAGCGTTTTTCTCATGGTGGACAAATTGCCTAAAAGTAATATTTTAAAAGAATTACAGGTGGGAACATTTTTAAAAGATATTTACAGCTTTTTTCTAAGGCCGCTTCGAGAGTCCGCAAAGATTGCTCCATTACTGAATTTTTATAGGGAAGAAAACAATACTTTATAGGGAAGAAAACAATCTCTCAAAAAAACTTAAATCTCGGAATTTCCTATGTCGATGACCAGAAATTGTCGAATCTTATCGAATATTTTAATAATTTCATCTAAATATCATTCTTATTATTATCAAATATTTTCTTTAAAATAGCTATTATGAAAAATATCATTTTTAATTTCGAACAATTAACGAAGCATCTCGTAACGAAATGTTAAAAGTTCAACCCCGGAATAGAAAGAATTTAAAGAATTTTCCGACCACCGAGTGTGTGAAGTTGTTAATTAAATATTTAATTCAATTAATAACAAATTTTAATTCTACGAAAAAATATATCCCCTTAAAAACTAATCAACATATTCAGTATTAATTTTACAACATTTATTTGTTAATTATAGGGTATTTAATTTTTGTTTAGGCAGGTCGATAGTCGACCAAAACCAGACCACACACATGTGGGTTTCGAATTAGAGTTGAATTGTGTTTTGGTATTTTTATTGTATTATAATAATGGAATATAATGAATATATTAATAATTAATAAAATTAATGTACCATTAATAGTGGTAATCGTTACATACTGCTGTGATTTAAACTTAAAATCTTCGAGTATTAAATATGAAGAGTAAGAAAAAGGAAAACAAAATCACCAGCAAAATGATTTTCCTTTTTAGAAAAAATTTTATTATTATTATTTTTTAAACTTACTGAACTTACATGCTCAGAAAAATTTATATATTTGCAAGGAAAAAATAAAGAACTATTTAATTTTTAAATTTAAACTATATTTGAAATTTTATTCAGTTATCTTGATTTAATTTGTCTATCTCTTTATATCCTAAAAGGCTACCCGGGTCAGCCTTGAACTGTCGACCCAGACTACTATACCTCCGAGCCATAACGATCCCGAATCCCGAATGCTTAAGTCATAATTTGTCAATATTTTTTATACGTTATATGAGTAGTATAAATTGGATTAAGATGGCGTTAGGTGATATTAGGATCAAAGTATTCTTGCTATTTCGGATTTTTCCATAACGGAAGATTATTAAATTTTATTAAAATCGACACAGATAATAAAACTGCAATGAGACCGTGTGTTTAGAAGGAATATTTTTTTGAAAATTGTAATGATGATGTAGACAATAATAATTAATAATTTATGTATCAAAAAAGCAATTTCGATTTTTTTCTGTCTGTTTATTTCTTTGTACACATGCCATTCAAAAACTACTCGTTGAACTTTGAAGAAATTTAGTGTGGTGATAATTCGTTACCTGATTTAACTTATAACTCTTCACTGCGAAAAAAAACTGATTCGAACAAGAATTACGCTGGACCTAGAACTACAACCACGGCTTCTTAAACTATGGGTCGCGACCTCATTTGGGGTCGCCTAGCGAAATCTTGGGATCATAGCGAAAAATTTTTTATATGTATATATATATTGTTACCTAATCAATAAATCCTTGTCCCGAATGAAAAAAGTTTAAGAAGCCCTGATATAAACTGTACTCATATAAATTTCATATTAATTCTGTATCGACATCCAGCGCGAACGACGTCGCAAACACAGCGATGTTTAATTGTTTAGAATATTATCGCACTATTTTAATGGTATCTGCTCTTTCCTCTGTTTGATATTCGAATGTTTAAAATCAATAATATTTTTAACAATAGGAATAAAAAATTAATAAATAAAAAATTTGTATAATTCAATGTTGTATGTTTGTTGTTAATTATGTGTTACCCATAAAATTGATATTTTCTTTTTTTGTGAATGGTGCAATGACATTGTTATCATACAGCCAAAATTGGTTTTAGTATTTTTTTTTTGCCGTTTTATCTCAATGCGGGCAAAATATATCATTTGGAATATGATATCTGATTTGAACTGTTGTTATTTTATTAAGAAGGTATACTTTTGATTTTTGAGATAATTTATTCCAAAAGGATTTTTGTACCACAATTTTTTGAAGTGAAAACTTGTATAGGGAAAGTAATTTTATTTACAGCAAAATGCAGCAAAATTTGTAAGGGTTCGATCTTTATGGAAATATTAAAATAGAAATGCAATCTATTTTTATAAAATTCGTTTCGAAATTGAAGGCAATACGATCACCATCCGATCATCAGTTTATACATATCCAATTGTTCACGATTTTCATTCGATTCGATTATTATTCGATTAAAGTCGTTTGTCTAAACGTAGACTTGAAAATTCAAAAAATCTACAAAAACTTGAATTTAGAATTTAAATTAATGCTAAATATTTTATTGTTTTAAAGCCTATCTTGATCTATTTTAAATCCTTAAATGAAAATTTCTATAGCGAAGGTAATATTATTTGAAAAACATTAGTGTTGCTCGAAGTTTTTCCTTCAACCGCATGACTTTTACACACTCAAAATTTTTTCCCTTTTATTACTTTTGTATTAGAAAATTTTTAATACGAAGTTAATTACCACAGAAGAAATATAAACATTTTTTTACTTTTAATTTCATTTCAAATTTATTTAATAATTTTTGATAAATTTTAAAACATAATTTTTGACAGTTGGAGATTTATGAGATTCATCTATTACATAAAATTTTATAGTTGAAGCATCAAATATATGTTGGTAATTAAGCCCAGTTTTATTTATTTATTTATTTTTTTTTTAAATTATTATATAATACGAAAAAAATATTGATTCATGTCTTCTTTTAATATCTTTCCTAATTTCTTTTCTGTTTCTTTTTCAATTATTTGGAAATCTAGGAAACAATTGAATGCAGCAAATAAGTGTCGTGTATCAATGCCCAACTTTCCCCTATAACGACTAAAAGTACAATTGCGATGCTCATTACGTTAATTAATATTTTTGGTGAATTGGTTGTTGCGAGCAAAATTCTCATATGAATTTTTTTGTGTGTATATATATTCAGCGTACGGTTATGAAGAAAAAAATGAAAATAATGACTGGAGCACGACCTGTACAAATATTAATGATCAGATTATACAATTTGTAGTTAATTTGTATAATTGGTACCATTAATAACAAATAGTGTGCTCATTATTAGCTAAAGTTTTTTTTTAGCAAACGAAAATTTTTTAATTTTTTAACGCCGATAGCTATATGTATGTAAGTATGGTGTAATTATGTTTGTTGATGGGATTTAATTCATATAGTAATTTGTTAATTAATATATTTTTAATTTTTATGTCTTCGAAGAGTTTTTTGAAGACGAAATTTTGAATTTGTTGGTTTAGTTGTTAAAAGGACGAAAATTTTTTTATCTGATTTGAGCTAAGTGGTCTGTGGTTCTAGGCGGCAAAAATTTCTTCAAGGAATTTTACCTTTTTTATTCCAAAATTCTAGTTCAAATGACCTCTATAAAGTTTTATTTGAGAAAAAACAAATTTTTTTTAATTTGAAGACATCACTAACTTTGCTGAAATTTTTCTGTGCTTTAAGAAACCAGAAATAAAATGGTAAAATGATGGAAATGGAAGCGGATCACAGATTTTCAAAGTCATTCTTTTCATTAATCATATGAGATGACTAAAAAGAGATCTCTGTCAACTTTAATCATATTTGTACAAGTAATCTCGTTATTTTGATAGTAGAAATGAATAAGTTCATACTCAAATTATTTTAATTCAATCATTAGTCTAATTTAGATCACTTCTATAAAGCTTGATTTAGGATGTCATTTATTATATTTTTTCTATATACGTTAAAAACCGCAAATAAAGTGATAGAATGTTGAAATTTGAAGTGAATTATAGGTTTTTGGAGTCGTTTATTCCATTTTTACTAACAAGGAGACTGCACAGCCTTGGGGTCGGCGATTTGGCTGAAATTTTTTTTGGTGATAGAGTACACTTAATATGTTAATATATTAAAATAATAGCGCGCACTACTCAGAAAAACTTGTAAAAAAAATAATTAAAAAATTTCAACGCAGCTGGTGTAGTTAATATACTTGAAAAGGAATATAGTACATAACAGTCCTATTGGTCTAGTGCAATTGGCGTTAGACTGGTAACAAAATGGTCATGTGTTCGCAACCGACTCTGTTCAATAAAACTTTTTTGTTAATTTTTTTTTTTAATATTAATGAATGTCTTCTTTATTTATAAAACATTTAAAATATGTATTTGTAACAAATCTTTAAATAGGTAAATCTGTAAATAGGTAAGATAAAATAAAATAGAATATAAAACTTTTAACGTAACATTTATTTAATTGTAAATTATATTATTATTCTCTACACACAAGACCCAGAGTGATAGTTGCCATAAAAACATACAAAACAATAATTTTTATTACATATGAATGCATGTCTTTTACAATTACAGGGTGTCTGTAAGACATCTATAGTGAAAAATATATTTGATTAACGTTCATGAAAATGTTCCTTTCATGAAATAATTTTGACGCATATCAGACAAAATTATTGTTTTGTATGTTTTTGACTATCACTCTGGGTCTTGTGTGTAAAGTATAATAATAATTTACAATTAAATAAATGTTACTTTAAAAGTTTTATAATTAATTTTATTTTATCCTACCTATTTACAGATTTACCATTTAAAAATTTGTTACAAATACATATTTTAAATAAGATGTTTTATAAATAAAGAAGACATTCATTAATATTAAAAAAAAAAAAATTAACAAAAAAGTTTTGTTGAACAGAGTCGGTTGCGAACACATGACCATTGTGTTACCAGTCTAACGCCAATTGCACTAGACCAATAGGACTGTTATGTACTATATTCCTTTTCAAGTATATTAAGTACACCAGCTGCGTTGAAATTTTTTAATTATTTTTTTTACAAGTTTTTCTGAGTAGTGTGCGCTATTATTTTAATATATTAACATATTAAGTGTACTCTATCACCAAAAAAAATTTCAGCCAAATCGCCGACCCCAAGGCTGTGCACTCTCCTTGTAAAACTAATCTTGTAGGATGACTAAAAAAAAGACTCCTATCAAATAAGTCATATTTCTAAAGTAAAATTTCGTAATTGTCGTGGTAAAAATGGAAATACAAAATAGGAGAATAACATTCTTTATCACTTTTCACTGTTCTCAAATGGAAATTATTCCCTTATTTTATAATATGGCTTTTCATAAGGTAATGTTTAAGGGTTTGCTAACAGCGGAAACAGAATAACAATGCTATCTGGACTATATGTGCGCCAATTTTTACGTATGAACTATAACACAAATTATGTATGTAAATATTAAATTATGTAAAACTTATGAAAGGTGGTAACCCACGGGCACCAAAAACCTAAATCCATTTCTGCACCTAATAATAACTTGTCTTATGAAACTGAAAGTTTCAATAATAATATTTTTAAATATGTTCAAGATAGACGATATTGCCGATACCCCAATATAAGTAAAATTATCAAAAAATTAATAATCACATATTTACGGTATCAGACCGCATGTAAAACACTTTTGAAGACATAAGTAATAATTATTGTTTTGACGATTTAAACTGATCGGCAAATTAAAATTTTGAATCAATTTTTTTCTTCTTAAATATATAATTTTTTTGAATACTATATAATTTTATTTCTTTTACCAATTATGGATGAACAAATACAATCAAACCCCGAAATCAGTAAAATTTGACCAAATAACGAGAAAATTCGGTCAAATGTGCGTGTCTTACCCACAATAACTTAGGATTCCGTACATGGAGATTTTCGCAAATTTCAATACGGGGACAAATTTAAGGAAATATAAAATTTTTGTTGTTAATGTCATGAAATTATCATTAATTATATTTATTGTTGTCTGATTTCGGATTCCATTTGTACGAAAACATCACATAAATTGCAAATCTGAAATTATGTTCCAATTATAATTTTAAACCTAAAATTAACTTTTAGTTTTTAACTACTCTGTGTTATATTATGCGTGAAAGTGTGAAAATCATATAATTATACTGGTTTTTGTGGTTGATGTGCAGTAAAAACAAGATTACCAATATATTTATATTATAATAATATATTTAATAAATATCGTCTCCTTGTAAAATATATGCACACATCTGCCAAATTTTTAAATATTTTATTGTTTCATCATTGAAATTGTTATAAACAATGATTAAGATATATTTTATTTAATAAAGATTTAATCAATTACTCTTTTTTTTGCAATGACGTTACAATACGTGCAAAAATCTCCCAGGGCATTGTTTTTTGATAAAACATTTTTTTTTTACTTATTATTACACCGGATCAGGCACATGACAAAAGGTCACATTTATTCAGAAAAAATATTAAACTTTAGTGTAATACGATAAGACAATTTAACGAGTAAAACATGTTAGTATAGTTCAGGGTATTATTTAATATTTCACTGCTATAGTTTTGGAATCAGTTAAATTTACCGATATAAATTTTTCGTTCATTTTTATCATGTTTGTCTACAATGAAATGACCAAAAGCTTCGTATTTTTTTTTTTTTCACTGTAAAAGTGTATCCCAACTTTTACTTCAAGGTAACAGCGAAAAAACGACAATATTCCTTCGGGATTTAATACACATGAATCAAATTGTCACACACAATCCCTAGTAGGCACTTAATTTATATCCTTAAACGAAAAAAAATCCAGAAGATCTTATTTTGTAGGTCGTTAGATAAAAACTCACCTCAATCTCAAAAACAGCTCCTTTTACTTACTAAGAAATGGAACTGCATTTCATAGGAATTATTTTCGTATTGAAAAGCTGATATCTTGGAGATATTTACGATATATTACTGACAATTTTGAACCGATGACGGATTATTATGGGGTCGTGATTGTTATATAAAATTCTAACTTAATGAAAATGTTGCGTTAAGGTATATTATATTTTGTTACAGATTCATTTAAATACCTCATTGAATCAATGAAAAATTGTTGTAGGCGTTGTACCCGTGTTAGGAAAGTGTTGAATTTGCTTGCCCTTAAGGTAAATATAATTAAATAATTTTCTTTTCTCTCTGTTTGTCCGTTCGTAATACGTGTTTCACAAATTACGGATGCGTAATTCAATCTAAACGCTTCAGGCTTTAAACTGTTCTCCTTGGAAGCCTACGATTTATTTTTTTTTTTTTTTTGTAAATTCAAAATATACGATTATTTTACTACACCTCACCCCCCATGGATTCATTCATAATACTGATATCTACTCTACTTTCTTCATTCATAATTTATATGTCCCAGGGGCTATATTTTTTGTTTTTTCCAATTTAATTAAATTTTTTCGTGCAGCAATTTTTAAATCGATTTTCTGAAATTTTTATGTTTTCAAAATATTATTATTAATTATTATTTATAAGTAATAAAATGAATAGTATAATTAACCTCCAGTGAGGGATCAAGTAAACAAATGTAATCGATACGTGGATGAAAAATTTGAACCGGGACACTTTTTAGGGTTCCGTACTCGAATCTGAACTGTATTTTTCGTGGAAAATAGGAAAATTCCAAAAAAATTCTTATCGTCTTACCATGGATCTCTTCGGAAGTGTTCAAAAGTCATTTCCACAGAAGTGGACAGGAGCCTCTAGGTAGCAAGGACTCAGGCACCTCCACGGTACATTTAGCTTTGATCACTGCACGGAACCCTAATGGTACAAGTCTGACTCACTCCTGCCCGATTCTTTTTATAAAAAATGCTGTATGTAGATAGTAAACATTTCTTAAGGATTTTAATTTACAATATACCTACAGGTTTTGTACTTACAGCTGCAACGATCGTGTCATTCAAGAAGCTTGCTGACAAAGGGAGCGTCAAAAAATGTTTTCCGTAGCCAAGGTAACAGTAAAATGTACAAAAGCCTTAGCCAAAAAGGTTGTAGCTGGGCCAGAAAATGAACCTGGAATTGATGATGTGATTTCAGGGCCGGATCTAGGGGTGCAGCGGGGGCATGTGCTCCCCTGCAAGCTTTTAGGGGCACCAAAAACGTAAGTTGAGGGGCGCCAAAACGGTGAAAATGATTTTAAAATTTTTTGTCTGCAAAAGGAAGTGATGACCAAAAAAAAAGGTCAACACTGTCCCTTTCTGATAGAGGTCAGCTAAACCGAAAAAATATACTGTTGACCTTTTTTCTTTTTGCTCATCGCTTGCTTTTTTTAGGAAAAAATTTTTAAAATATCGCTGCGCCGAAATTTCTTATTTTGCATTTTTGCCGCGGAGGGCGCCAACAGCAAAATTTACCTCTCCCTCCTAATAGCTGTAGGTCCGACCCTGCTTGATTTATTTAAATCCTTAAGTAGTAATTAGCACGGAGAAAAAGCTAGCACAGAAGATTAAACAGACCAATGCGATGACTTGGATCATTGTCCGTTGTATAAGAGGAGGAGATGACAAATTTTTGAAGAAAAATTTTTATAGTAATCGCAAATCATGCAAGTCTATTCGGTCCGAAAGTTTTTTTTTGTGCAGCTTTTTAACGGCAGCCTATAAAAAGTGAAGGTTAACATTTTTGATCTGTGACTCATTTGACCTATATCTCATTCATGTATCAGGTGGCCAAAATTCTGAATAAAATGGGAATTTATGACACCCTTCTAGTAGTATATATAATATCCTTGTAGTGTATATAATATCCTATCAATCATTGCTTGGTTCATTCATAATTTATATTCGCCGCGAGCCATATTTCTTATTTTTCCTTTTGTTCGAAATTTTTCGTTGCAATTTTTACAAAATATTGTTATTACTTTATTTATTATTATAAGTAATAAATTGAATAATTCACCTGTGCCTGCAGTGATCGAATACGCAGATAGCTGTTACAGCTAATATTATGTGTAGCGATGTGAAATAAAAGCGAAACTTGTATGTGAAAGAAGAAGCTGCAAGTACTGATTGTTAGTCAGGGAGCTGATGGCAGTAATTTTTAAATAATTTCATCGTTTGGTAAAAGTTGATGGTAACAAAGATCTGAGCAAAATAGACAATATAAGTTCTGGCAATAAAATTTATTGCTGCGATACAAAATGAGAGCTTTCCAAAAATGTAAAAAAAAAAATAAGTATCCTAAACAATACTTACCATCATCTCTGCCTTTTGATCTAATAGAATTGTTTTAGCTTTGAAGTGGCAGAAGTTTTTCCCGCTGCGTTGTATAATAATTTAATTTTTTGCGGGTTTTTATGATATATTAAAAAACAAATAATTTCATCGTCAGGCAAACTGAGTTAATTATATACCGGAAAGAAGTTGGCGCCGAAAGTTGGAAAATCTTTTTGTTTGTTATAAGGTTATATTGCTCCCAAATTGCTCCTTTGGAGTCAGTAATTGTTCCACCTGAAACTTAATTATTTAATTAGTTATTTACAAACAAAAAACTTTTTTCTTTCACTATTTCTATTATCAAAATCTTGTCAAATAATGCATTTTGATATAAAGGTAATTACTTTATATCAAAAAATTGCTCCCAATTTGCTCGATCTAGTCTAAGTTAAATATTAATTCTTCTGAATAATAATTAAAATATATTAAGATAAAAAATATTTAGAATTAGGTTATGTATTATTAAAACGTATAGGCAATCCAACATAGTCTTTAAGTCGTTTGCATATATTTAAGAAAAATTGAATTTTGACAGTTAAAAAAATATATAAAAAAACAAAATGTTTTAATAATTATTCAAAAAAATTAATGTTTAGCTTTTAAATTAAATAGAGCAAATTGGGAGCAATTTATTGACGTAAAGATATTGTGTAAAAAAGTATTATTTTTAGAGATTTTGATAACTTAAATAACGGGAAAAAATTTTTTTCTTTATAAATAACTAATTACATAATTAAGTTTCAGGTGAAGCAATTACTAATTTCAAAGGAGCAATTTAACCATATAAAAAACAAAAAGATTTGCTAACTTTTGGCGCTAACTTCTTTCAGATGTTAATTATTGAAATTAATTTATAAGAAGCAAGAATAATAGTTACTTCTGTCACTTAGATGATAATACATTAGAAAATTGGAGTATTGCGAATTTGCAAAGAAAATACACCATTCTGTCTTAACGCGTAATTATTATGTAATTAATTTTTTTTTTTTAATCCAGCAATGTAGACGTATTTTTTCCACAAATTTATTATTATATATACTTACTGCTGTTGATACTATAATATCAATGATAGACACCATAATATCATTTAAGGGAGCTTTTTTTTATTTTTAAAATTTATTTTCAAAAAAAATTCAGCACCATCTAAGCTTTGTTCTAGTTTTCGCACCGTAGTAAACTATATAATAATTATATTACTACCAACGACAATGAAATTATATATACCGAAATTGCCACCAGCTCCCTTAGTATATGTATTTATGGTGTGTGGGTCTCTTCGTTCTGTGCTCTCTCGTGGCTTGGTGTAGCTATTTGTTGTGCTATATCTTCATTTGAATAATAATATATTAAAAACTGGTTATTTTTCTTCGACAGACGGACAGACGGGCACAGATTGTGAACAAAATACACAAGAGAGAAATACTTTGCATTATATTAAATTTATATGGATAGATAATGCCTAGATACAAAAAGATATAATAAATGAATATCTACGAGTATAAAGGTAAATTCAAATTGTCATGGAAACATATTTTGTGGAAAGTGTGGAAATTTTGGACCCGAGTGCCCTTGCAAAAAAACTGCCGTATTCGAACCGTTTTCTTCCAAGACTGACGTTTTCTAGTTACACCATTAGCATAACCATCCATTTATTTTAGATGTAGAATGTTTTCAAATCACTTCATACGAAACAAAAAACGAAAAAAAAATAACCTAATATTACAAATAAATACTTATCCCTGTTGCAGCATCTACATAACATAGCGATTTTACAAATATTGGGCACTGGAGATCTCATCTAAAACCTGTTGGATAGTTAATTTTTGGCGCTTTTTTGTCTCCCAGACCCTAGCGAGTCCCATATAAATAGTATAACATAATATATTTAATTAATAGAGTCTTTTTTAATGGTAAAAAAAATTTTCAAAATCGGTTGGATAGTTTATTTTGGGCACCTTTGGGGCCCCTGGATCCTGGCGAACCTCATATAACATAACTTATACCCATCTAAAATAGCTTAGCTCTCTAACAATGAACAAACTTTTAAACAAACAGGTTAACTTTTATTTTGAAAAATGAAATCAATGTAAATATTATTAATGTAATGACAAAAAGGATCAGCAACGAGCATTTATCTAAAGAAAGTCAGCAAATTTCTTAATTTTTCTCAAAAACTAGTTCACTTAGAATAATGGTTCGAAAGTTTATATTATGTAATTTTTCACGCTCTTTTCGGTAGTGTAATTTTTTTTTAATTTTGAATTCTTACCGGTGTTTGCCGGTACACACAAAAATAGCGAAAAATGGCCAAAATTTTGGCTTCTAAAAATCGAATGTCTCTGACTGACGGAAGCATCCAATTTTTTTTTTTTTAATTAAAAAAATTCAAGGAAATTTTTAATTTTCCAATAAAGAAATCGTTTTGAGAGTACATAATACCATGTGAGTTTTTTGAGAGTTGCCATTTCTATTACAACCAAATTTTTATGATAGAAATGGTACTGGAAAAAGTTCTTTTCTTGGATGTAATGTAACTAAGAAAAACATTATCGGTTGAAGTAGCCTCAAGTACATATGCGTATGTTTACCGCCTAACTGATAAATTTAAGAAAAATTAAAAAATTAAACGGTTAAAAAAATTTTTTTTGCTCATTTATATTGTTAATTAATGCATTAGATAAGTTTTATTGAAAAATTAATATATAGTCTCATTTAAATAACTACAAGTTCATAGCTCGAAAACCATAAGAGCTATAAAGCTCCTGACTGCAGCAATCGGTTGCCCCCCGTCGATATCTACAACTCTTATTTGAACAATTTTTCGATTAAATCAACGGTTTGGCTGTAATAAAAATGGCAACTCTCGAAAAACTCACACAGTATATAGATTACTTCTATAGTCACATATTTCAATGCTGGGCGCTGTATATTGCCCATTTCGTTACCAACTGGTGTTGCCAATATTTTATGTAATTTTTGGGTAAGAGCAACATAGAATCTTTATCCTTTTTTATTTTCACAAGACGTGTTTATAATTTGAACAAATCTTTACACTTTTGTATTTCAGTATAGTAAAAATCAAATCCATAAACATTTAGAAAGAAAATATATTGATAAGTTTTTTTTTAATCACCGATTGATGTTGATTCTTATGTGTATACGTGTTTCTATACACCTATTAATAGTTTCTGTTTATGGAGCCTACCTCACCGCATCCTACATTTTTGTTTTGTGTCTCATCTTCATCATTATCGGTATCGGCGTATGGTCGGACGGACGGACGGACGAATTAAAGTGAAAGTTGAATTCAAAAGACTTTCTCAAGCCGTTTTTTATTGTAATAATTTAATGTGAAGAAGACTATGCGGCAACTACGTTATAAAATATAGTTAATACAAATTTAGATATGTTGTGTTATTATTTTATATGTATTGATTTCTGTTGGAAACAAATCTTAAATTAATTAATAGCAATATTCAGGCAGGCGGATTGTAAGCAGGTGATCGTATAGTTGCTAATAATTTTGAAATCAGATAAGTACAATTTAATTACGTTTCTTATAATATGAAGAAATGTTAAATGAAATTTTGAAATAATGGAATGGTCTTATTGAACAAAATCACTGCTGTGCTTTGTTTAAAAATAATTTTATTTACCATATATTCAGACAGCGTCCGACAGAGTATAAATTTTCTAGTTCCTTTTTAGGGTTTCGTGCCTTACAAGATTACTTTCGTATTCGTCTGTCTACTTATCATAAAGGTTTTTCTCGAAAACTATATACTGTAGGAGTTTGAAATCTGGTATAAGTTTAAGTCTTAATAAACTTCCTAGTCCCTTTTTAAGATTCCCTACCCTAGGAATAAGAACGGAACCGTTATAAAGTCACTCTTTTATGTCTGCCTATTTAAATGCCACAAAGGATTTTGTTAGACAATTATTATATAGGCAGCATAAGCATTTGAAATTTGGTATAATGCTTGGTTTTCATCTGTTTGGAAAAATAAAGGAATTAAAAAGCTAAAAAAGTTAAAAATAATAAAATTAAAATAGTAACTAACCTATACCTACATTAGATATTTGATTTTCTGAACTTTGGCCCAAGCGAAAGTATCTTTGCTGTGAGTTTTATTTTTTTATTTAACATGCATATGTTTTTAAGCCAAACAAACTCCGATTTTTGAAAACGAATAAATAAATTTTCATTAAAAATTTCTGGGAAGTGCCGTTCCGTCCAAAATGAATGGCCTTGAACACTTTCCACTTCTATAAGATTCCTGCGTAAGGAAATTAAGGAAATTTTCGAAATTTTTCTATTGTGCCCAAAAAATACAGCTGACGAACAAAAAAACAACAAAAAGCACTGTTTTGAGTGATTCAATATTAATTTTGTGGTGACCCCTATTGTACTAGGACTGGGGAGAGTACGTACCCCAAGTGTCCGTTTATAAATCCAGCTTTAAATAGTAATAATTTTATATCTCTCACTATGATAGAAAGATAAAAGTTCTCACCGACAAGATAAGAGTGGCAAAAATTCTAAAAATTTAAAATACTTAGCTCGAAAAATATTATATTAAAATTTTATATTTACTATCCCTTCTATCATCACATTAACAGTTGCGTACTGGGTACAAAACAGATTAGGGATTCGTTAGTTAAAACAATCAATAGACTAAAAAATAAAAGTATACCCCCAAGTTATCTAAATTCCATCAATCAAAAGTAAGTAGCCAATTTTTTCTTGTCCGATAATTTTGTCGACAAAAAAATTTCCAACAGCAATAATTTGACTCCTGCTTCTATTTTAACCTTGTATTTGTTTCAATATTTTTTTTTTCGTGGCGCGACTATTTTAACCTTGAAACTGAAACTAAAAATACAATAGCACATTAGGTCGCGATGTAAAACACACCATAACAATATATTTATCAATAAATTGATCAAAATCAATTTTGATTGACATGATTTATTAGTGGGGAAAATTCTTTAATCAGCTTATAATTTGTGGGTGGCAATTATCTGTGTAAGTATGTTGTGCCAAAAAGGATATAAACAAATCCAAATGTTTAATACAATATTATGACTAACTCACATAGATTAAAATCGTTTGTCCCCAGAGCACTCGCGGACCGACTAGCCTATATGGTATGAAAATAAATCTAGATAATGTATTTAAATTACTTTTGTTTCAGCGTAGTCGCGAAGAATTCTATTTTGGCGCCATAAATCACCCGAAAAAAATTGTGGCAATTTAAATTTAATTGAGCGTTTATAGGCAAAACATGTGTAGGTAACATATTACTTTATCCCAAAGACTGTTAAAAATTTCAGCCACACGCTTAACGAACACTCATATTAAGTGTCAAGTTTCTGGCTCTACGAAAAGTATATTTAACCTTAATATCTTACATTGCAACAGAGTTGTAACTTATAAATCAACGGACGATACTGTAGGTTATATAACCACTGTAATAATTCTCTCGTAAAATTTATTACAAATAAATAATTGAGGAGATTTTTCTTTCAATATAACAGTAAAACAAGAATTAAAATTTTCTTCATTAATTCGTAAAATAGTAACTATTTCTTGAATCATCTTTTTTCCTTACGGGAACTTGTAAGAAGAGAAAAAAAGCATATAAAAATTCTATAAATGGAATAGAAAATAAAACAAGTTTTCAATTAATTTGTTTTGCATGTGAATTTGATATAAATCATTGTCAATTATTGGTTTTACAAAGCCGACTTAAGAAGTTGGTGATCATCACCAGAACAGGAAAATAAACATTTTTTATTAATGTGACTGACGTGACGATGTCTACTTGATGGCACTAGGTGCACGAGGTGCCGGTGTATAACTAGTAGTACATTAATAGATAAAAAAAAAAGTGTAAAAAGAAGTAAAGGATGAAAAACCGGTCATCATAATGAAAAATAATATAAATACATCTTTTATATGACTCAATAAAATACTGTTGGAATTTTTCAACTAAATATAGTTTATATTTTATTTTGGGTTTGATAGATGTTATTCTGTTTGCTTTTCTAAATTTTGATAATAGAGACTTTCATAAGTTATTGCAGTTCAGATAGTAATTCGTACTTTGTACTCCGGGCTTTAAAACTAATTATTAATACCAGAAAAAAATGATAATTAGTACTCCAATGATAAGTGTGACAAAAATATTCTCTGTAACAGAAAGAGAACTAGCATGAAAAAATACATATAATTCTCTGCCAGTTTCATTATTTATATATTTTAATTATGGTTTTGAAGACGTCACACGATTAAATATTTTTTTTCCTCAAATTACACTTTATGGAAATGATTTAAATTTGGATGATTGATTGAATTAGGGCAATTTTGGTGTGAACTGTACATTTTTGCTATAAAAATGACGAAATTCCTTATATATAGAGAAATATGGTTAATTCGACAGAAGTCGTTTTTCTAATAGTTTCACATATTTAATTTTGGAAAAAGTTAAAAGAGTGACTTCGAAGACCTATAATTTACTTCCAGTTTCATCATTTTATTGATGCTTTTTAAAGTATTAAAGAATTTTAGTAAACTTAAGGAGGGAGGGACTTCCAGACAACACGTTTTTTAATAATTTTTCTTGTGAAACTGAATACATTTATTGTATCAAATGAAATTACATAATATAGTACCTGTTATGATGTATCCACTCATAAGTTTTTATGCAAAGAAATTTAGAAACGACGGCGCTACAGCTACTCAAAGTTGACTCCATCACTTTGCGCCGTGGAATGCCCAGCCTCTTGTAATTAACTGAATTTAATCGGACAAAAAATTTTTATTAAAATAAGTTATTACGCTTTGCGTATACCTATTTCTGACGAAAATTTTTTTTCCACTATTTAAATTCAAAAAGAAAAAAATTTCACTTTTTTTTCTATAACTCTAGAATCATACGTACTCGTCAAAACGACGAACGAACTTCTCTACCTGCTCCAATACTGTGACTTGTCGGTAGCTGCTCGCTGTGAAACTTCTGTTATCTAATTTATTTGTTATTATAACACATAAGACATATAAATTTTGTTTATAGCTATTGTCGTTTTTTTTATACTGAAATAGTGTGCGTCAAAAGGACGACGATGTATGATTAACCTATATTTTTTTTTAAAGATTTTGTACTCCACATATAAAAGTTTTCCTAATTTTTCTAAAATTTATTAAAGATATGGATGTTATAATTAATTTATTCAATGATTATGATAATGTGAAAGATGATTACAGCTGTTCGAATGACTTAATAAAAGATTAACAATTTACTTTGTGGAAAATATTTTAATTTTTATTATTTTTTAAGATCTTATTCGAAAAATTACTAACAAATTTTAGAAAATTTACAGATCTGCCTAATGGGGAAATAACTACATATCTATAGGAATATTTATGACTGAGAAATTTCACATTCTGTAAAGTCACACGTGTCCACTGATTCATAATAGTTCATAAATTAATTATTACAATTGATGTATTTATATATTTTTTAATTTTTATAATGAAAATATGCTTTGATAAAAAGATTAAATACCCCTGTCGCAGCACCTGCATAACATAGCGAATTTTCAAAGATAGGACACTGACGGATCTCATATAACAACTTGTATCCATCTAAAATAGTTTAACTCTATAACAGTGATAAGATTTTCGAAATCGGTTGAGTAGTTAATTTTTTACTTTTGAGTCCCCAGGACCCTGGCAGATCACATATAGTATAGCACATATGCATTTAAATAAGTTTAACCAAAAAATCACTAAAAATGATGAAAAATGGCTTCTAAAAATCGGACATATCAGCTAACGAACTCGTCCCAGCTTTTGAGACTTTTGAACTTCTAACAAAATTTCGTAAGGATTGAATGCTTCATTCGAGAGTTATCGCGCAGACACACACACAAATATATATATATATATATATATATATATATATATATATATATATATATATATATATATATATATATATATATATATATATATATATATATAAACAAATAACTCTTGTCCTTTTGTGGGTGACTCTTTGCACCCTGTAGACACTAAAACCGCAGGATTTTTTTCGGAATTAACAGTCGCGTCACCCCTCGATATAGGAAATAAGAATTATTTCCTTTACACCCTGTATATAATATATATACACACCTACATATATATATATATATATATATATATATATATATATATATATATGTATATATTTATGTGTGCATATACTATATACAGGGTGTAAAGGAAATGACTCTTATCCGTTTGAGGGGTGACGCGACTGTTAATTTCGAAAAAATTTCTGCGGTTTTAGTGTCTACAGTTTGCTAGGAGTCGCCCTCCACAAAAGGACGAGAGTTATTTGTTTTAGACCCTGTACATACATATATATATATATATATATATATATATATATATATATATATATATATATATAATAATAATAAACTTTATTCCATATTTTCATATGATACATGAATGGATTGCGTCAACAGATTATATAACATATATATATATATATATATATATATATATATATATATATATATATGTATATATATATACATATATATATATATATATATATATATATATATATATATATATATATATATATATATATATATGTTTTTAACAAATTTCTGCCGTATAGTCCCGAACTCGGATCTTTCCATGACATTCTCCGTCATAAATTAAGTTCCAAAATGGAAAGTCGCTTAAAATAATAATTTAATAGTTAAATGAATTTTTACTTAAGTAACAGAAAAATTTATAATTTTTTTCTGCTTTCCGTCCTGCGGCTTCACTCAGGTATCTGTTTTGTTTTATTTTTGTTTTAATTTTGATTTATATAATTTCGTGCAATGGAATACATTTTTGTATTTTGTAGCTTTAGTTTGAGACCTTTGCTCTGATATCCGTAATAATAGTTTTAGATATTCTTCAGTTTTAGACCCTTCTTGGAGAATAACAATTTTAATGCTACTTTCATCTTTTTCTGGAATTCCAATAGTGTTTCAAGGGTAACTTGGGGATCGATTTAATTGTCCGCACCATTCAGCTATTTAATGTGATCCCTATTAGAAGGTTCTGCAGAACAATCTTAACCTTACTTCACTTTTTAATTCGCTATTCTGAAATTCTGTATAAAAACAGTTACTTAAATAATTAATACTATAAAAGCAAGTAATATTCATATTTCAGTAGCATATCTAATTTTTGCAACATCTTCTTGAGATCCGCCCAGCTGTTTAGTATGAAGAAGTTTTTTTGGGGTCCCAAGGTCCTGGGTGATAATTTTGCCCTCACTTATACTAACAAAATCATTTTAATTTAAATAATAATAGTACAGTTACCTGAGATCTGTTTATCCATTTCTATAAGAGAAATGAATAAACAATTTATTTTACTTTACGTGTAATTGCTTTGGAAAAAAATTAAAATTTGTGGCTCCGTAACTAACGATAACAACTAATAATGAAACCAAATTTGAAAATTCAGGCTCTCTTGTGCCACCCCTGATATGATGCTCTATTCATAGACACTTCACTAGTCGAAATCCGTTAAGTAACCTTGGCTGTGTGCTTTTCACAAAATTTTATAACATTTTTTCTAATTGTATTATATATCTATATATTGATTATTTAATAATAAATCATTGTTAAAAAGATTTAGATTTTAGTAATCAAAATTATTACTTCAATAAATTATAAATTAACACTTATTTAATTGACTAATTATTTTCTTAAATAGACTAAACAAAAAATTATAATTATTTATTTATTATTTAAATTTGCCGCTTTGAGGAATTTGCTTTGTTGTTTGTAACTTGTTGCCCTCTGCTGGGTTGTCTACACAATTGATATTTAATCTCTTTAATGGATACGATGGATACTTTAATGTCTATTCCTTTGTTCAGAAAATGGGCTATTACTTTTTTAGTTAGTGTGTAGAAATCATTTTCATTTGTAAACATTTTATCTAGTCGATATTGAATTACAAATTTAAAATTTGAAATAGGATTATTGTTCAACATTTTGAAAGGTTGTAACATATTTTGGAACTTATAACCCCATTCAGGTAAGATGTTAAATATTTCAAAAAATTTAATAATTAATTAATGTATTTTTTTATTTTTTAGATTGTTTTATGAGTATTTCAATTAAATTGTAGACAAACAAGCTACTTGCCAGTACCTAAAGAAATTTCCAATCTTTTGTGATGAATGTTTTCAACAACGAATTAACACTTAATTACAAATGTAAAAATGTTTGAATAGCTAACTGTCGTGTGTAAAGAGGTTAAAATTCATTAACAATTATTATTAATGGAAATTAAATTATATGTGTAACAATGTAAAATATTTTAAGAAAGATTAAAATTTATTTTTAATTAAATGATACATAATTTTATTGGTGTTTTTTTGTCAAAAATGTCACTTATGTAGATTTGATTTAGCATTCAAATGTAAGTTGAGCCAAAATTCGTTTTTTTCTATTTTTATTTTTTTTTTTTGTTAAATAACTCATGTTGTGTGAATTTGTATTGTTTTTTTGGACACAAGCGCGAGGCTCGTAACTGCTGGCTCCTGCTACATGGCTAATTTAGTTGTTCCGGCACTGTTTAGTTGCTCCAAAAACTTTATTTTCTGTTAAAAACACTATATTGTACCCATGTACTTTGTTTTTAATTCCAAAGTATACCAATTATATGTCATCAAAATCTTGTCAAATATATATTTTTTTTTATAAAATTTCCTTACCATCAATTAGTTTTTTCTAATTTAGTTCATCTTATTTAAAATTAAATAAGAAAATTTTCAAAATAATAAATATAATGTGTTAAAACAAAAATATTTATAATTAGGTTATATACATGCATGCATATTATATGCATATATTTAAAAATGATTCCATTTGACAGATTGTTATAAAAAAACAAAACAAAAAACTAACATTATCAAAATTTGTACTTCGTTTACAAATAGCTAAGGGCCATTCAACACCACAAAAAAAAATATGTCAAAAGTTTATTTAATCAAATAAATAGTACAGCTTAATTGATTAACATTTATAATATAACTTTATAAATTTATTAAGACATTATTCATAATGTTTAATTAAAGAAATCTGACATATATTTAGGTAATAGAAATAACTAGTGACGAAACACCCTTAGACACATTTATAAACACAATATATATTAAATAGAAAAATCAAACGAGGTAGAGTGAAATAACAAATAAAAAGAGACTTTTAAAAAGAGATTATTTTTGATTTTTCTTAAGAACCACGTTATACAGAAAAAAAGTATAAAAAGCTCTCTGATATAACTTCTTACGAAATTTTTGATAATGTAATAAAATTTTTGAAAAAGTTTTAAATTCTGATCAAAAACACAAAAAAAAGACTTTAAAGCCCAAAATATCCGGTCTGTGGCATCGGATGTGTCTGGCTAACGAACTTATCCAAGCGTTTTGAACAATTAACGATTTTACCAAATTTCGTAACAATTAAATGCTTCGTTCGACAGCTATCGCGTACACACATAAATACATATATATATATCTATATATATATAAATTTTAGTGAAGTAGATTTTCGAGTTCTAGAGGCTCCAAAACAAATTTCTGTCATAGTCCCGGGCTTAGGTCTTACCATAAGAGCTGCTGTAATAGCTGAATTTTCATTCTGAAAATTCGCTAAAAAATTGATAAATATTTACATTAAGAAATTTTTCCAAATCCAATTTTTTTAAATATTTTGTTCGCTTTTGTAGTATTGTTATGTAAAAAAAATGTTTTTTGCAAATAAACTCTAAAACTCCCCGTAAAAAGTCCATTCGTCGAAACGACGCCGATGTATGATTAACTTGACTCGTAGACCAACGTATGATTCTAGGGATAAACAATATTTATAGTAATAATTCATGCAAAATTTTAAGTATATGCAAAGGCCAATATCTTAAAGAATTTCAAGTTAGTATCTTGATAACCTTTGAAGTTATGTTTCACGACGCGGAAGACAACTTGTTTTGAGAAAAACGTGATTAAAAAGTTTTCGTTTTTGAAAAGTAGAGTTAAAAGCATTTTATCGTTACCTAAGATAATATTTTTATTGGGCTTAAAACATTGGAAATATATTTTTTATGGTTCAAGTGAACTTTTAAAGCACAAAAACAAATGAAATATTTGAAAGTTCTGGAGGACCTTCCCCCCTAATAATTCCATCAAATCAAAAACTTTCCTTTTCCTGAAATCAAGCTTTATAAAAGTTATTTAAATTGCAGAGACTGGTTGAATTAAGGTGATTTGAATTCGAAACTTTCATTACCATCATTACTACTGCTCACTATCAAGATCGACTGAAAAATTCATTGAATTTTTATGGACGCTATCAAATTAAAATAGTTTTTTTCTCATTTTTAAATTTTTCATTTTTGCTTCGAAAATGACGAAATTCGTTTCAGAAATATGACCAGTTTGCGAGAAACCTTTCTTTTAGCGACCCTGCATGCATACATGCTTGCTTTAATATTTATTCAAATGGCATTATTGGTTAACTTAATTTTTTCAGAGTTAGTAATTAGCAAATACATATCTTTTGCATTGATAAAACTGTCTTTTTTGCATGTTGCATATAATAATTAATATTTTGCATAATTATTTTAATAAGCCAATTATGATATGCAGTTACAACGGATTAAAAATTTAAAACACGATGTAAGCTGCAATAAATTAATTGATTTACTTTGATAACAATAATTACCAAATCGAAAAAAAATGATAGCAGTTTGGTTTGGTAGGTAGTTCTTAATTAATTAGTGCATAATATTTAATATTCTTTTTATCTATAGACTATCTCGACTAATTACTAATGTCTCTGTCTAATATTTATCTAGAGCAATTCTGCAATCTTTTTTTATCGATTTTCATCGCCAATAGACAGAAATTGTTGACGCCCTGTAATTTTTTTATAATTTAGTAATTGCGGTTATTAATTGTATACGTACCTAATTAAAAATACAGAAAAAATTATATCCAAATACTACTAAATTTGTAATAATTTTAACAAAAATAAGACTTTAGTTCACTCATACCTAAACACGATTTGTTTAAACTTTTGCATTCTACCTAATCGATATACATGATTACGTTTACTATGAGTTTATTAGAAAAAATATTCTCCCAGTCTTGTGCAAATATCCTATCGTTCATAGTGATGTCGAGTCGAGGACCAGTTAGTCGATTAATCGATTAAAGTTCTTATTTAAACAAAATTAGTTACTAATCGAAAATATTGAGCCTACAATAGGCGATGAATCGATTAAATTTTTAATCAAACTTACCAACGGAGCAATCTATGCAACTCTTTTGAAAACAGTTTTTCTTTTTTTTTTAATTTATTTACCTAGTGACCTTTAAGTATGATTTTCTAAAGAAAAAGATATAAAAAGAAAATGATAGAAAAATGAAAATTCGTACAAATAAATAATTTTTTCGTTTTTAATTTTTCCTAAAAAATAATACGAAAAAAATTTAAATCAGTCATTTTTAATCATTTGAAAAAATTAGTCATTTTAGTCATTTAGTCGAGGATAAAATAGTCGATTGAAAAATGACTTTTAAACCAAATTAGTCGACTAAACCAATTAATCATCCGACATCACTAAATTCGTTAATGGTGGAAACACTGTTAATACACTTAACAATAGTTCATTATTTCTTGATTGTTTATAAATTGCCGATTCAAATGTAGTCTTTATGCAATATTGTCCTTGACCACACTCTGTTGAACTGTTTTTTATTGTATTTTAAAAAAAAAAATCCGCTGACTTTATTTCTACACAAAAAACTTCTATTATGTAAAAAAATAACAAACAAATTTTTAACAGAACAATCAAAAAATCAATTGTATACTTTTTTTTTGACTTACTAGTGATGAAAAAGGTTAACGACTCAATCGCAACAAATAAAGAAGTCATTGACAACATTTAAATTGCAATTCTGTTAATAATTACTTGGGTGTACGGGTGTTTGTTACTGTGGTGCACACTACCAGTCTTCGTACTTGCTGATATATATTTATTATGATGCGTGATTCTGTTGTTACGTGATATCATTTTATTATTATATGAAATCAATTCATACTTTCAATGTAGGTGTAATAATTATTTTATGCCCTAACTGTATATTTTTTTACAATGTGATCCAAATATTCATAAATGACATAAGTGGCAATTATATTTTGTGTAAATAAATAAAGTATCTGATAAACAGCGGTTTCAATTAGTTTTCAGTAAGTTACAAGATCATTGTGAATTATTTATTTTGTCAAATCGAAGGGCAGAAATAACTACAGGACTGCTGACTACAGACAGATATTTTTTAAAATAAAATATTAATCAAACATTTCAGGAGTATACTCCCAAATTTTCAGGGCGATATTCGAAGTCCTTTGTAAGTTTTAGTCTCTGAACGTTAAACACATTCGTGAGTCTTCTCGAAACTGCTACAAATTCCTCAATTTTTTACTTTTCTGATATTTTTTTGGTTCACTAACATTCCAAATTTTTAAGGTAATAAGTACGACAGCTACACGGAAAGAAAAATCATATAATTTTGGTAGATAAAATTTCAGAAAAATTACCATGCTCTCTTATAATGCGTGCGCGATCGACGATCAAAATAAAAATATGTGCTAGCATGGTAAAATTTAATGTGCTAACCCAACTTTTGTCACACTCTTATGCATATATGTTATAGTTTAATTCTTGTTGTCGTACTCTTTCATTTGCGCATCTGATCCGCAACCTTATGTTGCTTGGGCGGTACCTGTAAAAACTTCGAACCTGTAAGAACTTTATGATGCATACAAAAATGATTGCCAACAATATATTCTAATACTAAGGATAGTGAAGTAACAAAATGATGAATTAAACGGTGACATCCCCGTCCTCTAACACAGTGTAATGAATATTGTTTGCTGCTTGTAAGACAGTCTAATGGATCAAGGTGCTTGGTCCGATCCGTCCGACCAAGTTGGTCGTCCAAGCCTATGGTTGGCTATGAGACTTGCTATGAGTGAGGTACATTTCAACAGCGTTCACAACACACACAACCTTTTTTCTCTTTTTTTCTTTCTACTATTAGCAGATAGCATTTCAAATATTATAATACCGCATGGTAATTTTTGTAAGAAAAACAATTAAAAAATACTTTTTTGTTGGCAATGGAACTTTTTACTGTGCTGTTTTACAAATTTTACGGAGCTAATATTACGGAAACAATATTCTATCCTTTAAATTTTCTATGATTAATTATAATTTTTATATTTTTACCGTACAAAATTGAATATGTTCGCCTTTTACACGTCGATTGTAGTGCTGAGCACAGTAATTTTTATTTGAATTTTCTCTCCGTGTAGAGCGCAACCAATTTAGGAACTTATAGAGTAATATTAGGGGTCATTACCCATAAGTAATCAATTATTTTGACTTAGGAAGTTTGGCTTCAGTTTAATTCAGAATGTTGACTAATTGTTAATACGCATTTTAGTGCGTAATACTACCACACGCGACCTTGACCTTGTGTTCATAATAAAAATTTAATGCAAAATGGGGGACAATCAACCAACAGAAGAACATTTATGTCATTGCATGCTTTTCCATTTTCGGTCGGGTTTTAATGCAACGACTGCAACAACAACAAAATTGTGATGTGTATGGGAACGTACTGAAAGTCAGTAAGTGTTAGCGTTGGTTTAGAAAATTTCGCAGTGGTGATTTTGACTTATCCGATAGTGATCGAATAATTCGATAGTGATAGGAATAATTCATTTTGGGCTGCTAAAGCCGGGGGAAACAGTTACAACTGAATTGTACTGCCAACAATTAAATAGATTACATAACGAATTGTTGATAAAACAGCCAGCTCTCGTCATTTTTGAAAAGGTGTTACAGCACAACAATGTCAGGCTTCATGCAGCAAAATTAACTCAAGAAAAATAAGGCACCTGAATTGGGGAGTGTTACCACATCCTCCTTATTCTCTCGACATAGCGCCATCTGATTTTCATTTATTCCGATCCATGAAACATTCTCAATGAAATAAAAATTTTAAAACATCGCTCATGTGCGAGCTCTGATTGACTAAGTATATAATTAAATAAAAAATAAAATCGTTTATTTGGTTATCAATGAAATAATTGATTACTTATGGCTACCCCTAATACGTTTCAATGAAAGGCTTCTGAATTCTGCAGCCGGCATTTTTCGATATTTAAAATCAGAGTCCAGTTATTTAAAGCCAGAATTTCTATCTTGTTATTACATATATCAGAATAATAGAATTTTTTTTGGTTTAGTTTGGTTGCAATTAAAAAATAATTTGTTTCGAGTTTGAATCCATTTTTAAGTAAGGCCGATTATGTAATAATAATATTTTTTTATTCATTTTGTACCACTGTGTACTTAAGTTTAATCTGACGAATAATGTACAATTAAATAAAACAACATATATCGGACTTATGTAATATTTGAATATAGGTCTCTGTAATAATAAGTTTGTTTTATTCGTTTGGTATCTACATGGAATTTTTTTTAATTGAATGTAGTTCTTATTGCTGCTTGATGTTTAATATATTATATTATATCTATAATTTACACCTTTCCATGACGATTGAATATGTAAATAATTATTTACAGAAAAATTTGTAGAAATTATTTTTTCTTACGATAGTTTGACGAAAATCTGAAAATATCTTTCATATAATTCGATGTTAACGTATCAGTTTCATATTCCGGGGAATTGGCGGCCGAATCTCCTTACGTTTAATTTTTCTTCTGGAATAAATTCTTAAGTATTTTGATTTGTGCTGTAGCTTTTTTCCATCTGTGGCAAAATTAAAATAGTAGAGCTTAACAAAAACTAGTTTTTAAAATTTCCAGATTAAATTTCGATATTTTAATAGCAAAATCGAAGAATAACATTAAAATTTTAACATCAAATTATTTAATAATGTCTCTTTTTTTGGAAAAATTACAAATTTTATCATGATGGCGTCATTAAGTTGAAATTTGATGCTTATAGTTAATTATAAATCAGAACTATTGTAGGGTTCAAATAAATTTAGGTGGGAAGAATGAAAAAATGTTAATCTTAACATTTCTTTTTATATTTATCACATTTTAACAGGATATAATCTCGAAAAATAATAGTTAATAATTTCAATACACTTAACTCCACCTACAATTTTATTAGAAAAAATTCTAATCAAGCAATCTGTGCTAGAAGTTTGCAGAAAGAACATACAGACCGCACTATTTTTTGTAGGACCAAAAAATTGAATGATTTATTGAATTTGGCTAATTTTGGATCTAAGATATATAGTAATACAACAATAAATAATAATTTTTTTTGTATTTGTTCTGCTCATTGTCTATTAAAAATAAATAATTTTTCGCCGACTCTATTTAATTCGTGTCCTCGCGGTCTTATCATTTCTATCAAAAATTCTTTTTTTATTTAAATTACAAATTCGCGGCCTTTTGATATTTAAAATACATGTTGCAATTCAACCAAATAAAAATGAGTGTTACAGTAATTTATTAAGTTCAATCAAATTTTTGTTACTTTTTTTGATGTTTTTAGGTTCTTTTAGAACATGTCTAAACATGTCATATTTTTGTTGATGTCTAATTAAATATCTAAAAAAATTTTTGATAAGTTGTCGATGCAAAAAATTGATTTTTTTAGTGTTCTGTACCAAGACTGTAGTTGGAATACTGATGGAGTCACTTTGGTACTTTTTCGTCTAGCACTGATATAAACGTTTGAAATTTAGCATAGAGATAGAGTATGACACACACGTGTCATACTCTGTCTCTACAACTAGAGTGGTCTAGTTGTAGACGTGTAGTTAAATTTTCTATTTTGGAAATTATTTTCAAGGGAGTTATTGGAATATAAATTCAACAATATAGGGTAAAAGCACCTATACCGGAACGCAATCATATGTCCGAACAGTTTTGACATTTATATATTAATGAAGTTATTTCTGAAAGAAACCTTTGATAACAAAAATTATTATTAATAGAATGATTATTTTTCAATTTAAGTTCACCTCGCATTTAATGTTTCCTTACAATTTTTCCTTACAATTTTTGTTGAATACAGTATTTTGATCCTTCATTTACGTCAGATACTTAAACCATTTTATATTTCCGACTTTGACGTCTGTTCCCAAATTCTAGTGTCATTAATATTTCTCTGTTTGGATATACCTAGATGTTGACATTTTGTAAAAGTAAAACGTTAATAAAAAAAAATTTGGGTTGTATTTTTTTAAAAACATATTCATTGGATTAAAGATACTTTCATTCATACTTATTAACAAAAAAAAATGGGTGTTTAATTTATTTGTCAATTTTTATAAGCCAGTTTAATTACACACCTAAAAATAGTGTCCCGGTATAGGGGCATTTACGTTACATGACTTTTTTAAGAAAATTTTTCATGAAAAAGTTTTTATTTGTTTGTTTTCGCGCTCAGTGGCTAGGGCTATATCGCGCGTACTCTGTCTCAACCTCGTATCTGCAAACTCCCAATTGAACACACAAAAAAAACGTATTCAAATCTATGTTGTCATCACTATGAACTTAAGATTTATGCTAATTACACCCTTTAATGTTGCCTACCTATGTATATATAAATATATATAGATAAGTATATATATATATATATATATATATATATATATATATATATATATATATATATATATATATATAAATACAGTATTTAATATATTTTTTATGTGTCCTAAAACATATAGCTTTTGATATAAGAAGTTGAGACAGAGAACGCGCGATATGTGCTCTAACATTAGTATAAAAAGTCCATGCATCGGATTACAAATTTAACACTTCATAGGAAGCTTAAAAATTGCTCTTCAAAATATTATGTACTGTACCTATATCGATTCCGTTATTTTTATTTTAAATTAGAAAATGTTTTAGCCAAATATTTTTTAAAATCCTTTAAATCAAGCCCTGCATACATTCCAAATTTCAAGCACTAGTAGATGTGCTCTAACAATATGATTACAACTGAAATTTGAAATAAATCCTCATAAACGTTTTTAATGTTAAAAAGAAGGAATAATTGACAAATTTATATTACGCAAAAATATATAATTTCTGCTCCCGAATATTATTTAAAATTTTATTAGCGTATCTATATATAAAATTATAAATAATAGGTCCAAAATATTCAGAGAAATATTATCTATATATTTTATAATAAATAGTGCCGCTAATAATTATTTATTGAAAGAAAAACTACATTGTACGGAATACTATTTAGGCATGTACACCTTGCACTTGACGAACTTTTGGTTTTTGCAATATACCTACACTGAAATTTTTTAAACAGGAAATGATGGTAACATCTGATAAATCAAAATTAATTATTGAAATTTTTTGAATTTACAATCAGATGATGTAGTTTTGATTTAACTCGATTACTTTGGTGACCAAATTAACACTGATGTAGTAGTTTATAAGTGCTGTCGGAGTCGTCGTGTTACAAGTGCGGTTTTTTTTCTTTTATTGGTGTCTTTTTAATAAATTTCTAGTGTAGCGATTCCAAAAAAATGACACTGGTTGCAATATTTCCTAATTAGAAAGCTGTCATAGCGAGTAACAACAGAATAGCCTAAACAAACCAGGCTGTTTTGCTTGCTTTAAGGTAAAAAAAAAATATTACAAACAATTAAGTCAGTTAGCCACAAATTTACATTTGTGTGATATGTTGGACCTATCTAGCCAGTTGTTTGGTGCGAATAGGCGGTAGGTAATATGCAGCAAAAATCTGCAGCAATCGATCAAATATAATTTGATTGCATAAAATGAAATTTTAATTTATTATTAATTTTATATTAAAATTAGAGAGTCGATTAAAATATTCAGGTTTATGGTTTTTTTTTACATTTAATTTTATTGTAGTTTTTTTTTTTGTTACAAGTTTTGTGACATATGCAACTATGAAATATATGAGCCCACCTTATATGCAATTGGCAATATAAAAATTACATAATTAAATAAAGGTTTAACTGAAATATATACTTTTTAATAATTTGATTAATATATGCGTTGTTTTGTTAATTATATGTTAGCCTATTAGCTCTAGTAATATGTAATAATACTTTTGGTGTTAAACTTTAAGGCAGTTGACCCAACAGAATATTTTGAGGAACATTATGCATGATTTGTGGATATGATATTTTTTAAATATTTAATACACAGAATGCTAAAATTCAAACCAATCCTAAGGCATAATTTGTCAGCTGAAAAATGAATAAATAATACTTTCTGCTAATGATTAAATAATAAAAACCTTGTTTTAATTTTTTTAGAAGTCTAGTCTTTCTAGGAGTAAAACTATGACCAATTGCCTTTTTGTATTTATAACAAACAAAAATTTCCATAAATAAAAATTTCCGTTAAATAACAAATATTTATAAAAATAAGATTAAATTATATATAATCAGAAAATCCAACATAGATATCTTAATTTATCCAGCCATACACGTTTAAACCATATTTTGATGCTGACGTTAAACTAATGCCAAAAACTGTCAAAGTTACCCCTAATGTTAATGTTATTCCAAAAAAAAAAAAAAAAAAAAAATGAAAAACATATTACTAATATTATTCTCTAATATAATTAGAGATTTTGTAATTACTTATTTTCTTATATGCAAACCACCGTAACTATAATAAAAGTGCTAGAAAATGAAGGAATATTTTTAGTCGTTTCAAGTCAATAGTTTATGTTGTGACCTATTCCGATAGGATCCCAATTTATGAAAAAATATCGTTTCGAAAAATATAACTTGAAAAGGACAAAATAATCGTTTGTAAGAAAGTTTGCGTTAAGGTTAGAGGTGAAAAATTTGCGGTAAAAATTCTAATATGAAACACCTACAAATTTTGAAGCAATGAAAAATAGAAAACCATTAATATTTTTATTTTTTGGGATGTCATTTAGAAAAACACCTTTATTTTGATATCTTAATTAATTGCTCAGCAATTCTAAATAAGTAAACGTTTGTGTTAAAAGTTAATTTTTCATTTAATGTTGAAAAAAATGAATAATCAATCAACTTCTTACTGCAAAGGTGTTAAATTTTTTTGCTAGTCGGTTAGAACAATTATTTATTTTTATTATTCTGTTATAAACTTAATTAATGATTTAGATACAGTTTGGCTTTTAAAATATATTTAATAGTTTTTACGATTTTTAATCCTTTAAAATTTTTATTCAACCATTAAACCATTTTGTTAATTAGAGTAATTTAAAAAAATTATATAAAGTTGTTGATTATATGATGTGATAAGGATTTTTTTTCGAAAATTTATTTGCCAAATTAATTTAAACATTAAACAAATATAAATAACATTATTTACTGATCCTTATTGATAAGAAAAAAGTTAAAAATTGCTTGTCCGCTATAATATTTTGTATATGTTGAAAGGCACATAAACACACATAAAATTGTAGGAAATATTATTAGGTACAGTAGTGTATAAAAAAATTCGAGCATGAAAACAAAATTTGTTTTATATTATAAAGTACAAATCCGCGGTTAGCAGGAAGTTCTGAAACAAGAGGGAGTCGAAGAGTTTCGCTTCCAAACGTTCGGTCGGTTAAAGAATATCTTTGCCTAAGCTTTCATGAGCTTTTAGAATTCTAAAATCTGTCTGTCCGTTGATTATACCATATATAATTTATACTTCTTTAGACCCATAAAATGAAGAAAAATAAAGTTAAGGTTCTTTTTACCATTTGTAAAATACTGAGTTTCAAAGCCGCGAATAGCTTGCCCACTCTCGGTAAATTTTAAACTGTTGATCCAAAAAATCTGAAAAAAATGTAAAAAAATAGCCTTTGATACCTAACACAATTAAAATTTATTTTTTAAAAAGTGATTGGTACTAGAGAAAATGGTTACCAATGTTACATCGAGATAGGTATACCTAAATATTAGAAAATAATTTCAAGAAATGCTGAAAGATGCAAAAAAATTCGTTATTAGTCAGTATCTTCACAAATAATCCCATATACTTCATCGTGCGATTCGTTACTATAGAAATGAATTTGTTTATCTACTTAAGCCATTTTGACACTATCGCAGGCAACTTTAATGTTAACTTTTTCATTCAGAATATCAAAAAAGTATATTTACGCTCTTGTGTTCAGATTATTTGCCTCAGTAGTATTAACAATCTTTATCATTATCTCCTGTAGCTCGTCTAGTTTATAACAACATTAACAATTTCTATTCGTCTATGTATATTTTTTATTTTTTATTTTTTATTTTTGTATTTCTTGTATGAAATTTTTTTTAGCTTTTTTATTTTTTATTTTTTATTTATTTTTTTTTTTTGATAGTGCTTTAGGTATAAAATTGTTATTAAATATAGCTATTATAGCCGCCTATAAATTATGGTTAATATATTTTAAATTTAATACGTAACTTTTTTTGTAGCAAAAATGATTTATTAACAATATTTAGATAAATCTTGTACGATATATATTGGTACGATTGATTGTATGCATATTCCCAAAAATTAATATGCAAATTTATATCATTTATTATCAGTGCAATAAACAAGGTGCAAGACAACTTTTTAAAATATTTTCTGATACCAAAATTGGGATATAGAAGTTACTTTTACGAGCAGAAACTTGAAGGTGTGCCAAGATTTGTCACCCAATAATCTCTCAAAAGATTTGAAGGCATTGAGTTTTCGAAATTTAGTTACCACTTTTATAAATAATTCTTTAAATCTATTAACATAATTTGCGTGGGATTTGTTTTGATTGAAAAATTCTTTTTCTTACGTGTATTTCGGTACTTAAAAATAGTAATTATAAAATTAGATGACGCGCTGCATCATAAATTAAGAATTTCTGAATAGTAATAACTGAATGGTTCATAGCTAAAAATAGTGATATAAATTTTTCTATTTTTTTTTTTTTTTTTTTTGCCTCATATGAAAATAGTTAATATTAAATATTATCTAATATTGCGTAGTAATAACAGTAATTTAAATAGTAATTTTCTTCAGGCTTTTTGTATATTAAATTTGATAGATTGTCATCACAAAAAATTTTTGAATAATTTAACGAAAATTGCTTTTTAAATATTAAGTGTTCTATTTTGAAGATAAATTTAAATAAAACAGAATATATTTTATTATGTTTATCAAATCGTTTAATTTGCTAATTATTATTATTTTTTTTTTAGACTTGAAAATGTAAACTAATTTTTTTTTGTTTGATTTAAAATTTAAACGGGAAAATTTTCGTGGTTAGAATGTAATTTTTCTAAGTATTTGTGATTAATTTTCATACAATTGTTGCCACAGTTTTTTTCTAACATATAAATTATATGAAAATAGAATGTGAGTTTTTGAAATTATTCATAAATGGGAAATTTTAAAATTATAACGGATTTATTGAGTCGGATCTTGTTGAAATCTTACTCTTTTTGAGATTTACTGTTAATCGTATAACTTTAATCTGAGTTTAGTATTGAGTATCTGTAAAACTAAGACTAAAACCTGAGTAATCTTGATTTTATATTATTTTTGCATTAAGAATATCCAGAGGAATATTGTCTCGCGCACTTTAACATCTTTAAATATCTTGCGATTAAATTTTTTATTTTTAATAATTCTTCGAGGGTGCTTGTATTTTAGCCAAAGTCTTACATTTGTCTTGATTGGTCTTGTAAAAAGTGTAAGACCAAGACAATACTGTAAAATTAAGACTGATTCTATGTTCATTACGACTACAAAAGTCGAACGAGTTACGTACATTTGTTTTTAAAAGAATAGTGACAATAAAATACGGCTTTCGTTTTCTTTTTAATTTTTATTATTTTTTTTTTTAATTCAAGTAAATAAATTTTCATATTAATGTTTCAATTATGTGTTTATTAATTGTTTATATAATTTAAGAAACGTTGAAAAAAGTAATAATAATAGTTTTTACCAATAAATCACCAAAAAAAAATTTATCTTTTCTTAAAATTTTTTGAAAATAAAAATTTACATAAATATTATTCAACTTTCCAAATAGACAAAATCAGCTATGGTAATTAAAATTCGATATGCTTTTAGGTACGTTTCATATAGATATACACTCATATATGGGTAACTTATACATACCTCGACTGGCTTCACAATAATTATAATAATTTTGAATTTTATGCCAAAAATTTCAAAACAGTATTAACATCAATATTATATTAGAATTTGACTATATTTTTTGTTCGTTACGATTGTACTACAGTGGCCATCCAATGGTACGTACTCCGATTTTACGTAGTGACGTCAGCGATTTAGTGGGGTTCCCCTCTCACAGATATGTTGTTGTTTGTCTGTGTTGGTGAAAATTTATGTACCAAGCCCGACTCAGGGCCGTAGGCAATATTGTCTGAGGGTCTCGTAGCCTTTAAAAATTTTAAAATTCCACTGAAGATATATATGCACATATTCTGTATACGTAATATGCAAAATGCAAATGTAAAATTAGTAACGTAAACTTCTAGAATATTCTAATCATCAACTAGCAGAGATATCAAAAAACAAACTTCACCGTTGAATTGGTCATTAAAAATGAGATTAAACAGTGTAGTTTGACAAAAATTCTAGAATGTTCTATTTGTCAACTAGCAAAGATATTAAAAAATCAATTGTACCATTTAATTGTCCATTGAAAAAGAGATCAAATTACACAGTTTGACAAATGTTCTGGAATATTCTATTCGTCAACTAGCAAAGATATTCAAAAACAAACGCCGCCATTGAATTGAGTACCAAAAAGGAGACCACATAACATATTTTGAGAAATGTTCTAGAATATTCTATTTGTCAACTAACAAAGATATTGGAAAATCTACTGCTCCACTTAATTTTCCAACCGAAATTAAACTAATGTAAACCAAATATCCGATTTTGACAAACAATTTTTGCTATTTGACGAATAGAATATTCTAGAACATTTATGAAAATGTGCTATTCCGTCTTTTATTCGATGACCAATTAAATGGTGCAATCGATTTTTCGATATCTTTGTTAGTTGACGAATAGAACATTCTAGAATTTTTGTAAAAATGCGCTGCTTAATCTAATTTTTAGTGCGCAATTCAATAGTGAAGTTTGTTTTTTGGTATCTTTGCCAATTCACGAGTAGAATATTCTAGAATTTTTGTCAGCTTCCGCTATTTGGCGTATTTTACGTTGATGAATGCGATAGTGAAGTTGAGTTTTGGACAGTTTTCTAAAAGTTGTCACTCATATTCATTAGTATAACATTCGATTTCCTTTGTCTACACAACCGAATTTTAACTGTAAATTGTCTCTTAAGATAATATTGTTTTAGATAAATTCAGATAAATAATATTTACCAACCCCCCAAAACAAAAGTTTACCGACGCCCCTGATCTTCCGATTTTACGTACTTCCCCTTAAATTTGCACCGACCACTACGTAAAATTGGATTTGTGGTGTAACTAGTTTGAACAGAATTTAATCAGAAACGTTAAATTTTAAATGCAATTTTTTTTAGTAATATTTATCTTATTTTTAAAGTCTTCGTCATCAATTCTTTTTGCACATGTAAAACAAAAAGACAAAATATACGATCAAAGGCAAACTTTCAATAGGTACGATGCAAATTAGAATAGAATTAGATCGAGAAATTATAGAACAAGTATCCAGTTATAACTACGTGGGGACGTATTACCATAACTAATTATTTATGTATGCACACCTGAGGAAGTCTTATCACTACAGGCAATGAAAGCATTTAAATTATCAGACTTATGCTATATGTGACAAACATAAACATTTTAACATGAAAGTCAAATGCCGAACCCACAAATCGGTGATCAGACCAGTTCTCACGTACAGATGTGAAACGCGGTGCGATAAGCAAATTCTTGAAACTATCGAAATGAGAACATTAAGAAGACCTTCGGGGAAAACGCTGAGAGACAGAGTACGAAGCACTGATATACGAGAGGCTTTAGATATTTAATTAACCGGTTTGCAATTGGGTACTCGAAAGACTAAGGCAGTGGGACGATCACATAAGCAAAATGGATTGTTCTAGGATTGTAAGAGTAGCAAGAGGTGACGAGAGAGAAGATGAGATGTCGGATGGCCAAATTGGTTTACAGTATGAAGTAGAAGAAGATCATGCTTTATCTTTTTATAACTATAGCTTCTCTATGGCCTGTTACATACATGGATGGCAAAGTAAAACGTGTGTAATTTTATTTATTATTAATTTTTTTTCTTTTTTTTAGCTGCTGATGGTGGTCTATATTTTTTTAATTTTCTGTAATTTATTTGACAGAGACGTTTAAACTAGAATATGTACGATAATGTCAACGTTACACACTCAAAAGGTGTTCTTGTCGCGTTGTGACAAAGTGTCACTAAATATGTATAAAACCAGAATAGAATACAATAGGATACACACAAAAAACCAATTATCAATATAATCAGTTATTAATATCACGAGCCAAATGTAACAGTGTCTTTTGCATCTTGATTGCTGCAGCTGGTCACTACATTCTAATATAGCAAAATTACTTTTTACATGAATCTTTATAAGAAGTCCACCAGATAATGCATACAATACATCTTTCAACGTAGTAAATTCAAATCAAACAAAGATTTAAGGGAAGTAAAGGTTTTGTGTGGAATATTAAACAGTGGTCTTAAGTATATTGCTAAAAGGTGTTTACACTGATTTTTTCCAAACTTTTTTTTGAGGAGCAAAGATAACAATACAAACAAACAATTAGTAATTTGTAAAGTGGATGATACATAATTAAGTTACTGACTGTCTTTTTGACAAAATTAAGTTACAATTTGGTAACTTTTTTGTGAACGTATTGGTCAAATCCAGATTAATTTATACGAAAATAATACAAATTGAATTGTTTCTTTATATCGTGCGTTAAAGTCAGGGCCGGTCTGAAGTAATGGTATGCATTGTCTTGGTCCTGTTCTTGGTCTTGCAGAAATGCAAGACCAAGAACAGGACCAAGACTATGCATACAAAGAGCAAAACCAAGATCAACACTATAAGTATGGCTGCAAGGCCAATACCAAGACTTAAATGAGCAAGACCAAGCCAAAAGCAAGAAAAAAACAAGACTCTATAAATTATTTAAATAATTTGAAAGTATAATTAATACTGAAACTTTTTAAAGCAATCTTAAAAATTGTTTCTTTAAAAATTCGAAGTTAATTAAATACTTGCAATTAAAAATATGTGATGCTGTCATAAATTAGTATAATCCTTTCAACTACCTTCAAACTTTTTTGTTCAGGTAGTAAATAAAACATTGGTGTTTAATAGATTTTACCATTTTAATAATAATAATAGATTTTACCACGTTTAATAGAAATTCATGCATTACTAACTGAAGCCCTGAAAATTTCATCGAAATTAGTCGAACAGTTCCGAAGTTGCTCATTTGAAGGTTTTATGAATACTCAGGTGGACAGAGAGGCAGTCACAAAACAAAACAAAAATTTAGGAACCGTAAAGAGTGAAAATTCTGATTTTAGAGGGAAAAAATTCGTTAGTAAAAAGAGTGCAAGAAAGTACAAGATTTTTTAGCAATACCAAGACCAAGATTCATAATGCAAGAACACGACCAAGACCAAGACTCCGGTAGTCTTGATATTGGTCTTGCATTTTCTCATCACTTTCATAAGCCCAGCCCGTTGGTTTATCATAGCTTTTATTACATTTTATTTATTTGTTTGCCATTAACGGAGGTAGCAACCTGGTAAATTTTACTTACTCTCCTTGTATACTAATATACTATTTATTAAAGAATCGTGGGATAAATTACAGTATTCTACTCGCGTTTAAAAACAATTACTCACTTAGATTAATTTGAACACTTGTAGACTCCCCTTAAGCTGTCGAAATTTTTTTGTGAGTAAAATTCATTGCATTTTATGATAAAGATGCCGCCAAAATCACTACTGATTAAAATGAAAATAACGTAGGGATAAGAACAATTTGTTTAATTAATTGTTTTTACTTAACGTTTAACTAATTAAAATACAATAATGTTGAAAAACAATTAAATAGTTTAGTACATATTTGAATTTGTACATTTTAAACGTAAACAATATAAAATAATATGTATATCTAATTATTAATCATACTTACTAAATAAAGTAAAACCTGTTTTTGTCTTTTTCCATGTTCCTATATGAGAGGACACAAAACGTAAAATAATGTGTTAAATTATTCCAAACAAAGCATAAAAACAGATGAATTATTACCTATGTAAGTATAGATATATGTATAATGTGGACAAGGTGATATGAATAATTATACTTCTGGAAGTAATATGCGCAATGTATTTATTGACCTTAGTTAGCGAGTTATACTACCAAACGTGCCAAAAAATAATAAAATTTGTAAAATGAATAAAAATACTTTTCGTACTTCACATACCTAAATTCTCAACAGACTCCGCATGGTTTTAGATTCAATATTCTCGTATTTTTTAAAAGGTCCACTTTAGAAGACGTTCAATTTTGTCAATAACAAAATAAAAATTGTTCAAGTTACGCTATATACCAATTTGATAAAAGCGATTTTGAGCGAAAGTTGTGTAGATACCTTTATTCTGCTACCTCAGGATCCCATAGCAATCCTCGTAAATCTAAATTTTACTCAATAGCCTCATTTTTGAGTGATGTAAGAGGTAGGAGTGGTCTTTTCAAACATTTCGGAGCGCTACGCGGCATCTATGGAAAAGTGTTAAAAAGTTTTAAGTGTAATTTCTTTACAACTAGGGTTGCCAACTCTACCAATGAATATTTCGGGATTTAATGGGAAAAAAATCGGGATGGGACAAGTAAAAAAAGAAGGTTTTTAATCATCCAGTAGGAAAGATATTCTTTTTATTTTTATTATTTTTTACTAACAGCTACATACATATTTAAACCATGATCTTACAAACCTTTAAACAAAACAATTTCTTGAAGATAATATTACAATAATAATATTTCTTTCTTTTATTTTATTAAATGAAAAATCAAGTTTTTTAATTTTTTTTGCTTATCAACTGTATTATTTTTAGAGAAAAACATTTTTTATAAAGTTGATCGTCTTTGGCACTGATTATTATTTTTAAGCTACTCGAACGCCACTTACGTATTTTATGTACGCCAAATAATTTCTTCCATTTTTTGTACGGATTTTAATGTTGGAGAGATTTTAATGAGTTAATCTGGCAACACTGTAAGCTGTATAAGTTATAAATCAGTAGACAGAGTACACTTTATCAGTGGGTACAGCAAATATACTTACTTCCCTGGCCATCATAACATGCAAGCGCGATAATTTGGTAACAAAAATAGTAAGACTGGCGGGACTAAAAATGTAAATAAATTGTAGATGATAACAATCGGGACAATTAGCATCCCGCCACAACTGTTGTCGGGACGCAGGACACATAGGCCTAAAATCGGGACAGTTGGCAACCCTATTTACAACCCCTCACATTACAACTGTTAGAGACAAAATTATTCTTGTTGATGTTTACACGAATACTTTATGTGCTCGTTGCGTTGCTTTGCTGTGTGTTCGCTCATTCTTAGGTACGTACCTTGTTGAAATACAGAGGAATTTTTTAATAAAATTACCATATATGGGACCATATAGTAAGTATAACATGGATTTATACACACAGAACAAGATGATTAAACAAAAAAAATGTAAATTTAAGTCACCTCGCCTAGCTCTGTGAACGTAAATACGTGCGCGTACAATTATTTAGAAAATTGTTTGAAATATTTTATTAAATATTATTAGTTTCAAGAAAATTTTTAATTAACACGTTTGCGATCCAAGAATTTTATCAATTCGTTAGGAAATGATGACTATTCTTACAACGGTGTATAGTATTTCTGTGATTTTCTAATAATAAAGAATAACTGCAATCATATAATATAGTGACTAAGTGGCCTGAATAATTGGTCTCAGTGGCATGATCGACGCCCTCCACCAAATAATCTAGAATTTCAGATGATTACCGATCTGCAAAATTGATAGAAACATAAATAGAAATGGGTACCTTTCCATCTTAATTATTTAAACAAGAAAAACGGTGCAATGGAAGTGCTAGCTAAGTGGTTCACACGGTTCACACTATTAACTTCTCAGTACACATATAGAATTATGGAATGCAGTTACTTATTGTTAGCATGTAGTTAATATTATATAGCTAAAACTGAGTACGATTTAGCAACTATCAAATTTCACCAATTTAAGCATATTATGAAAATCTAATCGGTCTGGAATCAATATTATTTTTTGTTCTCGAAATATGCATGACGAAAAAATTACCTGAATGTGCGTACACAAGCATACACAGAGAGAGAAACACATATAATCTCAAGAAAAAACAAACAATAGTATACAACTTTATGACCTCAAAATGCGGAGATATGTTAAAATTGGAACCTATTATATATGTAATAACAACTTCTTACTGGAATTATTAGCTTGTAACAGTAAGGCCCGATTTACATTAACGGTCCACTCTCACTCCGATATCACTACGCTCCCGATTCGATATAATCTTCTTGTGTTCACATTACAGTGCAGATATCATGCCGGTATCTATTCGTTTTCGATTGACATTATAATGCTGCTCTGGGTACACTCCCAGTTCGGTCTCAGTTCGATACAAATATCTTTTCATAACAACTGAATGCAAGCGGAGTGGAGTGGAGTCAAAAAAGTGTTTACACTATAGGTACAAGCCCTAACAAGTCTGAGTGGTATTGATATTGGAGTGACATTGGAGCGAGAGCCAACCGTGACTGATATCGGACCGATATCAGAGCGATGATGTGAATACACTCATTGTTTACTGTGTAAGAATATTTTATCGAACCTGGAGCGGAGTGATATCGGAGTGAGAGCAGAGCGTTAATGTAAATCGGGGCCTAAAACTTAGCAGTCATTTTTGATACTTCTGTACTTTTAAATTTTGCCTTCATTGACTCCATTTTCAATTCCTTTGATATTTGGGACAATAGACAGACAGTCCAAATTTTCTCTATAAATTAGATGCTTCAGAAAATTTGGAACGATTAGCAACGCATCTAGCAAACGTAAGGGGAAACCTCTTAGCCCCTGAATGATTCAGATTCATCTACGTGTCTCTCTTTAAATTCAAATTTGTGTTTCAAGGAGACATTTCCGTCGTTTTTATTCAAGCTCATAGATATTTTTTAAACTGGAAACCATTCAGTCTTCATATCCTATTCTTTCACAATATTAATAAGACATTTTTTAAGATTGATAGATAGGTGAAGAATTAATGAAAAAAACTTAAATGACGTAACATTCTTTTTAAATCAATTCATGTATTTAAAAAAAATGTACATAATAAAATATGCACATTACTATGTACATATTTTGTGGTTTAAAATCAGTACGATTTGTGTGTAATTTACATTAAATCATCCACTACAGTGTCCAAAATATCCACCAAAAAAATATGCCTGACGTAGGTACATATAAAAAAAAATAAATAAATAAATAAATAAATAAATAAGAAAAATGAAAATAAAAATGTTTTATATGTATGCAAATATTTTATTCTCGCAGTTCGATCAAATAATTTGGTAAATTTTTTTGGATTAAAACTGGGTCACAAGTGCAATGACATACTGATTTGTGATCACCCGCCTGAATGGTATGGTGTCCAGATCACACCTTAATAGCAAAAAAAAAGCAGATAGTTAATTTAACAAATCAATATTTTCAAATAGAACTATTATGCATGCCCATGTACCCATGTATTTAAAATTGCATAATAATTATTATTGACGATATGCATATTAAAAAAAATTCCGATCTTGTTTTAGTTAAATGTACGAATTTATTGCTTATATTAATAAATGTTTTACACAGAATTATAATAGGCTAGGTATGTACATGGCTTTTACTGAATGAAAATTTTTCAAATTCTAATACATTCTTGTGCTTAACGTATAGGAATGTTATGGATTTGAAATTTCGGATACGGATACGGAATACGGATAATTAAAAACATTTTTTTCGGTTTCGGTTTCGGTCATGGATATGTAAAAATATCGGATAATGTTTTGGATACGGTTACGGTTACGGAAAATTGCTTTCAGTGAACATATTTTTTAGAAAAAAAGGGGAAAGCTTTAACGCAAAAAGTGAACGTCAAAAAGGAATCAGCGGAAATCTATCAAGAGAAATATATGTAGCCAAAACTTTCTTCGATTTAAACTCATTTTTCAACGGCAGTTGTCTGTTATTATCCGAAACAAATCCGAAATTTTTATTTTCGGATACGGTTTTGGTTTCCGATTTATAATTATTTCGGATATCCGGTAGTTTCGATTACGGTTACGGAGATCCATAACATTCCTATTAACGTATGGGTACTGTTTTTCGGTAAAACTATTTTGATATTTTATTAGTACGACTGGTACAAAAATTCGATATGTTTAGAATTTTGGTTTTAGCATAAACGAAAAATTATGCAATAAACATAAATTTATGTTAAAACTAAGCTTCTAATTTTACTAAAAAAATGAGAAGGAACATAGCAAAAGTCTAAGACTAACCCCCAATTTTATATCGCTATACGTTAAAAGTATATACTTGATAAAGTCATCAGCAATATGTGTTATTTAAGCGATTTTTAGTCATGCATTTTGTATTTCACTTATCCAAATAGCGGGGTTCCCTTTGGAAAAGTGAAAGCAAAACTTAAATTTCTGTTTGTTCTACACCACTGACTTTATCGGTAATTTTGGCGACAATCGAAACAATAAGTAAGTGCCCATAAAATATGTGTTTTAATAACCAAAGTTATAATCTGTGTGTAAATACATGTAATAACGTCATTAGTGTAAAATTTTTTGGGCACTATTTACTTGAGTCACTTCGTAAGGAATACCCAAGAGTGAGTGTTTCTTCGTATTATAATTTATAATATTCGTAGATACAAAGATCAACAGCTTTGAAAATTACTAAAATTTACATAATACCCAATTGTTTAAGGTAGTTGGGCTTGTACAGTCTGATTTTTATGTACAGTAAAATATTTGAACTAATGTGCGAATTTATCAGAGAAATTATTTTCTTTAATCTTTATATACCTGACATTACTTGTTTTATATGACGTTATCAGATGTTTCAAAATTTTGGGTTAATAATTCATTTATTCCAAGAATTAATTTTTTATTCAACAGTGCACTTGCAAATCATTTTTAAAATTTGTACACATGTTTAAACAGATTTACCTATTTACTATGTAATATTACTAAATATTTAGCATCATTTTTTATTAAAATATAACAAAAATTTTGGCATATGTTATAATGTATCATATGAACAACAGCTTCCCTAAACGAAAAAAAAATCATGTATTAAAATTAAATTAAAAAAATCTGTCAAATTTTGCGGTTTGCGATTTGTTTCCATTTTTTTTTCTTTTTTTTTTGTACTAGTGAAACCACCTTATTATTATTTTAGAAGCGTTTAAGCGTTAATAATTTTTTAGTGAACAATTATTTAAAAATAATGGATGATTATTTTAAATTTATATTTCATTAACATATTTGTGCATGTTAAAAAAATTTGATATTCACGCGTATACATCATTTTGATTAGTGTCGTTAAATTTTTTATAATTATTTATGGTGTAATAGAATATTAATTACCATTTTGAATATATTATTAAATTACTTTTTGTATCATTACAGTAAATCCACCTCAACAAAATTTGTTTTATTTGTAATCTCCTTAACACTTAATCATAATTTAAACTATTCAGATAATAAATATCCCCTTAAGTATCAAAAAATTATTAAAGTTAATTAAATATAAAAAAATATTCGAGACAGGTTTCAACTATTTTAACAATCATCTTCAGTAGCTAAAAAAAAATTATACATTTGTCTGTAGGATGGAAGTTTTAAAAAGTTAGACAGATTTTTGAATAATATACAAACTGCATTGGAACAAATTGCACGCGAAGTAACAGTTGTAGGTACCGAAAACTTCTATCTGTAATATGAAAGGATATTTTTGAAAAATATGAATATCTGTAAAATATCTAAAACATAAAATTTCCTTTTGAAAATTCTTAAAAAAAATTTAGGCTATTCTGTAAGTTGAATTGATCACCTTGTTCAGGTAAGCTTAAAATTTTTATGTTCTGGCCTTTCAAAAAAAAGTTCGTCGACCCCTGCTTTAAAACAATTTTACCACGATTACTTGGAATGACCAAATATTTAACACTATTAATTTCTTTTGTATGTCTCCCTGCGTATACAATTAAATAAAAATGGACCACCTAACGTGTATATTAACTTAAAACTATCATCAAATTAGAAAAGTTATTTTTATTTAATATGTGTTATTAATTATATCTTTTTATTCTCTAACAAAAAAAAAAAAAAAATTATAAAACACAAGTAACGTGATATTTTGTAATAATCGAAAAATTTTATTGTCAAAATTAACTTCCCGATTTGAAAAAAATCGAACCGTGTGAATTTTTTTCATCTAATAATTATAAAATTAGAAATAAAAAAAATTATTATATAACCAGCGGTGATGTTGATAATAGAAGATGATATGAAAAATACGTGGAATTGAAGTACGAAATAAATTGGGAGAATATATTATTGATTGGTTCAATACTGCTGTAATTTTAAAAATATAATAAATACAGTATAGCACCGATAATGGAAACATTAATTTTGGAAATTTTTTGATAAATACTTGACATTTTTGATGCAACTTTCCAAAAGTGATGTTGCCTCTGATGCTCTCAATTTGATACTCTCAAAAAATTTTGAGAGTAATTTGATGCTCTCAAAAAATTTCCAAAACTGATCTTTCCATTATCGGTGCTATACTGTAAATGTGTAATAAACAATATAAAAAATAATGTTTTATTTTTTATAATATATAAAATACCCTTGTTGCAGCATCCTGCATAACATAGCGAATTTCCGTTTATAAAAATTAGTTTTTCTCGGAAACTAGTTGACATAGAATACTAGTTTAAAGACCTTTTTTATGTAATTTTTTCTCCTCTTTTAAATGGTGTAAAAAAATTTCCAAAAACTTTTGAATAAGTGGAAATTTTTGTAGAGAACTAATTTTTTGCACAAACAAAAACCATGTTCCTGGCATCCGATGTGTCCGGCTGAAGAACTCATCCAAGGGTTTGGGACTTCCAAAGTTTTTACTAAATTTTGTAAATATTGTATACTTCGTTCGAGAGTTACCGCGCGGACACGTATATGCCGGGTTATCAGAGTTATGGCCCGGGCTCAAGTCGCGTCATGACAGTGGCTGTAATAGCTGAATTCCATTCTGGAAATTCGCCAAAATGTGCTACAAAGTATTATTCCATGGTTTCAGTTACCATTATTCAAATTATAACTAATTAGACGATCTCCGGTTTAGCTTACTAATTAATAATTTACTAAATCTTAAAAACCTTCATTCAAAGCACAATTTAAAAATGCAAAAATTTTACTCTTGCAGTATTTTTGAAGAAAATTAAGACTATAGGGTTACCAGGCGTACTTTAACATAAAGTACAGCCGACTTTCGTTATAAGTCCGCCGATTTATATTTCTATTGTAAACATTCCCTTTCCATGACCGAAAAAAAATTCATTTCAGTTGTAAGACCGGAATATCTCGTTATAAGACCGGAACATTGGTGTTGATGTTTAATAGAGCAAATCATAAATCATCCTGTCAGAATCTTTTTATTCACTAAAATAATTTTTTTATAGGTCCGTGTTTACATAATTCATGTGTGGTTGACCAAAAGAAGTTTTGTTTGTTCATCGCGCGGATTATATTACAAATTACTTTGTTTGGCTAATAATATTATATACAATTTCTATAAAAAATTTTAAAAAATTTTTTAAAGAAAATATATGTTGACAGTATCGTTTAAACTCCTGTCACACAAACTAGAGAACGCATTTAGAAAATATTAGTAAATGTATTTATTAAAAATAGGTAGATTTGTGCCGCTTCTATAACGAATGGTAAACGTCCGGGCTATTTGATTATAAATAAGTACAATCACACACACACACACACGCTTGAAAAGTAGGAGAAGTGCGAGTTACGGCGGTCGATTACTAAGCACAAGTAGGGGTACAGGAATTCTTAGAATTATTTTCTCCTACAGCCCCGTAAGCGGACTCATAACAAAAGTCTACTGTATTGTACTTATTCGATTTATAGTAAACGTACCTACTTTAATCTTTGTTTTACAAATGCTGAATTTCATTAATTCATTTTTCTTTTAAGTTCTTGAAATTTTTAGTGAAATCATTCATATTAAAATATTTTTTCAAACTCTTGAGTCATAAGTTGGCGTTTACATGGCTGGTAACTTGTTGCATAAGCAACATTTACTATTCTATTTTCTGGATACTGTAGTTAAAAAAATAACAAGTTATAAAATTTTACTTACTTTCCTAGGAACGTAAGTAATCGCTTGCCATCGATACATAAATCAAATATCTCTGTCGTAACATTCTGCATAACATAACGAATTTCCGGTAACAAAATTTACTTTTTCTTAAAATTTCGTTTATATAGGTTCTATGTAAACCGTATCTCATATCAAAGAATAATGGTTTAAAAACGGATCGTATGTGATTTTTCGCTTTTTGCTATGATGTACCTATAAAAATTTGAAATACTTTAAAAAATTCCTTCAAAAACACATTTTTTTGAGATTCTATTCTGGGCATCGCACAGTCTGGATGATTGAATATATATAAAGTAATAAATGTCATTTTCGGCTATTAGGGATTTCTGTCATGGGTCAAGCCCTGGGGCTCAACTCGCACGATGACAGTGGCTGTAATAGTCGAATTTTTCATTTGGAAATTTGTTAAAAGTAAATATTTGTACATTATACATTTATGTTGACAAGAAGTTATTTAACTTTGGTTTTAAGTGTATAATCTTCATAAAATTATTCAAAACTGAACAGTGCGTTATCATTATATTGGGACCACCAATCCATTATTGATAGATACTTATATAGTATATTGTGCAATAAGTGCGGGAAATTGTCGATTGCCTACGAAAGCGAAGTTGAGCGCACTCACTACGTTCGTGCGCTAATTCGCTTGAGTGGGTAATCGATAATCCCGCACGAGTTGCACATACTATTTTTTATTACGAATTTCACATACTTTTTTCTATGATTATTACAATTTTTGACATTTTTATTACTTTTTAACATAATATGTTTGAGTGTCCGTCTTTTTTTTCTGAATTAAATATTATTTAAATTACTTTCTTGGTGGTTTCTATAGAAATAATTATGAAATATTTATTAGATGAAAAATCAAGAGGCGGCTTTGCGTGTTTTGATTAAATTTTGCGTGTTTTATTGTCAATTTGCGTGTGAAGAGTTTACTTTCCGTACGCAAAAAAGTATGTGGGAAGAGTACAGTGGGCAAACAGCTATTTAGCGTACAGAAATGTGTGCGCCAAGTTACAACTTCTCCCACATGAGTAATAAAAAATATTTTATTTTTAAAATTGGCGCACACTTTCATAAGGGTATAGTACGACATAAAAATGAAGGACCATCCATTTATTTATTTATTTTAATATGTATGCCAGTCATCACTGAACAGTAAGTAATCTTTATTTTATAACTCAGTACTGTATAATTTCCATAAATATTTAACTATTACTTGTTAAAAAATTATTAAAAATACAAAAAACGTTTGTAATTTTTCTTAACAACTACTTGCAATGATTTGTGTTTGTAATAAAACAAATAAACAAAAAAATGATTAAGAAGAGACAAGGTATTTAATCAATGATGATGACAGATGTGTTGTTGACACTCCAGAACCCTCAGACAATCTTTTACTACAAGACAATACAAAATAAGATAGAAAAACGATTACGGTCCTGGATTTATTTATTTGAGTAGTAAGTACTAGAATATTAAGTAAAGACGAAAAAAAATTATGTCACTTTTAAAAATAACAATTTTAAATGTTAATCGCTTCTAAATGAAACAAAATGAGGTTATGTTGATTCAGAAAAATCTAGGCTTCAATGAATAATAGATATTGATTTCTTTTAAATTGCTTTCATTTTCATTTAAATGAAATTTATCCAAATTTATGGCATTTTTATTTCGAAAACAAAATAATGTAATAAGTCAAAATTTCACGTTATGCGTATTGATTGATAGAATCTATATACCATATTTAATAAAATCTTTTTTTTTAATTTCGCCCGAAATTATAACCGGGTCATTAACCTGTCTTATTTACAACTAATTTTGCTGCTAGGTACATTTATAAACATAAAAAATGTTTAAAATATTCATTCGATTAGTTTTCGTTCGCTGAAATGAGAAACATTTTTCAATTCTACAATTTTCGAGAATATTTTGTGAAAATTTTCGACTAAAATATTAAGAAATAAATAAGTTATAGGACAAAAGAAGGAATATAAACTGTAAACCTTAAATTAAATTTTTCTGTTTTTTTCATACGAGAAGAATTTTTAATGTTTCCTGAAAAAAAACTTCGATAAAAGTTCCATAATCATACTCTTTTGAACATTTTTGGGACAAATTTTCACCAAATTGTATTTTTAACTGATTGTTAAATAATATAGGGACCTTATGCAGGACATCTCAAATTTTAATAAAATTTCTTAGAGAGAAAGTAGACCAGCTCTTTATGAAATCCACAGTTTAAATCACATTTTCGAGTACAAAATTTGATTTTTTAAATTTTTATTACGCAACCCTAAGTAGCCTTTTTACAATAAATGAGTGAAATTTTGTTAGTTCTTTAGAACCTTAGGAAATCAAATTCTATAGCTGTAGTACCCGAAAATTCTCCAAATTTATAAAAGTGCCAATATCTGGAAAAGTAAAGCCCATATTTTGATATTGTGGTCAGGCATGAGCTGATTTAAAATCCCTGTAAGTGATATCGTTAAATTTTCAGACGCTCTACATAAGCTAGCATGATTTTGGCCTAATTTTAAATTTCTTTTTGATATTGTTGCAATATTCGAAACTTTCTGGGACATACTGTAGACTTGACTACATGCATATAGAAAAAAAATTTAAATATTTGTGAATGAAATTTTTGTAAATAATTTATACGTATAAACTTTATTTGCAATAAATTACTAATAAATTATAAGAATATACTTAAACCAAAAACCATGAATGAAAGATTAGTAAAATTCAAATATGTATTTTTTCAAAATTTAATCAAATACATGCCTGTTTACAAATGTATGTAGGTAAATTTTTGAAAATACTATGCTCTTTTGTGTACATTTATTTGTAATTTTTTTTTCTGCTTATTTTATACTTGAATAATATTGAACTGAAAATGTTTATAAAGATTAATCAATCTGTAAAATGACAATGATTAAATATTCATACATCCGAAATGCATTAAGCTAATGGACATAAATCAACGATAGATCGGACGATTCATTTAAATAATGAGACTGCGATATTGCATGTTTGATTTTCTTATTCGATTGCGACCATTTTCGTCAATTTTATATTTAACAATTACCAATCTCCGTTTATGTTTGAGTAGGTAGGTTAAGATTTATTTCGTAAGTTTCAAACGAATGTATAAATATTATGATAAGATGAAAGTCGCTATGAATCATATAATTTTAAAATTGATTTAAATCAGCAGTACAGTAAAACTTATTGAAATAAATATAAATGTCTTTTCTTTAAGGTGTTACTCTCACATTGAGGAGAAAAGATTTTTCCCTTTTTTATTGGCTTATATGATATGCTAACGTACCGTAGATGCGGATTACTTGAGCCCTGGAGTGTAACTTGAGCCCAAAATGGAAAAAGTATTATTTTCTGTTTTGTGCTTATATTATTCAATAGTAGAAATAAGTTAGATGTTTAGCTAATAGATAACAGCAGTATATTTACGGTGTTTGAGTTTAGGTAGTTCTGAAAATTGACACTAGAGGTGAGGCAAGTGTTGTTTACTCTCTGTTTGAAATTGATGTTTTGTTACGTTGCTAAATTTTGATTGTAAAAATAATTGTGATAGCCTACAAGTGAAGTTAAGTGTATAATTTTAATATTTTGTTCATTACTAAACTAAATTCAGATATGTTCATATGCCAACTATTTCGTTAATTTTTTAAATTAAGGTTTTGATTAATCAGTAAAATAACCTAAAAATTAGGGTAACTTGAACCCATTATAACTTTGGTATAAAATGGTGCAAAAATATAGCAGAAATTCCCAAATGTCCCAAACCGTTGGACAAGTTCGTTAACCAGGCACGTACGATGCCCAAAATATGTTATTTTTTTTAAAATTTTCGTGAAAATAATTAACTTTTTTCCAAAATTTTTCCTTATTCAAAAATTTTTACACTATTGAAAAGAGGAGAAAAAATCACACAAACAACGTCTTTAAATTTTTGTCAACTAGTATCCGAGAAAAACTAATTTTTGTAAACGGAAATTCGCCATGTTACGCAGGATGCTGCGATAGGAGTATTGAATAAATAAAGTTCCTTATGTTTGTACAATGTTTTAATTAGTAACCAACATCCTACATGGTCTCAAACTGTTTTCAAATGAAAATCACCTGGAAATTTAGGTTTGGGCTCAACTAACCCGCTCTTGAGGTTAACTTGAGCCAAAATCTAAAAAGCTATAAAATTTATAAGCCATAAGAAAAAGATCCATATTTTATAATAAACTGTAGTCATAATTATACAGATTAATATATTGAATTTCCTATTCCAAATAAATATAACAGTTACGCTCAATTTTTGAAATTATCAGATGATTTGCAAATCTGGGCTCAAGTAATCCGCATTTACGGTATCCAGAGAGACACTTAAAAATAATTGTGACGGCCAAAATACTTTAAAAATCGTTTTGAATCCAATTTCTGAAATGACTTCGAGCAGCGTTTAAAAATGTCGCTTCGCTGCGCGTAGCATTTTGGAATCTTTCAGTTGCGTCAATAACTTTTTTCATGACTTTATTCTATTACCTTATTTCATTACTTTTAGGCTAAGGTCACATTGGAAGCGGGTACGTACGACTTAATTTGTCTGATGTAGTCGTGAGACTATTATCGTCAGATAAAGTGGTCACACTGTCAGCGTATACTTACGTAAATTTATTTTAAAAATGAATCTGTTAAGAGATTATTTGTTTCTCGATAATAATATAATTAATTATTATTTGATGAAAAATACGAATCGAAATTTTTGGGTTTATAAATTATACAATAGAAGGATCTACTCGTGACGAATTTAGGAAATTATTTCCACATTTGAAAATAGATAAAAATAAGTCTTTTCAATATTTTCGTGTGAATGAAGGAAGATTTAATGCTTTCGCAACCTCTAACCAAAGTTTTCTACAAATTTCTCTGTTATAGTACCCTTTTTTTGTTCCCTTTAAAAACGAGAATTATTAATTTTTCTATATCCATTTAAATGTATCCTTAATTTATCAAATAATAAGTTTTACAAAAATTGTAGTTTAGTACTACACAAATTGTAACAAATGAAAATATCCGTTAAAATTCAAATAATATTCATAAATTGTATTACCTACTTTTACTTAAGTTGCCTATCTTCTTTATCTTCTACACGTACCACTAGCGCGAAAAAAACAAACTTTTTTGATTCAATATCTAACACTAACGACTACGTAAGTGTGCGCAAGAGTAACTCGTATCTAGTGTGACCACCTTCGTTCATTTGCATTATTTGTTTCAATCTGACGTACGTACCCGCTTCCAATGTGACCCTAGCCTTAGGGGAAGGTCGCCCAAAGCGGGTACCCCTCTTAAAGCGGGTAAGCGCTTGTATATCGTTGTATTGAATGTTTTTGTCAGGTCGTGTGTATACCGATATTAACCGAATATCAACCAATGTCAATCAGTTGCACTTGAACGCTTGTGTCGTTTAGTGTCCTAGTTAAGCTTCATCAAATTTTTTTGTTGGTTTTGTTAAAAATTTTGACGATAAATATTCTGTAACAAGTCACAAACCTTTTTATTTGTAATCTTTTTGGTATTACCATATTATGTTATCATCATTTGACTTTTAATATAGAAAAAGGTGGACATGTATCGGCTTTCATTTTGAAATTATTCTAAGTTAACAAAATTAAGTCTTTTTGGGCAAAGCGGGTAGACAAAATAGAAGCATCTTAATGGAAAAAACTGTTGGAAGGGGAAAAAAAATAAATAATCTTCTTTTTACGACGGAATGAGGGAAAAAGCTTAAAAAGAAATATTTCTGTCTTGTTTGTGGTGATTTTGATGTGGAATCACCTGAAGTAATATATTCCAATATGGAGGTTGTAAAGAAAATTACAGTTAATTGTTATAAATTTATTATGTTTGTCTTTTTTCAATTTTTTTTTACTTAATTATTATTATTGTTAAGTTCTGTATGATTAAGAAAGTTTATATTAAAAAATACTATCAGTATTAAAATACATAATATACTTACCCGCTTTGCCCAAGGGGGGTTACCCGCTTTAGGATACCTATACGGGCAAAGCGGGTTTTTGCAGAGGTTTTGTATTTTCTTTATTAAAAATAAATAGCGTCTTTATTAAAAATAAAAAACATTTCTTAAGCGAAGTTTCATTTTAAAGTTCAATAACCATTCTATCTGATAATGTAAAAAAGATCTGCTTATCGAGGTCAAAAGTCACTTTTTTGGGCGTTTAATTTTAGCCTTTGGGCGACCTTCCCCTACTATATATTTCCATAAATAAAACAAAAATGATAAGTATAAACACACAAAACCGTAAATACGTTTTGAAACTTTATATGGGTTTTTCTCAGAACTACACTTTACAAAACTATCTATAAACAAATCAAGGTTGATTTTTTCGACAATTTTCCCAAGCTAGTACCATCTTCAAATCAATATTTTTTAATAATCTTGTGTACCGCTTTAGCAAAAACGAATTTAAATGATGAACTTCTTCGAAAAAACAGCATCTCGGTTCAAATTGCACTCGTACCGCCATTTTGATTTTTATGTAAATTGGTGCGAAAATTTTTTTATGCACCATAGATCACGTATATAATAGGTATATTCTAAAATGTTTTATATTGATTACGTTATTCGTTACGAAGAAAACAATTCCCGAATAAAACCATCTTTTCTGACATTTCAGTGTGATGTAACGCCTTAATAAACATAAAACTGTAATTAACGAGGGTCTGTTTTACTTGTATCAATATGATATTTTTGTGATAATGCATTCTCACGGATTTTACATAGCCAGAGCGGATATTTCACTAAATCATTTTATTCATAATTTTCTATACTTAATGGAGAATATATGATCGTTGGTCTTCACACATTAGAAATATGACTTATAAGAGAAGATTTATAAATGTTCGACTAGTCGCGCGAGCATTAATATCAACACACGATAGGGAGATCTAAAAGTGAATTTAATTTATATGCTTACAGGAATTTCTAACGGGAATTTATGATGTGAAAATAATTGTAAATCTTCTTCAAACATAAAGTATAGTTCAGTTTTGTGAAATGTTTTATAACGTCGTTGTTTTTATTGTTGTTGATTATTAATATTAAATGACGTCTCATGGCAATATTTTTTTTTCATATAGGGGTAAACACGTAAGGTATAGTTGGTCGATTAAACGATTTTCATTCAAAGGATTTTAACGAAACTTTTCTAGATATTTATTTAATTCAATACCAATAATACTGGCCCTTACCAAAAGAAAAATGAAAACCCTAAGTTTGAGAAAGACCCTTTCAAAGTTTTGTAATTTTAATAGGGGCTCTTATGGGAAAACTTTATTCTTTTTTCTTTAATAAAATGAAAACGTGTCAAAGGAATTTGATAATAATTTAATACATATGCTATAAAATACAAAGTTAGAAACCATATTTAATAAGAAATAAAAATGATTCACTACGCCGCTTTTGAAATAAAATTTAAAAACATATTTTAAAACGTTTTCACAACGCTTTTTCAACAATGCTTTTATATTGCTACAACATAAGCACGCGAAAATTTAAAAAAACAAAACAAATGGTATACAATTATAATAACTAAAGAATATTAATACGTTATTTAATTTTTAATAAAAGAAAATTTTTTCGCTAGGATATACTTTTGTACCTGACTATCACCAAGCAACTACGTTAAATCATACCTAATTTAAACCAAACATACCAAAACAATTAAAGTATTCCTTAATTAATTGGAAATTTATTATCTTGACACGAGAAATAATTTGGAAGATTTATAAAAAATAAATAAAAAAAAAATAAGAGCAGATTAATTTAAGTTTCAACCTTGTAACATATAAATTCATCAATTTTATAGTTTTAGATTTTTTTTGCTAGTTAATAATCATTCTTTTATAAATATTAACTTAGTTTAATTCATTATTAATTAAACTAAAAATTTAATTACCTTTTTTGTATTATTTTACGAACTAAAAATTAGTTAGTTACACTCCATAACAAAAGTCAACAAAAAATTAAATGTTTTGCTATTCCCCCTTATTTTAGTGTAGGTACAGTGGAATCTCGATATGTGACCTTAATTAGATCCTGATATTGGACTTATATCGAATAAGACCAGAAGAAGAGTCCCATTTTGGATTACTTACTTTTCCACCTTCTGTCGCTTTTTACTTAAGTTAGAAAAACTTTTATTAAAAATCTGTCCAACGAATTTTGTCCCTGTTTTCTTTTCGTCTAATTGAATCAGGGCGTATACTGAGCAAAATTTGTTTCGTCCAGACAGGACGTATTCTAAAGCAGACGTATATCGAGGTATATCACTGTATTGCTATGATTTCTGATGAATTTTGATTTTTCGTGTACCTGAATTAATAACAGTGGTATAAAAAAGCAAATAATTTCAGGTGAAAAAAATTTATACGGGAAATAAAATTTTAAAAGTTTACTTGTAAGTTAATTGAAAATATCAATAGACACTTAAGGAAAAAAATATATTAACACATTTTGTTTAACAATTATGTTTTATAATTGTAGCAAAATTATTCCATGCTAGGAAAGTAATTAAACATTTAGCTAATAAAACTCATATTACTAATTAAACGCACTTCCTTATTTAGAGTTAGATTTAAAAAAAGAGTTATAGAAAATTTTTTTATTATTAAGTTATAGATAATTATTTATTTTTTTCTGAAACTACCAAACAATGAATAATTCGGTAATTCAAGAATATATTTTCAGACTAAGGCTGGTTGCACATTGGATACAATTTTGTACGTACGTATTTGTACGACTCTTGTCGTACGAATTGAGCTTGCACACTTGTTACGTGTTTGTCCGACACTATTAGTTAATTATTGGCAGTTCTCTGATAACATTCATTCGATATGAATCTATATCTTTTAGCAAAATTGTCTTCTAACACGTAAACTATGCCGTTGTCGACGTTGTCGTTATCGTAGAACCGAGTGGGTAAATGAATTATATGGAAAAAGGGATGAATTTGGTGAATTTCATCATATAATGACAGATTTGATGTAATTTAATCGTACGTAAACGTAAATAAATTCAAACAAAATTGAATTGTGTCGGATATTGTAACTGTACGTATGTATACATACGACTGAATCGTATACAGTGTGCGAGCTCCCATAATACATCATCTGTCAGAAACGATCGTACGCACTCGTATGTATATGTACGTACAATTGAATTTCGTACGTAATCGTATCCAGTGTGCGACCGGCCTAAGGATTATTTTTCTATGGAAATATTTACAGTAGCCATAAACTTAGAATATTGAAACTATTGATATGATTTTTTGCTTCTGAGACTATACTAAAGTATCGGATATTGTGAAACTTGTAATACTTTTGCAATATTAAATTTTTTTACCTTCTAAAATTTTAATTTCAAATATTATCGAGTGTTTGTGAGACATTACTACGTATGACAAACTTTTGTTTGCATTTCAACACACGCAGTATTGATATGTTCACTTATCGTTCAGTTAAACTGAAACTTTAAGCACTCGACTGCCTTGGTTAACATGACCAAAAATCACATATGTAAATTAAAAATCACAAAGTGATTGAAAAAATTATTCGGATCGGCCGGGAATCGAACCCAGGATCTCCTGTTAACTAGCCAGGCGTACTAACCACTACACCAACGATCCTATATGCTCGACAGGCGTCCGAGCCGGACACCCATTCAATCACCTATGTGTATTAGTACTCTCTCTGATTCGAGAAACAGTTACAATTTTAATTTCAAATATTATCGAGTGCTTGTGAGACATTACTACGTATGACAAACTTTTGTTTGCATTTCAACACACGCAGTATTGATATGTTCACTTATCGTTCAGTTAAACTGAAACTTTAAGCACTCGACTGCCTTGGTTAGTATGACCAAAAACCACATATGTAAATTAAAAATCACAAAGTGATTGAAAAAATTATCCGGATCGGCCGGGAATCGAACCCCGAATCTCCTGGTAACTAGCCAGGCGTGCTAACCACTGCACCAACGATCCTATATGCTCGACAGGCGTCCGAGCCGTGACCGTGTAATGTGAAAGGTCCCATGTTATTCTTCACTCCACTGAAAAAATGCGACCGTACGGTTTTTTGCCATACGGCAAAAATCATATAATGTGAAAGGAGTCTAAGTGTTAAATAAAAGTCTGTTAAAAGCACGAGGAAGCTGTGTGTTACTACCCATTGGCAGAGTATATTTTTAGAATATGTATACGATGAATATTTTTTTATTCTTTTGTGGTCACACAGAGCCGGATCCAGCTTTTAAATTATGAGGGGACTACCATTTTTTAAATAACTTTATATAGTGTCTTTTTCTTTTGCTTGTCATAACAAATTTTACATAAAATTGCGTGTTAAACTAACTTGAAACTAATTTGAATTTATCTCGGTTCAGACCTCCATGGCTACACACTTGTATCTGGGCTTGATAATACATGTCTAGTTTTGGTAAATATGAAATTAACAGCTTCAAAAACAGGATAATGCATCTCCTCTAAAACATATGACTGATTTGATAATAAGCGTATTAACGGTACTATGGGGGTCATGACCATCCCACTCTCCTGGTGTACCCGCGCCTGTAAACACAATCACCAGTACGAGTTATTAAAATTAGCTTCATCTTATTCAAAGATAATAACTCCACCTATCCACCGGAAATTCCAAACGAAATACATTTATATTTAATGCGGTAATCCCATACTTACATCGCGGTATTTGAAATCTTTCTAATATTCAGTTTTACAGTTACCGACTTGGCGATATATTGAATTATTTATTTTATCATCTATCCGCTTGATATGCTGGTGCTAGAAGAGTAAAATGTAAAATAAAAACGAGTGCCGGTAATGGATTATTACAAAATTATAATGGAATTACCTTAGCGCTCGCTGGTTACATCAAATGAATTATTATAGAACTGTTGATCTAAATTTTTACACATGTACCGTACCAATCAAAATTATTGTAACATCATTCACTTTTCGATTATTAAATTGCTTATTTGAGTAACAAAAATCACGTTGTATTAACTAACACAGTCAATCAAAGAATAATTTTGTAATGTAATTTTTTTTTATATGTATAAATTTGTTTTATTCGTAATTACATAAGTCAAAATTATTTCAACTTGTTCCCACGATAGGAAGTACGAAATACGGTTCAAGAACTTCATAAATTTATCAATTTTTAGGGTTCCGAAGATAAATCTGTTTAAACCGTCCTCTTACCCTCATTATTATTTCCCATCCTATATTTTAGTAAATCTCAATTAAATATGAAATAAAAAAAGTTCTGAATTTCTTGAAGTACTTTCCTCACTCTATTTGTCTGTTAGGGTACCGCACCTTAAAAGGAAAAGCAGGACATTTATAAGATCACTCTTGTGTTCGTCTGTCACAGAGGTTTTTTCCGAAAACTACATATCGTAGAGATTTGAAATTTGACGTAATGCTAGGTCTTGATGGCGCGTACATATATTTCCAGTTAACGATCAGAAAAAATTATTTTGAATTAAAATGGGGGCAGCGGAGGGTTTAGTTTAAGAAAGTAAAAAAGTTGGTCTGTTGACTGCTCATAGCAGTGACTTGCTCTTGGCGAATTTTTTAATTTTTATTTTTATTTTTTTTTTTTTTTTTTGGGTGAATGCTTGTTCAACTTGGACTTAACGTTTTTTTTCAAAATGGTTTTCCTTAAATAATGACGATACACCTATGACTTCAAATTAACTACCTATGACTTCAAAATTATTTTATCGAAGAAAGATTTTCTTTTCTTTTTAAAGGTATAGTACTGTAGTGATTTAAACAAATTATTATAGTAATAAATATACACTCTCAAAATAATTTCGTTGTTCAACGATTAAAAATTTTTTTAGTTTTCTTTCTTTCAATATCTACTTAATAAATTTCTAACACTGACTGACTGACAGACTGACAGACAACGCACAGCCTAAACCGTTGGTTTTAGAAGAATGAAATTTTGCACAGGAGTTCCCTATGTAACGTAGGTGACCACTAAGAAAGGATTTTTGAAAATTCGCCCCTTAAGTGGGTTAAATAGGGAATGCAAATTTTTATGGAAATTCGTAATTTTTGAAGCTAGATATATAAAAATATGGTACTATGACTATTCAAATAACTAATATATTAATGAATAAATCTTTAACATTGACTGACAGACAACGCACAGTCTAAACTGTTGGGTTTTGAAGGACGAAATTTAGCACAGCAGATATGAAAATTGACGTTTAGGCTTCTATTTATAAATAACAGTCAGTTATGTAAACATTTCTGGAAATTTATAAAAATAGGAAATGAAAGTTCGTATGGGAAGTCTGTCATTTTTGAAGTTAGAAACGTGGATATTGATTTAGGCTTTTGAAAAACATTAAAAGTGAGCAGAAAGTGAGTACCTAATAAAAAGATGTTGTCGATGGGAAATCCCATCGGGTATACGGCTAGTTCTAAATAATTTTTTTGATTCAAAAAAATGTTACTATGACTACTGAAAACAAAAAAATTTTTGTTTTGATTCAAAGAAATTCTTTGAACAAATAAATTGTTTTAAGAGTGTATCACATGTACTTACTTAAAGAAAAAAACTACAACTTATTAAAGTTTCTTTAACATAATACATAAATATACTTGTTATTACCAGAAGTGTTAATCCAATAATTACAGTTGATTGTTTATAAAAACAAAAGTATTAAGAACAAATGACTACCAGAACTAATTTGTTTGCTTAACAAAAAAAAAAAAAAAAACACAATTTTTTGTTTTGTTTTAAATTTCAAATGAAAGTATTTTTATATTACTGAGTTAGTTGATATGAATATTGCGAGAGCGCTGAGTATTACGGATGGATATTAACAGCAATTATTAACGTGACCTTGCTACCTATTAGTTTTAATTATTCAAATTATTATGTACAGATTAGTTCAACAACTAAACTAAATTAATAGACGAATAATGAAATATTTATTAACAAAATTAAGTTGATTTAATGATTTGATAAAACGTAAGTAAATAAAAATCAAATAAAATGGCTTCTGGGCAATTTTATTATGATTAGGCTATTTTTATTTTAATAGACAAAATGTATTTTTTTTAAATTTTAATGACATTGATTTTAATAAGAGTATAATTGTAAAATATTATAACTATGAAATTAAAAACAATTTCAGACAGCTAAAAAACCAGTAATAAATCGCATAAGACAAGTTTAATTACTTGAAAAAAGTAACGATTTAACAGTGTTCGGCGCTTCCATCACTGTATTTTAAAGTATAACAATAAGTATTGTTTGTAAAAATAAATTAGTTCTGTTTATATTTTTGTAAAATTTACACCTAGTGCACACATGGTTTACACCTAATGCACTTTTATCACCGGAGCATTTTTGTTATTCCCATCTAATAATACGTGAGATAGTTTTAGGTAGGAGTGACAAAAGTGCATTCAGGGCCGTGGAGAGAAATGGCAGGCCCTGAAAATAAAGCATATTTTTCCCGAAAAAGTAAGTGGCGAGCAAAAACAAGAAAAAACACATCTATTAAAAATTTTCCCACGAAAGAATAAGTGACGAGTCAAAAAAAAGGGCTTCTACCGACTGCTACGGATCCTCGCTTTCATCCCCGGCTCCAGTGCTACAACTCTAGCTACCCCACCCTTTCGTCGGGCCTACGTGCTTTTGTACTTACCCTTGACTGTAAAAAAGTATTGTACGTCAAATGATTTAACCCTTACAGGTAGCGTTAGATGTCATTCTCATCTGAATTTGTTTTGCTACTGAAAATAATTTTCTACTCAATTCTTAAAGAAGAAATTTCGTTTTTTGAGAGTGATAGGATGGAAATAACTACTCGAGCGTAAAGTTCATTTACTTTATTACGAAAAATACCCTTTCCTTTCTTTCCATTCGAGCCATCGCTTTCAGAAATTCGTTATCTTCGGTGTCATTTGAGTATCCGGAAGTGCGAGCTTCAAGAGATGTGAAAAATATTTCAAATTTTCAATCTCAGTTTATTAATTGAATCGATAATGGAGTCAATAGACCAACACGTTACAAAATTTTATTGAACTGTCTTATCCATGTCCAAACTTATGTAAGTGATAATTTCTGAAAAATAAAAATCAAGCAAATATTGGCCTTGGTAAGATATGTAATTACTTTAAAGTTATATAATCATCGTGGACAGCGGTCTGGGTGATAATTTGGCATATAATTCTAAAAAAAAATAATTAGTATAGTTTATAGAAAACCGAAATTACAAAAATGTCATGATGTGATTTAGGTACTTTAATGTTTGGAGTAGGTAAGTACTAATTCGGAAATAATGTTTAAAACTTTTAATTTTATATTTCAGTTTAATGGTTCCTCTACAGTATGTAGATTGTATGCACGTACACGCGAAGATATCTGAACATCGTAGTGAATCGCTTTGTGCTCGGATTTCGATCCCTTTGACTCGGGTAAAAAATTGATACGGAATAATAGTTGGGCGAGGTGAAGCGAGCAAGCACGAAGTGACTTTCTCCTCTCTCGTACTCGGCCAACTTCAGATAACTTCGCGAGCAGTGTAGTGCATGCTTTGCAAACAAACTTACAATAATTGTTGCAATTAAAAACCAAAATATATACAAAATGTATTTCTCTGAAACTTTATTCGATTAGTCATTTATGTATAATCCCAGCTTGTGTAGTTCTTACATCGAATACTTTATATTGTGTGATTTAAACATGACAATTGCCATGTTTCTGTGACATTAAAAAAAAATTATTTGAAAATAATATAAAGATGTAAAGACGCGTTTACATTGACATCACAGTTCAACTGACACACACACACACACACAGAGTCAACAATAACAAATTTATATGCAAATTGTCTGTGTTTGGTATAAACATAGTAAATATTTAAATAAATTATTATTTATAAATTAATATGTGATCGTGTTTGAACGTAATTTATATGTTACTAATTTCTACATATTGCCATATTAAAATAAATTTTGCATTTATCTTTTTTAATATATTTATATTTTTAAAATGTTGATTAACTTGAGAGATCAAATTACAGCAGTCGTATTGTCAGTAATCGGTATTGAAATATTCTGATTTTATATTCAAATGAGAAAGAAAACGTTTTCAGATTGGCAAATTGCGTCTATATTAATCGTATCGATATTTATTTTGTAAGATTAGGTGGAGAAAAGATATTCTGATACCTAGTTATTTATTTAAGACAGTTATGAAAATTCAAATACATCCAGCATTGACTTGGTAAATTTTTTAGGCTACTATATTATAAATTTACGTTAGAGAAGCCTTATAGATACTCCTGACCAGTGTTGTGCTTACCTAAATAACGTTATCTGAAATTCTATCTAGATAACGTTTTCATTATCTATTATCTTTTATCTCGATATTTTTAAATGAAGTTATCTTTTATCTTATCTTTTTATTAAGCGAACGAAAAAGATAAGATAATAACAATACATTTTTATATTTTCTGAAAAAAGAAATTTGAAGCTAAATTCACCATTTCCTTATATTAACTTAGTCGACCATGTAATTCAGATAACTTTTAACACTTTCTTAAGAATTACGTATAAAATTTTTTTATTTTGAACAGAATGTTATTTAATTTTAAAAAGAATTCTTGTAGCCTGGAATCATTTCCGCCATTATCACAGTTAGTCATGTAATATGAAATGTCGTATTCCGACCACCTGTCGGAACCTGACCACCTACCATGTAATTCATATAAGTGTCGGCACTTTTTTAAGCATTAGAGATATGTTCAAAAGTGATTTTAAATTTTAAATAGAATTCTTGTAGCTTGGAGTCATTTCCGCCATTAATTAGAATAATAGTAGGTTGTGTAATATAAAATGTCGTTTTCCGACCACTTGTTCGACCATGTAATTCTGATAAATATCGACACATTTTTAAACATTAGAGAAATGTTTAAAAGGAATTCTCGTATTTTAAATGGAATTCTGGTAGCTAGGAATCATCTCGGCCATTAGTTGATATAGCATTTAGTTGAAAACATGAAATGTCGTTTTCCGATCACTAGGTCAGTCATATAATTCAGAAAAATATCGACAGCGTTTAAGCAATTTTTATTTAAACAAAAAATTTTGCAGATACTCTACTGTGCTAGACGTGTGCTTTATCGCCAAAAATCTTTCTTTAACATTTTCATAATTTTTTGCAATTAACACATCTTTCTGGGAACCGGCGAGGTACTTTCGTAGCCGAGCACCGGTCTACGGATCGGCGGTTGAGTAAAACTGACCTATTGCATTATTTCTGTAAATATTATCTTATCTGTTATCTAAAATTTTATCTAGATAACGATTAAATTATCTGTTATCTTTATCTAGATATTTAAATTATGTTATCTATTATCTGCCATCTAGATAATAAAATTCGATGTCTTGCCCAACACTGCTCCTGACAATTTTATTATCTGGCTTTTTAAGATTGTGCAAAAATTATTTTTGCAATGTGCCCTTAATTTAACAATAGTCGTGGAGTAAGATCCCACCTTAAACCTACTGGGAGCTGATCGAATGACATTTCATTTTAGAAAGATACAAAATCAATACAATATTCTACTTTTGCCCACCTTTTTTTGATTGACAAATCTTGCTACAATTCCCCAGAAAAATACATATTTGAAAAGGTCAGTGCAATATTAGATAAAGTTAATTTTGGCAAATTGAAGCGGTATTTTAGACATAAATATACTTATTAGTTTGATTGATTACTAAAATGTACTATGTTGAAAAAAAATTAAAAATTCAATTTTTATTTTTAATAAATGATAAAAAATAAAATAAAAATATCTAGCCCTAAATGAATAATTAAATATGTAATTCTAATTATCATATGAGAACAATATGAATATTCATATCTAAATATTTGTGGTAGACTAAATTTAAAAAGAAAAAAAAAGATCTATAAAAATTTGATCTATAAAAAGGCGTGGTGATTATCGAAAGATTTTTAAATGTCACAAATATTAATAAAAACAATTAACAACATATATTTATTAACGCTATATCCGAAGTACAGAGTCTGTTAAGAAATCATAAAATATATCTGCTAAATCAGGATCTTCTATTTCCTTGTACCATATACTGATAGGAGCCTCCGAGTTTTGTAGACACTGTATAATGTGCTTCATATAGGATATGTCAAGATAATTCGTCACATTTGTCTAATATTAAATAATAGAAATAATAATTAAAAATTAATTAGTATTAATGAAAAAAGGTAAAAAGGAATAACGATTTTTTTTTGGCTTAAATATATAAGGTCACTAAAAGTAGAGAACAAAGCTATAGCAAATATACTTTGCAAATATTATATACAGCGGTGCAAAGGATGTGCAAAGTGTGTGACCGCCCTTGGCCTCGTGCCCATTAGAGCCCCGTACCGCTAAGCTAGTTCCTTTTGTTCATCACTTATATTTTAGGGAAAAGTTTTAAGAAAATATAAAGAAGGGAGCATCGCAAGTCATTTTGGCCACTATCAATTATAGTCTTGCGCCACCTCTGACTACACAGTCCACACGTCTACGCAGTAAACTTCCCCAGGGGACGGTAAAATTTTTAACGAATTAAAATTTAAAAAAAAATTTTACAAATAGATTTAGGAAATAATACAACATGTGCGAACAAACACATATTTAATAAAAAACACGACACAGTAACAATAAAGGAATAAAAAAAATTAAAATACAAGATATTAAATTATATGACAACCTGATCAGGCAACTTTAAAAGTAATTCATTTCGAGTTTGATTACAGAATTTTTGTAATTTATTTCATATAGAAGCGTCACTATGGAAGAGTATTTATTATTTTAAAAATTACATATTTTTATAAAATATAATAAAATTTCAAGTCTTATCAGAGTAAAGTAACTGTTTTTACGTGCGCGGTTAAAAATAGCAGGTACTTCTGATCATAAATACATAGTTTAATCATAATGTCGCCAGAAGCTAACATACACAATAAAAATTTGGCGAGTGTGTGTTAGAAGGGCATTAAGTCAGGAGTTCGTAGCTAGAGTTTTTAACAATCCTTGGCATAAAATATTTATTGCTTTTATTTAATATTAAAATTAATTTTTAATATTGTTAACAATATGATTAGCATTATAAAAGTTCAGTGCAAAAACTGAATATCTCTAGTCATACAAAAAGTAAAAAGTTCCTCATTTCCAATATTCATTTTATAGTATAATATTTAAAACTAGTCACTGTTTGGAATAATTTCGATTGTTTAATTATTTTCGAGTTTTGAATTTTTTTTTTTTAAATTGTAAGTAACTTTACAATTTCCAAGACTAATTTTGATTACAGTTAGTGTATGGACCCACAATCATAAAAGTGCTATAAAAAATCACTTTTTTGGAGACTGTAATTTATTTTATAATAATCAGGATAAAATTATCCTATGTATTATTAAAATTATTTCTATATGCATTCATAGTAAATTTTTATAATCATTTCAACACATTTTTATAATAGTAACTTTTAGTTAAGTTACGGTTAAATTTGTTTAGTTAAGTTACATAGACCCCTAATCATAAAAGTGAAGAATCGCCTTTTTGGAGACTGTAATTTATTTTATAATAATTGGGATAAAATTATCCTATGTATTATTGAAATTATTGCTACATGCATTCATAGCAAATTTTCATAACAATTTCAACACACGTTTATGTTAATAATAATTTTTAGTTAAGTTACAGTTAGATCAGTTACTTCTCATTATTTTAATAAAATACAGGACATTTACTTAACGCTATACAACAATTTAAACGTAAAAGTGACTGCGTTTTCTTTGCAAGAACAATCGTTGGACTGTGGTCAAAATGACTTTTTTTGGAAAAATATACCTTTTTTTACTATTTAGTTTTTTTTTTTAGATATGAGCGCATTTTTGAGCATGACAATTTTTTTATATGTTATTCTTTAGACGTCAATAAATATAAAAGTACAAAAATTAAAATGCTCATATCTAAAAATACTCGATATAGTAAAAAAGGGGCAATTTTGGGGGCAACAATTTATTGATTCTTCTTGTGAAGAAAACTTAGTTACTTTTACTTTAAAATAATGAGAACTATAAAAGAAAAAATATAGGTAGTTAAGTTTTTTGTCATATTGGGATAAATTTTCTTAGCTTATACCCCTCCTTTAGGATGATGTTTTTTTTTTCCCTTTTTTTCTATCATAATTGTGTAAGAATCGATATTGACCCTTACACAGCTTTTAAGCCCTCTGGTAGACCATCTAACGCAATGACATATATGATGAAATCATAAGAATTTTATTATTTTACTACGAAATCCTAAAACCGTATCGTAACTATTGAATTGCTGAGTAGAACTAAAAAGCTATAACAATGTAAAAAACATTCTAATAAATATTAAATTAAATATATAAGTACTAACTGAGGTGAATCTTGTTAAGTGCTTCGCTTTAGAACGGAGTCTCATACAGATTTCATATGTATCCATAAATTGGCTTGTTTTACAAGCTGGTATTGTTCACGGAAAAATGCTTACTTGTAAATGCTGGTTAGTACATCTATAATTAGCTAACCGATAACTGGTATAACCGCTAAATATGCAAAACTATAAGGTAATTGTTATATGGAAATAAATACTGAGTGTTCAATGGTATTTGGTGGCGGTAACTTTATAATCAAAAGCATTACTGCGACAGTAATTGATAGTTTTAAAAAATATGAATATGTAAAAATTTATGCTCCAATATTAATGCCTTGGTACATTACTTTGAAAAAAATATTTTTCTTTTTATTTGTTAGCTTAAATGATGTATTAACACCTCTAGAATGATATCCAAAAAGAATTAAGACTGCGGAAATATTTTGAAAATCGTTTTGAACCCGAATTTTGTCATGAATTCGAGCGGTTGAAATTATTCAAAAATGCACTTTCGCTACACCTAGCATTCCGAAGTCTCTCAGTTCGCTTGATAGTTAAATTTTTTGTTATGTTTACCTTAGATCACGGATAATATAGCTACTCCAACAAGTTTTATATTGATAGCGCTACTTGTTACTGAGAAAAAAATTCTCCAATAAAACAAATTTCTGGGGCAATTCAGAGTGATGTAACGTTTTCAGAGGATTCTGAATTTCTTTTTGGGAGAGAGGTGGTTTCCAGTCCAAAGGTTTCTAATAGTTGTGGGAAACAGTTGCTTCATTCGACTTTGAACACCCTACACATGAAATAGGGGTAATGACCATAAAATATGGATATTTGAGATAAGATGATGTAAAATAATTGAACGAACGGTGTATAAACCTTTTAAATTTTAAAAATTCCATTTCCATAAAAGTTTAATGGGCAATTTTTCATATATTTTATTATTTAAGTTTAGATATTTAGAAAAAGTGTAATTGATACTTTCTAATTTTTGGGATAAACGTCCCAAAAGGGTGTCACCATCAATGTATTTTAAAAAGAAAAATTGAATAAATTTTGATATGGTGATTTAAACGATGGTGAAACGAAGTTGGTGGTCTGCAAATATTTTATTGTCAAAACTCTTTTAAAATTAATCTTCTAATTTGCAAATGTAAATTTTTTTATTTTTTATTTTTTATAAAAATATAAATAAAATTTCGTCAAATACGTGCTGGACATGCATTAAGTCAGAGTTCGGTAATCAGTAGCAAATTTCGTAACACATTTCGTAATAGAATTTAGGAAATTTATGTATATTTGCTGTTCTATGTGTTACTGTGGCCACTATCTCGGTAAATTATGTAATGACTAGCCGTGTACCCACCCGATGGGATTTACCATCGACAATATCTCGGGATGTCAGTCAGTGTCAAAAATTTATTAAGTATGTTATTTATTTATTTTAATAGCCATAGTAACATATTTTTTTATATCTCTAACTTCAAAAATGACGAATTTCCATACCAATTTTTATTTCCTATTTAACCCACTTAGGGGACGAATTTTCAAAAATCCTTTCTTAGTGCTCACCTACATAGGGAACTCCTGTGCAAAATTTAATTCTTCTAAACCCAATGGTTTAAGCTGTGCGTTGTCTATCAGTCAGTCAGTGTTAGAGATTTATTAAGTAGATTTTAATTTCTGTACTTTTTAAAAATATCGATAAAAAATATTCAAAGTAATTGTGGTTGGAAGTTTTTAATAAGTGCTGTTATTTGTAACTTTTTTAGATTAATTAAAAGTTTGAGAAAATTAAAGCTCAGTATTTCACAAACAAAAAAAAAGAATCTCAAATTCATTTTAAAAGACTTTTCTAACGACATCCTACACAATAGAATACTTGTAGTTATTTCCGGAATTACTTACGAAAAACGAAAATTTCTAATGATATGGCCTCCCTGGGGGTGTTTTCAGGTATCGAAATATGTATTGGTGCAAAATTTCATTTATTTTATTTCCTCTACTTCAAATTTTTAAATTTTGAAAGTTTTATCTTCTACGAAAGTTGTTGATATAACATAACCAAAATTTTCAAATTTTTGGGATCTTCGGCTGAAAAGTTACAAGATGTGCCCAAAAAGATCATTTCGAAAGTGCTAAAATTCTATAAACGAAGGTTAAAATTGAAAAAATATGGGGAATAGGAAGATCATTTTTATTTTAACAGTCCCTACTAGCTGTCCGTGAAAACAATTTCGTCCTTACGGACATATCTATTCTTTTCTTCGGAACCCTCCTTCCGATCCAGCAATAAAAATATTTTCAATAAAATGTCTTCGTGCATAGAGATCGTCTCAATAAATCATGTCCACTAATCTATTTTGATTTTATATAAGATTTTTTTTTTTAATAAAAAAATACAACATGAATATTGGTTACTATTTATATATTTTTTTTCTTTTTAAGAACACTTTTTTCTTTTTGGCAACCATAAAACTAGATAATATGCGAATACTTCACTTCGTAACACAGTGGCCGGTACAACTGTCATATTACAATCATTACTCATTGTAGATTGTACGTAAATATAACTGGTACTGCTATATTTCGATTCGGTTAATGCACTCAATTGTTAACAATCATAATTAATTTTCATTTTTGAAATGACACTTATTAATTTGATTTTATAATGTAGGTAAAATACACGTCAAAAATATTCGTTTACCATTTTAATTATTGTTGCTGATAAAATAACTATTACGCAAATATTTTACAAAGCAACTTTTGATTTTGAAAAAAGTTAAAAACATAAAAATATCTTAAAGCTTAAAACGGTAGCGGTAGCTCAAGGTTTGATTCTCACAGGTAGCTATGCTTGTAACCAAGGCTTAATTTCGGCTGGAATGTGGCGGAGTGGTGTTCCAGCACCTCCTAGAGATTTTTAATTTTTACCAGAACGATTTGGCATGTCCAAGAAATTTTTGTTTTTATCAAGGTGTTTAGGTGCTGTAGAGTTACAAGTAGACAAACGGTAAGCCAAGACCTTTTTTTGGTCGTCAGTGCCTTTTTTAGGGGAATAGCAGAAGTGGTAAGCTAAGACGACCGTCCTTTTTTTAATCGTTAGCACATTTCGTTTTTATTTTTGCTTTTTGTTTGTCTCGTTATTTTTGAGGAAAATTTTTGAAAAAAATTGTGTTTAGGCACCTACAATTTTAGAAATTTAGCCCTATTTGTACCGGTTTTTGGACTTTGGAATACCGTCCAAATTTTAGTCCACGATTACCTCACCTGTGCTCCAGTCACGTTATAAATAATGCAACTATGAATTCAAGAAAATAAACAGTAAAAAAATTATTGTGAAACTGGGAAAAATTTTGCTAAATGGTACTTATCTAAGCTTTCGTTAATACGATTCTTTTTGACTAACAGCTGAGAGAAAGTCATTATTTAATTTTTTTTAGATAGCTTATTTAGTCCATATACCTAAGTATTTGTTTGTATGAACATATCTAGGTTATAGGTCGTAATATTTGAACAATTTTCAAAATTCTTTTTTATCGATTCATAAACTACTAAAAGGAACGTTATTGATAATTTTAATATGATTTAAAAATATAAACCGTAAACTACGTTTCAATTGGCATATCAAATTAAAACATTTACAGGTGTATTTTATACGGTGTATATATGAATTTTAGTTTAAAATTTGTACTTGGAGTCGTCAAACATAAGTATGCTTAATATGGTCGCAACGGAATACCATGATAGGGGTGTTGTGTCAACTTTTAAAACTATACTAAAACATTGAAACACATTGTTACCCCCTGTGACTCCGATGTGGACAACTGCAGGAAATGAAGCATAGGGGAGAGCGGGGCTATCCCGTACACTTAAGGGAGAGCTGTTATTGTTCAGCTAATATCGCGTATAAAATTATAAGAAAATTAGCAATATGTAATTTAGACCATTGGCTATTGATTTCACACAAAGAAATTTGAATTATTCCACTGTTTACATATTTAAATTAAATTACAAAAAAGTGTCTCTGTACGAAATAGCCCCGGGGGTCGGAGCTATTCCGTGCGGTAGGAGGGGCTATACCGTACAGTAAAAAATCATCTAGTTAAGGAAATAATAAGAGTAATGCAATAAATTATTGTAAAAAAATCATCTTGTTAAGGAAGTAAATAAGAGTAATGCAATAAATTATTGTAGAAAACACATTTTATTACTTATTGTCGACTCAACTAAGAAACATCATAACGTAACTTGTATTATCGGTATATTTAGTTCAGCTCATAAAAGTATAAAAAGTGTTAGGTTAACTTTTATCAAAAAAAGTGATAAAGTTTATAGAACGAAAGTATTTTATTGAAAGTTTATACATTTAAACAAAAATCACAAGTAAAATTATCTGCAGACTCGGCAGCACTAAAACTCTAATGTTTATGGTATTTCTTGCATCAACTACAATTTATTAATGTTGCCATATTAAACCATTTGGGGCTAAGTCGTACACTTCTGTACGGTTTAACCCCATCCTGTACCTTGTGGGAGTTTCATAACCTAACCTCAAATTCCGTCGCCTAACTAGTCTTCCTAGTGATCAAGAGAGAGCTTAAGAAAAGTAGTTTCTCATGATCTTATCGCTATTAGCTCATAAGTAAAGGTTCTCCACACAACTCTTATTTGACAGTGCCCCAAAATTATAAGAGAAATAATAAAAACAAGTTTTTTTACCGTCATATTGGCATTTATACGCACAGCGGAACGAACTTAATCCTGTGATTTTCCGCGGTCAGGCGCTAGCTTGCGACAACGATTAGACTTGTCTAGCTTGAAATCTAGACACGAAAAATGGCTGTACGGCTTAGCCTCGCTGTACGGTATAGCCCCGTTCTCCCCTACTATTTGTACCAGCGCTTTCACCAAAACAATATTGGTTTTACTGTATTTTTAATTAAAAGTAATTACCTAATATTTTTCTTTCCACATGCATATTTTGACACCTACAGTGACGTTCAAATACAGTACATATTTTTTTTTTTACTGAAGCCAACAAATTCGGTTATAATCTGCCATTATAATTTAATATTTATTTATAATCATTAAAGATGACTTGCCAGTTTTTTGATTAACAAAAAAAGAAAATTTTAGTATTTCATACACACTATAAGCATACATAAGAAGAATTTAATCTTGTCAATTATTTGTTTTGATTTTAGCATTAAGTATGTTTCGACAATGCGCTTACCTCCACAATTGAATCCACCTTAATTCTTTCGAAACAATTGTAATACTTTTTATTAATAAATAATTGTAACAATAGAATTTTTTTTTCAAATCTAGTAACCTCTGTACAAAATTTGTATACATCTTTAGAACAATAAAAAATTAAAAATTTGTTTAGATAAAATTTTTTTACTATTTTCCAATTAGCAGTTTATGTATTTCAGCTACACACTGATTTTTAGTTCCTTGAATGTTTAATTTAAAAAAAAAATAATAATATAATGAATATGAATTTTTTGATCAGATAAATAAATATTGTTTTAATATAACCATATAATTAATTATATCAATGTTTATCACAGTAAAACCTCTACCAAGAAATTACTATGTGTTTTGAATTACTTTCGAACAGGTTTGACGTATTTTTACCGATATTTTTGAGTAGAACGATATAATTTATCGAGGCCTTTTGAGAATGTAAAAAAAGAATTAACTATTTAAACGATTAAGACGAGTTTGCTCGTCCTGCAATATGGCGGCTCAAAATGCTGTGATATGTATACATTCACTGACAGGTGCAACCATCTGTGACAGATTTTCGAAAATACGGTATAATTCTAAATAATGTTCAATTTTATCAACATAGACTAGTATAATTTATATTTTGTAAATTCCTAGGGTTCACTTTTTTCATGTTGGGATCTTTAACTTTTTTTCTTTTTCTTTTTTTGTAACTTAAGTATATATAATTGAAGGTTCATATGAAATTTCACAGTTATCAATCAAGAATGGATACAGGGAGTGATCATGAGGGTCATAACGTCCCTTCCCTTGAAAGAGGTTAATTCAAATTTTGTCATAACTTATCTGATGGTATCATCAAGTCTACTAACATTTTAAGTTTTCGAAGTCGTTTTTTTCATATTTAAAATAAGTCATTTTTATAGCAAAAAGTTCACACCCAAATAACCCTAATTCAAGCTAAGTGAAATCACTTCAAATGGTTTGCTTTGAAAAAAGGAGATTTTTAATTTATTGACGTCATCAACTGTACTAAAATTTTCCAGTGCCTTAAAGACTATTAACGAAATGACAGAATGATAAAACTGGAAAAGAATTAATTATTATTGGTTTTTAAAGTCGCTCTTTAATGTTAAAATTTTCAATGTCAACAAAAAGATAAAACCTTTAAAAAATGTGACGTCTCCTAATTTGAGGCCTATAGATCCGTTCCTATAATCAGCTTGATGTACCTCGAGATGTGTTTGATTAGGTTGAAAACCATTCCAAACGTTTCAATAAATTTTTCAGCAATTGACGGGGATTTAACTGTAATTTTTCTATGTAATATTTATTTGTTTAATAATAAAAAAGGATCGAAATTCATGCAAAAAAGATAGAGAAACAAATGATTATTAAAAACAATTTAAACGTGTGATGTTTTACAAGAATAATAAATTGTAATCTAATTTTTATATCTCATGAACTCAAATGAGTGAATTATGAGCTACTATAATTATGGTCAGTCCACACATTGCCAACAATCAGTATTGTGGACTGTGGTGGTGGTTACAGTGACCAAAATGACCATGAATATTTCAATAGAAAAATGTGTATATGTAAATTTTTTACAAAATAAATTTATGCCTCCCACATAATTGGTATTATTATTAATATTTTTATTTTTTTTAAATAATTACTTACTTATCAAACTGCTAGAGCAGGAAAATATATTTTACAATATTCCTTTTTTGCGTTAGATACTGTTATTTATTGTGTTATAATATGGAAGTTTTTGAAAATAATTTTTTGTAAAATTGTCTACCTTTATTTACTGTAAACTGGTTACTGTAACAGAAGTCTAAGTGTACGTATTTTATCCAACTACCAAATTTCCTCCTATTAAATAGTATTCTTAAAAGTAAACGGGTCTTTATGCTATTCTGTTTTTACTAACCTAAGAGAGAGATTATTGCAAATATCAGCACACGATATTACGATTTCATTGATTGTGATGATGAAAATTGTAAAAATTTGATATGCTATAACATGTCAAATCAAATAACAATGGTCTGTCTGATGTCATTAACAATAGAAGCAAAATTAGACGAACAACATATAGTTACTTTAAAGTTACTATAGTTACTCTGATATAAAATAGCAAAAGAAGACAGCAAGCTAGGGAAGTCTGATTTTGCTTTATTTGTTACATTTATTTGACGACGTCAAGCCATTTTTGGTTGATTTGGCTTATAAGACAACTCTAGCAGGCACCTCAAAACTCAAATACTTCGTATTTTTCACCTTTCTTAAAACTATATAAATAAAGGAGATTATTAATGATAAGATTCTCCGATATCGTGTCGTAGAATTGACATATGATAATTTTTTATACAGTTGAGCGTTCTAGTGACAATTTTATAAAGTTTTTACATAGTTTTTATTTAAAGTGTTGACATTAAACGTTACTAGAAAACGTTGTTACTGAAATTTCCCTCTTTGGTACCATTACACATTAATACTATAACTACTTTTAAAATACTGTTCACAATTTTTACTGCCTCGTAAATGTCCAAAAACGAAATAGTCGCAAAACTTTTATAAAACAATGAAATACACAGCTGTGGGAAAGTATCTGGCAAACGCTCATTAGGGAAATTTATACGTTGGTAATAAGAAGCCTCGTTGAAACAAAAAACAAGTGAGTAGCAAGATAAAAGATATTACTTTTTAAGACATCATCACTAAAAATCTTCTCTGGTACAATAATATTCAAATTACTCAACACATTTAAAACAAATATTATAGTAATTTTCATTTAATCGTTTTATAACGTAACACGACCGTTACAATCGAAAAAATATGTCTATTGTAATATGTTTGTAACAATTTAAAATAAATACATTTACAATATTCGAATCGTAGAAAGAATTATCGATCGTCATTACTATATAGTAAATAGTGTAAAATCGTTTCCTAGATCGTGTTCAATTGTTTTGTATCATTTCACTTTTTTTTTTCCTTACACAATAAAACAAAATAACGACATACATACATACATTGGTACATTCGAACAAACGATATACGAAAACAAAATAGAATCACCTGTTTTTATTTGTTTTGTAACAAATGTCAGCCATGTATAGGAGTTTTGGTATACCTATATGTATTTTATAGATACAATTCGTAGTGTAAAATGTATACACAGCTTGTAAAATTGAATATTTTACTACATTTAATAATTTTACGATAATCGTACGACATTTAATATGACAAAAAAATCCCGTAACAAGTTATGCTTACGAAAGTCTTCCTGACAGTTTCGTGTCACAATTCTAGACGAATATTGACATAATACATCGAAGAAAACAGTTGGAGAAGCATATTTTCCAAATGCGGGTCCTCAAACACCTTTCTCCCACTCCACGCACATCATAATATAATTAAATTGTAAAATATATAAATAAAATGTCTGGAAACCGGATCATAATGCTCGTTACATTTAAAGGTAATGTCTATTTCACAATTACCTATGTCACATGATTACTGCAACAATTTGTATCTATTGTACAGTGACGCGATGAGTTCTACAATACATATTGTAATAAGGTGATATGTATCATTTAAGTACATTAACCAGGGAGGCCAAAGGCTACCTAACAACTTGAAATAGAAGAAGCAATTTTCAACTGCTGATGGATAATCGTTATCGTGACTAGAATTAAATCATGAACATACCTTTATCGGTCTTATTGTAACTTAAGTAGGTATATACGTACGTACCTATTGGTCTTTGCACTAGTCTCATCTCGTCGTAGGTCATTGGATATGAGACCTGCTGGTGTACCGCGATATTTTTAATGACTAAGGGTCATTTTGCGAATAAAACTAAAGTAATATTGATTTTATTTTTATACACATATTTTAATTCCGTTTTGCGAATTGCAAAATATACGAATCGAATCAAGGCAAGGGAATCAATTTTTGTTGCTAAAGTTGTCTAAAAATTCATAGTAAACATTATTACATTTGTCAACTGGTATTAAATAATACTGATATAATACTCTTGTTAATTCTGAAAGCATGAATTTATAAAAAAAATTCACTAAATGCGTGTCAGACCCGCATTAAATCAGAGTTCCTCTGTACTTAGCTCTGCTGAGGTTTTCGCACTTTCAGTTTAGAAAGGACAGAATATTTTACTATATTTTTATGGCTTATTATAAACAAACAAAAAAATTGGTAGATATATTTCATAATGCTATTTGCACAGGCGTTATTAATGTAATTTCCCTTAAAGATATTTCGTTTAAGTACGTTGAATATAGACCAGCGAAAAATACTTATATTCGGATATAACGTTGAACGTTAGGTATCGCCACAGAATATGCAATAGTTAGAAAAATAAAATTTTAATAATTTTTCGGGATTTTCCTAGATAGTCTAGATTTGTTTTTTCTAAGGATACTTTCTAATACCCAAACATATTTTCATGTATTTGGGTGGAGGATGTTTTTTGAAAAATCTCCGAAAATTTTCGACATAACATAATTTTAACTGAATCTCCCTCCCTATCAAATGCTAGTGTTGTCTTCCTTTTTTTTAGCGAATTTCCAAACTGAAAATACGCTATTACAGCCACTGTTATGACGCGACTTGAGCCCAGGACTATGGCAGAAATTTGTTTTGAGGTCCCTAGAAACCGAAAATTTTTATATATAAAATATGTATATATATATATATACATATATATATATATATATATATATATATATATATATATATATATATATATATATATATATATAGTTATATAACGCTCTTATGGAACACCCTATATAAATAAAATTCAATCAAATATAATTTTTATAAAATAATTTTTGTAATAAAATAATAATTTCTTTAATTGTAAATTGTAGAATCAGCAACGCACGTGGAATCACAATTGGCCGGATATAAAAAATCTGACTAATCAATTAAAAACAAATAAATAGCCAGTGTTATTTCACGTCGCCGATCTTTTTCATATTTGAAGTGATATGTAAATTTTGTATTTCGGACAAAATAAATTTCATTTTTTTGGAACGTGCGAGTATCGAATCCTTATTTGGCGCAGTCGGTAGGATCCAAACTATTGTTGCGTACATTGTTGTAAAATCGTGAACAAAGTATTGACGGTTTATCAGTATAAGTATTCAATCTAAGCGGTTTACTTAGACGAGTGGTTTTGCCGTGTACCTGATAGTGGATCACAATTCAATTGGTGGATTTTAATCCTTCAGTTCCCGGTTCGAATCTACATCAAGAGTCATCCAGATGAAGGCGATAGTGTGCATGTAAGTACCATAATTTTACTTGTTTTGCTCATTATCTATGCCTAACGTTCCGAAATTTAAATTTAAGTCCTCACGCCAACCATATCCTTCGAAAAAGTTCCCTCTCACTTCCGGTGCTGAATACACAAGTGTGGAGTCAAATTCTTCTCTTTCGCTGAATACGATTAGTGAAGAAATTAATTTAGCTAGTGTTAGTTTAGAAAATATTAATTTAAATTCAAACGAAAATATTAATTTAAGAGAAAACGAAAATAATTTTGATTTAATTCCTAATAATAATTTAAATAATCTAACTTCTGATTTAAGTAATAACCTTACATATAATTATAATAGTAACAATTCTAATAAAATGGCAACCGCTAAAGAATTTTTCGATGCCTTAAGAATTCCCGATGCAATTAAAGAATTGCCAAGATTTGACGGCAATTCTCGACTTTTATATGATTTTATTTCGAATGTTGAAGAAATTTTAGAAGTAATACCAGGTGCAGATGGTACACCTCAGGGCAAATTATGGCTCAGGGCCATAAGAAATAAAATTACGGACCAGGCTAACGAAGTTCTAGATATGTATGGAACGGCTCTTAACTGGAACGAAATTAAATCAAATCTTATATCACATTATTCTGATAAAAGGAACGAAACCAGCCTAATACGCGACCTGCATAGCATAAAACAAAGTAATTTAACAATCGAACAATATTACTCTTCCATAATCGAATTATTCTCTGCAATGACAAATCATATTAAATTATATGAAACAGATCAAACTGTTGTTGTAGCTAAAACAAAATTATATTCGGATATGTGCTTAAACGTTTTCTTAACAGGACTTAGGGAACCACTTGGTTCAGTTATTAGAGCAAGGGGTCCCAAATCACTTAAACAAGCTTTTGAATTTTGTATCATTGAACAGAATATACACTATGCTAGGAACACATCAAGTACACATACACAAAACAGACCAACACCAAAAATTAACCAACCATTACCACCACCTCATTTTAAAATTCCAGCCAATCCAAATAGAAATCCTTTAACCTTCAATAAACCTAACCAGTATCAACAGTATCAACCAAAACCTCCTGTTCAACCGGTTCAATATCAACCCCGTCCCCCTATTCAACAACCACAACCTAGAACAAACTTCAATCAAAATCGTCCTCAACAATCATACAGACCTACTCCAATGGACATAGGAACAAATTACACACATATACGTTCACAACAATACCGACCTCAACCAACAGTAGGGAATAATTTCTTTAAAACACAGAGTAAACCTACATTTACTAGCCAAGAGTTACATAATCAGGAACAGTCGTTTGAAAAATTAGACGATTACGTGCAACCTATACAGGATAACAATGAATATAGTGACTTTCAATTAGAATCTACTGACGACGGAACTTTTGATCAACCATTCGAAATTGACGAATCGGATTTTCAATTCAGTTACCCGAACAATACGGATACATAGACAATAATAGCCACGGAACTACCTTACCATATATCCATATTTCTTCACCCTTCAACCGACCCTTAAAATTCCTTATTGATACCGGATCATCAAATTCCTTTATCAATCCCGAATTTGTACATCCTGATGACATTTACGAAACATCCCCCATAGAAATTCGTGCTATTTTAAATACATATAAACTGAACAAGAAAGTAAACCTTCCAATATTTACCGAGTTTAACCAACCAGGCGACTTAGAATTTATAGTTTTTCGCTTTCATAATTACTTTGACGGACTTATCGGACTAGACAGTTTAAATAAATTAAAAGCTCAAATTAATATACACGACAGGACACTTGTAACGGAACATTCTTTAAATAAATTACTTTTTAAACCGAACTTTACATCAGGAAAATATGAAATTCAACCTCATAACCAACAATTGATAAAACTACCAGTTGACATACAAAACGGTGAAGTGTTGCTTAAAAATACCTATTTGAACAATAAAATACTAATTCCCGAAGGCGTTTATAATTCAAAAGATTGGCATATTGTTGCACCTGTTAAAAATTTAACTAATCAAATTCAACCATTTTTTATTGAACAACCACTAAAAGTTGAACCTTTAAACCATCAAATAATTGAATTTAATAGTCACCAAATTATAAATAACGAAATTGATCAAACTTCTTTACCCATTGAAAAACTAATTCGTATCGATCATTTAAATTTAGAAGAAAAGAAAGCCATCTTAAAATTATGTCACGAATACGAAGACATATTTTTTAAAGAAGGCCAAAATTTATCTTTTACAAATCAGGTGAAACATAAAATAAATACAACAGACAATATTCCAATCTATACGAAATCATATCGGTATCCGCAAATCCACAAGCAAGAAGTACAGAATCAGTTAGATAAAATGTTAAAACAGGGCATCATCAGACCAAGTTTCTCACCATGGTCGTCGCCTATTTGGATCGTTCCAAAGAAGCGTGATGCTAGTGGTAAACAAAAATGGCGTCTTGTAGTAGATTATCGAAAGTTGAACGAGAAAACTATAGACGACCGTTATCCACTTCCCAACATAACTGACATCTTAGACAAACTTGGAAAGTGTATGTACTTCACTACACTTGATCTCGCGAGTGGATTTCACCAAATCGAAGTAGATCCGAAGGATATTGAAAAGACAGCATTTACAGTCGAGCACGGACATTTCGAATATGTCAGAATGCCATTTGGATTGAAAAACGCACCTTCCACCTTCCAACGCGTTATGGATAACGTCCTTAAAGAGCTACAGGGAACCACCTGTTTAGTTTATATGGACGATATCATCGTCTTTTCAACATCTTTACAAGAACATGTAACGAATCTTAGTAAAACATTTGAAAAACTGCGTCAAGCTAATCTTAAAGTTCAACTAGATAAGTCAGAATTTTTACATCGCGAAGTGGCCTTTTTAGGGCACGTAGTTACAAGAGACGGTGTGAAGCCTAACCCTTCGAAAATCGAAGCTATTACAAAATATCCAATACCAAGAACACAGAAAGACATAAAAAGCTTTCTCGGACTTTTAGGCTACTATAGAAAATTCATTAAAGACTTTGCGAAACTGACAAAACCTATGACTAGTTGTTTAAAGAAAGGAACAGACGTAAAAATAACACCTGAATACATCAAATGTTTCCAAACTTGTAAAGAACTACTTACTAATGACCCGATCTTATCTTATCCTGATTTCACTAAACCGTTTAACTTAACCACGGACGCAAGTAACGTCGCGATTGGAGCTGTACTGTCTCAAGGACCTATCGGACAGGACAAACCCATATGTTACGCATCCAGGACTCTGACACAAACCGAACAAAACTACTCGACAATAGAGAAAGAACTTTTAGCTATTGTATGGGCGACTAAATACTTTAGACCGTATCTTTTTGGGAGAAAATTTAAAATTATCACGGACCACAAACCACTAACTTGGTTAATGTCTTTAAAAGAACCCAATTCTAAATTAGTTAGATGGCGGTTAAAACTTGAGGAGTTCGATTATCAGATAATACATAAAGCAGGCCGTTGTAACACCAATGCTGATGCTTTATCACGTATTAAAATAGCCGAAAATCATAATATCGAAAATGTTAACGACTCTGAAAGTGTCAGTAGTAATACATCACTCCAAGGTAACCAACATACAGCTAACGACGACATTGAAACAATACACAGTGCAGACGAGGACAACACATCCTTTATCCCTATTTCCGAAAATCCCTTAAATGACTTTAGTGAACAAATAATTTTAAAGCAAAATAAAAACAGACCAAACAGAAAACTTGAAATAATTTTTAAAACAAAACGTAGACAGACATTTCAATTCCCCAGTTATTCTAATCAAATAATTGTAAACCTTCTTAAACAGTTTTTTGCTCCTAAAAAGACAGTAGCTCTATTTTGCTCAGACGACCAAATATTTAATCGATTACAGGAAATTTACTCACAATATTTCAGTCAGGGCAAACAATTTAAAATAGTACGTTGTACAAAAATTTTACAAGACATAACAGACGAACGAGAGCAAGACGAAATCATATCAAAATACCATAAAACAAGTAACCATAGAGGAATTAACGAAACATTTCAACATTTAAGACGTGACTATTACTTTCCCTCTTTAAAATCAAAACTGACCTATTATATAAACAATTGTAAAGTTTGCAACGAAAATAAATACGACAGACACCCACCGAAACAAAAATTTGCATTAACTCTAACACCAACAAGACCATTAGAAATAGTTCATATAGACATATTTTATGTTAATAAACAGACAATGCTAACAATTATTGACAAATTTTCCAAATTCGCACAGGCGTACACTATCGAAACCAGAAATACTCCCCATATAATCAACGCTATCGTAAAATTCATTAGTAGCTATAGTAAACCAAAACAATTAGTTGCAGACTCCGAAAAAGGTTTTGATTCGATACTATTCAGACAGTTTTGTGATAATTATGACATCAAATTACATATTACGTCAGTTAGAAGTTCAAACTCAAACTCGCCAGTAGAACGATTCCATTCGACTCTACTTGAACTCTATAGAATAATACACAATCAAACTACATCAGAAACACATGATCATGAGCGAAAATTAGCAGAAGCAGTTTTCACTTACAATAATTCAATCCATTCCACTACAAAATACACACCCTTTGAACTATTCTTTGGTAGGGAATACGACATGACGACAAAACAAAACTTACAAGAAATTCAAAACAAACAACAAGAACTTTATGACAAAGTTAACGAAAAGGTCCTACAAAATAAACAAAACAAAATAGGAAAAGTAAATCAGACTAGGGACGAACCTTTTGAATACACTCCAAACACTACAGCCTACATGACCGAAAACAAACACAACAATAAATTAAATCCTAAATTCAAACAAGTTCAAATTAAACAAAATAACAGGCTGACTATTCTAGATCAGAAAAATCGAAAATTACACAAACAAAAACTGAAACGACCTATTAAATTACAGGTTAATCCTCTTCCAATTCCTGACGACCAAAATAACGACACAGACAATCGAAATACAGGACATGACAAACAACCCCGGAGTACTAGCCCTCAACCTGGGACAAGCAAGGATAGTTAAAAATTATGTAAAATACATACATATCATAAATCTGAATAGTTACGAGAATAATTTAATTAAAATCAGACAAGCAATACAAATTGTCAATAAAAATAACAAATTAGAAAACATAAGAGATGTTGTTAACGCTAAATTTAAGGAATTAGAAAATAACTTTAAAACCATCTATCCTCGTAGAATTTCCAAGCGTGGCCTTATTAACGGCCTGGGAACAGTAATCAAGTGCATTACGGGTAACATGGATAGCAATGATGCTATGCAAATCACAAAGGACATCGATAATCTAAAATTAAATCAGAATAATGCGATATTCCAACTAAATAAACAAGTAAAAATCAATAATCAGATGCTCGATAGATTTGATAATATCACTAATCATATCAATAAACAACAGGAGATAATAAATAAATATTTAAAGACAATTAGTTCAGATTTTCAAAATCAAATTTTAAAAGACGAGGATGAAATTCAGTATTTGCAATATCTATCCCAACTAACATACAATATTGATTTATTAAATTCACATATTAAAGATATCATACAGTCAATAAACCTAGCTAAATTAAACATAATCTCCAGAAATATCCTTTTACCTGAAGAATTAGATTTTGCATATCAAACCCTAAAACGACAAAATATCCCAATTATTTCTACGGAACAAATATACGAATTATTACCATTTCAAACATTTTACAACCATACAAATATTATCTTCAACATTCAAATACCACAGTTTTATCCCATACCATTTAATTTAAATTTCCTGGAACCACTACCTACAAAACATCTTAAAACACTCAAATCAAATAACCCATATGTCCTATTTAATGAGCATTACATGTATTTTATGGGAAAACTATGCCCTAAGTTGGAGAACATTTTCCTGTGTCAAGACGAAAATATTAAATTAATCAAAACAAATTTTGATCCATGTTTTGGAAAAATACTCGGCGGAGATACCGGCAACTGTACCTATCAAGAATATGGAAACGGGACCGAAATCAAGAAATTAAAAAACCAGTACATCATCTTGAAAAATATACGATCCACTCCTGTTACTAGTACCTGCGGTATCAGACAACGTGTATTAAATGGATCAATTCTAATACATTTCAAAAATTGTTCCGTCACCGTCAATAACTTAACATACGACGACACAGTGTACCAACTTCAAGAACAACCACTTCAGATCCTACCCTTACACAACGTCGAAATTAACGAAATTAAACTGGAAAAGCAATTAAACCTGGAAAAATTGCACACATATCACATACAAAATAGGGACAACATTGAAATTATTCGTTCCCAAGGAATCTTTCACATATCGGCAACATACACCTTAATAGCCATCATCATAATTGGAACCTTAGCTAGCACAATCATCTCCATGTGGAAAAAGAAAATGAAGAAAGAAATTAGCCCACCAGCACCATCTACAGCATCAAGACCCAGTAACGCGCCCACATCACCTACAGGCAAACTTCTATGGTCGTTGCCTTTGTCTAGCGAGGGAGGAGTTATATAACGCTCTTATGGAACACCCTATATAAATAAAATTCAATCAAATATAATTTTTATAAAATAATTTTTGTAATAAAATAATAATTTCTTTAATTGTAAATTGTAGAATCAGCAACGCACGTGGAATCACAATTGGCCGGATATAAAAAATCTGACTAATCAATTAAAAACAAATAAATAGCCAGTGTTATTTCACGTCGCCGATCTTTTTCATATTTGAAGTGATATGTAAATTTTGTATTTCGGACAAAATAAATTTCATTTTTTTGGAACGTGCGAGTATCGAATCCTTATTTATATATATATATATGTATATAGATGTGGGTGTGTTTGTGCGTGTGTTCGCACGATAACTACTTTTACAAAATTTGGTGAAAATGTTAGAAGTTCCAAACCGTCTTTCTAACAAGTTCGTTAGCCAGACACGTCCAATGCCCGGAACATGGTTTTTGGGGCAGTTTTTCGCCAAAATTTACCCTTATTCAAATTTTTTGCGACATTTTTTTACAGCATTGAAACGGGGAGAAAAAATCACATAAAAAAGGTCTTTAAGGGCGACCACTAGTGTGACTGCCTGAAAAAAAGGTGATTTTTAGGAATTTTTTTAAAGAAAACTACTATATGGAATGTTTCATTATTTTCAGAATATATTCGTTGATATAGGTATTAAATTCATGATAAAATTTTTGGACCAAAAAAATTGAAAATGCAGTGAGTTATTCAAGATCTCCCAAGGCTCCAAAAAAAAGTTCCCCCACTGCTGCAGTGATAGCGGCCTTCACACTCCCTGAAATAAAAAAAAACCAAAAAGCCTATTAAACTAGAAAGTATGGTCCGTACCGTGAACCTCAATCGAAAAAAAAGTTGAAATTGAACAAAAAAAGGGAGTTTTTAAAAAATAGTTTCAAATTTTGCGCAAAAATTTGATGGTTTTTGGCTTATGAAAATTACATTTTTTATTCGATCGGAAAACTGGAGGTTCATGGTACGAAGAAATATATATAAAAGAAGCTGCAAAATTTTTCCAATTTTTTGAAAACGTCACACTAGTGGTCCCGCTTAAACTACTATTCTACGTCAGCTAGTTTCCAAGCAAAACTAATTTTTATAAACGGAAATTCGCTATGTAATGCAAGATGTTGCGACAGGGGTATTTTTAAAATTTTTTGGATCTGTAACTGAAAAACTAAAGCGGAGAAATTTACAAATCAAACCTCATCAAATTTCATTTCCTGTGAAAAAATTTTCACTGCAACTATTCAATACCTATGGAAAATTATCTCAATAAACTGAGAAAAATCAGTTTATAGCGGACAAATAAGTATAACAAAGTTAACAGGTTTTTGAGATTTTTCCATCAGAACCCTAAAAATCATTTTGTATCAAACTGCGAATATTTTTTTTTTATACAATGATTCAGAAATCTCAGACTGGAAAGATTAATCCGCACATATAAACAACACGGATTTTCACATTTAGAAGCAAAAAAAAGAAACAAAATTTTTGTTAAAAATTTTGCAATTAATAACTGTCAGTTTTTTCAAACAATATTCAAATTAATCAAAACCGGACTAATTAAAAATTAATTAGTAATGCTTTTCATTTTTATTGTATTAAAAAATAAATATCAATAAAAATTTTCAAACCAAACAGTTCCACTATTAATAAAATTAATAAAAAAATATCTACATGTGTCATATTAATACTTTATATTTAATTAAAATCATATAAATTCAAAAAAAAATCACTCTTTATAAACCGCATACCGAGATCTACATGTATTTGGATCAGTTGAGTCCGTCAAATATCATATGTTCGATTGTCTATTTAACATTTTTTCAATTAAATGATTAATCAGTATGTAATGTACAACTTAATTATAATTGGTATTAATAATTATATATGATAATAATTTTTTTTAATCTATGTAGAGGTACCAACCAAATTTTTACCACAAAAATTTTATCAGATTTCCAATATTATATTTCCAGTGTTACATTGCAGGGGGTCCACACGGTTCCAAAATATTTATATATTATTGTACCTGTCAAAATTACAAAAAATTATCAGTTTTGTCTAAACCCGTAATCATAAATAATTATTTTTGTTGATCAATACTTTAAAAAAAAGTCGTCAAGTGCGTGTTTGACACGCATTATTTAGGGCTACTCAGGAATTATGTGTTGTATGTTGTATGAATCATTACATGTTGTATGATTAGTAAGAAACCTGCAAAAAATTTTGATAATTATACCATAGCTACAAGTTAAGGATATTATGGAGGTACTTAAAAATGGTGACAGTCTTATGAAAATTTGTGCGAATAATGGTTTTTCTAAATTTAATCGACTGTGAAAATTTAAATTAGATTCACTACAGCGTTTAAAAGTTATTGCAGGTTTAATTTTTGCTCACTTTTAACATGCAGTCTAATTGAGTTTTCAATAGAAACCGAATATAAACCAGCTTTTAATGCTTAGAAAAAATGGTGATAAGGCTCTTGTTTTTGTTTTAGATGTTAGGAAAAACGCTTATACAACTTTTTTTACCCCCAAATTTACCAAAATAGCCCCTCTAGTAGGTCCGACTCTGGCTTTGTATATATCAGTAGAAAGCTCTCTAAAAATGAAGTGTTGTGTCAATTTAAAATTTTTCTTTATCTGCCGCAGTTTTCAAGTAATCTAGCAAAATTGAAATTTTACCCTAATTTTGAGGGGTAATTTCACTTCTTAAATGGCGACTGTGTCAGATGAAAAAAATCGGGTCCGTTATTTTGGTCGACCCTACGGGTTGTCCCCATTTACTCTTTTCTCGTCTCTTTTGATCCCAATTTTTCATAGAGAAGAAATTATACGATTTTTGTTAATTTTTCAAAAACCACCAATATTTTTAAATTTTTTTGGATACTGCTGATAAAGTGACCATCTTCGCGTAAATTTTTAATATATTAAAGATTAGGTACTCATAAAATAAATACAAAAAAATACGGTGTGAAGTCTGAATGCGTACCTATTCATCCTTGTCTACGGTAGCACATTTTTTATTGACATAAATATTAGAAACGCAGGAAAAGAGACCAGGAATCAACATAGAAGTGGATTATGGTACGATATATTTTCTGAAAAAAGTGCTTAGGACCAAAGTTATAGAATTCAAAGTGAAGCACTTGATGATGACTTTGAAGTTGACCTTGAGGTCAATTTCCAAAGTCATTTGAAAATCATTTAATATTTTTCAAAAGGAGTAGCTTACTTTTCACCCCTAAATGGTTCAAAGTATATTCGAACGAATTTCACATGCAAGATAGAAAATAAGTGATCAAGAAGTAATTTTGAAAAATACTTGCTCAATCGCAATCGGAAAAATAATAGTTAATCATATGTTCAATTGAATTCCTAATATGATAACTATAGAGTAGCAATAAAAATTTTAAAAAATTTTGAAAATTTATAATATAACATAAAGTTAATGTTTAACTTACAATTAGAGTGATATTAAATCTTTTCTTAACTTTACTTCTAAAATTACTTACAAAAATGTTTTCTTCTAATTTTTTCTATAAATCAACTTTGAAGATAGATTGAGTCAATACATGAAATTACTGCTTATAGGTACAGGATATGGTCAAACTTCGGCAATGGCTAATCATTTTCAACTGACCTTGAAAATCGATTTCAGGGTCACTATCAAGTGCATCGCTTCAAATTCTACAAATTTGGTACTCAGCCCTTTTTTCAGAAAATATGTCGTTTCAAAAATATCTAGCTATAACTGTTTTCATCTACAGAGGTTGAATGGTGTTTTCTACCCCTAAAAAGCGTATTTAGCCGAAATAAAAAAACACGTATTTAATATTTTTCGCTGTTTAATAAGTATGTTAAGTTTCATTCAAATTGGCAAGTATTAGTTGGGTAGTGTTATTTGTCAGAATGTTTTGCCGATCTAGTTTTTTCAATATTTCTTTGCTCGTTTTCAGAATTTGTATTTTAATTTCTACGGACAAATAACTCATTCTTTTCTTCGATTTGAGTAACTTTTATTTGCTGATGTTGACCATTAATTGATCGAAACATATCAAATATTTTTCAATGATTTTTTTAGCGAATGTCGAAAATTTTGAAAATTTTTTCACCGTTAGTAAGTTAAAGTATTTGAATTCATTAAGTAATTAAATGATGTCCACAAGAACCTTACGGACTACCATAAGTTATATGAGATCCCTAGGACCCGTTTTTTACTGTTAGGATAAACTTTTTACTAAAATTATTTTAGATGAATAAAGGTTATGTTGTATGATTTCCGCCAGGGTTTACTGTTCCCATTATTGTAAAAAATAAACTAACCGACCGATTTTGAAAATTTTTTCACTGTTAGAGAACTAAATTATTTTAGATGGATACAACTATGCTGCACAAAGTCCGTTCGGGTTCTTGGGTCCCAAAAATATCAAAACTAATTACCCAGCCGATTTTAAAAAATCTTTTACTCTTAGAAAGCTAAACTATTTTAAATAGGTACAGTTCTTAGATGAGATCCGCCAGTCCCTAAAATTTGGAAATTCGCTATGTTATGCAGATGCTGCGACAGGGGTATTTAATCTGACAAACACAAAAATATTGCAGATCCATGGTAACGCGATTTAAAAATGAAATATTATTGATCAAAAAGTGTCAGAGATCACATTGATCCTGAGAAAAATTTCTCACCATACTTGCCCCACGTTCGATAAATCTGTTTCCAGCCTGTATATGTAACCGTGTATGTATGTAAAGCAGCAAACACTCTCGGAAACCGCGTAATGTTATAAAAATTTTCTTTAACTTGCGCCTTTTCGACGTCAGTTGTTGGAAATTTAATGAATTCTTCACGCAACAAAGCAATTTTGTGTGACACTAATTTCACTACTTTGCTAGTAGTAGCTTTGAAAACTTCTCCTTAAAAAAAACATTATTTCTGAAGATAATGTACTATTCCTAAAAAAAAGATACATTACTGCTTAGTTGAAATACTTATTATTTAAAAAACAGCATACCAGTTCGTTTTGTGTTGTATTCGTGGGCGAATTTTTTCCAAAATAAAAATTCCTTTCGCATTCGAAATTTTGTGTAAAAATTCAAATCGTCGCAAATATTAAAATGATTTGGATGAAAACATATTGTTTTTTTTTACATAAACGTTAAGTCATACAAATAGGTTATGTTATAATATAAGAATCTTTTGACAAAAAAAAAAATAATTTATTTTAAAAAGATTATAAAGGTACGGACACACGACACGCTTTTGGTGTAGAAGTTTTTTTTTTTACAAAAGGACAGAAAAGTTGATTTAAGATACTACCAACAAGGTAATCCTAAATTGTGAGACGCATCCAAAAGATAATACAGAGATAATATTATATTACAACTCTAAGAAAAAAGTAAACGCAATAAAATTTTACAAGTTGGATTTACACTATAGCAAAAAATGAAATAAATTATTTTCAGTACGAAACTGCCGTCTTGCAGCAACATTTATAAAAATATTAGTTTTCAATTCAAAATAGAATATGGCAATACAAAATACGATTTAGAAATGTTAAATTATAATCTAAATCAGGTGTTGTGTGAAATGTCTGACACTATTCTATTCGCCGTGTGTGACACTACTGTGTAAACAACCTCAAATATTTGCTAGAGAAGTCTAGCAACTCGAGTGTATACAACTGTTCTAGCCTTATCTAGACTGCAAATTTAAGCCGCTGCTACACGATGCTACGAACACCTTCCAACATTCGACGTTGGATGGTTCATAGCATCGTGTAGCCGTTGTTCGAACCTACGAGTGTCCAATGTCGAGCGTCAAACGTTCGCATTTGGTCGTGTCCCGTTCGATGTCGGTATTTTTGCACCGAGTCAAAGGGGTGCTTCGAACATTTGAAGGTCAATGTTGGTTCGTTGGTTGGTTCGACTCAGCAGCTGCACGCTCGTTCATGTGAAGAGAGACAACATCAGTGTATAACATTAGAGATAACATCAGACAGATAACATCGTCCACTGAGTACCAACACATCATCATTCGTATTGGATCAAACATTCGATTCACCGTGTAGCAGATACATTCGTCGCACCAACTATCGAACTTAACTGCCTCAAACGTTCGATCGAATGTTGGAAGGAACGTTCGTAGCATCGTGTAGAACCCGCTTTACTTGAACGTGTAAACCAACGGGCCAAACTACTATATGATAGTTAGTATTCCGACTGTAGCAGAAAGGTGACGTAAAATCTCCTCCACTTCGCATCACTATGCTGTGTAAGTACAAACTGTTTGTAGTGGTTTAGGCTTGATGTTTGCTTCTGTGTGAGTATTTACACACACAATTACAAAACACGTATTATCGGACAGAGCAACGTGCAGGTCAAGTAACAATGGTCTTACAATACATAACAATCGTAGTGGATTCGATGACCGACACCGACTGACTAAATGCCTTAAGCTGTGACAGACCAACAAATGACTCCAAGCGAACTAAACTTTTTTGATATTAGTTTGCTTCTAGTGTTCTATAGTGTAAACATTGCACACAATAATGCTAATTTAGATGTCTCGTGTATCCGTAGCTTTATGTACATATGTTGTAGGTACCTATCATGTATTATATACTGTGTGATACAAGGGGACAAACTAGATTGGCTTTGCCTCTGTTCCACTTGTAATGAGTTTGTGACGTAGTCTGTTTGTGTACATACACACTGTTTGCAGTGTATTAGTTTGGTTTTTTGTAGTAGTATGTGTATACACACATACAATCACATCACACGTATTACCAGAGAGAGCTGTTCAACGTGCTCAACTAACAATGGGTATATTGTTAATATAATGGTGTGTTGACTCGACGACGACTACTGACGGACTAATGTCTTAAGCTGTGACTGGCTTACAAATGACTCCAAGCGAATTTCACTTTTTTTATGTTAGTTGGCTTCTAGTGTTCTATGGTGTGACACTTTCAAAATAGAGTATACTCACTATATATATAGGTAGCATGTGTAAATTACGTATGTATATTTTGAGTAAAATTCAAAACGTCAAATGTCAAAAACTAATATATTTAAATAGCAATTAAATTGAATTTGAATGAATTTAAAAAATATTGTTAAAGTTTGCATTTTTTTGATAGTAATTTACTGTTAATATGTAGGTAATATTAAAATCATTTAGGTAATTTAATATGTAGGTAATATTAAAATCATTTAAATATCCATAAACGACACAGTAATAATCATGTACCTAATAGTATAGGCGTCAATTATATTTTTTTTATTTATACCTTACTGCTAACAAGAAAGATTAAAAAAAAATTTAGCAATTAAGAAAAAAATCTAATTAATTTCTAATTCTATACGTTCGATTATTAAACAATTAGCAGTTAGGTCCAAAATTAATGTCTTAAATTTTTTATTTTTGTAATTAAGAAAAATATCCCCTTTACTCCAAAAAGTTGGGGAGCTGAGTTCAGCAAACAGAAATGCAAGTTGGTCACACATTAGAATAGTGTTTTTGTGAAACGATAAGGCTTACTCAGAGGTTATGGCCTCTGAGTAGCCTAAAAAGTATGTTTAGTTAAAGAAGACTGGTTTGCTCTTCCAAATTTGGAAACAATCAATTCTATACGTTTTGAAAGATGATAGTATTTATTTTACAAACTGCGTGAGATGCGGTCAAATGTGCATAAATTAAGTCGTGTTCGATGGCTTACGAATGGATCGATTAAATTTGGATGAATTAAAGTGAGTCCAAGAAGTAAACATTTCTTTTTAGTTAAAAATGTAACAGTTTTTATTATTGTATTAGAAATTTGGCTACAAAATCGCCTAAATTGTTGAAGACCATCTTCGAAAAGGTGTATGTTTTACACTTATTTAAATAGTAATGGCAAGAACTAACAATTCTATTTCTAGACTAATCTAAGAGTGGTAGATTTATGTAGCTTACAGTTTAATATAAAAAAAAAAAAAAACTTTAGAGTATATTTTGGTGGGTAGTCCGTTGATAATGTTGTATAGTTGGTTTCGTGGGGTAATCGGGATTATGAAAATATCATTCAGGCTATCGAGGCGGTAAAGGAAAAAGAAGTTCCTGGATCCGCACGATTTGATGATGTTCATGGTAATTTTAAGACAATAGGTTTGTTCCAGCATGCTATATTTGACAGTCCGTGGATTGTTTGCACATGCGTAATCAAGTTATTGCGTTCCAGCAAAGAAAAAGTAAACAATTTGTACAATTTGTACATATTGTACAATGTTCCAACAATACATCCGACAAGTTACAAACTTGTTATTGACTGTCTAAATTGTCCAAGGGTTTTTGAATGGATTTTTTGTACATTATATTGTTTGTTTCTTTTATTTATTGCTATCTCTTTCTTTTGACGGTTTAAAAACAACGAATTATAGGTTAATTGTTTAACGTACAGAATTTGAAAATTTTAAACTATATAAACAAATTTTATAATTATTTATAGACATTTAAAAAAAGAAGGGGGAAAAATTAAATAATTTAATTTTTGTTTTCTAGATATGTATATATTAAAATTTTAGGTTAACAAAATTTCAAGTTACATCTACAAATTTCATTTTAACATTTCTTATTACTGAAATGGAGTGAAATGAATAAAACTGAAATATAATTTTATTTAATATTAGTAAATTTCAGCGTGACTTTAGATATTCCATATTTGTTTTATTTGTTTAATTTTAGTGGTATTATGATATGAGTGATACTAGGAAACACTTAATTCTGATTTTCACTTATCTACCTCTGTTGAGACGGGGAACGAAATAATTCGATTATCAACAAAAATATTCAAACCGAAAGTTATATATACGACACTGTGGAAGAAAACAGTGTCCATTTAATGTCAACAATTGTTTTTAAAATATGTTCCAGCACTCTGCACATTACAAACATGTTTGTGACTTGTTCATAGTCAAGCATGTGCATAAATAAATCATGAACATGTTTTGTACTTGTCGAAAAATGGGTGCTGGAACACACCTTACAAATATAATTTCAAAAAAAGTTGTATGAAAACTAGTTTTTTTTGTATAGTAGTCTATAATTGACATACTAGCTGTAAATATAAAAGTAAAGCAGTCGGAGGCATCAGATACTTCTCTTCATCTTATTACAGCATGTTTTACTTTTCTATTTGCTCATTTTTTGTTTTTCTATTTCATCTTGTCGGCATCTTTTTATAGTTCGCTTTTTACGCAGTCAAGACTCTACAGATTAAAGCGAATCCAGCGCAAACTTCTTTTATCAAAAACATAACCCTCCGTCAATCGGGTAATTATATAAGGTAACTGCGGGTAATAAGTCCTGTCGGGTAGTAAGGCCTAAAATTCACAAATCGTTCAAATATTCGTATAGTTGTACCAAAGTCTGACGCATGCAAGCCTTAGACACCAACAAGTTGCAACGCATGCGCCACTTGTCGCCATGCCGCGCTTTGTCTCCAGTAACGAGCCATAAATCATAAGATGACATTCTGTCGCTCGAATAATAAAATTTCAACGAAAATTATCTCAAGTAATTATGATATATTAATGCCGTTAATTATTTTTCTGTTCATCTAATTTTGTTCTTCAGTTTTTGTTTTTGTTAATTCAGTTCACTAAATAATTTTACATCTGTCATAATAATTAAAATTTTATTTTTATTTACTTGGGTGTCAGCGGCAAATAAGGCCTATCAAAATTACACATAAGCTTTATAATGCTCCTAATACCTGAAACTGTTTTACACCCTCAATATTATCTGAAGTTCCAATGGAAATGATCCCTGATAATTAAGGATGAAAAGCCAACTAACCAAAGCCGTATTCATCACGTGTGGTATCAACATCTGAAGCAAATGTTCATTCTGGTCAAATATCAATTAAGCGTATTAAAAGAAGCTGTTAGCGCACGGTTTATTCCTTAGATTCTGATGACAATGATGAAGATTCTTACCAAATACTGTCTAAAATTTTAGTTTTTGTTGCCTTCTGTCATTTTTTGATGATTTTTTATAATAGGCCTTAATATCCTACTGTAGTAAGATAAGGCCTAAGAATAGAGTTTTCAAGAGTGTTAAATATTTTCTCGTCCAACATTTTAATTCCCAATTTAATTTTTTTCTGTTGGCTGATTGACACTTTTGGAGTTGATTTATTAATAAAAAAGTTGATTATCTGCAGTATTTTTCATTTTATTTAAGATCTCCCTTAGCTAGGCCTTATTACCCCCAGTTATCTTATTTTTAGAAATTACTCATTAAAACCTTTCATTTGGTACGACACAGGATGCGGAATTTTAATTTTTCATGCCAATAAGTTTTGGTAAGATATCCCCCCCCCCATATTTATTTTATGTTGATGTCACATAGCCTACATAATTATATTATCCGCGTAATTAAGACGCATCGATTTAGATAACATTTGTCAAAATTCGATGATTAGCTTGAGAGTTATGATACAGACAGGGGAATACATATATACATACAAGCTTAGCACATTATCCTCCTTTTGGGCTCCGTCACAATCGGGTAAAAAGAGTTGATCGGCTATCTTCTTTTTAATGGAAAAATATATTATAAGTGTACTAAAACTTGATATCAACTATCAACTTTGACATTAAAACTCTTCCTGTTCAGAATCATCCTTCCGTTTTATTTTTGTAATCTTTTGTATTTGGAAAGTAAAAACCTATCAATTATATTGCAAAGTATAATATGGCCTTAAGTCTAACACAATATCTAACGGAAAATAAGATTTCCCTTAATTTTCATAAAATGCTATAAAATTTAACAAACTTCGCTTTTACTCTATATAGGTTTGGAAGATAAAGTATATGTAAGATAAGTGTATGATAAGATAATGAATACTGCAATAGGAGCATCCAAAGTGATAATTATTATCAAAAAATGTATGACCATAAGAAAAATTGTAAAATCTTCCGCAATAAATCAAATAAAAAGTTGACAATTTGCAAAAATTTGTTCCCACCTTCAAACTAAAAACAACGAATCAAAATTTAGTATTCTTCTTTAAAATATACGGAGGTGACTAAAAATATAAGCAAATCAAATTCATTAATATTTATAACTTTATATTTTTGTGTAAGACAATACATACATCTGTCTGTACAGGCTACTAATGGCTACTAAAAAAAAAAAATTGAACAGTTAAAAACACATATTATTGATAATAATGGTTAATAAAAAATATATTTTAAACTAATAAAAATTGATCATTAGCCTTGAATGGCAATTTCATGGCCATAATTCACATCTTGACTGCGCAACTCAGTGTAACGATATTTTGGTTTCGACTGGTTAATATATGACTTCACTAGATAATATAAGTAAGCATAAAAATAACAATGATAATTATTGATATTGTCAGAAAATTTAATAATTTTTTCAAACATCATTTTATATTATCAAATATAAAAATTGATTAGTGTTTATGTCGTGAATAAATGTAATAACGTAATAAGAAAAGACATTCACACTTTTATTGATGTCATACTTATCTAACGTATCAATATTATGTATTTTTGTTTCTTCAATTTTAAATTTTGTTTTTCAATTAGGCTAATATATCATTAAATATATGGCATGTCCCGTATAAAATTACGGTGAAAGCGCTATGGAAATCATTGCAATATTCTAGATGGGTTGATAAGAAAAAGAAAAAAAATTAAAATAATTAAAAAAATTAAAAGAAAACTATTTACAAAAAATTTCTTACCACTAAATCTTACCATTAAATTAAAATCTCACCTATATTAAAAAGGCTCTTTTCTTATTACTAAACGTGAAGTTTAAGCAGGGCCAGCGAGAGGGGAATCAGGTGAGGCAAGTGCTCGGAGCCCGAGTGTAAAAAGGGGGCTAGGAGGAAATGAAAAAGCGTTTTCTTTTTCCACCAACTGTATTTTGGAAAAAAATTTATAAATTTTTTTTTTACTGTACCCGAGGACCCGTCACTTTTCTCACCGGGGAGCAAGGTAAAATAAGCTAGTTACCTCGACATTCAACTTTTCGACAGAATAGTTTCAAATTTTAATAGTATAAAGAAGAATACTATATCTGATTGTCCTTGTAATTTGGGAAAGATTGATCGTTTCTGAGTTAAGATAGTTAGGGTTAAAGTTTGTATCTACTCCACGTATTAGATCTCAAAATTCTGACTACGTACCCTTATTTTGTATTTAGCAATATAATGACTCAACAGAATTCAATAAAAAACTAGGGAGAGAAAGATTAATAAGTTCTGAATGTAAAGAAAAAATTATTTGTTGATCGTTTTGAATTGAAGATATCATCAGAGAAATTATAGTATTTTAATAAATACACCAACTTCAAGCAACTGAACCGAAGCAATCTGGCCACTCTGTATATTAAATAACTGGTTTATTCGTATTTATTGTTTAAACAATATTAAAAATTGATATATTGGAAAATAGCGTTTTTGGACCTTTTACCGCTTACGCAGCGAAAACGGTGATAGATACATTAAAAAGTGTTAAGACCTTTTTTGTAGAGAATCGAATTTTCTACAACAAGGTCCTCGAGGACACCTGTCTATCTTGTACAGCAGAAAAAATAAAGCGCTCCAGAGGCATATGCATACCACTTAATATGTTTGTTGAGAAAATTAACAATGATGTCAAAGCATTTATAATAAAAAAAACTTTGATAGTATAAGTGTGTATACACAGGCTGTTTGAAAGTATGCATATACATGTTGGTATGAAAAGTACATCATCAACATTTATCCACTAATACAGACAATAATGACATCAAGTAATTTTGGTTTGTAATTTTTTCTACTAGCATGTCATAAAGTAACTACCTTAAAAATAGCATGAAGTCCCTCTTAACTTAGCCAAAAATCATATACCTATCTGTTTAGTCGAGGTGAAAAATCAAAACGGTATTTGATAATTAATAAGCCACATGAATAATATGAGCATTCTCATGGTTATAATGCTCATATCATAAATGAACTGTCATCTTTAAATGAATTATTATTCTTTTGTTATATTGCATATTGAAGAAGAAATTGCAACAAGTTGACCAAAACATGTAAATTGTTCGGAAATTATCATCTATTTGAGTGTTTGGGTATGGTTCAATAATTCATTTAAATATTGACAATTTAGTTACGATATGAGTATTATAACTAGCATGCTCATATTATGCATATATTTAGTTCAACAATGTGTTAACATTTTTACTCTCTCTTAAGTTTGTAGCTATTTTTAAATTAAACTAGTTGACCCGACAGACGTTGTCCTGTCTGAGCTATGAATATTATTCAATTCGAACTGGAATAAACAATAAAAAAAATTTATTTCGAAAACACACGAAAAATGTAGATATAAAAAATTAAAAAATTCATAGACAATTCGCTTATTAAAAAAAAAAAAAATAATTATGTACAAAGATGCACATGAAAATTTTCAAAAAATTTTTCTGGGCAATTTGTCTTATGTGTCTAGCTATTAAGTATATATTTATCCAAAACTAAAGAATCAAAAACAGCTGTTTTGTAAATTCACATTAATCAAACTCGCGAAAATAGTCGTTAAGTTTTCTGAAATTTTCCAATTTTCTGCGCAATTTCTTTAATTTTTCTTTCCGTAAGAACCTTCTACAAAGTATTAGAAAACTTAAAAAAAAAAGATGAATGAAATCGGTAATGTGGTTTTCAAGTTATGGCATGACCAAGGAAATAGGGATTCATTTTTATATACATACACGGAGAGAAAAATCATATAATTTTTGTAGATAAAGTTTCCGAAAAATTACCATGCTCTCTTTTAATGCGTGTGCGATCGACGACCAAAGTAAAAAATATATTATAGCATGGTAAAATTTAATGTGGTAACACAATTTCTATCACACTCTTATGCATATATGTTATTGTATCACACTCTTATGTATACATGTTGCTTCGGCTGTACCTGTAAAAACTTCGAAGATGCCCGATCTTTTCCGACCTTTGATTCTTTATGATCCATACAAAAATGATTGGCAACAATATATTCTAATACTTAAGATAGTGGAGTAACAAAATGATGAATTAAACGATGACCATCCGTCAAGACATTCTAATGAACACTGATTCGACACCACACAACACCACACCAGCTAACCAGCTCTTGCAACACCAACAGTCCTGCTATGTGACCTTCATATATGATTGTGTTGATACCTTCTGCAGCTTGCCTCGCTATGTGACAGCGTTGATACCTTTTCTTTCTTTCTTTCTACTATTAGTTTCTTTTATTCTTTTCTACTTTTCTTCTATTTTAAGACAGCATGGTAATTTTTGTAAGAAAAACATATAACTGTCGGCAATGGAACTTTTTACTGTGCTGTTTTACAAATTTTACGGAGCTAATATTACGGAAAGAACATTCTATCCTTTAAATTTTCTATGATTAATTATAATTTTTATATTTTTACCGTACAAAGTTGAATATGTTCGTCTTTTACACGTCGATTGTAGTGCTGAGCACAGTAATTTTTATATGAATTTTCTCTCTGTGTAGATACCATAATAACATTAAAGACATGTTTAAAATATGTTTCTTTAACAGGAAGTGGTAGGTACACATACTCGTGTAATTAGGGCCTTATTTGGTGAGAAATTGTTGGGTATTTGAAGACTGTATTCCTTCAGATGCACAATACATATTACTGGTACGTTAACTTTCACCTTCCTTCTAAGGATTAAATGGAAATTTGATATTGCATCAATGTTAAAAATAATTACATCCATAAATTTTGTGGGTGTACGAAAATACAAATGTATATCAAAACAATCCATTAAATTCAATTTATGTATTTATTATTATAAGTCCTTGATTGTGTCAGTAGTACTATATAGATTACGCAACGTACATTACTAAAAAGACTATGTATACTATCGACAATAAAAATTTCAAAATAATTTTTCCAAGATCATGACACGTGTGAGACAATGAGCACAAGATCGATATTTTTTATTTTAATATATATTTATCTTTATTTTTCCCCGTAATCAAGTTCCGATTTTAAAAAACAACTTTTTGAATAATATTTATGATTACGGCTTTTCTATGTTAATTTATTTGAAGAAAAAAAAATTATTACTTTTTATTTATTTTTATTTGATTTTCTTAATGGTTTTAGTTTGAGACATAAAAAAAATTTGCTAGAGTTCCGGTTTTATATTTCGAAAAAAGAAATCCATTTGGTGAGATATTAATTTAACGGTTTTTCACAGTAGGTCAAAATACAAACAAATAAGAGAGTATAAAGATGGTATTAAATTAGTTTTTGATGCGTAGAGTTCAAAAATAACAATAACAAAAATATTGTTTCAAGAGAACATTCTGAAAATTGAACATAACTGTCTAAATTTTGAAAAGCTAACACGTACTTCCAGGAATTTCTAATCCTTTTTTTATTTTTTAAAGCCTCATAAGCGAAAAGACTTGAAGCCGGTAATTAATAATGAGCTGATATATAAGCATTTATGAACAAAAGCCGAAAAAACATCCAATGAAAAAAAAAGAAAACGATTCCGTTCAAATAATACAATTGAGTTTTGGCTCACTGGCCAAAAATCAATCATTTCACCCTTATTTAGAACAGACATAATTGTCTATGTGTACATGTTTATATCCCAAAATTATCTCCCAAGAAAAAATTCCACTTTCTAAATAATTATCCAAATAAAATTATTAAATATATAAATTACTATTAAATATGTAACGCTCTAAATTTTTTGATACGCATAATTTTTCCAAAAAACAAATATGGCCTTGTAATATAAATTTATAGATTAATAATTACAATATCGAAAATTGTGTTAGACAATTATTGATCACTAAACTACTACGTTCAGCATCCAACCAAAAAATAACCTTCCAGCAATTTTTGCTTTTTTATTTTGGTCCTAAGTCCATTTTGTTTAAAAATGAATAAATTTTAAACAATATAAGATAAGAAATCGTATCAATTATACTTATTATATTAGTAAATGGTTTCGTAAATAAAATCAACACTTGAATATTTATAAACACAAATACCGAGTGAATACTGTGTAAGTCCACTTTACAACTTCATTTTTCAATAAGAAAATTTTTGACACTGATCATAATTTATTCCAAAAATTCTTGAAAAATTCGTTAAGTGCGCGGTCCCGTACGTACAAAGTCCATAACTGTTACAAATTTAATTTTTTTTCTGAAAATTACAAATTTAAATTTTTCTCATAATTTTCAAATAAGGAGTTCTAAACATCTTTTTGAGTAATTATTTTAAAATTTTTAATCAATATTATATTTTTATTGTTTATTGTGTAATTTTGGTTTGAATTAGGTATCTTTTAAAGTTACTCGAAGTAATATCATCTGAAAGGTGTCATATAAAGTGCTTCTAAATGTAATTTTGTTGCAATTTTTTTTTTATATATAATTATTGTTTTCAGTTAAAAATTAAGGGCGAGGGGTACTTCATTTAAAAAAAAAGTTGCAAAAAAATGTCATGTTCTTAGATTCAAAGATGTAGAAAGTAAATGGTGACTCTGTGACTGACGGATATGACGACATTTTAAAGTTTCCGTGGTTTTGACAAAATAATTATGAAGAGAGCGCTTCAAAACCCAATTTAAAGGACAGGGCCAGCTCTGTGAAGGCCTCGGGGCACTTCTCATGTGGTGGCCCCTGTAGACTTTACATGTGCGAGTTTCTGCGTACTTTTGTGTGGACGTGCCCTTAGAGAATTAGGTTTTTGAAGAAAAATTTTTTTTTGTCGTAAATGGAAAGATCATATATAAGTTTTATAAGAAAACTGTTTTTAGTTTTTTTTTTTTTAAACGTAATATTTAAAGGGTTAACGTAAAAGCCCCTATACCGGAACGCGATCATACGTCCGAACAGTTTTGATATTTATATATTAATGAAGTTATATTTGAAAGAAACCTCTGATAACAAACATTATTATTAATAGAATAATTATTTTTCAATTTAAATTCACCTCGCATTTAATGTTTCCTTACTTAATTAAAGAAATACATATATATTTACTTTATTTACGTCTGGTACTTAAACTGTTCTATGTTTCCTACTTTGACGTCTAGATGTCACTCTATGTGTCATATTCTTCATATTACAGGTCTGTTTGTATAGGTATCGGTTCCCAACTTCTAGTGTCATTAATAAGTCTTTGTTTGGATATATAGATGTCGACATTTTGTAAAAGAAAAACATTAATAAATAAAAATTTTTGGGTTGTATTTTTTTAAAAACATATTCTTTGGATTAAAAAAACTTTATTTCATGGTTATTGAAAAAAATGGGTGTTTAATTTATTGGTCAATTTTTATAAGCCAGTTTAATTACACACCTAAAAATAGTGTTCAATAGCATTCAGTTATATCAAATTAAAGATAAATTTTTAAACTTAGAACTAATAACGTGTCGACAAGTTCCGAGCGCATATGTGACGCCATAGTGGTAAAATTCAATGTATTTTTATTTTGAATTATTATTGCCATGCAATTTTTCCTTGCTAAAAGGAATTTTATATTGAATATATTACCACTATAACGTCACAGACATCGCGATCTTTTGTAGTGCTGTTTATAATCAAATGAATTTTTTTTAAATTAATTTCTTATTTATTATATATTATTTTTCAAATTTTTTTCGCATCAATTATTTATTAATCATATTTGTGATATAGTACCTATACTGAAATAAAACAAAAAATGATAATCATTTTTTATTAAAAAACCCAGTTACCAAAGTTTTTCAAATTTTTCCAAAAAATAGAGTTGACGTGTCAAAAAAAAAAAAAAAAAAATAAAAGAAAAAAAAAAAGAAAACGGAAGATTCTTATTCTTTCTATTCCATTCCTCTATTTTGAGATTTTGTGAAGGTCCCTTTTGTGTGGGGGCGCCTGGGCACGTGCCCCAATTGCCCTTATGTAAGTCCAGCCCTGTTAAGGGACTGAAATGTTAAAAATTAAAGTACATTCATACTGTATAAACATATTCTTTATTATTATATATTACAATAGTTTAGTTTTCATATACGTATTATACTCAGCTAAAATAAATTACCGTAATTTGTTTATTGTTGCGTTTGAAAATTTTGATGCGGGTCAAGGGAATCGTTTTTATTGTTATACAGTTTATCGATAATTCAATTCTTGTTTTGCCAATACGTTACTAATAGCTGTTAGCACTAGCCACATACGTAGATATATTTATAAACGAAAAATTAAGAAATTTAAGATCTTATCTTTTTAAATGACTTAAGTGTGTATGTAATTATCTTTGTCGCCTTAGACCGCCTAAGTGAATTACAGGGAGTCAGATTTTTGGTGACCTTACTCTCGGAAGGTTATAATATATCGTTACAAAATACCTATTCTTCCCCCATAGTATTTGAAAATAATTCAAAACTCATGTATGACTTTAATTTCAAAAAGTCTTGAATCGTGTAAATTATTATTACCACAGATTATGCTTAATAATTTTAAATATAGGTAATCTTCATTTGTAATCAATATAAAATTATAGAAATCCACGAGTGCCCTTTGGTCTACAACAAGAATAGTGACACAAATTCCATTAATAATAGCGCACATATAAGTATTAGGTATGTGTGATAGCCTTAAGCCTTAACTTTGCTCTATGTATTACCGATATATTGTTTTTCAAAAAATCACCAGCGGGAAATGCGGGTGATTATTAGATTAATAAGTATCTATTATTAATTTTAAATTCATATTTTCACAACATATAGGTAAGTAAATAAGGCTTGGTTGAAATTATTGCTTTAAAAGAAGTAAAAAATATCTGTAGCAATTGTGGCAATTAAATCGTTATATTTATTGATCTTTTAATTTTGAATTATTGATTTTGTTATTTTTATTTGTATTTAATAAGAGATATTTAACTTTAAATGGAATATAATTGACAATTTATTAAATGTAATTATCCAATAATATCATTAATTCTGTTGATATAATAAATCAAGTTTAATTTCATATTTTTTTTCTTGCCTTTTATAAAATCAGCCGGATAAAGCTACCGAAAGAAAAATTATCTAATTTCTTAACGACATTGAGTCCGTACATTATGATTTTTAGTGAACTTCAGTTTTGTAAGTTTTATATACCTACTCATAACTTATTAGTTCAGGAGGAATCGGCGCATGAGTACGGAAAACTAGTCCACCTCAATTTTTTTATGCGATCCCCTTCAAATTGCCCTACTGATGATGTAAATGCATGTTGCCATGGGGAAACCCCGTGCCATATTGTCTAAACCTAAATTGTTTAAACAATTGCAAGGAATTGTTATTTTTCAACCGGACAATTTTTTTTTATATTCTTTATTGAAACACCAATAAAAAAGGTCCTATGACTTTTCACGGCAAAGTTAATATTTTTAGAGATATGAATTTTTAAAGGTTCGAAAAATCTCAAATTTGAGTACTTTTGACACAAGAAAAATATATTTAAAAAAAAGTATAAATAATATTTTTTTTAAAATTCTTTATATAATAGTTAATATACTTAATAGAGATTTCAAAAAATTTTATTGTTTATACCTGTTTTTTAATTGTTAATTTCGCTCGCTCACAAGAATTCGTCGCTGACCTTTAAGTATCGCAGTCTCTCTCTGACTCATGCGCTGCATCGGCCTCTCTGTGTGCTGAATCATTATCTATCATTTATCTTAAAAACTATTAACTTTATAGAGGCGGAATAGTTTTCGGTACTCATGCGCCGATTCCTCCCGGACTACATTGGTAGTTTCAATTTTTAATCTCCCGTCAAGCCTCCTTTAAATTGATAATTCATTTATTCATTTTGAAATCTTGTATAGGTACGTGTTTAAACAGATTGACGGACGTGCTAATACAGAATTTTAAACTTTTTTCATAATTTTTTATTGAAAAATAAGAAAAATTCTCTACTTCTCATAGAAATACTGATGGGCTTCATAATTTACATAGAACTTCAAGAATTTGTTGGTTTCAACTAGTTTTTATCATTTTTTTCTAAGGGACTCGAAATCCTTAAGGGATTTTTTTTTTTAATCTTTAATTTTATAATTTACAAAGTAATCGCAGGTCAGTTTTTTTGAACATGTTGATTAAGTTTCAATTCAAATCATCGATTTCATTTAATGATATTAACGACATCGTTGTTTTTTTTTTTAGAAAAAGAATTTCGGGAAAAACCTGTTTTGCTGCGATTCTTGTATAGTACAGTGAACCTTCTTCACGGCATAATCGCTTTTTCTGGATAGCTCAATTCGGAATTTTCCCTCATATTTTTATTTAGAAATAAATATGTTAGTTGCATACCTAATATGTATTAATTAGCTTTACTTACTTCAACTTATAACTTTTGAATTTTTTCAAATATATACGTAGGTGTATTAGGGTGAATGCGGGAGAGATGCCGCACATTTTGAAAACACTTGATAATTCTTAAAGTAAGCATTTAATTGATTTGAAATTTGGTACA